>JAQPPZ010005120.1:0-1485895 GCA_028583015.1 Wollemia nobilis
ACCCCTTCATCTGTTGGGGCAAAAATAGACTCAATCACTTACATTTTCAAAAAATCCCTTTTTTATTAGGGCAAAAAAATAAAATCAATCATTTACATTGCTAAAACCCTTCATCTGTTGGGGCAAAAATAGACTCAATCACTTGCATTTTCACAAATCCCTCTTTTTTTCAGGCAAAAACATACTCAATCATTGCACTTTTCACAGTCATTATATTTTTTCATGTCAAAAACCCCTTCATCTGTTAGGGAAAAAACATAATCATTCCTTGCATTATCCATACATCTGTATTCAAAATTATCAATTTCATTCATCATTATACTTGCTAAGTACATTCACAAGTACAAGTGAACCTTGTATTTAGTGGTTTATCCTAGTTATCTGGTGATTGCAACGACTGGTTATCCATACAATTTGATAGGATGGGTAGATCACCATAAGGACACTTACATTTTCACAAACCCCTTCTCTATTGGGGAAAAAATAGACTCAATCACTTACATTTTCACAAACCCCTTCTCTGTTGGGGAAAAAATAGAATCAATCATACACATGTCAAAAAACCCTTTTATGTTAGGTAAAAAATAGAATCGATCATACACATGTCAAAAACCCTTTTTTTAGGGAAAAAACATAATCAATCATCCACATCAAAAATCCCTTCATTTGTTGGGGAAAAAAAAGACTCAATCACTTGCATTTTTACAAAACCTCTTCATATGTTTGGGCAAAAACATAATCAATCATATGCATTTTCAAAAAACCCCTTTTCTATTAGGGTAAAAATAGAATCAGTCATCTACATTTTCAAAAACCCCTTTTATATTAGGGAAAAAATAGAATCAATCATACACATGTCAAAAATCCCTTCTTTGTTGGGGCAAAAACAGACTCAATCACTTGCATTTTCACAAACCCCTTTTCTATTGGGGCAAAAAAGAATCAATAATCTTGTATTTAGTTGTTTATCCTAGTCACTTAGCGATTGGAGTGACTGGTTATCCATGCAATTCGATAGGATGGGTAGATCACCATAAGTACACTTACATTTTCACAAACCCCTTTTCTATTAGGGAAAAATAGAATCAATCATACACATGTCAAAAATCCATTTTCTGTTGAGGCAAAAATAGACTCAATCACTTGCATTTTCACAAAAAAAAAATTGTTGGGGCAAAAATAGAATCAATCATTGCACTTTTTATAGTCATTGCATTTTCTCATGTCAAAAATCCCTTCATCTGTTGGGGAAAAAATAGAGTCATTCCTTGCATTATCCATACACCAACATTCAACATCATCAATTTCATTCATCATTACACCTTCATTCAACATTTTCCAAGTACATTTGCAAGTACAAGTGAACCTTGTATTTAGTGGTTTATCCTAGTAACCTAGTGATTATAGTGACTGGTTATCCATACAATTCGATAGGATGGGTAGATTACCATAAGGACACTTACATTTTCACAAACCCTTTCTCTATTGGGGCAAAAATAGACTCAATCACTTGCATTTTCAAAAACCCCTTTTCTGTTAGGGCAAAAATAAAATCAATCATCTACATTTTCATAAACCCCTTTTTTGTTAGGATGAAAATATAATAAATCATACACATATCAAAAACCCCTTCATCTGTTGGGGCAAAAATAGAATCAATCATTGCATATTTCACAGTAATTACATTTTCCCATGTCAAAAACCCCTTTTCTATTAGGGCACAAACATAATCAATCATACCCATTTCAAAAACCCCTTCATCTTTTGGGGCAAAAATAGAATCAACCACTTGCATTTTAAAAAAATCAAGCAACATAATTCATATCATCCGCATTTAACATCATCCATTTCATTCATCATTACACCTTCATTCAACATTTACATTTCAACACCATCAAATCCATCAACAATTGCATTCAATATTTGTCAAGTTCACCTACAATTTCAATTGAACCTCATATCTAGTGGTCTATTCTATCTCCTTGGCGATTGCAATAATTGGTTATCCATGCAATTCGGTAAGATGAATAAATCACCATAAGGACACTTGGTCATCTTCATCACCCAATATCTCTATATTAGAAAACAAAATTACTTTTTGTCCCTTATCTTTTGAGTGAGACTATGCCAATACCAATTTGCTCAACAACTGTCATTGATGTTCTTTTCCATGGGGTTCCCAACATGGATAAATTTCATCATTTTTCTTTGCACTTACACTAGTATTCGAGGATACAGGCCGAGTAAAGTGATTGAGAAATAATTTAGGAATTCCATGTGGGAATTAGATACAATCATGAGTGGCCTTGAGGGCAGGACTATTTTACTTTTTTTGCACTTTTTAAACTTTGCATTTTAATGATGCCAAAGACACTTTCTTCAATAGCATGGAATTACCCCAAACTTGGGGCAACCACATTTGATTTTGATTTCCCACAATGGGATACATATTACATGATCATGATATTTACACTTGGAAAAAACCCCCTATCTTCATTGGGGTAAAAATGGAATCATTTACATCATTCATTTTACATCATTCATATCATCTGCACTTACATCATACATTTACACTTACACCATTCACTTGCATTTTCACTGCATAATTCTATCAATTGGCTTGTGATATTTATTCTTCACTCACTCACCAATTGAGGGGGTAAGCTACACAATCAAATAGTTACACAATCAAATTATTTTATCTTCAAGATCATATTCGCATTCTAAGGAAAGAAAGTTGCTTCTACATAAGGCCAAACCAGGTGTCTCATATTTTTGCACCAATTATTAGGATTCTAGATCCTTACGGGAATTTTAGAGTATGTACATATACCTACTTAGACGATTTGGGATGGTTGTTATCCCAAAATTAAGCTATAGTAGCATATGAATCTAGGAAACTCAAGAAGCATGGGTTAAATTATGCTACACATGACCTTGAGTTAGTAGCATTTGTGCATGCTCTTAAGGTTTGGAGGTACTATTTTTTGGGGAAAAATTTTGAGCTAAGGATAAATCGCCAATGCCTAAGGTATATCTTTATCCAACCTATGTTAAATGCAAGGTAGAGAAGGTGGATAGAGTTCCTAGCCGAATATGACTTTGGTATAGAGTATATCAAGGGACAGGAAAATAAGGTTACTAATGCCTTAAGTAAGAGGAGGCATATAGCAACTTTAACCCAAAGTCACGTATAATTGATGGATAAAGTAAGGGGAATGCAATTATAGGACCCGTATTGCATTAAAATTTGGGCTAAAATTAGGAAAACTCCTTAAGAAGAGGATTTTAACATAAAAGATAGTTTTTTATGTTTTAAATATAGGGTTGTCATACCCAAGGCTAGTGATTCAAGAAGAATTATTATGCAGGAGGTGCATAGTTATCCATATTCTATTCATCTTAGAGGTGCAAATATGAGAGAAAACATGAAAATAATTTCTATTGGTCTAGAATGAAATAGGATATTAATAGTTTCATTACTAGATGTTTGGAATACCAAAAGGTAAAGGTAAAACATTAACATACAATAGGAAAATTATACCCACATGATATACCTACTTAGAAGTGGTAAATTATATCTACAAATTTTACTATGGCTTTACCTAAGACAAGATACCAATATAATGTAATACTTTTAGTGGTATATAAGTTGACTAAAGTTGCACATTTTATACTAGGGAACATTAGGTATGATGCATCAATTATGGCAAATAAGTTTTCCAAGGAAATAATCAAGTTACATGGTTTTATTGAGGTGAGCATATTCAACAGAGACTCCGGGTTTACGTTAGAATTCTAGCAAGCTCTTTATCATGCATTTGACACTAAATTGAACATCAGTTCTACTTGCCATCCAAAAATAGATGGGAAAATAGATAAGATCAACTAAGTTCTTAAATACATGCTTTGCATGTATTGCATAGATTAAAATTTTAAATGGGAAAACTATTTCCATCTAGTTGAATTTGCATGTAATACAGGATATCATGCATCCTTGGGAATGGCTCTATTTGAGGCCTTGTATGGTAGAAGGTGCAAAACATCTCTATAGTGGGATAATCAAGAGGATTGAGTGGTGATCAAACCAGGAACTGTTAGAGATATGGAGGAGAAACTTAGAGTGATTCAGTAGAGGCTCAAGAAAATAATCAATCAATAGAAGAGCTATACTAATCTAAAAATATCACCAAGATAATTATTTGTGGAAGACAGAGTCTTCTTGAGGGTAAGACCCATGTCAATTGCCATCAAGTTAGCTAGGTTGGATCCTCATTTTTTTGTACCTTTTCAGATAATTGATAAGATTAGTCCTATAGTCTATAGGCTTGCCTTACCACCCAACCTATCGAAGATCCATGATACTTTCCACATATCCTTGCTTAGGAAGTATGTTGATCCTTCTCATGTTTGGAATTTTTCAAAATTGCAGATGGTAGATCCCTTAGCCATTGATATGTGACCAGTAATAATTCTAGGGTTTTGTTCCAAGATCTTGAGAAAATGAAACCTAGATCAATGTAAAGTCTAGTGGGACCATTTTTCTAAAAATTGTACAACCTGGAAATATGTTGAGGAAATAAGGAATCAATTTCTATATTTGTTTGAATAATATATTTTATTGCTTTCAAAAATACAAGGGATTGTTTTTATTCCTATAGGATAGTATGTAATTATCCTCATTACAATTTACCTTTGTTGTGTTATTTATGTATTAATGTGTGGATATTAATGCATAATATTATTATGTTTTATCAATATGAGGTGATAGTTATGATTTTAATATTTAATTATGCTATTTTGGAATATGGTATTATTGATGAAATTTTTTATTGCAAGATCACACTCTCATAGGTGGATTGGTATGGGACAAGCACCAAAGTTGAGAAAAAAGAGAAATGATGTGAAATTATGGATCATTTGCATTGTTATGTAATATTGTTTGGGTGAAGAGAGAGTTGCTTGGAAAGTAAATGTATTGAATTTATGTAAAGCTTTGTAGAGGGGAAGGATGTTTTGTAAATTCACTTGTTTCAAGACTTGTTCAAGGATGAAATATTATATGGTGTTATTATTTTATATAAGTTATTGAAATATTGGTTATGTGCAAAATGGGAGAATATGTTTAATTCATTGATTATGATTCCTTTAATGATGTGTTATTCTTTCATTGTAAATAATGAAATGCTAAATATAAGTTCTATGTTTTGAATAGAATTTAAATTCCTAGTATTTAGCAATGTGTTATGTTAAATTTATTTATGATTTAATATAGCACTTTTTGGAGAGATGTTATTACTTTAATAAATGTTAAGAATCTTGGTTTTGGTAAGGGGGTTTTATGGGCATGAACCTAGACCCATATTAGAAAACCCTTGAGTCAAGATGTACCCAATCTTGGAAGGGGTTACGGCGAGGCAATACCCAAGTATTTATGAATGCTACACCTTGAATAGTGAGGATTGGATGTTTTCAAAGTGGTGAGAATTTTGGATATTCCTAAGTAGTGAGGCTTGGATGTAGTCCTAGTAGTGAGGTCTAATCTAAATTGTGGATTGATCCACTGAATAATTCACAAGACAATATAGTGGTGACACCTTGAATAGTGAGGCTCGAGTGACCATGCTCATTACCAGGTGAGTGATAATGGCCTTAGTTAGCCCACGAATGTGTAGGTAACTAAGCACTAAGCAATTATTCCATAATAATACTACATAGATGGACTTATGTAGGGTTAAGGAATAGGTATCCACCTTTAATTTTTATGGGCCTTAAAGGATAATCCTTATGCCATGGTCAAGTTATCCTATACCAATGAGGGTATAGAAAAAGTGGGAGGGCTATTGATGGAATATTTTATAAATAGTAAATTTTAGAAAATGGAAACCCATAAGTACAATATGTTGGCCACTCCTATCCCCTCGAGTATCATCTACAATGACAATGAACTCAAAATGTGGTTGTGCCTTATACTATTGAAAAATATTGGGACTTCTTTATGAGTCTTTCCTTGTGAAAAAGAAAAAAATCTCTCCCTTGGGTTGATTTGGTGGATTGTTACACACTAAATGAATTACTTGGAATCTTATTAACTCTAATGGATTCTAAATTATAATGTGTATAATTATTTCTCCATTTATCTATGCACAATTAGTGCGTAATAGTAAAAATTCTACTAGTTCTTGCTATAGTACATTTCATATTCTCTTCACTAGTATTGTCCTTATAATTACCATCATTCCAAATATGAAACCAATATTTTAGAAATATTTCACATGAAGTTGATTTATTTTTTGTATTTACATCATTGTGATCACCATACAGTATTACATGACCGATCACTTATCCTCTCCTTCATTTCCATCTAAGTATACTTTATAGGAATATGAATACTCTACAACATCTTGTTGGTAATAATAATATTTTTATTATGTGAATTTAAAAAATAATTAAAATTAAATTAAAACAAAATTCTATTAATATCATAATCTTTCTTAATTCACGTGATGGTTATGGAGCAAAAAAGTAATATCTTGGATATGTTGAATTATGGTTTGGAGTTTCCTTGGGTTGGGGTAAATAATTTGGATAGCATTCACTTTAAAAATTGTACATTTCTAACTTTTTAAATATTTTAACATAGATCAATTTAAATAATTAATTCAATTAGAAAACACAATAATAAAAAATAAAAGTAACTCAGAAAATTTCATAAACAATTCCCCCGGGTCACTCAGTAACTCAGTAATTATTTCTCACTTTGACTAGCCTAGCCTTGCCACTTCTCACCCAGATATTTCTCCATCATACTCCCCTGGGTCATAAATGAGAACGAAAACTTTTGCATACAAAAAGTAATTATGAATTGAAATATATTTGCAAAAAGGTTTTGATTAATGCCATTTTGAGACTTTCCTCCAAGACATCATGACTTGTAGATGGGTGATGGATTATATCAAACAATCTTATTTATGAGCTAGGACACCTCTTAGGTGGACACCTCACCACATACACCTCATAGGGGACATCTCATCCCCTCCCCTAACCTTGGCCAAATCTATAAATAGAAGGTCATTTTCACCATTTTATATAGATCAACTTTAGCTTATAGAAACTCTGCTAACATCCATCAAACATCCATCACAATCATATTACAATAGTAGTTTAGTCACTTTCATAACATTCCTTGTGGTCTAGATAGGTTATCATCATCAAAAGAAAAAATTGAAGGTGACCCGTCAAATTCATCAAGGAGCAATCACATCAGAAAAGCCCAAAAATCACATATTGCAAGTTCGTCTAGAAAAATACAGGTTCACACGCCCCCATGCGAACTTCCCAGTTCAAACCAAGTTCAAACCCCCTCATGCAAATCTTTTCTACAACAAGACATAATCACTCGGATAAGTAAATATGGCTTAATTTAGTGTTTCATGTTGTTTTTAGAAAGTTATTTCATGTTTTAATTTGATTTAAGAGTCTTTTTATCTTCATAAAGATGTGGTTTGACTGAGGTAGGCCCCTTAATTCGCTAATAAGATTTTGCAGGTCTAATAGGTACAAAGAATACTTCAAACCAGTGGTGGCCCACGTGCAAGAAGCCCATTTGTACTGAGGAACATACAAAAGAGAGATCTTGATATATTTGGAGAACTTCTAAGAGGGTTTCCTTTAGGAAGACACCATTGTAGCCTTTAGGGCAAGGATTTTAAAGGGGATTTCACTCTGTAACCTCTCCTTTTTATCTTAATATCGAATTAGTGGATCACTATGGTTTTTGAATGAAGGAGTGTAGTGTAAATGTCTCTTTTGTTTTGTTTCAGTTATTCTTTGATTTTAACCTAAGATTCAGTAGGACATGAAAGAGTATATTCGTTGAATCTAGACCAGTTTTTCCCCTTGCTTTCATGTATTACATCAGAGCCCTTGGGTCAGACCATGGACTACAAACTCAGTAGTCAAGAGTATCTACCTTTTCTCATGTATACAATGTTGTTGTATAGGCAAAAAATAACCTAATAAATATAGGAAGACTACCTCCAAAGATAGTCATGCCATATTACTTTGAGATCCCTCAATTTTAATCTAAGGTAACTACACCTTTATATATGGAACCACATTCTTTGTTATCACCACTTCCTCAAATGGCCCTAATTCGTGCTCCCAAAACACCATCTGCTTCAAATTCTCCAAGAATCCATCCTATTGCTCGATATTCAGGAAAACCTTAAAAAGCAATCAATAATAAGTTCAATGTAATGGAAAAGATAGAGATAAAAATATCTCAATAGATAATATTCCCATACATTAATAGAGATCAAATGCCTTGCAGTAGCTATAGTGTAAGTCCTTGGGTGAACTCAAATCAAGAAGATCAAGAATTTGACCCTAAAACCAATCTAGCATCTTGTTTGTAATGATCCTCATAATTTAGATGTCTGTGTCATGTACCAACATCATGTGTAACAAGCCATGAAGAAGGCATAGAGGAATAAAAAAGGAAGAGTCAAGATCTCTATGAATAAGAAATAGTTTTTGTCATGACCAGGTCCAGAAAGAAGACATTGCAGGTTGATCCATAGAAGATGGATCAATTTCAAGTTCCCTTTCAGAAAAGGAGAGAAACACCCATGCAAGATAAGGATAAGTTCCTTGTTCCATAGGCAACTGAAAATAGGGATGCAACCCCTAAAATCCAATAAAAGGGGATGAGTGCTCCAAAATAGTATAAGAAGGAAAATGAGAAACAAATAATTTCCAAAGATAGCACAAGAAAATATTAGATTTTCTTCCATTACTAAGAGATAGAGGATGGAATATACACAATAATACAAGAGGAAGTATGGTGAACTAGAGAAGAAGTATGTGAATATCTACTTTGAAAAGTTATATTTTAATATTGTGGAAGATATGAAGATAACTCCCTCTAAAGCAAGTCTCTATGACACTTTCTCCATCCTTGGTCAGATAGATCTACTCAAGGCTTATTTAAGTAAGAATTCTCAAGAAAAACAAACTACCACAATTTTTAGCATACCTTCTAGTAAAAAGGATATGACTCCTACAACCTTAAAAAACAAACCTCCTCCCTTTTATATCTATTTTAGAATGGAAGGTTGGATAGTCCACAACTGTATGATTGATTTAGGGGCTTCAACCACAGTCATGCCTAAAGCAGTCTATGATGAAATGGGTATGGAATATACTCATTCCTATCTAGGAGTCTTGAAGTTGTATGGTACACCATTTAATACCATTGGAGTGGTTAAGGATGTTCTAATGAGACTACATAGAGCACCAGAGGTGACTATTGTACAATAAATTTTAGTAGTGGATATAGAACCTTACTTTGGTCTATGTATTTCTAGAGAATTCAATATTAAGCTAGGAGATTATATGTATTTGGACTACTCTGGCATGATGATTCATAAAAACTCAAGAGAATAAGGATAACCCCTAAAAATCATGTGTCCTATCACATTGAAAAATAGAAGAAGACATGTAACCTCACATCATTGGATAAAATTGAATTGGTAGAAATAGTTGAAGAGTTAGAAGTGGAAGGTGAGTTGCCATTTAGAGAGGATTACAGGATTTTTGGAACAAGTATGGGCACCTATAGCATTTCTTCTAAAAGTGAGAAAAATACCCTGGCCATATCTAATTAGTCACTAAGAGAGTAAAAAATATGGACAATGCATTTTGATGAAGCAAGGTGCAAAAATGGGGTTGGTGCTAGTGTAACCTTAAAATCTCCTTCAAAAGGTATGAAAATTTTTGCTTACATATTAACATGGTCTTGTACTAATAATGTTTCAAAATATGAGGCTCTATGTTTAGGATTGATGCAAGCAAAAAGTATGGGAATTAAAATATTAGATATATATGGTGACTCAAAGCTAGTAGTTAATCAAGTCATAAAGAAATGCAGTAGCAAGCGCCATTACCTAAAATCATACATGAATAGAGTATGGTATTTTATGGAATCTTATGATGCTTTAAATATCCACTCTATTCCCAAATAATAGAATATGTTGGCTGATGTTTTAGTTTTCAAGGGTTCTAATTTCAACCCTTCTTCAGATATCAGATCATCAAAGGATAAAAGAGTTAAATTGGTCTTTAGGCATGTAGTACCAGACAAACAAATGTTTTGGTAGGTTTTCGAGAATGATGATCAAATTATTGGCTTTCTAGTAAGAGAAGTTGCTTATCTACTATGTAGGAAGATCTTATTTTAATATGTTGGCTGATGTTTTAGATGTCAAGGGTTCTAATTTCAAACCTTCTTCAGATCTCAGATCATCAAAGGATAAAAGAGTTAAATTGGTCTTCAGGCTTGTAATACTAGATAGACAGATTTTTTGGTAGGTGTTCGAGAGTGATGATAAAATTATTGACTTTCTAGTAAGAGAATCTTGCTTATATACTATGCATGAAGATCTCCCTCAGGAAATGGATCAGCAATATGTTATACAGGTAAAGAAAAATCGTATACCCAAAGGTTTGATCACACTAGAAAACCTGTTTGATAATAAAGATGGGAGAAAATCAATAGCCATGGAAATCAATGATGAGATCTACAAAGAGATTGAAGTAGAACAAAATAAGAGGAACAAAATTAGAATTCGTTGTTCTCCAAAATAAGTGGATGAAATTAAGACCATATGCCTCAAATACCAAGATATTATAGCCTGGTCATATGAAGATCTTAAGGTATATGAAAAAATCATTCAACGCACTATAGAGCTAGAAGATGATGCAAAGTATTTTAGAAAAAGCAGACCTATAAATCCTAAGATTTAGTCCATAATGAGACAAGAATTACTTAAATTTTTGAAAGCAAAGATTATTTACCCTATCAAAAATTCTACCTGGGTTGTTAACTTGGTCCCTATGTTTATTTCAAGAACCTAAACAAAGCATCACTATCATCTTCCTCAAATTGACTAGCTTCTGCAGATTATTGTAGGGGCTAAAAGGTTTTCCCTATTAGATGGTTTCTTAGGGTACAACCATATTTGGGTAAAAGATGAATATCAATTCAGGATGACCATTACTACTAAGTGGGGCACCTTTGCTTATTAGAGAATACCTTGGTTTATCTAATTCAAGAGCCACTTTTCAGAGATACATGGACTATGCATTTAGAGTATGGTATTTTATGGAATCTTATGATGCTTTAAATATCCACTCTATTCCCAAATAATAGAATATGTTGGCTGATGTTTTAGTTTTCAAGGGTTCTAATTTCAACCCTTCTTCAGATATCAGATCATCAAAGGATAAAAGAGTTAAATTGGTCTTTAGGCATGTAGTACCAGACAAACAAATGTTTTGGTAGGTTTTCGAGAATGATGATCAAATTATTGGCTTTCTAGTAAGAGAAGTTGCTTATCTACTATGTAGGAAGATCTTATTTTAATATGTTGGCTGATGCTTTAGCCATTAAGGGTTCTAATTTTAGCCCTTCTTCAGATCTTGGATCATCAAAGGACAAAAGAGTTAAATTAGTCTTCAGGCCTACAATACCAGATAGACAGATTTTTTGGCAGGTTTTTGAGAGTGATGATCAGATCATTGACTTTCTAGTAAGAGAAGCTTGCTTATCTAGTGTGCAGGAAGATCTCCCTCAAGAAATGGATCAACAAGATGTTATACAGTTGAAGAACAATCATATCCCTAAGGGTTTGATTACACTAGAAAGCCTCTTTGATAATGAATATGGGAGGAAATCAAGAGCCATGGAAATCAATGATGAGATCTACAAAGAGATTGAAGTAGAAAAGGATAAGAAACTCAAGATTGGCATTCATTGTTCTCCAAAAGAAGTGGAGGAAATTAAGGCCATATGCCTCAAATACCGAGATATTATAGCCTGGTCATATGAAGATCTTAAGGTATATGATAAAAAGATCATTCAACACACTATAGAGCTGGAAGATGATGCAAAGCCTTTTAGGCAGAAGTAGAGACCTATGAATCCTAAGATTGAATCCATAATGAGACAAGAATTGCTTAAACTATTGAAAGCAAATATTATCTACCCTATCAAACATTCTACATGGGTTGCTAACTTGGTCCCTATCAGGAAGAAGAATGGAGACATCCGCTTATGTGTTGATTTCAGGAACCTGAACAAAGCATCACCACTATCCTCTTCCTCAGATTGACCAGATTTTATAGATTATTGTAGGGGCTGAGAGGTTTTCTCTATTAGATGGTTTCTCAGGGTACAACCAGATTTGGGTGAAGGATGAAGATCAGTTCAAGATAACCTTTACTACTAAGTGGGGCACCTTTGCTTATTAGAGAATACCTTTTGGTTTATCTAATGCAGGGGCCACCTTTCAGAGAGCCATGGACTATGCTTTTGGGGAGTTGATCAATAAAGTCATTCTCATCTACCTTGATGATATGACTATATTTTCCCATAAAAAACAAGCTCACTTGGAACACTTGGAGCAAGTGTTTCAGAAATGCAGAGAGTTTGGCATCTCCCTAAATCCAAAGAAGTCATTTTTTGCAGTCCATGAGGGCAAATTGTTAGGGCATGTAGTCTCTAAAGAAGGGATGTCAATTGATCCTGACAGAGTAAAATCAATACTGGCTCTTCCTCTCCCTATGAATAAGAAGGCTTTGCAATCATTCTTTGGACAAATCAATTTTGTGAGGAAGTTCATTTCAGACTTTGCTCAAATTGTTAAACCTATTTCAGAATTGCTCAAAAAGAATATGGAGTTCAAGTGGACTGAGACAAGGAAGCAATATTTTGAGGCAATCAAGCAAGCCATTGCTACTACCCTAGTACTGGTAAACCCTGATTTTAGCAAGGATTTCATTTTGTATGCCTATGGAGCTGAGGAGAGTTATGCAATAGTGCTAACATAGAAGAATGAAGATGGAGAAGAACACCCCATATTTTTTTGGAGCCAGACTCTTCATGAGTACCAGACTAAATATAACTTTATTGAGAGACAAGTGTTTGCAGTCATGAAATCATTGAAGAAGTTTAGACAATACTTGGCTCAAAGTAAAACTCTTGTTTATGTGGTACATCTAGATGTCAGAAGTTTCATCTTACAAGGAGAGTTGGGTGACAAGAGAGTTGGTTGGATTACCAAGATTCAAGAATATGATGTAGAAATCCATCCTACAAAGTTAGTCAGAGGTAGAGCATTATGTTAGGGAATGATAGCAAAAGTAGTCTCAGACCAGATATCAGCTTGTCAGTCAATAAGATCTAGATAGAGTGGAGATAGTTCTTTAGAAGAGTCATATTGGATTGATCAGTTGACAAGTTACTTCCAAACAGGAGTATGCCCTCAAGAGCTTAATGCTTCACAAAGAAGGAGGTATAGACTTCAAGATTTGAAATATATCCTTTTACCTAAGGGAATATATAAAAGAAACCTTGATGGAGTTCTTCTAAAATGTTTGAAAGATAATAAAAAATAAAAGGTCATTGAAGAATTTCATGAAGGATTATTAGGAGGACATTCTTTAGGAAGAGTTACTACTATGAAAATTATAAGGGTAGGTTATTACTAGCCTACTATATTTGTTGACACTTTCAAAGCAACAAGAGCATGTGATAAGTGCCAAAGATATGTAGGGAGGAATAGAAATGCTTCATTCCCCCTTAAGCCTATCCAAGTAGAAGAACCTTTCCAATAGTGGGGATTAGATTTCATTGGAGTCATAAATCCTAACTCTTCAACAGGTCATAAATATATCTTGACTACTACAGATTACTTTACCATATGGGTAGAGGCAATTCCAACCCAAAGATCAGATCAAGATGTAGTGATCAAATTTGTTGAAAGCTTGATCACAAGGTTTGGTCTCCCTGAAGCCTTGGTAAGTGATAATGGTCCATATTTCATAGGTGCAAGGTACATAGAATTTGCAAGTCAATATGGCATATGCTTAAAGAATTCTTCTAACTATTACCCTCAAGGGAATGGGTTAGCAGAATCCACTAACAAAAATCTACTCAAAATCCTGAAAAGAGCACTGAAAGATAACAAAAGAAGTTGGCACCTTCTCCTAGAATAGGCCTTGTGGGCAGATAGGATTACTATCAAGAAATCAATCAAAACAACCCCTTATGCATTAGTGTATGGGAAAGAAGCTATTCTGCCTACTCATCTGGAGATACCAGCTCTAATATTGGCCAGTCAAGATGATGAATCAGATCAGAATCCAGTAGAGGCCATATTGATGCATCTCCTACAGTTGGAAGAATAGAGGACTAAAGCATATGAAAGTTTTCAGAAGCACTCCATTGACACCAAAGAATGGTTTGATAAGAAAGCCAGATTCAAAAGATTCAAGGTTGGTGATTCAATCCTAAGATGGAATGTAGAAAGATCCAAACCAGGCAATCACCAAAAGTTTGATTCTTTCTGGGATGGTCCATTCAAGATAGTTGAGGTCAAGGAGAACAATGCTTTCCAACTTCAAGATCAAGAAGGAAATTTACAACCAATCTCGATTAATGGATATCATCTGAAGTTGTACTTTGAGTAAAAAATTCCTTTTCATGTAATATATGTACATATTTGTATTATATTTTCTTTATTTTAGCTTTTCTATATAGAGAAAAAGAAAAAGAGGGGCAGCGGCTCATAACATGTTCCCAGCTAAGAGTTAAAGAGTCAAATCTAAGGTTGTGTGCTATTCCACTATGTGTTTTATATTGTGCTAAAAAGAATAAAATAAAGGTTGGTTGTGAGCCATGACATGTTCTAGGCCATGACCAATCAGCAAATGAGGCATCACTCACAAGTTGCACCATTTTTTCAGCCAATTTGAATTTTGAAGCATGTGTCGGAGTAGTGGCTCATCTACCGCATTAATGGTAGGGAGCATGCATGTAAAATATTTAAAGCTAGAATTTGACTATTGTTCATTTCACAAATGGTGCTAAGTCCTCAAGAGTGCTAATAGCTAATTGAGATGAATTTGCAGAATGATCAAAAGAGTAGTTTTCAAAAATTTCCTCAAAAATGGCACCAAAAGCTACAAAGCAAGCTACCCAATAGGAAAGTGGTGAAGTTTCACACTATGTTGATGAAGCAGAGGTAGTAGCTAATACAAAAATGACATGGAGAATGAGAAATAGACTCAAGCAAGAAATTGATAATAAATTTCAATGAGGAGAACCAATGATAGTTCAAGGTACTTGTGCCATTCTCTCTCTTATCATTTTATATCTATGATTCGATTCATCCCTATCCAAAATTGATATTTGCTATAGTGAAGTTCTATGACCCTAGGGTTAAAGTAGTAAAAATAGCTAAGGGTAAAACCCTTTTCAATATAACTACTCAAGCTTATCATGATCTTTTTGCTATGGGTAGAGACCCACCTATAAATCCCAAACCCTTCGACCCATAGGACCAAGCTAAGTATTATTCATTGAAGGGTCATCCTCAGAATGGTGAGCATTTTAAAAAATGGGTTTATAGCTAGTTTAAAACTATAAAATCTAGGGATACTTTACCCAAAACCCCAATTACCACTAAGCAATTCGCCTACCCAAAACTCTTTACCATGCTAGCATGCCTAGAAGGTTTAGATTCTGATCAATATGTAAGAGATTGGTAGATAGTCATTATTTATTACATTTCTAAGAAAAAATGTATAGAACACCCATGGGAGATGAGAATGTTAGACCAATTTACTTTGATTGGTCGACCTTCCTCTCCAAAAGAATGCATGAGCAATTGGTAACCATGAAGAAAGGTTCAAAGGCCCCCTCTTTCAGGCATTGCTCTAATTTGGTGTGGATGTTCCTTAGTGTTGTAAGGCAAGAGATGCCTTGGATCCCAGTAACAGATAAAAATGATAATGGAGATCCTATACCGATCTATACATGGATAAGTCTTCTGAGGAATATCGAGTCTTACTATAGATTCAATATGGAATTTTTGGGGCCTACCCTAAAAATTATGTATGGCCAATATCCCAGAATTCCTCCTCTAACTAAATAACTATTACAAACAGAGCAAGTTGAAGAAGGAGATTGGTATATCTTGATTGAGGGTATAGTCATTAGACTCTATGACTTCACTAGGAAACCATTTTTGCTTCCACATTTTATCACCAATAGAATGTTGGCCTTAGAATATTTTAGACAAGTTGACTTCATCAATGTCACCTTTGGCACTAGGAAGGGGAGAAAAGGGACAATGGTTTACCCTCACAATGTGGATGATATTACAGTAATGAGGAAGGGTCAGCATGAGTAGATTACTCAGTATTTAGAAAGACTTGGTCTTATGTATATCCCACAAAGATGGAGATATGATCCAGATAATAAATTTTTGGAAAAGATAGTTGCCCTCAATGGAGAGAGGGCCCTTAAATTTGAAAGGACTTTGAGGCCTCAAGTTGAGAAGCATAGAAATAATAAAGAAAGCTCTCCATTAGAGTGGAATGTTAGCAATATGGAACAACTACCCCCTTGGAGAGACTTTTATGAGCAATTAGTCGATTATGATCCTAAAAAGAATAAGACCCACCAACTGAAGGAACCCAAAATCAAAGAGATGGAGGAAAAGCATCATTGGGATGAGGGTAAGATTGTAGAATGGTGGAGGATGAGAGTAGAGATAGACACTATAAAATCTAGGTTTGGCCATCAAGCAGATACTGATTTCTCTGAGTTATATGACAAACATATCAATACTTGGAAGGCCAAGAATGGTAGAAGCTTAGTGTTGAGCTACAAAAGGATAGAGAAAATAGAGAAGGATAAGGCCAAAGGGAAAATGTCAGGAGAAAAGAAGGAAAAGAAAGACCAAACACCTCCAGCTTCTCCCTCTCCACCTTCACAACAAGATATTGAGGAAACTACAATGGATTCCCCACCAGTAGCTAAAGAAGCTCAGTATGCTTTTGAACCTTCATAGGAACAATTGCAGCAATACTCTATGGGTGTTGTAATGATGAAAAAGATGCAGTATTCTAGTGGTGGTCTGGGTAAAGATGAAATAAGAAATATAGAAAATATTCAGGTAGAACAAAGGTCGAAACATCTTGCCTTAGGAGGAGAATCTTCTTCACAGGACCTAGTGAGAGATAAAGTAGAGGATAACTTTGTATTTACTCCTATAAAATTTACTATTGCAGTCCCTTCAAAGCCATCCCCAGTTTTAGAAGTTGCATTGCAAATGACACAACATCAAGATGATACTCAAAAGGGTAAGCCTGCAGAGCCTATTGTATTCAAGAGGAAGGAAAAATATTCAGTAGGGGAGGCCAAGAAAGAAGTTAGTAAGAAGAAAAAATTGGATCAAACACAAATAGTTGAACAAACTCAAGTTACAACTACAGAGCAACTAGTTCAACAAACACAACAACAAGGTGTGGATGACATATTTCAATAGTCTACTTTGGTAGGTGAAGGTATGATCCCTATCCCTTCTTCTCCTTCTCCTTCTCCTTCCCCAAAGAATTCTCCCTCCCATTCTCAAGAGAAAAAGGAACAAAAGGTATCATCTCCACCTCATAATTCCCCACCATCTTCACCAGTGGTTCCATCATCTCACTCCAATCCATCTCCACCTCATTCATAGAAAATCCTAGTATCATCATCTCCCACTCACACCCCTTCACCTCCAAAATCATCACCATAAATATCAGTAGGGGAACAAGCACTTCCATCTTCTCCACCATCTTCCATAATTGTAACATCTATTGCCATTTCAACACCTATTACAACCCCTACAATAAGCATAGATTCCACCATCATTACTACCACTCCCTTTCCATCTATGCTAGGCCCATTTTTCCCTTCACTCATCATTGCTTCCACTCCTACAAATCATCCTACAACAACTTCTCTACAGAAGGTTAAGAATATTTCACAAAAGATACAAATTTTTGGAGCAAGAAATTAGCCCAACCTTCAAAACATGCTACTCGATGGAGGAAGACCATGATTGTTGATCTTATGGCTAGGCAAAGAACAACTATCTCCCTCACTCCTCTTGTCAGAAAACTAGAGGAAGACATGACTACAAAATATTATCAACTAGAAGAGCATACTAAAGATATTACTCAATTTCCCATGGAGGATGAATTGGTCATAGCTAAGGCTCATCTTGAGACCATTTATGTGCAGAGTGATATTTGCAAAGAGAAATATGATAAATTAGAGGAAAATATTGAAAGGTTGGAGAAAACAATCAACAATCAAAAAAAGGTAGAGAAGGTTGTAAGAAATGAAGCCAAGAGTTGGCAAAACAAATACCAAGAGGCCATCAAATTCAAAGAGCAAGCTAAAGAGCTGAAGAAGAAGAATGAGGCCTAGGTCAAAGAGATACAAGCCTTAAAACAACAACTTTAGGTTGAAAAGGCTAGAGTTACAGGTTTCTCTAAAGACAAGGTTAAGCAGATCAAAAAGCAAATATGGTCTAAAATTCTAGAGAAATGCTCAGAAATCTAGCCTATGATTGATTACATGGATGAGGCTAGCCATTTGTTGTAGGAAACCAAGGAAGACTTGGAGAAGTTTAATGAAGAACTACAACCAATGGTGATACAAGTAGAACAAATATACAAGTTGTTTGAAAATAGATTCAATGCTGCTGCTAAGCCCATCCCAAATAAGGCATGGAATACTGCAAGATTAGTGGCCAGGATTGTAATCAAGAAAAATAAGCTGCTCCAAAAGGGATGGCTACTAATGGATAGAATCGAAGGTAAGCTTCAGGAGATTGTAGATACCAACAAAGAAATGATGCAGTATGGTTTTGGAGGATTCTAGAGTGAAAATAACATCCTTTTATCAGAAGAAGACCTTCAAACCAACATAAATTCAATCATGCAGGATGAGTCTGAAATAGATGCCTGGGAGGACCCAATCAATCAAGATCAAGTTTCTCAGCTGATAAAAGACTTAACCAGGCTTAAAGATTTAATGGAAGACCTGGTGGATAAGGGACATTCCATGTCCTATGAGGAAACTACCAAGTTGTAGTTTACCCATCAACAACTTAAGGAGATGACCAATCCCACTAAATCAGCCTGGGATCAAGCCTTAGAAACATTGAATCAGATGATTCAATTATTTAAAATAGAAGTAGAACAAGAGGCTGATCAAGAAGAAGAGGGGAAAGATCAAGAGGAGGAAAATAGAAAAAAGGAAAAGGTGATCCAAGAAAAGGAAATAGAAGAACAAACTCAGCAAGAAGAAGAATGAAGATCTCCCATTGAGGATTTTGAAACAATTTTGAGTACTAGAACTATCAGAGAGACCCTAGGAACATGTTTTGTGAATGTTTTTGTTCCTGACAAGAGTTAGAGATAGCAAGGAAAGCATGAGCAAGCAACTTTCATGAGAAATTCATGCCATGGAGCCTTTAAAAGAGGAGCAGCCCTATTGAAGATGCACATATTTTTGTCTCCTGTAACAAGTCATAAAGATGCAATATCCTAAGGCATGCTCATATTTGCCTCTCACATTGCTTCCATGTGAACCGTTACTCTCTGAATATCTTCATAAATGTTCAAGAGAGTGATGGTCACAGGGAAGTTATACCTTGAGACATAAGTCACAACTAGTTGGAGACTTTTCATTCCCTTCATTCCTCCATTTCCCTCCATCCAATTCCATTCACATTACCTTACTTCCCCATTATTCATTCATCCATTCATTATTCCACTCATTCCATTTCATCCATCCATATTTTGACTCTAGTAGCCCAAAGGATAAGACTCTGAGTTCTCAATTTTGCTAGCAAAATTCCCCGAGAGGCGCTAGAATGTAGGCCCAAAAAGACCACATACTTAGAAATTTTTCAAAATTTTTCTAAGTCCCAAAGGGTGCTCCAAAATATGGCAATGGTGCAACACAACATGCTCTAGACCATGGTCAACCCAATCAAATGGGTACTTTACATTTTTCAAATCATGGCTCAGAGCACAAAAGGAGGAAGTGACTTGTGACAAAATTTTTACACTATGTGGCCTAGAGCACGGTTCCATACCACGGTCGATGCAATCAAACTTGGTATGCCAAAAAATTAAATTGTAACTAAGAGAATGGTTACTTGTTGTGTGATCTAATACATTTTCTATATTGTGTGACTCATAGCATAGTTCTATATCGTGGTCAATGTAGTTAAAATTGGTAAATCAACAACTCAGATAATAGGGTAGAACATGGTTCCATACAATGCAATATAGCATATGCATCTATATTGCACAACTCAATGCATAGTTCTACATCATGGTCAGCTTGGTTAAATACCTAAGTTTAATGGTCCAAATTGTGGACTAGGAGATTTTTTGTTGTGTGCTTCAATTGTTGGTCCTACATCACGCACTTTAGCCTATTGTTCTCCATTGCGGCATGTAATATCAATTATGCTATTTCAAAAATTAGAAAAGCTACTCGTAATATGGTTCTACACCATGCAACCTAGAGCAAGGTTTCAAAAGTGTATTCTAACGGTAAAAGCTCTCTTGTCCCAACCTATGGTCAAAGTGGTCAAACATTTTAAATTAGAGTTTCAAACAATGGGCTAGAACATGGTTCTACGCCACCAAAGAGGAAGTAAAAAATATTGTGAATGCCATGAAGTGTTGCAAACCATGAGAGAGCACACCAACATTTCAAATGATCTAATATTAGTCATTCAACAAGAGATAGAGCATGCCAACATTTCAAATGATCTAATATTAGTTATGTAGCACCCTAAAATTGGCACAGTTAAACCTTAGTAAAAAGATAAAAATTCAAATTTTAACCTCAAACCGCCCGTTACCCGCTTTCCTTGTTTTTCGTGCCATTTTTAGGATTTGTTTTGACCGTTGGACTATATCATCGTAGATTAGATGAAATCATCCCAGATCTAACGAATTCGTCTGGAACAGAACGTCCAGACGATTTCGTCCCAAAACCAAATTTTCATACTTAGCTTCTGTTCCAACAACCTCTCTAACCTGGGCAGAAAGCGTGTCTACGTAGTTAGAGTCTCCCCCATTGGAGATCTCCCAAATTGGGATGATCTCCAACCTCCTAACCTCTCCCTAATCCTATATAAACTGAGATTTTCTCAGTTTATCCCCCTGAACCCCCTGACTCTCTGCCTGAAACTCTGCTTAAACCCCCTAAACTTCCACGCACCTCAGAGCATCCTCACACCATTATTTGCATTCTGTATTTCATGTTTTCTTGCAGGAACTTTACTATTTTTTAGTCGAAGCTAGCTCGGATCGTCGCAAGCGATTCCAAGCGATTTCGGACGATCCTGTCGAGAAGCGCAGATGATCTCGTACGATTGGAGGCGATCCCGACTGTAGTCCAGATTGGGGGCAATCAGAGTCCAGAGTTTGCATCTCTTTATTGTTTTTTGCATTTCTTTATACATTATTTTAGTTATTATATTTATGCATCTTGGAGTTCACCTCATTTAGTATAACCGCATGATAAAGTTAAAATCAATCATTAAATCTATTGCATTTCTCTTATTTGTTATTTGAATTTATTATTTAGGCATGTTTGCTGTTATTTCTATCATTCTCCTTTGCTTTTGCAGTTGCATCTTTGGTATTTTGTATCTATTCCTGTGATTGCAGGTTTCTGATGAATTCGTCTGACGAATTCATCAGATTGACGATGATCTCGTCTGATCTCAGATGATTACGTACGAGTTGAGACGATCTGGACTGCTACAAAACTCAGAATCTTCATCAGACATTCGAAATCAGGTATGTACTATTCTAGTTAGCATATTCTCTGTGTTTAGCATTCATTCCTATTTTCTGTATTCATCTAAATCAGTATTGGCATATAGAATAGTTTAGATTCATCTTGGCCAAACCTAGGAATTGAATGATTAAAGCACAAAATGAACACATCAAACTTACTATCAACCTAGGTGTGGAAACTGCCACTCAAAAGTTTCCTGGTGAACCCACCATCCATCAAAAATTCACCCTTATACCCCTCCCCCGAGAGGTGGGACCTTCAAAGGGCCTCTCAGTCCGAGGTATTGTCCCATCCTTCTCGCATCCCCCTTTCGGGCGTGGATCCTATAGCCTGAAGGTAAGGATGCAAAAAATTTGGAGCGATACATTTTGGTGAACCCGACGTGAAAAACTAAAAACCTTTTGAAAACAATCCAAAAAACAAAACATAAATGCATTTAGAATCAAAGATTGCATATCATATTTAGATGGTAGATTATAATAAAAGACGAGTTGTCACCATTAATGTTGAGAATCAATTAGCAGCTATAGAGATTACTTCTGTGCTTAGAATACCTTACACAAATAGGGTTCAACCTTTATGGGACGAACTTAATAAGAGATTGAATATCATTAATTCTAGATCAACCGAACTCAGGAAAATTAAGAGGTTTGTCCTAGATAGAATCCTGGATCCTGATCAAGTGACCTTATATCATGAACTTCAGAGAGCTTGCCATAGGTGGTTAGCAGATAAGAGAGCCCTTGTGTCTTCTGAGTTGTACACCTTTGAGGAATACCTCGAGAATGCAGTTGTAGTACATAAATTTCTATCTCATATAGAGGATCAAGAGGTCGTTCTTACGGATAGAAAGATATGGAATAGAGTTCCTAGAGCTGTGTTATATCGAGAGTATTGCCATGAAATCTATTTTTACAAATCAGAGTCAGAAGTAGATAACATCACTATAGCACACTTTATCAAGTTCTTGAAAAACCATTTCCAATTTGAAGAGGAGCATTTCATGACTCCTGATGAACTTGATCCTATCAATGACATCTATAAACTATTTATAGAAAACTAAGCTATTCTTTATTATTGTTATTTCTTGCATTCAGTGTGTTGTGTGTTGTCTTTATAAGCAAAAAAAACAAACAAAAAAAAAATAAATAAATAAAATAAAATAAAAACAAAACAAAATCATAACAAAAATCAAAACATTTTCTTTTAAGTATTATAGTAGGTATATAGTTAATATATATACCTCCCAAATTTGTTGCAAATATATTAATATATATTTGCTAAAATCTAAATTTAGACATAATGACTAGACTCGGGAATGGAAAACAGACTGAAGTAGAAGAAGATTGGTTAAGAAAACCAGGAAATAACCTAGATGTCCTTCCTGAAGACCCAATTCAGGAAGAAGGAACCTTTGATCAACAAGAAGAAGAATTTGTTGTAGGAAATGAACAAAAATAAAATGATAGAGAGGAAGGATCCTCATCCCCTAAAATATCTCCGGAAGGAGCTGTTACTTTTGAGAACATGGAACATTTCTGGAGGTTCCTCAATACTAATATGGGCACTCTTAATAGAGCAGTCCATATGGACAAAGATCAAATTAGTGACACTCAAGCAACCCTAGAAGACATATATCACACATGCACTAATCCCTTGTCCTTCGTTGATCAAGAAAGTGATCAAGCTGGACCATCCAATTTGGATATGGCCGCTATAATCCAGAACATGCAACAACAACAAGGTTACCCAACCACCTAGAGTGCCTGTTACCAAGCCTAGGGTTATTCCCACACAAAATAAACCTTCATTCACTGCTCTATTTTGCCAAGCTATTGATCAATATACCTCAAATCAACAAAAGCCTAAAACAAAACCAAATACCAATTTCCAACAATCTGGGATACAACATAATGCTACAACAAATCTTCTTCATAATACTCTTCCTACCAACCATTTGCATAACAACAATATAGCATCTAATCCTTATGTCACGCCAACATACGCTCACAAATCCCATACTCATGTACCACCGAACCAATATGGTGGGCAAACTGGTAATCTGGAAGCCATGGTGAAACAATTAGTCTCTCGCATGGACCAGATAGATCCCTACCGTCCCTCGTACAATTATCGAGAGATGTGTAGTCAGCCTCTAGATCCTATAGTTGTAGCACAACCATATCCCAAACACTTTCCTATGCCTGTCCTACCTATATACAAAGGAACCGAAGATCCCATAGAGCATCTTCGTATGTTTAGGATAGCATGTCATGATATATCACATGATGACTTGTTATTACTAAAGATGTTCCCAAAAAGTTTAGGAGGGATGGCATTGGAGTGGTATTATCAACTACCCACTCATTCTTTGAGAAATTTCGAAGAGACCGCCGAGTCTTTTGTGCATCAATTTAGTGCCTACATTGAAAGGCATGTAACTATTAAAGATTTGTACAACCTAAAACAAGACAAAGATGAGTGTTTTGCTGACTTCTTAGCTCGATGGAGGTAGTTGATAGGAAAATTACACTTTGTGTTACCTTATCGAGAAATGTTGGATATCTTTATCAATAATTTACAAGAACAGTTATCCTATGAGTTATCAATTGCTACCTTGACCACCTTCGATCAAGCTATAGATTTAGCCCGAAGAGTGGAAGATGCTCTTATTAGGAGAGGTCAGCTTAAAAAGAAAGATGATGAGAAAACATCCAGAAATCAATATAAAAATAAACAAGTTGTGGGTGATGGAGTCACTGATAGTAGAAATATCGCTACTGTTAATGTTGCGAAAACAACAAAGAAATTTATACTAAAACCTCCTGATAAACCACCCCGAGAATTTACTAGGTTAAATCAACCCTTATCAACCATTCTCCCACAACTATTAGCACGAGGTTTGATTCAGTTACCAAATATCCGGGAACCTGATCCAACTATACCCGGATACAGAGCTGATTTACATTGTGATTTCCATAGAGGACCTGGACACGCTACCAATTCTTGTAAAATATTAAAACATAAAATACAAGACCTGATTGATAACAATGAGATGGAGGTGCAAGCCTTTCAACCTAAACAAAATCCTTCTAATAATGCTCAAAAGAACATCCCTCAAAATCAGAATCAAATGCCAATCGACCACTCGGACATATTTCAACATCCTTTACCAAAGCATGGTAAAGAGGTGGCTAATCAAATTGAGCATCATAATGTTCCCCCTCCTACCCGATATGTAGGAACTATTAGTGGACATTCACCTACTCATGATGTGGAAGTATTTGACACAACTTTATCCATGGTTACGACCAGACCTCTATATAATACTCGGACACCTGATCTTAGTGATGTAGAATATGAGACTGAAAGTGACATGGAAATCACCTCAAATCAATCGAATAGCTCTGAAGATGAATCAGATCCTATTCAACCTATCACAAGTTTTATGGTTCCAGAAGAACCATTTCCTAGAAGAGTCACTACTAGACCATCTTCTCACCAATTACTTTCTAATGAACAAGCCATAAATGCTAGACCAAGACCTATTCATCATCCTCAAAATAATATTGTAGGTACCATCGGAGCTGTTACTCGACAATAGGCTCAAAACTCTCAACAGGATCAAACTCAGAACGATGGATCAGCTCCATTTGTTTTGAAAAATCCCAATAAAGGGAATCATGCACCTAATGTTCAACCTAAGCCTCCTTATAATATTAATGAACAATTATCAAATACTACAGCTAGAATTTCCCTTTTGGACCTTTTAAGATCTTCTCCTACCCATAGGGATGAATTAATGCTCACATTAAGCCAAATGATGGTACCACAAAATATTCAACCCGAAGCCATGTCCAATACTATCATAACTCGAGAAGTCGATTGTATTGACTTCCGGGATAGAGATATACCACAACATAGTTTACATAAGGATAACCCCTTATATATTACTGCCCTAATTGGGGATGTAGCAGTTAAACGAGTCTTGATTGATAATGGTTCATCTTTAAACATATGCACTTTTGACTTCTACCAAATATTTGGGTTTAGAAGTGATGAAATGAAAAGAACTCATATGATCATAAAAGCCTTCAATGACGAAACACAAGAAACGTGTGGAGTTATTACTATCCCCTTGCAAGTTGGTCCGAGAACCTTAGACACGACCGTGTTTATTGTACATTGCCCCGCATCGTACAATATACTTTTGGGTCACCCTTGGATCAACGCAATGCGAGCTGTTCCCTCAACTTTACATCAGTGTGTTAAATTCGAATTTAAAAATCAGTTGGTTACCATTCATGGTGATCCTAGACCCTTTGATATGTGTGCTTTGGCATAACCCGATTGGAGTTCAATTTTGCCCTCGCTCTGTCATCCACACATCCTAATTCTCATCAATCGACTAAACGTGTGAAACACACACCCATGACATCATCTACTTTTTCCCCATCAACTACACCTCTACATATAGCTCAACCATCTTCCAAACAAACCACATTAGGACCTCGAAAAGATCATAAAACTACAACCAATGCTTCTTGTTTTACTCCTATAACTTCCATACCTATAGACTCATCCATCGATATCTCTATAACATCTACATCCACTACAGGCATACTTTCCACATCCGACGATGTAGGAAATGTTCCTTCTACCTCTTATGCTCTTACTGATGAGCTCTTACCCGATTTATCTAAAATTCTTATATCAGAAAAAACAAACACTGCCATGCAAGATTCCCTTATTTTAAATAAACTCCCACCCTCTCCTCATACCTTGGGCCTCCCACAGCCTATGGGAAGTATTTACCAAGTCGGGAGTTGTGCTTTTATTTATAAGGGATATGACTCGGGGAAGAATACCTAGAAACATCAAGACACATTGTGATGGATATGCTAGATGCTATTTTGCTAATGAGTATATTAAAGCTAAGCCCATAATGCTTAAATTGGGATATAAAGGGAAAGGTTTGGGACCTTTCCAGAATGGTATGAAAGAACCTTTTGAGGTAGAACCGTGGCCTCCCCGCTGTGGTGTGGGCCTATTTCCTAGTAAAGGTCAGCCCTTCCCATTCGAGGATGATGACCACCTCATATGTTACCAAGATTATCTGGATAAACGGGATGTCTTGCATTTTAAGCCTCTTACATGTAATATGTTATCCATAGCTTACCCTGAGATGATTGCCGAATCCGACGATGAGTTGGAGGGGGATATCTTTCATGATGTCTCCATTGAGGAATTGTTACATAACGGATTTTATTTCGATGGCTCTATACCTAGTATAGCCCAGCTTGAGGCCACGACTCCTCAAGATGAATTATCCAAGCTAACCTTGGAAGAATTACAAGAATTAGGCGTTTCACCCACCCCACCTAATTTTGAGAGAGATCTACACATGGAAGTAGAAAACATCATAAAAATTAACATTGGAACCAAAGATAACCCTCACATAATCAACATTGGATCAGAATTGAGTCAAGAAAAACAAGATAAATACATTGCATTCCTTAAACAATATGAAGACGTCTTTGCTTGGACATATGAAGATATGCCAGGATTAGACCCTTCTGTAGTTATGCATCACCTAGTAGTCCATCCGGATGCTAAACCTGTTAAACAGAAACTTAGAAAAATGCATCCTAAAGTGGCCTTACTAGTCAAAGGAGAATTAGAAAAACTCTTAAATGTTATTTTTATACAAGCCATTGATTATGCTGAATGGATCTCGAATGTAGTTCCAAGTAACTAAGAAAGAAGCCACTAAAGTTAGGGTTTGCACAGACTTCAGAGATATTAATGTTGCATGCCCTAAAGATGATTTTCCTCTTCCCAACATGGATCAGATCATTGATTTTACTACTGGGAGTGGAATGATATCCCTAATGGATGGATTTTTTGGTTATAATCAGATCAGGATAGCTCCTGAAGATCAAGCTAAAATAGCCTTTATTACCCCTTGGGGAACCTTTTGTTGGAAAGTGATGCCATTCGGTTTAAAGAATGCAGGTGCAACTTATCAACGCAGCCATGACTTATATCTTTCATGATATGATGCATGATATTCTACATGATTATGTAGATGATATTATAGCTCGTTCCATCAAAGAAGATGATCATTTAGATGACTTGAGAAAAGTATTTGATCGGTTAAGGGAGTATCTTATCCGATTGAATCCAGCTAAATGTATATTCGGAGTTAAGTCCGGTAAATTATTAGGGGTTATAGTTTCTTTATGTGGCATTGAAATTGACCCTCTCAAGATCGCGGCTATCACTGATATGCCCGCACCCACAAATATATCAGAATTACGAAGTCTACAAGGTAAGCTTCAAGCTATTCGCCGCTTTATTGATAAGTTGGCAGACAAAACCGGACCTTTTCTTAAGCTTCTTAAGAAAGATGTCTCTTTTCATTGGGACGACGAATGTTAGGAAGCATTCGAACTCCTCAAACAATATCTCCTTAAACCATCGGTGCTTTCACCACCTAGATCTGATCGTCCATTTATTTTGTACATTTTTGCTTTCGATTTTGCCTTAGGAGCTATGTTAGCTCAACTTGACGATGAGAAGAAAGAACGTGCTAATTATTACATTAGCAGAACCTTAATCAGTTATGAAACTCGCTATACCGTATTAGAGAAGTTATGTCTAGCAGTCGTATTTTCTACATAGAAACTACGACATTATATGCTCAACCAAAAAACGTATGTTATTGCTAAATTCGACCCTTTGCGATATCTCATGAGTCGACCGTACTTATCTGGTCGCACAACAAAGTGGGTTCTTGCGCTAAGCGAGTTTGAACTCATATTTATAGGATAGAAGTCTGTTAAGGGTCAAATCATAGCAGATCAATTAGTTGCTGCACCCTTAGAGTCTACCCATCCCCTCATCATTGAGTTTCCTGATGAATGCCTTAAACTAGAGGTAGACCATCCAGAGCAATGGTCCCTATACTTTGACGGAGCCCGATGTATGAGTGGGGCTAGTGTAGGTATTATTTTAATATCTTCATAGAAACATCTTATACCTCTGTCCTTCAAACTAACATTTGCTTGTACTAATAACACTGCTGAATATGAAGCTCTTATCCTTGGATTACGAGCTGCTTTAGCGCTACAAATTAAAAATCTATTGGTTTTTGGTGACTCTCAACTTGTCATAAATCAAATCAATGATGTTTATCAAACTCGAGATGATAAATTGCGTCCATACAAAGCATATGTCTTACAATTATTATCTTTGTTTGATCAAGTTACCTTGGAAGCTATTCCTCGAACTAACAATCGTGCGGCTGACGCTATGGCTGCAACTGCATCTCTTTTGCCCTTGGAGTTAGATGATGAATATGCTACCATCATTATTCATCGACTCTAGGAACCCGCTTCAAGAAAATCATGCTTAGAACCTTTGGATGTGTTTCTAATCAACGAAACTACTCCTGAACATTGGTACACTGATCTATTTAATTTTTTGCAAAATGGGACCTTCCTTGAAGGTTGTAATAGCAACCAACGCAGGTTATTACGTAGACGAGCAAGTCGCTTCATGATTATTGGTAATACCTTGTATAGGAGATCTTTTGAAGGCATCCTATTGAGATGTTTGAATCTAGCAGAATCTAGATCAGCTTTGAGTGAAGCCCACAATGGATCTTGTGGGGGGCATTTTAGTGGTAGCGCCATTGCTAAAAAGCTCCTTAGGATAGGATATTTTTGGCCTACCATGGAGAATGATGCACATGCTTATGTGCATCATTGCGACAAGTTCCAGAAACACGTTGACCTTGTCCATGCACCTGCACAAGAGCTGCAGGCTATTTCATCTCCTTGGCCCTTTTCAAAATGGGGCTTAGACATCATTGGAAAAATCAACCCTGTGTCATCTGATGGACACAAATTTATCATAACCGCCACTGAGTATTTCACGAAGTGGGTTGAAGCTATGCCATTAGCTTCTTGTACTGGAACCCAAGTTTCCAAGTTTATTTTTAATCAAATTATTTGTAGGTTCGAAATCCCTGCAAATCTCATTTCAGATAATGGAACTTGTTTTAAAAATAAATATGTTAAGAAATTATGTCAAAAGTATAAAATTCAACATCGTTGGTCCACTCCCTATTATCCTCAGGGTAATGGCCAAGTAGAAGCATCTAATAAAACATTAATCAAAATCCTTAAAATACTGGTCAACAAATCTGGCCGAGATTGGCATATTCAATTATATCCTGCTTTGTGGGCTTATCGAACTAGCGTTCATACTCCCACAGGCACTTCCCCCTTTGTTTTGGTCTATGGCGCTGAAGCAGTTTTTCCCTTTGAATTAGAAGTTCCTTCTTTGGCTCTGCTACTTCAAGATACTGAAGTAGGAGATGAATATCGTGCTGGCAGACTTAGTCAGCTGGAACTCCTAGATGAAAAGCGCATCAATGCTTTGGAGCATCTTCGTGCCTACCAAAACAAGCTTAAACGAGCATACCTCAAGAAAGTTCATCATCGATCCTTTGAGATCGGTGACCTTGTCTTAAAAGAAAATCAGAAAAATACTAATGCAACTAAAGACCTTAAAGGTAAATTTGAGCCCAACTGGCTCGGACCATATGTCATCACTGCTAAATTTGGATCGGGAGCATATCGATTAGCTACCTTAGATGGTAAAGATCTTAAAGAACCTATGAACATTATGCATCTTAAGCGTTATTATGCATAACATTTGGTCCTTTTTCATCATTTATATATATTGTGTATTTTGCATCTTGTTTCATTTTAGTAAAATTTCAAAAAAAAATAGTAATAGTATTTCTTCTTGCATTTCATCAATCAAAATCAAAATATAAAAACATCAAAATCGTCAAAATCTTCAAAAACATATTTTATTTTCATACCTGTCAATTCTTGAAAGTATTGCAGTTATATTTTCAGTTATTTTGGATAAATTAGCATTTATTTGGAATCCCGCACTTTCACATTCACATGAATAAATATCTTGATTTTATTTTGTATGATTATTAATCTCTCTTATATCAAAGTCCACAGTTGAATTAAATAAAGTTTTGAGCATAGAGAACTGATCTTGTTATTTACTTGAACCAAATATATCTTTTCACATTAAAATGATTTCATTGCAAATTCAATATCATGCTACATAGTAAAAGTGGTTTCTTGAGCGAAAAGTTTCCCCTGCTATCCTATCATGCACATGGTCTAGAATCTTTGAGAATTGACAAAAGGACAAGCTCACCCCTACCCAGAATAAAAATCCCTTGCTCTACAGACTAATCCGAGCAAGTATCCCTAGCATAGGAAGAAAAAGAAAAGTCAAAGAAAATGAGAAAAAGAAAAATATCATTTTGTACCATCGCAACAATATTTCAGCATTATCTCAAGTTCCAAGCAAAATACAAAAAAAAAAAAAAAGCAAAAGAGAAAAGGCAAAAGCAAAATGCAATAAATCCCTTTCCCTACCCCTTGAAAAGAAAAGAAGGGTGAATGAGCTTGAATCCCTGGAATTCTCAATTATTCAAAAACTGTGAGGTAAGCCCCATAACAGGTGGTTTGTGCCCAACCCGCTTGGCCTTGGGTAATCCCTAGCGTGGTGATATGTCTATCACATTAGCGACCTTCTTTTGTATAGACCTATGTCGGCTTATGGATTAGCTAGCTCTTGATAACCTAACTTACATAGTAGTCTGGTACGGTTACATGCATATAAATCATGGTCAACGAACATTCATTTGGTTAATTCAAATTACTTGTATCAAATTATCTTGCTCAAAATTGGTGAACGAACAATACAATTGCACACACATTTGTATTTGAGAGATTCTCTATCATTATGATAAATCAAGATCGGCAATGAACTCACATATGCACATGAGGGTTCCTTACAAATCTACATTTGTCTTTGAGATAATTTAAAATATTTCTGCAACTCTTTTGGAATAAATTTTATTCTTATTTCAGAACATCTGTTTAGTATAAAAACAATTACATACATTGTTTTCAAAAAATCCAAAATTCTTTTAAACAACATATTACAAAATCTAGTAAATAAAGTCAAGTTATATATTATTATTTTCTGTTTATCTCAAAATAAAAAATAAATCATGCAATAAAACTAAAATATCAATTTCTTCTTTGGATTTCGCGATGATGGTATAAGTCTATATCTATAATTCTATGCCTAGCGCAAACCATTGCTCTAATTTTATTTTCCCATTCATTTTAATTTATAAAAACATATGGCTTACATCATTATGTTACACAATTGTGCTTTAAAATGAACGAACACTTATTCTATTTCATGTCATTATGTCAACATTCAATTTTGCAACCATGGTATAATTTCTAAGGAATTGTTCAAAATTTTATCACACTTAGGAATTTATGCCTAGCAAAATCATATTTCTTTTAGTATCTCATGCATAATATTTTTATGAAAATCTGAAAACAAATCATCACCATCACAACACAAAGTCTTAAGACAGTCTCTTAAGCATTCTTTTACTTTTAGCAATATTTCTATACTGGGATTAGCTTGACGACCGAGCGAGCGGTGACTCCATGAAATGGTCTATAACAATGACAATGTCCTTTGAAATTATTGTTAGAAGTCCCTTTTATTTTCATCAAATCACACCAAAACAACCAATTGTTTACATCAGATTATTTCATTTAAATTTTACAACATGACATAAAATTATAATATTTCTAAAACGACATAATCACATGAATCATCAATAATCAATTGCAAAATTCAACATTAAAGCATCATACAACATATACACAAGTCATATCATCAAAAAGACCATATATATATATATCAACAAATTATGTACATCATATCAAAATTGGACTGGTATGCCACAATCAATAGCCTGGCATACTCAATCCTCTCAAAAAAATATATAATAAAAAATACAATCTCTGTGCAGTGAGCGTCTAGCCTCGAGAAGACCTCGAGCTCTTAGCCTCGTCTCCTCTCCCACCTTGAGGTGGAGGAGGAGGCCCCATCGGAGTCCGCCCTGTGTCGTGGGTCCTCAACATCGATCGTGATGATGTCCTCGATGACCCCATCCTAATCGGCCCCGCAATGTTGGTTGGCAGCTGTAACCTCTGGCTCTCTGGAACCATCTGGTAGTATGCTCCCCGGTAGAATGTAGTCTGAGCCATAGACCATGCCAACTCCTGCATGCTCGCTCCTTCACCCCGAGCTCTGAGCCATGTAGCCTCATCCTGCAGTGTCTGCACCTGAGCCCGAAGGTAGGCAACCTCAGCCCGAAGAGACACTGTCTCTCTGCTCTCCCCTACCTCAACACCCTTGCCATTATCGGGCGATGGTGGTCTCTCCCCCTTCTGAGAAGGGACTCCCCTCTCCCTCCTCCCTGTCTATTGTGGTCTCTATGGAGCCCGTGCCATCCTCTGGCATCTCTCCTATGGAGACCGTCATTTCTCTCTCCCGTCATGACCCCACACTGCCTCAATAGCAACCTGGCGTCACCTCCCCATCCGTTGCACAATAGCATGCATCGGACCCTATGCCCTCGTCATCCGAGGAGGGTGGATGCCTATGTACCAAGAATCGTATCCGTCGGTAACCCCAGTGTCATCACCATCCATTGGCTGGATGGGGGCATCATCCGTGTCCTGACTCTAGAACTATTGCATGTCTGGAGCCCCGCTCAGCGTGGTACTATCCCGGATAGTCCGGGAGTACTCGTAATCCCTGAGAGAAGGGATCCCTTATGTAGACCAAACTATTGTATAACTCGGTCATAGAGGTGGATTTCTACCTCTCCTCGCTCCATCCTAAGCCATCAGACTCACCTGATGCGAGCCAGCTCTTGCCCATCCTCTGCCCACCCTGGGTGCTCTCGCCATGGCCTCCAGGTGATCTGGTCTGGGATGAGGTCGTCTAGCAACCTCTGTGACATCTACAAATCTATCTGCCATTGTGACCTCCTCTGTAGCCACCAGTAGAAAAATCGAGGCCTCTCTCGGTCAACCCTTGTCCATGGGAGCCCTATCGACCTTCGCACCGCGATGTGCTCCCAACACCAAACCTGTAGTAGCGATGTCAAAACCAGACATCAGCCTCCCTTGTATATGACCTCATGCATGATCCTATACAAGCGACATAGTACAAAGCTGCCCCATGCAAACCTGTACCCGTGGTCTCTCATGTCACAGACCACATCTGATAGGAGCCATGGTAGTCTACACCCGCTCTAGTGGCACAGCAGTAAGCCACCTACCACCCCTGCCAAAACCTGAGTCAGCCTAGATGCCCCAGGCATCTGCCTTAGAGACTCGATGTTCACTCCACCCTTCTCCAAGGTGAAGCTCGGGTCTCCGATCAATCTCATCATCGCCTGGCCCTGATTGGTCATAGGTGTCATCAACCATCCTTGTATGGGGATCCTCATGATCCTCCATACATCCTCTAGTGTGGGAGCCATCTCCCCTATCGGTAACTAGAAGTAGGATGACCTTGGGTACCACCTCTCTGCTAGGGATTTCAGTAGCCCCATGTCCGTTGGTACTTGTGGCATCTCTGCCACATGCTGCAAACCGACCTGTGCTAGTCAGTCACGCTCTGCCTAGTCGAGATACTGTCTTAAGACTTTGTGTTGTGATGGTGATGATTTGTTTTCAGATTTTCATAAAAAATATTATGCGTGAGATCAACTAAAAGAAATTAAATGATTTTGCTAGGCATAAATTCCTAAGTGTGATATCGTCAAATTTTGAACAATTCCTTAGAAATTATACCATGGTTGCAAAATTGAATGTTGACATAATGACATGAAATAGAATATGTGTTCGTTCATTTTAAAGCACAATTGTGTAACATAATGATGTAAGCCATATGTATCGCTCTAAAATTGGCACAGTTAAACCTTAGTAAAAAGATAAAAATTCAAAATTTAACCTCAAACCGCCTGTTACCCGCTTTCCTTGTTTTTCATGCCATTTTTAGGATTTGTTTTGACCGTTGGACTATATCATCGCAGATTAGATGAAATCATCCCAGATCTGTCGAATTCGTCTGTAATAGAATATCCAGACGATTTCATCCCATAACCAAATTTTCATACTTAGCTTATGTTCCAACAGCCTCTCTAACCTGGGCAGAAAGCGTGTCTGCACAGTTAGAGTCTCCCCTGTTGGAGATCTCCCAAATTGGGATGATCTCCAACCTCCTAACCTCTCCCTAATCCTATATAAACTAATATTTTCTCAGTTTATCCCCCTGAACCCCTTGAATATCTACCTGAAACTCTACTTAAACCCCCTAAACTTCCACGCACCTCAGGGCATCCTTACACTATTATTTGCATTCTATATTTCATGTTTTCTTGTAGGAACTTTATTGTTTTTCAGTCGAATCTAGCTCGAATCATCGCAAGCGATTTCAGATGATCCTATCAAGGAGCACAGATGATCTCATATGATTGGAGGCGATCTCGACTGTAGTCCAGATTGGGGGTAATCAGAGTCCAGAGTTTGCATATCTTTATTGTTTTTTGCATTTCTTTATACATTATTTAGTTATTATATTTATGCATATTGGATTTCACCTCATTTAGTATAACCACATGATAAAGTTTAAAATCAATCATTAAATCTACTGCATTTCTCTTATTTTTTATTTGAATTTATTCTTTAGTCCTGTTTTTTGTTATTCCTATCATTCTCCTTTGGTTTTGCAGTTGCAACTTTGGTATTTTGTATCTATTCCTATGATTGCAGGTTTCTGACGAATTTGTCTGACAAATTCATCAAATTGATGACGATCTCGTCTGATCTCAGACGATTACGTACGAGTTGAAATGATCTGGACTGCTACAAAACTTAGAATCTTCATCAGACATCCGAAATCAGGTATGTACTGTTCTAATTAGCATATTCTTTATGTTTAGCATTCATTCATGTTTTCTGTATTCATCTAAATCAGTATTGGCATATAGAATAGTTTAGATTCATCTTGGCCAAACCTAGGAATTGAATGATTAAAGCGCAAAATGAACACATCAAACTTACTATCAACCTAGGTGTGGAAGCGCCACTCAAAAGTTTCCTGGTGAACCCACCATCCATCAAAAATTCACCCTTATACCCCTCCCCCGAGAGGTGGGACCTTCAAAGGGCCTCTCAATCCGAGGTATTGTCCCATCCTTCTCGCATCCCCCTTCCGAGTACGGATCCTATAGCTTGAAGGTAAGGATGTGAAAAATTTGGAGCAATACAAGTTATTGAACAAGAGATCAAGCACGCAAACCTTTCAAATGATCTAATCTTAGTCATTCAATAGGATATCAACAACCTACATGCAAAGCAACTCAAATCATGTATAAAAGCTAGAGTTGATGTGGCACAAGTTAGTAGATTGTTGATTCAAAGTTGTTTCTAAGCTAAAGCAAACATGCAGTTGAAGTGACAAAGAATCAAGATTTGTAAGTCGATTGAGTTGCAGATCTACAATAGGTAAACCACAACAAGAATAAGAGATTACCTCAATTTCATATCTATAGCTAGAAGCCATAAGTGTCAAAGTGGATTGCAAAAGCCAAGTTGTAGAGGATCAAAGGATCACATAATTTTCTTCTTTCTTCAATCAAACTAGAGGTTGCCACCTCAGCATATTGTTGATATAGCATTTTAGTTTCTTTGTAATGTTCCCCATTCTTTGAAATATTTCAAATGATTGCAAATCTATAGATATATTTCAAACCGTTACTTTCAAGGGTTGACTTTAAAATATTTTGTTGCCCTACTGTGTATCCTACTGTGTATGATTTTTGCAAATCAATAGAAGGAGCATTACATGGATGTTTACCTCAAACTTGAGTATTCTTTCTGTTGTGGATTATCAATATTGAAGTATTTTTTGCTATTACTATTATGGTTAGTCTATTCTACTAATATTGGATTGCTAACTTAGAGCAAATTGAAATGCTTCATTAAATGTATGCTTGTAAAGGATTCTATTTCTATTAATCAGAGTATCGATCTAATTTTTCTATTTGGATTATTGATGCCCTAGATGTTTGAAATAATTCTTGAAGTATGCATATGTGCTTTACTGATAAATATTACTGAGTTTTGAATGTTGTTAATCACAAGTGTTATCTACTGGAGTTGATTTATTAAAGGTTCGTTGTAGTCATCTATGCTATTAGCTTTACTCATCCACTATTGAATTATTACTTTCTAAACCCTTTCTTCTTTCTATCCCTATATTTATACATTTAATTGAGCTTAAATGAGTCAACATCTAATTAGTTGACAAGGTATACCAGCCTACTTTGGAGGTTGGATTAAAAGCAATTTTGATCCATCCAATGTTGGGGTTAGGGTTGTGATTAGCGGGTGCTCACCTTATTTAAAAACCATCACAGATGATAGTCATAATAAGGTAAAATAAAAAATTATAATCATTAGAATTCCTTTTTTTACCATGTTCTTTACATGCATAATTATTTTATTGACACTTTCCTTTTGTCTTCATGTATTATAACAATAATAACAAGGTAGAGGAAATATAAATACAATAAAAGAGCTTGTTAGATCTAATCATGAATGTATATATATTTTTTTATCACTGCATAAATGTCTAAACAATGAATTAGGAATAATTTATGTCACATATTTCAAATAATTATAAGTAGTATATTTTTACTAGTTATATGGGAATGTATCAAAATGCATGAACTAAAGTGATTGAAAATGTGGACTCACATTGAGGAGATCTAAATTCAAATCTTGCCAAGTAGTATATGCTAAATGTAATATTATGGTTGGTTGTAATATCATTTTATGAGTAGTTAAAATATGACAATAACAAAATCACAGTGAAATGCAAGTGAAGCTCTTTTCAATCCCATATAACATGTTAAAGAACAATTATATGGAATTGTGGAATTCAAATATATTCTACTTAAATAACATTATAATTGCAACAATGTGGTATTTCAATAAACCATATCATTAATTATATGTGATTGAAACATATGTAATCCATATCACATATATCATATTATGTTTTAACATGCAATCAATAAGCAATATCATTATGGTATACAATTAGTAATTTTATCATGGTATTACTTATATGGGATTAAAATGGTTTTGATTATGCTAAACCATCATCACATTATTGTGGCATGACATTGCAATAATCAATACTATCATAATACTATAACCAACTGTATTATTATGATACAAAAAAAAAAATGTAATACATCTTGATTACATTATTAATATTGAGTTATTATAAAATAGTAGATTATATCAATAATTATGTTATAATGGTATTTTGATAAGCCATATTATACTATGATTTAATTATCAATGATATTTCAACAAATTGTATTATATCTTATAATAAACTGATTGTATCAATAATTAACCTATCATAGTATTTTAACTAATCAATTATAATAGACTACATCATTGTAGTTTTTCAATAAATTGTATTAATTCATTATCTCATTATTTTTAAGTTTTCAAGAAACCATAGAATATCATATAAGATTTTTAACAAGCGATGTACCTTTGACATTCAAATTAGGATTCCTCTTCATGATGCCCTGACACAATGACCTAAGAATCTCACACCTCTTCTTGGTGTGTAAATATTCCTCTTTTCCATAGCATATAGTTTCAAAAGAAATTATCCTTTATGGAGGTCCTTTTTGCTTTTTCAATACCATGTCGCTCCATAAGATCTCAATCTACCTTTTTTCTAGTCTTTCTTGCAATACTATACATTCAAACTAAATTTGAATCTTCTTTAATTTTTTTTAGCAACTCATAGCTTTATGATAACTTAGAACCTTGAAGAAGTACTTATCACATAAAATCAGTTATTCCTTACTATGTTATCATATTTTATATCACTACATGTACTTCAGGGTTATGCATAAGGGGTCGGACCCGAAATGTACTTGTATACTACACTCATAGGGTATACATGTACTTTATATTTTAGCTCTTTATTTTGAAAGTATATATAATTTGCAAGATAATCCTACTCCTACTATAATGCATACAACACTACAAGCCATTACCTTAACACTAGATGAATTGAAGGTAATCAGTCCATATTTGACAATAAAAAAGTATTTTATATTTTAGTACATTTTTGTTTTTAATTTGTTTTCATCTAAATGCAGGGTAGGGCAACCACAATAAGGATTAAAAAATATTATGCCAATAAGAGTCATAGGCCAAAGCAAACTGGTGATTTTGAGGACACTAGATTAGAAATATCACCATTACAGAGGGTACCAAAACGTCTGAGGCAAGCTCCTTCACTTGGTGGATCTCGTATGCCTAGGTATACATAAAATGTGCAGACTGAATCTAGTGTGGCCACCCCCTACCAATCAGTGTCTAAATTCAATAGATTTCATCGTCTTCAGGTAAAAAAATGTGTATTTACTTTGAATTAATTATTATGGTTGTTTTCTATTTAATTTTCAAAATAATGTTAAAAATTTTTTTTATGTTTTTAGCCACATTTCAACGACAAACTAGGAGAATGAGAGGACATATGGCACCACTTCTTCCACCACAACTACCATTTCCACCACAATGGTAGCACCACCACCAATAACAACAACAGTAGTAGTAATAGTTTCCACTATAGTAGCATCAGGTTCCACCGCAACATCCACGTTCACAACAATGACATGCATATGTACAATCTACACAGATGAGAGGCCAAACGTAGGTTGGAGGTGGAAAATTTTTATTTTTATAGAGATCACAAATGACACAAATTTATAGGCCTAGGTTCTCATATTTTACATTTCACACTTCTTCACAAGAACCAGAAGTTTCATCTGTTGGATTGGATAATATCCAACTTGATGATGATTTTTTGTTGCAGGGCAACATTTTAGGTTTTAAGGCAATAGATGTGCTTCAAGATCCACTGCGTGAAGCACAACAACAAGAAGCCCCTGCACATGAGCATAGATCATTCCTAGCCATGGAAGGAAATGAACGTCATCCTCAAACTAAGGATGACATTGTTAATTTTGATGAAAATGTTTTAATTGTTGGAAAGATAGAAGCAATAATAAAACAGATTGTACTTCAAGATTTGCAAGAAATAAAGAATTGGGAATATTGGGCCAAGGTTCTAATAAAGCAAATAAATTCCCAATATAAGAATTATGCAAAAAGAGATTCAATCTATTCTTTGGTTCAATATGAACCAGAAAAGCTTAGCAACCTACTGAGTTAGGCCACAACAGGAACAATAAATAATGAAATTGTTTACTATGATGATATTTTAAATATTCTTTCTAGCAGATTAGAGAATATTAATGCTAAAGCCTAATATTTTTATAACCAATGGGCTTCTGATAAAGAAAAATTTGCACTTGCTAAGTCTTCCAGGGATGTAACTGAGGTAAGAAAATATTTATTTATGTTTCAATTTGCTTTTGAAGTTTATTTTTCATATTTCAATTTTCTTTAAAACAAGTAACAATTTTTTATATAGCTATTTTGAATGATTTATCATTTTATTTTTTGCAATCAAATTTTGAAAAACTAAAAATGCAAGTTAATTACATGTAATTTAATATCAATGCGACATTTTTTTTTTGCTTAATGCAATGGAAATAAATAAAAAATGCAATTAAAAGTGGAGGATAATAATTGTTTGAGAAAATATATCAGGGAGAAGCTCCATGAAGATCCGGATGTCGTACTACAACACTAGAAAGAAAAAGAAAAAATTCCAACAATACTCAAAGATCCAAACCAACAAGAAAGCGCATTGTTGGGAAGTATTGTGAAAGGTCAAGAAAATCTAGTCAGACTTGGTGCACTGCTGGAATAAGGAGTCAATCAAGGAGATAAAGGAAAATAAGCTATTGTTGCAAGCGAATCTGATGTAGCTATGCTGAAATAAGATATTTTAGAATGTAAAAATATTTTGAAGTTGACTATAGTCAACAATTTTGTACAATGTAATATATTTTCAATCATAGTAATGAAAACTATATTTTCTAAATTTGTGTCTTCAATCATTCAAAGGTTGTTTGCATTTATAATTTTGTGTTGCTTTTCTAGTATTAATCATCAATATTATTTACTATCTTCATCTCAAACATCAAAAGAATATTTTTGTTGATCAAAATTGATACATTAACAATACAATACCTATAATGTGATATAAAATAAAAGACAACAATTTATTAAGGTAGTTGAAATAGTATGATAAAAAACATTCAATTTTTAAAAGCATAATGTGATATAAAATGCATAATTTTTATAAGCATAATGTGAAATAGTAAAATTTTGAAATCTTGTACATCTAAAACAACATTGTGAAATCTAGAATGAACAGTTGTGAAATATGAAATGAACAGTTCTCAACTTGTGAAACAACATTGTGAAATCTGTAATGAACAAATATTGTGAAATATGATAACAAAGAAAGTAAAATGTTACATTGTTGTGAAATACTGGAAAAATCAGAATTTAGATAGCTGAAACAAACACGTTTTAACTTGTCCAGAATCAATCTATGAGAACACCATTTGTTCACTAAAAGCATCATTATCCTCCTTATCGGTCATATTCATAATACCCTAACTGTCTGCAATTGAATTCCAGTTTGCTAATGCTCTATCATATGGAAATTTATCTAGCTGATATAATGACACAGATTCTTAAATAATTTTCTAGATTTTTTTCTAGCCTATTGCGGAGCTTAGATTTAACAAAATATAGTGCACTAAAAACCCTCTCATCTTCCATAGATCCCAAAATCATTGTTTGACATAATTCATATAACCAAAAGTATTCACTAATCGTATATTGTAAAATACTACTTGGATACAACTTTTGCCACAAACGTGCAATGGAACTAGTCTCATAGATATTACTCAAAAGTGATGCTTGATGAACCATTGTTCTTCCAAAATGTTGTGATTGTTGTCTTAAAATATCTTTGTTGAGTATACCTTTTATTTCAACACCATTGACTTCCATAATTTTATTGAAATGCTCAATAAGGTTACCCATATAATTAATAAATAACTCGTGTAGATTTTTGATCATTACAAGAACCCAAAAACAAAGGGTTAACAACACCCATGACCTTAAGAAACTCATCTTTGAAACCGATCTCTTATCTCTTTTGTCAATGATTTTGCTATGTTGAACAATTTTTTTTTTTGTATTATGTAAAACAACTTCATACCTATTGTGTTACACAAACTTTTTCAACATTGTCAGTAACTACACTTAAATGCCTTTCATAAAAATATAAAAGGTATCATCTTTTCATGAACATTAATACAAAGATTATCATTAATGTCAAACTTCAAAAAACTATTTGCATCTTTCATGTTTGTCAATGTTTTCCAACTTTCAAATAAGGGATCTGTAAAATCTGGTTTAGACACATATAACCTGTCAATAATCACACATATTTGCTTTCTCATCTTTGTGAAATGAACGATATAGATGGATATCTTGTGTAATTTTAGTCAATCTATTCATTTCTTGTAACATTGGAAGAATACCACATAATGTTAAAAGAGTTTCCAAGTTATTCAAACAAAACAACATATCATTTGCCTTATCAATTGCTCTACTATTTGCATACATAAACCCTATTAAATATTTATATTCTATAAAAACTCTGAGTGTAGGTTGATATAATGAAATCCACCTTGTATCCACATATTCAACAATTTTTTTCCTTATGTAACTCCTAGTGCAAACTATTGGAACTCTACAAACCTTTTAGGATTGCAAGAAAAATAAGAATGTATTTCACGAATGAGATCTTCCACATTAGCAACATTTTCAAAAGTGCTCATGATTTTATAAGCAAGATTCACTCTATGAACCATGCAATGAATGGGTATCATATATGGGGCGACTAAAGTTTGGAGTCGAATACATATGTTGTTCCTGTGCCCTTGCATTATAGCAACACCATCAGCGCTAACGTAAATTAACTTTGTGGCTATGTCAATATATTTCATTCTTGCAATTTCCTTTAAACTGGTCAAAACAACATTATTGATATTTTTTGCATTTAAAATTTCAACCATCTTATGTAATCCTAGCAAACTAGGCCTTCTTACATGATTTTGAAATGTGTACACATGCATGCAAATCCAGGATGTGTTGTCCATAGCCATCACCTCATCAATAGAAAGTGAAATGAATTTGACATATTTTACCTGCTCCCTCATGTCTTCCTTCTCAACTAATGATAGATATTTTTTCATTTACCAACCACTTCGATCTAACCAATGGAAACTAGGAAGGTTTTGCACATCATTTAGTTGATAAGGGTGCTTATAATTAATAAAATTGGACATGGGTCTACCTTTTTTGAGAATACTAAAGACAACAGCAAACTACAAACTTTTTGAAGTTAAAATGGTCTTCTGCATTTTATGAAATTGGGTTTCAATCATTCTACCTTTCTCAATAAGGGATTATTGTTGCTTTAAGTGTTTCTCATAATCTATTGCATATTTGACATGCATACATTCTGATGCAATTTTCCACCTAAAAGATTTTATAATTTTATCATCACTTCCTATAACTTTTACGTATACTTTATCAACATTTTTTTTTATTGTATCTTTCTTAGTTTACAGCCTATGATCCTTACCTAGTTTCCAACTATAAATTTTGCATCTACATTCTTTTTTATTGACTTGGTTGTCTTCATTCAATACCGGTTCAATCCAAGGAAATTTTTTTGTCCTTTCATTCTTAAATGATCTTCTAATAATCCAATTAGAATCTATCTTCCTCTTTTTAGAATTTTTGCTTGAAGATTCATAAGAATTTTGTAGTGTATTTGATTTATCGCTTTCATTTTCAACTTGCATATCTTGGCCAAGAATATCTTCAAGTGATTGTTGGATGTCATTGGTAAGAGAATTTTCTTTAGAAGGCATCTCTTGGTCAACTGTTACCTAATGTTGACTTGTTTTGTTTCTTCTTTAGTTAGGATAGTGCACTTTAAGGGGGAATGTTAGAGTTAAAGTGCACTATGCCTCTGAACTGACACTTGTCAGTTTTCCCCTTAATGTTGACTTCTCTAAAACAACCTATCATCCTCACTTATTTCTAATTTGGTCTAGGCTTATGCTCTCTACGCTTGGCTCTCCAACTGTGAATAATGCTAGATTCACTGTGTATACATCTCGGTCTGTTGCCTCAGGGTCAGCCACTTCCATGGGTCTATTGCCACTGGGTCAGCCGTCTAAGTGCCTCAGGGTCATCATGGGTGCCTCAGGGTCAGCCACTTCTAGGCCTGTTGCCTCTACAGGTCATCCTCAGAGGATGTTGCCTCTCGTAGGTCACTAAATAGATTCACCATGAGGTGAACTCAATCTAGAAGGTATCGGTCTCTACCGAAAATGCACCTAATACAAAGGAAAAACAAGCCATATAAGAGTGTCGGTCTCTGTCGAAAATGCACTCAATACAATAAAATGAGCCCTAGATCCAAAATATGGAGGAGAAGAAGAAATAAGAGAATCTTCTGAAGTGTCTTCATCTGTAGTCTTTAGAAGTAGATCCGAAAATAACCTCGGATAGAGTCTAGGGTGTCTTTGTTTGTAGTCCCTAGTATAAGTGTCCTTATGGTGACCATGTCATCCCACAAAAATGCATGGGTAACCAACCGCTGCATTCGCCAAGTGTATAGAAAAGGTCACTAGGTACAAGGATCACATATAAAATTACCTTGGGAGTGTCGGGTACAACCGAGAGTGCACTCCAAGGTATAAAACTTTGAGGCTAAAAAACTCAAATGAAATAGCCTCAAAATTACAATATGACACCACCATTGTGTCCGTCACGAAAAAATGTTTCCAACGACTATAAATACCCCTATAGGCGTATACAAATTGATGCTTCAACAAATCAAACACAATGACCCTCAAAAAATATGTGCAGCTCCGGGACATTCCCAAGTAGTCACCCATCCGAGTTGTGCTCTGGAAAAAGATGCTTGACTTGGGAGTTTCAATGAAATTTGCTGCCACTATGTCAACTATCTTTATGAGGAGGTGAGAACTTTCAAATATCTCATATAAAGTCAATATTGTAGCTTTTAAAAAAAATATTTAAAACATATTCCCCCTTTAAAACATATTCTCGGACTCCATAAAAATGTTACAGAGCCTTTTCGCCCTCTCGTTCCGCTGTCATCCCAGCGATGTGTCTGCATCCACCTCCTTCGCCAAGAGATTGATCGCGGAAATTCTGAACTAGGTCCACCATCAGATCCACATCACCACATTTAAAAAAAAAATGTCTTCAAGTTAAAAAAAAACCGCAACGGCAGCAATCTAAACATACATAGCCCACGCACAACAACTTCACCATGGGCAGAGGAAACAACTCGCAACATTACATAGCCAAAAAAAAATTGTCAGTGCGAGAAAGCTTCAGGAGGGTTGCATGCCAGAAAGCTCAAGAGTATCGAACCAGATCCAGAATTAGGGCCGACCTCGCTCTTTCGTCGACTCCACCTCTCACCAATTGGCTTGAATTTGATCTGGGTTTACCAGCCCTCTCTACAAGCCCTGAAGCTCCCGCAGAAGTAATGGTCATCTGCAAAGGCATTCTTCTCCATAAAATCTGCACCTAATTTCTTGGTAGGGATATTTTACAAATGAGATGCATTTTTAATAATCAAATGAGCAATTAGCATCGCAACAATTTCCTCCCCTTGAGCTGCGAATTGTGGATCTAGCATCTAGGAATTAATTTTAGATCATCCTCGATATCCATGATAATTAATCTTGTAGCCTCCATCAGCATGGCCTTGTCTTCACAAAGCACCACCGGTGGCTCAGAAATATACATGTCCTTTGTCGTAACAAATGCACATAGGAAACGACGCACACCAGGTGGAGAGTTTATGAAACTGTGACTGTGGCGGGGTGAAACAATCTTGGGAGTCTAAAGGGGCACTCCAATTTTTTATTACAGAAGTGGCAATCTACGTTTTCCAGAAGCAATAGCAATAGCAATAGCGCATCCTTCCATTTCCAAGGTGGAGGGCATCAACAATAGCGCCGAGCAGTCTGGAAAAAAAGGCAGTATATCTGGTGCCTATTTTGTTGCAGGCATGGGAGAAGGGGTCATGCCCTCCAGTTTCAAAGTGCTCCACGATCCGCTGAGAAACACTGACATCATGATCTCAAACTTTGGTGAGAGTGCAATAGGTCAGGTGGCTCCCGTCGATTCCAAATTTTGGTGGATCATCCTTCTCTGCACCTACCAAAAAAAAACACCGGCAAAAAACAATGTTTTCATTCTGCTAGACAAGCACGCGTTCCAGCAAAAAACTCCAGCAATGGCACATATGCAGCACTCCTTCCACATCATAAACTTTAACTTTGCAACTCACAGTTTTGACATCAGACTCCTCGTGGCATCTCGCTATAAAACCTCAAGAATTTAAAAAAAATTGGGGGAACCATCGTCATCTTCGAGCTTGACCCTTCTCTAAAATGAAACCTCTCCAGCTCCATATTGCTGTCGCTAAGAATTTGACCCATATATGCCCACACTACAACAGATCAATACTTGCTATCTGCGGCAACAATCACGTGGCCAACAATTGTTGTGATGGCCAATAATTTACTCTTGTATACATCAACCTCCTGCGCGTGGGTAAGTTAGTATACATCAACACATGATTCGAGCCATATGTTCCCATGCACACTCAATGGTCAACTCAGAAAACTTCAACGGTGCTCCAAAAACTGAAACCATGAATCACTAGCATCAATACAAATCAATCTCCACCATCAAAAAATTTGAGGGTTCCACACCACTTTGTGTGGGTACATCGTAATGACACGACACCCATACTTGTTTGCTCCCCTCTAACTCCTTCATATTAGCCAATAACAAATAACCAGTATTTTTGATGTCAATCTACCGGGAGAGATACCGTCTTCCATTGAAAACAACAGACTGCCTCCATCATCATCATCATAAATAGGTGCTTTATGGAACCTTTGGATGCATATCATGGGGCCATTCTCCTACATTCATCTCTTCTATGCAACTACAATATCAAGCAATACGTAAGGTAGAACCAATAATAATGAAGTTAACCATATTTTGGGCCCTCCATGACACAAGAAAAATATTAAACATAACAGACCGACCATTGAGATCCGAACAGCAAACCTCCAAGACAACATCGCAACCCAAAAAAATTAACCAACAGTATTTTAGTGCCCATCGCCTGTTAACTGCCATATACTGCAACTTCCATGTCAAATGCAATGAACCATAATTATTCATCGTGCACGCCATGGTGGACATCCCGATGTGCTACCTCCCCTTTCGTGATGGTTTCCACTGGCGTATCCATTCAACTACGTTCAGGGCTATGCTAGGTGGCAGCACATTAACAGCAGTCAACTTCCCATCCTATCCACCATTAATAGCAGTTGCACATCACTTCTGTAGACTATCTCCAGTTACTGCGTTGCTCCAATCAGACTATCTCCAGTTAACAATAGTTGCACAGCACTTCTACAGACTATCTTGAGTTACTACGTTACTCCAATCAGACTATCTCCAGTTAACAGTAGTTGCACAAAACTTTTGCAAACTATCTCGAGTTACTATGTTAATAGCAGTTGCACAACACTTCTGCAAACTATCTCCAGTTAACAGTAGTTGCACAACACTTCTGCAAACTATCTCCAGTTAACAGTAGTTGCACAACACTTCTACAAACTATCAATTGCATCAATATTCTGCCTCCTTTCATGTACTGCACTGCTCCATGTTGTCTGGCTGAGATGACATGATCTCCTCATCGTAGCATCGTAGAAACAAAATCTATAGAAAAATAGTAGAGTCCATACTACAAGGCTGCTCCCATCCTCCGATCATCCTCCATCAGCGGGATACTGTCGAAGTGTGCACAAACGCACCCACTAGAGTGCTTGACAAGTATAGAGAGGCCATCCTTTGAGCAGGCATCGTAATTTGGCTGGATCTGTGTGCTTCTCCAAGGGGGCGAATGTCCACCATTGAATGACTCTACAATCCAGCAAACTCTACATCTAGAACCCAAATCAGATATTTTGCATCAACCTTGATTCCTGCATCAAAGAAATAATAAAAAATAACAGGAAAAAAATCATGGCCCCAAGCATTGAAGCTTCAGGGGCAGCCATGAAATCCTTTCCTTCTCCCTTTGGCCTTCTGGTTTCTGATCCACAAATGTGGAGAGCATACTCCCTGAACCTTTTGGAGAAGTAAAAAATGAGGAGGGAAATCCCAACAACCACACTAGGGGGGATTTCCATGAGGGAAATCCCCTCTCAAGGGTTTCACAGGGCAGGGAAATCCCGCTCTGATACCAAATGTTGGGAGGGAAAACTTATGGGATTTTATTATTCATAAAATAAGTTACATATATAGGCAAAAGGCCTATATGATAAACTGACAAGTGCCAGTTCAGAGGCATAGTGCACTTTAACTCTAACATCAACATGGTATTCTGCATAGTAGCATACAATAATATTCTTTACCATTTTTGGATTTAAAAAAACTAACTTACAGACAGAAAAAAATTCATATCGTTGAGCACATACTGACAACTAACTGTTTGAGGAAGAAAACAATATTAAAAATTATTACAAAATATACAACTAACTATTTATAAGTCAAAAATAATTTGTACCTAGAATTTGTACCGATGTCGATGGCTTGTTTGATTTCGATGTATGAATAAAATATTTGAGGATACTCTTTTCAGTAGAAGATTTGACCCCCTTCATTCCATTGTCGGTGGGTGACATTTTACTTGTAAAGAAAGTGTTTTTCATTTTAGAAAAGTAATAAAATGTTAAAAATATGTTACTTCTCATAGGCCTTAAGATAATATTGTAATTAGAATAAACATATGGTCGTCGCTAGAAAATAAATACTTGTTTCCTACCATGTTTTATTGTGATTTTGTTAGTGTATGCCACTACTGCGTTTTCTGGTAATAACACTTATAATTGATAAGAGTAGACAAATATGCAATATACAAATTCAAATTAAATTCAAAAAATAAGTTCTCTATGCAAAAAATAACTAGAGATACATATATTCAAAAAATAAGCATTTACCAAAGTATTTACCTATTTATAATCTTATCATAGAAAAGCAAATCTGAATAGAAATAGAGAATCAAAGAATTTTCACAGGACAAAAAAATAGAAGACAACATTTAGAACAGGGTAAAATAGAGAACCTGGTGTAGAACGTTGTCCGAAAATATATTCTGGTGCATAAAAAGGTCCGGATATTAGTGCTGAAGACATGCAAAACAGGGAAAAATAGAGAAAAACATGGGAAATAGAGCATTGAAATATTTTCAATAAATGATAGAAAAATAGCAGAAGAAAAACCTGCAATTAGCTGACAGAAAAAAAATATTATTACTATATTCAGAATGTCTTAAGAGAAACAGAAAACCTGGTGCAAAACGTGATCGGGTAGTCAATCCTGGTGCAGAACAGGGTCCAAAAATTGATCTTGAGCAAACAAGGTCTGATCTATTATAGAATTGGGTCTGATCTATTGCAAAAATGGGTTCGATCCATTGCAGAACTCGATCTGGATATCTATCTATTACAGAGCTAGGTCCAAACTATTGTAGAATTGGGCTTGATCTACTATAGAACTAGGTTCGGATATCGGTTGATTGTAGAAATGGGTTCAAATGTTAGTTTGTTGAACTAGGTTCGGTCTGTTGTAGAATTGAGTTCGATCTATTACAGAATTGAGTTTGATCTATTGCAAAATTGGGTCCAAATGTCGATCTATTACAGAATTGGGTTTGAATATTGGTTTGTTGCATATCTAGATCTGAATGTCGATCAATTGCAAAAATGGGTCTGAATATCGGTTTGTTGCAGAACTAGGTCTAGATATCAGTCTATTGCAGAATTGGGTCTGGTTTATTACAAAACATGCTCTGGATGTCAGTATGGTGCAAAACAAGGTTCGATTTTGGTCTACGTAGAGTTTTTTTCTAGATCAACTGGTTTCTACACACGACCAAAGTTTGGTGGAATTTTCGATTCTATAATAGTTTGAATGCTTTAAGTGGAAAAGTATCGATGTCGTGTTAGTTTTATATAGTGGTATACTTGGCAAACCTGGTAGGATAATTTTAAAATTTTAAAATTTTTGGACGAACCTCATTCTAGCAAAAAATGATGGCGAAGTTTTATAAAAATCCATAATACTATTATCAATGGATGGCGAACCGAAACCTTAAAAAAAAATCTAAAAATTTTGAACGAAAGGGCCGACCTCCGAATCTCCCAAACTCACCAATTTGAGTTTTTGAAAATACAAATATTCACCACTGTACATAACCCTTATATACTTTAATTTCTCATTATATATTTCATATAATTTCATTCCTTATATATCTCATATCATATCATCTAACATAACCTTTAAAAAAAAATACAACCATCATTAAATTTATGACTCTATCATAACCAATCACATCCTATACAAATTAAACATCACCAAGAAAATTATAATAAATATTAAAATAACTTTAACCATATGTATTATATATTCAAAATTTTACTATATCTAACCATAAGAAGATTAACCGTATCCATAATGCCAATCTCTAAGTACTATGGCGTGACACAAGCCCATGCCTCAAAACAAACAAGTTGAACCATAAAATATTGTCAAAAAAATATTTTAAGTATGAAAATCACCTTAAAGGAAGCCAAGCCGAACATATCGTTCACTCAAATGAACAAAATAAACATCACCAAGAAAATTGTAATAAATATTAAAATAACATTAACCATATGTATTATATACCTAACGAGTCTATTCAAAATTTTACTATATCTAACCATAAGAAGATTAACCATATCCATAATGCCAATCTCTAAGTACGATGGCGTGACACAAGCCCATGCCTTAAAAACAAACAAGTTGAACCATAAAATATTGTAAAAAAAAATATTTTAAGTATGAAAATCACCTTAAAGGAAGCCAAGCCGAACATATCGTTCACTCAAATGAACAAAATAAATCAATCACCCCATTCCCCACATGTGCTATCACATAGAAACTAAAACTAATCACTAATCATGTATGTCTCTAAGATAAATAGATTGGTAGCGACTGATTTTCTTTTTAAGATTAAAAAAAATTATCAATCCTTTTCAAGTCATCATTATTTTGTTATTTTTATAAATTGTATATTGTATATTATTAATATAATAATTTTATAAAGATTAAGATTATTATTATAGTAAGGGTTTTGGCCTCTTTTTGAGAGGTCTAGGGACCAGAACCCTTCACAAAACACTCAGTGAACTCATTGAAAAAATATAATAATTTTATAAATTATATTTAATTATATTTATAACATCAAAATAGTTTATAAGATCAAGTGTTTTAATACAAGATGGCTTATGGTGTACAAACTTGCTCTCTTTTGGTTTCAAGCTTTAGATCTCCTGTTCAAAATTTCAAAGTTTAACAATATTCAAGAAAAAAACAGTGTTCAACAAAGTAAAAAATCTAGACATCCTTTTATCATCTTTTGAAGTGTGTCACTTTTGTTATGGATTTTTATGAAAAGTTTCTTTTTTGGAATGTGTTTCTTTTGTTATGTATTTTTATGAAAAAATTCCCCGTGTTTTCTATTCTTCGTTGTTCAAAAAGTTTCATTAGTAAGTTTACTTTTTGAGTGTTTTCTATCCTTTATTGTTCAAAAAGTTTCATTAGTAAGTTTACTTTTTGAGTGTTCTCATACGTAACTCTGATGTCCTTGTAGGCTTTACATTTCATAAGAAAATATTTTTCGGTCTCCATTACTTGTTTGTACAAGAGACATTCATTTTGACTAATCTCTTGAGGAATTGTCCATATCTCAGTTTTGCATCTAAAATGGTTTGAACTGAATTTTAGTTTGGGCTATAAACATATTTATATTATCATATTATGTTAACAAATTTAATATTATTACAATGTTTACAAATTTTTTGTCAAATAGTACAACTTTAATTCGTTAATTTTTTTTAATTTTATAACTACATTATTATGGTGTTTCAATGATAGGTATTATATCTATTGAAGTAATGTAGTTTTTTAACATTCTACAAGGTTACAAGTCATATGGGATGATATGATTATTCAATTGTTTATCCATCCTTATCAGAGGAGTTTATAGAATACAACCTTAACCTCTTTTGGATTTAAACTTTAGATATCTTATTTGGGGATCTAATTTTTTTACTTTTACGCCCACTCGAGTTCTACTATTGGAAGTTCCAAAATCTTAATCTCAACAAACCGAACATATTTTATTATTATTTTAGACATAAATAGCTTAAAGATTCAATAAAATATGACATATTTTATAGAGCATGGCCTCTAATTATTTAGAGTACGAAACTAACTTATTTTTAAAGCTAGTGTTGCATCAAAGCTTTATATATTGAATAAAATAAGTTGAGAAAGAAAAGTTAGTTGAACCTACATAACATTTAGAAGAATAAAATTATATTTGCATGTGAGTATGCAAGTGAAGCTTGGGAGAGGGAAGAACATATTATAGATAACACATTATTTTTTAACATGCATTTAATAGTCTAACAAAGAGTAGAGTGGTTAGGGCTTTGACCTTTCTTTGGGGAGGTCTAAGGTTCAAACCATGGCACACTCCAAGGATAGGATAAAGTGTTCATCAGTTGGTTGTCCCATTTCAGAAAGTGGGGCTTGGGAGAAGGAAGAACATATTATAGATAAAACATTATAAATTAACATGCATTTAATAGTCTACCAAGGAGCACAATTTGACCTTTCTTTGGAGAGGTCTAAGATTCAAACCATGGTACACACAAGGGATAAGATAGAGTTTTTGCCAGTTGGTTGTCCCAGTTATATTCCCCTGAGTTTCAAGGTCCCATTGACTTCATCTAACCCAACAAACTAGGGTTTATAGTGACAACATCAAATGGTGTTACCAATTCCTCTATGTATTAAATATATAAATAAAATAAAATATAAATGCCTTCAATAAATAATATCATTATGGTATTCAACTAGTCATGTCATTATAGTATCGTTTATATAATATTAAAATGGTTTTGACTATGTCAAATTAGCATTGCATTATTGTGGTATGATATTACTATAATTAATACTATCATAATATTATAACCAATTGTATTTTAATGATATAACAACAAAATATAATACCTCTTAATTACATTATTAATATTGAAGTATTACAATAAAGTAGATTATATTATAGTGGTATTTTAATAAACCATATTGTACTAAAATTGAATTCTAAATAATATTTTAACAAATTGTACTATATCTTATAACAAATTGGTTGTATCAATGATTGCCTATCTGATGGATAGAGCATAGAATGAAATGGAATTGTTCAAGAAAAATTAATTATCAAAAGGTTGCACATTCATATATACAATATGGTGTCTCTTGGATTCTTAAGATACTTGATGTTCCTAATTCCTTTGGAGATCAATACTCCATATTTTGATTTCTTCAATTTTCCCTCAAATAATGTAATAATAATTATTTGATATCTCCTTCTTATTACATTATTTGGTATACCAAGAGAATTGTGAAATAATTCAAACTTGACTCATCCAGGTGTCTTTGTGAGAATATATGCAAGTTGATCTCTAGTGGGAATGTACTTGAGCTATATTTGGTGATTTTGAACTTGCTCTCAATTGAAATGACATTGAGCTTCAATGTGCTCTATCATTTCATGAAATAGTGAATTCTTGATAATTTCAAACACCTTGATTATCACAATTCAACAAGGTTCATCATTTTTGTACAAACCCATATTTGACAATATGTTTTGTAACCAAATTGCTTCACATGTAACTCCTGATGCAACACAATATTTTTCCTTTGTAGATGACAATGCTGCTACATGCCATTTTTTTCTATGCCACAAGATAGGTCTAGATCCTAGATGAAACACATATCCATATGTTAACTTTCTATCATCTACATATCCAACATAGTTTGAGTGTGTATCCCTATAAGAAAAAAATAACATCCTTCTTATATTATGGGTAATAATCTACTATACCTTAGACATAATGAAATATCATATTTACAACTTTTCAATGACTCTCCTTAGGATCTTGCATGAATCTTGAAAGATACTTACAACAAAATTGATGTTAGACCTAGTATTTGTTAGGTATATGAGACTTCCGATTAGCTGACAATATAAAGTAGCAAATACCTAAGGTGATTTATCATATCGATATAGTTTTAAATCTAGCTCCATTGGTGTCATAATAGATTTACAACTTTTCATCCTCTATGTTTTTAGCAGTGTCTTGAAAAATTTTGTTTGTGTGATGAGAATTTGGTTCTTTCTTTGCCAAAATTTTAAGCCAATACAGTAATGCAAAAGCCCTAAATCTATCATATCAAATAATTTTTTTAATTCATCCTTAACATCATTCACCAATTTATCTAAAATTCTAGTGATGACAAAATCATCAACATATATCATGAGAATCACTATCTCATTTCCAAATTTATTGACATAGAGATTTGCATCGAAGGGACTTTGGGTGAATCCATGTTGGAAATTTGAGTTAATTTGAGGTATTTTATGTTGTCATTGATGTCATATGGATCATTGATGTCACATGGATCATATTTGGTTTTTGTGGCAAAAGCACTTCATAGATAATCATCTATGATATTTTGGAGAGCATGGATATATACAGGGTTTTTATAAAAACCAAGGTAGGCAAAATAAAAGGTTTTATTTAAAACCATGGTGGGCTTATGTGGAAAGGGCTTTTCTTAAAATCCAAGGTGGAATTTTGTTTCATCAAAAAGGGACCTCCGATGATGAAGATATTAAAGTTTAAAGTTTAAAGTTTAAGTTTAAATTAATGGAGGGCCGACCTATGTGCAATTAATGGGGGTTGGCATATATATATATATATATATATATATATATATATATATATATATATATATATATATATATATATATATATAAGTTTCAATTTATTTTGGAAAGGGGGCATATTATATATCGTCGGAAATATTATTTCGAGGGCCATTTGACTAACTTATTTAGAAGGAGAAATAAGGTGTGTGTAAAGAGATATTTCTGATTTTAAAAAGGGGTTTCAAAGGTGAAGTTTGCCTTGTTATTTTTCAAGAGGATTAATTCTTTCATGAGGTGAAAAGGTATGCAATATTGTGATTTATTTTATTTTATGGTATAAGTGGTTTTGGGAGTGAAAAGGTTATGCAATATTGTGATTTATTTTATTTTATGGTATAAGTGGTTTTGGGAGTGAAAATTTTATGCAATGTTTTGATTTATTTTATTTTATGGTACAAGTGGTTTTAGGAGAGATAAGGAAGTTGTGCAATTAAAGGCCTTGGTGATGATTATTGAAAAGTGGAGTAATGTTGATTATTTTGTGATCTACTAACCCTTGTGAAGATTGGAAAAATAATTTTGTGATTGTGGCAGATTTAAAAAGAGGTTTTTTCATCTTCATAAAAGGTATGGGCACATTCTCCTATTGATTGTTTATGGTGGTTGATTTTTGAAATATCATTGGTGGGAAAAGGATTGTTTGTGGTTTCCTTTTCGAAAGTGGTTGGCTGAATGCTTCAAGGTTTTTTGAATTGAGAGTTGTGTCTAAAACTTGTTTGATAAGCATAGTTGTTGAAGCCCATTGGTTGTGAAAGAATTTGAGTTAGAAAAGAACATGAGTATAATTGTTATGTGAGATTTGTGGGTGAGCATTGTTGGAAACATTTGAGTTGGTTGATACATACTTGGACTAGGGTTGTGTGAGAGAGAGTTATTCCTTGTGGTGATTGGTTGATTTGAGTTTATTGACCCTAGTCAAGTGATGTGTGAAGTGATTTTTCAAGTCCTATGAAACAAACTATTCCATTATTCTGATTTGAGTTGAGAGTAAGATTAGAACATATTGTGTCTCCAAAAATTCTCTTTATGCTTCTATGAGATTGACTTGAGTTGAGTTGAGTTGATATTGATATTAGAACACATTGAGTCTCTAACAATTCTCTTTATGCTTCTATGAGTTGAGTTGAGATTGATTTGGGTTGAGAGTGAGATTAGAACATATTGAGTCTCTAAAAATTCTCTTTATGCTTCTATGAAGTTAATTTGAGTTGAGATTGTCATTCATTGTTGAGTTCATTTTGAGTACTACTTGAGCATGATTTATTGAGCCTTTGAGAAGGCCTTTGGGACATATTTGAGGATAGTATTGGGACATATTTGAGGACAATGTTTGGAAAAGTTCTTAGTGAGCTTGTTGGACCATATTTGGGCAAGTTCTTGGTGAGATTGCTAGAGCAAATTTGGGTAAGTTCTTGGTGAGCTTGCTAGAGCAGATTTGGGAAAGTTCTTGGTGAGCTTGTTAGAGCAGAATTGGACAAGTTATTGGTGAGCTTGCTTGAGCATATTTGATAGGTTATATGTGAGCCTATTGTGCAGGTTCTATGTGAGCCTATTGATTAGGTTCTTAGTCAGCCTATTGACACAACTTTGTAGGTGACAGAGTACAGAGGATAGAGTCTCAGTGGATAGAGATCCAGTAGCTAGCACAGTTGAATATAGAACTGAGTGAGGAGTCTTCAAGTGGAGAGAAGTCCAAATAGTCAGTGCAGTAGAGAGAGAGTCTTCTAGAAGATCACAAATCCAAAGCAAAAAGGGAAAGAGTTCTCATGTGGAAGAGATCCATGAACTTGAGATTAGGAGATAAACATCTCCTTTGGATAGAGATCCATAAAATTTGTAATTGGGAGTGATTCCAGAATAGATTTATTGAGAAAGTTTTAGTAAAATATTTTCTCCGTGGAGTAGCCCACATTGGGTGAACCACGTAAATTTTGGTGTCTCTATTGTGTATGGTTTTTGTGCATTGCTTTGATTACTGCTATTGATACTACTATCTTTACACAACATAATATTTAATTGGAAGAAAAAGTAAAAAGTGGTCTTATACTATTCATCCCATCCCTCTTAGTATAAGTTTATGTTCTTAAAATGGCATCAAAGTGGATTATTTCAGAAAGGCTAACAACTTGAGGGAAGATTCTATAAGAACACAAATGGCTTCATAGAATGGATTATCTACAAATAAGGCTCCATTGTTTGATGGTAAAAATTATGATTTATGGAGCATGAGGATGAAGAACTACTTGATATCACAAGGATATGAGGTATGGCAGATGGTTGAAAAAGAGTATAAGGTTGAAGGTGATCCCAAGGAAGATAAGACTACTAGGAAATTGGTTGAGATAAATGCAAGAGCAATGAATTGTATTTTGAGTGGGCTACATGAGACAAATTTTGCAAAGGTCATGGTATGTACTTCAGCTAATGAGATGTGGACCAAGTTGAGGAATACTTATGAAGGATATTCCAAGGTAAAGTTGGCAAAGAAATCTTACTACATTGTAGAAGCAAGTGATAATTCAGATTACAGTGATAAAGATCAGTCAGATGAATAAGAATGTACATTCTTTGGAATAAATGAAGAAAAACAAGAACATCTATTCCTAGGTATTGAAGTTAAAGAAGAGGATAAATCTATTGAAGAAAGACATGAAGAGCTTGCCACAACCATTGAGCAAGCAAATAGGTACAATAAAGGTCTAAGAATACTAAAATGCTTCATATGCTAAGATTTTTGCCATATATATGATTATTGCACATACTACAATAATTGCAACAAGGAAAGTTTATTTGAAGAAGGGAAATCGAAAATAAGTACACAAGGTCCTATATTTGTATCAGGAGGTTTCATTTCAAAAATCTATATGGAAGAACCAGTTCTCAAAGAAAAATAAGTAGCAAAAATGGATACTTATATTTCGGAGGCTATAGATATGTGTGCTAATTTGATACTTAACACAAATAAAGAAAAAGAAGAGGGAGATTCCAAAGCACCAAAGATTTCATATTTCAGGTTTGGGGAATCACACTCAAAAGGAAAGGAAGTTCTAAAATATGAAAGCAAAGAAGCACCTAAGATTTGTGAGGAAAGTTCCAAAGTTCCTATGGCTCCAAATATTTAGTTTGGTTCTTGTTTTGAGATAGGTGAATCAAGTTCAAAGGGAAAAGAAATTATTGAAGAGAAAGGCAAGGAAGAAACTAAGGAAGAGGTTTTAAATGCTACAAATAAGATTCAAGGATGCAATGCACAAGTTGAAGATGATCATAATGATAATGATAAAGAAATGTATGAAGAACCAAGGCATGAACAAAGGAATTTTCAAGGAAATTGTTTTTCTTGTAATGTATTTGGACACAGGGCTATACATTGTAGGATCCATGGATCAAAGAAGTTTGATTTTGCTAGAATAAACTTCAAGGGAATAAGGTATGGTTTTTAGGGACATTGATTCTCATGCAATAGGATTGGTCATAGAGCTTTTCAGTGCAAAATAAATGAGCAACATGGTTTTGGTTTTAGAGCTACACAATTTAGAAGTCATGGTTATAATGGTCATGAAAATAGAGCTTCACAATATAGGGTTCAAGAAAGGAATGGATATGGAAATTACTTCAAGAAAGAATTCAGGACATGGGCACCATCCAAAGGCTAAAATATCAAGTGTTTTAATTGCAATAAATTTGGGCATATTGCAAAATGGTGTAGGAATCAATTCCAAATAGGTTCAAGGCAAGAAGGTCAAGCAGTTTCAAGACAAGAAGGTCAAATAGGTTCAAAACAAGAAGAGCAAGTAATTCATCAAGAGAAGGATATCAAAAAAACATGGAAGGAAGTTGATAGAGGAAAGAAACAAAGTGATATGGGAGTAAAACTACTCCCACCTCAAAAGAGAATGGGGTGAGGAGGCTAAGCTTAAGAGTCATATCTTTTAGCCCCATAGGTGTCCCTTTTGCCATTGATGTCAAAGGGGGAGAGATTTGAGTAAGGGGGAGAGATTTGAGTTAGGGGGAGCAGCCTCCAAAGAGAGCATTAAGTTAGGGGGAGCAACCTCCAAAGAGAGTATTGAGTTAGGGGGAGCAACCTCCATAGAGAGTGTTGATTCAGGAGGAGAAGCTTTGATTCTCAGAGATGGTTTTTATAGTGATTGTGGTGTTTGCATTAGAGGTGTTGCCATCAATGATAAAGGGGGAGATTGTTGGAAATTTGAGTTAATTTGAGGTATTTTATGTTTTCATTGATGTCACATGGATCATATTTGGTTTTGGTGGAAAAAGCACTTCATAGATAATCATCTATGATATTTTGGAGAGCATGGATATATATAGGGTTTTTATGAAAACCAAATCGGGAAAAATAAAATGTTTTATTTAAAACCATGGTGGGATTATGTGGAAAGGGATTTTATTAAAAGCCAAGGTGGAATTTTGTTTCATCAAAAAAGGACCTCCAATGATGAAGATATTAAAGTTTAAATTTTAAGTTTAAATTAATGGAGGGCCGACCTATGTGCAATTAATGGAGGTTGGCATATATATATATATATATATATATATATATATATATATATATATATATATATATATATATATATGTAAAGGTTTCGATTTATTTCAAAAAGGAAGTATATTATATATCGTTAGAAAACTTATTTCGAGGGCTATTTGAAAAAAATTATTTAGAAGGAGAAATAAGGTGTGTGTAAAGAGATATTTTTGATTTTTCAAAAGGGTTCCAAAAGTGAAGTTTGCCTTGTTCTTTTTCAAGAGGATTAATTCTTTCATGAGGTGACAAGGTATGCAATATTGTGATTTATTTTATTTTATGGTATAAGTGGTTTTGGGAGTGAAAATGTTATGCAATATTGTGATTTATTTTATTTTATGGTATAAGTGGTTTTGGGAGTGAAAAGGTTATGCAATGTTTTGATTTATTTTATTTTATGGTACAAGTGGTTTTAGGAGAGATAAGGAAGTTGTGCAATTAAAGGCCTTGGTGATGATAATTGAAAATTGGAGTAATGTTGATTATTTTATGATCTACTAACCCTTGTGAAGATTGGTAAAATAATTTTGTGATTGTGGCAGATTTACAAAGAGGTTTTTTCATCTTCATAAAAGGTATGGGCACATTCTACTATTTATTGTTTATGGTGGTTGATTTCTAAAATATCATTGCAGGGAAAAGGATTGGTTGTGGTTTCCTTTTCGAAAGTGGTTGGTTGAATGCTTCAAGGTTTTCTAAATTGAGAGTTGTGTCTAAACCTTGTTTGATAAGCATAGTTGTTGAAGCCCATTGGTTGTGAAAAAATTTGAGTTAGAAAATAACATGAGTATCATTGTTATGTGAGATTTGTGGTTGAGCATTATTGGAAACATTTGATTTGGTTGATACGTACTTGGACTAGGGTTGTGTGAGAGGGAGTTGTCCCTTGTGGTGATTGGTTGATTTGAGTTGATTGAGCCTAGTCAAGTGATGTGTGAAGTGATTGTTCAAGTCCTATGAAATAAACTATTCCATTATTCTGATTTGAGTTGAGAGTAATATTAGAACATATTGAGTCTCTAACAATTCTCTTTATGCTTCTATGATATTGACTTGAGTTGAGTTGAGATTGATTTGAGTTGAGTTGATTTGAGATTGATATTAGAACATATTGAGTCTCTAACAATTCTCTTTATGCTTCTATGAAGTTAATCGAGTTGATATTGTCATTCATTATTGAGTTCATTTTGAGTACTACTTGAGCATGATTGATTGAGCCTTTAAGAAGGCCTTTGGGATATATTTGAGGATAGTGTTGGGACAAATTTGAGGACAGTGTTTGGACAAGTTCTTAGTGAGCTTGTTGGAGCATATTTGGGCAAGTTCTTGGTGAGCTTGCTAGAGTAGATTTGGGTAAGTTCTTGGTGAGCTTGCTAGAGCAGATTTGGGCAAGTTCTTAGTGAGCTTGCTAGAGAAAAATTGAGCAAGTTCTTGGTGAGCTTTCTTGAGCAGATTTGATAGGTTCTGTGTGAGCCTATTGTGCAGGTTCTATGTGAGCCTATTGATCAGGTTCTTAGTGAGCCTATTGATAGAGCTTTGGAGGTGACATAGTACAGAGGACAGAGTCTTAGTGGATAGAGATCCAGTAGCTAGCACAGTTGAATACATATTTGAGTGAGGAGTCTTCAAGTGGAGAGAGGTCCACCAGTCAATGTAGTAGAGAGACAAAGTCTTCTAGAAGATCACATAGCCAAAGCAAAAGGGGAAATATTTCTCCTATGGAAGATATCCATGAACTTGAGATTAGGGGATCAACATATCCTTTGGACAGAGATCCATAAAATTTGTAATTATGAGTGATTCCCAAATATATTGATTGAGAAATTTTTAGTAAAATATTTTCTTCGTGGAGTAGCCCACATTGGGTGAACCACATAAATTGTGGTGTCTCTATTGTGTATGGTTTCTGTGCATTGCTTTGATTATTGCTATTGATACTGCTATCTTTACACAACATAATATTGAATTGGAAGAAAAATTAAAAAGTGGTCTTATACTATTCACCCTCCCCTCTTAGTATAAGCTTGTGTTCTTCAATCCATGCTACAATAGATCATTAGTTTTGGTATACTAGTCTTTGGGAGCTTGTTTCAATCCATATAGTGAGTTTTTATTCTATAATTTTTTTTACATTGCCCATTGTCAATAAAATCTTCAGGTTGTGTCATGTACACTTCTTCAAGATCAACGCTGAGGAAGGTAATTTTGCAATCCATTTTAAGAATCTTCCAACCAAACTGTGTTGCCATTGCAAAAACTACATGAACAATAGTAATATTTGTTATAGGTGTGAATGTATATTTATAATATATTCCTTCCTTCTATGCATACCCCTTCACAATGAGTTATACCTTATATTTGTATAAGGATTCATTTATCTTATACTTGATTTGGAAAATCCACTTGTAGCCTGTAGCCTTCTTTTCTTCTAAAAAATCAATGAGATTCCATGTTTTATTTTTTATCAAAGATGTGTATTCTAATTCCATGGCTTCCTTTCATTATGGTAGGCTTAGTGCTTCCTTTACTAAGGCTAGTTCTGCATTCTCCATTATAGAATTTATCAAGCATAAATTTACCTCTTGTTGTGTACTACATGAGTACATGGTCATGTGAAGGTTAGATTAGGTGGTGTATCAAGCTTAACAAATTTGATATTATTTTTGAGACATTTTGGAATCCTTTATTGTGGTGAATCAGTCACTACAAATTTTGGTATTAGTTTATCAACCACTTCTGACTCTGAATCATATTGTGGAACTTCACAAACTTTCTCATTTGACATAATGCATACAATAAAATATTTAGACTCGTTAGGATATTCAAAATTTGTCTTATTTTTAAAATATTTGTCTAACACCACATTTATACCTATATGTATGTTTTTTGTGACTAGATCAATCAATCCTTGGATGTTTGTGCTTCACCAATGTTTGTTTGTATGACATATGTTGTGGTAAGGATGATGATCATTAGTGCCTTGGTATTTGCCTCATCAAACAATTGTTAAGCCTATTCATCCTCTTTTGATCGAGTGATATTTCTAGTGATAATATCCAAAAGTTTCTCAGCCACTAGAATGGTCCTGATCTTGTTTTTCCATGGTCTAAACTATAAGAAAAAAATGGATGTCATCATGGTGAGGGTTCCATATGTCTCTTAAATGGTTCTCCTTTCAATATACCACTAGTCTAATATACTGAATATTTCTATATACTCGTCCTTTCTAGATACCCATTGGTACATGGAGGAAGCTAGTCCTCTCAATATACATGGTTGTATGTAAGAGATATCTTAAGTTATGTGAAAGAAAATAATATGTGGTACCAAGGTAGTACAAAAAGTGATTCACCTTATCAATGACACATGTTTAAAGTGAAATCCTTGTACATGAATTTAACTTTTCTATATACTTAGAATTTCTCAATTTTAGGATTTATGTCTAATAATAGTGATTAATAGGGTAAAAAAATGAAGTGAAAAAATTACTTAACAAATAATTTTCTTATTTCTCCCTGACAATTATAGTATCAATGCTCATACATCATTATGGTAGCTATAGTAGGCTATAGACACAATTTTTTAACATAATTACTTCACTTGTAAATGCAAGCCAAAGGTGTCATTGATATTGAACTCTACAAGTGTGCTTAAGCATGAGTTTGATTTGTGTACAATGTATGAAAAAAAGAGATGTCAATCATTGTCAAAAATACACATTTTTACAAAAAAAAAAATTTACCACCCCTATTTTGTTTTTTAATTTTACAAAAAACAAAAACCCTTACTAAACTATAGGAATTTGCAAAATAAATTTTCTTCCTAGGTAGTAAATTTCTTCTTCTTTGGTGAGCTTTGACCCTTCAAAATCTATTTAAAAAACTTCATATTTTATTTTAGCCTAACAACTTTCCAACTAACTCTCATATATGTATATTATACCCCATACTTTTAAATAGGCATGTAAAAATTTCAATTAAAAATATTTTTTCTCACTAGATGCACTCTTTTGATTGTCATCATCAATAATACTTCTACCCAAGATGTACATGTACATGCACATGTGGCTATTATCTTCACTTGAGGCAAGACGTGCACATGATAGGTCAAAGCATAGGTTAAAAAAATATATACTACAACTCAATGCAAATGCTTTCAAGGTAAATATGTTTTTAGGCCGTATAATGTCTTCAGGTAGGTTAGGACACAAATGCTTAGGGTGGCCATGATTGTGGTTTCTTCTATATATGCCATTATACAACTGTCTCCTGGTGAAAGTTGCAATTTTAATTGCACTTCTACCTCAAAGGTTAAGCTAAAAAAATTTAAAAAATAGTCTTTGGCTTATATTAATAGAATAATAATGATAAATTAATAGGGTAATATTGATATTTTAGTTAGGTATTAACAGAGTAAATTAACATGAAAAATAAATTTATATTGTAAAAATATTTGATTAGGCTTGGAAAGTTTAGGTTTTGTATTGGTGCTCAGGAATAGAACAAGGGTTAATGACAAACAAAATGACTAATAGTTTTTATGGAGAAAAAATCTTCTAATAGACAATAGAAATCCCTTGAATTGACACTTTACTACAAAATATCCTCATAATAGCTTAAACTTGTCATTTTCATCATCTTTGAACTTGCCCTTTTGTTTTCTTACTACAAATTCTCTGTATCACCTTTGAATGGCCTCCTCAAAATATACTCTCCTTATTGCACGAGAAGAAAATCACAGTGATATGAGAAGAAAATTGGACAGATATTTTGGATTTAAAAAATGGGGTTATGTTGCTCTAATACCAATGATGAATAGAGCATTGAATGGAATGGAATTGTTTAGGGAAAAATAAATTACAGAAGGTTGTACATATATATATACAATATGGTGTCTCTTGGATTTTTAAGAGACTGTTGATGTTCTCGATTCCTTTGGACATTAATATAGTCCATATTTTATCTGTTCAATTTTCTCACAAATAATGTAATAAAAAATCATGGTATTTTAACTAACCAATTATAATATGACTACGTTATTATAGTTTTTCAATAAATTTTATTAAATCATGATCTCATTATTTTTAAATTTTCAAGAAAGCATAGTTTATCCTATAAGATTTTTAACAAGCCATGTACCGTTGACATTCAATTCAAGGCTCCTTTTCATAATACCCTCACACAATGACCTAATAATTTTACACCTATTCTTGGTGATTCCTCTTTCCCATAGCATATATCTTCAAAAGAAAGTATCCTTTAGGAAGCTCCTTTTTTCTTTGTTGGTAGAATGTAACTCCTTAAAATATAAATCTCTTATTTTTTTAATCTTCCTTACAACAATATACATTTAAACTAAATCTGAATCTTCTTTAATTCCTTTTAGCAACTCATAGATTTATGATAACTTAGATCCTTGAAGAAGTTTCTATCTTACCTAATTTATCGCATTATCATACTCTATATCATTACTTTAAGTTCTCATTGTATGTCTCATATAAATCCATTCCTTATATATCTCATATCATGCCATCTAACATAACCTTTATTGTAGTTTTTCAATAAATTGTATTAAATCATGATCTCATTATTTTTAAGCTTTCAAGAAAGCATAGTTTATCCTATAATATTTTTAACATGCCATGTACCGTTGACATTCAATTCAAGGATCCTTTTCATAATACCCTCACACAATGACCTAAGAATTTTACACCTATTCTTGGTGTGTAAATATTCCTCTTTCCTATAGCATATATCTTCAAAATAAATTATCCCTTAGGGATCTCCTTTTTGCTTTGTTGGTAGCATGTAGCTCCTTAAAATATAAATATCTTATTTTTCTAATCTTCCTTACAACAATATACATTTAAACTAAATGTGAATATTCTTTAATTCCTTTTAGAAACTCATAGTTTTATGATAACTTAGAACCTTGAAGAAGTTTCTATCATACCTAATTTATTGCATTATCATATTTTATATCATTACTTTAAGTTCTCATTGTATGTCTCATATAAATCCATTCTTGATATATCTCATATCATGCCATCCATTCCTTATATATCTCATATCACTATTATTATTATTTTAGACATAAAAAGCTTACAGATTCAAGAAAATATGACATATTTTATAGAGCATCGCCTATTATTATTTAGAGTACTAAACTACATTTTTTTTAAATCTAGTGTTGCATCAAAGCTTATATATTGAATAAATTAAGTTGAGAAAGAAAAGTTAGTTGAACCTACATAACATTTAGAAGAATAAAATTATATTTGCATGTGAGTATGCAAGTGAAACTTGGGAGAGGGAAGAACATATTATAGATAACACATTATGTTTTAACATGCATTTAATAGTCTAATAGGGAGAAGAGTGATTACGACTTTGACCTTTCTTTGGGGAGTTCTAAGGTTCAAACCATGGCACACACCAAAGATATGATAAAGTGTTCGTCAGTTGGTTGTCCTATTTCAGCAAGTGAGTCTTGGGATAAGGAATAACATATTATAGATAATACGTTATATTTTAACATGCATTTAATAGTCTAACAAGGAGCACAGTGGTTAGGGATTTGACCTTTCTTTTGGAGAGGTCTAAGGTTCAAACCATGGCACACCCAAGGGATATTATAGAGTGTTTTCTAGTTGGTTGTCCCAGTTCAATGCCCCTGAGTGTCAAGGTCCTATTGAATTCATCTAACCCAACATAATAGGGTTTATATTGACAACACCAAATGGTGTTACCAATTCCTCTATGTATTAAATATATAAATAAAATAAAATAAAAATGCATTCAATAAATAATATCATTGTGGTATTCAACTAGTCATATCATTATAGTATCGTTTATATAAGATTAAAATGGTTTTGACTATGTCAAATTAGCATTACATTATTGTGGTATGATATTACTATAATTAATACTATCATACTATTATAACCAATTGTATTTTAATTATATAACAATAAAATATAATACCTTTTAATTACATTATTAATATTGAAGTATTACAATAAAGTAGATTATATTAGAGTGGTATTTTAATAAACCATAATGTACTAAAATTGAATTCTAAAGGGCGGAGGGAAGAAAGTAGAGAGGGGAGGGCTCTGGTCCCTCCCCTGCTCCCCCTCCCATGGCTCCTGGTTCCTGCCTAGTCCCCCGGCTCCAACCCGAGTCATCCCTCCCGAGGAGTGGTTGTTTGCAGATGATCTCCTGGGGGGAGATCCTTCTCCACTATCTGCGCCCCTCCCGGTCGGCTAGGGTTTCCTTGGTTGTTTTTTCGGACTGGTGCTTCCCAGGGATCCCTGTTTGGTTGGGGATCCCTTCCCTTTTTCCCTCAGGCTTCCCCCTGGGGTTTTTTGTAGGTTATTCACGTGGATCTGGTCCCCTACGTTTCTCGGTGCGATGGAGGTGACGGTTTAGGGTTTGGATAGCTTCCCCCTTTTTCTTGTGAATCCTCGGTGGGCTCTGTGCTTGGACAAGATTCTTGGTCCCTGCTACTGGGATCCTCTTCTATTTTCCCGAGGCGGGTTCCTTGTGGTGCAACTCTCTGGTCACTTCCTGATGGGCTAGATCCTCTCTGTGCTGGCTGTCGAATTCCTGCAGGATGGCTCTCGCTGAACGGAATGTTTTCCCGGTGGGCGGGATGGTTTCTCCACAGGGTGGGATCCACCAAATCCATCGATTTTCTCGTGAGGCGGGATCCTTTCTTTTTTGCTGTTTTCCCGGATGGCGGGATTTCCCTGTTGCTTCCCGCTAGGCGGGACTGTTTGTGGTGGTTTTGACTGCTTCCCGCGAGGCGAGATTTTATTGTAATGGTTTTTCTTTGCTTCCTGCTGGGCGGGATCTTCTCGATGGTGGTTTTTGGCTACTCCCGCTGGCGGGATCTCCAAAACTACTTTCTTTCTTATTTGTTTGTTTCCCGCTAAGAGGGATTGTTTCATGCTTACTGTTACCTCTGGGCGGGATTTCTGTTTTGGTGTTCAGTTTCAAGGGATTGATGCCCTAGGCCCATTGCTTATGTAATCAGGTTTTGGGATCCTTGTTAAAACCCATTGTAAATACAAACACTACTTACCAAAAAAAAATTGAATTCTAAATAATATTTTAACAAATTGTACTATATCTTATAACAAATTGGTTGTATCAATGATTACCTATCTGATGAATAGAGCATAGAATGAAATGGAATTGTTCAAGAAAAAATAATTATCAAATGGTTGCACATGCATATATACAATTTGGTATCTCTTGGATTCTTAAGAGACTTGATGTTCCTAATTCCTTTGGAGATCAATACTCCATATTTTTATTTCTTCAAATTTCCCTCAAATAATGTAATAATAATTTTTTGATATCACCTTCTTATTACATTATTTAGTATACAAAGAGAATTGTGAAACAATTCAAACTTGACTCATCCAAGTGCCTTTGTGAGAATATATGCAAACTGATCTCTAGTGGGAATGTACTTGAGCTATATTTGGTAATTTTGAAATTGCTCTCGATTTAAATGACATTGAGCTTAAATGTGCTCTACCATTTCATGAAATAGTGAATTCTTGATCATTTTCAAACACCTTGATTATCACAATTCAACAAGGTTCATCATTTTTGTACACACCCATATTTGAAAATATCCTTTGTAACCAAATTGCTTCACATGTAACTCTTGATGAAACACGATATTTTTCCTCTGTAGATGACAATTTTACTACATACCATTTTTTGCTATGCCACAAGATAGGTCTAGATACTATATGAAACACATATCCATGTGTTGACTTTCTATCATCTATAGATCCAACATAATTTGAGTGTGTATCCCTATAAGAAAAAAAATAACATCCTTATTATATTATGGGTAATATTCTACTATACCTTAGACATAATGCAATATCATATTTACAACTTTTCAATGACTCTCCTTAGGATATTGCATGAATATTGAAAGATAAATTACAACTAAATTTATGTTAGTCCTAGTGTTTGTTAGGTATATAAGACTCTTGATTAGATGACAATATAAAGTAGCAAATACCTAAGGTTATTTATCATATCTAGATAGTTTTAAACCTAGTTACATTGGTATCATAATAGGTTTACAATTTTTCATCCTCTATGTTTTTAGCAGTGCCTTGACAAATTTTGTTTGTGTGATGAGAATTTGGTTCTTTCTCTTCCAAAATTTTAAGCCAAGACAATAGTGCAAAATCCCTAAATCTATCATGTCAAATCATTTTTTTGATTCATCCTTAACATCATTAACCAATTTATCTAAAATTCTAGTGATGAGAAAACCATCAACATAGATCACGAGAATCATCATCTCATTTCCAATTTTCTTGACATAGAGATTTGCATCAAAGGGACTTTGGGTGAATCCATGTTAGTATAGATCATTAATTTTGATATACTAGTCTTTGGTAGCTTGTTTCAATCCATATAGTGAGCTTTTTAGTCTACACGATTTTTTACATTTCCCATTGTCAATAAACCTTCAAGTTGTGTCATGTACACTTCTTCAAGATCAACATTGAGGAAGGTAATTTTGACATCCATTTTAAGAATCTCCAAACTATGCTGCCATTGGAAAAACTACATGAAAAATAGTAATATTTGTTATAGTTGTGAATGTATATTTATAATATATTACTTCCTTCTATGCATACCCCTTCACAATGAGTTATACCTTATATTTGTAGATGGATTCATTTATCTTATACTTGATTTGGAAAATCCACTTGTAGCCTATAGGCTTCTTTCTTCTGACAAATCAATGAGATTCCATGTTTTATTTTTTATCAAATATGTGCATTCTACTTCCATGTCTTCATTTCATTATGGTAGGCTTAGTGCTTCCTTTACTAAGGCTAGTTCTGCATTCTCCATTATAGAAGTGATCAAGCATAACTTTACCTCTTGTCGTGTACTACATGAGTACATGGTCGTGTGAAAGGTTATATTAGGTGGTGTATCAAGCTTAACATATTTGAGATTATTTTTGAGATATTTTGGAATATTTTACTATGGTGAATCAGTCACTACAAATTTTTTTATTAGTTTATCAACCACTTTTGACTCTGACTCATATTGTGGAACTTCACAAACTTTCTCATTTGACATAATGCTTACAATAAAAGATTTAGACTCCTTAGGATCTTCAATATTTATCTTATTTTTAAAATATTTTTCTAATACCACATTTATACCCATATGTATGTTTTTCATGACTAGATAAATAGGTATATAATCTTTTGATGTCTCATCATACCCAAAAAATATGCAAGGAAAATTATTTGCATCCAAATTGGTCCTCTTTTGTTTTTGCTTATGCATGTATGCCTTACTTCAAAAACTTCAAGATGATAAATTGGTAGCTTTCTCCTAGACCAAGATTATTTAAGTGTAATCCATTGAAGTGCCTTTGTTGGTACTCTATTCTAAAGATACACTATAGTAGAGATAGCTTCAACCCAATACTACTACTCTAGACTAGCTCCCATGAGCATGCAATAAACCATTTTCATGATGGAATAATTTATTATCTTGGCAACCCTATTCTGTTATGGAGTGTAAGTGGTAGTAAGTTGTTGCTTGATCCCAATTTGTGCAAGGAATCTAAAAAATATTATATATATTTCCCTTCTCGATCTAAGAAGACTCGAATATGATGCCCAATTTATGTTTTAATAAGCTTCTTGAAGCGGTGGAAAATTTATGAAGGCATCTAATTTGAATGGAAGAAAATATACCCACATATTTCATAAGTAATCATCAATAAACAACTAAAATCACCTATGCCAATTGTAACTAGCTAGAATTAGTCTATACATATCAGTATAGATGACATCCAATAATCCTTTAGATTTATGAGTACTAAGCTCAAAATATACTAATTGGTGTTGCTTTCCTACTAAACAACCTAAGAAAAACTGGTAATGTAGGTGAAAGGCTAGGTATTCTTACCACTATATGGTCTTATTTTGCTAATATAAGTATCAAAACCTTATACTTTTATATCTTCTATGCTAGAGGGAGGTAGCATATGTTGTGGTTGTGAAAAATGCAATATTAGAAGATGATATTACATCAAGAGCAAACAAGCCATTCTTATAGGAATCAATTACCATAAACTTACCACATTTTATGATGAAATACCATTTTTTCCATCAACAACCCTAAGTTCAATTTCCATATCTCGATCTAGTATTTGTGAAACATTTCCTACTTAGACAATGAAAGGAAGTAATAGAATGTTGTTTTCTAGTCAAAATACATATAGCACATTCTATAAGGATTTCAAAAAATTAGAATCCCCCCTACCACTCCTTCAGAATCCATAGAATCCCATTCACATCTTGCCCATACTACTTTCATATTTTTTGAAAATTCTTCTTTTGTCATTTTAGTTTTGTGGATACAAAGAATACCAGGCGTATTACTTAAACATAGGTCCCTAATACACCTCTTATTTGAGGGGGTATTAACACCCCTTATATTCCATGAAATGATAATCATGTCTTGTTAGGTTCTACTAACCCACTTGGGAATTATCAATATATTTTGTTGTTTGGTAAAGAGAGTTTCAACTAACTTAGTTTGTGTTCCTTTCTCTATGTTTGATCTTGCTTCCCTGAATCTTTCTTGATAATTTGAGGGTTTTCCTCTTTTTGCCTTGCCTATATCAGGTGTAGGTCTTATTATTCTATTCATCAATATTCTTTCATAATTTTGTTTTCTATTATAGAAGATTTTGACTTGTCCTACTCATTTTTGGTATTTCCTTATTAATGGTAGAGGTATTAACTTCTAAAACTGTGTTTTCTTTACCATATTTTTTCTCTTGAATGGTGCATGGTACTTCAAGAGAGTCTTCAAAATATGATGAAACACATTCCTTAGGTTCATCGAGAATATTCTTCCTTAAATTAGGATCATATTGAATAGATGGTTCCTTGTTAATATGTTGAAATTGTTGTACTATGTCCTCTAAGTTTTGATCTACTTTTTATTCATAGGCTAAAGCCTCAAAAGAGTTGGTATTTATTCCAATATCCTTCCTTATTGGTATCCACTATTTATTTTCTTTTATTTTTCTAGATCTATTTTTTGGAAGTTGAAAACCATATTCATCCATAACCATTTGTAAGTTTCTATTACGATTTTCTACATGATTATGTTGGGCTCTTCTTAGGGCATGATATCTTAATATACCCCGCCGCATGACATCTTCTACATTTAAAAGATATTTTTTCATAATCTATAGTTTGGATCCACATCTTATCCCCATACTTAAGAAATATTTATTCTGGTAAAGCTTTACTTATATCAATCATGACCAATATTCGAGTATAAATAGCCAGGAATCCATCTTTCATTGTATCTAAAATCTCAAGGAATTCTCCTAGAGTGTTGCCTATTGCCTTGAAGGTATCTATTTCCTAATATTTAATGGGTAATACAAACTGGTACTAGGTATAGATTTACATTTAGCCTTCATACCAGCGGGTAAGGAAGAGTCCTACTCTTCCCATAAATCAAGGACCCCCTTTTAGGATTTTTTCTCTTTATTCCCTAGAACAAAAATTGGCTAGAAAGAAATCTTTATAGAATCACTCCTGTAGACTTCCAACTCATATCAATCCATTTTCTCAAGGTTGAAGCCCCTGGCCAATACCCATTAAATTTACCAAAAAATACACTATCTTGGAGCAACGAGGATCTCTCTAAGGTGCGCTCACTAACTTCTATCACTAGAGATGATTCTAAGGATTTAACTATAAATCGATCAATGGAAAAGAAACTAAAATTCAAAATCTATTGAAAATTATCTGAATACCCTATAGCAAATATAATATTTGATAAAAACTTTATAAATTTTTCATGCACAATTTCTAAGAAAAAAGAAAAGGAAAAAAAAACTTAGCTAAAAAATTCTTTATCTAGATAGAATGTCTTACCTCAATGAATTCCTAGCCCTTCATTGCTCTTCCCATCATTCAAATCGTAATTGAAAAATATTTGCAATTTCATTTTTCATGACTTGAAAAATTTTCACTACCCTTGTTCCGAATGGTTGGCTTCAAAGGGTCATATCTCTCTTAATATTGCTTGGATTTTTGCATATGACCACTAATTTTAAAACTATTCAAATTATGCACAATCTGGTACAAGAATCAACTAAATAAAATAACTCTTCATAAAGATATCTCCTAAAATATGAGATGTTTGTTCAAGAAAAAACCCTAATCCTTCATACTTCACATTAGGATTGATTAAAAAATATTTATGTATTATATCAATTAAAGTAAAGTAGTTTTTAACATTCTAAGAGGTTACAGGTCATATAGTATGATATGGTTATCCAAGTGTTTATCCATCCATATCAAAGGAGTATAGAATACAACCTTAATACCTTTTGGATTCAAACTTTAGATATCTCATTTGGAGTTCTAAATTTTTAACTATTAGGCCCACTTGAGTTCTACTACAGCGAGTTCCAAAATCTTATTCTCAACAAACAAAACATAGTTATATAAAATTAAAATAATTCCAATATAGTTATATAGGGTTTAAATAAATTCATTCCAAATATATAAGATTAAAATATGTCTAATGTATCATATCATTTCGAGGAACCATATTTCCATTGTGTTAGAATAAACCATATATTCATGAGCCACCTTATTATAATTGTTTCTATCACAATGCAAAGATTTCAAGGTCATACTCATTCCGTTACACATCCATTTATTTTTGTTCAATAATATATTAAAGTTATTTAAATTTTTAATTCTTTATATAGATTAAAATAACCTATCCTTATTATATTTATTGAATAAATTTTGTTATTTTAATATTTTTATGAATTTTATAACTTTGAAACTTGTATCATTTGTATTATATATTGACTATATAATGGTATTACAACAACTTAATTATTATGTATATATTACTTGACAATATTTAAATCTTAATCTCTTCCTTAAAAATTAAAAAATATAACCGATCAAACTAATGCCATTTGATCATTCATTATTTTAGTATTAAAGGTTTTATATCTTTATTCAAACTTGTCTTTATTTATTATTTATTATTTTGATTTGGTTACTAAAGTTTTACCCATATCACGACTATGGCATCAAATGCAATTATGAACATTATATTTTAAGATGCACTTACTATTATTTTATGCATATATGTTTTCTTGGTGATGTGTGAGATTTTATATAATTAGACCTATATTTTTATTAGTCTATTGATCATGTATTAGTTTCACTATTACTAAAATTTTATTATTTTAGACATAAATAGCTTACATGTTCAAGAAAATATGATATATTTTATAGAGCATGGCCTCTATTTATTCAAATTACTTGTTTATATGTGCAACCATATTGTATATATGAATTTGTTACCATGTAAAATCATTTTTTCAAGTCGTACTTCACATAATTCACCAATTTTTCTGAACTTCCAGTGATGACCAAATCATCAACATAGATCACGAGAATCACTATCTCATTTCCAATTTTCTTGACATAGAGATTTGCATTGAAGGGACTTTTGGTGAATCCATTCTACAATATATCATTAATTTTGATATACCAATATTTGGGATATTGTTTCAACCCATATAGTGACTTTTTTGGTCTAAATTTTTTTTAACATTTCCCATTATCAATAAATCCTTTAGGTTGTGTCATGTACACTTCTTCAAGATCAACATTGAGAAAGGCAATTTTGACATCCATTTTAAGAATTTTCCAACTAAATTGTGCTACCATTGCAAAAACTACATGAACAATAGTAATATTTGTTATAGGTGTGAATACCTCTTTATAATATACTTCTTCCTTCTATGCATATCCCTTGACAATGAGTTATACCTTATATTTGTGGATGGATCAATTTATCTTATACTTGATTTGGAAAACCCACTTGTAGCCTACAAACTTATTTTTTTCTAATAAATCATTGAGATCCCATGTATCATTTTTCATCAAAGATGTGTATTCTACTTCCATGAATTCCTTTTATTATGGCAAGCATAGTGCTTCCTTTTATTGAGGTTGGTTCTACATTCTCTATTGTAGAAGTGATCAATCCCAAATTTACCTCTTGTCATGTACTACATGGGTACATGATCATGTGAAGGTTATATTAGGTGGTGCATCAAGCTTAGAATATTTGAGATTATTTTTGAGCCATTTTGGAGTTCTTTATTATGGTGAAGCAATCACTACCAATTTTTTTACTGGCTCATCAACCACTTCCGACTCTGAATATTCTTGTGGAACTTCACAAACTTCCTCATTTGACACAATGCTTACAATAAAATATTTGGACTCATTAAGATCTTAAAAATTTGTCTTATTTCCAAAATATTTGTCTAACACCACATCTATACCTATATGTATGTTTTTAATGACTAGATCAATTAGTCGATAAACTTTTGATGCCTCATCATACCCAAGAAATGTGCAAGGCAAAGTTTTTGCATCCAACTTGGTCCTCTTTTATTTTGGTACATGCATGTATGCCTTACTTCAAAAAACTCTAAGATGAGCAATTGATGACTTTCTCCTAGACAAATATTCTTTAAATGAAATTTCTTTAAGTGCCTTTGTTGGCACTCTATTTTGAAGATACACTATAGTAGAGATAGCTTCATCCTAATATTTCTACTCTAGACTAGCTCCCATGAGCATGCAATGAACCATTTCCATGATATAATAAATTATTATCTTGGTAACCCTATTATTTAATGGAGTGTAAGTGGTTATAAGTTATCGCTTGATCCCATTTTATGCAAGGAACCTAAAAAATTGTTGGATATATTCCCCTCCTCGATCTAAGAAGACTCTGATATGATGCCCAATATATGTTTCAATAAGCTTCTTGAAGAATTGGAAAAATTATGAAGGCATCTAATTTGAGTGGAAGGAAATATACACACATATTTCATAAGTAATCATCAATAAACAACTAAAAACACCCGTGTCCATTGTAACTAGCTAGTATTAGTCTATACAAATTGATATATATATATATATACTCACAACCATTCATTATTTATATATATATGTATATAAATATAAATATTTTATATTTATATTTATATATATTTAATAAATATATATTTATATATATGAATAATTCTTATCCATCCATCACAATTTAATCTTAACTGCCCTTGGAGTCATCGAAACCCTAACATGTTGAAGCTAAGTTATAAAAGATCATTCACTTTTGTGAATGAGGTTAAGTGGTTAGTTAATTCAAAAGTTGATTGTGGATCCCAGAGATCATTAGATCCCTTCATCCATCATCATATAAACCTTGGAATTATGCTAACATCCTCTCTCCTCACCATCATCACATCCTCCATTTCCATCACCAAAATCCCTACGGATCAAATCTGGTTCTGCGGTACACCTCCCCAAAACCCCTAAATGATCCAATGCATTTTTTAAATGCTACTAAGCATTCCAGGAATGTTGTAGGACATCCATAGATCTCCTTAAATGCTCTAGGGTATTTTCCCTTAGCCATTTTTCCATAAATAAATCATCGAATGCTTGTGGGCATTCATGTGTCACCTGATCATGAAAGCAGAGACATAGATCGGATGAATCAAATATTGTTTGACAAGGTACAAGGTATTATTGCTTTTCAACCTACATTTTATATATTTGACTTACATTTTATCATCATTGCACCTAGGGTTTGTAGATTTGTTATTCAAAGGGTCTCACATAGTGGATCCCTCACATATACTACTAATCCCTTTGTGTTTTGATCTATTTGTAGGTACAAGAGACATCTTTCTCGATGATTTTTATATCTTAGGTGGTCCTGTAGGGATACGCAAGTCCACCCACAATTTTTTTGGAGTGAAGGTGATTTTAGAAGACACCAACATTCTTTTAAATGAGGTTTTTACAACCCCAACATTGAAATAATTGTATTGAAGCATACTCTACATTTTAACCCCAGATTTGGGGTAAATATATTGTACAAATTGGAGATTTAGGCTCCTTGAGTTATAATAAATCATATCTATCAATTTTATGCATATATTATCATTTTATTTGATTTATTTATTTATTGGTGTTGTTCATTTTTACTTTACAAAATGGCGATCATGGTGGGACCCCCAAAAGATTTATTATTTTAACTTACCTTGTCATTATTTTTTATCTATATTTTTTGTTTTTGTTGTAGGTTTTATAAATTTGTTAGCACAAAAATCACCAGATCTAGGGCTAGGGTTTCTAGAAGCAGCATGACTTGATCTATGGTTGTGTGGATGTCATATAGCATTCGGGGGATGCCACACTACATCCACGTGGATGCCATAGAGTATATGGTGGACACCACAGAGTAACTATGATTTTTGACAAAGAAAACTATGGGATTCTACACCACATTTATAGATTTGGAGAAAAATATGTAGGCCTTTTGGTAAGTCCTATTTAAACTTCACTCACAATTTTTCTTTTTAAAAGATATTGAAAAGAAATATCTATTTTTTGATTAAAAGGTAACATTTTGTATTGATAGAAATTTTAGATATTCATCAGCGTTTTCACAATCATATAGAATTGCATATAGAAATATATTTGCATATGTGCATTCATTTTAGTTGCATTAGACATTCATTACACTAGATTTATTTTTTTTCTATCTTTCATGGTGCTTTTACTTTTTACCCTGAGTATTGTTTGCAATAAATAAAAAAAGCATAGTAGTTGCACTATAGGCTAAAATTTCTCAATTTCCACTTTTCTAAGTTGGAAAAAGTTATTGGTACTCAAGTATCTCCCACAATTAGAAACACATTGTTGATTTAGAGTGGAAGAACTAGGTTAACCCTCCACTATTGTATTCACTTGTTGATTCAGGGTGGATCTTAAGAGGTGTACCCTATATTCTTTTGAGGGGCTTGGTATTGGTGTTCTTGATCACAACTTGGTTGAGTGTAAGAGGGTTTTTTTGAATTTTGAAGACCATAGACAAAAAAAATAAAAAATAATCACACACAATTGCACACTTCACTTTTAACATCAGTGAGTTGGACTTCATCACCAACCACTGATTGAGATCATCAATGGTGGGTTTCATATCCATCCATTGTCTTATCCCATAGACACCTTAGCCACTCGTGAGAGGTTTTTTTGGATTTTATCACTAGGAAAATCCTCACTTTTCATCCACCTTAGGAACCCATCCTACATAGTAGTCTAGGGTTAGGGTCTGCAAATCAAAACACATAAACCACACCAAAAAAAAAATGTTCTTACAAGACATAGGATTCAATTGTTTGTTTGATTTTGTGTGTTTTTCATTGTCATGGCACCTTTTCACACACATTCTTCACATATACAACCTTTGCCTTGTGTATAGATTATGGTTTTGACAAAAAATCAAGCCAGAGCCATGAGATAAGTACCAACCTCATCCATGGAGTGTTCCACTCCTTCCTCAACCACTTTTGTGGCTAATCCATCCAGCCCAGCATAAACAAGCTATTTTGGTTTATCTGTAGCACCCTCTCACATAGTATTCACTTTGAATATTGATGTTATGCATAGATCCATCCATACCTCAATCCTAGAAACAAAAACATCAACACCCATTGACACTCGCACCACTTACATAGACATGAAAAAAGTTAGAGCTTACTTAAGACCAACAAATAATGTTCTAGAACCACTACACATTCCACCCAGACATGTTTCTTCTTCTCAGAAGGAACTGGCTCAATCACATCCCCATAATTTTAGCCAAGTTTACACCAACCCTCTTTTTGAGGTAACCTCCACCACTTCAAATCAAATTCCTCCTCCACCATGCAACAAAATAACCTACATCCCATCTACCCATACCACTACCTATACCAATCCACTCTACAAAGCACAAGTTAATGCTACTTCATAGATTCTATCCACAATTCCATCAATCACCCCTCATTTAGTTGTGATTCCTTTTGCAACTTACCCTCCATCAACTTCAACCAACATGGACAACATTCAAACCTCACCTAATTCCACTTCCACCATAACCACACCATCTGCTTCAGAAATTACCATACATCAATCATGGCAACACCTCAATCAATTTCTCATGGTCTAGCAAGATGCTCGTTATTGTTCCCAATAGCAAACATAAATAGTAGATCTCAAACCACATTCCATTCCAAGCCAAAATACCTACTTGACACATAACTTATCCTAGGTATCACCATATTATTAGGTTGTTATACCCACACCCCCATTTACCCACATCAATACCACTTCCACAAACCAACACATTCACATTCCACAAACCTCATCTCCACTCCATCAACAACAATCATTCTATTACAAAGATCAACAACATGCCCAACATAATCAAGTACCATTTAATCCATTTGACCATCAACCTCACATTCCATCTCAATAAATCATCACTTCACATACCTCACCTCAACACAATCATCAAATAATTTATGACTTTTACACACATGTGAAAGATCCTAAAATCCAAGACATGCAATAATAGATTGATAGCTTGATGATGCATACTCTGGGTATGATGTACCAGAAGCCTACGCTAAGACAACTGATGAATCAACCTATTCATTTTTTGATACCATCACCGCCTTATATGATAGATTTTACAATACCAAAATTTGAAAAATCCAAAGGGACTAGGGACCCTAGAGAGCACATCAGCACATTTATTCACTCATGCTTTCGAATTCAAGAACAAGATGCTTTGATGCTCAGAAATTTTCCTCATACATTGGGGGGAGATGCTTTAAACTGATATAATCAACTTCCACACCACAACATTTACACATTTGATTTTTGTAAAGTTTTTCCTTCAATGTTCATAAGAAAACCACATTAACTGACTTATACAATCTCAAACAATTCAAAGAAGAGATTTTATGTTTTTGGAAATAATTAGAGGACAATTATCACTAAGTTGCCATTCTCCCTACCAATGGAAGAATTAACCCATTTTTTTGCAAGAAGGTAACTAAATCCATCTCCTTGTTATTGCAACTACAACAATACAAAAAATTTGATGAAGCTCTTGCTCAGGCTCGTGTAATTGAAGAGATAAAAATCCAAGAGGGTGAGATAAAACCAAAGAAAAATAATGGTAAAATAAGGGCCAAACTAAAGGAAATTATTCTGACCAATCCAAAAAAGTCAATCAAGTGGTCCTAAGCCAAACCCACAATGACTCAACAATAGCAATAATTATTGCAACAACCACAACAAGTAAATTGTCAAGTGATGCATCCACCCTATAACTTCATAACATAATGCCAAATATGGACAATTGCCAACATCAATAATCTGTTCGACAAGACCGTACCTACACACCCTTGCCTGAATCATATGTCTCTCTCTTCTATAGGTTTTATGACACAAATTCTATTACCTTACCCAAAGTCATACTAGATGATCTAACCGAATGTGGTAAGGGCTATAGGGAACATTTGTTTTGCCCTTATCATAGACAGAATCAGCATGAAAATAACAACCTTACATTTAAAAATATTGTGCAAGACCTAATAGACATAGGGGCTATTAAGTTTTATAGTCTCTTAGCTCAACAAAACCAAAACCTTGGTATATACCAAACACCACTTCCTCATAATGAGGAACAACAACAAAATATAATGGGACCAGATACTATGAATCCTCCTAACCAATTTAATCATGTGCAATAGTACTAGGGTTTTATGGAGGCTATTCATGTAGTCACCCAAGGTCAAAGAATAACCAATCAACAAAATGAACAATAACAGGTAGTCCAACTTCCTATAGCATCACAAGCAAATGTATCTCCACAACCTTCCAATTCATCATCAACCATCCATTTTTTTACCAATTCATCCCAACCCATCCACCTTACAATTCATCCATCCCAACCTATTCATCCCCCAAATATTCCATAAATACCCATCATCTCCCTGAGTAGTCTGATAACAACTAGACTTAAAATAACCAAAAAAACTATCCATCTATGAGCTCATACAACAATCTCCCCCACACCATGAGGTATTAATAGAAATTATAAAGTCCATTGAACTTCAATCTCAAGACACTAATGCCTTTAACAATTTATTGGAGAGTACTCGAATGTGTATAGAACCTTCTATCACATTCTATGATTTTGAGATTAAATCAATATCATCAGAATCATCAGACCTTCTATTACATATTATGGCTCAAGTTTATAGGAATCCATTTAAACAAGTGTTGATCGACATTGGCTCATCCATCAACATCATCACCACCTCCATCATTTAACATCTTAATCTTCCACCCTCACACATAACTGAATCCATATTCACCTTGAGAGCATTCAATGATGCTCTTTGTTCCACCGTGGATACTATCATATTACCTATAGAAGTGGGGGTTAATATGTTGTATACCATGTTCCATATTTTTGGAAGGGTCCATGGCTTATAATGTACTCCTTGGATATCCCTGGATAAGGGAGATGAAATGTGTCTCTTCAATATTGCATTAATGCTTAAAATAAATACATGAGGAATAGATTCATTGTATACCAGCAGACATCGAATCATTTAAGTACTACAACTTCATTTCTAATCCATATGAATTCAAACTTCCATCCACTCACCTATTCTTAATTCCATCAACCACACCATCCATCTCACAACACAATACTTCTCCATCAAAATATCCTATTCTTGAGGAGTTCCCCATCACTACACCACATCAAGCTTCCACTTCCACACCCCCACCTTCATTACGGTTAGCTACATGTACATGTGGTCAAACCTAATACACACCTTCCACATTGACATTAGTAGGACAATGTTCTACATCATCAACATCAACATCACCCATTATCACCACCATTATCATTTCATTTACATCAACATCATCAACCATCCATCAACCCTCTTAGCCAAATTCATTCTTATCTACACTAGTTGATGTCTCACAAGTTGATGTGATATACTGTGAGATGTCATTTCATCATTCATATTTTCCTTAATTAGATCCATAAGATACCCATGAGCTCCATACTTCCACATCCACTCCATCCACATTATCCACATCCACCCAAGTTGCAATCCACCTTGTCAATCCTAGAATTGGTGAATGCGTGGTTTAATATGTCACAATTACATTTCTAAGCATCCAAACTATTAGGGATTATGGTCATCCACATGATCCACCCTTATCCATAGGAGTAGTGTACACCATGGGTTTAGCACAGGGTTATGCATAAGGGGTCAACCCTAAAATATTTTTATAAAATCATGGCAAATCAGTCTTGAAATCTTGGTGAATCATGTCCATGGAGAAATGGCAAATTGCATTCATTTTCACTAAAAAAAGTTTAACTGTGGTGAATTTTTCTATGTTGGGGGTTATGAATATCGGTTGTCAAATTCTAGACCTGTACAACAAAATCAAAGGCTTTATACCGATAGGAAAAGCACCTAATCAAATTAATTTTGTGTATGGAGGGGTTGATTCATCATCTGATCCACCTCCCCTAGATGAACCCAAGCAACCATCCTCTACCAACCCTAAAAGCATGATCATTTCTAATTTTCCATCATGATACTTTCATCAATTTAATTGGTAAGGATATGGCCTAGGACGATATGAATAGGGTATGCACAAAATCATCAAGCCTCAATATCGAGAAATGCATGACCATTTAGGATTGGGATACCACTCACAATCTATCAATTTCTCTTTTGGGTGAGCCTTTTAGCGACTCCATATAGATCACGAAGAGGATAATATTCACAATGATTACTTTGAGGAGTTCTATGAAGAATACAACATCATATCAATAGCTTCTGATGAATTCAAAGAGGAATCAGTCCCAGTCACTCTCTTCACTAAACATGATGAGCATTATCTCATAATAACCCCACTCATCAACCCACATTTCATTTGCTTCTCCCTAGGGAGTGAGTTGAATCAACCGATGAACCACCACCTCCACCTCATCCACTTCATCGAAACATCATGTAAAATATGTACATAAAAAAATAAAAAACATAAAATATCAAAAACAAATATTTGCATTGCATTTGCATGGCCTTATCATTTGTGTTTATACATGTTGATTGTTGTTATCCAGAGGAACATATAGGCTTGCCAGTCTAGTGGCAGTAGAAGAGCTTGAGCCAATGAACATTACCCACTTGAGAGTGTTCTATGCTTAATGTATTTTATATATGTATATATATATATATACACATTGCATCCATACACGATGCATTCATACACATTGCATGTCACACATTCATTTTGCACAATCACTTTCATTATTATACTGATGCATTTCATCCACCATACTAGGAGTCATTTGTTAATTTTAGATAATAATTGATCCAATAAATCTTGTCATCATAATCAAGGACACCTCTAATTCAAAATTCATCCCATTGCACCATTTCATAAGTTGAATCATCAATTGCAAAAACAAAATTTCCATCATCCCTAGGTGTTTTCCGTCACTTAGCCACTCCTAGTGTTTCAAGAAACCTCTAAAATATATCAAGTTTTCTCTAGGACCAAGACATATTTTCACTACGAAAATATTTAGTTTTGGTAGTTGATTGTAACATTCTTAAACCAAACACATTTCACACATATTTAAAACATCTTGTGTCAAAAAGGGATAATACCATGATTGGATTTAACCTCAAAGAAAAATTTATCTTTGATTTTCCATTATACACATAGTCCAAAATCAAAAATAGTGGTTTTGCACCACTACTAGCACTTTCAAATATAAGAATGAGTAGTAAGTATAAGGTAAACTTCTCATCACACATGGGTTAAAAATTTGATTCTCCAAAGCTCTAACTCTTTTACATATCACACACCACAAATCCTTAGGTAGTAAGAATAGAACTACATTTTCATCTAGATGGTTAGGTAGTCTTATTCCCCAAATATTAGAGGTTAGATCATTGGACTATGGAGCTAATATCCATCAGGGCTATAGACACTTAACAGATAGTGGAGTATACTCATGCATGGCAACACGTATCTCTTGAAGAGACCTCTACCCGCACATAAGCACGAGCTAGCTTCCTGGTCTCCTCCATGACAAGTTTCATCTCAATTTACTCAATATGGGTTAATGAACTCACTTGCACACACATTATTTCTTGTTTGAATTGAGTCACTACCATTCTCTCGATTGGTAATTGAACAATTCACTGCACACACATTTTGTCTTGGAGAAATTTAGATAGAACTTAGTGAGTTTGTTTGATATCACTAGTATGTTTTATTCTCTATAAAACAATTCCAATTTTAGCCATCCATAAGCCAAAACAACATCCATGCCATTTCCACATCATTACATAAGTTTTCCATTTCACATACCACTATATTTGTACCCTTAATTAAACAACAATGATAACAATGGTCAAGAAAAATATAAACTACTGCAAATGATCATTAGAGAGTTAGTGCATTTGCATTATCATAATTCATACACAATCATTACATTATCATCCATCACATATACACATGCATTCAAATAAACATTCACATAAATTCATAACACAAAAGTAAAAGCCATGTATATATATAATTGCATGTACAATGAATTCTCGAAGGCTATATACAATGGAGCACCAAGGATCATATGCAAAAAGTATCCCAAGGTATTGGCTAATGCCCAAAGGTAGACCCTTGTGACCTTGATGGAGCCCTAGACCTAGAGTCTCTATGCCAAGAGTCACTATGCCTAATAGAACACGTTACAGAGGAAGAACCCCGCATTGGTAGCCCAATGTTATGCTATATCAACAAATCCTCTAGATCCTATGTGTACCCCTCTCAAGATTAAAGGTATAGCACATCCTACCTCTAATGAGCATCCCTCGGTGCCAGATCTACCTAAATCCTAGCTATCGCATCCTCACCTTAACATGCTAGGCTAACCCCTATACCAATACATAGGGTTGATCCCTATCACACTCCTCATAGGGTAGGCCCATAGGATAATTCACACTAAATTTATCTTAACCCCAGCCTGTAGTAGCACACTGTAGCCTAACCCCTTCCACTTCTATATCCTCACCTCATATAACTCCATATAAGTCTAAGCCAATAGATTTGGTGCCCATGCATACACCCAAGGTTCATCGATTACACTAACCAAATCATATTCCATGGGAACCAATAGTTGGTGTTGTTAGGTACCAATACATTGGCCAACAGGAACATGACCAAGGTGGGTAGGGCCTCCAACTACTTCTTCACATACATCTCCAAATACTTGATCCCTCCACCCCTGATGCTCACATCCATCCATCCATCTGCAAAAATTTGCCTCAAATTATACTCCTTATCTTGTTCAACTTTGAAACAAAAACCCTCCACTGATACTTGGAAGATGTGATATACATCTTCAAATGTTATTGTCACTTCCTCAATCAAAAAATGGAAGGTCCTTCTATCCGAATCCCATATTTTTACCAAGGTAAAAAGGTACCCCTCATCCACCCTCACCACCTCAATTTAGGCATACCCTGCCAATCCCACCCGCTCCATCCAATCCTAGTCAATATTCTATAGTGCCTTTCTTACCCATGGTATGATGGGAAAGAACAAATGTTAGGCCTCCAAGATCCTCAACTGTAGCACAACACAATAATAAATGCACATTACCATCATATTCATTACAAAAAAAAATAACAAACAATGCACAAATCCAAACAAGAGTTCCAAGGGTACTTTCCTCAACCACCTACACTTCCACTCTTGCTAGCACATCCACACCCTCCATTGTCATCACCTCACTCCTTCACACTCCTTCACACTCACTTACACCTCTTTAGACAACTTCTAGAACTCTCGAATACAAGAATGAATTTAATTTCACCTTTGTAGCCCTTTTATAGCTAATTTTGGCACACTCAAATGCCCATGGGAATTTACCTAGCACATGCAAACATTGCCCTACATCTATAGAGTGACAAATGCTCTCCTACATCTGTGCATGATGTGGACGCCGACCGATGTTTGAATCTAGAATGTTGTAAAAAGATTCAAAGAACCTCAAACTACAACAAAACCTCACAAAACCACCTCAAATTCCATCCATGTATCTATTACACCATTCCATTAGGTTTTGTGAAGATACATATTAATTTGGACACTTTATTTTGGGTTACAACCAAAAGTCACAAAAATGCCTAAATCATGTCAAAACACCTCAAAACAGTCCAAAATTTCACAAAACTACCATATTCACTATTCCCTTCATTCATCACAATATTCCATCATATTTTATGATAATTTGGATTAATTTGGGCATTTAATTCTTGATTGCGATAAAAAATCATAGAAGTATCCTAAATTGCTTCAAAATATCCTAATCAAATTCCAAATTTCACAAAAATCATCAAATTCATCCATCAATTATTGCATCATTCACATTAATTGCACCCTTCATATTCATATTCATTTACATCATTCATATCATCCTCGATTCAATGCATTTCACTCAACATTGTTAAAGTCACTTGTAGTGAACCTCGTATCTAGTGGTTTACTCTATTTCCCCTAGTGGTTGCAGCAATTTGTTATCCATGCAACTCAGTAGGATGGATAAATCACCATAAGGATGATTGTTCATTCACAATAATTTACAACATTTATATCATCTAATCAAAACCTCCCTTTCCTGTTGAGGCAAAAGCAAAAATCAATCATTGCACTATTAAAAATCAATACACCATTCACATGCACTTGTTCATTCACATTCATTTACATCATTCATATCATCCAAGTGAACCTTGTATCTAGTGGTTTACTCTATTCCCCTAGCGGTTGTAGTGATTAGTTATCCATGAAATTTGGTAATATGGGTAGATAACCATAAGGAGGCTTGTCCATATAATCATCCAACATCCTATTGTTTGAAAAAAACATCTTGTTGGTCCCCATTATTTGAGTGAGACCATGCTCAAACTAATTTAAGGTGAAGAAATGAAAAGATAATTCACAGTAGTACACTGGTATATGAAATGAGAAACTTAGCACAAATAACATTATCAAAAAAGAAAATTTTAACATAATGGCATACACAAAAAAAACTTTACAAGCATGATTGCAAAACTCAAAATGCTCCATAAACACAATTCATACCTATGTGCTCATCAGTACGGCTAATGAAATTTTTTGCAACCACACTTGTGTATAAAAATGACTTTGGTATCATGTGGAGACAAACGGTCATGCCACATGGCAGAAATCAAGTATGCCTATAGAAGCATGATCTAGGGATATGCCAATAATAAATGGCAATGATAGCCAAGATCCGCTTAAATAGTCATTAAACCTTATTATAAGTATCATGAAGAATAACAAAGTGGGATATATCCAAAAGTTGGACAGTGATAGCCACTAGTTCTTAATTACAATAATTAAAATTGCACAAAATTTTAAAATTTAAAATTACACAGAATTCTAAAAATTAAACATTACATGGGCAGCTACACACCCTTCTAATAGTAAAAAATATAACAAAGTGGGATATGTCCAAAAGGTGGACAATGATAGCCACTTGTTATTTATTACAATAATTAAATTTGCACAAACCCCCAAAATTTAAAATTACAAAAATGATTAAAAAAAAATTGCATGGGTTGTCATGTTGTAAACAAAGTGTTTTACTGCATCAACAACTAGCATAGAGTTGCACTAATTGCTAGCATTATTTTTCTTGAATGGATGAGATTGAACGCGATGTAAATTAAAAGATTTTTTTTTGTAAAGTAAGTCCCTCAAAGACTTGCTATTTTCTCAACATATGATTCCTTTGCCAAAATGTGATAATTCTTGATCTGCGGCACAAGCATCAAACAAAGGATTAAGAACCATTTCTTTGATACATATTTTTTTGGTGAACTCACAATTGACTAGCTTCAGCACAATAGGGGTGCTACGATGTTTGGTTCTCTGTCTGTTATGCAACATATCCATAATTTTTTGCAATAAGGTAGGCCTATGTGAAAATTTGACTTCTTCAAATAAAAGTAGGAGAAAAGCTATAGGATAACATCTAGCTCTGAGTCTATGGAAGAATTTATGCTTCATGGCATTCAAACCCTCTAGTTGTTTGCTCTAGAAAGGATCCTATGAAGTTCACTAAGGATGAATGCTTTTTGCTGATGTCGTGGATGAAAGGAGGTAAATGGAATGTATTGATATACATTTATGGATTTTTGAAACAACCTTGTGGGAAATTTTCCTGATGCAGTTAACTCAGTAGATTTGTAAATGACAATGTCCAAAATGTTTACCTTAGAGTCTGAAACTATGGTAGTGATTTTAATACTATCATACATGGCTCCATAATAATCTAAAAATTATAGAAGAAGAGATCTATCTCCATGCCACACTCCAAAAGCATCATCAATATAACTTTTCTATAAACACAAATTATCTGCAACATGTGGCATTCTATCTAGAATTTGATTTTCCAGATGACAGAGGAAAAGACAACCATAAACAACTGCAAATTTGTTGCCCATTGTAGTGCCTCTTCGTTGTCTATAGAGTTTACTATCAAACTCTAAATAATACTAATTTAGCACTAGGTCTACCATCTTCAAAATGAACTAAATTTTACCTATTTTTCTTGATAAAAACTTCAATGGCCAAGATACCTGCTGCAATAGGGATACTTGGGTATAAACTTTCAACATTGAAAGAAAAAAAGATGCAATCTTGAGGGAATTTTTTTTCTTGTATGAGACTTAGGATTGAATCAGAATATTCCAAGTGGTTTTTTTGATCCAACAAAATTTGAAAAAGTTGATGGTGCAACCACTTAGACATAGGTTCCAGCAAGTACCCACAGTATGAACAAATTGGCCTACCCACCAAAGGTTGTTAATGCACTTTTGGAATCAAATAAAAAGTGCAAGGCTATGCAATTTCAGGAGAGACTTGCAATAAAAAAAAAATTCTTCTCTAGTTATGATTTTAAAAGCAACTGCACTATTAACTGAAATCCTAAGTGAATTAAAAAATTAGCCAATGGAATTGATGTCACCTAATCATAAATTGCAGCATCTGATAATTGTCTAAGGCTTTCTAATTGGTACCAATAGCTAGAGAGGATGGTGAGGCCTAATTTTTTGTTCAAAGGGATTATGATAATGAAGTGATATGTCTGAAGGTCTCTCAAAGCACGATAGAGTCTTATAGAAAGAGGTTGTGGTGATAGCCTCAGAGTGGCAATGAGTTTTTTTTACAATTATATTCTACTAGATTCCAAGATCTCAAAAAGGGGTTGGTACTCTTATGGTGGATTCCAAGTTGAATTTGGAACTCTGAATATTGGAGGTGGATGATCCACCCAGAAGTTTGGATTTTTATCCCGAGGTCCAAACAACCATTTGATTATGAGAATACGGTCCATGTATTTGAATTTTCTACGAAAAAAATCCATTGTCATTGTAGGAGGTTTGGGGAGAAATTTAAACCCCAATCCTAGAAGTTCTTTTTCTGGTACACTCAATTTTTTCTCAAAAAAATTATGTACGGTGGCATTGGTGATGATACCATCTATCACATATGGTGAGCAGAAATTATGTTCAGAAAATAATCATTTCTTTACCATAAATTATCAATCCGGTAAGTTCGTAAACTTACGAGTGTCATGCATAGTATATGCTTGTAGCGTGGGGGAATGAATCCTTTTGTACCTATTTAATTTGGTGGGGAATGTTTGTGCATTTTGATTTCAACCAAACCAAATAAAAAAAAGTGCAAAAAAATAAATAAATAAAAATACTAAAAATAAAAGTACAAGAAATTAAATGTGCAAGAAAATGAAACACACAGCTAAATTAAAATAAAGCAGGAAATAAAATAGTAAATCTAATCTACTAAAAACAAATAACATAAATAAAATAGGGGAGGACTATTGCAAGGAGTGGGCCTAGGCTCCCGTAGATAGTCTTCCCGTCTAATCACATAATAGTTTCTTTAAGAAAATAAGAGTATTTGCACTCTTAAGAAATTATAGAGAAAATAAAATAAAATAACTTTTTGTGTAATTGATCATTGATTTCATTCATCTGGCCTACATCCTTATATAAAGCACAACCAAATCTCATTACAATAACAGATCAGTCTATTTTTAATCACATAACGTGATTTGTTACCGTCGGTTCATACACAGGTATTATTCTCCTATTGAAAGCATGTCCGTTCACCAGAAGGATAAATATAAGAATCCTTAGGTGTACATAACAAACAAATCCTAAAATAATGCATCCTAAAAATAATGCTTTTAAAAACCTTACAAAGTCAACCGACCAATCGATCAATAATAAAAGTGCTTTATTCTATTTTAATGATAATGCATGATTAGAATATTTCTCCTTTGTCTTCACGTGCAACTACCTCCTTAGCCCATTGGTCAACCGATCAATGTTGACTTGGTGCATCTTCTCAATGGGAGCAAGGTGGGAGCAAGGCGCCTCCAATGTATGGGAGCAAGGCGCCTACCTCCGGATCAAGGCACCATCGGGAGCAAGGCACCTTCCTCCGGATCAAGGTGCTTGGGATCAAGGTGCCTTCCTCCGAATATTCTAGACATGATGCATGATTAGAATATTTTTGCTTTGTCTCACGTGCAACAACCTTCTTAGCAAATTGGTCAATTGGTCAATGTTGACTTGGTCAAACCATAAGCATTTTTTCAACAAAAGTTAGGCAAGAGCAAGGTGCCTACTTCCAGATCAAGGCACCTTCTTCCGCATCAAGGCACCTTCTCCCACATCAAGGCACCTTCTTCCACATCAAGGCGCCATCAAGGTGCCTTATTCCTCATCAAGGTGCCTTCTTCCTCATCAAGGCACCTTCTTCCACATCAAGGCACCATCAAGGCGCCTTCTTCCTCATCAAGGCACCATCAAGGTGCCTTCTTCCACATCAAGGCACCATCAAGGTGCCTTCTTCCACATCAAGGCATCATCAAGGTGCATCAAGGCGCCTTCTTGTTGACTTGGTCAGATCAAGGCACCTTCTTGTTGACTTGGTCAGATCAAGGTGCCTTCCTGCACATCAAGGCACCTCAAAATGTATGGGATCAAGGTGCCTTCTTGCACATCAAGGTGCCTCCAAATGTATGGGATCAAGGTGCCTTCAAATGTATGGGATCAAGGCGCCTCCAAATGTATGGGATCAAGGCACCCCCATCACAATGCCAGGTCCAAGTGGGATGTAGACTAGAAAACACCAGATTAGTAGCAAAACCTATATTTATACATATTTTCCACTAAAAACACCAGTCAAGCATAATATTGCATTTTCTATCAATTATATGCATAAGTTATATAAAAATACATCTCAAATGCTAATTAAACCAATAATGATGCCCCTTAAAAGTGTATATAAAATGAGCATTTTTGGTGCTCATCATCCCCCATTCCTAAATATTTTCATGTCCTCATGACAACAACCCCTCGAGATTTTTTTTTAGCTACCTTCAGCATCTCTATTTTTCTTCCATTGAGCACTGCTGCACTAGCGAAAGTCAGAAACACATCATGACCGACCATCATACTACGGGTAAATAGTTGTTCAAACACCAAGACCAAATCACCACTGCACTGATTCTAATAAATGTTGCCATGTATTTGCCCATTCGAGCCTTCGTGCAGCTATCAAAGGGCCACATGTTCCAATTTTGCATAGTGATCAAATTTGGTGAGACCAAATTTTAAGATGAGTGTGGTCATCTGCCGCTACTTTTGCCCACATCTAAAACATGTTTGACCCATCTCTAGAACCTCCTTTGTGGTACAAAGTAGCATCATCTACATGTATTCGCACAAGTTGGCTGCCATTGTCATGATGCAGCAATGAAACAATGCCAAATGCCATAGTTTTTTTTTAATTATTCCTAGGGTAATGAATTTTTTCATATCCAAGGCATGTCATGTGGCTGAACTCTAATGGGAGATTTTGACAAAGAGAATTTATGGGGGCATCTATGATCCCAATATTTCTCAAACCAATTCGTACACATAATTAACTGGAAAATTCCCCGCCTGATGGTCATGTGAATGTGCCATAATGTGAAATGCTTCTAATCATGGTGTATTAATTTTCAATTTTCACTGATGATGGATTTTGCTCCTTATGGCTGGAATCTCATGGGATATTTTGACAAAGAGAATTTATGGGGGCATCTACTGGTATTAGCATAGAAATGATTTTTAAAATAATTGTACACATAATTAATGGAAAACTCAGTACATACCTGGGTGAATTTCATAGAACCTGATGTGTATGATGTTGATGGTGTGAAATGTCTTCATGCTGCCTGTAATCATGGTGTACCAGAAAATGAGATTGTTGGTGCATCTTGGAGTAATAATAATTTTTTTCATCATCTGTTCTGCCATGGAAGGGAGCATGACCAGAATAGATCTTGGCTCATCAATTTTTTTTTATCATCTGCATCAGAGAATAGAAATTCAACTGCAACAATTTGAGTTGGTGATTTTGAAATTAGGTGGCCAAGTTGGAGGATTATCAATGATCCATCCTAGGAATTTGGTTGAATGTGTTGTGTACTGGAACGTCTTCTCCACCAAATTGTTTGTGAGAATAATAAACTCTTTTTACTATGACAACAAACTTCTCCATGATTTCATATCCCCACCATCTCTTTGCAAAGGTGGCATTCTCCTCCACCATAGTGAAATTTTATCTCTTCTCGATAATTTATTTTCCCACATATTCTAACAGAAATGCAATGCTGCCATAAAAAAACTGTAATGTTGGCACTGTGCATTAAAAGTGGAGGCCATGTAGGCCATAGTTGATGTCTTTGAAGGGTCCAACCAGGTAATTTCTCAACCCGGTATGCAAAAATTGTGTCCCACATACCACTATTAGAGGATTTATGACAACCAACACCTCTAAACTTTGAAACACCAAGCTCATCATCAACAACACATATAGAAATATTTTAATCCTGCTTTGTCATATCTCAAGAGCATTGAGCTCTCCGAATGCATTGTAGGGATCGACAAAATTAACCTTTGTGCATCATTATTTTCTCACTATGTGCTCCTGAACATGTCACCTTCTTCAATTGATCAAACTTTATATAGTCCTGATACACATGTGCCCAAATAAAAATAATCTCCAGTTCTGAATTATTTCCTTCGCAGGAAGAATTAAAGCAACAAGAATCAAACCAATTACATTTTACTATTGCAGACCATATATGTTGTGCCAAAAAATATTTAGTCTACATGTTTCTTCATCAACATGATTCTTGGTCAAATTCAATGAGAATTTTTCTACAAATCAAAAAGAAATCTAGATCCCATCTTCACTGTGATCCTCTAGTTTATTTCTTGGAGTGAGGATAAACAAATCTATCCATCATCATCTACGACATGTGTCGGGTGTTCAGGTGTGATGTCTTCATAAGACACATTGTTAAGACTATGTGTTGCTATTTGTGGCCACTATGAGCCCCATTCATATGGTTGATTGTGATTAGGCACCATATGGTCTACTTGCAGATATTTGACATCTGATTACTCTAGGATCCTCCCCTACTTTATTTGGCTACCGGTTGGAGATTTCTCATTTCCCTTCTGGACCAAGTTGGTCCTAGGGAAAGAGGATACTCTCTTCCAACAAATAGCAAAAAATAAAGCTTTGTTTTTAATTTGCACTTTAACTTGGAGCCTTTTTAGTAGAATATTTTTGTTTGTAGGAGATTCAAGTTCACCCATATCCTCCCCCACTTAAGTTGGTGATGCCCTCATCGCTAGTAACAAGTCCCTCTATGCAACAAGTCTATAGCCCTCTGAACATCAGGTCCCACACTGAACAACAGGCACCCCCATCCTAGGGAGAAGAAGTTTGAGCACTTCTGGGTATAAAGTGGGTCTGCAACTCTCTTCTCAAGGAAGGCCTACAACTTCTTTTTAGCACTTCCACAAGGCTTCTTCTCTTTCCCAGCTATTAGACTCTCCACAAGGCTATTTTTTTACTTCTCACAGAAGTTAAGCGTCTCTATCGATGAGCATCAAGGCACCCAAAAATACATGAGATCGGGATGCCTTCTTGAGAATAAAGGTTCCCAAAAACCCATGATATCAAGGCACTTTATTATGCATCAATATATCTTCTTACTATTGAAAATTTAGTAGTCATTGACGTGTCTATAGTGTTGTTGCAGAGTTGATCAGACCCTCTATTTTTTTCTCTTTTGTGTTGCATCAGTGTTTGCTTTGTCTAAAATAAAAGGTAGGTACCTTTCATTTTTAGTAAATTAACACCCACGACCGTGCCTAGATGGGGACTATCTCCTCCAAATAGAAATAGTCAAATTTCTACCTCTAAAAAGAACGTGCAGGTTCATGGATGTTGTGTCGGTTAGGCCTTGTCTCCCAAGATACCTATTTCATGCATTCAGGCCATTTCACCTGCAAAAGCAAATAAGAAAAACTAAAATGTAGTTTAGTGCAATTCGTACCTATTAGGCCCTAGCTCTCAAGATACCTACAGCTTGCATGTGGGCACTTTACCTACAAAAGTAAAAACACACGAAAGTAGGAAAATAAGAATCATGACAGTCATGCCTGATAGGCCTAGGTTTCCCAAGGTGCCTATAGTTGCATTCAGTTCATGATTTCTTGCAAAGCAAAAAAAGAAATTTTATGTTAAGCAAGACAAACTCCATGCTTCTTCTTCTCTTTTTTTTTGAGAAATAACTCCCAACCATTGGGAGGATTCACAAAGTTTTTTTATATCCTCCTTTTTTCACAATGAATGTGTGAATATTCATCAAAATTATTGGTATGATATGGATCTCCCCCATGATGATGTCTGATCTAGTCCCACAAATGTGAGGCGGTTGTAAATGGAGCCCATCGATTATTACTTGAACATTATCTTGGCACTCTACTCCACTCTTGGTGTAGCATCTTTGACTCTGTTTACCATTTACTCAAGCTATAACAATCACACACTTTACAGCAAAACTTTCCCAAGTTCCAAAACCACCTTGGGCTGGAACCCTTTCGCTTGATCAGGGTTGCTTATCCTGCCTTAAGGTGCCTATGTTGCCAAGAAAAAACTCTTCTTGCTTTCACTCGTTTGGACTGGATACTACACGATCAAGGTGCACAAGATGGTTTGTATAGTGCTATTACAAACTCCATGTATAAATATCACTTCATGAAATCTTCACAAACAACTCCTTATTTGTCTACATCACACTTCATGTTGTCCTACAAAACATAAAAGAAAAATCTAAACTAAAGGCATTAAAATAAAATTCTAACTATTTTTTTTTGTGAACACTGTGGATAGCGTTCATTGTGTTGTTGGTGGCAATAGTGAAGGTGGGGTCTCCCCCATACCTACAATTGAACTAGTCTCTCAAAATCATCTCTTTCTTTATCAACTAGTTGGATATGTTGTAGCATGAGAAGAGCATTTTCCTCCATGGCCTCAAAACCAAACTCTTTCAACTTATTGGAAAAATGTGCAAGCTGGAAAATGACTATCTACGGGCTAGCAACTAGAAGAAAACATGGCATAGCAGTATTTTAAAAAACATGTGCTAGTTTCTGATTCACTAGGTCACCTTAAGCGCAAGTGAAGAGCATACTCCATAACAAGATGTTCTTTTTAAATTCTGCTCTATCATTTTTCCTGCTACTAATGTCATCATTAAAAATTTACCAATATGTTGAGAATTGTTAAGCCTACAATTTTTTATCGTTAAAACTAGGCTTCTTGAGGCATAATTTCTTGAATGGTTTCTATGTAAAAACACATCCCTAAATATTTTTAACTATATCAAAACTGGGTTGTGCCATTTTTTTGATTTCTCGAAACCATTCAGAATATGATGGAAATCCTTCTTGCCTAATTTTCTAATTTTTTTCAACAACACAAATTATTCCTTATTTCTACACTTAATATGGTACATCGGATTCATTCCCATATTTACCTGAGAAGCTGGTAAATTTAAACCGTTGCCTATAGGATTTGGCTCTGGTTGTACCAATAACTATTTTGGCCCTGTAAAAAGGCCCTTGGTGGACTCATGCTTCTCAGGTAGAAGATCTATAGGTAATTTTAAATGGACTTTTTAACTGACCTATAAATCATAACACTACAGTTTTGACACTCCTCGACAACGATGCCAAAATGGTGAGCAGAAATTATGTTTAGAAAACAATCATTTCTCTTCCATAAATTATCAATCCGGTAAGTTTGTAAACTTATGAGTGTCATGCATAGTATATGCCTGTAGTGTGGGGGAATGAATCCTTTTGTACCTATTTAATTTGGTGGGGAATGTTTGTGCATTTTGATTTCAACCAAACCAAATAAAACAAAGTAGTAAAAAATTAAAAAATTGGAAATTAAAATACTAAAAATAAAAGTACAGGAAATTAAATGTGCAGGAAAATGAAACACACAGCTAAATTAAAATAAAGCAGGAAATAAAACAGTAAATCTAATCTAATAAAAATAAATAACAAAAATAAAATAGGGGAGGACTACTACAAGGAGTGGGCCCAGGCTCCCGTAGATAGTCCGCCTAGTTAATCACATAATAGTTGCTTTAAGAAAATAAGAGTATTTGCACTCTTAAGAAATTATACAGAAAATGAAATAAAATAACTTCTATGTAATTGATCATTTATTTCATTCATCTGGCCTACATCCTTATATAAAGCGCAACCAGATCTCGTTACAATAACATATCAATCTATTTTTAATCACATAACGTGATTTGTTACCGTCGGTTCATACACAAGTATTATTCTCCTATTGAAAGCATGTCTGTTCACCAAAAGGATAAATATAAGAATCCTTAGGTGTATGTAACAAACCAATCCTAAAATAATGCATCCTAAAAATAATGCTTTTAAAAACCTTACAAAGTCAACCGGCCAATCGATCAATATAAAAGTGCTTTATTCTATTTTAATGATAATGCATGATTAGAATATTTCTCCTTTGTCTTCACGTGCAACTACCTCCTTAGCCCATTGGTCAACCGGTCAATGTTGACTTGGTGCATCTTCTCAACGGGAGCAAGGTGGGAGCAAGGCACCTCCAATGTATGGGAGCAAGGCACCGTAGGGAGCAAGGTGCCTTCCTTCGGATCAAGGCACCTGGGATCAAGGTGCCTTCCTCTGGATATTCTAGACATGATGCACGATTAGAATATTTCTGCTTTGTCTCATGTTCAACAACCTTCTTAGCAAATTGGTCAACTGGTCAATGTTGACTTGGTCAACCATAAGCATTTTCTCAACAAAATTTAGGCAAGAGCAAGGTGCCTACTTCCATATCAAGGCACCTTCTTCCACATCAAGGCGCCTTCTCCCACATCAAGGTATCTTCTTCCACATCAAGATGCCTTCTTCCTCATCAAGGTACCTTCTTCCTCATCAAGGCACCATCAAGGCACCTTCTTCCACATCAAGGCGCCATCAAGGCGCCTTCTTCCACATCAAGGCACCATCAAGGCGCCTTCTTCCTCATCAAGGTGCCATCAAGGGCATCAAGGTGCCTTCTGTTGACTTGGTCAAATCAAGGCGCCTTCCTATTGACTTGGTCAGATCAAGGTGCCTTCCTGCACATCAAGGCACCTCAAAATGTATGGGATCAAGGCACCTTCTTGCACATCAAGGTGCCTCCAAATGTATGGGATCAAGGTGCCTTCAAATGTATGGGATCAAGGCGCCTTCTTGCACATCAAGGCACCTCCAAATGTATGGGATCAAGGCACCCCCCATCACAATGCTAGGTCCAAGTGGGATGTAGACTGGAAAACACCATATTAGTAGCAAAACCTACATTTATACACATTTTCCACTAAAAACACCAGTCAAGCATAATACTGCATTTTCTATCAATTATATGCATAAGTTATATAAAAATACATCTCAAATGCTAATTAAACCAATAATGATACCCCTTAAAAGTGTATATAAAATGAGCATTTTTGGTGCTCATTAACATACACATTGATTCTACTTAAAATCAGTAAGCAATGGTCCACCAGTGTGAAGATGACACCCCACTAGTTTAGTTTTGGTTTACACCATTTCTTGGTGGTTGGCCATAAAAATGTTGTCAACCCTACCCTCGCTGCCTGTTTGCAAATCTCATAGAGTTCTGATTTTGATTTTTCAAACCAAATCTTGGGGTTGAACTTCCATACTCCTGACACGATTGCTAATGCACATGAGGTGTGGGTACATGATCTTCCCATATGACTCTACTCTAAGAACAACGAAGATGTCTACTCAGTGATATATTATTCCAGTAATTTTTTTGCCTCCATGATTATCTTCCATGGTCTTGGGGTGTCCTTGATTGTCCAACAAGGTTCATTGTTATTTTTTTAACCCATTTTTGAGGTAGAATGACCATTTTTGTTACCAGATATGTTGCGTGGAGAAGAACAGCCAGGAGAGTTTTTAGATCTAAATTTCCTTGAAATATCCACTACATATTTTGTCAAAGTTTATAGTTCTTTATAAAGTTGGGCACACTCTTTCTTTATCAGGGAAGAGACTAAGGTGGAAGCCTTCCCCATGACTATGTTTGGTAGTAGCTCTGACAACAATAGCTTGCTTGGCTGTTTATTGTTAACTCGACACTCCAATATGAGGGCTTTGTTTTTGCTATTAAAATCTCATTCAATGCACAACTTCCATCCAGATGCTATTTCAGAGTCTTGAACAAAAAGTGGTCTAAATAGCTCCACCATATGATCATTGAATTTATTCTCCCCTGTCGTGCATTCTTGCTTCAATGAATCATGTAGTTTAACTTGAGCTACAATGTAGACTTATGTGCAAGATATTTGATGTTGTGCAACTAGGATTTCAAGATATTTCTCCATATCTTGTTGAATAGAGGTATTTTCAATCTTCACTTTTGGCTTTTTTATACGAAGACTATGTGGAGTGATGCCTTCTTTCAATTTTTTTCTAAGTTTCTCCACGAACTCCTCAGTTTTTATTGCTTTCAAAAAAGAGGATTTATGTCTCCCAAAAATTATTGGCAATTTCTAAGAGATTCTGTGGCACCTCCGACAACGGTGTCAAATGTGAATTATTTCCTAAACTAGCAGCATGGGAACTTCCAGAAGGCTCTCCAGAGCCTATGGTTGTTCGTGGATGTTTGCTTGATAGATCTAGAATCTACGCATTATTGTTGCAAGCATCGTATTGAACCAGTGCAGCGTGTGAGGCCATTGAAGACTCTTTTAAGGTGAAGAAATGAAAAGATAAATCACATCAGTACACTGGTATACGAAAGGAGAGAAACTTAGCACAAAAAAAATTATCAAAAAATAAATTTTAACATAATGGCATACACAAAAAAACTTTACAAGCACGATTGTAAAAACTTGAAATGCTTCGTAAACGCGTTTTGCACCTATGTGCTCATCAGTACGACTGATGAAATTTTTTACAACCACACTTGTGTGTATAAAAATTATTTCGGTCTCACATGGAGACCAACGGTCATGCCACGTGGTAGAAATCAAGTATACCTATGGAAGCATGATCTAGGGATATGCCAATAATAAATGGCAGTGATAGCCAAGATCCGCTAAAATAACCGCTAAACCTTCTTCTAAGTGTCACGAAGAATAACAAAGTGGGATATATCCAAAAGTTGGATAGTGATAGCCACTAGTTATTAATTACAATAATTAAAATTGCACAAAATTTTAAAATTTAAAATTACACAGAATTCTAAAAATTAAATATTACATGGGCGGCTACACATCCTTCTAAGAGTAAAAAATATAACAAAGTGGGATATGTCCAAAAGGTGGACAGTGATAGCCACTTGTTATTTATTACAATAATTAAATTTGCACAAAACCCCAAAATTAAAATTGCAAAAATAATTAAAAATAATAATTTTGCATGGGCTGCCTTGTTTTAAACAAAGTGTTTGACTGCATCAACAACTAGCATAGAGTTGCACCAATGGCTAGCATTATTTTGCTTGAACGGACTGAGATTGAATGCGATGAAAACTAAAAGATTTTATTTTTGCAAAGTAAGTCCCTCAAAGACTTGCTATTTTCCCAACATATAATTCCTTTGCCAAAATGTGATAATTCTTGATCTGCGACACAAGCATCAAACAAAGGATTAAGAACCATTTCTTTGATACGTAATTTTTTGGTGAACTCACAGTTGACTAGCTTCAGCACAATGGGGGTGCTACGATGTCTGGTTCTCTATCTGTTATGCAACCTATCCATAATTTTTTGCAATAAGGTAGGCCTGTGTGAAAAATTAACTTCTACAAATAAAGGTAGGAGAAAGGCTATAGGATAACCTCTGGCTCTGAGTCTATGGAAGAAGTTATGCTTCATGGCACTGAAACCCTCTAGTTTTTCTTCCCTGGCAAGGATCCTACGAAGTTCACTGAGGATGAATGCTTTCTTTCGATGCCACGGGTGAAAGGAGGTAAATGGAATGTATTGATATACATTCATGGATTTTTGAAACAACCTTGTGGATAATTTTCCTATTGTAGTTAACTCGGTAGATTTGTAAATGACAATGTCCAAAATGTTTACCTCAGAGTCTAAAACTATGGTAGTGATGTTAATGTTGTCATACATGGCTCCATAACAATCTAAAAATTGTAGAAGCAGAGACCTATCTCCATGCCACACTCCAAAAGCATCATCAATATACCTTTTGTATAAACACAAATTATCTACAACATGTGGCATTCTCTCTAGAATTTGATTTTCCAGATGATAGAGGAAAAGATAAGCATAAACAATTGCAAAGTTGCTGCCCATTGTAGTGCCTCTTCGTTGTCTATAGAGTTTACCATCAAAATTTAAATAATGTTGATTTAGCACCAAGTCCACCATATTCAAAATGAACCAAATTTTACCTGTAGAAAATCTATCCTTGATAAAAACTTCAATGGCCAAGATACCTGTTGCAATAGGGATACTTGGGTATAAAATTTCAACATCAAAAGAAAAAAGGATGCAATCCTGAGGGAAGTTTTTTTCTTTTATGAGACTTAGGATTGAATCAGAATCTTCCAAGTGGTTTTTTTTCTCCAACAAAATTGGAAAAAGTTGATGGTGCAACCACTTAGACACAAGTTCCAACAAGTACCCACAGTATGAAAAAATTGGCCTACCCACCAAAGGTTGTTTATGCACTTTTGGAATCAAATAAAAAGTGCAAGGTTGTGCAGTTTCAGGAGAGACTTGCAATAAAAAAGACTTTTCTTCTCTAGTTATGATTTTAAAAGCAACTGCACTATTAACTGAAAGCCTAAGTGAATTAAAAAGAGTAGCCCATGGAATTGATGTCACCTGATCATAAACTGCAGCATCTGATAATTGTCTAAGGCTTTCTGATCGATACCAATCTCTAGAGAGGATGGTGAGGCCTAAATTTTTATTCGTAGGTCTTATGACAATGGAGTGATCTACCTAGAGGTCTCTCAAAGCACGAGAGAGTCTTCTAGAAAGAGGTTGTAGTGATAGCCTTGGAGTGGCTATGAGTTGTTTTTCCAACCATCTTCTACTAGAGTCCAGGATCCCAGAAAGGGGTTGGTACTCTTCTGGTGGATTCCAAGTTGGATTTGGAACTCTGAAGACTGGAGGTGGCCGGGGTCCACCCAAGAGGTTGGATTTTTACCCCGAGGTCCAAAAAACCATTTGATTCTGAGAATACGGGCCATGTCTTCAAATTTTCTATGAACAGAATCCACTGTCATTGCAGGAGGTTTGGGGAGAAATTTCAACCCCAAGCCTAGAAGTTCTTTTTCTGCTACACTCAATTTTTTCTTAGAAAAGTTATGTACGACGACATTGGTGATGATGTCGTCTATCACATACACATTGCTTCTACTGAAAATATGTAAGCAACGGTCCATCGGTGTGAATATGACACCCCATTGGTTCAGTTTTGGTTTACACCATTTCTTGGTGGTTGGCCACGAAAATGCTGCCAACCCTGCCCTTGCTGCCTGTTTGCAAATCTCACATAGTTCTGATTTTGATTTTTTGAACCAAATCTTGGGGTTGAACTTCCATACTCCTGATGCGATTGCTGACGCGCATGAGGTGTGGGTATGTGATCTTCCCATATGACTCTGCTCTGAGAGCGAGGGCGATGTCTTCTTAGTGATCTATTGTGCCAATCATTTTTTGGCCTCCATGATTGTCTTCCATGGGCTTGGGGTGTCCTTGACTGTGCACGAGGTTCATTGTTATTTTTTTTAACCCATTTTTTGAGGTAGAATGACCATTTTTGTTACCGGATCTATTGCGTGGAGAAGAACGACCAAGAGAGTTTTTAGATCTAACTTTCCTTGAAATATCCGCTACAACTTTTGTCAAAGTCTGTAGTTCTTTATAAAGTGGGGCACACTCTTTCTTTATCAGGGAAGAGACTGAGGTGGAAGCCTCCCCCATGACTGTGTCTTCCACATGTTGCTCTGCAGTAGCTCTGGCAACAATAGCTTGCTTGGTTGTTTCTTTGTTAACTCGACACTCCAATATGAGGGCTTTCTTTTTGCTATTAAAATCTCGTTCAATGTGCAACTTCCATCCAGATGCTATTTCAGAGTCTTGAACAAAAAGTGGTCTAAATAGCTCCACCATATGATCATTGAATTTATTCTCCACTGCCGCGCATTCTTGCTTCAATGAATCATGTAGTTTAACTTGAGCTGCAATGTAGACTTTTGTGCAAGACATTTGATGTTGTGCAACTAGGGCTTCAAGATATTTCTCCATATCTTGTTGAATAGAGGTATTTTCAATCTTCACTTTTGGCTTTTTTATGTGAAGACTATGTGGAGTGATGCCTTCTTTCAAATTTTTTCTAAGTTTCTCCACGAACTCCTTAGTTTTTATTGCTTTCAAAAAAGAGGATTTATATGTCTCCCAAAAATTATTGGTAATTTCTAAGAGATTCTGTGGCACCTCCGGCAACGACGTCAAATGCAAATTATTTCCTAAACCAGCAGCATGGGAACTTCCAGAAGGCTCTCCAGAGCCTATGGCTGTTCATGGATGTTTGCTCGATAGATCTGGAATCTGCGCATTATTGTTGCAAGCATCGTATTGAACCAGTGCAGCATGTGAGGCCATTGAAGACTCTTTTAAGGCAAAGAAATGAAAAAGGTAAATCACAACAGTACACTAGTATACGAAAGGAGAGAAACTTAGCACAAAAATTTTTATCAAAAAATAAATTTTAACATAATGGCATACACAAAAAACTTTACAAGCACGATTGCAAAAACTCGAAATGCTTCGTAAACGCATTTCGCACCTATGTGCTCATCAGTACGACTGATGAAAATTTTTACAACCACACTTGTGTGTATAAAAATGATTTCGGTCTCACGTGGAGACCAACGGTCATGCCACATGGTAGAAATCAAGTATGCCTATGGAAGCGTGATCTAGGGATATGCCAATAATAAATGGCAATGATAGCCAAGATCCACTAAAATAATTGCTAAACCTTCTTCTAAGTGTCATGAAGAATAACAAAGTGGGATATATCCAAAATTTGGACAGTGATAGCCACTAGTTATTAATTACAATAATTAATATTGCACAAAATTTTAAAATTTAAAATTACACAGAATTCTAAAAATTAAATATTGCATGGGTGGCTACACATCCTTCTAAGAGTAAAAAATATAACAAAGTGGGATATGTCCAAAAGGTGGACAATGATAGCCACTTGTTATTTATTACAATAATTAAATTTGCACAAAACCCCAAAATTAAAATTGCAAAAATAATTAAAAAATAATTTTGCATGGGTTATCATGTTTTAAACAAAGTGTTTGACTGCATCAACAACTAGCATAGAGTTGCACCAATGGCTAGCATTATTTTGCTTGAACGACTGAGATTGAATGTGATGAAAACTAAAAGATTTTATTTTTGCAAAGTAAGTCCCTCAAAGACTTGCTATTTTCCCAACATATAATTCCTTTGCCAAAATGTGATAATTCTTGATCTATAGCACAAGCATCAAACAAAGGATTAAGAACCATTTCTTTGATACGTAATTTTTTGGTGAACTCACAGTTGACTAGCTTCAGCACAATGGGGGTGCTACGATGTCTGGTTCTCTATCTGTTATGCAACCTATCCATAATTTTTTGCAATAAGGTAGGCCTGTGTGAAAAATTGACTTCTACAAATAAAGGTAGGAGAAAGGCTACAGGATAACCTCTGGCTCTGAGTCTATGGAAGAAGTTATGCTTCATGGCACTGAAACCCTCTAGTTTTTCTTCCCTAGCAAGGATCCTACGAAGTTCACTGAGGATGAATGCTTTCTTCTGATGCCACGGGTGAAAGGAGGTAAATGGAATGTATTGATATACATTCATGGATTTTTGAAACAACCTTGTGGACAATTTTCCTGATGTAGTTAACTCGGTAGATTTGTAAATGACAATGTCCAAAATGTTTACCTCAGAGTCTAAAACTGTGGTAGTGATGTTAATGTTGTCATACATGGCTCCATAACAATCTAAAAATTGTAGAAGCAGAGACCTATCTCCATGCCACACTCCAAAAGCATCATCAATATACCTTTTGTATAAACACAAATTATCTGCAACATGTGGCATTCTCTCTAGAATTTGATTTTCTAGATGACAGAGGAAAAGACAAGCATAAACAACTGCAAAGTTGTTGCCCATTGCAGTGCCTCTTCGTTGTCTATAGAGTTTACCATCAAACTTTAAATAATGTTGATTTAGCACCAAGTCCACCATCTTCAAAATGAACCGAATTTTACCTGTAGAAAATTTGTCCTTGATAAAAACTTCAATGGCCAAGATACCTGTTGCAATAGGGATACTTGGGTATAAAATTTCAACATCAAAAGAAAAAAGGATGCAGTCTTGAGGGAAGTTTTTTTCTTGTATGAGACTTAGGATTGAATCAGAATCTTCCAAGTGGTTTTTTTGCTCCAACAAAATTGGAAAAAGTTGATGGTGCAACCACTTAGACACAGGTTCCAACAAGTACCCACAGTATGAACAAATTGGCCTACCCACCAAAGGTTGTTTATGCACTTTTGGAATCAAATAAAAAGTGCAAGGTTGTGCAGTTTCAGGAGAGACTTGCAATAAAAAAGACTTTTCTTCTCTAGTTATGATTTTAAAAGCAACTGCACTATTAATTGAAAGCCTAAGTGAATTAAAAAGAGTAGCCCATGGAATTGATGTCACCTGATCATAAACTGTAGCATCTGATAACTGTCTAAGGCTTTCTGATCGATACCAATCTCTAGAGAGGACGGTGAGGCCTAAATTTTTATCTGTAGGTCTTATGACAATGGAGTGATCTGCCCGGAGGTCTCTCAAAGCATGAGAGAGTCTTCTAGAAAGAGGTTGTGGTGATAGCCTCGGAGTGGCTATGAGTTGTTTTTCCAACTGTCTTCTACTAGAGTCCAGGATCCCAGAAAGGGGTTGGTACTCTTCTGGTGGATTCCAAGTTGGATTTGGAACTCTGAAGACTGGAGGTGGTCGGTCCACCCAAGAGGTTGGATTTTTACCTCGAGGTCCAAAAAACCATTTGATTCTGAGAATACGGGCCATGTCTTCAAATTTTCTATGAACAGAATCCACTGTCATTGTAGGAGGTTTGGGGAGAAATTTCAACCCCAAGCCTAGAAGTTCTTTTTCTGCTACACTCAATTTTTTCTCAGAAAATTTATGTACGACGGCATTGGTGATGATGTCGTCTATCACATACACGTTGCTTCTACTAAAAATCTATAAGCAACGGTCCATCGGTGTGAAGATGACACCCCACTGGTTTAGTTTTGGTTTGCGCCATTTCTTGGTGGTTGGCCGCGAAAATGCTGCCAACCCTGCCCTTGCTGCCTGTTTGCAAATCTCACAGAGTTCTGATTTTGATTTTTCGAACCAAATCTTGGGGTTGAACTTCCATACTCCTGATGCGATTGCTGACGCGCATGAGGTGTGGGTACGTGATCTTCCCATCTGACTCTGCTCTGAGAGCGAGGGCGATGTCTTCTCAGTGATCTGTTGTGCCAATCATTTTTTGGCCTCCATGATTGTCTTCCATGGGCTTGGGGTGTCCTTGACTGTGCACGAGGTTCGTTGTTGTTTTTTTAACCCATTTTTTGAGGTAGAATGACCATTTTTGTTACCGGATCTATTGCATGGAGAAGAACGGCCAAGAGAGTTTTTAGATCTGACTTTCCTTGAAATATCCGCTACAACTTTTGTCAAAGTCTGTAGTTCTTTATAAAGTGGGGCACACTCTTTCTTTATCAGGGAAGAGACTGAGGTGGAAGCCTCCCCCATGACTGTGTCTTCCACATGTTGCTCTGTAGTAGCTCTGGCAGCAGTAGCTTGCTTGGTTGTTTCTTTGTTAACTCGACACTCCAATATGAGGGCTTTCTTTTTGCTATTAAAATCTCGTTCAATGCGCAACTTCCATCCAGATGCTATTTCAGAGTCTTGAACAAAAAGTGGTCTAAATAGCTCCACCATATGATCATTGAATTTATTCTCCATTGTCATGCATTCTTGCTTCAATGAATCATGTAGTTTAACTTGAGCTGCAATGTAGACTTATGTGCAAGACATTTGATGTTGTGCAGCTAGGGCTTCAAGATATTTCTCCATATCTTGTTGAATAGAGGTATTTTCAATCTTCACTTTTGGATTTTTTATACGAAGACTATGTGGAGTGATGCCTTCTTTCAAATTTTTTCTAAGTTTCTCCATGAACTCCTCAGTTTTTATTGCTTTCAAAAAAGAGGATTTATATGTCTCCCAAAAATTATTGGTAATTTCTAAGAGATTTTGTGGCACCTCTAGCAACGATGTCAAATGCGAATTATTTCCTGAACCAGCAGCATGGGAACTTCCAGAAGGCTCTCCAGAGCCTATGGCTATTCGTGGACGTTTGCTTGACAGATCTGGAATCTATGCATTATTGTTGCAAGCATCATATTGAACCAGTGCAACGTGTGAGGCCATTGAAGACTCTTTTAAGGTAAAGAAATGAAAAGGCAAATCACAACAGTACACTGGTATACGAAAGGAGAGAAACTTAGCACAAAAAAATTTATCAGAAAATAAATTTTAACATAATGGCATACACAAAAAAACTTTACAAGCACGATTGCAAAAACTTGAAATGCTCCGTAAACGCGTTTCGCACCTATGTGCTCATCAGTACGGCTGATGAAAATTTTTACAACCACACTTGTGTGTATAAAAATGATTTCGGTCTCACGTGGAGACCAACGGTCATGCCACGTGGTAGAAATCAAGTATGCCTATGGAAGCGTGATCTAGGGATATGCCAATAATAAATGGCAGTGATAGCCAAGATCCACTAAAATAGCCGCTAAACCTTCTTCTAAGTGTCATGAAGAATAACAAAGTGGGATATATCCAAAATTTGGACAGTGATAGCCACTAGTTATTAATTACAATAATTAAAATTGCACAAAATTTTAAAATTTAAAATTACACAGAATTCTAAAAATTAAATATTACATGGGTGGCTACACATCCTTCTAAGAGTAAAAAATATAACAAAGTGGGATATGTCCAAAAGGTGGACAGTGATAGCCACTTGTTATTTATTACAATAATTAAATTTGCACAAAACCCCAAAATTAAAATTGCAAAAATAATTAAAAAATAATTTTGCATGGGTTGTCATGTTTTAAACAAAGTGTTTGACTGCATCAACAACTAGCATAGAGTTGCACCAATGACTAGCATTATTTTACTTGAACGATTGAGATTAAATGTGATGAAAACTAAAAGATTTTATTTTTGTAAAGTAAGTCCCTCAAAGACTTGCTATTTTCCCAACATATAATTCCTTTGCCAAAATGTGATAATTCTTGATCTCATGGCACAAGCATCAAACAAAGGATTAAGAACCATTTCTTTGATACGTAATTTTTTGGTGAACTCACAGTTGACTAGCTTCAGCACAATGGGGGTGCTACGATGTCTGGTTCTCTGTCTGTTATGCAACCTATCCATAATTTTTTGCAATAAGGTAGGCCTGTGTGAAAAATTGACTTCTGCAAATAAAGGTAGGAGAAAGGCTACAGGATAACCTCTGGCTCTGATTCTATGGAAGAAGTTATGCTTCATGGCACTGAAACCCTCTAGTTTTTCTTCCCTGGCAAGGATCCTACGAAGTTCACTAAGGATGAATGCTTTCTTCTGATGCCACGGGTGAAAGGAGGTAAATGGAATGTATTGATATACATTCATGGATTTTTGAAACAACCTTGTGGATAATTTTCCTGTTGCAGTTAACTCGGTAGATTTGTAAATGATAATGTCCAAAATGTTTACCTTAGAGTCTGAAACTGTGGTAGTGATGTTAATGTTGTCATACATGGCTCCATAACAATCTAAAAATTGTAGAAGCAGAGACCTATCTCCATGCCACACTCCAAAAGCATCATCAATATACCTTTTGTATAAACACAAATTATCTGCAACATGTGGCATTCTCTCTAGAATTTGATTTTCCAGATGACAGAGGAAAAGACAAGCATAAACAACTGCAAAGTTGCTGCCCATTGCAGTGCCTCTTCGTTGTCTATAGAGTTTACCATCAAACTTTAAATAATGTTGATTTAGCACCAGGTCCACCATCTTCAAAATGAACCAAATTTTACCTGTAGAAAATTTTTCCTTGATAAAAACTTCAATGGCCAAGATACCTACTGCAATAGGGATACTTGGGTATAAACTTTCAACATCAAAAGAAAAAAGGATGCAGTCTTGAGGGAAGTTTTTTTCTTGTATGAGACTTAGGATTGAATCAGAATCTTCCAAGTGGTTTTTTTGCTCCAAAAAAATTGGAAAAAGTTGATGGTGCAACCACTTAGACACAGGTTCCAACAAGTACCCACAGTATGAACAAATTGGCCTACCCACCAAAGGTTGTTTATGCACTTTTAGAATCAAATAAAAAGTGCAAGGTTGTGCAATTTCAGGAGAGACTTGCAATAAAAAAAGACTTTTCTTCTCTAGTTATGATTTTAAAAGCAACTGCACTATTAACTGAAAGCCTGAGTGAATTAAAAAGAGTAGCCCATGGAATTGATGTCACCTGATCATAAATTGCAACATCTGATAACTGTCTAAGGCTTTCTGATCGATACCAATCTCTAGAGAGGATGGTGAGGCCTAAATTTTTATCTACAGATCTAATGACAATGGAGTGATCTTCCCGGAGGTCTCTCAAAGCACGAGAGAGTCTTCTAGAAAGAGGTTGTGGTGATAGCCTCGGAGTGGCTATGAGTTGTTTTTCCAACTGTCTTCTACTAGAGTCCAGGATCCCAAAAAGGGGTTGGTACTCTTCTGGTGGATTCCAAGTTGGATTTGGAACTCTGAAGACTGGAGGTGGCCGGTCCACCCAAGAGGTTGGATTTTTACCCCGAGGTCCAAAAAACCATTTGATTCTGAGAATACGGGCCATGTCTTCAAATTTTCTACGAACAAAATCCATTGTCATTGCAAGAGGTTTGGGGAGAAATTTCAACCCCAAGCCTAGAAGTTCTTTTTCTGCTACACTCAATTTTTTCTCAGAAAATTTATGTACGATGGCATTGGTGATGATGTCGTCTATCACATACACATTGCTTCTACTAAAAATCTGTAAGCAATGGTCCATCGGTGTGAAGATGACACCCCACTGGTTTAGTTTTGGTTTGCGCCATTTCTTGGTGGTTGGCCATGAAAATGCTGCCAACCTTGCCCTTGTTGCCTGCTTGCAAATCTCACAGAGTTCTGATTTTGATTTTTTGAACCAAATCTTGGGGTTGAACTTCCATACTCCCGATGCGATTGCTGACGTGCATGAGGTGTGGGTATGTGATCTTCCCATCTGACTCTGCTCTAAGAGCGAGGGCGATGTCTGCTCAGTGATCTGTTGTGCCAGTCATTTTTTGGCCTCCATGATTGTCTTCCACGGGCTTGGGGTGTCCTTGACTATGCACGAGGTTCATTGTTGTTTTTTTGAACCCATTTTTTGAGGTAGAATGACCATTTTTGTTACCGGATCTATTGCGTGGAGAAGAACGACCAAGAGAGTTTTTAGATCTAACTTTCCTTGAAATATCCGCTACAACTTTTGTCAAAGTCTGTAGTTCTTTATAAAGTGGGGCACACTCTTTCTTTATCAGGGAAGAGACTGAGGTGGAAGCCTCCCCCATGACTGTGTCTTCCACATGTTGCTCTGCAGTAGCTCTGGTAGCAACAACTTGCTTGGTTGTTTCTTTGTTAACTCGACACTCCAATATGAGGGCTTTCTTTTTGCTATTAAAATCTTGTTCAATGCGCAACTTCCATCCAGATGCTATTTCAGAGTCTTGAACAAAAAGTGGTCTAAATAGCTCCGCCATATGATCATTGAATTTATTCTCCACTATCGTGCATTCTTGCTTCAATGAATCATGTAGTTTAACTTGAGCTGCAATGTAGACTTCTATGCAAGACATTTGATGTTGTGCAGCTAGGGCTTCAAGATATTTCTCCATATCTTGTTGAATAGAGGCATTTTCAATCTTCACTTTTGGATTTTTTATGCGAAGACTATGTGGAGTGATGCCTTCTTTCAAAATTTTTCTAAGTTTCTCCATGAACTCCTCAGTTTTTATTGCTTTCAAAAAAGAGGATTTATATGTCTCCCAAAAATTATTGGCAATTTCTAAGAGATTCTGTGGCACCTCCGGCAACGGTGTCAAATGCGAATTATTTCCTGAACCAGCAGCATGGGAACTTCCAGAAGGCTCTCTAGAGCCTATGGCTATTCGTGGACGTTTGCTTGATAGATCTGGAATCTGTGCATTATTGTTGCAAGCATCATATTGAACCAGTGCAACGTGTGAGGCCATTGAAGACTCTTTTAAGGCAAAGAAATGAAAAGGCAAATCACAAGAAGTACACTGGTATACGAAAGGAGAGAAACTTAGCACAAAAAAATTTATCAAAAAATAAATTTTAACATAATGGCATACACAAAAAAACTTTACAAGCACGATTGCAAAAACTTGAAATGCTCCGTAAACGCGTTTCGCACCTATGTGCTCATCAGTATGACTGATGAAAATTTTTACAACCACACTTGTGTGTATAAAAATGATTTTGGTCTCACATGGAGACCAACGGTCATGCCACATGGCAGAAATCAAGTATACCTATGGAAGCGTGATCTAGGGATATGCCAATAATAAATGGTAGTGATAGCCAAGATCCACTAAAATAATTGCTAAACCTTCTTCTAAGTGTCACGAAGAATAACAAAGTGGGATATATCCAAAATTTGGACAGTGATAGCCACTAGTTATTAATTACAATAATTAAAATTGCACAAAATTTTAAAATTTAAAATTACACATAATTCTAAAAATTAAATATTACATGGGCGGCTACACATCCTTCTAAGAGTAAAAAATATAACAAAGTGGGATATGTCCAAAAGGTGGACAGTGATAGCCACTTGTTATTTATTACAATAATTAAATTTGCACAAAACCCCAAAATTAAAATTGCAAAAATAATTAAAAAATAATTTTGCATGGGCTACCATGTTTTAAACAAAGTGTTTGACTGCATCAACAACTAGCATAGAGTTGCACCAACGACTAGCATTATTTTGCTTGAACGGCTGAGATTGAATGTGATGAAAACTAAAAGATTTTATTTTTGCAAAGTAAGTCCCTCAAAGACTTGCTATTTTCCCAACATATAATTCCTTTGCCAAAATGTGATAATTCTTGATCTACGGCACAAGCATCAAACAAAGGATTAAGAACCATTTCTTTGATACGTAATTTTTTGGTGAACTCACAGTTGACTAGCTTCAGCACAATGGGGGTGCTACGATGTCTGGTTCTCTATCTGTTATGCAACCTATCCATAATTTTTTGCAATAAGGTAGGCCTGTGTGAAAAATTGACTTCTACAAATAAAGGTAGGAGAAAGGCTACAGGATAACCTCTGGCTCTGAGTCTATGGAAGAAGTTATGCTTCATGGCACTGAAACCCTCTAGTTTTTCTTCCCTGGCAAGGATCCTACGAAGTTCACTGAGGATGAATGCTTTCTTCTGATGTCGCGGGTGAAAGGAGGTAAATGGAATGTATTGATATACATTCATGGATTTTTGAAACAACCTTGTGGATAATTTTCTTGATGCAGTTAACTCGGTAGATTTGTAAATGATAATATCCAAAATATTTACCTTAGAGTCTAAAACTGTGGTAGTGATGTTAATGTTGTCATACATGGCTCCATAACAATCTAAAAATTGTAGAAGCAGAGACCTATCTCCATGCCACACTCCAAAAGCATCATCAATATACCTTTTGTATAAACACAAATTATCTGCAACATGTGGCATTCTCTCTAGAATTTGATTTTCTAGATGATAGAGGAAAAGACAAGCATAAACAACTGCAAAGTTGCTACCCATTGCAGTGCCTCTTCATTGTCTATAGAGTTTACCATCAAACTTTAAATAATGTTGATTTAGCACCAGGTCCACCATCTTCAAAATGAACCAAATTTTACCTGTAGAAAATTTTTCCTTGATAAAAAATTCAATGGCCAAGATACCTGCTGCAATAGGGATACTTGGGTATAAACTTTCAACATCAAAAGAAAAAAGGATGCAGTCTTGAGGGAAGTTTTTTTCTTGTATGAGACTTAGGATTGAATCAGAATCTTCCAAGTGGTTTTTTTGCTCCAAAAAAATTGGAAAAAGTTGATGGTGCAACCACTTAGACACAGGTTCCAACAAGTACCCACAGTATGAACAAATTGGCCTACCCACCAAAGGTTGTTTATGCACTTTTGGAATCAAATAAAAAGTGCAAGGTTGTGCAATTTCAGGAGAGACTTGCAATAAAAAAACTTTTCTTCTCTAGTTATGATTTTAAAAGAAACTGCACTATTAACTGAAATCCTAAGTGAATTAAAAAGAGTAGCCCATGGAATTGATGTCACCTGATCATAAACTGCAGCATCTGATAATTGTCTAAGGCTTTCTGATCGATACCAATCTCTAGAGAGGACGGTGAGGCCTAAATTTTTATCCGTAGGTCTTATGACAATGGAGTGATCTATTCGAAGGTCTCTCAAAGCACGAGAGAGTCTTCTAGAAAGAGGTTGTGGTGATAGCCTCGGAGTGGCTATGAGTTGTTTTTCCAACTATATTCTACTAGAGTCCAGGATCCCAGAAAGGGGTTGGTACTCTTCTGGTGGATTCCAAGTTGGATTTGGAACTCTGAAGACTGGAGGTGGTCGGTCCACCCAAGAGGTTGGATTTTTACCCTAGGGTCCAAAAAACCATTTGATTCTGAGAATACGGGCCATGTCTTCAAATTTTCTATGAACAAAATCCACTGTCATTGCAGGAGGTTTGGGGAGAAATTTCAACCCCAAGCCTAGAAGTTCTTTTTCTGCTACACTCAATTTTTTCTCAGAAAATTTATGTACGGTGGCATTGGTGATGATGTCGTCTATCACATACATGTTGCTTCTACTAAAAATCTATAAGCAACGGTCCACTAGTGTGAAGACGACACCCCATTGGTTCAGTTTTGGTTTGCGCCATTTCTTGGTGGTTGGCCACAAAAATGTTGCCAACCCTACCCTTGTTGCCTGCTTGCAAATATCACAGAGTTCTGATTTTGATTTTTCGAACCAAATCTTGGGGTTGAACTTCCATACTCCTGACATGATTGTTGATGTGCATGAGGTGTGGGTATGTGATCTTCCCATCTGACTCTGCTCTGAGAGGGAGGGTGATGTCTACTCAGTGATCTGTTGTGCCAATCATTTTTTGGCCTCCATGATTATCTTCCATGGGCTTGGGGTGTCCTTGACTATGCACGAGGTTTGTTGTTGTTTTTTTGAACCCATTTTTTGAGGAAGAATGGCCATTTTTGTTACCGGATCTATTGCGTGGAGAAGAACGACCAAGAGAGTTTTCAGATCTAAATTTTCTTGAAAGATCTGCTACAACTTTTGTCAAAGTATGTAGTTCTTTATAAAGTGGGGCACACTCTTTCTTTATCAGGGAAGAGACTGAGGTGGAAGCCTCCCCCATGACTATGTCTTCCACATGTTGCTCTGTAGTAGCTCTAGCAGCAACAACTTTCTTGGTTGTTTCTTTGTTAACTCGACACTCCAATATGAGGGCTTTCTTTTTGCTATTAAAATCTCATTCAATGTGCAACTTCCATCCAGATGCTATTTCAGAGTCTTGAACAAAAAGTGGTCTAAATAGCTCCGCCATATGATCATTGAATTTATTCTCCACTATCGTGCATTCTTGCTTCAATGAATCATGTAGTTTAACTTGAGCTGCAATGTAGACTTATGTGCAAGACATTTGATGTTGTGCAGCTAGGGCTTCAAGATCTTTCTCCATATCTTGTTGAATAGAGGTATTTTCAATCTTCACTTTTGGATTTTTTATACGAAGACTATGTGGAGTGATGCCTTCTTTCAAAAAATTTCTAAGTTTCTCCACGAACTCCTCAGTTTTTATTGCTTTCAAAAAAGAGGATTTATATGTCTCCCAAAAATTATTTGTAATTTCTAAGAGATTTTGTGGCACCTCCGGCAATGGCATCAAATGCAAATTATTTTCTGAACCAACAGCATGGGAACTTCCATAAGGCTCTCTAGAGCCTATGGCTATTCGTGGACGTTTGCTTGACAGATATGGAATCTACGCATTATTGTTGCAAGCATCGTATTGAACTAGTGCAACATGTGAGGCCATTGAAGACTCTTTTAAGGCGAAGAAATGAAAATATAAATCACAGTAGTACACTGGTATACGAAAGGAGAGAAACTTAGCACAAAAAAAATTATTAGAAAATAAATTTTAACATAATGGCATACACAAAAAAAACTTTACAAGCACGATTGCAAAAACTCAAAATGCTCCGTAAACATGTTTCACACCTATGTGCTCATCAATACGACTGATGAAAATTTTTACAACCACACTTGTGTGTATAAAAATGATTTTGGTCTCACGTGGATACCAACGGTCATGCCACATGGCAGAAATCAAGTATACCTATGGAAGCGTGATCTAGGGATATGCCAATAATAAATGGCAGTGATAGCCAAGATCCGCTAAAATAGTCGCTAAACCTTCTTCTAAGTGTCATGAAGAATAAAAAAGTGGGATATATCCAAAATTTGGAAAGTGATAGCCACTAGTTATTAATTACAATAATTAAAATTGCACAAAAAGTGATAGCCTATATACTTGGAATTTCTCAATTTCAGGATTTATATCTAAGTAAAAAATAGAGTAAAAAATTACACAACAAATTATTTCCTTAATTATCCCCAGTTATTTATAGGATCGATGTCCATACACCATTATGGTAGCTATATTAGGCTATAAACATGTAAGCCATAGGTATTTTTGATATCGAATGCTACGAGTGTGCTTAAGCACAAGTTTGATTTATGTAAAAGGTATGAAAAAATGAGGTGTCGGTTACTGTCAAAAATGCACCTTCTTTCAAAAAAAAAAGTTTTACTACCCCCTCTCTTATTCTTTTACAAAACCACTATATTTTACTCTTCAATTCTTTGAACTTAGTAAACAATAGAAATTTACAAATTATTTATCTTCCTAGGGTAGTAGATTTTTTTCTTTGGTGAATTTTGACCCCTCAACCTCTACTTAAACTTTGCAACTAACTCCCATATGCGCATATTATACCTCCATCCTTAAATAGGCAAGTAAAAAACTTTAAATGAAAATAAATATATCTCACCAATTACACTTTCTTGACTATTATCATCAACAATCCTTGTTTTGTCTGAGTTGTGCATGTACATGCACACATGGTTACTATCTTCACTTGAGGTAAAACATATAATGGTAGGTCAAAGCACAGGTTAAAAAAACATATACTTCAACTCGATAATGTTTTTAGGTCATATAATATCTCCTGGTATATTAGGGAACAAATGCTTAGAGTAGCCATGATTGTGGCTTCTTTTGTATTCACCATTATACAACTGTATCTTAGTGAAAATTGTAATTTTAGTTACACTTCTACCTCTAAGGTTAAGCTAAAATTATTAACAAAATTATTGGGATTATATTTTTTGGATTATATGGACGAAGGAGTTTTGAAAGGATCTCCAAACCTTGTATAAAAGAGACTAATTCTCACCCAAAAAGAGAGAGCCAAAATTATTTACATTCGATAATAATCGAGGAATGACCAATTAGAGGAGTTACCCCTTCCAAAGCCAAACCAGTACATAGGTAATACCATACATAATTTAAAACTTAAAACAAATTGAAACCAAATCAGGATGTCAGAGATAACCAACCGAACATAGATCAATAGTAGGACCTAAACCATGAACCAAGCCATGCACCAGTCTCATTCTCCCCCATGATGTCATTGCTTTCCTAGGCGTACCAGCCCATCAGGATAAGAATTTCTTTCGCATTGGAGATTATGTCTTGTAGGGAGGAAAAGGTAGCTTGGAGATATGAAATTTGGTGCAAAAACTCAAAATCAACAAGCGCCCCCAAGTTTTGCAGCCAAACCATCAACAACTCGACCATAGCAAAGCAAAGGCTATTTGTGTATGAGGTCATTATCGATAAAATCAATATCTATCGGCAAATTATCCCGTAACACCACTAAACCATTTTGAATAACTCCTTTGTTATCCAATAGTTCGGCCGCTCGACTACCTTCTCTATATGTATGCTTAAACTGAACCTCTTCTAGATTTTGGATGTATCTTTGAACTTCCAAAAGAAGGTTCGAAATAGTCCAGGTAGAAGATTGAGTCCCTCTTGTCATATTTATAATATTAAGGGAGTCCCCTTCAATGATTAGTTTTTTGCAACTTACAGAACCCAATAGAGAAACTCCTTGGAACAGGGCCTTGGATTCGGTGAAGTGACTGTTTTGATGACCTAGATTATAGCAAAGGCTAAAATTATCAATATATTAACAGGGTAATTATGGTAAACTAAAAATATATTAATAATGTAATGATGGTAAATTGACAATGTATTAACAAAGTAAATTAACATAAAAAATAAATATCTTGAAAAGATATTTGATTGATCTTAGAAATTTTGGGTTCTGTATTAGTGCCCAAGAATAGAGCAATAAAGGTTAAATAAAGCAGAAAAGGTTAACGACAAGCAAAATGATTAATGATTTTTATGGAGGATAAAAACTTCTAACTAACAATAAAAATCCCTTAAATCAACACTTTATTTACTACAAAATATCCTCACAATAGCTTAAACTTGTCGTTCTTCATCTGCCTCTCAACTTACCTTTTTTTCTTTATTGCAATTTTTTTGCATCACCTTTGAATGGCCTCCTCAAAATATACTCCCGTTACACTTGAAAAAAAACACAATGACTTAAAAAAAAATGGACAAAGTTTTTGGATTAAAAAAAGGAGGTTATGTTGCTTTAATACCAATGATGGAATGGAATTGTTTGGGAAAAATCAAATTATCAATATGTTGTACATGCATATATATATATATATATATATAATATGGTGTCTCTTGGATTCTTAAGAGACTTTTGATGTTCCCAATTCCTTTGGAAATCAATACTCCATGTTTTATCTTTTTCAATTCTCTCTCAAATAATATAATAATAATTATCTAACATTATCATGGTATTTTAACAAACCAATTATAATATAACTATATTATTATAGTTTTTCAGATTTGTTATTTTTAAGTTTTCAAGAAAGCATATTATATCACATAAGATTTTTAATAAGCCATGTACCTTTGATATTCAAATAAGGGTTCCTCTTCATAATACCTTGACACAATGACCTAAGAGTCTTACACCTCTTCTTGGTGTGTAAATATTTTATATTTTATATTAATACATGTACTTTAATTTCACATTGTATACCTCATATAAATCCATTCTTTATATATCTCATATCATGTTGGTATTAAGAGAAAATTATAACCATGATTAAATCCATGTCTATGTCAAAACCAATTGTGTGTTGTTCAAATTAAACACCACCAAAGAATTATACAAAATATTAAAACAACATTGACCAAATGTATTATATACTCTAATGAATATATTCAAAAGTTTATTATACCAACCTGTTAGAAGATCATCTACTATCAATTGACTTAATGTGTACCTTCGTATACATTGAATTTTGAATCTGCCTTGCAATAAATTCCTTTAAACCTTCTAATACTTCCTTTAAAATAAGTCCACAATACAATCTTTCTAATTATCATTATTCATAGTATTAAAAGCTTATAACTTTCTATCAATAATATTATCTCAATTGATTATATATATATTTTTAAATCTAAGTTTAAATTATACCTAATAGTACATTTATAAATACTAAAAAGTTAAAATACTATAATATAAATAAAATCCATTTTAAACTCATGTAACCTCTTTATCAATACATATAGTCTACTAGGTTCCTCCAAAGCATTGAATCATTACCGTCCAACCTATCATATTCTAAAAAAGTAATAATTGAAACCTTAAACCTTTTTAGAAAAACCAAAACCTAAACCACTGAACTGTCCTTATCAAACTATATATAAAATATTTCTTATCAAACTATATATAAAATATTTCTTAATATGCTAGAAAAAATTCTACTCTTGCTGGCACATTGATGATTGATATATTTTGTTCATTTGCGTGGGTGAAATTTCGGCGTAGCTTCCCCTTAGGGTGATTTTCGTCCTTAAAAGTATTTTAGGGCTTTATGTCACATCATCATACTTTCAATCAATCCATTTCAAGTCATCATTTTCAATAAGGTTGAGTCTAATAGCTAAGAAATATTGGAACACCACAGGAAAGAAACATATTAAAAATGTCATGTAAAAATGAACCATAGTACATCGTTAATAAATTAACATGACGTTTTAAATAAATTTGATATCTTCATAAATAAATTTATTTTTATTTTCACCATGATAATCTTCAAAAATAAATTAAGTTGAAGAAAAACAGTACGAGAATAAAATTATAATTGGATGCCAGTATGCAAGTGAAGCCTTGGAGAAGAAACATATTTCATTCATATTATATGTTTTAACATGCATTTAAGAAATAATATTATTATAGTATATAATTATTTATATGGGATTAAAATAATTATGATTATATTGTATAATTATAATATAATAACAAAGTGTAATATATTTTTATTATATTATTAATATTGAAATATTTTAACAAAATAAATTATATTATAATGGTATTTTAATAAACCATATTATATTATGATTGAATTATAATATTTCAATAAATTATATTATATCTTATAATATATTGGTTGTATCAATGATTACTTATATGATGGATAGAGCATAGAATGAAATGGAAATGTTTAAGAAAAATCAAATTATTAGGAGGATGTAAATGTATATATACAATATAGTGTCTGTCGGATTTTTAAAAGAGACTTTTGATGTTCAAAATTTCTTTGGAGATCAATACTTCTTATTTTATCTCTTTTATTTTCTCTCAAGTAATGTAATAATAATGATCTAACATTCCCTTATTAATATTATTTGGTGTATAAAGAGAATTATAAAACAATTCAAACTTGAATCGTTCAAGTGCCTTTGTGAAAATATCTACAAATTGATTTTTAGTAGGAATGTACTTGAGTTATATTCGGTGATTTTTAACTTGCTCTCAAATGAAATGATATTGAGCTTCAATGTGCTCTATCCTTTCATGAAATAGTGAGTTCTTGATCAATTTCAAAACACCTTGATTATCACAATTCAACAAGGTTCATCGTTTTTTGTACACACCCATATTTCACAATATGTTTTGTGATGTGGTCTACCGGCAAGGACGCCACTTGCATTATCGATGATGTGACCCGAGTTCAAGATATGTATATGTATACGAAGTATTACTCAATAAAAAAAAAAATCTTTGTAACCATATTGCTTCACATGCAACTCCTCATGCAACACAATATTTTGCCTCTATGGATGACAATACTATTACATGTTATTTTTTGCTATCATGAGAAAGGTCCAGATTCTAGATGAAACACATCTCCATATGTTGACTTTTTGTCATCTATAGGTCTGGCATAATTTGAGTCTGTGTATCCTTGTAAGAAAAAATGATCATCCTTATTATATTCTAGGTAATATTCTATTGTACCATAGACATAATGTAATATCATGTTTGCAACTTTCAAGCGACTCTCCTTAGTATCTTGCATGAATCTTGAAAGATAACTTAGAAACAAAACTGATGTCAAGATTGGTGTTTGTTTCATATATGAGACTCCCAATTAGCTAACTATATAGAGTAGTAGATACCTAAGGTAATTTATCATATCTAGATAGTTGTAACTCTAGCTTTATTGGTGTCATCATACGTTTACAATCTGTCATCCTATACTTTTTTAGCAGTGTCTTGGCATACTTTATTTATTTGATGAGAATTTTATTTTTTCTCTGCCAAAATTTTAAGCTAAGATAATAGTATAAAAGCCCAAAATATGTCATGTCAAATCATTTTTTCAATTCATCCTTCACATCATTCATCAATTTGTCTAAACTTCTAGTGATGACCAAATCATCAACATAGAGCACAAAAATCACTATCTCATTTCTAATTTTCTTGACAAATATTTGCATCGAAGGGACTTTTGGTAAATCCATGCTACAATAGATCATTAATTTTGATATACCAGACTCTTGGAGCTTATTTCAACCCATATAGTGAGTTTTTAGTCTACAGACTCTTTGACATTGCCCATTACCTATAAAGGCTTCAAGTTGTGTCATGTACACTTCTTCAAGATCATCATTGAGGAAGGTACTTTTGACATCCATTTGATAAATTTTCCAACCAAACTACGTTGTCATTACAAAAACTACATGAACAATAGTCATCTTTGTTATAGGTGTGAATATTTATTTATAATATATTCCTTCCTTCTATGCATACTCCTTCACAATGAGCTATACCTTATATTTGTAGATGGATCCATTTTTCTTATACTTGATTTGAAAAACCCACTTATAGCCTACGAGTTTCTTTCCTTTTGATAAATCAACAAGATCCCATGTTTCATTCTTCGTTAAAGATGTGTATTCTACTTCCATGGTTTCCTTTCATTAAGGTAAGCTTAGTGCTTCCTATAGTAATGTCAGTTTTGCATTCTCTATTTCATAAGTGATCAAGCCCAAATTTACCTTTTATCGTGTACTACTATGAATACATGATCGTGTGGAAGTTACATTAGGTGGTGCATCAAGCTTAGCATATTCGAGATTAATTTTGAGCCATCTTGGAGTCCTTTATTGTGGTGAAGCAACCACTGCCAATTCTATTACTGGCTCATCAATCACTTCTGAATCTGATCGATCTTTTGGAACTTCTTCGCAAACTTTCTCATTTGACACAATGCTTACAATAAAATATTTAGACTCCTTACGATCTTCAACATTTGTCTTATTTCCAAAATATTTGTCTAATACCACATCTTTATCTATATGTATGTTTTTGGTGACTAGATCAATATTAAGAACCTACTTTTTTTTTACCAAAATATTATTCACATTTACCTGAAATAACAACATTCAAATATAACTCCTTTCTCATCCACAATAATTATTGCAATTTATAAAAATAACCACAATGAATAATAAAATAACATAATCAATGCAAAATTGCTTAGGTGTTCTCAATTTATATTTCAAACCCTTGAGGTAGGGCAACATCGTACAATGCTCCTTATTGGAAGGAAGCCACTCCTTACAATATCTCAACTTGAGATAAATAATTATATTTTTCTCTTCCTATCCTCTCCATGATTCTTTACCTCTATTTATAATGTTTAACTATCCACCACTCCCACATATCAATACATGTGGGATAATTACATTTGGTATGATATTATAATATTTATACAATATTATAATATTACATACTTATCTTGGGTACCTAACATTCCATCCCATTACAAAATTTTTTCTCCTTGAAACATAAGAAGAGACTAAACAACATGATATTTTGAGCTTTGATATGAACTAGTAAGATCTTGATCACCCATCCATCCCAGTGAAACTTTTATTGGTGGTGGTCTTTTTTGGTGTCGATATGCCCTTCTACCATTTGAATATTTAGAAGTAATCCTTTGGTTCCATGTGTTGGAAGTATCTTTTTGCTGATAATAAATATCACTATTTTTCATCCATACTTGTTTGCATTTTCCACTTGAGTATTCAAGACTACTTTGTTGGCTCCACGCTTTTGTTGTCCTACTATGGTAACTTAAATGATGGGTATATTTATTTCTTGATGTTATTACACCACTTTGAAAACCAGAGTCACTATGCTTTCTTTTCCAAACACTGCCATAGTTGTTGCCCTTCCGATTCTAGGTAGAACCATAATATTATTTTCCAAAGCCATACCTCCAATATTGTTGCCGCTCTTGGTGGTGCGGGTGGTGATATGTTGCAACCTTAACATGATGTTCTATTATATTTAATTGTTCAATATTTTATTCTCTTCTTTTATGCTCCTTTGTCATGCTCTCATATTTTGGTTTGTCCTTGGACTCTACTTTTGATTTTTTTTTTTTTTTTTTTTGCTATTGCCTCCTCATTTACCTCTATTTCAGGTTTGTTGCTTCTTCAATTTGTTTCAGAGTTTCATTGATCTTTGATATAGTTTCTTGGAACTTTGCTATTGTTTTTCCTAAGGCTATTATTATTTCAATAGATTCAACTTTTGTTTCTTCTATTGGTTTTTCAACTTGTTTCCTACTAAAACTACTTCTTGTCTTTTCTTAGATTCTTGTCTTTTACATTGGGAAATATCTTGTACTATTTTTTTTTTTTTTTCTGTACCAAAATTTCATGAACTTTTTTTGTATATTTATGTTAACAGTACCCAAATAATTTAACCAAGGATAGCTAAGAATAATGTTTGCATCATCCATCTCAATAGCATAAAAAATTGAGTGTAAAATATATTTATCCATGGTGATTTTCAAATATTCAAAAATTTGAACATTTGTACCCTCAAGTTGTATGTTTTTATTTTCTTTGTTTGAACCTGCAACCTCTTAGACAAAGGTATATTAATGGTATTGTATCTATTGCTAGGTTTTTTATAAATAATAACATTTTTCTTCTGGACGTAATCGTAAACTTGTAAAATAGAATTTTTAACATTAAACAATTCTCTTTGACCACTCTTTGACTTATCTGATACCAACAACATGACTTTCTCAACTTGCATGTTGTCATATGCATTTTTTCTTTCATCATATTTATTATTTTTTTTATGTTCCTCTTGAAGCCTATTTACCCCTTTTGTCAACTTCATATTTTTAAAAATTTCCACACAATCTTTGTTGTTTTCTTCAATCCATATACTATCATCCTTCTCTTTTTCTTTTGAATTTTTTTTACAAATTATTTTACCCCTTTATTTCTTCTATTGACATTTTTCATATTTTAATTGTTTTCTACATAGCTTTTGGTGCTTCCTTCAGTCAATATACTATTATCCTTCTCTTTGTTATTTTCCAAGATTTTGCAAATTATATGCTTGTTTATTTCTTCTACATAGTGTTTGGTCTGCTTTTTTATTTTAGTTATTTATTCTATACATTTTGGTAAACACAAACTTTTTTTAACATTGTTCAACTTATATGACATCCAAGTTGTGCTTCCTTTAATCTGTATACTGTCAACCTTACATTTTTCTTCTGCTAACTTGAATTTATTTTACTCTCTTTTTAGTTCCATTTTGTCAACCAGGGTTTTAACTACCGTTTTTCCAAACACTCATCTAATTAAGAATGCATCTTCAAATTCCTCTTGTGTGTATTTATACTGATGGGTAAACCAAAAGTTTATAAACCATGATGCAGTTGCCCCATCAAGAGAATTATGAATCTTATCTTTCCATTCATTTAAAGAACTAAAAATTCTCCACCACCTCTTAGCATCATCATTCATTCTAGTGAAAACTAGCAAACCCATGATCTCAAATAAAAAAAATTGGTTTTAAACATTGCAACATTAGAAGATGATATGATATCAAGAGCAAACAAGCCATTCTTATAGGAACTAGTTGCCATAAAATTACCATAATTTATGATGAAAAACTCATTTTTGCCATCAACAACCCTAAATTCAATTTTCATTTCTCGATTTAGCATTTGTGAAACATTTCATGCTTAGAAAATGAAAGGAAGTGAATGTAAGTTATTTTCTAATCTGAATACATATAGCACATTCTATTTTTTGCATTCTCCATTAGTAAAATTAAGAGGAACATTACCCAACCATTTAGCATGATAGGTCTTATCATTAGTAATAGTGATTGGTTTCCCATATTTTGCTTGTAGGAAGTCAAACCATATTCGGCCTCTAGTCATATGCATGCTAGGACCAGAATCAATATACAAAATTTTATCCTTTGGTTTTATCGTTGCCTTGGTCATGTATACCTTATGTGCTAGTTCAAAGTCCTATTCACAATTAGATTCTTATTCTTCATGTGCAACATGCTCTTGTTATTGCTTAGGATATGGTTTGAACTATGATTTATTTTGAGGAGGCTTGTGGGTTTGACCCCCTCGAGTCATAGAATTGTATCTACAAAACTTTATATCATGTCCTTCTCTCTCACAAATATGTTAGTACCTTCTTTATCTTTGAGGTTGTTTTTGTGACATTGATAAAGATGAGAAATAACTTTTTTGTAACTTCTTTGTGGAAATGAGTGCATTATTTATCAATTTATCCCTTAATTGATTGTTTGTTTCCTCTTGTTGAAACATGTTCACCAATTCATCAAAGGACATATTTTTATTTGATACTAACAAAGAAGTAATTAACACTCAAAATGAATTTGATAAGGATCTAAGTATGATAGGTAATAAGATCCTATCTTTTACTTTTTCCTCTATGGCATTCAATCTTATTTTTAATTCAAAAAGTTTATGAAGAAATTCTTCAATGATTTCTCCATCTTGAACTCTTAGTATGTGGAATTGATATTAAAGGTGAAGATTTGTGGTTTCATTCTTACCTTAAAAAATAGTATAAAATGTATCCCAAGCCTCCTTGGATGTTTGTGCTTCACTAATATGTGGTTGAATGACATCTATTATGGCAAGGGTGATGATAATTAGTGCCTTGGCATTTGCCTCATCAAACTTCTGCTAAGCCTCTTCATCCTCTTTTGGCCAAAGGATATTTTTATGACAATCTCCCAAATTTTCTCAACCACTAATATGGTCGTGATCTTATTTTTCCATGATTCAAATTTTGGGTATTTGAGTAGTTATAATTATATAAGAAAAAATTGATATCACCATGGTGAGTGCTTCTTATGTTTTTTAAATGGCCACTTTCAATATACCACCAATTCGATGATATGAATCTCTATATATATATCCACCTTTTCTATATACCTATTGGAACATAGAAAAAACTAGTTCTCTCGATATACCTGGTCGTGCATAAGATATGACTTAAGGTATGTGAAAGTGTTACAAAAATTTATTTTAATTAACATAAATCATTCACCAATATGTAGAAATATCAAATCATTCATCCATAGATAATTATCCACAATAACAATCCACAAATAAGAAATATAGATAATACCCTTAAGGTAGGAAAACACCAATAAATCCTTAAGGAAGGAATAACTCCACAATATCTCCCAATATGAGAGATCCACTTAAGGAGGCAAAGTACCATAATCCACTTCATGGGCAAAGACGGTTACATATGATTTATCTTCATGATGATTACAATGACAAATGTCTCTTCTTTATATACCCATATTCTAATTATACTTCGGGGAACCTACTACTAATATAATATAATATAATATTATAATACAATCAACCTTGGGTTATGTGTGGCCTATGCCAACCTTTATACAATATAATAATATATCCTCAAATATCTATTCCTAGGTACCCTAACATACCACCTTCCTTACAAATATTTTGTCCTTGAAACATATGAAAAAACATGATAATATGATTTGCCAAGAAATGTTAGCAACTGATACCAATATTGATCATCCATCCATCCTAGTAAAACATTGATTGGTGGTGGTCGTTGATGTTGGTATGTCCTTTTGCCACTTGAGTAACCAAATATGCTTTTTTGGATCCATGCTTCTACTATTTTATTTTGATAACTCAAATGATGGTTCCACTTGTTCCTTGATTCTGATGAGCCACTCTGAAAACCAAGATCACTATGCTTTCTTTACCAAAAACTACCATACTTAATGCCCTTCTAATTCCATGTAGAATCATAGTATTGTTGCCTTGAGATATACCTCCAATATTGTTGTTGCTCATGGTGGTGTGGATGGAGATATGGTGCAATATTAACTTGATGTTCTATCTTCTTTGACTCCTCAACATTTGGATCTATTGTTTTAAATTCTTCTACACATTGTTCTTTCATGTTCCCTTTGTTTGGTGTGTCCTTGTGCTCTTCTATCAAAGCTTCCTTGGACTCTGCTACTATTATTTCCATGGGCTCTATTGCTACTAGTTCTTCCATGGACTCTGTTGCTACTGCTACCTTCTTGGATTTTGTTTCAAGTTCTTCTATTTGTTCTTCAATTTTTTTCTCTGCAACCACTTCTTGATCTTCCTTGGATCCTTGCTCCTTAAGTTGAGAAATATCCTACAATGTTATCTTCTTTTTCCTGTACCATAACTTCATAAACTTCTTTTGAACATTAATGTTAATAGTACCCAAATAATCTAACCAAGGATAACCAAGAACAATATATGTATCATCCATCTCAATAGCATGAAAATCTGAATGTAAAACATATTTATCCATGGTGATCTTCAAATCTTCAAAAATTTGAACATTCTCAACCTCCAACTACATGTCCTTAATTTTTGTTGCTTGAACCGGTAACCTCTTAGCCAAATCAATATTAATAAAATTATATCTGCTACTAGGGTTAATGGAAATAATAACTTGTTCCTTTTGAATACTTCCATAAACCTACAAAATAGAAGTTTTAGATGAATTTAAACCCTTTTGATCCTTCTCTTGCTTTTGTAAATCAAAAGATGTTCCTTCTACATTCTTCTCTTTGTCTTCCTTGAGTAATTTTATTTCTTTTTCATAGTATTCATTTTGTTTCTTGAGAAATTCTTGCTCTCTTTTAATTTATTTTTGTTCTTTTTGAAGCATGTTTATTTCTTCTTCATATCCCTTGATGGTGACCCTTAAATTAGCTATCTTTTTATATGGGTCCCATTTACTCAAGAATGCATGCTCCACTTTGTCCCAAGTGAACTTATATTTATGGGCACTATTAAAACTATAAAACCAAGAGAGAGCTTCTCCTCCAAGATGGTGAGGAACCAAGATGCTCCAAAAACAATTATTAGAATACAAGGATTTAAATAGTTTCCACCATTCTCTAATATCAATATCATCTTCTCCAAAAACCTTTTGTAGTTCCATAGTTGATGCCCCAATGCAAACTAGGGTTTTATGAGAATATATATCATGCCCCAATGCAAACTAGGGTTTTATGAAAATATATCTCTCCACTAATTTAAAGCTAAAATTCCCATAAACAACTAGATCTGTAATTTTTTCTTCCAAACAAAATAAATTGCAACTAATTTGCTTACTCAAACTAACAAATTTCATCTTCCAAAAAATTCATGATTTGAAAATTCATCATTGTCCTTGTTTCAAATGGTTGTTCAGATTCCTTACTATGATCACTCATTTTAAAGCTCTTCAAATTCTACACAAAAAGATCCAAGAATCGTCTGAATCAGATAAACAATTGCAGAGATATGGCTCTTGAAAGATGAGATGTTTTTCCAAAAAAAATTGCCCTAATTCTGCAATTTCACAAAAAAAATCTCCACTTTGCCAAAAAAAAATTTATGATACCATTTGTTATGAAACTTTATCATCATTAACATAATCATTTACCAATATGCAAAAATATCAAACCATTCATCCATAAATAATTATCTACAATAACAATCCACTAATGAGAGAGAGATATATAATACCCTTAAGTTAGGGAAACACCAATAATAATCCTTAAGGAAGGAATAACTCCACAAGGTCTCCCAACATGAGAGAGCCACTTAAGGAGGGCAAATTCCCATAAGCCACTTCGTGAGCAAAGATGATTACATATGATTTATCTTCATGATGATTACAATGATAAATATCTCTTCTTTATATACCCATCTTCTAATTATAATTTTGGGAGCCTACTACTAATATAATATAATATTATAACATAATACAATATTATAATATAATATAATATTGTAATACAATAAACCTTGGGTTATGTGTAGCCCATGCCAACCCTTATACAATATAATAATATATCCTCAAATATCTATTTCTAGGTACCCTAACAGAAAGAGAGCCATACGTGGTACCAAGGTAGTATGAAAAGGGGTTCACCTTATCAATGACACTTGTTTAAAATGAAATCCTTGTACGTACGTATAAATTTCCTATATACTTAGAATTTCTCAATTTCAGGATTTACGTTTAACAATAGTAACAAATAGGGTAAAAAATTAAGTAAAAAATTACACAATAAATGATTTCCTTATTTCTCCTCAATAATTTATAGGATCGATGCCTATATACCATTATGGTAGCTATATTAGGCTATAGACATAGTAGATTAATGCAACAACTTTACCTGTAATTGCAATTTAGAGGTGTCGATATCGAATGCTACGAGTGTGCTTAAGCACAAGTTTGATTTGTGTACAATGTATGAAAAAATGAGGTGTCGATCACTATCAAGAATGCACCTTCTTTATAAAAAAATAAATTTTTACTACCACCTCTTTATTTTAATTTTTTTTGCTAAAAAAACGCACTATAGTTTACTCTTCAATTCTTTGACCTTAATAAACTATAGATATTTCCAAATATTTTTTTTCCTAGGATAGTAGATTTTTTTTCTTTAGTGAGTTTTGACCCGTTAACCTTTATTTAATTTTTTTTATATTTTCTTTTAACTTGCCAACTTTTCAACTAACTCCCATATGCACATATTATACCTCCATCCTTTTAAATAGGCAAGTAAAAAACTTATAATGAAAATAAATTTATCTCATCAACTGTGCTTTCCTAATTGTCATCATCAACAATCCTTCTTCTATCTGATATGTACATGTACATGCATGCATGGTTACTATCTTCACTTGAGGCAAAATGCATACATGATAGGTCAAAGCATAGGTAAAAAACATATACTTCAACTCAACACATATGCTTTCAGGGTGTAATTCTTTTAGGGTGTATAATGTCTCCTAACAGGTCAAGGCACAAATGCTTAGAGTAGTCATGATTGTGGCTTCTTCGGTATTGGTATTCGCCATTATACAATTGTCTCCTAGTGAAAATTATAATTTTAATTGCACTTCTACCCCAAAGGTTAAGCTAAAATTATTAAAAAAAGGTATTTGGCTTATATTAACAGGGTAATGATGGTAAATTAAAAATATATTAACAAGGTAATGATGGTAAATTAGAAGGGTATTAAAAATTTAAATTAACATAAAAATAAATGTCTTGTAAAGATATTTGATTGGTCTTGGAAAGTTTGGGTTTTGTATTGGTGCCCAAGAATAGAGCAACAAGGGTTAGAAACAAGAAAAATTACTAATGGTTTTTATGGAGGCAAAAAAATTCTAACAGACAACAAAAATCCCTTGAATCAACACTTCCTTTACTACAAAATTCCCTCACAATAGTTTAAATTAGTCGTTCTTCATCCACCTCTAAACTTACCCCTTTTTTCTTTATTAAAAATTCTCCACATCACCTTTGAATGGCATCCTCAATATATACTCTCCTTACACTAGAAAAAATTCACAGTGATCTAGAAAAAAATTGGATAATATTTTTGGATTAAAAAATAGGGTTATGTTACTCTGATACCAATGATGGATAGAGCATAGAATATAATGGAATTGTTTGAGAAAAATTAAATTATCAAAGGTTGTACATGCACATATACAATATGGTGTCTTTTTTATTCTTAAGAGGCTCTTGATGTTTCCAATTCCTTCGGAGATTAATACTCCATATTTTATCTCTTCAATTTTCATTCAAATAATATAATAATAATTATCTAACATTATCATGGTATTTTAACTAACCAATTATAATATGACTACATAATTATAGTTTTTCAATAAATTGTATTAAATCATGATCTCATTGTTTTTAAGTTTACAAGAAAGCATTGTATATCATATAAAAATTTTAACAAGGCATGTACCTTTGACATTCAAATTAGGGTTCCTCTTCATAATGCCCTGACCCAATGACCTAAAAATATTACACCTCTTCTTCGTGTGTAAATATTCATTTTTCATAGCATATACCTTCAAAATAAATTATCCCTTAGGAAGCTTCTTTTTGCTTTGTTGGTAGCATGTAGCTCCTTAAAATATAGATCTCTTTTTTTCTAGTCTTCTTTGCAATAGTATACATCTAAACTATATGAATCTTCTTTAATTCCTTTTAACAACACATAGCTTTATGATAACTTAAAACCTTTAAGACATCTCTATCAAGCCTAATTTATTGTGTTATTATATTCCATATCATTACAAGAACTTTAATTTCTCATTGTATGCCTCGTATAAATCTATTTTTTATATATCTCATATCATGTTGATGTTAAGAGAAAATTATAACCATGATTAAACCCATGCCTATATCATACCCTCCAAATTAAATACGAACAATGAATTATACAAAATGTTAAAACAACATTGACCATATGTATTATATACTCTAATGAATATATTCAAAATTTTACTATACCAACCTATTAGAAGATCATCTATTATCAACTAATTTAATGTGTACTTTTATATACATTGAATTTTAAGTTTACCTTGCAATGAATTGCTTTAAACCTTAAATATCTCCCCTAAAATAAATCCACAATAAAATCTATCTAATTATCATTATTCATAGTATTAAAAGTTTATAACATTCTATCAATAATATTATATGGATTGAATGTATTTTTTTTTTATAAGTTTAAATCCTACAAAATAATACATTTATAAATACTATAAAAGTAGAACTTAAATTTCTTAAAAGCTCCTCGGGAGAAACCCTAGTTCCTTGGAGGAGTGAGGAGTAGGGAGCTCTGAACCCTGATCTTTGCTAGTTATTGGATGCTCCCCCAGGGAGTTGGGAGCTCTAAACCCTGAACCTTGATCTTTGTTGGTTGTTGGATGCGAATGTTGGGATGTTGTTCTTCTTTCGTGCAGTGGTGCACAATTTGTTGGATAGTGGGACATGGTTTCGCTTTTCTGAATTGATGGATGGGTGTTGGTCTTAATGCTAAAGCATTTTTGTTAGGGGGCCTTACCTCTTTCTTCATACTTTATTTTGAGGGTTTGTTCTCGTTTCTTGGATGGATCTTATATTTTGGATTTGTTTTTATTGAAATTTTTCTTTGTTGGGGTACAATTTATTCCTAGATCTATTTTGGAGAAGTTGTTGGTGATCTCAGGTATCATCTAGTTATCTGTTTTCTTTGCACGACCTTGCCAGTTTTTTCTTCATGATTTTTGGCGTTTTTGGTGGTTTGTCAGGTCGTTGCCTTTTCAAGAGAGAAAGTTTTTTTTTTTTAGTTTTAAATTTGAGCAGGAAGATGTTTCATGTTTGTTCTATTTGTAGTTTTTTTCCTATTTGGACTAGGAGGGAGTTTCCAAATTTTAAATCTAATATTCAACGAGAATGTGTCCTATTTGCCTTGAGATGTGGACCTTTTGGTTCTTTCAAATCTCCAATATCCTGGTATGTTTTAGGTTTGGAAAGCATTCCAAAACCCTATGGTCCTCTATTAGAGGCCTGATCCATTTATAGAAGGTTATGGGAGCCTTGATTTTTCATTTCACTTTTAGTATTTGAGTGAGAATTTGATTTTTGAATTATTTTAGTGCTCTTGGTTTTTATTTGGATGGGAAATGGTTGTTATTTTCATCCTTGTGTTTGTTTAGGCTCGGGGAGCCTATCAAAATCTAGTGGTCCTCTGCTTGAGGCATGATCCACTTGTACAAGGTTCTAGGAGCCTTTCAAAACCCTGTTTGTAATAGTTTGGAGAACCTTTCAAAACCTCCATATGAGGTTTATATTGCCTTCCAAAATTATTTGGTCCTCTGCTTAAGGCCTGACCTTTTTTTAAGATTATGGGACCCTTTCTAAACCCTGCTTAAAGAGGTTTGGGAATCCTTCATAAACCCCCTTGTTTAAGGTTCAAGGATCCTTTCAAAACCCCTTTGTTTAAGGTTTGGGGAGCCTTTCAAAACCCCATCTTTGGGTAGGATTCTAGTTTGTTGTTGTTGGAGTGATTATTGAAGGTGTTGGGTACCTGTTGGTGGAGACCTGAGTTTCTAGAATTAGGATTCTCGTCCTTGGTGGGAAGGCCTAATGTTTTTATTCTGGTTTTTTTAGGGCTTCTAATATCTTAGCACACTTTTTTCAAAATGAGCGCTCTGTTTAAATTTGAAAATTAAATTGTTATCGTATGACATTTTCACTAACATCCCCTTACATCATTTTGCAATACAAAGAGAGCTGCGAAACAATTCAAATTTGACACGTGCAAGTGCCTTAGTGAAAATGTCTGCAACTTGAGCATCGGTGGGAATGTGCTGAAGCTAAATTCGGTGCTTTGGAACTTCATCTCGAATGAAATGACATTGTGTGTCAATGTGCTTTGTTCTTTCATGATGGACTAGATTCTTGACGAGGTTCAGAACACCCTGATTGTCGCAAAACAAGTGTATTGGAGATTTTGATGGATGGCCCATACTTGTCAGAATGCGATGCAACCATATCACTTCGCACACAGCTTCACGTGCGACGCGATACTCTGCCTCTGTTGATGAAATAGCAACCACCTGTTGCTTCTTGTTGTGCCAAGAGACAGGACCGGATCCCAGATGAAAAATGTATCCAGAAGTTGACTTGCGATCATTAAATGATTCGGCATATTCGGAGTCCGTGTATCCTTGCAAGAAGAATTTGTTGTTCCTCTTGTATTCTAGGCCATATTCCATAGTACCACGGACATAGTGAAGAACACGTTTTGCTACTTTCCAATGAGTGGTCTTAGGCTCCTGCATGAACCTCGAAAGATAGTTGACAGCAAATATGATATTTGGGCTAGTATTGGTCAGATATATGAGACTCCCAATCAATTGTCGATAGAGATTACCATCTACCTGAGGTGAATCATCATATCGTGATAACTGAAGTCCATTCTCCATCGAAGTTGCCATTGGCTTGCAATCAGTCATGCGATATTTTTCCAGCAATGTCTTGGCATATTTTTTCTGAGACACTTTGATGGAGTGCTCCTTTTGGCTGAATTCCAGACCAAGACAGTAATGGAAAAGTCCGAGATCTATCATCTCAAAAGATTTACACAAGTTTCTTTTGACAGTAGAGATCATAGTTTCTGAACTCCCTGTAATGAGCAGATCATCAACATAGAGTACAAGCAACACTATCTCAGAACCCTGTTTCTTGAAATAGAGGTTTGCATCTGACGGACATCTCTTAAATCCATGCTGCATAAGGTGATTGTCCATTTTTATATACCAAGCTCGAGGAGCTTATTTCAGACCATATAAGGATTTGACCAATTTGCAAACCTTCTGCTCTTGGCCTTCCACTTCAAATCCTTCTAGCTGAGTCATGTAGACTTCTTCTTGAAGATCACCATTTAGAAAGGCAATTTTGACATCCATCTGGTGAACTTTCCACCCATATTGTTCTGCCATAGCACACATAACTCGAATTGTGGTCATCCGAGCAATAGGTGCAAAAGTTTCCTCGTAGTCAATGCCTTCCTTTTGAGCATAGCCCTTTGCAACAAGACGGGCCTTATGCTTATCAATTGTTCCATCTGCCTTGTACTTGACTTTATATACCCATTTGCATCCAATGGGTTTCTTTCCATGCGATAGATCAACAAGCTTCCAAGTTTTATTTTTCATCAAAGACTCATACTCTGTATCCATAGCGGCCTTCCACTGAGGCTCACTAAGAGCATCTTGCACTAATGCAGGTTCAAGATCGTCTATGGTAGACATGAAAGCCCTGTCATCACCAATATCCATATCCTCTACTTCTGTACATGGAGTTACAAAAAGTTCCTCAAAAGATTGACAAAGATCATCAACCTCACCAGTTTCTTTGGCTTCTTTTTCCTTTTGAGCCATACTGCGTGTACGAGGTCTATCCAAGTTCAAATTGGGAGGAGTGGATAAATTTGCGTCTCTGATTGTATTTGTACACCATTTTGGATTCTTCTTCGGTGGTGTTGAAGAAGATGTAGAAGGACCTCCTTGCTCGTGTTGACGAAGGAATCTTCTCTTAGATTCCACAAGATCTAGGTGTACTTTAGATGTGCTCTGTGATGTGAAAGCTTCATCAAATACAACATCTCTGTTGACATGAATTTTCTTGGTCAAAGGATCTATCAAACGATATCCTTTAGAGTGATCATCATAACCAAGAAAAATACATCTCAGTGTTTTCTCATCTAGCTTCTTCCTTTTCTCTTTTGGTATGTGCATGAAAGCGTGACATCCAAAAATACGTAGATGAGATATGAAGGGTTTTCGACCACTCCATGCTTCCTATGGAGTCATTCCTTTTAGGGCCTTTGTGGGTGCCCTATTCAACAAATATACTGTAGTGGTGACAACTTCTGCCCAATATTGTTGCCCAAGAGTAGCTCCTGTGAGCATACAATGAACCATTTCCATGATAGAACGGTTCCTTCTCTCAGCAACTCCATTTTTTTGAGGAGTATAGGCAGTTGTTAACTGTCTCTTGATTCCATGCTTATCTAAGAATGCAAAAAATTCATTAGAGGTAAACTCCCCCCCTCAATCTGAGCAGAGGGTTTTAATAGAAGCTCCTGACTCCTTCTCAATGGATTTCTTGAACTGCTGGAAGAATGCGAAAGCTTCGAATTTCAGTTGGAGAAAGAAAACCCACATCTTTCGTGAGTAGTCATCTACAAATAATTGAAAGTACCTCTTCCCTCCACAACTGTTGGGTGTGAAAGGACCGCACAGATCGGTGTGAATTAACTCCAGAGGTTTTCGTGCTCTTGTTGAGCTCTTCTCAAATGGTACTCTATGTTGCTTTCCTGCCAAGTAGTCAGAGCACACTGGCAATGTGGTAGAAAGGGAAGGAAGACTCTTTACCATCTCATACTTACTGAGCTCAAGTAAGTAGCCAGAACTAAGATGCCCATATCTCTTGTGCCATAGGGAAGTTGCCTTCTTGGTAGAGACAGTCATGGCAACATGTGGAGTAGAGATAGCATCAAGGGCAAATAAGCCGTGCTTATATGAAGCTGTTGCAATCTGCTTACCCTTCCTGATAATGGTACAACACTTCTTGCCATTCTCAACATGAAAGTTGACAACCATATTTCTATCCAGGATTTGTGTGACTGACAACAAATTGTTAGCCAATCCCGGAACATAGAGGACTTTGTCAATTTGACACTTGCCATCAGGAAGAGTGACTAAAACTGTACCCTCTCCCTGAACCCTGTAGGTTTTATCATCAGCAATGGTGATAGGTTTGCCCTCTTTGGCCACGAATGATTCAAACCACGATCTGTCGCTAGTCATATGTTTGCTAGCTCTAGAATCGACATACCAAACATGATCCCTCTGTGTGGAATCTGTGGTAGTCATGAGAACCTTGTGTGCCCATTCAAAATCTGAGTCAGATTCTTCAACAGCAACATTCACCTGGGGTTGCTTGTTTTTATTTTGTGGTTTGTTTTGGCCTTTCTCCTTGTTCTTATGCCAACACCTGTTGGTGTCATGGTTATCTTTCTCACAGATCTTGCACCACCTCTTCTTCTGTTGAGGTTGTTTTCCTTTTCCTTTCATGTCCAGTTGAGAATTTCCTCCTTTCTGAAAGTTGTCTCCTTTTTGCCCATTACCTTTCTTCCTAGAAACCTGCCTGTTGGTGTATAGGGCTATATTGGAAGAATCATCCTTGTGAAGTTGGCGTGCCTCCTGTTGTTGAAGCGCAGATTGACCAACTCGATGTAGGTAATTTGTCGTTGAGACACCTGGATGGAGGTGATCAACATATCAAATGAAGAATGTAAAGCTCTCATCACAATTAAAATGAGAAGCTTTTCGTCCACAGAATCTCCCAAAGAATTCAATTTCTCTTTCCATTCAGACACTCTACACAAAAAGAGTTCAACTGTTTCACCCTGTCTCAAACTCAGGTTATGAAGTTGTTGTTGAAGATGAAGAATGGTGGAATCATTCTTTCCCTCATAGATGGTTTTAAGGGCATCCCATGCCTCTTTACCACTTGCTTTGTCAGCTATATGAGGTTGCACTTCATCTGAAACAGAAAACAAAAGGAGCACCTTTGCTCGACTGTCTTTCTTGTCAAAAGCTATCTGATCAGCAGTAGGAGTTGTGGATCCTGATGCTGGTGAAGGCCTAGGTGTTACTCCAGTAACAATATCCCATAAATCTTCCATTTGGAGAATTTCCTTCATCTTATGTTTCCATGGTGTATAATTTGGACCTTTCAATAACTGATGCGGATCAGTCATCAACTTTGCAATAGCGGCCATAGTGAAGGTTCCTTATAACACCAATTGGTCCCCCTTTCGATATACCTTTTGCTAGGTCGTTATACCGTACAAAATACCCGCCCTTACGTGAGGGAAACTATAGGTATTTAGAAAAATCAACAAAAATCACTCGTCCTTACGTGAGGGAGACTATAGGTGAGTTTTAGAGATCATACGATACGTGGAACATAAGCAAGATGTGAAAGGGAATCGCCTTGTTGATGGCACCTACCATAGAAGATTCTTCTCATGCGTGGGGCGTAACTTCCCCTAAACACTATGAAGAATACTTCGTCAGGATTTATGCCTAAACACAAGAGCGATTAAGGGTAGTGGATGGAGTAAAAAAATGCAAAAAATGGCAAACTTATCTCTCCCCGACAATTTATAGAGAACAAGCTCGGACGTCGTTGTAGCGACTATATTATGCGACGGATACAGTAGCACAATCATGACGACTTTACCGTAAGTGCTGGCGGAGGTATCACAAATACCGAACAGCTGCAGTGCAATAAATTGCACGGATGGGTTTTAATTATTTTGGGGACTTAGGGAGTGTATTTGATTTTTTTAACTTTTAATGAAGTAGTGCAAAAAATGAAATATGCAACATACAACATAAAAAGTGCCCACAAGAATTAACCCTCCAGGTGTCGGTCACGACTAGAAAATGCACCTTTTACAATTTGCCAAATTGCTTTTTCAGAAAATTACTCACATTCCCCCTTTGATTTTTTGAAAAAAATATCCCCCCTTAAAAAAAAATTCTCTTTAACAAAGCATTTTAAATAATTATTATGTATTTAAAGTTAAAATAAATAATTTTAATTTATATAGTTTTAAAAACTTATGAAAAAATAAATTAAAATTAAATTTTAATTTATAAAGTTTTAAAACTATAAAAAATAAATTAAAATTAAAAATTTTAACTAAAAAATAATAATTTAAAAAAAAATTTTGGAAAAAAAAATTATACCTTCGAACCCTCGACCTACAGGCTCCCAGAGCCTTACCGCACGGCTCACGACCACGTGAGCCAGCGGGCTGATCCGAAAGGATCAAGGGAGCCCCTCCTTTTTCAACCCCTGGTTGTGCCTCCTCCTCTGCAGCGGCCTCCGACTGGGCGCTGGCCTCGTTCTTTGCTTCGTCACACGTCGGAGTTTTTTTTTTTTTTTTTTAAATAAAAAATTTCGTGGGGGGGGCGCGCTCGCGTTCCTCCTGCAGCGCTGTAGCGCTGCGTCCCGGGACGTGGCAGCACGTGCAGCGCGCTGCAGGGGACGGGACGCGCGTTGCGTCCACGCGCCTACGGGTCGGCCCGGGGACGGGGACGCGCGCTGCGTCGGCTCGGGAGGCTGCAGGCGCGCGCGCAGTCTGCGCATCGCGTTCCAGTCGAGGGGGGAGGGGAGGGGCTGCGGGGCGCGTGCGCGCGCGGGATGCCTGCGTCCCGCGTAATAATTTTTTATTTTTATTTTTAAATTTATCACGCAATGGCGTGAAAAAAAATCATGTCGCAACAACAACCTTCTCCCACCACAGCAACCTTCTCCCAGCCACGCGATGGTGTGAAAGAAAATGCATTCAGAAAAAAAATGAACAGCAATTTTTTTTTTCTTTAGCAAACAGCGTCGTCCGCCTCCAGCCTCTCCCTTCACGCCACTGGCTCTGATGCCATGTTAGAACAACGAACTAATGTTTCTTATTCAGTAGGGTGTTTAAATAGAGGTTACAATGCCGAGAATAGTCACCGGCGTAAACAGAACTGTTACAGGAGTTGTAACAGTATGACTTAATAATGTAATACAAACAAAAAATAAATATTACGCTAACATTATCTAGATTTACTTCTCCTATAGTGGCTTGGGCAGGAAGTTCCTTTCCAAGTCTGATTTTAAATTTTGAAGTTTAAGTGAGAATGCTATTCGTTTTGGATCTATGGGATCTGACTATCTCGGATGTTAAATCAATCTTTGTTGGATGTTGAATCAGTTTCCCTTTAAAGATGCAGTCCCATTTATGATCTTCTTTTATATGTTTTGAATATTTTTTGTAGTTTTGTAAAGGTAAATGAACCCTTCTAAAACCTCTATATAAAATATTTGAAAATCCTTCCAAAACCTTTTCTTATACCAAATTTAAAAAATACTATAAAAATTAATATACTATTATATTATATAAATAAAATCCATTGTAAAATCATATCAACCCTTAAAAAGCCCAAAACCTCTTAAAATACATATAAAATATTTGTTAATTCTATTATTGCTAGCCATCTACTTATTGCCGATCTCCAAGTATGATGATGTGACACAAGCCATAAAATCTTGTGAAAAAATACTTGAAGGATGAACATCACCCCAAGGGGAAGCTACGCCGAAATTTCATCCACGTAAATGAAAAAAAAATCAATCATCCCATATCCAAAACTAATCATCAATCAATTTCGAGTCATCGTTTTCAATAAAGTCTAATAACTAAGAAATATATAATGTCAAAGTCTAATAACTAAAAAAATATATATTAGAAACGGGTTAGATTAGTGGTTAGGAATTTGGATTTTTTTTGGAAAGGTTTAAAAGTTGACCTGTAGCAAATGTCTTATAATAGTTGTTTTGATATTTTTTTTAATTTTATAAATAAATTATTATAACATTTTTATAATATGTATTATATTTATTAAAATAAAATAGTTTTTGATTAATTTTTTTAATTTTATAACTAAATTATTATAATATTTTAATAATATATATTATATTTATTAAAATAAAATAGTTTTTAAGGTATAAGAGGTTTTTTAAAACAAAGAATAATATTTCAATAATATGTATTATATCTATTAAAATAAAATAGTTTTTAATGTTATATAAAAGAAAGGAATCGACAACTACCTTTCCTTTTTAAGGTTCAAGATAAGAGGTTATGCATTATATAAGATGATGTGATTATTAAGTGTTTATCTTTACCTATGGAAGGAATATAGTATACAACCCTAACCTCTCTTGGATTCAAATTTTAAATGTTTCATTTGGATTTCTAAATTCTTAACTGTGAAGCCTTAATCTCAACAAACCTAACATGATTATATAAGGTTAATTAAGTCCAAAACAGTTATACAGGGTTGAAATAAATTCATTCCAATTATATAAGATTAAAATAAGTCCAATACAACTTATTCATTTTAACAAACCGTATTATCATTGTATTACAATAAACCATGATATATTCATGAGCCACCTTATTATAATTATTTCTATCACAATATAAAGACTTTATGGCCATATTCATTCCATTGCACTTCCAATCTTCCATTTATTTATTTTTGTTTAAAAATATCTTAAACTTGTTCATATTTTTAATTTCTTGTATAAAAAGAAACAACATATCCTCGTTATATTTATTTAATAAATTTCATTATTTTGATATTATAATAAAACTAGGTCCGACGTATACACCAATTGATTCAGCCAAATCCCATAAGTGATAGAGGTCCAAGGTTCAAATCTTGGGTTTCGACGGAGTGAACGCTTGTCCCTTTTTGATGCTTTTAGGAATGTAAAAGGTTTTAAATGATTGCAGCGTAGCATGACGATTATAGGGGCAGACTACGCTAACGACTTCTGTATGAACGAACAACAACGGACGACTTCTGAACAAAACGTAAAATACTTTGGTAACCATAAAAAATAACAACATACCCGAATCATTGTCCATTAATATATATATATATATATATATATATATATATATATATATATTATTTTATATTTTATATTAAGTAAACTTTAAATCACTTCTCAAATAAAAAACAAAATCTTTATTATTACTATTATAACAAACTATATTTTTTTTTATTGGTAGAAAGGGTGTTGAAAGGTCCCTGAACCTTGTACAAGAGAGATTACAAGAAATCCATAGCGACCGAGGTGGTCCAAGAAGAAAGGAATAGAGAGCTGGCAAACCTCCACACTAGGGAAGGTGTCACGAAATCGCGACCAAAATGGTGATGTCGCGAAATCACGACAAGTTGCGCCGTTGATGCCAATAGAAGAAAGGAAGTCGCAAAATCGCGACAAGAAAATCCATCGGAACCGAAGAAGGGAAGAAGTCGCGATATCACGACATGTTGCAAAGTGTCACGATATCGCGACAAGTTGCTAGGTTGGAGCCGGACGAGAAGAAGAGTCGTGAAATCGCGACAAGAATGAAGACCACAGTCAAAATAGAAAATGAGTCGCGAAATCGCGACGAAAGTGGAAGCCTGCTGTCGAGAAGAAAAAGTGTCATGAAATCGCAACAAGAATGAAGACCACTACCGAAGAGGAAAATTGTCGCGATATCGCGACAAATTGGGAGACCGTTGCCAAGACAAAAAAGTGTTGCAAAATCGTGACAATCTGGAGGACCGCAACCGAGGACAAAAGGTGCCGCAAAATCGTGACAATCTGGAAATCCGCAGCCGAGGAGGAAAAGTGTCGCAAAATCGTGACAAGAAGGAAGACCGCCGTTGGAGAGAAAAAATGTCGCGATATCGCGACAAAAAAGGAAGACCGTCGTTGGAGAGAAAAAATGTCGCGATATCGCGACAAAAAAGGAAGACCGCCGTTGGAGAGAAAAAATGTCGCGATATCGCGACAAAAAGGAAGACCGCCGTTGGAGGGAAAAAAGGTCGCGATATCGCGACAGAATGGAAGACCACCGTTGGAGAGAAAAAATGTTGCGATATCGCGACAAAAATGGAAGACCGTCATTGGAGAGAAAAAAGGTCGCGATATCGCGACAGAATGGAAGACCGCCGTTGGAGAGAAAAAAGGTCGCGATATCGTGACAGAATGGAAGACCACCATTGGAGAGAGAAAAAATGTCGCGATATCGCGACAGAATGGAAGACCATCGTTGGAGAGAGAAAAAATGTCGTGATATCGCGACATGAAGCAAGGAAGCGTCTGAAGGCCAAAAAGTGTCGCGATATCGCGACAAGTTTGCAAAAGAGCACCCGGAGAGAAAAAGTGTCGCGATATCGCGACAGAATGGAAGACCGCCGTTGAAGAGAGAAAAAAGGTCGCGATATCGCGACAAATTGGAAGACCACCGTTGGAGTGAAAAAAGGTCGCGAAATCGCGATAGAATGGAAGACCATCGTTGAAGAGAGAAAAAAGTCTCGATAACACGACAAGCTGAGATTTTGCAACCAACTGTGAAAAGTGACACGAAAATGCTCCAAGCTGCCAAGACGCAGCCACAGGGGAAAAACCCGGAGCCCAGTAACCCACTCACATTGTGCAAACATTGGAACTTGAAGACGCGTCCCTTAGGCCGATTGGGAAGGAATCTCTCCAAACCTGAAAGTCTGTTGCGTCAACTCCCTTGTTAGCAAGCCAGTCTGCAGCTTTGATTCCTTCTCGGTATTGATGTTGAATGATTAATTCTAGGTAAAAGCCAATTAGTGTCTTGCATTCTTCGAAGATGGAAACAAGGGTCCAGGGAGGCACAAAGGTTCCTTTGAACCAGTTGATGCAATGCAATGAGTCTCCTTCTATGATGAGTTTATTGATAGTCAAGCCTTCCAAGAGAATCAAGCTTTGGAGCAAGGCCCGAGCCTCGGCCATATTGTTAGACTGAATTCCTAAGTTCTGAGCAAAGGCCAAAATTATTTCTCCTCTGTGATTTCTAAGAATTCCACCTCCGCCAGCCGCTCCAGGGTTACCTTTGGCCGCGCCATCGAAGTTAAGCTTGTGCCACCCAGAAGGAGGTAAGGCCCACTTGATTACAGACCTATCAATAGAGGTACGAGGTGTTGCAAAAAAATTGAAAATATTGAAATGATTTGTTAAATCCAATTCAAGGCCAGGAGGGGGGGGTTTGGATGATGAGACAAGAGAGGCATTCTCCATAGCAAGGGCCAAGATTTTGGCAACAACAATCTTCTTATCCATGGCAAGGTTTTTGAAAATTCTGGCATTTCTCTCAAGCCAAATCTGCCACAGGAAAATGTGAAGGCAAGCTTGCCACATGAATTTGAGTTGACTGCTCTTGAAAGGCCTGGGCCATTGTTGAAAAAGGAGGGGAACGGAGTGAGGGAGGGCTACGAAGATGGCGAAAGTGTTGAAAACCTGGTTGAGCACTGCAAGGGAGAAGGGACATTCCAGAAAAACATGCACAGTAGACTCACAGGCATTTTTACATAGGATGCACCAATTGGGGATGAGAAGCCCTCTGGTTATCAAATTGTCAGTGGTGAGGATTATGTTTTGGATGGCCAACCAGCAGAAGAATTTGACCTTGGGAATGATCTTGGGAACCCAGACCAGATTAGATAAGTCACGACCATCACTAGGAGCTTCTTGGCTGTAGTAGGCAGATTTAACAGTAAAATGCCCTAAATCTTCAAGGTTCCAAACCATGGAGTCATCTTTGTGAGAGCTGGGGATTATGCAGCTCCTCAGTAAGTTTTGTAACCGCATAAGCACCTCGGTGATATGTCTAGGCCCATTCATATCTAGGTGTTTCCATTCTGGTCTTGTAATACCTGGGTTAATGAAATGACACACCTTATCTCCAAAGGTGGCTTCGGTCACCATCTTGAGCACAGCAAGATGAGGATCTTGACTGAGAGGTTTGTCACAGATCCAAGGGTCGTCCCAAAAACGAATGGTCAATCCATTTCCAAGACACCACCTTAAGCCTTCCATGATGATCTTCCTTGTTTTAGTGACACCATTCCAGAAATGAGATCCGCTAGGAAGGTTGTGCTCTCCAAGAAAGGGAACCTGATGAAGGTACTTAGCTTTGATGATATCAATCCAGGTGGCTTTTTCGTTGATGGTAAGTCTCCAGGACTACTTGGAAATGAGAGCCATGTTCATCCGCTTGATGTCCCTGAAGCCGAGATCTCCATCCTTTTTCTTGGAACAAACCTTGTCCCAGGCAACAAGGGGAAATTTGTTCTTGTTTTCGTTTCCCGCTCAAAGGAATCTGCGTTGAATTTGCTCAATTCTTTGGCGGATGGAAGGCTGGAGCTTTGAAGATAGATAAGAAAAAAATAGGAATACTTTGCAAGCAAGCCTGGACCAGAGTGGCTTTGGCTGCCTGACTGAGCAATGAACTTTTCCAGCCTGCAAGCTTCTTGTTGAGACGATCTAGAATAGGGTTCCACATAGCCGAGACTGATTTGCCATGGAAAAGCGATAATCCGAGATAAGTAGTTGGAAGGCTCCCAATGATACACCCAAGGATCTCAACAATCCTGTTTTTCCTATGGATGGGAGTATTGAGGAAGTATAGATTGCTTTTGCGGTAATTGACTTTCTTTCCAGCCGCCTTTTCATAAGAGTCAAGGATGCTCTTAATGATTTTTGCTTCGGGGACAGAAGCATGAGAGGAAAGAATAGTATCATCCACAAACTGTTAATGGGAAATGGCATTGGTTGTTGAGGCTGGTTTGATCCCAAAGACGAGTCCACTGTTGCAGGTAGCAGTAAGGGTCCTTCCAAGGGTTTCGGCCAAAATGATGAAGAGGAAGGGTGACAAAGGGTCCCCTTGAACAAACTATATTATTACAAACAATTTTATTTATTTTATTTAAAAAAATTCATAAATTTAAACCTAAATCTCTTATATTTCACATTACCGTTAATATGATTATAGATTATTTATTTATTATTTTGATTTGGTACTATAGGGTTATCGTCTCACAACTATGGTGTTGGACATTCTATTTTAAGATGCACTTATTATTCTTGTATGCTTAAATGTTTGCGTGTTGATGCGTGAGATGGATCTATTTTTTTATTAGTCTACTAATCATGTATTGGTTTCACTATTACTATTATTTTATACATAAATAACTTACCGATTCATGACATTTTTTATGATAACAAGTCAATCATCACATCTAATTATTCATATTACTAAACCACCTTGTTTTTAAAGCTAGCGTTGCATCATGAACAAATTAAGGCTTCACTTGCATCCTCATGCAAATATAATTTTATTCTTCTAAATGTTACTAAACCACCTTTGTTTTTAAACTAACCCTATTCTTTTCAACTTAATTTGTTCATGATTCAGCGCTAGCTTTAAAATTATATTTGCATAACATTTAGAAGAATAAAATTATATTTGCATGTGAGATGCAAGTGAAGCCTTGTAGAGGACATATTTCATCCACATATATTACATTATGTTTTCACATGCATTCAATAAATAATATCATTATGGTATTTAGTTATATTATTATTATGATAAGATATTATAATTAATATTAGTGTAATAGTATAATTAATTGTATTATCATAATATACTAATAAAGTATAATATAAAAGGTGTTAGGATTTTTTAAAATTTTATTTTTTATCATTAATAAAAAAATATAATATATTATTATTATATTATAATAAAGTAGATTATGTTATAGTGGTATTTAATAATGAAAAGAAAAAACAAAGCATATGTTAAAATAAATATAGAAATTGATGTTGGAACCAAAAGAGATGATCTACATTTCATTGAGAAGGAGAGTACATATATAGTAAATAAGAGATGTTAGTATTTGCAAATAGGAAAAAAACCTAATCATAATCATAGGCAAAGTGCACATTAATATTTTAACATCTTTCTTAATGTGCACTTTTCTAAGTACAAAATGTACATTAATATTTTAACATCCCCTTCATGATGAAGATCGTCTAGAAGGTGTTGGTCTCTACCGAAAATGCATCTTTATACAATAGAAAACAAAAAAAATCCAAAGTGTTGAAAACTCTTAGTCTTCGAAGTAATTGGAAGTTGTCTCAAATCAAAGTGTCAAATCTCTTGTAATCTATGATAGAAAGTGTAGGAGCACAAGGGGTGCTTGATGTCGAAGCCAAAATCCACTGTAACCAATGCTGCAAGAAGGTATAACTAAAATCTACCAAATATCGATGACTTGCTCTTAGAGTCCTTGATGATAGATCAAAATGGAGTAACAAAAGTATAAATCTATCCTAGAACTTATCTCAAAACAAGACATTGAACAAGGTTGCCACAACACTTGTGCCAATGCCAACAAAGTGGATTTAAGTACTAAGGAGTGTCGAGTATGATCGATAATGCACTCCATACATAAAGTACCAAAATTCAAGCATACCGTCATAAAAAAAAATACAATGCTTCCATTAGAACTGGCTCAGAAAGACCCTTCCAATGACTATAAACACGAATATCTTTGGTGAAGTAGCCACCTCGGTTTTTGAGTCCAAAGTGATCTACAACCATATTTGAATAACTCCAACCGTAAGGTTTTATTTTATCCATTACATACCCTAAATTTCTGGACCAGAGCTCCAGTGTAATGTATCTTTGTGTCCTCCTCATGGCAGTGATCGACACATGATCATCTCCTATTCTTAATGTAGATATGCAATTCCACGAGCTGCGCCCAAAGCAATTGAATACAGTTGTTCCCAACTGAGCATGTGTGGCTTGTCTTTTTCCACAAAAATAAACTTCTCGAGAGATCCATTCACCATGTACTCGTACACAAGTGTGCTTCTCCCTATGTTGTGCAGTAACACTAGAAAAACCATTGTTATGGTTGTAAATTACATCTCTTACCCAAGAATTCTCTCTAGGAACCATAACACAATACATAATACAATGATCCCACAACTCAATGTGGGAGTCCAATGACATTTACACAAAGGTCATGTTTGTATACTTATTCGTTCTCTATATCGAACCATCCTTGAAAGCTCCTACATAATACTTCATATCAAACATATCCTGCATCATTCCGTGAAACCTAACGAGTGTATAGGATTGAATGGAATCTAATATTACCAAATTTATCTTGAGAATCTTCTCAAGGGCACCATATTGAAAGATAAATTTGTGAAATAGATCAATGGTTTCCCAATTTTTTCTTGCAAGTTTTGAAGGATAGGCTCTTGCATACATTGCTTTGTCAAACATAAATCTAACAACACCCAAATATTTTCTCAAACAATCAAATGTTGGACCTCCCATAGTATCGATTTCTATTAATTCATAGATGTTTACTATTGTTAATGAATTTTAATGGCTTGATCGATGCCCTTGACCAATTCGTCAAAAGTTTAAGTGTGACAATAGGAGACCCTTATGTACAAGTTAGCATATAAAATATCAAGTTCGGGAGGATTGAAATACCCGTGAGATGGTGAATCTTGGGATTTGCACACAAATTTGTGTTTTTATAACAGAGACAAACAAACCAAAGTTATTGTTGCTTTAGAGTCCCATATGGCTCTCCAAACTCCTCCCATGAAATATATTTTGACATATCCTTCACCCAAAAATTGAAAATACCAACAGTGAATCAAACCATGATCAAATTGATTTCATGCAACCTTGCTTACTCAGTTTCCAAACTCAGAACACTGATAAACTGTGATGTGATAAACATATCATCAAAAATCAAATTGAACTTCGAAGGTAATGTTGTGTAGTACCAAAATAGGGATGAAAATCTTGTGAATGGGAAGAGGGGGGGATTTCCATGAGGTAAATACCCCCTCATAGGTGAATCATAGGCGGATCTTAACAACAAAAATAAGGGAGGGGCACAGGAGGAAAATCAAAAGCAAATAACCCTGTTCTAATAGACCAGATCAGCCCATGGTTGCAAGTCTAGAGCATACTTGGAATGCTTGCTTCTAACCAGAAACTATGGAGGGCTAATAGGGGAGGAGTATTTCCTTAGGGAAATCTCCCCTCATAGGTAGATCTTATTACTCTAATACCAGATGTTAGAACCAAAAGATATGATCTATATTATATTGAGAATGAGACTATATATATAGCAAAGAAGAGAGGTGTTAGGATTTGTAAAGAGGAAATAATCCTAATCCTAATCATAGGCAAAGTGCACATTAATATTTAAAAAAATAAGTCATATTATATTATAATTGAATTATAAATGATATTTCAACAAATTGTATTTATATTATAACAAAATGATTGTATCAATGATTACCTTATTTGATTGGTAGAATATATAATGGAATGGAATTGTTTAGTAAAACTTAAATTATTAGAATGTTGTACATACATATAGACAACATGGTGTCTCTTGGATTCTTAAGGGACTCTTGATGTTCCAATTCCTTCAGAGATTAATACTCCATGTTTTGTCTCTTCAATTCCCCATCAAACAATTTAATAATAATAATTATCTAACATCCCACCCTTTTACATTATTTGGTATACAAAGAGAATTGAGAAACAATTCAAACTTTACTCGTCTAAATGCATTTGTGAAAATATTTGCAAGTTGATCTCTAGTGGGAATGTACTTGAGATATATTTGGTGATTTTGAACTTGTTCTTGATTGAAATGACAATTAACCTTTAATGTGCTTTATCTTTTCATGAAATAGTGGATTCTTGATCAAATTTCAAACACCTTGATTATAACAATTCAACAAGGTTCTTTTTTATACACACCCATATTTGACAATATTCTTTGTAACCAAATTCTTCACCTCTATAGATGAAAATGCTACTACATGTTATTTTTTGCTATGCCACAAGATAAGTCTAGACCCTAGATGAAACACATATCCAAATGTTGACTTTATGCCATCTAAAAATCTAACATAATATCCCTATAAGAAAAATGATCATTCTTCTTATATTCTAAGTGATATTCTACTTTACTATGGACATAATATAGTATCTTGTTTGTAGCTTTCCAATGAATTTCCTTAGGATCTTGCATGAATATTGAAAGATAACTTACAAAAAAATTGATGTCAAATCTAGTGTTCGTTAGGTATATGAGGCTCCCAATTAGCTAATGATAAAAAGTAGTAGATACATGAGGTGATTTATCATATCTAAATAGTTTTAACCCCAGTTCCATTCATGTCACCACAGGTTTACAATATATCATCCTATATATTTTTAGCAATGTTTTGGCATACTTTGTTTGTGTGATGAGAATGTGGTTCTTTCTCTACCAAACTTCTAAGCTAATACAATCTTCAAAATCCCCAAATCTATCATGTCAAATAATGTTTTTAAGTCATCCTTTACATCATTCACAAATTTATCTAAACTTCCAGTGATGACCAAATCATCAACATAAATCACAAGAATCACTATCTCATTTATAATTTTCTTGACATAGATATTTGCATTAGAGGGATTTATGATGAATCCATTCTACAATAAATGATCATTAATTTTGATATACCAATATCTAGGAGCTTGTTTCAACTCATTTAATGACTTTTTCAGTCTACATACTTTTTGATATCACCCATTGTCAACAAATCCCTTAGGTTGTGTCATGTACACTTATTCAATATCACCATTGAGGAAGGCACTTTTGACATCCATTTGATGAATTTTCCAACCAAATTGCATTGCCATTGCAAAAATTACATGAATGGTAGTCATCTTTGTTATAGGTATGAATACCTCTTTATAATATATTACTTCCTTCTATGCATAGACCTTCACAAATAGCTATACCTTATATTTTTCAATGGATCTATTTGTCTTATACTTGATTCTAAAAATCCACTTGTAGCCTATGGGTTTCTTCCCATCTAGAAAATCAAAAAGATCCCATGTTTCATTTTTCATCAAATATTTGTATTCTACTTTCATAGTTTCCTTCCATTATGGCAAGCTTAGTGTTTCCTTTATTAAGGCTAGTTTTGCATTCTCCATTATAAAAGTCATCAAGGCTAAATTTACCTCATGTCGTCTAATACTATGAGTACATGGTTATTTGGAGGTTAGATTAGGTGGTGCATCAAGCTTAAAATTTTTGAGATTATTTTTGAGCCATTTTGAAGTCCTTTATTATGGTGGAGTAGCCACTATATATTCTTATATTGGTTCATCAATCACTTATGACTCTATCTCATATTCTAGAACTTCTTTGAAAAATTCATCATTTGATGGAGTGCTTACAATAGGAGATTAAAACTTCTAAGGATCTTCAATATTTATCTTATTTATAACATCTTCATCAAATACCATATCTCTACCTATATGTATGTTCTTGGTGACTAGATCAATTAGTCGATAAACTTTTGATGCCTCATCATACCCAAGAAATATGCAAGGTATATTTTTTGCATCCAACTTGGTCCTCTTTTGTTTTGGCATATGCATGTATGTCTTATTTCTAAAAACTTTGAGATTAGAAATCAATGGCTTCCTCCTAGACCAAGCTTCTTTAGGTAAAATTTATTGAAGATACACTATAGTAGTTATAGCTTCAACCTAATACTGCTACTCTAGACTAGCTCCCATGAGTATGCAATAAACCATTTTCATGATGGAACAATTTCTTCTCTTAGCAACCCCATTCTGTTATGGAGTGTAAGAAGTAGTAAGTTATCACTTGATTCTATTTTGTGCAAGGAACCTAAAAAAATATTAGATGTATATTATCCTCCTGAATATGAGTAGAGGACTCGAACGTGATGTCCAGTTTCTATTTCAACATGCTTCTTAAAGAGTTTGAAATTTATAAAGGCATCTGATTTGAGTGGCAAGAAATATACCCATATCTTTTGTGAGTAATCATCAACAAACAACTAAAAATACTTGTGTCCATCGTAACTAGCTAGCATTGATTTAAACAGATCGATGTATATGACATCTAACAATCCTTTAACTCTATGAGTACTAAGCTTAGAAGGTACTTGGTATTGCTTTCTTGCTAAACAACCTGAGCAAACTAGCAATGTAGGTAAAAGGTCAGGTAGTCCTATCACCATATGACATTATTTAGTTGTATTAAGTATCCAAAACTTAGATGTGCATATCTCCTATGCTAGAGAGAAGTAGCATCTGTTATGGATATGAATACTGCAACACTAGGAGATGACATGATATCAAGGGTAAACAAACCATTCTTATAGGAACCAGTTGCTACAAACTTACCATATTTTGTGATTAAAAACCTATTTTTACCATCAATAAACCTAAATTTAATTGTCATATCTTGATCTAGAATTTATGAAATAGATAGCAAGTTGTTTGCTAATCCATATACATATAGCACACTCTCAATTGTACATTTTCCATTAGTTAAATGAAGAGGAACATTTTCCAATCCTTTAGCATGATAGGTCTTATCATTAGCAAGAGTGATTGGTTTCCCACATTTTTCTTGTAGGGATTCAAACCACATTATTTCTCCAATCATATGCTTGCTAGGACCTAAATTAATATTCTAAATTTCATCCTTTGGCTTTGTCATGCCCTGTTCATCAAAACCTTGTGTGCTAGTTTAGAGTCTTGTTCATAATTAAATTTTGGTTCTTCATGTGTAACATGCCCTTGTTACTACTTAGGATATGGTTTGAATTGTGACTTATTTTAAGGAGGATTATGGTATTGAAACCCTCGAGACATAGAAGTGTATCTACAAAACTTTGTATCATGTCCTCTATCAAAAATATGATAGTATCTCCTTTTTCTTTAAGGTTATTTTTATGACATTGATGAAGATAAGGAAGGACTATTTTGTGACATTGATGAAGATAAGGAAGGACTATTTTGTGACTTCTTTGTGGAAATGAGTGCATTATTTGTCCATTGGTCCTTTAATTGATTGTTTGCTTCCTCTTGTTGAAGCATATTCACCATTTCATCAAAGGACACCTTTTTGTTTGATACTTACAAAGAAGTAATTAGAACTCAAAATGAATTTGCTAAGGCTCTAAGTATGATGGGTACTAAGAGCCTATCTTATACTATTTTTCCATGATATTCAATATTGCTTTCAATTTAGCAGGTATGTGAAGAAATTCTTCAATGTTTTATCCATCTTGAACTCTTAGTGTATGGAGTTGAGATTGAAGGTGAAGAATTATGGCCTCATTTTTCCTTAAAAAAATGGTATAAAGTTTATCCCAAGCCTCCTTGGATTTTTTTGCTTCACCAATGTTTGGTTGAATGACATATGTTGTGGTATTTGCCTCATAAAACAATTGTTAAGCCTCTTCATCCTCTTTTGGTTGAGTGATATTTCTAGTGACAATGTCCCAAAGTTTCTCAACCACTAGAATGGTCCTGATCTTGTTTTCCATGGTCCAAACTATAAGAAAAAAATGAATGTCATTATGGTGAGGGTTTTGTATGTCTCTTCAATGGTCCTCCTTTCAATATACCACTAGTCTAATATACTGAAAATTTATATATATTCACCCTTTCTATATACCCATTGGTACATGGAGGAAGCTAGTCCTCTCAACATACATGGTTGTATGTAAGAGATATCTTAAGGTATGTGAAAGAGAATAATATGTGGTACTAAGGTAGTACAAAAAGTGATTCACCTTATCAATGACACATGTTTAAAGTGAAATCCTTGTACATGGATTTAACTTTGCTATATACTTAGAATTTCTCAATTTTAGGATTTACGTTTAACAATAGTGATGAATAGGGTAAAAAAATGAAGAGAAAAAATTACATAACAAATAATTTTCTTATTTCTCCCTGACAATTATAGGATCAATGCTCATACATAAGTATGGTAGCTATAGTAGGATATAGACATAGTACTTTAACATAATTACTTCACTTGTAAATGCAAGCCAAAGGTGTCATTGATATTGAACTCTGCAAGTGTGCTTAAGAAAGAGTTTGTTTTGAGTACAAAGTATGAAAAAAATGAGATGTCGATCATTGCCAAAAATACACCTTTTTACAAAAAATAATTTTACCACCCCTATTTTATTTTTTAATTTTACAAAAAACAGAAATCATTATAGTTTACTTTTCAATTCTTTACCCTTACTAAACTATAAGAATTTGAAAAATAAATTTTCTTCCTAGGTAGTAAATTTCTTCTTCTTTGGTGAGCTTTGACCCTTCAACATCTATTTAAAAAACTTAATATTTTATTTTAACTTGACAACTTTCCAACTAACTCTCATATGTGTATATTATACCCCATGCTTTTAAATAGGCAAGGAAAAAACTTCAATTAAAAATATTTTTTTCTCACCTGCACTCTTCTGATTGTCATCATCAATAATCCTTCTACCCAAGATGTACATGTACATGCACATGTGGCTATTATCTTCACTTGAGGCAAGACGTACACATGACAGGTCAAAGCATAGGTTAAAAGAACATATACTACAACTCAATGCAAATTATTTCAAGGTAAATATGCTTTTAGGCCATATAATATCTTCAAGTAGGTTAGGACACAAATGCTTAGGGTGGCCATGATTGTGGTTTCTTCTATATATGCCATTATACAACTGTCTCCTGGTGAAATTTGCAATTTTAATTTCACTTCTACCTCAAAGGTTAAGCTAAAAAAATTTAAAAATTGGAGTCTTTGGATTATATTAATAGCGTAATGAGATAAATTAATAGGGTACTATTGATAGTTTAGTGAGGTATTAACAGAGTAAATTAACATAAAAAATAAATTTGTCTTGTAAAGATATTTGATTGGGCTTGGAAAGTTTGGGTTTTGTATTGGTGCTCAAGAATAGAACAAGGGTTAATGACAAACAAAATGACTAATAGTTTTTATGTAGAATGAAAACTTCTAATAGACAATAGAAATCCCTTGAATTGACACTTTAATAAAAAATATCCTCATAATAGCTTAAAAATTGTCATTATTTCATTCACCTTTGAACTCGCCCTTTTGTTTTCTTACTACAAATTCTTTGTATCACCTTTGAATGGCCTCCTCAAAATATACTCTCCTTATTGCACCAGAAGAAAATTGCAGTGATCTAAGAAGAAAATTGGACAAATATTTTTGATTCAAAAAATGGGGTTATGTTGCTCTAATACCAATGATGAATAGAGCATTGAATGGAATGGAATTGTTTAGGAAAAAATAAATTATCAAAAGGTTGTACATATGTATATATACAATAAGGTGTCTCTTGTATTTTTAAGAGACTATTGATGTTCTCGATTCCTTTGGAGATTAATATAGTCCATATTTTATCTGTTCAATTTTATCACAAATAATGTAATAATAAATCATGGTATTTTAACTAACCGATTATAATATGACTACGTTATTATAGTTTTTCAATAAATTTTATTAAATTATGATCTCATTATTTTTAAGTTTTCAAGAAAACATAGTTTATCCTATAATATTTTTAACAAGCCATGTACCATTGACATTCAAGTCAAGGCTCCTTTTCATAATACCCTCACACAATGACCTAAGAATTTTACACCTATTCTTGGTGTATAAATATTCCTCTTTCCCATAGCATATATCTTCAAAAGAAATTATCCCTTAGGGAGCTCCTTTTTGCTTTTTTGGTAACATGTAGCTCCTTTAAATCTAAATCTCTTATTTTTCTAATCTTCCTTACAACAATATGCATTTAAACTAAATCTGAATCTTCTTTAATTTATTTTATCAACTCATAGCTTTATGATAACTTAGAACCTTGAAGAAGTTTCTATCATACCTAATTTATTGCATTATCATATTCTATACCATTACTTTAAGTTCTCATTGTATGTCTCATATAAATCCATTCCTTATATATCTCATATCATGCCATCTAACATAACCTTAAGGAAAAATTGTAACCATGATTAAGTCCATATCTCTATGAACTAATTGTATGCCCTACAAATTATGCACTATGAGAGAATTATATAAAATTTCAATACAACATTGACCATATGTATTATATACTTTAACAAATACATTCAAAATTTTACTATATCAACCCATAAAAAGATCATCTATTATCCTTTGTGTACTTTAATATACAATAAATTTAAATTTTGTATTGCATTGAGTTGCTTTAGACCTTCAACTCCCCTAAAATAAGTTCACAATTTAATATTTTTAATATCATTATTCATGGTATTAAAAATTTATAACTTTTTATGAAAAATATTATCTCAACTAATTATATTCTTTGACTTTAAAAATTTAAATTTAATTCTTACCTAATAATATATACATAATAAATTATTTTTTGGTAAAGGGGTTTTGAAAGGATCCCAAAACATTTTACAGAGCTAATTAGAAATAGGTAATCTACTTGGGATTACCTTGAACAACAACCAAACTAGAACAACTTCTAAACAGAAGCCACGAACAACAAAGAAGAAAGAACAATACAACTGAAGCACCAAACAAAAGGGAAAAAGGAAAGCTTAACAATAAGAACTTAGGAAGAAATTGAACATATAGAACAATAAATATGTAATTCTAGGATCTGCTTCCAACACATTTAATTGCATCACAATGGTATCATTTGCATCAATTACAAAGCTTGTCCTATTTTCGATGATCTCAATGTCATAAATGGATTGCCATCTACACTTGAAATGATGAATTTTCCCAATACTATTATCTCAACTAATTATATTCTTTGACTTTAAAAAATCTAAATTTAATTCTTAACTAATAATATATACATAAATAATAAAATTTTTATTGGTAAAGGGGTTTTGAAAGGATCCCAAAACCTTTTATAGAGCTAATTAGAAATAGGTAATCTACCTGGGATTACCTTGAACAACAACCAAACTAGAACAACTTCTTAATAGAAGCCACATACAACAAAGAAGAAAGAACAATACACCTGAAGCACCAAACAAAAGAGAAAAAGGAAAGCTTAACAATAAGAACTTAGAAAGAAACTGAACACATAGAACAATAAATATGTAATACCAGGATCTGCTTCCAACACATTTAATTGCAGCACAATGGTATCATTTGCGTCAATTGAAAAGCTTGTCCTATTTTCAATGATCTCAATGTCGTAAATGGATTGCCATATGCACTTGAAATGATGAATTTTCCCAATAAAGTAACACCATCGCACTTGAAATGATGAATTTTCCTAATAATATTATCTCAACTAATTATATTCTTTGACTTTAAAAAACCTAAATTTAATTCTTAGCTAATAATATATACATAAATAATAAAAAATTTATTGGTAAAGGGGTTTTGAAAGGATCCCAAAAATTTTTATAGAGCTAATTAGAAATAGGTAATCTACCTGGGATTACCTTGAACAACAACCAAACTAGAACAACTTCTAAACAGAAGCCACAAACAACAAAGAAGAAAGAACAATACAACTGAAGCACCAAACAAAAGGGAAAAAGGAAAGCTTAACAATAAGAACTTAGGAAGAAACTGAACATATAGAACAACAAATATGTTATACCAGGATCTGCTTCCAACACATTTAATTGCATCACAATGGTATCGTTTGCATCAATTGAAAATCTTATCATGTTTTCGATGATCTCACTATCGTAAATGGATTTCCATATGCACTTTACATGATGAATTTTCCCAATAAAGTAACACCACCGCACTTGAAATGATGAATTTTCCTAATAACATTATCTCAACTAATTATATTCTTTGACTTTAAAAAATCTAAATTTAATTCTTAGCTAATAATATATACATAAATAATAAATTTTTATTGGTAAAGGGGTTTTGAAAGGATTATGAACCTTTTAGAGAGCTAATTAGAAATAGGTAATCCACCTGGGATTACCTTGAACAACAACCAAACTAGAACAACAACTAAACAGAAGCCACAAGAAACAAAGAAGAAAGAACAACACAATTGAAGCACCAAGCAAAAGAGAAAGAGGAAAGTAGAACAACAAGAACTTAGGAAGACATTGAACATATAGGGTACCAAACACACAATACCAGGATCTACTGCCAACACATTTAATCACACCACAATGGTATCATTTGCATCAATTGAAAAGCATATCCTATTTTCTACGATCTCAATATCGTTAATGGATTATCGTCTGCATTTGAAATGATGAATTTTCCTAGTAAAGTAACACCACCGCACTTGAGCACAAGCCCAAAGGAAAACAACTAACCTCCACAACCACATCCAACCATCAAAGAAAGAGCTTTCCATCAGAATTTATATGAACACTAAGGTTTAAAGGAAAGTTATTATGCCAAATATGTAGATTCTCTTCCAACACCCCTAAATTTAGAAATATATATGTATCCTGATTGTCTTCTTTATAAACATGTTGGACAACAATATTATTGAATTTGGTCATGTATCTTTTACACTCATTGATGATGTTGCTTACACTCCAAGTAGGGACTTGAGACTGAGTTATATAATTGATAACATTCATCGAGTCCCCTTCAATGATTAAATTCTCACTACCAAGGTCTTCAAGTATGGAGAGTCCCATATACAGAGCTCTTGGTTCAGTAATATTATTGGATTGAATACCCATATTTTTAGCATAAGATAATATTATTTTCCCTTGATAGTCCTTGACTATGCCCCCACCTCCAGCTCTGCCTGGGTTACCTTTGGTAGCTCCATCAAAGTTGAGTTTAAGCCATCCATTTAATGGAGGAGACCATTTGACCATGGACCTATCAATCTTGGGTGCAATAGGCCAGTGAGGTTTACAATGAGTTTTAAGATATTCATACAACCCAGACTCCGATCTTCCTTAGGGTACTTTTAAGGATGGGATTAATTGGTTATTCTCCATGGTAAAGGCGATAATACATATTAATACAGTTTGATAGTCATTGGATCTATCATAGAAGGCTCTACAATTTATTTCTAACTAGAGCTACCACAAGAAGTGGGGAAGGAAAAATGACCAAAATGCTCTGAGGTGCACGTTGGAGAATGGATTAGACCATTGCTCACATAACTCCAAAATGGTTCTCAATTTTACCTAGGCTAAGCTGACCAACTGAAATAGAGAGTAAAAAATAGAGCACAAAAAAGGACATTCAAGGAAAAAATGACTCATTGACTCCCAATTGGATTTGCATAGATAACATCGGTTAGGAATAGTCAAACCTCTAATGAGAATATTGTCTATTGTAAGAACCTTGTTCTGGACCACCAACCAAAAGAAAAAGGTGATTTTAGGAATAAGTTTAGTGATCCAAACCCATTTGAAGGTAGGCCAATAATCAACGGGATGGTCTTGAAGGTAATAGGTAATTTTTACAGGAAAACAACCATCTCCATAAAACCTCCATATAGGCGTATCTCTAGGCATATTGGTAGGGATGATGCAAGTTTTGAGAAGATTATTGATTTCAGATGTAACTAATTTTCCTTCATCGCTGATTTTGGTTATCGGAATATATTTCTATGTTGCACGCTACGACCACTGAAGGATGAAGTTATCCACATTCTCACCAAAGATCTGATCAATGTGAGGCTTTAGAACAACAAGTTTTGGATCATTGATCAACGATTGGTCCTTGAGCCAGGTGTCTTCCCAAAATTTGATATTTCTTCCACAACCAAGGTTCCATCTTACTCCTTCCTTTAAGAGGTTTTTGGTTTGGATGATAGAATTCCAAAACCAAGATCCATGAGGAAGGGGATGATCATCCAGGAAGGATATTTGTTGTAAGTATTTACCTTTGATGATCTCGATCTAGGTTGCTTGACAATTATTTATAATCCTCCATCCCTATTTAGCTATAAGAGCTAAATTCATTTTTCTGACTTTGCGGAAGCCCAATCCTCCCTGATTTTTCTTCGTGTAAACCCTATCCAAAGAAACTAGAGGATATCACCTACGATATTCAACTCTAGACCATAGAAATTTCTTCTAGATTTTCTCTATTCTCTTGCAAATGGATGTTGGTGCTTTGAAAATGGACATAAAGAAAATAGGGATACTTTGGAGATAATCCTAAATGAGCGTTGCTTTTGTCACTTGGATTAACAATATCCCTTTCCATCCATCAAGCTTCTTAAGGATTCGATCAATGACATTATTCCACATCCCAACATTAGGGTTTCCTTGGAATAGTGGAATACCAAGATACATGGATGGCAGATTCAATATGGAACACCCCATGATTATGGTAATTTTAATTTGTCTATATATGGGTGTATTTAAAAAATAAATTTTACTTTTTTGAAATTTGATATTTTGCCCCGTGGCTTCCTCATATAGGTTAAGAATGGCTTTAATGGTCTTTTCCTCAAGAACAAAAGTACATGTCATCAAAATCATATCATAAATAAATTGTTAATGCATTATAGGATTGGAAACAGAGGAAGATATTATTCCAAAAATCACTCCTACTAGAAATGCCACCTTTAGTGATTTGCCTAATGATTCCTCCAATATTATGAAAAGAAATTATGATATTAGATCACCCTACCATAGACCTATACTGATCTTAAAATACATAGCCATTAATACATTTACCAGCATGGAGAACCAGGTAGAGGAGAGACATTCCTTAATTAGGGTAATCCAATCTATGTGAAAGCCAAATTTAGCTAAAATAACATAGAGAAAATCCCATGAAACATGGTCAAAGGTTTTATTCATGTCAAGTTTAATAAGAAGACTTGGATTTTTGCTTCTGGTTACAGAGTGGATGAGCTCGTGAATTGTAATAATGACATCTATAATGAGTCTCCCCTGAATAGAACTACCCTAGCAATGTTCAATGATGTTTGACTATAAAATTTTCATTCTATTAACTATGATTTTGGACAAAATCTTGTAGATAACATTGCAAATACTGATGGGCCTAATATTATACATAGAACAACATTGATAGGATTTAGGAATGAGGGCAAGAAAGGTCGAATTGGTTTCTATAGGTAAGCTTTTAGACTTATGAACATCTTGAATAGCTTTGGTTATATCATTACCAATGATATCCCTAAATTATTGGAAGAAGCGCAAGGAAAATCCATTCATTCCATGGACCTTATTAGGTGATATAGAAAAAATAGCCTCCTTGATTTCTTCATTGGTAAAGGGCTTCAACAAATGAGCATTATAATCTTGGAAAACCAAGCAAGGGATATTTTGAAGAAGAATATTGAAATCATGGGATGAACTTGGTTGAGATGGCCTGAGGATATTCTAAAAATGCTTGACCACCTAACTTCAAATATTGTGGATATCACTGGTAGTGGTTCCATAAATTTTAGTCAACTCTCAGATTTTATTTATACTTTGACATCCAATATTCAAAGCATGAAAGTAATTTGTGTTAGCATCCCCATCCTTCAGCCATAACACCCTAGATTTTTATCTCCAAAAGATCTCCTCCTTGGCTAGAATATTATGATACTCGGTTGTGAGGCTTTTTTCCTTCTCTCTTATGGCTACATCCAAATTTCCTTGCTGGATTTGATTTTCAATATCCTAAATCTACCGAGAAATGTCTTGTTTGCATTTGAATATGTTTCCAAATACTTCTCTATTCCACACCTTGATTTTTTTTGATAAAGTGGAGGTGCTAGGAGATTTGAAGCATAGGTGTTCTAAGGAAAATCTTTGGTCCACCATTCCTCAATTTTACATTGACTATGTGAGTGTTGTAGCCACATTGACTCAATTCAAAATGGGATTTGAAATATCACAGCAGAGCACAACCCTTCCAATATCAACGTATTATGATCCAAACTTATTCTAGGTCGAGCACATAGAGTGGCATCACTAAATATATTGATAGCTTCTTTAGAAATTAGAAACCTATCAAGTCTCAACTATATATGCTGGCTACCAATCCTTCTATTGGTCCATGTATATTTAGCTCCTCTTAATTGGATGTCCATTAGTTCATTTTCATTTATGAACTTATAAAACTCTTCATAACACCTTGGCAAAATAGGGTTACCTCCATATTTATGAGATGGATAAAGAGAGGTGTTGAAATCACCAGCTAGCATCCATGCTTCTATTTGGAAAATATACCTCATTTGACTCAACAAGTGCCAAATATTTAACCACTTTGATGGGTTATTAGGGGCATAGATGTTTGATAGAACCCACTAGGTTTTAGTGTCTTTTTTGTAAAAGAGTATGTTAATTATTTTGTTTGAAGTAGAAATAAGTCTACCTTCAATTTTAATAGGGTCCCACATACATAAAAGTCCACTAGTCATACCTTGAGCTGGGCTTAATATGTATTCATAATTCTTCCATAGACTTTTAAAAATTCTTTCACTATTGGCATCATCAATATTAGTCTCCTACAACAAAATAATACTGGGTTTCAATTCAGCTCTCATGGATGAAACCAACCTTTGCTTGGGTCACCCATTTAACCCTCTCACATTCCATGAGAGGATCTTCATATGAGATTTTTTGATAGAGATTTCTTGCCTCTGATTCTTCTCTAAGTCAAAGGTGGTTTGGATCTCTTCCCATCCTTATTAGGGAAGTCAACATTATTTTTTTCTATCAAATAAGTGAGAATGGTAAACTAAATTGAGGAACACAAGCTTATACTGAGAGGGGGATGAATAGTATAAGACCATTTTTTACTATTATTCTCAAATTAATGTTATGAAGTGTATAGATAGCAATATAAATAGTAGTAATAAAAACAATGCACAAAAATCCACACACTATAAAGACATAGATTTAATGTGGTTCACCCAATGTGGGCTACCTCCATAGAGAAAATATTTCTTCTAAATATTTCTCAAATAATATCTTGGGAATATTTCCAAAATTACAATGTTTATGGACCTCGGTCCAAAGGAGATGCTGATCCCCTAAATATCAAGTTCATGGATCTCTTCCACAGGAGAACTCTTTCCCCTTCTGCTCTGGCTAGTGATCTTCTAGAAGACTCTATCTCTTTGCTGCACTAACTTGTGGATCTCTCTCCACTTGAAGACTCCTCACTCAGATCTATCTTCAATTGTCCTGGATGCTGGATATCTATCCACTAAGACTCTATCCTCTATACTCTGTCACATTCAAATATTTGTCTCAATACTGTACCAAACATAGTTCAATTGGTATAGCATAGTTCTACTCAATATCTTGCACTAAACACAGTAAAATTAGTCTAGTACAATTTTTCTCAATAGGTTCACTTAGAACTTGCTCAAATCTGATCAACAGGTTCACACAAAAACTATCCAAATTTACTCAACAGGTTCACATTAAACCTTTCCAAATCTGGTCAACAAGTTCACACAAAACCTATCCAAATATGCTCAACAAGTTCACACAAAACTTGTCCAAATTTGCTCAACAAGTTCACACAAAACCTGTCCAAATCTGCTCAACAGGTTCACACAAAACCTGTCCAAATCTGCTCAACAAGTTCATATAGAACTTGTCCAAATCTTCTCAACAAGTTCACACAGAACTTGTCCAGATATGCTCAACAAATCCTTTATAGTACTTGCTCAAATCTGCTCAATAAGTCTTCTATAGGACTTGCTCAAATCTGCTCAATAAGTCCTCTATATGACTTGCTCAAATCTGCATAGCAAGCTTTCACAAAAGCTTAACTCAAAACAGTCCACAAGTCTTCTCAAATATTTGTCTCAATCACATAGAATAATAAAGAGACTTGTTAGAGACTCAATATGTTCTAAGCTCAATGTAAAATCAATATCTCAAATCAATCTCACAGAAGCATAAAGAGAATTGTTAGAGACTCTATATGTTCTATACTCAAATCCCAATATCAACTCAATAGAAGCATTAAGAGAATTGTTAGAGACCGTATATGTTCTATACTCAGATCTCAATCTCAACTCAAATCAACCTCAATATCAACTCAAATCAATCTCAACTCAAATCAGAATATTGAATAGTTTGTTTCTAGGAACTTGAAAAACCACATGCATCCACTTAACTAGGCTTAATCAACTCAACTCAACCAATCACCTCAAGAAACAATCCTTTCTCACAAACCCTAGTCTAAGCATGTATTAACCAAATCAACTCAAAATGTTTCCAACAATGCTCAAACACAAGTCTCACATAGCAATGATACTCATGTTATTTTCTAACTCAAGTTCAAGTTCATTTCATCATCAATGGGCTTAAAAAACAATACTAATAAAACAAGGTTCAAATACAACTCACAAACCAGAAAATCTTGAAGCATTCAACCAATCATTTTCTCAAAGGAAACCACAATCAATCCTTTTATCTCCAATGATATTTTAGAAATCAACCACCATAAAAAATCAATAGGAGAATGTGCCCATACCTTTTTGATTCCAATAAGTTATCCACAAAATTTGCCACACTTAAACAACACTTTCATTTCCAATCTAAACAAGGGTTAATGGAATTCAAATAATCACAAAATAAAGCATTACTCAAATTACACCCTTTTTTCTCCAAGTTAATAAACACATCCACCAAATTCCCTTTTATTAAAACCCTTATCAAAAATAATAAACCTCTCAAAATTGCTTTTTAAAAAACAACTCCTTATTTCTCCTAAAATTAATTCTCCATAACCATCAAATAAATCATAAACCAATTATGCTTTGCAATAATAATCACAACCCTAATAACAAACTTTAATTTCCATTAACTACCTTATAAATCCAAACTTTAGGGCTAATAAAAATTATTTAAATTCAAAACGTAATTACCTCCTTAAGGGGATTCGAACCCTTGACTAGCCACACTGTGAGAGTCTTAGTTGTGGCTAATATTCCACATGAGCTAGTTACTCATTGGAAATGCAAAGGCCCAAAGTGCCTTAAACCTTCCTCCACCTTACACAAAAGACAAAGTGCCAAAGCGCTTTCCACATGCCTTACGAAACGTCATCCAAGGGATTCAATCCCTGGTGTTTTGCACTGTCTTGTGCCTTAAACCAAAATATTTTGCCAATGCACTAGGATTTCCACCATGATTTGAATTTCCAAGCGCTATCTTTTCTTTCCTTCTTCTCTTATCAAAATTCACATGAGCTCATAGACTTATTTGAATGCCAAAAATTTATCACAAGAGCAAGGATGAAACTTTGATTCATTTACCACCCCTTTATATAGTGTTTAAAACACTTCGAAGACATCGACAAAAATATGAATTTATGTTTGCTTGATGACGTCGGTGGGAAAATTTGCATTTAAATTTAAATTTGAATTTAAATTTTAAATAATTAAAATTTAAACCAAATATTAAAACTCAAATAACTCCATCATCGGGGCACCATTTTCAATGAAACGAAAGCCCAACTTGGGTTTTAAGAAAAACCTAGATCAAATATGTTGTCCATGGTTTTAAATAAAACCTTTTATTTTTCCTGCCATGGTTTTCACAAAAACCCTTCATAGATCCTTTTGACATTAAATGCTCTTTTGACATCAATGATAACATTTTAGCTTAGGGACTCAAAATGTCCAACAATCTCCCCCTTTGTCATTTATGGCAACCCAAATACTTTTACTGAATTCTGACCTTATTTTCTACTCCCCCTAGGACTTTGCTCCCCCTGGCTCAATGCTCTCTCAGATATCAAATCTCTCCTCATATCCAAAAACTCTCACCATAATACAAAAATCTCTCCCTCTTTGAAATCAATGGCAAAGGGTCACCTTTGGGGCTCGAGGCTAAGAATTGAGTCTCTTAGCTTAGCCCCTCCCCCACCTCCACATGAGGTGGTTAATTCTGGGATGGGAGTATTTCTACTCCCCAAAAGCACTGTTCTCTGCCTTTGTCTTTTCCTCTTCCTTTTTGCTGAATCCTCTCATTGTTTCTTTCCAAGTCATCATCCCTGTTCATGTTCTTGTACTTGTTCTCATCCATGTTCCTGTTCTTGTACCTGCTCTTGTTCTCATTCTTCTCTGAGTCTCTTTTATTTTTTGAGTCTCTGTTCCTATTCATCTTCTTGTTTCTGTTCATGTTCCTATTCCTATTCTTGTTCATATTCTTGTTCCTGTTCATGTTCCTATTCCTATTCTTGTTTATATTCTTGTTTTTGTTCATGTTTATGTTCATGTTCCTATTCATGCCTATTTCTAGAATATTTTTTCTACACCATATTGATATGTGACCATAATTATTGCACTTATAACACTTAATTTTATTATTCCTTGGATGTGCAACAGTCTTAGGATTTCTCCTAGTGAAGCCATATCCTCTTCTGTCATGAATTCTGCAATTCATTGCCTTGTGACCAAACTCATTACATGAATAACAATATCCTTGGAAAATTTGTTCTCTTCCATATACTTGTCTTTCATGTGATCTACACTGTGAAGCCATATACCCAAACCTTTGACATGAGAAGCATATCCCATTGAATCTTCCTTGCCTAGACCTCATTGGTCTCTTGTTCTAATTATTGTTCCATATATATCTTCTTTGCCCATTTTCCCTATTGGACTCACTACAATCTTACTCATCCTTAGAAGTTTCACTTTCACTTGCATCTAAGAATCCCTCTTTTGAAGTATCTTCTTATGATGTTGTTTCTTATTGAAGACTTGAAGTAGACTTTGCTCTTTCCTATTTCTTTCCAAAACCAAGACTTGTTGAACATGATGTTCTCTGTTATCCACAAATGAACTTATCCAAGTTCTTAGAACTATTTGTGAAACTCTTCATCTTGATCTTGGAGTCCTGTAAATATTTCTTTAGAGTAGCAACTTCTTGTGCTAACTTCTCACATTCCAAAATATTTGCTTCTAACTTATTCTTGAACTTACTTTCCTTAGCCTTTGACTTTTCTAAGTCCTCTATGAGCAATAATCTTTCTTCATCACATTCTTGAAACTGACTTTCAAGATTAGAGTGTTGCTTTCTTACCTTTTTTACTGTGTCAAGGGCATGGATAAGTTCTCCCTTGAGATCATAATCATTATCTATTGAGTAGTCCTCTATTTTTTTGCCTTTTTCCATATCATTTCTTTCTTTTGACTTGATTTCTATAGGATCACTCAATTCTTCATCTTCTAAAGCCATTAGAAGATACTCATTTTATCTATCAAGTGCATCTTCAAAATCATCATCACTGAAACTATAACCATCTCTTGTGCAATCATCTTCAAGATGTCCAAATTTACCACATCTAAAACACTTAAGAATAACTGGAGTCTTTTTCTTAGTTTGATCCTTTTCTTCAATCATGAACAAGACTTCATATCTACCATTGTCTGAAAAACTAGCATCACTATAAAATGAGTACTTACTTGCATTATCTGCATAGTAGCTTTTCTTTTGCCTTTGGAAAAACTTCTTTCCTTCTTTGTTCTATCCATCCTTGCCTTTCTTATGGTACTTGTGTCTTTTTGATTCCCTATACTTGTGATGTCCAAACTTGCCACAATTAAAGCACTTAACTGATCTCATATCTATTGGTATTTTGAACCTTTTATCTTTTCTACCATAGTTATCTTCTTCATCACTATATGACTCACTATTTGATTCTATTTTCTTTCCATTTTTCTTTTTATCCACTTTGAAATTAGCTTCTTTCATAGGAATATGATCTTTTGTTCTTATCTCAAAAGTAGTAAGCATACCAAGAAAAGAATTCCTTATCAAAGAATCACTATCAATTGATGTTTCTATAGTAGAACATTTTCACTATACCTTTTTGGAAGAGTTCTAAAAATCTTATCACAAGCATCTGATTCATCAACCTTCATTTCAATACCTCTCATCTCTTGTACAAGTTCATCAATCTTACTGAGATAATCATGAATATTTTCATCATCTCTCATTCTTAAGTTATCACATTCTCCTTTGAGATTTTTGATTTTTGCTTTCCTGACACCTTTATCACCCTCATATATATCATGTAGTATATCCCACATATCTTTTGTTGTTTTACAATCCATAACCTTCATAGATTCTGATCTACCCAATCCTTTTATAATTGCATTCATAGCTCTTGAATTTGCATGCATTAGAAGCTTACCTTCCTTATCTGTCGGAGGATTGATTGTACAATCATATCCAAGTTCCACTGCATCCCAAACTTCATTTCTAAGTGCCATCAGGTAAAATATCATCAGTATACACCAATACAAGAAGTCACTTCCATCAAAGATTGGTACTACATTATTGAAGGACCCATCCTTTTAATATTTGTGATCCATTGTGTTATTAGACCACTTTTCCTTCAAGATGTCAAACTCTTCTGAAGGAAACCACTATGATACCAATTGAAGAACACAAGCTTATACTGAGAGGGGGGTGAAAAATATAAGACCACTTTTTACTTTTCTTCTCAAATCAATACTATGCAGTGTATAGATAGCAATATCAATAGCAGTAATCAAAGCAATGCATAAAACTCCACACACAATAGAGACACAGATTTAATGTGATTCACCCAATGTGGACTACCTCCATAGAGAAAATATTTCTTCTAAATATTTCTCAAATAATCTCTTGGGAATTTTTCCCAAGTTACAATATTTATGGACCTCGGTCCAAAGGAGATGATGATCCCCTAAATCTCAAGTTTGTGGATATCTTCCACAAGAGAACTCTTTCCCATTCTACTCTGGCTAGTGATATTCTATAAGACTCTGTCTCTTTGCTGCACTGACTTGTGGATCTCTCTCCACTTGAAGACTCCTCACTCAAATCTATCTTCAATTATCCTGGCTACTAGATCTCTATCCATTGAGACTCTGTCATCTATACTCTATCACCTCCAAAGCCCTATCTTAATGCTGTACCAAACATAGTTCAGTCTGTCTAGCATAGTTCTACTCAATCTCTTGCACTAAACACAGTACAGTCGATCTAGTACAATTTTGCTCAATAGGTTCACTTAGAACCTGCTCAAATCTGCTCAATAGATTCATACAAAAACTATCCAAATCTGCTCAATAGGTTCACACAAAACCTATCCAAATCTGCTCAACAAGTTCACACAAAACCTGTCCAAATCTGCTCAAAAAGTTCACACAGAACTTGTCCAAATCTGCTCAACAGGTTCACACAAAACCTGTCCAAATATTCTCAATAGGTTCACACAAAACCTGTTCAAATATGCTCAAAAAGTTCACACAGAACTTGTCCAAATTTGCTCAACAAGTTCACACAAAACTTGTCCAAATATGCTCAAAAAATCCTCTCTAGGACTTGCTCAAATCTGCTCAATAAGTCCTCTATAGGACTTGCTCAAATCTGCATTGCAATCTTTCACAAAAGCTTAACTCAAAATAGTCCACAAGTCTTCTCAAAGATTTATCTCAATCACATAGAATCATAAAGAGAATTCTTAGAGACTCAATATGTTCTAAGCTCAATGTACAATCAATATCTCAAATCAATCTCATATAAGCATAAAGAGAATTGTTAGAGACTCTATATGTTCTATACTCAAATCCTAATCTCAAATCAATAGAAGCATCAAGAAAATTGTTAGAGACTCTATATGTTATATACTCAGATCTCAATCTCAACTCAAATCAACCTCAATCTCAACTCAAATCAATATCAACTCAAATCAATCTCAACTCAAATCATAATATTGAATAGTTTGTTTCTAGGAACTTGAACAACCACATGCATCCACTTGAGTAGGCTTAATCAACTCAACTCAACCAATCACCTCAAGGAACAATCCTTTCTCACAAACCCTAGTCCAAGCATGTATTAACCAACTTAACTCAACCAATCACCTCAAGGAACAATCCTTTCTCACAAACCCTAGTCCAAGCATGTATTAACAACCTCAACTTAAAATATTTCCAAAAATGCTCAAGCACAAATCTCACATAGAAATGATACTCATGTTCTTTTCTAACTCAAGTTCAAGTTCATTTCATCATCAATGGGCTTCAACAACAATGCTAATAAAACAAGGTTTTAATACAACTCACAAACTAGAAAACCTTGAAGCATTCAACCAATCATTTTCTCAAAGGAAACCACAATCAATCCTTTTCCATCCCATGATATTTCAAAAATCAACCACCATAAACAATCAATAGGAGAATTTTCCCATACCTTTTTGATGCTAATAAGTTGTCCATAAAATATGCCACACTTAAACAACACTTTCCTTTCCAATCTAAACAAGGGTTAATGGACTTCAAATAATCACAAAATAAAGCATTACTCAAATTACACCCTTTTTACTCCAAGTTAATAAACACATCCACCAAAGTCCTTTTTATTAAAACCCTTATAAAAAATAATAAACCTCTCAAAATTGATTTTTAAAAAACAACTCCTTATTTCTCCTAAAATTAATTCTCCATAACCATCAAATAAATCATAAAACAATTATGCTTTGCAATAGTAATCACAACCCTAATAACAAACTTTAATTTCCATTAACTACCTTATAACTCCAAACTTTAGGGCTAATAAAAATGATTTAAATTCAAAACGTAATTACCTCCTCAAGGGGATTTGAACCCCCAACTTGCCACATCACGAGCATCTTAGCCACGGCTAAGATTCCACATGAGCTAGGTGCTCATTAGAAAGGCAAATGCCCAAAGTACCTTAAACCTTCCTCCACCTTCCACAAAAGATAAAGCGCCAAAGCGCTTTTCACATGCCTTTCGAAACATCGTCCAAGGGATTCGATCCCTGGTGTTTGCACTGCCTTGTGCCTTAAACCAAAATGATTTGCCAATGCTCCATGCTTCCCACCATGATTTGACTTTCCAAGCGCTGTCATTTTCTTTCCTGCTTCTCTTCTCAAAATTTGCACGAGCTCATAGACTTATTCGAATGCCAAACATTTATCACAAGAGCAAGGATGAAACTTTGATTCATTTACCACCCCTTTATATAGTGTTTAAAACACTTCGAAGACATCAACGAAAATATGAATTTATGTTTTCTTGATGACGTCAGAGGGAAAATTTGCATTTAAATTTAAATTTAAATTTTAAATAATTAAAATTTAAACCAAATATTAAAACTCAAATAACTCCATCATCGGGGCACCTTTTTCAATGAAACGAAATCTTAACTTGGGTTTTAAGAAAAACCTATATCAAATATGCTATCCATGAGTTTAAATAAAACCTTTTATTTTTCCTGCCTTGGTTTTCATAAAAAACCTTCATAGATCCTTTTGACATTAAATGCTATTTTGACATCAATGACAACATTTTAGCTTAGGGACTCAAATGTCCAACATGAATTCCATTAGCAATATCATATTCAATCTCTTTGCACTTGCACTTGAAATTAGTCGATCTACCTTTCTTCTTAGCATTGTCAGTATCAACTGTAATATTTTTCTGGCTCCTAGTTTTTGGAGGGCTAAATTTTTTTTTTCAAAATAGAGGACTAATTAGAATTCTAGGGGAATTCTACATTCTCATCTTGGATAGGGTTTTTGCTTGAAAAATCCATAGATTTATCAAAAATAGGTAGGCCAAAGGGAAATGACCACAAAGGAGAATGAGGACAATTTAAAATTATATTTATATCTCTTTTCTGATGACTATGAGACTCTAGGAGGGAAGGGATTCCACCATGGGAGAGACATCCTTACTAGAATTATCAAGAGAATATTCTTGAGGCTTAAACAATGACCCAAAGGGGTTGGGTTTATTGAATAGAGAACATACCTATTGAGTTTTAGTCACCAAGGAGTGAGAGATTGGATGCTTGTCCTTTGGGTCCTATAATTTCCACAACTGAAATATCTAACAAATTTTACATCTTTGAATTTTCTTGAATCCTTGTTCCTTATGCCATAATTTGCTTCTTCATCACTGGATGACTCATTGCTTGATTCTGACTTCTTACCCTTTGTATTCTTAATTTATTTGAAGGTTGCTTCCTTCTAGGGATTAGGTTATTTTTTTCTTAACTCAAAATATGTAAGAATACCAAGCAACATATCTCTTTTCAAAGAATCACCATCATTTGCTTCTTCTATAGATGAAATATTTTCAATAAACCTTATTGGAAGAGACCTTAAGATATTATCACAAACATCTGACTCATCCACATTAATTCCAAGTCCTTGCATATCATTAACAACCTCATCTACCCGAAGTATATAAGAACTAATGTCTTCCTCATTCTTCATTCTTAATTATTCAAATTATCCTTTGAGATTTCGTATCTTTACCTTTCTGAAACTCTTATATCCTTCATATATGCTTTGAAACTTATCCCAAATTCCTTTTGCATATTTACAATGCATAACTTTTATTGATTTTGTTCTATGCAAACCTCTCAAAAGTGCATTCATTTCTTTTGAATTGTAATGTTGTATAATCTTACCTTCCTTATTTTTAGGTGGATCAACTGGTGGTATGTATCCATTTTCAACTACTTCCCAAATTTCATTTTCAAATGCCATAAAGTGAACCTTCATTATCATACTCCAATATATGTAGTCACTTCCATCAAATATTGGTGTTGAATTATCTGAGGATACATTCATAGAGTCCATTGTGTTCTTTGTAAGTTTTTTCTTCAAGTTGTTAAACTCTTTCGAAGTAACCCTCTCTGATACCAATTGAAGAACACAAGCTTATAATGAGAGGGGGTGAACAATATAAGACCACTTTTTACTTTTCTTCCACAAGAAATATTATGCAATGTATACATGGTAATATCAACAATAGTAATCAAAGAAATGTACAAATCACCACACACAATAGAGACACCAAATTTGCGTGGTTCACCAAATGTGGGCTACTCTATGGAGAAAATATTTCACTAAAATTTTATCAATCAATTTCTTGGGAATCCTTTCCCTATTATAATTTTTATAGATCTCTATCCAAATGAGACAACAATATCCTAATCAAGTTCATGGATATCTATTCATAGGAGAAATATTTTCTCCTAAGCTCTGACTAGTGATCTTCTAGAAGAACTGTTGCCCCCACTGGTCTGGCTAATGGATCTCTATCCACTGAAGACTCCTGTACTCACTGCCATGGCTAATGGATCTCTATCCACTAGAGACTATCATCCTCTATACTCTGTCACCTTCAAATCTCTATCTCAAATTTGCACTAAACATAGTCCTTCGGTCTAGCACAAATTTGTCCTCAATCTCTGTTCTCTAATATGCACTAAACATAGTCCTTCAGTCTAGCACAAATCTATCCTCAATATATATCCTCTAGTTTGCACTAAACATAGTACTTCAGTCTAGTACAAATCTATCCTCAATCTCTATCCTCTAGTTTGCACTAAACACAGTCCTTCATTCTAGCACAAATTTGTCCTCAATATCTATCCTTTATTTTATACTAAACACATTCCTTCGGTCTAGCACGAATTTTTCCTCAATCTCTATCATCAAGCCTTAACTCAAAGCTTGACACAATCACAAATCAACTCTACTGGATCTACCCCAAAACTTAACTCAAGGTTTGAACAAATCAATCAATCAACTCTTATCACAAGCCTTCTCAAAGACTTATCTCAAATCTACCTTGTAAGCTTCCACAAAATCTCACATTAATCTGTCCACAAGTCCTCTCTAAAACTTGTCCAAATATGCTCAATAAGTCCTCACTAGAACTTATCCAAATTTGCTCTCAATATGTATTGTAAGCTTCCACAAAAGCTTACCCAAATCTGTCCACAAGTCTTCTGAAAGACTTGCCTTAAATCTACTCAACAAGTCCACAATAGAACTTGTTCAATTTCATAGAAACATAAAGAGAATTGTTAGAGACTCAATATGCTCTACACTCATCACAATGCTCAATCACTTTCAATCACTCTCTTAGAAACATATAGAGAATTGTTAGAGACTCAATATGTTTCACATTCACCTTAATACTCAATCACTTTCAATCACTCTCTTAGAAACATATAGAGAATTGTTAGAGACTCAATATGCTTCACATTCAACTCAATACTCAATCACTTTCAATCACTCTCTTATCATAGAAACATATAGATAATTATTAGAGACTCAATATATTTCACACTCATCAATACTCAACCTCTTTCTCAAATCAATTCAGAATATAGAATAATTTGTTTCACAAAACTTGAACAATCACTTCACACATTCACTTGACTAGGCTTAACCAACTCTACTCAACCAATCACTCAATGAAATGATTCTTTCTCACAAACCCTAGTCCAAGCATATGAATACTCACTCAAATATTTTCAACAATGCTTTATCAACCAATCTCACATAATAATGATACTCATGTTCTTTCCAAACCCTAGTTCAAGTTCTTCACTCAACAACTCACTTCAACAACAATGCTTATAAGACAATATTCACATAACAATGATACTCATGTTCTTTGCAAACCCTAGTTCAAGTTCTTCACTCAACTCAAAAACTTCAACAACAATGCTTATAAAACAAGGTTTTATCAAAAACTCTTAATTCCAGAAAACTTTGAAGCATTAATTCAAAACACTCTCAACAATGCAAACCAAACAATCCTTTTCACTCCAATTTTTCATTCACAATTTTCAACAATCACTCACTAGGAAGAATATGCCCATACCTTTTGTTGGATGTAGAAGTGCCTTTAGAAAACCCGTCTTAATCACAATTTCTTCTTTTCAATTCCAATGGTTAGACACAACAATATTACTTCAACACTTTCCAAAATATTCCTTGGACATAAAACAATCACAACTCAATTTATGCCTTATTGCTCCCTTTTAAAACAACACTCATCATACCATACATAAATATAATTTCCTTGATACACCTTATAAAATCCAACTTAAAATAATATCCAACACCATAAAAATATCAACCAAAACACCTTACAATTTTCAAAACATTTGAGCACACAACATTAAAAATTTAATTTTGCAAAAATCCTTATAAATCCTTTAGCAACCTTAGAACCAATTTAAATATGCAAAAATTAATTTTTAAATGCCCAACTATATTTTCAAAAAATTTGACGACCAATTTCCAAGCATACCTTATACTTCCCACAAAAGGGGATTCAACGAGATTCGATCCGCCATCTCCTCTAGCCTAAGCGCCTTAGCACTTGGGATCCCACTACATGGGATACTAATGCCCACGTGAAGGAAGGTATAGCACCTTCCTCTTATGCCTTCACTTGTCGTCTATTCCTTTCAAAATGTGCACACTCCTCCTTCGCTTTGGATGCAACGCAATTCATATAGCTCTCAATTCTTAGGCTTGCATTAATTTTCGAAGGCATGGTAAGCATGGTAGGGTGGGATTTCCCCACTTTTATACACGCTTTTAATTTCTCCTTACGACGGTGGCACTTTATTTGAAATTGAATTTTGAATTTTGAATTTGATAACCCACCTTAGGGTTATTTAACCTTAGCTTAAATCAATGTATAATTAATAATTAATTTAAATAACTTTATAAGTTAAGTAAATTAACTAATAAATTAATTTAAAATTAATTTAAAACTTCCTTGGCATAATATTATAAAATAATATTATAATATTATTTATTTGGGCTTTTTCTTGCACTGTGGACCTCATCTGACTTCCGTGAACTGGGTCTTGAAACTGTAACCGAGATGAATGCTGCCAACTGAAACTGCCACTGATTGGTGCTGAAATTTCGATATCAATGACCACTCACTCTTGAAATCAATGATAACTTATCACTCAAAATGTCCAACACTATTTCATAGGAGTATGGTATACAACCTTAACCCCTTTAGATGTCCTATTTGGAGTTCTAAATTCTTAACAGTTAAACCCACTCAAGTTGTACTATTAAGAGTTTCAAAATATTAATTTCAACAAACCCAACATGGTTATATAAAGTTAAAATAAGTCAAATATAGTTATATAGGGTTGAAATAAGTTCATTACACTAATATAAGATTGAAATAGATCCAATACATTATATCTATTTTAAAGAACCATACAATAAACCATATATTAATGAACCACTTTATTATAATTATTTCTATCACAATACAAAGATTTTAAGGTCATACTCTTTCCATTACATTTCAATTTATTTTTGCTCAATAATATTCAAACTTATTTATATTTAATATTTTGCCCTAAAGTAGCCAAATAAATATCTAGAGATCTTCTAAAATTAGTTGCTTCCCTAATAGAGGTAAGACTCATCAGAGCAGTTATCATCCACAAATTGAAGATGAGAATACGTAGGTAAGCTAGTACCCCACCTCCAACCATGAATCAACCCCTGACTAACATGCGATTTGAGAAGTCTATCCAAACTCTCAGCCATAATAATAAAAAAATAAGGAGATAAAGGATCCCCCTGACGAAGACCTCTCGAAGCCTTAAATAAAGTAGAAGGCTCACCATTGATAAGGACATAATAGGATGGAGACTTAATACAACTCATCACCCAACTAACCGAGTTGGAGTCGAAACCAAAAGCAAGGAGAATTTTACTTAAGAAAGACCATTTAACCCTATCATAAGCCTTAACCATATACAATTTTATAAACATTGCTTTTTCTTTAGAAATTCCTATAGAATGAATGGCCTCAACAACAATAGCCATACCATCAAGGATTTGTCTACCCGCCACATAACCTCTCTGTTCATCAAAAATAATCTTATTAAGCCAAGGCTTAAGTATCTTAGCAATAAAATTGGAGTGCAATAGGTCTAGAAATATCTAGAGAATTGGCTCCTTCCTATTTAGGAATAAGCACCAAGAAGGTAGAATTCATAGCTCTCAACATCTGTTTAGTTTTGAAAGACTCCTCCAAAATCTACAAAAGATCTATTTTGACAATCTCCTAAAATTATTGGAAAAATTCCATAGGAAAGTCATTAAGCCCCAGGTATTTCCATTTCCTCATATGGAAAATAATACCCTTAAATTATTTTATTTAAATAGGTCTCATGAGCAAATCATTCATCTCAATAGTGAAAACTGAAGGAATACAATTCAAAATACTATTTTCTTCAACAACCGCCAAGGGAGAATCCTCAGAATACAAAGAGGAAAAAAACCTTACAGCCTCCCTTGAAATATCCTGAGCAGTAGTCAACTAGACCCCAAGAGAAGAAATCACATTACCATACCTTCTAGCTTTAACCGAATTGAAAAATAAAGCAGTATTTTTGTCTCCTTCCTGCAACCAATCAATCTAAGCCTTCTATTTCCAATAAATTTCCTCTCTCAATTCCCACTCAGCTAACTCCTTAAGAGCATCAGATTCCTATTTAAGAGTCCTTTCTATGAGGACATAATCCCTAATCTATCTTTTAATAGAATCTAACTTCTCTTGAGCAGCCAACTTAGCCCCAAAAAGATTACCAAAACTCTACCTATTCCACTTAAGTTGATATTTCACATACTAGATACTCTTAACAAAAGAGAACATAGCATTTCCATGAGCAGGCCTACCATGTAACCATCAAAATCTCATTAAATCATGTAGAGAAGGCTCCTGAAGCCACATTAACTAAAATTTAAAGCAAGGTTTCCTATAAACTCCCTAGAAAATGACATCTAGCTTTATAGGCCAATGATCATAACCTCTCCAATCCAATTTTTTTTAGCAAATTTGCCAATTATTACTGATCCAGAAAGTAGAAATCGAAAAATGATCCAATATCTCAAAAATAGCCTCAGTACCACATCTCTTGTTACTCCAAGTAAACATACCATTAATAGGTATAATATCCACAAGGTTTAAGAAAATGATATTATCATTAAGGGCCAAATATGCCTATCCAAGAGAACCCACACCACCTCTTTTCTCCTCCAAACTGGTGATAACATTAAAGTATCTAGTAATAATCCAAGGATAGTGAGGAGCCATCAACCGCACCATCCAAATATGATTCCAAAGACAAATTTTCCTAGCAAGATCAGAGGGAGCATAAACATTAGTTAATAAGACCACTTCACCAGACTCCTTACAAGAAGCAGCCATAGAGAGAGAAAATTTATCAGAAACCCACCATATAGGAGAGAGCTTCTAAGGATTCCAAAAGCTAATAATATCTCTAGCACTACCCTAGGCACCAATACACTGACATTAACCACGAGCCCACAATTTGGAAGTAATACTAAATAAAAAATCAAATGATAATTTTGACTCCTGCAAAAAAACAATATCAAACTTATGCAACTTAATCAACTCGCAAATAGATTTTTGTCGAGGGATGCTATTCAATACCCTCACATTCCAAGATAAAACAATCATTTATGAGGGGTGGAAAAGTGAAAATCAAGGGGCCTAACCAACCCTGACTCAAAAACTCCCCCTCCAGTTTAATTTTCTCCACATATTTCTTCTTGCTCACCTTAGAAGAATTTTTAGGTACCCCCTTTTTAAAATTCTTTTGAAGCAATCCTAGCATAGAACTCACCTTAGAAACTTTTCCATGATCGAAACCCACAAAATCAACCATCAACGAATCATTTTCCACCACACCATCCTCCTAAACAACCATATTTTCCTTAGAAGGAATAAAAAATAGGTTTCCCTCAATAGTTTGTACTACACTATTCACCAAAACTTGAACAATCGCATTGCCTAGAGACTGATCAGTGTCCATCTGAGTAACAAGTAGATTCCTTTACAAATTAACCCTAAGAAAGATGGTCCAAGTCATCCAAAGCATAAAATCTATTATGTAACCCATCAACTTGCCTCTCATTAATGGATTTCTTTAAATCCCTACCTTTATTGTGGGACTTAACATGAATGAAACTCTCATTCTTGGTCCCACTATCTTGCATTGGAGATTTCCCCTCAACAGATCCATTAGCCTGCTTAGGAGCTTTCCCTTTATCTATCCCACTATCATGCTTAGGAGGCTGAGGCTTAGATGGAAAATTACCAGGTAATTTTGGGCATTTTATTTAAAGGTATCCATATGCATGACACAAATGATATCAAAATGGAAGGGTTTCATAGTTCAACTATTGAATCCAATAAGAATATCCAACACAAATTTCCATAGAATATGGAAAAAGGCTTATTTAAATCTATCTCAACACAAACACAGGCACAAGAAACTACCCTTTTATCCATGGTTTTTTGAGAAGGACCCACCAGATTCCCCAACAACAGTGCAATCATGTGAAGAATGTGATTCTACCAAAAATTTAGAGGTAACCAAGGGAGCCAAACCCAAACCAGCACCTGCTATGGAATTTCCTCTGTAGGGTTAAATACCACATGCCAAGGCTTAATGAACAAACCAACCTGGTTATAAAAATAAGACCCTCCTTCAAAAACTTTATGTCGATCCTCCATGTAAGAGAAAACAACCATGAAAAATTTATTTACCCCCAGCATGATCTCCATATCTCTAATTGGGATCCATACTTTTCAAGCCCAAGATTTCAACAAAATAAGAGGGAACCAATTTTTTAAAAATTTGCAAATTAAGGCATGATTAGCCAGGTTTTCAACATCCTTTGTAATTTAATCCGGTTGAATCACCAAGATAGGACTATCCAAAACCTATTCAAGACAACCATTCACTTTTGTAGATTTGAAAACCCCAGCTAGAACAGAGCCAATTGGGCTTGATGATTTTTCTCCAAATGTATGCCCTAAAGAATACGGTCCAGAGCCCATGAGGGCCTCTTGGAAGGACAATATTTTCTTATCATTTAAATCCTTGGCCATCGTATCTCCGTCTATCTCATTCTCTGCAATCTCCATTGTTGGCTCTATAACTTGGAAATTCGTGAGAAAATTTGTCTGTTTGTTGGGAAAATTTTCAATTTTTTGATGATTTGCAAAGATTACAAGCAATTTTTGGATTGGGTATAATTTATTTAAATTTTGTTCAACTTTTGACCTCGAAACTTGACGGACTGGACACAATGGTGGACAACTAGTCAGCACAGCTGACGATGAAACAACATGCTAGACACCATGGTTGAAAATGTGGTGAACCACAACCTAGCAGTAATGGAAAAAATTGAAGTCAAGTAAAATGACATTCATGTCAAAATTATGGTGAAATGAAGGGCATAGTTCTTGAGAAGTAGATGGCCTAGCCAAGTTGGGGGTAGAACACCAAGCAATGGTCATAATATAAGGTGAGAGTTTTTGCTTTCAAACCTTGTCCTGCACTCCCGCATCCCCATGTGGGAGAAATACCCACATTAGATCACCGTAAAGTCGAATACCTACATGTGTCATAGGCTCGATGTCACAAGATACCCTTCGATAAGCCTTCGATCAATGATTGATCTCATCACATGAGACTACCAATGGAGGAATACCTTATGCATTAGAGGACCTCGTAGATATCTAAAAATGTTGGAGGTTGGTTCATTTTCCACATCCTATGTGAAAGGATTAGCGGGTTCGTAATTGTGTCATGACATCCATTGAATATCATCATGTGTTGATGATCATCTCTTCCTATTGATCGATAGAACGATGCACATAATCAAAGCACAAATGTGGATGTCCTAGAGGTAGTTGTTTTGAAAATTGACTGGTGGTTTTTCCATTTTGGTAATGTGTAGGATCGATTTTTCCCAAGGTTCAAAGTTACCACGTTTACTAGGAGAGGAATGATTGTAGGTGCAATCTTTTTGCAGTTGTTTTTCGTTAGCCCATGCACTTGGCGAAAACAACATTGTTTTCATTGGTTATAGGGCACACTATCCCAATTTTTTTATGGGATTGCCTTTCACGACCTTTAAGAGAAAGAGGACTCTCTACTTAGTTCAACCACCACACGATGGTCAAGAGGATCCCGCATGGTGGTTGTTGCCTACCAATTGAATTTGGAAAGTCTACCATTTGGTAGACCCACAGACTTATTGCTATCTACAACACAAGTACAATTGTCGAGGAAGGTACCATTGGTGACTATTGTGCGTTAAAAAAATATTTTTGCTAAGGTGGCCATTTTAAATTTAATTAATTATTTTATTTTTATTTAAATTAAATTACCATTAATTTAATTTACTTAAATTTAATTAATTAAATTGAATTAAATTATTTTTTTCAATTTAATTCTTTCTTAGCATTTATTTGGAAAGCTCACACAATATTGTAAAAGCCTATACAACTTCATTTTTTTTTGTAAACTCACCATCCAAATTGGGAGCATTTTTGTAATTTCCTAAGAGGCCACAAATTGTAAGTATTTTTGCTTCACTTGAAAGTTCTTGAAAATCATAGCACATTGTAATTGCCCTGCAAGACAAACCTTTGAAAGCCTTTTGTGGCTTCTTGTAAGTGCTTGAAAACCATAACACATTGTACTTACCCTGCAAGGCAAAGCTTGAAAGCCTTTTGGCTTCTTGTAGAGTACTTGAAAACCATAGCACCATTGAAATTGCCCTATAAAGCAAAATCTTGAAAGCCTTTTGGATTCTTGTAGAGTGCTTAAACCCCATAACACCATTGCAATTGCCCTGCAAGGCAAATATTCAACACATTTTGTGGCTTCTTGTAGAGTGCTTGAAAACCATAGCACCATTGTATTTGCCCTACGAGGTAAAGCTTGAATACCTTTTGTGGCTTCTTGTAGAGTGCTTGAAATTCATAGCACCATTGTAATTGCCCTGCGAGGAAAAATATTATCTTCATTTTGAGATAAATTGATAGCCTTCCTAGCTTGCACTTGGGGATAAATGGCTACTGCTTTGGCAAAAAAAGTGGTTGGACTAGCTACTATAGTTAGTATCTTAGATATAAGGACCCTTGTCCTTCTAAGGAGATCATTTCTCTTCCCTCCTCAATACCTCCACCAGTTTCTCATACTACTACTCCTATTGTTCCACCTTGAATACTGTTGTGGCCTCTTTCAACACTGCCTTCATAGGTTTCAAATGTTTAGTAGCCTTCGTAGGTCTCCTTATACTAGTTTTTCACTCAGCAAGGGAGTTCTCTCAACATTATTCTCTACACCGACATTGCATGGTTTCCATGATGTGTTTCCACTCATTTATAATATATCTTTGCAACATTTGGAGACTCACTCTTCCACTCTTATTGTACGAGCATTGGAGTCCAATGCTTCTTGAGTGGGGAGGTATGATGAGGGCATCACATTCTTTCCTAGGTTTGCAAATAAACCTATCATAAGTCTTCTACTCACGTATATTTCTAGATGGATGGCTATGTTGATCATTATCTAGGTTTGTTAACTATTAGTTAACCACTGGTTAGGGTTTGTTAGCATTTATTAAAATTTCCTCCCTATCATTGCTCCTACAGTTTTGGGCATGTTGTTACACAATTTAGGTGACCAGTTATGTATTTTGGGCATCTTTACAACTATTTAAGCATTGTATTTTAATCTAATCATAAGTTTATTTTGAACCTCTTCAAATTATCATCTCAATTGAGATGCTATAGTTTAAAACCTACATCATTTTACATAAAATGTAAATTCTTGATTTTCATTTTCTGGATCTTTTCAAATATTTGTATGAATACAATTACTCCATAATTTAGCATCTTTATTGAAATTTTCCTATAGCAGCATTCACAATGCCAAAAATTCACATCTACTATCTATGCCTTGCATATTAGTAGAGTAATGTTTTCAAAACATTGCACTAACATAGTCCATTTTACCAAATCTGGATTGCTAGTTTCCTTCCTAAAACATAAGTGCAACCACAAAAATTATAATAAACAATATAAATGAACACACATTATTGTTTAAAAATAATATAGATATTGCGAATGGAAAATAGAAAATTAAATCTTAATCATTAATTGATTTAGGTAATCAACATTTTTGCCAGCTTCAACTAAATTTTCTACTTCCTCTAACCATGTAAAGGAGATGTTAACTTCATTATCCTCAACCAAAACCCCTCTATTTGTTAGCTTATCTGCATATTTTTTTCCTTCCCTTAATATATGTGTAAACTTGATTTATTCAAACTCTTTAGCAAGATCTTGAATCTCCACAATTATCTTTTGTATCTTCCATGGAGCATTTGCTTTCCTCAAAATTGCATTTATTACTATGAGAGAATCACCTTCCATAAAAACTTTATTCCATTTCATTTGTTTACATATTTTTAACCCTTTTAAATATGCCCAAGCTTCAACTTCATTATTTGTCTTAAATATACAATTGAAAGCATAAAGAGAAAAAATATCTCTATTATTTCTAATTATTCCTCCTCATCCTACTGGTCTTGGGTTTCCTTTAGATCCTCCATCAAAATTCAACTTAACCCACTCCACATATGGTGGTTTCCACTTTATATTCTTTACCTTATTTTTTTTTCTCTTGTACCCAACATTATAATTCCATTTAATGACTTGAATCCATCTATCAAGACTCTCTACTTCCAAATTAGGGATTGGGTGAGTTGATAGGGTTGGTTTAGACTTCTCTATGGCTAAACATATCTTCTTTTTTCATTACCTCTAAACTGCTTTCCTTTCCTTTAAATATTATTCTATTTATTTCTATCCGTATAGTCCAAAGTATTGTATCTTTTTATATATCCCATATTATCTGTAAAGCCTCACTTTTATAAGTGCTCTGCCATTGCTTTAACCAATATTCAATTTTTCTATTCATAATCATGCATTTACCAAACCTATTAATAATCCATTGCCATATATTACAAATAATTGAGTAATGTCCCAAGAGATGGTCAATACTCTCCTCCTTATTACAGAAAACACATTTAGAGGGGCCATGAAACCCATTTTCATATGGTTATCACAGGATAAAATTATTCTATGACCTACTAGCGAAACACACATTTTAACTTTAGGAATGCTTGGGCTATCCCAAATATCTCTCCAAATTCTAGTAAAATTATTAATATGTAGGTGTTGAACATTATATCCACTTCTTGTTGTGTATTCTCCTGAGCTATTCAACTCTCAATTCAATTTATCCTTGGCACCTCTCGAAATAATTATAGTTTTTATATTTCTACTCAATTGCCTCCTAGCATCAATGTATTATATACTTGTAAAAAAATATTCTTTCCATTTATATCTTCCTTCTCGATCCTTGTACAAAATAATGGAAATCCTATCATCGTATTTATCTTGAAGAAATATCATCCAAGGTTTCAAAACTGGATCAAAATTGAGTGGTTTTTTTATCACACCAAGTATCCATCCAAATAGAATTTTTTTCTCTAGTTCCCACCACCCATCTTAAACCTTTAATAATAAGATCAATAGATTTTTTTAAACCATTCTAAAGAGCAAAACCATTTGGAAGAGAGAATGCAGTAAATATTAAACTTGGATCATTGGGATCAACATACTTAGAAGAATTATTTCCTATTGTCTTTGACTCTCTTTGTACAATCTCCAGATAATTTTTCCCCTAAGAGCTAAGTTTGCATTCGTAAGAGCTCTTAAAACAAGACCTCCCCTAGTATTTTCATCACACAACTTGCTCCATTTCACCAAATAAAATTTCCTTTTTTCATGTAAACTTGACCATAAAAAGGATCACATAATAAAGATTAAATTTTTTTCAACTGATTTTGGCATATAATACAAAGACATAATATGTTAGAATGGCTTCTAAGGCTGACTTAATTAATTGCATTCTTCCTACTAGTGATACCGTCTACCTTTCCAAGCTGGAAGTTTATTTTAAAATTTAATAATAACTGGATTACATTAATCTATCCTCATTCTCCCCTCAAATAAAGGCATCCCTAAATAACTTGGCAAATTTGCCTCCTCCATTTGAAGCAACCTATAAATTCTTGCTTTGATATTAGCAGGAGTCTTAAGAAAGTAAATTTTGGATTTAGTCCTATTAATTTTTTGCCCTGAAGCTCTTTCGTACTCTTTTAAAAAGTTATTCAAAGCTCTGGCCTCATTTATCCTTGTCCTTCCAAAAAGGGTTGTATCATCTACAAAATTTTTATGGGTGATGTTATCGATGTTATTACTAACCTTAAGTCCACTTATAAACCCATATTGGTAAGCCTTTTTTAAGTTCCTACTCAAAAATTCTAAGGAGATAGAGGATCTCCTTGTCTAAGGCCTCTCTTGAATTTAAAATATTCTATCACTAACCCATTGACCAAAACTGAATAAGAAACTGTAGAGACACAAGATTTAACCCATCTAACCCATTTATTCCCAAAACCAAACTTATCTAAAACTAAAAAAGAAAAAAATAATTTAACCCTATCATAGGATTTACTCATATCAAGTTTTAAGATCATAGATTTCTCTTTTCTTGAAGCTGCTGAATGTATAACTTCATGAGCTACTATGATCCCATCCAAAATTTATCTCTTTCACAAAACCTACTTGCTCTTATGAAATTATTTTGTCTAACAATGGCCTTAATCTACTCACCATCACTTTGGAAATAATCTTATAAGCCATATTACATAGGCTTATGGGTCTAAAAGAATAAAAAAATTCAACACCCTTCTTTTTTGGAATTAGGGTAAGATATGTTGCATTTATTTTATAAGGAATGTATTATTTTAACCTATACTGTTCCACTACCATCAATAAAGAATCATTCACTATATCACAATTATGTTGGTAAAAAGCTGTAGAGAGCCCATCTAGACCAGGGGATTTATCCTTATCAAAAGACAAAAGAGCTAAATGAACTTCTTCTAGAGTAATAGGCTCCATCATTTTCCTATTGTCTTCATTTTTTATAACTAAAGGAACATCTTGAAGAAGTTTATCATTAAGAACTTTGGTCTCCTTTGAACCTAGAATATTTTGATAAAAGGACTTAGCCTCTTTTCTAATTTCACTTTAATATTCAATCCAAACCCCTTCTATCGATTTAATTCTACCAATTCTAGAAGAAGATCTTTGTACTATAGCCATCCTATTAAAATACTTTATAATTTTATCTCCTTCTTTTAACCAAGTTTATCTTGATTTTAATCTCCAAAATTTCTCTTCCTTACTCAAAATATTATGATATTCACTAAGCAACTCCCTTTCCTCCGAGCTTGTATTATTTTCATCACCTTTTTGGAATTTTGAAAGTTTATATTTTAGTTCTTTCTTCTCAAAAATGTTTCCAAAGGTGTTCTTGTTCCATTATTTTAGTCTAGATGCCATAAATTTAATTTTGTTTGGAAGAGCATACAACCCACCATTACCTAAAAAATTCCATGTTTGAGCTATCATATAAACAAATTGAGGATGGTCTTCCCACATTTGCTCATATTTAAATATGATATTTTTTTGAATTCACTAACCACCATTTTAACTCTTATTGGTCAGTTATTTGAACCAATCCTTGTTAAGGTATTAATTATAGCATACGTTCCTTCATCTATCCAATGATCCGAGAGAATGCATCTATCTAATTTTTTTGCAATAAGGTTCTCACCTCTCTTGTTGTTGGTCCAAGTATAGTTGTCTTCTTCAAACTCAACTTCCCATAGATTGTTGTTTTGAATAAAATCTGAGAAATATTTCATACTTTGGGTCAATTTCCTAATTCCCCAAAAAAAATTATTCAGCTTGGTAATGGTATTAAAATCTCCAATGATCATGAAATGAGTTTCTTGGTTTTTACTTCTCATAAAGGCTTCAAGCCCACTCCAAAATTCTAATCTACCTTACTGATTTGTAGGACCATACACATTGATAAGGATGAAGCGAATATCAAAAAAGTAGCGAGTGACTAAAGATGCTATCCAATTTCTAGTTTTATGAATGGTTACACGAGAGGTTCTAGAAGTGTTCCAACAAGTTAGAATTCCCCCTGCTGCTCCTTCAGAATCCATAGCATCCCATTAACATCTTTCTCAAACTGCTTTCATAGTTTTTGAAACTTCTTATTTTGACATTTTAGTTTCATGGATACAGAGAATATCGTATTTATTACTTAATAATAGGTCCCTAATACACCTATTCTTTGAGGGGGTATTAGCACCCCTTATATTCCATGAGATGGCAATCATGTCTCATTAGGGGCTTTTGGCCCCTCTTGCGTATTACCAATATCATTTTGTTTTTTGGTAAAGAGAAGTTCAACCAACTTAGTTTGTGTTCCTTTCTCTATGTTAGCTCTTGCTTCCCTGGATCTTGCTTGATAATTTGAGGGTTTTCCTCTTTTTACCTTGTCTATATCAGGAGAAGTTCTTATTATTCTATTCCTCAATATTCTTTTACCATTTAGTTTTTCAACATATTTATCCTCTCCTGGCTCTATTATAGAAGCTTTTGACTTATCCTACTCATTTTATTGTCTTTTATTATTAATGGTAGAGGTATTACCTTCTAAAACTGCATTTTATTTACTAATTGTTTCCTCCTGAATGGTGAATGGTACTTCAAGAGAGTCTTCAAAATCTAATGAAACACATTCCTTGGGTTCATCAAGAATATTATTCCTTAAATTAGGATCATATTGAATAGATGGTTCCTTGCTAATATGTTGAAATTGTTATCCTGTGTCCTCTAAGTTTTGATCTACTTTTTCTTCATAGGCTAAAGCCTCAAAAGAATTGGAATTTCTTCTAGTATCCTTTCTTATTGGTCTCCACTGTTCATTTTCTTTTATTTTTCTAGATCTATTTTCAGAAGTTGAAAACCATCTTTATCCATAACCATTTGTAAATTTCTCTTATGATTTTCTACAAATGATTCTGTTGGGATCTTCTTAGGGCATGATCTCTCAATATGCCCGACATCATGACACCTTCTACATATAAAAGATAAGTTTTCCTAATCTATATTTTGGATCCACATCTTATCCCCATACTTAAGAATGATTAATTATGGTAAAGCTTTACTTATATCAATCATGACCAATATTCGAGCATAAATAGCCAAAAATCCATCTTTTGTTGTATTTAAAATTTCAAGGAATTATCCTAGAGTGTTGCCTATTGCCTTGAAGGTATCTATTTCCCAAAATTAAATGGGAAATATAAAAATCCTAACCCAGACTAATACTAGGGATAGATTTAATTTTTTAGGTGAAAAGCCTTCATACCAATGGGTAAGGAAGATCCCTGCTCTTCCCATAAACCAAGGACCTCATTTTAGGATTCTTTCTCTTTCTTTTCTAGAACAAAAAATGGCTAGGAAGAAACCTTTTTGAAGAAATGATAGAATCACTCTTGGAGACTTTCAACTCCTATCAATCCATTTTCTAAATGTTGAAGCCCCTGACCAATACCCATTAAATTTACCAAAAAATGCCCTATCTTGGAGCAATGAGGATCTCTTTGAGGTGCGCTCACTAACCTCTACCACTAGGGATGATTCTAAGGATTTAACTATAAATAGATCCATGGAAAGGAAACTAAAACTCAAAATCTAATGAAATTTATGTAAAAGTTCTATAATAAATATAATATTTGATGAAAACTTTGTAAAATTTTCATGCACAATTTCTAAAATAAAGAAAGGGAAAAAAGAACTTAGCTGAAAATTCTTTATCCAGACAGAATGTCTTACCTCGCTAAAGTTCTAGCCCTTCATTGCTTTTCCCATCATTCAAACCCTAGTTTGCAAATAATTGCAATTTTATTTTTCATGATTTGAAAAATTGTCATTGCCCTTTTTATGAATGGTTGACTTCCTAGGGTTGTATATCCCTCAATATTTCTTGAAGTTTTGCATATGACCACTCATTTTAAAGCTATTCAAATTTTGCACAAGTTGGTCCAAGAATAAATTGAATTAAGTAACTCTTCATGAAGATATGGCTCCTAAAAGATGAGACATTTTTCAAGAAAACAATCCTAATCCTTCACACTTTGCAATTTTATTTTTCACGATTTGAAAAATCGTCATTGCCCTTGTTCCAAATGGTTGACTTCATAGGATTGTATCTCCCTTAATATTGCTTGAATTTTTTTATATGACCACTCATTTTAAAGCTATTCAAATTCTGAACAAGTTGGTCCAAGAATCAACTAAATCGAATAACTCTTTGTGAAGATATGACTCCTAAAAGATGAGATATTTTTCAGAAAAAACCCTAATCCTTTGCACTTTGCAATTTCATTTTTCGCGATTTGAAAAATTTTCACTACCCTTGTTCCAAATGGTTGACTTTACAGGGTCGTATCTCCCTCAATATTGCTCAAATTTTTGCATATGACCACTCGTTTTTTAGCTATTCAAATTTTGCACAAGTTGATCCAATAATCAGCTAAATCGAATAATTTTTTTTTTTTAATATTATAACAAACTATATTATTTTTCAATGATTTACACAGGTTTTTATGAGGGGTTGTGATCCCTTCATACCGAGTGGGATTTGAATCTTGGACCTCCCAAAAAAAAGCCAAAGCCCTTACCAATGTAATAAGCTTACAACTTTTTTAAATTCTTTTCAATAAGTTTACACAGGGTTTTATAAGAAGTCTTGGTCCCCTCATACTTAAAAACAGGTTTTGAACCTTAAACCTCTTAAAAAAAGCAAAAACTCTTATCACTACAATAAATTCTACTTAACATAATAAACTATATTATTATAAATCTTCTTATTAATTTAATAAATAATATGCCCTAAATTCAAACCTATTGTACTTCACACTACCTTGCAATATAATTTTAAATTATTTATCTTTTTAATTTGACTTGGTAGTGAAGGTTTACCCGTCTCACAACTATGGATTCAAATCCAATTATGGTCATTATATTTTAAGATGCACTTACTATTCTTTTATGCATATATGTTTGCTTGTGTTGTATGAGATCTTATAGGTGGACCTATTTTTTATTAGTCTGATTATTACTATTATTTCAGACACGTAGCTTATAGGTTCAAGAAAATATGACAATTTATAATAAGAAATCAGTCATCACATGTTATAGAGTTATTTAGATTACCAAAGTTAATGTTGCATCATGAATAAATTAAGTTAGGATAAAAAAGTTAGTTGTAATTTAGAAGAAAAAAATTATATTTGCAAGTGAGTATGCAATGTGTGGTGATTATTTATCTTCCGGAAGGGTTTGAATTCAGGTGGATTAATAGTAATTCAAGGGATTCCAATATGGTCATAGGTTGATAATATTTTTTTTTGGGGGGAGGATTTTGTTTTTGTAGTTTTTAGTAATATTTTTTAAAGGTTTGAATAAGATTGAAATGAGTTTTATATTATGATTATTTTTTATTTAAAGAGTAGTTTTATAACGAGGGGTTGACATAATATTGAAATGAGTTTTATCAATGTTACATTGGTTGGCATAATATTGAAATGAGTTTTATCAATGTTACATTGTGATCATGTAATGGTATTGAAATAACTTAGCAATTATACATATATTGTTTTGCAATATTTAAAATTAAGTTTTCTTCTTAAAAGTAAAGGATTTAGTAAATTAAGATTATGTCATTTTAAAAAATTTGTCCTTTTATCATAGTTTGAAATTATATTGATTTCATATACAAAATTAGTTTTCTTACAGGAAATTTGGTGAAGCGATTTTTTTAATATTTTTTGGTACTATGTGGTTTTCTCACTAAAAACTCATCATTTTTCTTGATAAGACTCACATATGTAAATAAAAATATATATTTTAAAAGTAAATAAGCTTTGAATTTTTTTTTTTGGATGAAAAAGCCATTATATTAATAAAATAATGTTTAATCATACAAAAAAGGGTGGGTGGGATTAGCACACCCCGTAAACCAATACATTAACCATTGTGGTTAAGAGTATACAAGAGTGTCAGAAACAACCCACAAACTGCCAATAACAACTGTCAAAACAATATTAAATATGCATTCGAAAAGAAAGAAGTCGAGAAATTATTGCCACCTAGAAGGGGAAGGAAGATGCACATGACTCATAATGCAGGGTGCATTCCCCCAATGATCCATGAGGGTACGCAAGTACTGTAGATCCACCTGTACTTTTTTAACCTGTACTTGAATCTATAACCAGCAATCAAAGAATATATCATATTTATCAGCAATAGAGAAGACATGTCCGACATCTTGCTGAGAAAAAATAGCTCTATTTCGGGACTTCCACAGATAAAACAAGGTACCAATTCTAAAAATATTCCAAACAACATCCAATTTGAAGGAAAAAGTAATAGGGTCACCCAAAATAGCATGCACCCAAGTAAAATCCTCCTACATAAAAGGTCTGAAAAATTCAAGAAGCCACTCCCAAGTTGACTGAGCTCGATCACAAGACCAAAAAACATGCAGTAAATCTTCCGCTTGTCCACAAACTAGGCAAATGAGATTATGAACACCCAGATGCTTGAGCCTACTACCAACAGGTAACCCTTGATGTAAGAGACTCCAAGCAAAAAAACTCTGTTTAGGTTCAATATAAGTAGCCCAAGCAATTCGAAACCTCTTATTCCATTGGGAGGAAAGAGAGACTAAATTCCATATCAGAGTGAGCTTATCAAACATTGGAACTAGTGGGGTGAGCCATTTGTAACCAAGATGAGCTTTATATTGCAAAACAAGAAGCTCCCTAGGCCAACACCAATCTGACCACCAGGGTTTTTGAAAATGTTTATGTAGTTTGCTCCAAATAGAAAACGGAATACTATCAATAACCACCTCATAAGTGTCTCTATCACTAGGATTTAAATTATGAATTTGACAAAAACTTTCCCAGGGTATCCAACACCTGGCATGTCGGGAGAAGAAATAAAAAATGGAAGCAATATCACACTTATAGAACCTCTGCACTCTGACCCACTGCACCAGAGCTAAGGGAGAACCTTGCCAAGTGATAATAGGAGACCACCAAATATTCATGGAAGACAAAGAGGCACCTACTTTATGAAAACTCCCTTTCCAACTAAGCCAGGGTTTGAAGGCCTCCCAAGCTTTCCAAATACTCTAAATGACAAAAGAACCTTTAACTTTAATAGGGACAGGGGCAATAAGAATGGATTGCAATCCCACCCCTTTCCAAATTTTCTTCCCCGAAGCAAACCAAAAGAAATGCAATGCCTGACCAACACTTTCCAAGATTCATCCCCAATTAAATATCGGGTGATCCATTTAGCATAAAGGGCAAGACCTTGTCGGTGACAATCAAACAAACCCATGCCTCCATAATCCTTGGGAAAATAGCAAATTTTCTAGGCTACCCGATGAAAACCTTGCTTGACAGAGTCTTTGGCCCACAAGAAGTCTCTCAAAAGCTTATCCAGTTTTTTATAACAATATTTGGATGGAACCCAAAAAGATGAATAATAGACATGGGTAGTGGCTAAAACCTTAGAACAAATCTGAAATTTTCCTGCCAGAGAAAGTTTCTTACTAGTCCAATAAGAAAGCTTCTTTTCCACTTTATCAATAACATACTGCCACAATTGAGTAGAGGAACCATGAAATGCAAAAGGAATTCCAAGAAATTTAAACACCTCACCTGGATGAATCCAAGTCCACTGGAATTGATGTAACCAGTGTGGCAGTTGAGATTGAGATTTCCGAAAATAGGATGTTTTTTTCCATTGTATAGAAGAACCAGAGGCTAAACAAAACAACTCTAAGCAACTAATAGCCGAGGAAAGGGATTGCTCATCTTCTTGAAGTGTTAAGAAGGAATCATCTGCAAAATGACCATTGACCAACTAACGGTCAGAATTAGGGAGAGCAATACCCTTTATTAATCTGTGATCCATCTTATGGGCCAACAAATAGCCAAAAGCCTCTATAGCAAGAATGAAAAGAGATGGAGCAAGAGGGCACCCCTGTCTCACATAGCGACCAAGAGAAATTGACTGAGATTGACTATTATTCAAGGTAAGAACAACTGAAGCATCTTGAAATAACATAAGAATGGTGCTCACAAATACTAGCCCAAAACCTAGAGCTTGAAGCATGGCAGTTATGAAGTACCACTCCATCTTATCATAGGCTTTCTCAAAGTCTATCTTAATGAATAAAGCATCTTGTTCAGAATTTCTTGCCCACTCCATACCTTCCCAAACAACAAGAACATTATCAAGAATGTGTCTTCCCTTAACAAAGCCACTTTGTTCAGGTCTGACAATCAAAGGCAGAATAGATTTAAGCTTAAGTGCAAGGGCTTTAGCAATAATCTTGTAGCTCACATTAAGCAGGGTGATCGGACTCCAATTGGTGATGAGCTCAGGATCTCCGTACTTAGGAATAAATTTAACATTATCTTTGTTAATAATGGAACCCAGTGAACCACATTGCAAGGCTTCCAGATAAACTTTGTGGAGATCAGAACCAAGCATATCCCAAAATTCTTTATAGAATTCACATGGGAAGCCATCAAGCCCAGGCGCCTTATATTGATGATATTAACTAATTATTTTAGAGAAACCTATAGCTACATAAAGAATGTAGCGAGGTTTGAATTAATGAAAACATTACTATTCTTCAATTTAGTTAGTCTCCTATGGTTTTTTTATATAATGATAGAGGTAGAACTAACCAACAAATACAAAATTATTATTTTTATTATAAAATAATGCAAGGCACAATAGGGGCCACCTTCCTCATGATTTGAACTTGGATCTCCTTGAGGAGATTTGAAAGGTATATAAAGTCGGATGTCTCAATTGTTGAGGGATGCAAAGTACAACTAGGGTTCCAATGGGGTCCACCCTCTCCATGATTCAAACTTGGATCTCTTAGATGAGAGCCCACCAAATTGAGTGTTGTCTCAGTAGGGAAGAAAACCTTCATTTTAATCAATTAAACTTAGAAACTAACCATATAAGAAGTACATTTATCTAATTAGTGAAACAAATTTACAATAATTCAATATATAAATGATAAATATTATTAGATTATTTGTAGTAGAAAAGGGATGAAAATATCTTTCAATTGAGGGGACTCACAAATTATCATCAATGCTATTAACAAAAATGGATGTGGAGATTGGATAAAAAATAATACTATTGTTGATGTTCATCATCTATTACTAGAGGCAATATCATGATAGTGTGAGCATATTTATAGAGAAGGAGATCAGGTAGCAGTTAAATTAACGAATTATGGTGTTGATATTCATCTCGATGAAAATCAAATTTTAGAAGAGAGTTGGTCAAGTGAGATTTTATGTCTTAATAAAAATGATGCCAAGAGCTAATTGTGGAAACATAGCACTTCAAGTAAGTTGAATAATATATTTAAGAGAAAAAAAAATGAAAATTTGTGATAAAAAGGTATGCTACAACAAATGTAATATTTTGGTATTTTGATAGGAGTGGCCTCTAATAGAAGCCACATATAACTTATTAAAAAAAATATTACTAGATTATTTGAACTTGAAGTTATTTGAGTTTACTATATAAGTAATTATATGATTAGGTCACAAGGTTGAAGTGTCTTATAATGGGCAACTCAATCTCTCTTTTGTCGTTCATTCATGAATTATGATATGCTGTTTATATGCTCAAGACCTAGCTTAAGTTGTTATAGTTTACTCCTTTGTTGGATTTTGATGTCACAACCCAATTTCTTTCATTCCAATAGCGATTTTTTTTTGCCTATTTAGATAGGGATTAATCCAAAACCTTTGTCAGGGTACTATCCTAAATCCCAACTACATAACTTAGGATCTCCTAGTTACAATGTATTCTTGTCACTATATTTACATTTCCACTAAGGCCCATCTTGAGGCACACCCATCCCTACCACTTACATATATCCATCTATGTAAGGGTACTAGGTGTACTACTAAATTTCTAAGTTATCCTTCTCATTTCTCCAATGAGCTAGCTTACCTTCTTTCTTCATGTTGAAAGGGGCTTATTAAACACCTCACTATACATAAATCCATCTATGTAGGTGGTTATAAAAAGTGGGGATTCAACTATCCTTCTCATCTCCGCAATGAGCTAGGCCTCCCAATGATCGGTATCTTTCACAACCTTATACCATGAAAATTTATATGTATTTAGATCCATTCATCCTCTAATGAAAATCAATATGACTAAGGTCATTCCTATACAAAATTACCTAAGGATGCCATATTACATTAGTTATTAATTATAATAATTTGGATTCATCCAATCACAAGCTTACCATTCTCCAAGGTAAAAAATGGAGTTAACATACTTACACATATCAATACCTTTCTAATTTCCAAGTTATCTAGCAACTACATCCATCAAGGTCCTTTATGATGTGATAAAGTAGGGCTTTAACATTATACTCAATAGAAGTTTCTTTTTTCATTGACCCAACTAAAGTCTAATCGACTCAATAAAATTTGAACCTTTCTTTATCTTTTTTTTGAGGACATAGGAGAGTTGGTTACAACCACTATTTTTAGTAACTGGCCAGTGTAGGATTAAAACCATAGGGACTGGTCCCAAAAAACCTATCCATCTTGTTCTTGTTGACTCAATGTGAGATGGGGACCACTGATCGCTTGAGGTTTGCACCGTCATTGTTGATCTAGCGTGCACTCAGAGGATTCAGAGCAGACTACTACCTTTGCAAAGGGTTGGCTTCCTCCCAAGGTTTGAACCTAGGTCTCTTCTTGGTAAGTGCCCAACCACATCTACACTTACCAATCCACCTAACCCTTGGGGTTGAACATTTCTTGCTTATTCAAAAATAGGTTCATATATAAATATTAAGTTTAATTATTATTTATTCTTCCTTTTAAATAATCAAAATGACAAAATAATTTCCAACTAGATCGATTTGTCCCATATAGAATCATGTTGTCTATCATTACTCTTCTTTCTCAATCACTTATAAAACTTCACAAAAATTCATAATAATTCAGCCTATGCATTATCATCTCTTCCTTTTACAATTGCTGAACATAAAAAGATATTAATTCTATTTATGATACCAATATATAACAAATTGAAACATTTCAATATCTAATTTTCTCATTCCTATCAGCAAAGTTCAACCATTACATAGTCTTTAGAAATTCTCTTCATCCAAAAGAATATCAAGTATTTTTTATTCATATAAAATTATATTCAAGAGTCTTTACAATAATTAATAGATACAAAGCTTAAAAGGACACTGATTGGTAACTTCCAGTTGAAATATGAATCTCCTTTGTGCAACCACCACTCAAGTGTTCCAAAATTGTTCCACCATTCAGTTATTTTTGTCCATTGGAGAAGATATGTCTTTGTGGGATTAAGAGAATTACAACATGAAGATGCATTTCTATTAGCAAGTCTGTTTACACTTTCAATACATGTAAAATACAAACTTGATAAACAAAGTATTTCTTGTTCATCCTTTTAAATCATCATATACTTCAACATGATAAACAAATACACAGTCTATACTTATTTTTTCAAATAGACAAGATCATATTTTCATGAGTAGAACATAGTCACTTATCCTTGCAGACTTCACTATAATTCACCCTTAATATTTTACCCATAATTCAACGTGGAAGAGACTTATACAATAACAGCGTAATACTAAGTATCAGTTCCTTGAGATACAAAGCTCATAAATAAACACCTTGCATAGACCAATTACAATAAGATGTTAGTATTCCTAATATTACAAAAGCGAAACTCACTAAAGCCTTTCAGAATAGTTCTTGACTTCCACAAGGACCGTAACACAATTTTTAATCGTACTCGAGAGTGAATAATTCACAATCACACTCCCTAAACAAATTTCAGCAGCAATAGGAAAGAAACATAACAAAGTTATATAAGTATTTTGGGTTCTAACCAAGTCCAAATCTCCACAATGCCCACCAAAATATTAAAGGCTATTCACTTAACCAATTTGAACCCAAATTCCTTGACCGAAACCATTGGTAACGGAGCCTTTAATTTTCTAGTGTCTCTCAACCGAGAAAACAAATACCAAAAATATGCAAGATCCCAATGACACATTACATTGAAATAATAAGATTACAATTTGCTTTCTTTCATAATTTAGCACATACGAAGGATTTGTATCCAAGAGAGTCGTGTAATTGGCATTCATGAATAAAATTAGCAACAAAAGAGTGAGCTAGTATTTCCAAGCTACTGGAAATACTAGCTCACAACAAAGCTTTCTTGTTAGCTTCAACTCTCGTTTTCATTTCCCTTCCAATTTTTCTCCCTTGAAAACCTTTTTTTTTCAAAGTGAAGTACCACCTTCCCATTAACTATGTTTACCTCCATCGGAATGGTGTCGGTGGAGATACGTCATCCCCTCCATCCATCATGCATGTTCCTTCTTATTCATATCATGATGGAACAATTATGGTTCTCCATTAAAAAAAATATAAAAAGCATCTTTACATTTATTCCAAGGTTCTAATCCAAGTTACAATTGGAAACTCTACCCAATTATATATTTCTTTGCCTACAAGTATAACATCCAACTTACCATGATCGAAAATAATATTTCAATACCTAGTACAAGGTTAGTGAACCTTTGCATAAGGATAGTTTTGTTTGAATAAATATTTGTTTTTCCATGGTTAAAAAAGATAAGCTAGACTTATTGTTCAATAAGAATCCTTCATCATTTTCGGATTCAAACAATCGTAATTATCTTTTCATTATTGACCTAAAATAAAAATGTCAACGAAAACAAATCCTTTATATATCTTTTTTTTTTAATATATTTAATAAAATAAAACTAGACATCTATTCCTTCTCACAATAAATCACTTTAAATCAAGTTAGATTCCATCTAAAAGAAGCTTATCATGCAACAAACAACATAGCAAAACATAAATCCATCTAAATGAAAAGTTTGCCAAGTAGGGCCATGAAATTTGATGAGCTTCGATGATTATAAATTGTAGATATTTTATGAAATTCTAATAGAAAAACAAACTTTTGGCTCTTTGATTTATATTTTAAATGTATTTTTGAATTAAATTATTTTATTTAATGTTTACGAAACTTTTCAAAAATTGATTAGAATTTTTGTTGACTTTTTCTAAGTTGCCAAGAAACTCTTCAAAACTAGAGTGTTGAGTTTTTGCCTTGTTGCAAGTTTTCAAATTTATAATGAACACCCCCACTTGTTGGTTTTGAGGTATTTTGGTTTGTGCTTGTTTGTTTTTGCATTGAAATGATTGGTTTTGCTTGTTTAGTTTGAGACATTGACTTGAATTTCATTTATAATACAATAAGGAAACAAACATTTGAACAAACGATAAATTTGCAATAAGGAGATTTATTTATTTAATTTTTTGACCTAAAAGTATAGGTCTGTATTTGCACATCAAATTAAAAATTACACAGCTAAAACATTCTTTTACTTGTAACTCGATCACCGAAACTCTGATTCCTTCCCCGTAAAGTGTAGTTGTCTCTTCCAATGAAGACACCCAAAATGTAACCTTAATAAATGTGAATTCAAGCCCAATTAATTGTTGCATGCACCCCGAGGTAGCTACAGGCAATATGTATGGCTATTGAAGGGTTCGACCTTACCTTGAAATTTGCACCTCACTCTAAATACCTTCAAAATACCACTAAAATGATCAACTAGTGAGCCGAAGAGATTGGTAAATTATCCAAAATTATTTTATGGGATATTTCCCTATTGTGAGCAAATGACACAATTCCCTAGGCACCCATATGTTGTACGGTCTGCTCTAGTATTGCATATATCACTCCAAAATCAATCAAAATGGAACTGGCCTAGATGAAGTATAGACAAAACAATATAACCTAGATGGTCAGTTCATCAACCCAGATGAATTCAAAATTTGGAAAACCCTTTTCTACCTCTGTTAAGCTCGGATAATCTCTCTGTGATGAGAAATTCAATCCCTGATCATCTAGAGATGGTATCACACATATGAAACTAATAATCCTTCTGAGAAATCCTCTCCCAATAAGCCCTATAGAGTCTCTGACGAAAATCTCTACAACTCTTCACAAAAAATACAAAATCTCTCTTCCCAAAATGAGACCCAACATAAAAATATGAGGTGAGGGTCGAATTAGGGGTTTGCTGCAACATTTGCCTTGGGTTTTTAAAATTCAAATGATGTCTTTTAATACATGTAAAGGGGCCACGCCCACCCCCATGTCCTAGTCGAGTCACTTTTTACCTTTTAAGTTATAACTTTAAGTTATAACTTAACATTATAATTCATCATTATAACATGTTCCCCTTTCCTAGTGACCATATACCTTGGTCAACACTTGTAGTTGATAGAATTAAGCCCTGTAATTGGTAAAATATCTTGTGCCAAGGTAAAACTGACCTCCTAAACCAAAAATGAATCTCTACCATGGATTAAAATAGTGAGATCTTCATCAAATTGAGTCCCACACAATTCTGTTTAGCCTAGGGGACCCCCATGACTAGGCTAACAGGTCCTTATTTCTCCTACTATTGAGAAGGGGATATTACAATCTCCCCATTCCTAAAATTGGTTGTCCCCAAGAAATTGGAAACCTGGAGTCTTTAATATTGACTCTCCCTCCCATGTGGTATCTTCCTCAGGTAAATCTTTCCACTTGATTAAATATTCATTAATGGTTCTCCTCCTGAGGGTACATTCATGCTGGTCAATCACTACCTCTAGAATTAGTACCAACTTACCTTCTTCATACAGAGGTGGTAAATCTATTGAGGGTGAGACATTGTGTCCCAAGGTCTTCTTGAGGCATGATACATGGAACATATTTGTATCTTGTTGCTCTTTGGTAGCTCCATCTCATAAGCTACCTCACCCACTCGTCGAGAGACTCAAAATGGGCCATAGAATCAGGTTTGAGCTTCTCAACTCCACTCCTCTTCAGTGATGACTATATGAATGGTTGCAATCTTAGATAGACCATATCTCCTACCTCAAATGTGTATTCAATTCTCTTCTAATCAACATATTTTTTTGTTTCTCTTGTGCTTGTCTGATGTTCTATTTCAATGAATACATGATATCCTGTGTCTCATATAGAAGATAGGAACCAGACTATCACCTAACACCAAATCCATGAAACTAGGAGCTTCATACCCATACAAGGCCATGAATGAGGATATTTTTATTGACATGTGATAGGATGAATTATAGTAGTACTTACTCAGATGTACCCACCTAACCCATGCCTTTTGCTACCCTGACACATAATTCCTCAAATATCCTTCTATCCATTTGTTGATAATTTCAGTCTGACCATATGTTTGAGGATGATAACTTGTATTGGGTGTCAAATATGTCCCACATAATATAAAAAAATCTTGCCAAAAGAGACTCATAAACTTATTGTCTCTATCACTGACTATGGACTTAAGTAGGCCATGCAATATAAAAAATTCCATGAAAAAGAGTTCAGCCACTTGTGCTACTAAAAATCCTATGGTGATAGCAAAGAAATGGGAAAACTCGATAAGTATATCTACCACCACAAATAAAGAATCTTTTTCCTGTGCCTTGGGAAGTCTTGTAACAAAATCCATAGATATACTTTCCCATTTTTGTGAAGGAATGGGAAGTGGTTGTAGTAACCCTACTGGAAAAGTATGCTCATGCTTGTTCTGTTGGCACACAAAACACTCTCAGATGTACTGCAGAACCTCATCCTTGAGTTCTCTCCAAGCAAACCTCTCATGGATTAGCTTGTAAGTCTTGTAGTAGCCAGGGTGACCAATCATTGGTGCATCATGTAAAAGTCTAAATATTTACCTCTTGAATTTGGAATATGTAGGAATCCAAATTTGTCCTTTGTAATAAATCACATCATCCCTAAAAATATATCTATCATCATCCTATGTACTATCTAATACTCTACGAGCAAACTCATATTTGGCATAGTCTGTCATAAGCTTAGGCCTCCAATATTCTGAAATCTCTGTCAATGAATATAAATGCAGGCGTCTAGATAGTGCATCTACTACTATGTTCTTATTTCCTTTGACATATTCAATGTCAAAGTCATAAGCTTGTATTCTACTGAACCATTTCATCTACTTATTATTCAAATCCTTCTGGTTCATGAAATATTTAAGGCTATTATGGTCAGTTTTTACAATTAATTTCCTACCCACCAAATATTGCCTAAATTTTTCCAGTGTATGCATAATGGCTAGCATCTCCCGGTTATACACTAAATAACTCATCTCTCCTTCTCTCAAATTCCTACTCTCAAAGGCTATTGGATGCTTATTCCACATTAATACTTCTCCAATACCCTCTCTGATGCATCACACTCCACCTCAAATGGTTTGGTGAAATCAGGTACAACCAAAATTGGACAGCTGCTCATAACCTACGTAAACCTATCAAATGCCTGTTGTGCCCTTTCTAACCATTGTAATGATCCCTTATTTGTTAAATATATCAAAGGTGCCACAAACTATGAAAAACCTTTGACAAACCTATGGTAAAATCCACACAAATCAAAGAATCCCCTGAGCTGTGTTAGGTTTGTGGGTGTTGGCCATTCAATGATTGCTTGAATTTTCTTTGGGTCTACTCTAACTCCCTGTGCACTGATGATATAACCCAGATACAATAATTTGATCATCCCAAATTCAAATTTAGTCTCTTTAGCATAAAGAGACTCTAACTCTAGAATACTAAGCACCTCTTCAAGGTGTACTAGGTGCTCTTTCCATGATCTACTATAGACCAAAATATCATCAAAGAAGACTAACACTGTCTTTCAGAGCTGCCTTCTAGAAACCCTATTCATTAAATATTGAAATGTTGTTGGGGTATTAGTCAACCCAAAGGGCATGACTAAAAACTCAAAATGGCCATAATGATATCGAAAAGCTATATTTTCCACATCTGATTCTTGTATCCTTATTTGATGGTATCCTAATATTAGTTCTATTTTGGTGAAGTATCTAGCACCATGTAACTCATCAATCAATTCATCTATTCGGGGAATTGGGTATCAATTTTTGATGGTATTTTTATTGAGAGCCCAGTAATCAATACACATACACATGGACCTTTCCTTTTTTTTACCAAAATAATAGAGGATGCAAATGAGATTTTGCTTGGCCATATGTGTCCCATATTAATTAATTCCTTAATTTATCTCTCTATATCATCCTTATGACATTTTAGATGTTGATAAGGAATGGTAATGACAGTTGTAGCTTCTTCCTCAAGCTCAAGAATGTGCTATGTATCCTTGTATGGTGGTTGCCCTAGTGGTATATCACTAAATAACTATTGGGCACTAAATTGCATCAAGTTTTACTTAATACTACAACTATCTATCTTCCTACTTTCTATCCAGGCTTGCACCCGATAGCTACAACTCAGCACTCAACATTGGATGGACCAAAACAGAGTTTTTGATCCAACCTCCAGAGTAGGTTGGTTCCTTGTCAAATCAAATAGGGTTTTAACATAATTATGCTCACTTAGGGTTTGGAGATTAAGGTAAGAAAAGGTTAGGGTTAGAGATATGTGAACAATAGTGGATGGATAGGCTAACAACATTGCACTACCGAAAAAATCTCCTAAAAATCAATTTAAAGACAAAATACTCAGATCAACATTATCTCAAATTAAATGTATCTCCATTTATTAATGAACAGTAGAGAAATATTGTAGACAGTAATTTCAATATCCAAACAATGATAATCCAAATAACATAATTCACCACTATCTAGATTTTACAGAAATATACTTCCTATCAATAAAGATCAAATCCAGAAGAAGATCTCAATTACCCTAACAACTAGTAATCCATTAATTAGGCACAAAATAACCATTTAAGTATTCATAGAAATGCAACTAAATAATTCTAACCTCTGATATCAAATATGAAGACACAAGCTTTGAGGCGAAGATCAATGTAATGCTCCTTTCATTAGTCCTTGGGAAAATTTACAGTAGCACAGGCAAACACACTAGAGCTGACCCTTTAAAAATGATGGTTCGAACTCTACTAATAGTTTTGAAAAATTAAAATAATAAGGAACATTACAAATATTAAAATTTGACAGCACAATAGAGAGTTCTTGTTGGCATTCTCTTATTGGTACATCCTTTGAGAAACCCGTTGCAAGTGGACCGCCATGGTAGCTCGAAGCCTCTACAACTTGTTGATCGTTTGATGCTAACTGGAGTTTTTTTCCATTGGATATTGCGTATACATCACCTATCCTTCTTGGAAGCCTTCTGCAACCACCAATCTGTAACCATCTTTGGTTCACCCAATATGGGCTACATCCAACAAAATAAGAGCCACACCTCCTTGATATTATTATTCACTTTCTTTCCCAACAATAGGACATTACAATAAAATATAAAGGAAAATCTTACAACCCTAAACCACTGTGTGGTATTAGAATACAATGGGCACAACATCATGGGCTAAACGACCCACACCCACCAACCATGGGAATCCTAGAAATCACTCCCAAAAATGGGAAAAATATTTCATGTGAACGTGTATCGATCAACCAATCATTTGTTTTTGAACGTGTGGAGCAAGATGCCAGATATACGTCTCCTCCTTCATCATTGGATTTATGTGCCTTTGTGGAAGTGGATTCATCAGACCTCTTTCCAAAATCAACATTCTTTGATCTGCAATCCTTCTTCATGTGACCAGGCTTACCACATTTCCAATATTTTCTCTCAAACTTTCCTTGAGACTTAGATCTACCTCTAGACTTAGATCTATCACCATATCTTGTTTTATCCTTTTCTGTGGCACGTTCTCTCACTGTTAAGGCATCCTTTGAAGTGCCCTCCATGGCTTTTCTCCTCATATCCTCTGATATTAGAGATGCCACAACATCCTCAAACTTCAATGTGGATGTCTTTGTACTACCAATTGTTACAACTAGGTTATCCCATGAATATGATAAAGAACATAGCAGATTAATATATTTATCTTCCTCACTTAAATTAATATCAATAGATGTAAGTTGACTTACCATTGTATTGAACATATTCAGGTGATCTGCAACTGAATCCCCTTCATTCATCTTGATATTGTATAGTTTCTTCAGGAGAAATAATTTGTTCACTAGGGACTTAGATTGATACAAAGCCCCAAACTTCTACCAGAGATCCTTTGCAGTAGCTTCTCTAGAAATTTTGATTAGGACTGAATCTACAAGACACAATTGAATCAGACTCCTTGCTTTCCAATTCATCTTTTCCCAATATTCATCTGATGTAGCTGTAGGTTTTGTTTTCTCAGAAATAACGACCCATTGAACTTTTTCCATGAGAAGATCAACCATATTTAACTTCTATAGCTCAAATATTTTTCCATCAAATTTCTCGATCTCGATCCTTGATTGACTTCCCATCATTTTCCTTCAAGCTTCTTTTGCAAAAAACCTCACACTCCAAAATCGATTTTCTCTAACTCCTAGAAACCTTAGAAAATATTCAGATGAAATGAAACCTTAGCAATAAATGCATCCCCCTATGGCTAACAACTTGGCTCTGATACCAAATGAAGAGATTTACATAAACTTATTTAATAATTAATGCAGAAATAAACAACTTAGAAGAAATTACAACACACAATGCACATATAACACATGAGATTTATCTTGGTTCACCCAATATGGGCTACGTCCAACAAAACAAGAGCCACACCTCCTTGATATTATTATTCACTTTCTTGCCCAAAAATGGGATATTACAATAAAATATAAAGGAAACTCTTACAACCCTAAACCACTATGTGGTATTAAATACAATTGGCACAACACCGTGGGCTAAACCACCCACATCCACCAACCACCCACCAACCCTGGGAATCTTGGAAATCGCTTTGGAAAAAGGGGAAAAATCATCAATGCTTCACACCAGACGTATGCCTTCGGCATAGTCGGGTGGGCTATTGCTCCCCCGGACCCCCCCGACACCCCCATTCAAGGAGATCTGCTCCTCTTACCCTTTCATACCTGTCAAAAAGTACTTCCTTGGCAAAGTATGAGACACATTCAATAGTTCTATCTTCTTGAAACCCTCGATGCTTTAGCTTCCTCCTCCAACTGACTGTTACAACTCTGGTGAAGAAATGCCTTTATATACTTCAGATTCTTTAGCACAATCTCCACCGTCGATCTCCCTCATCGTATGGCTACGATCTAATCTGATATAAGCTTGGTGTAATGGCGGGGGAGAACTCAGCGCCATTCCGCTCTTAAAAATTGATGACATCATCCTTCCTGCCTTAGAAACTATGGAACGCCAATCCGGCCTTAAGTGCTTTGGAAGTTAAGCAGGATCGAATCCGCTTCTTGTCCTTTGTTTTTCTTCATTGGTCGTGAAACATTCACCAATCCACATAAAAAGTTGATGACATCATCTCTCCTTCAAAACTTTTGTGGATTCCATTCTAGACCGAAGCAAGTGCCTTGGGCTATGAACATCATTCCGGACCTATTGCAATGCAAAGTGACTCTTCCTCCAATCTGCACTGACCTTAGAGTACATCATTGCTTTTCTGTCATTCTGGAAAAGAGTTAGTCAAAAATATCCTTTGTCATGGATCCGCATCTACTACGTTCATAGCATTCCGCCTTGTCACCATTCTGGGCAAAAATATTCTGTGCATTCTCCGAAATCAGGCCTTCCAACACTTAGCCACTCGTAAGGTATTCAAAATCTCAAGCGGTCGCCAATCCGCACTTATTTTCTATTGACGTCATCCTTCTCCAAAAAGTTTTGTGGATTCGGGATGCGTCGCCAGTCTAGAGCCAAGAATATGGGAAATCTTGTGGAATCGCTCCAAGTGCGAAAATTTACCAAGTGTTGAGTGGACTCATGGCCTTTGTTGCGGATCCGCTCCAAAATACACTGCAAAGTGTGCGGAATGAGAACTTCATGACTTAGACAAAATTTTCAAAATTTTCTCAAGTATGTGGCCATTTTGGGCATACATTCTGGCGCCTCCTGGGTGGATTTGCTTGCAAAGCCATCGAACTCAGAGTCTTATCCATTGGGCCTTGGGAGTCAAAAAATACTCATCTTCAAAAATATGCTTTAAAGAATAACTTCCATATAAACACTACCCTCTCTCTAAAAATCCAACAATCTGCTTAGAGGGTAAAGGTTCATATAGAAATCATGCCAAAAACATCATGGCTCATCCACTTATAATGAGACTATACCAAAAATACAGGCCTGTTGCCATTATCTTCAAAAATCAGGTATAACTCTACTCCTCTTATAAGGCCTTATTGCAAAATGTCTTCACACAAAATCTGTTGCTCTCTATGCCTCTGTAGGCTTCATGCCTTTATTGTTTATTTCTGACAATTGTCAGAGCAAAAAACAAAAATGCAAAATTCATGCATATGTACAAAAACAAAAACAAACTAAGTGTGGGCCCCTTTCGGGCCTGTAACCGCTCCATCCTACTCTTCTTCTTCATGGGCCTCTTCCTCGACCTCTTCTTCATTCTCTTCTTCTTCTTCTTCTTTTAGAGAAGGTGGTTTTTGATTCCTTCCTCCAGAAGAATCACCAAACAGCTGAATCATCAATTTTAAAGATTGTAAAGCCTATTTCCAGGTTGCTTCAGAGGGGTTTGATGTCTCTTTGAGCTGCTTATAAACATATTGTAATTCTCCAATGTCCTCATAATTAGCAGCATTCCCTCTGTTCACTAGATCTTCCATGAGATCTCTTAATCTAGTAAAATTAACAATTAATTGGACAACTTGCTCTTGGGGTAGTGGCTCTTCAAGAGAATCAATTCTAGATTCATTCTTCAAATCTTCATCAATGCTTTTCTAGATCTCTTCCATGGATAGCAAGTTGTGATCCTCCATCCATAGGCCTTTGAAGCCAACTTGAATCATTTCTTTATTTACATCAACAACATCCCTAATCACACCTCCAATCTTGTCAAACAATAACCAGGCTCTTTGAAGTGCCCTGTGCTTCTTAACCATAATTTTGGTAGCAACTCTAGTGAGATTCCATTCTTTATTAGGAATTGGTTTAGCAGAATCACTGAGTCTGCTATCAACCAACCTGTACATTTGTTCTACCAGAATCACCATAGGCTGCAACTCTCTGGTGATCTGATCTAGGTCTCTCTAAACATTGGGAAGTAGGCGACTGGCCTCATCAAGAAAATCAATCATGAATTGAAGCCCTAAAAATTTCTCTTGGACTTTGGAGAGCATCTCTTTTCTAATCCTTTTTAGTTCAATTTTAGAAAAGCTAGAGGCCTTAGCCTTCTCTATTTGAAGTTGCTACTTTAAACTCTGAATTTCTTTCGCTTGTTCTTCATTCAGCTTCTTTTGCTCTCCTAGTTGATCCTTGAGTTTATTGGCCTCTTGAAATTTTTCTTGCCAGCCCTTGACCTCCTTTTTTAGAGCCTTTTCAACTTCCTTTTGATTTCTCAGAGTCTTTTGAAGCTTTTCAATTTATTTCTCAAGTTTACTCACCTTCTCTCTAAATATATCATTTTTCACATAGAAGGTGTCTAAATGGGCTCTAGCTATAATCAGTTCATCCTCTTCAGGAAGCTTATCAATATCTTCTATGACCTCCTCCACTCGATAATCTTGGATAGTCATTTCATTTTTGGGCTTATTTACAAGTGGAGTCATAGATCTAGATACTCTTTGCCTAGCCATTGGATCAACATACATACTTCTTCTTGTGACAACCATCCTGCTGGAAGGCTTAGAAAGCTTCTCTACCCAGAAATCATTTGCTCTCTATGTGGTTGCCTGCTCTTTTGGCAAAGTGATAGGACTTGAAAAACTAGTAGCCAGGGGAGATGAAGATACCAAAAATGATAGGGTAGACTGAACTGCTAACAATGGGGGTGTGGGAGTGCTCATAGTAGTCTCTATAATGATAGTGGACTCTATGACTACTGTTGTTGTTGCTATTGGTAAACTCATAGAAACCGACACAAGACTATCAATTGGATGAATGGTGGTACTTGGAACATTGTGTCCCATTGATGGTGGTGGTGGTAATGATGAAGATGAAATTATGGGAGATGATGAAGTGGGAACCTCAGATGTTGGAAGTGGGATTTGGGGTGACTGTGGGGGAACAGAAGTGACTTGTTCTTCAGTGACAACCAATGAAACATGGGGTGGACTGTGAGAGGGAGAAGGTACCTTTGTCACATTTTCTTGACCAAAAAGGGAGGGAGACTTCTTTGGGGATTCAGGAGGATGTAGAGGAGAAGAGGGATTAGAAATCATACCTTCACCTATAGATGTAGGGTGCTCTTGCTCTACTTCTATTTCTTGTTGTTGCTCTTGGTGAGTCAATTCTTCTGTAGTAGAAATAGCTACCTCTTTTGCAATCTCCTCCATATCCAATATCTGCTTCTTTGAAACTTCATTTTCCCTTCTCTTTGGGGCTCTTTTAGTTCTTCTATGGATTAATTGAAAGGAAGCCATCTCACTCTCAAAGTCTTCTTCTGATATATCTCCTTGTACTACTCCAGAAAGTAAGACTTGCTCAGAAATAGGATGTAATTCTACTGATGTTGCAGGGGTAAAAGGAAGGGGGTGAACCTGAAACTCTCATCCTTCTTCTTCCAATAAATATCTATGTCTAGAGGTTGACCCCCCAGAGCTAAGCATTTAGGCCTAGATACTACTTCAATAACTAGAGTACTGATAACTTTTTCACTAGAATATTGCATTTTGCTCAGAAGTTGAGCTCCCTTAGGAAACTTCTCCACTTGTTCAGTGGTAGGATGAAAAGTTTTTGAAACTTCAGCTACTATCAAAGGAGTCTCCTACTCTTCTGATAGAGCTTCTTGATCTATGGGTGGAGAGAGAGATTCAGAACTAGTTTGGGACTTTTGAACTATCAACACTATGTCCCTGATGTCCTTTTACCTCCAGGTTTCGATATTTTCATTATATCTCTTTGAAAACTCCTTATCAATCTTCATTCCAAACCTAGACTTAGTTTTTCCAATCTCAATCCTCATTCTCCACCAATATGATATCTTCGCTACATTCCATTGTTCTTCTTCCTCAGCTTCTTCAACAACATCCTCCTCAAGCTGAGGGTCCTTTTTCTTTGAGGTTTTTCCTTCAATGTCACTAATGGTGGCTTCTATAAGCCGATGACTCTTCTTCTTATCAGGATCAAAATCAACAATCTGCTCATAGAAATCCAACCATGGAGGTAGTTGACCCATTTTTGAAACATTCCACTCCAAAAGAGTGGTCTCATCATTATTTCTTCCTTGTTCAAAATGAGCCCTAGGCCTCTTTTCAAACTTATAAGCCTTTTCTCCATTTAGGGCTACATTTCTTGCAGTGAAGATACCATCAGGGTCATAACTCCATCTTTGGGGGATATAAAATAGACCTAACCTATCAAGGTATTGGTCGATTTGCTGACTCTGCCCCTTCTTAGTGATGGTAATGTCCTCCATAGTGCGGTGTGTAAGCAAATATTTTCTCTTTCTCCTAGAACCATAATTCAAATCAATATATTCTACCTGCCTCAAATATTCTAAGGCAAAAAGCCTTTCTATAACAAAATGGGGTAGGAGAAAAGGTTTTCCCATGAAACCATACAATCTAATAACTGTGCCCTCGATCAAAAAATACCAATCTCCTTCCTTAGCACCCTCTGCTCTCAAAATTTGCTTAGCTAGGGGTGGCAATCTAGGGCACTCTCCATACATTATTTTCAAGGTAGGTCCAAGAAATTCCAAGTTGAATCTATAATAAGACTCACTGCTTCTCAAGTGACTTGTCCAGTAATAAACCGGTAAGGGTTCCCCATCATTGGTTTTGTCCTTGATCGAAATCCAAGGCATTCTATCTTTAATGGTAGCATAAAACATCCATACCAGACTTGAGCAATGCCTAAAACTAGGAGCATCAGAGCCCCTTTTCATACTTACCAACTGTTCATGTATCCTCTATGCAAGAAAAGTTGGCCAGTCAAAATAAATCACCCTAGTTCCTCTTTCCTCCATGCCTTTCTCATACATTCTTTCATTAGAAATACAATAGGCCACGACAATTTTCCAATCGTATACCATTCTATCAGAGTCTAAACCCTCCATACAGGCCAACATAGAAAATAGCACAGGGTTTGTAAATTTATCAATAGAGATTGGGACCTCAGGTAATTTCTTCTTGGGCTTTGTATCAAGTTGTTTATAAACCCATATCTTAAATGACTCTCCATCATTGGCTCACTTCTCCAAGGAGTAAAACCCAACCTAGTCAGTCACCTTAAATGTTTTTGGCCTCACTGATGGTTCGGACCCTAGGGCAAAAATATTATGATAGAAAGAGGCGGTGACACTAAAAAGGGTTTCACCCTCAGAGGTTTTTACTGCTTTGGCCAATGGGTCATAAAATTTAACTATTGCAGCTATTAACTCTGGACAGGGATGAATAGAATCATAGATGTAAAAAGAGAGATAAGAAAGGACAACACATCTACCTTCCACAAATAGAGCAACTTTCTTCTTGTATCTATCATTAATGCTCCTTCTGAGCCTTGTTCTCTCAATGAGGACCATTTCAGTATCCACCACAACTTCTGCTCTATCGATGTACGGTGCCACCACCTTTTCTCTAGAGTTTCAAACTCTTGGACATCCTCTGAAGCCATTTTGATAGCAATAAGACTTTGTTCTCTATAATTCATAGAAAACTTTAGAGTATCATTTCACCCTTTACTACTTTGTGGACGCAATTAGCTAGCAAATGAACTTCGTGTGTGCCTTTTTGGTTCTTTTATTTCTTGGAGTGCATGTATCTTCCACCATTAATGTGGTTGCTATGTGATCTACCCACTGGCACACTTTCCAACTTCCACTCATTCCTCTTGGTGGCTCAATGGTGGCATTCTAAATTTTCATTGGCCAAAAATTCAAACTATACTGCCACCTCACTACGCCTCTTCGGCTACTCTTTGGTTCGAGTGAGAGTTCATTAGCATTGATTGAGGGATCTTTCTTGTATCTCCATATGGCATGGTCATAAAATCACTGCTCAACTTCCCCTTAGTTTTTTGAAACCTAGTGGGTTGAAGATATTTTTTCCGCTGACACTTAGAAAATTCCACGCATGAATTATCACCTTGGTTCTGCTCCATCATACTTTAGCTTTGAAAGGTCCCCAGATTGGAGATGCCTTTACTTCTTTTGATATTTGGCTCTCTTCATCATACGGGATAAGAACATTTGCACCAATCCATGGGGATCTTAGTGTATTTTGATGTGGATTCAAAAATGCTCACCATTTCGAAAGAATTTACATACATTCGAGTGTGGAATGGAACATTGTTGGATACTTTGTCAACACTTAGTCATTTTTGCAAATTTTTTCTTTTTCCAAGATTTTTCAAAGAATATTGATTACAAAGTGCAGAAAGAAATTAAAATACAAAGTGCAGAAAGAAGGGGAAATAATAATACAATGTATATACATATGTTACAATGAGCTCATATTTTACACATAGTAGAGCTTGAGATGAAAACCATTCACTAGAATCGGTTGTATGTTCCCCTCCAGATCTTCCAGCTAAAACACATTGGACTCCTTGGCTTCTACTATTTTGAAAGGACCATCCCAAAAAGAATCAAACTTTTCATGCTTGCCTGGCTTTGCTCTATCAACATTCCATCTGAGAACTGAGTCTCCAACTTAGAATTTTTTGAATCTGGCTTTCTTATCAAACCATACCTTGATATCTGAGGAATGCTTTTGAAAATTTTCATATGCCTGAGCTCTATTCTCTTCTAATTGTAGTAAGTGAGTCAACCTAGTTTTTACCGGATCTTCCTCTGATTCCTCCTCTGTATTGACAAGCTTAAGTGTTGGAATCTCCAAATGGATGGGTAACACTACCTCTTTGCCATATACTAGTGCATAAGGGGAAGTCTTAATGGAATTTTTTATAGTAATCATGTCTACCCATAGAGCTTGGTCCAACAATAGATGCCAACTTCTTTTATTTCCTTCAAGTGATTTCCTCAAAATTCTTAACAGGTTTTTATTGGTAGATTCTGCAAGTCCATTACCCTATGGATAATAATTTGAAGTATTCTTAAGAGTGATGCCATACTTGCTAGAAAACTCAATATACTTGGCTCCTATGAAATTTGGGCCGTTATCACTCACCAAGGCTTCTGGAACCCCAAACCTTGAAATCAAATTTTCCATAAAATTGATCACAACATCTTGATCTGATTTCTTGGTAGGAATAGCCTCTACCCATCTGGTAAGATAATATATGGTAGTTAGGATAAAATTATGTTCTACTGAGGAATTGGGATTGATGACCCCTATGAAGTCCAGCCCCCATTATTGAAAAGGTTCTTCAACTTGTATGGGCTTGAGGGGGAATGAAGCATTCCTTGTCCTTCCAACATATCTCTGACATTTGTCACAGGCCCTGGTGACCCTGAAAGCATCAATAAATATAGTAGGCCAATAATAGCCTACTCTTATGATTTTCAAAGTTGTAACTCTGCCTGAGCTATGTCCACTAGTTGGTCCTCCATGGAACTCTTCAATGACCTTCTTTTGTTGATCATATTTTAAGCACTTTAGAAGAACTCCATCCAAATTTCTTTTGTATAGGCCTTCTGGTAGTAATACATATTTTAAAGCATGAAGCCTATATCTCCTCCTTTGGGAAGCATTTATATTGGGGGGCATACTCCAGTTTGGAAATACCTGATCATCTGGTCAACCCAATCAGAGTCTACTGTTTGTGCTTCTTCCACCTGATCTTCATCTGCTATTTGGCAAGCTATCATTTTTGCTAATGTTGTAGCCTCTGTTAGACCTTGGCATAGGGCTCTACCTCTTACCAACTTGGTGGGATGTATCTCTACATCATACTCTTGGATTTTAGTAATCCAACCAACTCTTTTATCTCCTAGTTCACCCTGAAGGATAAAACTTCTTACATCTGGATGAACCACATATACCAGGGTCTTACTCTGTACCAAGTACTATCTGAACTTCTTTAGTGATTTCATCATAACAAACACTTGTCTTTCAATAAAGTTATATTTGACCTGGTAATCATGGAGTGTCTGGCTCCAAAAGAATACAGGATGCTCTTCACCTTGATTATCCTTTTGAGTAAGCACTGAGGCATAACTTTCTTCAGCTCCATACGCATAAAGGATAAAATATTTACTAAAATATGGATTTATCAGCACTAGGGTGGTTGCAATGGACTGCTTGATAATCTCAAAAGCTTATTTTCTGACTTCAGTCCACTTGAACTCAACATTCTTCTTGAGTAGCTCAGATATAGGCCTTACTTTCTGTGCAAAATTAGAAATGAATTTCCTGACAAAATTGATTTGGCCCAGAAAATACTGTAAGGTTTTCTTGTTTGTAGGCAAAGGGAGAGCAAGAAGGGATCTGATTCTATCTGGATCTATGGCCATACCTTCTTTTGAGACCACATGACCTAGCAACTTTCCTTCATGAACCACGAAGAATGACTTCTTAGGATTGAGTGAAATTCCAAATTCTCTGCACTTCTGAAAAACTTGCTCTAGGTGTGATAGGTGATCTTTCTTATCATGGGAAAACATAGTCATATCATCTAAATAAATCAGAATGACTTTGTTGATTAGTGCACCAAAGGCATAATCCATGGCTCTCTGAAATGTGGCTCCCGCATTGGATAGCCCAAAAGGCATTCTCTGGTAGGCAAATGTGCCCCATTTTGTGGTGAATGTTGTCTTATACTGATCTTCATATTTCACCCAAATATGATTGTATCCAGAGTAACCATCCAGTAATGAGAACCTCTCTGCCCCTACCACTATCTGTAATATCTGATCAATCTATGGGAGGGGATAGTGATCTTTGAGGGATGCTTGGTTAAGATTTCTGAAATCTACACACAAGCGTATATCACCATTATTTTTTCTTACGGGTACCAAGTTAGCTACCCAGGTAGAATGTTTTATTGGGTATATGATCTTAGCCTTTAATAACTTTAAGAGCTCCTCTCTCATGATGGCCTCGATCCTTGGATTCATGGGCCTTTGCTTCTACCTAAAAGGCTTTGCATCGGGCTCTAGCTCAATAGTATGTTGGATAACCTTCTTGTCATATACCTTGAGGTCTTCATATGACCAAGCCACAATATCTTGGTATTTTAAGCATAAGGCTTTGATATCTTCAGCTTCCTCTAGTGAACATTTAATCCCAACATTGAGCTTCTTTTCAATACCAACTTCAACTTCTTTATAAATTTTTTCACTGACTTTCATGGTTCTGGTCTTTTTCCTATCCTCATTGTCAAATAAGCTCTCTAGGGTGACCAATCCTCTAGGGATGTGATTGTTCCTTAGTTGAATAACATCTTGTTGATCAATTTCTTCTATATTTTCTTCTTGGATAGTAGAGAGACATGCTTCTCTTACCAGAAAGTCAATTATCTGTTCATCACTTTCAAAAACCTACCAAAAAATCTGCTTGTCTGGTACTATAGGTCTAAAAATCATTTTGATTCCCTTGGCCTTCTTGATCCTATAGTCTACAGAAGGGTTGAAGTTAGCTCCCTTTGTTTCTAAGGAATCTGCCAGAGTGTTCTTTTCTCTAGGAACAAAATTTAAATTTAGGGCATCAAAGGATTCCATCAGATCCCATACCCTATTTCTATAAGCTTTTAGGTAATGGTGCTTACTGCTGCACCTGTTTCTTACCTGATGGACTATTAACTCAGAATCACCATATATATTCAAAATATTAATGCCCATGCTTTCTGCTTGTATCAATCCAAGACACAGGGCCTCATATTCTACAACATTATTAGTACATGACCATGTTAGTCTGTAGGCAAAATTCTTTGTCCCTTATGATTGGGACTGTAGAACTACACCAGCTCCTGCACCATTTCTGCATTTAGCACCATCAAAGTGCATGATCCATGTTTCTTTCTCTCTCAAGGATTGATTGGATATAGCAGGGATTTTCTTCTCTAATTCAGTTGAGATACTATATGTTCCCATACCAGTTCCAAACTGACTGTAATCCTCTCTGAAAGGCAACTCATCCTCAATATCCAACTCCTCAATGTTTTCCACCAACTCAAATTCTTCCAGGGGAGTAATATTGCACATGTCTTCCTCAATATTTTCAATGTGATAAGCTACTAGTTTTTTAGGTGTTATCCTTATTCTCTTTCCTTTGAAAGGAATTACCATACTAGAATAATCCATGTACATACATCCACCTAGTTTTGCAGTAAACTCCCTTGAAAGGCATAATCCAAAGTAGGGTTCTAGGTCAACCACAACTATTTCTTGTACTATTGTCACCTCAGGGGCTCTGTGCAGCCTCATAAAAACATCTTTTATGACTCCAACTATCTTAACAGGTGTCCCATCCAATTGTAATACTCTAGGACAAGATCGGGTATACTCCATACCCATTTCTTCATAGACTGCTTTAGGCATAACTGTAGTTGATGCTCCTGAATCTATCATACAATTTTGGACTACCCAACCTTCCATCCTCAGGGATATATAGAAAGGAGGGGGCTTATTATTTAAAATAGTAGGTGACATTTCTTTCTTTTCTGATGGCATACTAAGGATTGTAGTGGCCTGTCTATCTTGTGGATACTTGTTGAGGGAAGCCTTAAGTAGATCGATCTAACCAGGAATGAACAGAGTGTCATACAGGCTAGCTTTTGATGGAATCTTTTTCATCTCTTCAATAATATTATACTCAGATTTAGTCAGGGGAGGTCTTTCAAGCCTTCTTTCTGGCTCACCATATTTCCTTTTATACTATTGAGTGGCTTCTATTCTCTACATTTTGGTAATAGAGGGGAATCTAAGCCTTTCTTGAGCCTCATATTTAGATTTTATTTGGTCTCTTTCAGTTTCCTTATCCAACCTCTTAGGAAGACTGTCTGTCCTCTCATTACCTTTAGCTTGAGGGATGGGGAAAGTATCACTACTCTGAGGAAGGGGATCAATTATTTTTTGAGAAGGGACTTGGAATTGCCCCATATTTTGGGGATCCACTTGTAAGGATTTCTTTCTAGACCTTGTCATAACAACAATTGGGCTTTCTTCATCTAACTCTTTTCCAACCATGATTTGATCAAACTGCCATAACATATTTACTCTTCCCTTTTGATTCCTTTCAGCTTGATCCATAGCTTGTTGAACATGGTGTTGGTACATAACACAAGATTGTGAGTCATGGGGATCATTGCATACTAAACACCAAATATTTGCAAGAGTAGTATCTGAAGAACATTCTAGCTCTTCATATGCTGTATTCACTCTGACCCCAGTATTATTACTAGGACCAGGTCTCTGATATTTATTCACATATGGAAACCTCCTCTATTGTAACATTTCTTGGTCTCTCTTTTCCATTGAATTCATTCTATTACTCAAAGTTTTTAGAGTATTTTGTATATCAAGAATAGCAGAAAACTCCTAAGATGGTTGAGAAGGAAGGGGAGGAAAAGGAGTTACAGAGGATAATGGCTTTGGTTGAGGGATTGCATTCATTTATGGAGATGGAGATGATAAAGAAAGGGGATCCATGTAAGAGGGGTTTGTGGATTGAATTTGGCTATTAGTGGTTTTTGAGTTATAAGGTAGCACAGTTTTGGGGGTAGTCTTCCCACATTAATTAGGATATTTTCAGCATGAACTATTGCATTATAAACTTGGGGGAAGGTTTCTACTCCATATTGTTGTGTCTGTAAGCCTAGCTCTGATCCAAGGGCTCTAATATAATACATATAGGCCAAACATGTAGTTGGTCTAGTTGTGGGAGGTATTCTCTTCCATGTTCTATTAAATCTCAAATTAAAATCTGAGACAGTTTCTTGCTGAGATTTTTGCATGGATGTAAATTGGTTAAGCAGGGAGAAAGGATCAATAGATTCATTAAATTATTCTATAAATGGCTCAGCTAATGCTTGCCATGAAGTGATAGTGTTATCTTCCAGAGTTCTAAACCAATGTAATATCTTTCCTCTGAAGGATAGGGCTAGAATTCTTACAATAATATCCTCCTCTTTTATGTTGTGAATTGCTGCCAGATTCAAAATATCCTGACAATGCTCATAAGTTATCTTCCCAGATCCATCATAAGTGGGGATAGCTTTGGATACAGCCTAGGGGATGGCATTCATTTGGGCTAATCTAAGGGACCAATTGTATTCCAGCTGGGATATTTCTATAATGGTTGATTAGGGGCCACATTTTGTGCCATATTTCTAGGTGCAGATCCTATTGGAGGGACTACTAGATTAACTATAGGTTTTCTTTAGAAAATCTCTTCTTCTGAGAGGAAATATTGATTTAAACTTTTGATAACCATAGACCCTCTATAAGGTAATTCACAATAAAAATAGGAGTTAGGGTTATTCCTTTTGAAGGACCTGGTATACATGAAAGGACACTGGTCTATAGGGATAATTATTTTTTTGGGTTTAAGGACTAGGGAGTCACCAGGTGAACTTGCTCTTCTCTACTTACAAGGTCAAGATAATTCACCAAATCTTGATTCCTCTAGGTTGAGATAAACAATAACTCATATGATGGGTTTTTGTGTTCCTTGTGAACTGGTCCCATCGGGCATGCCAAAAACTATTGGGCACTGAATTGCATCAAGTTTTACTCAATACTACGGTTGTCTATCTTCCTAATTTCTATCCAGGCTTGCACCCGATAGCTACAACTCAACACTCAACATTGGATGGACCAAAATAGAGTTTTCGATCCAACCTCCAGAGTAGGTTGGTTCCTTGTCAACTTAAACAAGATGTTGACACAATTATGCTCACTTAGGGTTTGGAGATTAGGGTAAGAAAAGGTTAGGGTTAGAGAGATGTGAACAATAGTGGATGGATAGGCTAACAACATTGCACTACAACAAAAAGCTCCAAAAAACTGACTTAAAGACACATTACTCAGATCAACATTATCTCAAATTAAATGTATTTCCATTCATTAACGAACAGTAGAGAAATATTGCAGACAACAATTTCAATATCCAAACAATGATAATCCAAATAACAAAATTCACCACTATCTAGATTTTATAGAAATGTACTCCCTAACAATAAATATCAAATCCAAAAGCAGATTTCAATTACCCTAACAACTAGTAATCCATTAATTTGGCACAAACTAACCATTTAAGTATTCACAGAAATGCAACTAAAGAATTTGAACCTCTGATATCAAATATGAAGACACAAGCTTTGAGGTGAAGATCAATGTAATGCTCCTTTCATTAGTCCTTGGGAATATTTATAGTAGCACAGGCAAACACACTAGAGCCGACCCTTTAAAAATGAGGGTTCGACCTCTACTTATAGTTTTGCAAAATTAAAAATAACAAGGAACATTACAAAGATTAAAATTTGATAGCACAACAGAGAGTTCTTGCTGGCATTCTCTTACTGGTACATCCTCTAGGAAACCCACTGCAAGTGGACCACCATGGCAGCTCGAAGCCTCTGCAACTTGCTGATCGTTTGATGCTAACTAGAGTTCTGGCCATTGGAGATTGCGTATACATCATCGATCCTTCTTGGAAGCCTTCTGCCATCATCGATCTATAACCATATCTGGTTCTATCTTCTTGAAACCCTCGATGCTTCAGCTTCCTCCTCCAACTGACTATTACAACTCTGGTGAAGAAATGCTTTTATATACTTTAGATTCCTTAGCACAATCTCCATCGTCGATCTCCCCCATCGTATGGCTATGATCTATTCTGATATAAGCTTGGTATAATGGTGGGGAGAACTCAGCACCATTCCGCTCTTAAAAACTGATGACGTCATCCTTCCTGCCTTAGAAACTATGGAACGCCAATCCGGCCTTAAGTGCTTTGGAAGTTAAGCAAGATCGAATCCGCTTCTTGTCATTTTTTTTTCTTTATTGGCCATGAAACATTCACCAATCCACAAAAAAGTTGATGACGTCATCTCTCCTTCAAAACTTTTGTGGATTCCATTCTAGACCGAAGCAAGTACCTTGGCCTGTGAACACCATTCTGGACCTATTACAATGCAAAGTGACTCTTCCTCCAATCCGCACTGACCTTAGAGTACATCGCTATTTTTGTCATTCCAGAAAAGAGTTAGTCAAAATATCCTTCGTCATGGATCTGCATCTACTACGTTCATAGCATTCCACCTTGTCACCATTCCGAGCAAAAATATTCTGTGCATTCTCCGGAATCGGGCCTTCCAACACTTAGCCACTCGTAAGGTATTCAAAATATCAAGCGGTCGCCAATCCGCACTTATTTTCTACTGACGTCATCCTTCTCCAAAAATTTTGTGGATTCAGGATGCATCGCCATTTCGGAGCCAAGAATATGGGAAATCTTGCGGAATCGCTCCAAGTGCAAAAATTTACCAAGTGTTGAGTGGACTCATGGCTTTTGTTGTGGATCCGCTCCAAAATACACTACAAAGTGTGCGGAATGAGAACTTCATGACTTAGACAAAATTTTCAAAATTTTCTCAAGTATGTGGCCATTTTGGGCATACAATACCTTATTGTATTTATTGAGTATTTCTTGATGTCCGAATGATATATCTTGTGCTCCTCCTCTATAAGTACAGGTAAAATAACATAGTGGGCTGCCCACTCTATCTGATTATGCCTCCTAAACCTCTCCATATGTTTGAAAGAGACAACACAAGGTTCTCCTATCGACATCCTTCGTAACACCACTTGTAAACCATTCAACTCAAACTTTGACTCTATTTTATTGAAGTTGAAGGTAACTTCACCCAATATCTGCAACCACTAAATACCCAAAACTACATCTAAACTCTTTTTTTTGACCACAAAGAAATCATCACATACCTCATAGTTTCCCAGAGTAATCTGTAACTGTGGTACATTCCTAGTACAGGTAATAGAGAAACCATCGGTAATCATTACTTTGAAATCATCCAATTCAACTGTCTCTAATCCCCTTCTGGATACCAATCCCTCATTGATGAAGTTGTGTGTCACACCCATATCAATCAACATTACCACACGCTGCCCCTTAATAACACTTTGTATTCTCAAATATTTGGATCCTTGAACACTATGAAGATGAACTAGAGTGTTATTGTCCTTCCCTTATTGATCCTGGGTGGTCTCTTGGTCTTATAAAGTATGTTCATCCTCACTATCCTGGTTTTCTAATTACTGATCATAATTTTCAAAATTAGTTTCATCATCTGAATGATATTCTATAAGTTGTAACTTACCCTTAAACTCACATTTATGCCTAGGAGTCCATGACTTTTTGCAAGTAAAACATAACCCCTTATTTCGAAGTTCATGAAGGGTGTTTGGATCTAAATTTTTGAATGTGCCCTTTTCCTGGTCAACACCCTTTTGCTGGTCAATGTCCTCTTTGATTGGTTTTTGTTCCTTCTTTTTTTTAAAATCCTTCCCTTTGTATTGACTCTTAGACTTGTATGAAGTGACTTCCATGTCCCTAGCCTGTCTAATGGTATCATGCAAGGTAGTTGGGTTGAATGCTTTGATCCAACCTCTCAAAGGTTTAGATAACCCATCCATGAATAAAACCACCAAATGTATCTCTAACATATCTGTGACACCCTTTAGAATTCAGTTATGTAGGAGTCCACTGAACCCCATTGTCTTAATTGTGTCAACTCCTTGAATTCCAATTCTTGTTCCTTCCTATCAAATCTCTACATAAGTCTCTCAGTGAACTCAACATAAGTATCCACCCTATCATGTCCTAAAGTGTGCATACTGTGATGCCACCAATCATGAGCAACACCTTCCAAATGCAGAGTATAAAATTTAATGGCCTTGTCTTCTGTCATTGGGTTCAACTGCAAATAAGTGTTCATTTTTTGGACCTAGGCCTTAGTTGTCATTTTTATTGATGCATAAAAGAAGGGTATGTGGGTTTTTCCTATCCTCCTTTATATTTTTATGTATCCTTGAGATGTATACTGTATATGATCTCCCTGTCCCTGTTGAAATTGCCCCTACTAAAACTGTCCCTAGTGAATGGGTGTTACCCAATTTTTATGAGTTTGCCTGTTATGATGTACACAAAGTATCTGAATGACATGGGATTCTAAAAATCAAGACCAAGTGCCTCCCACTCATGCTTGTACTGCTGATACTGATCTACCACTAAAAGTTTTGGTTCCTCTTCTATTGGGGTCGCTATTAGGGCCACTGGAGTTTCAAACGTGGTAAAAATTTGGGCATAAATGGTCTAGAGCTACTAGATCTCTCCATCCTAGTATGAGTGATCACCCTGTTAACTGTTGATTTCTCATTTCTCATTTCTTGTTTTGCATTAATTTTTTCAATCTGTGGGCCTTATCATTAAAAAATATTAATCTCATGTACCTGTTGTGTCATCAAACCCACTAATTATTCTAAACTATGTTATATGTTATACTGTGTCTATCTGATATCCTCAACCATTTTTCTCTCTATTTCATCTTAAGCATTTTATCCCCCATGGCAATAGGTGGTTCAAAAAATGAACTTGTGGATATTCCCAATATTTCAAGTACTCTCTGATCTAGAGGAGGTTTGAGCCACTTCTTCTGCCTATGCTACCAATTCAAATAGTCATGTTCTCCTTTTTTCTTCTTCCTCTCAAAATCTCATTTATCCCTGTCACTCATGAAATATAGGCTTCATAGGCTAGCAGGATTAAGTGGCTCTGATACCACTATAAAGAATACCCCCATTTTCTGGTTTCAAGTTATTTTAGTTTGTGTTTATTTATTTTTGCAATGAAATGATTGGTTTTGCTTGTTTAGTTTGAGACATTGACTTGAATTTCATTCATAATGCAATAAGGAAACAAACAGTTAAACAAACTATAAATTTGCAATAAGGAGATTAATTTATTTAATTTTTTGACCTAAAATTACAGGTCTGTATTTGCATAGCAAACTAAAAATTACACAACTAAAACGTTCATTTGTTCGTAACTCGATCACCGAAACTTTGATTCCTTCCTCGTAAAGTGTAGTTATCTCTCCCAATAAAGCTACCCAAAATGTAACCTTCAAAAATGTGAATCCAAGTCCAATTAATTATTGCACACACCTTAAGGTAGTTGTAGGCAATATGTATGTCTATTGAAGAGTTTGACCTTATCTTGAAATTTGTGCCTCACTCTAAATGCCTTCAAAATACCACTAAAATGATCAACTAGTGAGTCGAAGAGATTGGTAAATTGCCCATAATGTTTCGATGGGGTATCTCCCTACTATGAGAAAATGACATGATTCCCTAGGCACCCATATGTTGTATGGTCTGCTCCAGTATTGCATCTATCACTCCAAAATCAATTAAAATGGAACTGACCTAGATGAAGTATAGCCAAAACAATATAACCTAGATGGTCAGTTCATCAACCCATATGAATTCAAAATTTGGCAAACCCTTGTTTGCCTCTATTAAGCTCAGATAATATCTCTGTGATGAGAAATTCAATCCTTGATTATCTAGAGATGGTCTCACACATCTAAAACTAATAATCCTATTGATAAATCCACTTCCAACAAGCCCTGTAGATTCTTTGATGAAAATCTCTACAAATCTTCACAAAAAACAAAAAATCTCTCTTCCCAGAATGAGACCCAACGTGAAAATATGAGGTGAGAATCGAATTAGGGTTTGGCCACCACATTTGCGTTGGGTTTTTAAAATTCAAATGATGTCTTTAATACATGTAAAGGGGCCACACCCACCCCCATGTCCTAGTTAAGTTACTTTTTACCTCTTAAGTTATAAATTTAAGTTATAACTTAACATTATAATTCATCATTATAACATGTTCCCCTTTCCTAGTGACCATATGCCTTGGTCAACACTTGTAGATGATAGAATTAAGCCCTTTAATTGGTAAAATATATTGTGCCAAGGTAAAAATGACCTCCTAAACCAAAACTAAATCTTTGCCATGGATTAAAATAGTGATATCTTTGTCAAATTGAGTCTCACACCATTATTTTTAGACTAGGGGACCCCCATGACTAGGCTAACAGGTCCTTATTTCTCCTACTGTTCAGAAGGGGACATTACACAACTACACTTTTTATGACAAATACAAATAAAATTTAAATGTTTTTTTATATACTAATATTTTTAAGCATGTTACATGGAATTGAAACATGTTCTCTTATATTATATTTATACCAAAAGATCATCATTTCATGGCATTACAACAAATCATACTATGATGGTCTACATTATTGTAAGAGTGTAATCACAATGTAAATATTTGATCTTATGTATTATAATATTTTTAATGGACACATATGGATTTTATGGGGGTGACTTCCATTAAAATATGAAAAAATCATATTTGTTATTAGGTCAATTAGACCATGCCCAACTTAGCTTTCTATCATATATATATATATATATAGTTTAAAAAACCTAAGCTTGCTTGTTTCATTATTGAATGTGACTATAAACAGACATAGTTACATGCTTTCAAAATACCATGTACATATTACATAGTTTGAAAACTGTCCATGTGAGTCTTTACATGGCCAATTAAAAGATGACCATGGATAATTCAAAAGGTGGAAATATTTATATTAATAATTAAAAAGGTAGACATGCACCTATATTATAGAAATGTGTCTTTTTAATTTTATATTATATATTATAATATATATTATATTATTTATTGTAGACACCAAAACCTAGCCACTTGTCGTCCATCCAGGTCTTCCCACCATTTTCCCATTTATTTATGTATATCTAGGCATATTTGTTAAATATATGTTTAATATTAATATTTTAATATTATATTTTATATATATTTAATAAATATAAATATTATATATGTGAATAAATCCCAGCCATCCGATTTAACTTAATCCTAGCCATCCATCTACATCAATCCATGCCACACACCCAAAATTAATATCCACCCTCCGATGTGTTTTAATCTGAGCCACACAATTCGTGTCGCTCAAACCCTAACATACCCTAGTGTGGATTATTAATAGGAGCCATTTTGATGGCTCAACCCCTAAGCAATTCATGTCCTAAGTAATTTGCTAAGTCTTCTTTGAGTCCTACCATTTGAGAAGTCCAAGCATCCTCGCCATCCATCCTCACTCACCATAACCTCCGCATCCATCGCCACCTATCTCGCTCAGCCAGATCTACTTCTGTAGATCTTCACCTCAATCATCAAACGCCTTCGAGTGCTTCCCCTCCACTGCCAAGCACCTCTAGGTGCTTTCTACCATTCTCGAGCACCCATGAGCATTTTTTTTCTATCCAAGCACCCATGGGTATCTTACACCAGAGCTCTACAGCCCTACTAGCCCTCGAGTGATGCTAGGGCATCACCACACCTATTTCCTACACCAATTACATCAGATCAGAAAACAACAAGTTCAACAAGGTAAATATTTTTATTTTTTATTTCATTCCATGCATTTTCAATTTTTGTTCATGCTATTTACATCATATAGCTAGGGTTTTGTATTGATTATAGAGGGCCTCACATTGTGGAGCCCTCATAGTTGCTACTAACCTATTTACTATTTTCTTGTGTGCAGATCTGGAAGTGTTACATAAGCATTGTGCAATTGCTTAAGCTGGAGTGGCCCAGTATTGGATAACATGAAGCCCACTCACATCTATTGGGATCAGAAGTGAGATTGAAGACACCACCAACATTGTTTACTAGGGTTTTAGAGAACCCTAGCTATTGTAAACATTTGTATCAAAGAAATCAATTCTTTCATTGTAACATTGGAGATTTGAGGCTCCCCCCATATTAATAAAAATCATCTCTTCTTGTGCAATATTGAGTATTGATTTCAATTTATCTTTTTATATATTTTTGGTGTTTCACTTTTGCATCTACAAATGGCGATCACGGTGGGACCCCCTAAGGGTTTCTCACTTTGATTTACCTTGTTTACTAATTTGTTATTTTCTATCTCATCTTGCAGGGTTTTCAGAAGCATAAAATTCATAGTTTTTATTGGATTAGGGTTTCTAAAGATTTGTAGAAGGTTGCAGAAGGTGCGTGAATGCCCGATGATGCTCGAGGGACATCCAAAAATGCCCAGGTGCATTTCAGAAGTGCCCAGGGGTATTTTATAGAGAGTTAGAGCAAAAACGTAGGCTTTTGAGTAAGTTTACTATCAAACCCTAACTTTTTGTTTTTACGTATTCTAGCACTTTTATGTTTTTTTTAGATTCTGGATTAAAATGAACATCATTAATAAATATGGTAAAAACAAATCATTTTAGTTGCATTTTAGACATTATATTAATCATTGCATTCATCCACACATTTTTTGCTTAAATATTTCTTAATTTTTTAGTGTGTTGCATTATTGTTTGCATTTGAACTGTCAAGTGCATACATTAGTTTGCATCCTAGGGTTAGAGATTTCTATTTTTGTAAGTCTAAATAGGAACAGTGTCAAGATACCAAAAGTATCCTTGTACTTGGGTGATTCCATACAGAGGAGTAGATGAACCCCCCAGCTATCTAGAGTGGGTTTTAAGTGGTGTACTTTACATCCTTTGGAGAAATTGGTATTCTAGATAGTGGATTCTGATTTAGACTATCGAAAGTAGTTATTTTTCTAACATTGTATGTACACAATAGAAAATTGGAAACTTTTAAAAAGAATCACACACTTCATGCTTCACATTAAATAGTAATGGTTGGATTTCATCACCAACCATTGCTTGAGATTTGGTGATGGTGGCTTTCATCTCCATCCACCAATCTCTGCCCTTAGACACCTTAGATTACCCCCGAGCAAACTTGTTGGATTTCATCACCAACAAGAATCTCGTTGCCTCATCCAAGCCATAGGATTCACCCATTTAATTCAGATTAGCACATTGAAACACATAAAATCAAAATCTAAGAAAATGAATTCACATTAAAATGAGATAATCAATGAATGAGGTAAGACACATTTGTTGAACAAACTTAGCATTGATTGATCTCTATTTATTTTTGTGAAATTTCAATTTTGTATTTCATTTTACTACATAATTTGTATTTTGGTTTAATTTCTTATGGTATTAACAAGAAATCAAAAGAAAGCATTAAATCAAAATAATTCAATGGAAACTTCATCCACCTTCCCCACCACTTCTATGGTAGATTCCCCAAATGTGACACAGATAGATTTATCTATAGGTCCCTCACATTCCTTGTCACCCACAACCTTTCATATGGTTATTCCCCAAATAGAGTCAACCTCACCAACCATTGATCACCACATTACCCACATAGACATGGCACGAGTAGAAGCTCTTATGAAGTCTTCTAACTATGTCTTAGAGTCAATCCCCAACTCACCTAGACAAGATCCTACTTTACAATAAGAACTTATTTATTCCTAACCACCATCCAACTTTACCCAGGTGTACACTAACCCTCTTTTTGAGGCATCAATTGCACCTTCCTCTCATGTATCCATTCCCCAATACACAAGTGCTCCTAGCACTTCCATCCCATCTTCATACACATCCACATACACTAACCCCTTGTATGAAGCACATGTAAATGTTGCTTCACAAGTTCCAACCTCCCAAGTTACCATACCAAGTGTAACTTATTCCCCAACCACATCTTCCATACCATCTACCTCCATACCTTCCATTTTTGATAGAGAGATTAATGAAGCATGGGAACATTTGAACAAATTGCTTAAGCAACATCAAAATGCTCAACAACAAGTGCAAGTGAACCCTAAGCCTCTACCAAACTCTACTCAGACTATCCTCATTAACCAAGGTCCATCATGGACACCACAATATTCTATGGTTTCTATCCCTATTCCTCCACCAAGCCATACCAATACCCATCCCATTCCCATTGGCCAACCTAACCATAGTCCCCATGCATTGTCCCCATTCCAAAATTCCCCATATCTTCATCATCAATCGCCTCATCATCAATCCCATCATCATTTAGTTACCCCACAACATTTTTCCAACACACCTCAAAATCATCAGGTAATTCAGGGCTTCCACATTCCTAGGGAAGACCCTAGAATTAAGGCCATGCAACAACAAATAGATCAGTTGATACAATATACTCCTGGTATGACAAACCAGAATCCAACCTTACATCAACTGATCAACCAACCCATTCATCCTTTGATACCATCACCGCCATATCTGATAGATTTCATGATACCAAAGTTTGACAAATTCAAGGGAACTGAGGATCCCAAAGAGCATGTAAGCACATTTGTACACTCATGCTTTAGAATCCAAAATGACAATGCTCTCATGCTTAGAACATTTCCTCAGACATTAGGAGGAGATGCCATAGAGTGGTACAACCAATTGCCTAGTCATAGTATTTATACTTTCGAACAATTGGTTGACCAATTATTTGAGCATTTTATCCTAAATGTTAGAAAGAAAGTCTCATTATCTGATGTCTATGCTTTAAGACAACATGACGATGAGTCTATCTATGATTTTGGAAACCATTGGAGGGTCATCATTACCAAGTTGCCATTCACCCTACCAATGGAAGAGCTTATCAAACTATTCACCAAGAGTTGTTTAAAACCTATCTCTTGGATGCTTCAATTATAGACATATCATTCATTTGAAGAAGCTCTAGCACAAGCTAGTGTCATCGAGGAAATAAAAATCCAAGAGGGCATACTTAAGCCTAAGAAAAAGGAATGGCAAAATAAGGGCCAATATAAAAGTAATTATTCTAGCCAATCAAAATCAACATAGGCCACTCCGACCAATCAACCTAATCATGTTAATCAAGTGGTCATGAGCCAATCGATAATGGCTCAACAACAATCAGTGCAACAACCACCGCAACAAATTGCTTATCATACGGTACCCTCAATAACTCAAGCCATGCAAAACATAGTGCCAACTATAGAGAACCATCCCCGATGATAGTCTATCCGATAGAATCACCAATATACCCCCTTGGTTGAGTCATATGCTTCCCTTTTTTAAAGGTTGTATGACACAAATAAACTTGCATTACCCGAAATCAGACCAGATGATCCCGCTAAACATGGAAAACATTATCAAGAACATTTATTTTGTCCTTACCATAGGCAAAATGGGTATGATATTAATAATTGCCATGTATTCAAAGATATCGTTCAAGACCTTATTGACTTGGGGGCCATCAAGCTTGACAACCCCCTTGCTCAACAAAACCAAAACCTTGGTATTTTTCAAACACCACTTCCTCACCATGAGGAGGTGCAACCAAATATGGGAGGAGCTAATACCAAAACTCCTCCTAATCAAGTTAATCATGTCCAAAAATACCAAGGGTTTGTAGGTGCCATTCATGTGGTCACTAGAGGTCAACAAAACAATCAACAAAATGCAAGGCAACAACCTCAAGCAAGTGTGTCACAACCTCCCACATCACCTCCCATCCAAATTTCCCCCAATCCTTCATCACCAATCCATATTCCTAGCCAATAAAATCCACCAATTCCACCCATCAATCATCCACCATGACCAGTCATCTCATTGAGTAGTCGGTTAACCACAAGTCTAAAGATGGCTTCCACCAAATTGTCAATTTATGAGTTAATTCAACAATCTCCCCCACATCATGAGGCATTAATGGACATTCTAAAATCCATTGAATTACAATCTCAAGATTCTAATGCCTTCAAAAATTTTTTAGGGAGCATTCAAACATGCATGGAGCCTTCCATTACATTTTATGACTTTGAGATTAAGCCAATCTCATCAGAATCAGTAGATCCTCCATTGCATATCATGGCTCTAATTGACAAGAAGTCATTTAAAAGAGTTCTAATTGATACTGATTCCTCCATCAATATCATCACCATATCTACCCTTCATCATCTGAACCTTCCTCCATCTCATATCACCAAGTCATCCTTCACCCTAAAAGCATTCAATGATGCTTTGTGTTCCATAGTTGGCACTATTGTTTTGCCCATTGAAGTAGGGGTCAAAATGTTGCACACTATGTTCCACATCTTGGAAGGATCCATGGTGTATAATGTACTCCTTGGAAGACCTTGGATGAGGGAAATGAGATGTGTCCCTTCCATTTTACATCAATGCTTGAAATATATTCATGAGGGACAAGTACATTGCATACCAATGGATGTCGAACCATTCAAGTATTGCAATTTCATTTCAAATCCTTATGAATCCATGCTTCCTTCCACCCACATTTTCCTATCACCATCAGCCAATCCATCTACCACTCCACCCATTTCTTCATCAAAGGCTCCCATTCCTGAGGACTCCCTTATCATCAATCCCCCATCATCCTCATCATTGACTACATGCACATGTGGTCAAAGTCAATCCACATCCTTGCCTTCCATATCATCATCATCCATTCAACAACCTTCCCAATCCAATCCATCACCATCAACCAATGTTTCACAAGTCGAGTTGATGGATTGTGAGACATCTTCATCTCCACCATTCCCTGAGCCATTATCCAATCATGATCCTTCCACATCATCCCAAGTCGAGGTCCACCTCACTAATCCTAGTATTGGTGAATATGTGGTCCAAGACATCACCATCACACCGCTCACCATTCCTAATGCTAAGGATTTTGATCACCCACATGACCCACCTTTATCCATAGGAGCAGTATATGACATGGGTTCAGCTCCCAATAGCATAAATTTTGTATATGGGGGGATTGATTCTTCATCAAATCTAGCTCCCCTAGAGGAACCCAAGGAACCAACACCTACCAACATTCAAAACATGTCGGGATTCCCATCTCGCTATTTTCACATAGTTAATTGGCAAGGTCATGGCCTAGGATTGCATGAACAGGGAGTGCTTCAGCCTATTGATGTTCCATATCAAGAAGTGCATGACCATTCAGGTCTAGGTTACCACCCACTTTCCACCACCTCTTCTCTTGAACAAGCCTTCCAAAGGCTTAATCTAAATTTAGGAGAAGAAGCCCTCCATCCCGATGATTCTGATGATGAAATCTATGAAGAATTCAAACTTATATCGATAATTTTGGATGAATCTGAAGAGGAATCGGAGCCCATTATTCCCCATACCGAACAAGATGAGTTTTATCTCAAAATGTTCCCCATCCATGAGCCCATATTTCACTTGCTTCTTCCACAAGAGTGAGTCGACCCTACTGGTGAACCACCACCCCCACTTCATTAATCCATTTCATAAGCCAAACTTGTAACATATGTACATAACACAAAAATAGTGGTTTTCACCACTACAAAAAAAATCAAAAAAAACAATTTTCTTTCTCTGCATTGCATGTATATATCATTTAGTTAAATGCATTCATTTATGTTGCTTATTATTGTCCAGGTTTACCAAGCTCCTAGCATCGGTTCTTAGGTTCCATTCATTCCATCCAACCTCATCCACTTTTCCCTTAAATCAACATGAATCATGTTGATTTATTCACCCCACTCCGTAATCCATATGATTTGGCTAAACCAATTCCAATTGACATAAGTCTTATCGATATGGACCGGATTTCCTTACCTCCATCCTTTTTCAAGTTTGTCTTGTTCGAGGAATTGTTAAGGGCTTCAACCAACTACATTCCTCCATCCCCTCCACCTTCACCTTCACCTTCACCTTCAAATCCTAAGGTTTTCTAGGAAGACATAGATGAGGATAAGTCAGAAGAGTTTGATGACATCTTAGATGACATTCATCTGATCCCTATGCCCCATCAACTTGAGGAAGGTTCCCATATGTCCATTGAAGATACCATCGATGTGGACCTTAGTTCAGACAAAGACAATCCCCAAATTGTCAAGCTTGGAAAAATCTTATCCAATGATGAACAAGAGCAATTAATTGCTCTCCTCAAGAGGAAGAAGGGTATATTTGCATGGTCCTATAAGGACATGCCTAGTCTTGACCCTAGCTTGGTTGTCCATAATCTCACCTTACATCCTGATGCTAAGTTGATCAAACAAAAACTTAGGAGGATGCATCCTACCATTGCCCTCTTGGTAAAAATAGAGCTTCAAAAACTCTTAGATGTGAACTTCATAATACCTATTGATTATCCTGAGTGGCTCTCAAACATGGTACCCATTCGTAAGCCTAACGGGGTGATACACATTTGCACTAACTTTTGAGATCTTAACAAAGCGTGTCCTAAGGATGACTTTCCTCTTCCAAACATTGATACTCTTGTCGACACTTGCACTAGCCATGAAATGCTTTCTCTCATGGATGGTTTTTTAGGATACAACCAAATTTAAATAAATCCTGATGACCAACACAAAACAACATTCACTACACCTTGGGGAACTTTTTATTACAAGGTGATGCCCTTTGGCCTTAAAAATGTAGGTGCCACTTATCAACGTGCCATGACATACATTTTCCATGACTACATGCATAAGATTATCGAATATTATGTGGATGATCTCTTGGCTAAATCTAAAACTCGACAAGAGCACATTGGTGTATTGGAGAAAGTTTTTGATCGACTTCTAGAACATAATGTAAGGTTGAACCCCAAGAAATGTGTCTTTGGTGTTACCTCTGGAAAACTATTAGGATTCATTATCTCCAAAAGAGGCATTGAGGTGGACCCAAACAAGGTCAAGGCCATCATGGAGATGCCTCCCCCAACTAACTTAAAGGAATTGCATAGTTTACAAGGAAATATTCAATCAATCCATCATTTCATTGTGCAACTTTCTGATAAATGTAGGTCATTCAATCACCTACTACAAAAGGGGGTGCCATTTTCTTGGATAGATGAGTGTCAAAAAGCCTTTGATGATATTAAGCAATACCTAGCTTCTCTGCCAGTCTTAGCTCCTCCTCGTTTAGGGGTCCCATTCTATATTTATATTTCAGCAATGGACTTTGCATTAGGGACAATGCTTGCACAAAAGAATGAAGAAAATCGAGAGCAAGTTGTCTATTACATTAGTCAAACATTGGTAAGCTATGAAACTAGATACGCTTATGTAGAAAAATTGTGCTTAGAAATGGTTTTTACCACTAAGAAACTTTGACATTACATGCTTAGTCACACAACATATGTCATAGCTAGAGAAAATCCTCTACGTTATATGATGTCTCGCACTTACAATAACACTCGCACCGCTAAATGGATAATGCTTCTTACTGAATTTGACCTTGAATTCATTAGCCAAAAGTCCATTAAAGGTCAGGTCATAGTCGATCAACTTGTGGAAGCTCCACTACCTAGTGATCATCCTTTGATTATTGAGCTCCCAGATGATTCGGTATTTGTTATCACTGAACAAGAAGAAGATGTCATTCCAGAGGAAGACATCGATATCACACTATTCTTTGATGGCTCTAAGTGCATGAAAGGTCAAGGTGCTAGAGTCATGTTTCATACACCCTAGGGGGTACCTATCCCTTTATCATTCAAACTTGACTTCCAATGCACAAACAACACTGTAGAGTATGAAGCCTTAATCTTAGGTCTTCAATCAGCTATAGCTATGAGCATTAAGCGTATCAAGATATTTGGTGATTCTCAACTTGTTGTTAAGCAAATCAATGGAGAATACCAATGCAAAGAACCTACCATTAAGCTTTATCATGAAGTAGCAATGAAATTGCTCTCTAAGTTTGATTGGTATGAAATCAATAGTTTGCCATGTTTGACTAATAGATTTGTAGATGCAATGGCCTCTCTTGGATCATTGATTCCAAAAGACTCCTTTGGAGAGGTACAACCCCTTATCATTTCAATGGTCTCTAAATCTATAATTGTTCATGCTGAATCTAAAGATGAAAAGGATGTTTGCTTTATCCAGTCGAATCCATATGAGCCTTGGTCAAGCCAAATAGTAGCCTTTCTCAAGTTTGGAACACTCCCATATGACATGTCTCAAACTTCTAAACACACATTCAAGCAAAAAGTAGCTCATTTTATTCTCTTGGGGGATGTGTTGTATAAACATGGTTATGATGGAGTCCTCCTTCATTGTCTCGAGTCTAGTGAGGCACAAAGAGCCATAGATGAAGCCCATGATGGTACTTGTGGTGGTCATTTTAGTGGAATGGCCATTGCAAAGTGTATTTTATGCATGGGTTATTATTGGCCCACCATGGAACGTGATTATTGTACTTATGTTAAACATTGTAAGAAATGTCAAGAACATGCTAATTTAACTCATGTGCCATCACAAGCTTTACAACCTATTCAAAGCCTTTGGCCCTTTTCACAATGGGGTCTAGATCTAATTGGAAAAATTTTACCTCCTTCATCGAGACAACATACATTCATCATCACAACCACTGAATACTTCACAAAGTGGGTTGAGGTAATTCCTCTAACCAATACGACAGGACCTAGAATTGTGGAGTTCATACTTCATCACATCATTTGTCATTTTGGTATCCCCTCAAAAATCATCTTCGACAATGGTAAGTCTTTCAAGAACAAGGATGTTCGAACACTTTGCAAGAAATATAACATTCAACACAGTTTCTTGACTCCTTATTACCCACAAGCAAATGGACAAGTTGAAGCTTCCAACAAGACCTTAATTGCTATTCTCAAGAAACTTGTTAAAGAAAATCATAGAGATTGGCATACACAAATTCCCTTGGCATTATGGGCTTATCGAACAAGCATCCGCATGCCTATAGGGGCAACACCATTTTCATTGGTCTATGGAGCCGAAGCAATCATGCCTCTTGAGCTTGAGATCCCCTCCTTATAAATTTCTTTGTAGGAATTCATAGATGATGACACTGCTAGACAAGCACATCTTGACCAACTCACACTTCTTGATGAGAGGTGAGTCAATGCTCTAGAGCATTTACGAGTATATCAAGACCACCTAAAGCATGCTTACAATGCCAAAGTTCATCTACATGAATTCCAAGTAGGAGATCTTATCCTTAAAGAGAATCAACAAAACACCAATGCATTACCGCATCTTCATGATAAATTCATGGCTAATTGGTTGGGTCCATACATTATCACTCAAAGAGTGGGTAACGGTACTTATAGGCTTGCCAATCTAGAGGGAGAGGAAGAACCCGAACCACTTAATGTTATACACTTGAGAGCATTCTATGCATAATGATATATATATATATATATATATATATATATACATGGCTAATACACAAAAACATTGTATTTCATTCCAAAAAAATTGCACTTCATTTGCATACATTTCATGCCAAAACATTATATTAGAACACATTTCATTTTACATTTCATTTCACACATTCCATTCCCATTTCAAATTTCATAATAAGGATCATTTATTAAGTTCAAGATTTTAATTGGTCCAATAAAATCATGTTGCCTTAATCAGGGGCACCTTCACATCATCATCCATTTTCCCATAAAACCAAATTGTCATTAGCAAAGCTTTCCTAGGTGTTTTCAGTCACTCAACCACTCCTAGTGTTTTAAGCAACCTCCAAAATACATGTCGAGTTCCTTTTAGGACCATCACACATATACACTAAGAAAATATTGAGTTTTGGGAATTGACTCCAAAACATTCTTGAACCAAACACAATTTCACATCTTAAAAACATCTTGTGTCAAAGAGGGATAACACCATACTTGGTATGAACCTCGAAGTGAAAAGGGTCATCCTTGCTAGTCCCATCATGCAACATAGTCCACAAAAATAGTGGTTTTCACCACTATCACAGATTCCAAATTCAAAAGAAATAGTAGGGATAGTACATTCTCATAACACTAAAAAACTCTAAATATTTTACATCACACACCACTGATCAATGGGTTGTAAGGATCATACTACATTTCTAGTCAGATGGTTAAGTAGTCATCCCCAAGACTTAAGAGATCAAATCCTTGGACTATGGAGTTAGCCTCCATCGAAGCTATAGATGCTTGACTGGTAGTGGAGTACGCTCATGCATGGTGACATGTCTCTTTTAAAGAGACCTATGACCGCACATACAGACAAGCTAGCTTCTTGGTTTCATCCATAATAGGTCACACCCAATTTACTCAAGATGAGTTAATGAACTCACTTGCACACACATTGGTTCTTGATTACCTCGAGTCATTACCATGCTCTTGATTCGGTAAATGAATTCACTGCACACACATTTGGTCCTAGAGGGATTAGGCAGTTTTAGTGAGTTTGTTTGATACCACTAGTATGTCTGAGTCTCTACAAAACAGTCATTTTTCCATATCAACATCCATATCTTCTTCCATGTCAACATCCATGTCACTTCATGAGTCATTCACCCCACATACCACCAAGTTTGGTGCCCCTGATTAAACAACAATGCTAAAACATGGCCAAGCAAGATCTAAACTATGAATGATCATTAGAATCCTTGCATCCCATTTCCACTTGCATCCATACATTCCACCTTGCATTAATCATCCATAACACATCATATGCATTAATCATCCATATAAACATGCATTCCACAAAAAGCATTCACACAAACATATAACACAAAGTAAAAGCTATATATATATATATATATATATATATATCATGTACAATGAGTGCCAAAAGGCTATATACAATGGAGCACCAAGGCTCATATACAAAAAGTGCATCTAAGCACTAGCTACACCCTCCAAGAGGACCCCTATGACCTAGAAGGAGCCCTAGACCTAGAGCTATGCCTAGAATCGCTATGCCTAGCAGCCTCAGATACAGATGAGGTTGGAGGATCAAGAAGTGGAATATGATGCTCCATCAACCTATCCTCCAATGCCTCGATATACCTATGTCAAGATCGAAGGTATGCTATGTCGACATTATGCTGATGCTCCCTCTCTAGCAGCTCTACCTAGAGTCTCATGATCCTTTCATCTTGCTTGACCACCTGTTGCTCTAGCCTCACCCAATCCTCCTCGCTCCAACCGGAGGCCCATCCGAAGTCTCCTCCATATCATCTCCATATCTACCATCTCCTCCACTCCCTAGAGCCTACCTCACCACACCCTTAGTCCTCCTCCTTCGACTATCTGATCGAAGGTGCCTCTATCACTTAGGAGCCTCATGAGTCTCCTCCACCTCATCCCCATATCCACCAGCTGCTACTAGAGTCGATGCCCATGGTGGTTATGTAGCGAACCATACATCATACTTTGGAGTAGTCCTCACATCATCTACATTAGGGAGATCTATCTCCTCATCATCCTCGTAAGCCTCCCTCCATGGCTCTACACATGGTAGCCCTATCTCCTCCCGATGCCTCCTATAGAGCACCGACTCATCCAAAATCCCCTACCTCAAGCCAAACTATCGAAGTACCCATGAGAACTAAAAATACTCAGCCTCACTCCGATATCTCCCAACCACCCACCTAGCCTACCTCACCCATCATAGATGCTCTCCATCACTTATCCACATACTACCCCACCATGGCCTCCATATCACTTGGGTGGATGTTAATCCAACCCACAAATCTTGGTACCACTAGCTCATCTACACAAGTCGACTTGACTATACCTCCTTGACCACCACCCATCTCCTCACATAGGGCTGCTCCCTACCCAAACCTACCACTAGTAAGCCTTCTGATCGAGCCACGCTGAAGTGCTCCCATCCCCAACACTATAATAGCAAGCTGCATCCTAATACCTTCCTCCCCTACCTCCTCACCTCATAGAGCTCTCGGTATACCTACACCAATAAGGTAGGAGCCCATGCATACACCTACTACATAGTGAGCATATCACTCACTAACCCTATCAGGTTCCAAGGGAACCTACACCTAATACTATTCGAGGCCACGATGTTGGCCAACATGAACATCACCAAAGCATAGAGGGCATCCAACTCCTTGTCCACATACATGGACAAGTAGGGAATACCCCCACTCTCCACCCTCACACCCCACCAACTATCACCAAACATCTTCTTCATATTTGTACCTCGATCACATCCAACCTCGATGTGCACCCCCTCCACTAGAACCTTGAGGATGTGGTATACATCCTCAAGTGTAAGGGTCACCTCTCCCATAGGGAGCTAAAAAGTTCCCCTATCTAGATCCCACCTCTCCACCAAGGTAGAGAGGTACCCCTCATCAACCCTAATCACATCAATCTGGGCTACCTTCGCTAGCCCCACAACCTCCAACAACTCCCACTCCTCCTCCACCAGTGCCTTTCTCATCCCAAGGATGTAAGGCAAGAACCGATGTTGAGCCTCCAAAATCCTAAGCTGCAACACAACACAAAACATTTGTCATTAACACATCATAAAAAAAACACAAAAACATAAATTTTTGCACAAAAAGGACATTACCTCAGCCACTCGCACTCCAACTCTAGCTTTGGCCCTCGCATCCCTTCCTTCCACACCATAGCTTCCACGCTCAAATTTCTTAACCTCACTCCACTCCACTCCACCCAACTCTCCCAGACACAACTTCTCAAACTCACAAAATACACAAATGAGCTCAAATCTCACCCAACAAGCTATTTATAGCTGCTTCAGGTACCTTGAGATGCCCATGGGTATTTCTTAGTGCATTGAAGTACACCAGGATATTTGCAAAACACCCAAACATCTGGGCATGCTGAAAGTACCAACTAGCGTTTGGCATCAAATTTGACAAAAAGGACAAATATTTACAAAATAGTGGCTTATCCTCACCAAATCAATCCAAATTGCATCCATGCATCCATATCATCATATCAACAAGTTTTGTGAAGGTTACAATTGATTTGGATGCATACTTTTAAATTACGACCAAAAGTTACAAAAATTGCATTACAAATTCCAAAACGCTCCAAAATGGTCAAAATCTTCACAAAATGACTATAATCATCATTTCCATCACCAATACTTCATTTCCAAATCATTTTCAATCATAACATTTGCATATTTTCCAAGTTCAAACAACATTCAAGTGAACCTTGTATCTAGTAGTTTATTCTATATACTTGGTGATTGCAGTGATTTGCATCCATGCAATTCGATAAGATGAATAACTTACCATAAGGACACTTGGTCATTTTCATCATTCCATATCTCCTTGTTTGAAATCACAATCACATTTGGTACTTCACATTTTGGGTGAAACTATGCCAAGACCAATTTGCTCAAAAGCTATCATTGATGGCCTAGTTCATGGGGCTTAAAACATGGACAAAATCACATTTCATAATTTCCAATTCTCCTTGACAATCATCATAGAGATAGGCACTAGCTAGGGTGATTGGTTCCAATCATGGGAATTATTCAACAGTCACTAGTAGGCCCTCCAAAGTTGACTATATTTTATCTTTGCATATTTCATCCTTGCATATCAATGATGCCGAAAGGCACATTCTTCAACAACATCGAATCACCCCAAATTTGGGGTAACCACATTTGGTTTTGACTTTCCCACAATGGGATACATCTTACATGATCATGGCATCTACACTTGGCAAAAATCCCTTCATCTATTGGGGCAAAAACAGACACATTTTTCATCACATTTTTCACAAAACCCTTCATCTATTGGGGCAAAAATAGATGCATCATTTCACATTTTTCACCAATCCCCTTCCCACCATTGGGGCAAAAATGGTATCACATTTACATCATTCATATCATCCACAATTCATTTGCACATATTTTTCAATTGGCTCATGAGATTCATCCGCAAACTCATTCACCAATTGAGGGGGTAAGCTACACAAATCCAAATTCTTTAATTCTTTTATCTTCAAGCTCATGTTTCACATCTCAAGAGAAAGTTGCTTCATACTAGCCAAAATAGGTGTCTTATATTTTTGCACTGCATTGTGTTTCACGCAACGCAGTACAAAAAGGGGCATCTATAGACACCAAAACCTAGCCACTTGTCATCCATCCAGGTCTTCCCACCATTTTTCCCATTTATTTATATATATCTAGGCATATTTGTTAAATATATGTTTAATATTAATATTTTAATATTATATTTTATATATTTAATAAATATAAATATTATATATGTGAATAAATCCCAACCATCCGATTTAACTTAATCCTAGCCATCCATCTACATCAATCCATGCCACACACCCAAAATTAATATCCACCCTCCGATATGTTTTAATCTGAGCCACACAATTCATGTCACTCAAACCCTAACATACCCTAGTGTGGATTATTAATAGGAGCCATTTTGATGGCTCAACCCCTAAGCAATTCATGTCCTAAGTAATTTGCTAAGTCTTCTTTGAGTCCTAAGCCATATGAGAAGTCCAAGCATCCTCGCCATTCATCCTCGCTCACCATAGCCTCTGCATCCATCGCCACCTATTTCACTCAGCCAGATCTACTTCTACAGATCTTCACCTTAGTCCCAAACACCTTCGAGCACTTTCCCTCCACTTCCAAGCACCTCTGGATACTCTCTGCCATTCTCGAGAATGCACGGGTTTTTTCTACTACTACCAAGCACCCATAAGCATCCTACACCAGAGCTCTGCAACCCTACTAGCCCTCGGGCGATGCTAGGGCATCATCGCACCTATTTCCTACAATAGTTACATTAGATCAGAAAATAACAAGTTAAACAAGGTAAATATTTTTATTGTTTTATTTCATTCTATGCATTTTTAATTTATGTTCATGTTATTTACATCATATAGCTAGGGTTTTTGTATTGATTATAGAGGGCCTCACATTGTGGAGCCCTCATAGTTGCTACTAACCTATTTGCTATTTTCTTGTGTGCAGATCTGGAAGTGTTACATTAGCGTTGTGCAATTGCTTAAGCTGGAGTGGCCTAGTATTGGATAACACGAAGCCCACTCACATATGTTGGGATCAGAAGTGAGATTGAAGACACCACCAACGTTGTTTGCTAGGGTTTCGGAGAACCCTAGCTATTGTAAACATTTGTATCAAAGAACCCTATAAGCATTGGAATCCAATGCATACAAAAGGATGAACATAAGGGAGAAGGAACAACTCAAACAAAAACAAGTAGAACTATAGTGACAACAATAAGAACAATAAAATTTGTAGTAGAAACTGGAGAAGTAACAAAAATAGGAGAAGTGGTAGGTATAAGAGCCATAGCAACGACAACCAAATTTAGAGCAACTATCACAACAACAACAAAACTAGGATCTTGAGCAACAATTGGAGTAATAAAAACAAGAGAAACTAGAGTATCAATAGGATTAGGAACTAAATTAATCAAAATTACAACTAGAGTAGGAGCAACAAGAATAGTAAAAACAATAGGATGAGGAGCAAGATCAATAATAGTAGGAGAAGAAACATGAGCAAAAACAAAAGTAAGAGAGAAAACAAGTTCTTTATGAGTATCAACCTGCAAAGGATACCAAATGGACAAAAGAGCTTTGGCTTAGGGGTGGTGAGGCTATGTTCGACTAAAACCTGATGCAATATTATGTGTCTAAGGCAGGTTCATATAAGACAAATGTGAAGTGGTTTGGGTACTACAAATGAGAAAAGAGTGATGCTGATTTTGGAAGATATAAGTATTATGAAATGTATCATATTGAGCTTGTTTATCATATTGATAAGGTTTATTATATTGATAAGATTTACCTAGCAATAAAGCACAAAAATCCATAGGAGTGACATCATAGGTAATAGTGTCCACATACTTAGGGCATTACCTATCCAGAAAGCAATGCACCTATCTAATACATCAATCGGAATCAACATCAAAGCATAAAATGATAAACAAGATTGCATGAACAATGACGAGAAATGGATGCTTCTTTTATTAATATTGAAAATGAATCTCGGTTACAATCATGCCCCTCTTAGGGTCACCCAAATGTTGATACAATTGATACAATTCCAAAGCCCCCAATGGGGTAGGCACAATACTAAGGCTCTCTAAATAGTCACAAACTGCTCTAGGGTGGAGTTGACCCTCTTCTTCACGTTGAGGAAGGAATTAGATGATTGAATCTCCTTCGAACCTGCTTTCCTGTGGTCAAGAAACAACACAAAAGCATTAATAGCATAGGCAACCTCTCATGATGAGGCCCTTTGAGGATAGTAAACATGAAGATGCCATAACAACTATGAAATCAAGAAAATGAACAAAACATGCTATACTTATGCAAAACTCATAAATATTGCTTGAAACATAGAAATGAAGAGTATTGCTATCTATCTAATAGACTAATTGCATGAAATGATGCATGGAAACAAGAGATTAGTGCAAAGTTGCTTAAATGGAAAGAACTCACATAAAACCCTAATTAAACTGGTCAGTGTCTCTAAAACATGAAATAAACCACTGAAATGCCTAATCTAGCCTAATTAAGCACAATGCAAAAGAAACAGTAAGGAGATCTATCACCTGTTGCAAACCGTAGCTCAGATGAGCGGTCTGCACTGCACACCATGGTTGTCAGCCGCGACGAGCAATCAAGTAGCTTTGCCCTCCAAATCAAGGGTTGTGGGCTTGATCTTCCTTGTCCAATTGATGATCAAGGGTCGCCTTGGTGTCCTCTGACTGGATTGGTGGTTGAATTCCACAATTGGGCCTCCGTTTTCCCGAATTAGCGTTTCTTGGCGTTCTAGCTCCTTAGGGCATCCATGGCACAAATTGACATGATGCTTGGTGAATTGGAAAGTGAATGGCAACTAGGCTCTCTCAGTGCACTCAAGTGAGTCCACAATTCGATAGGGCTTCATTGCTCTAATCTCCAATGCACTCTTGATTCTATTTTTCTTCTCTATATCTTTGCCCTAATTTGAAGGGGTACTTATAGGACTACCCAAGGGCTAGGGGTGGCTTCATGGAGAAGCCAAGATCAAGAAGAGGTGGTTAGGATAGTTGGATTGGAAGCTTTCCATCCTTTAACTACCTTCTTCTAGAACAAATGGTCGTTCAAACCGATTTGGCTCGGATGAAGGCCAACTGAACTTCAGTTTAGACCATAGGTGACAGCTGCGGCCTAGACTGTAGACCGTAGGTCTTAGCTATGGTTCAGACTATAGACCGTAGGTCTCAACTATGGTTCAGACTGATTAGGCCAAGGAGCCCAAATTGAGTGGTTAAAACCACTGCTCTATCTTGGAGTCTATCCAAGATCTTCCATATGGTCTTGTAGCATGTCCCATATGAGTAGTCGCCATCGACATGACGCATTTTAGGTGTCTACAGATGCCCCTTTTGAGATGCATTGTGAGATCGAACAATGTTGAGAAAAAATAGACCTCCTAAAATGATGTTGAAGGTTCCATGATGATCATTGATCTGATCAACATTAGATGCCCCAGGTCCTGCAAAAGGATGCACATCCTAGAATCATTGCTTCCAACTGGGTGAAAGGCTTAAATTTGAAAGAGTTTGCACTCATCATCAGACATTCGGATAGCATCAATGCCAAGTAGGATTTCATGCCTATCAATCCGAAAGGATGAGAGTTACAAACTAACTATCATATATGCTATTTTCCCCAAGCAAAGGGGTAAGCTTATGATAGTTGTTGACAATGATTCGCAAGGATGAATGCAATTTTGACAAGATCAAGGGATCTACGATCAAGGGATCTTCTACTGATTTTGATTATGATTATGATAGTATGACTACCCCCTCAAGCGATGAGTCGATGAGGGTAATGACAATTAAAAGAAGTGATGAGGTCACTTGACCATTATGAATGATCTAAACAAACTTAGATTTGAGCATTTAATTACTTGGCTAGGCCTAGTTCAGCTTATGATTGCAACTATTAATAGTAATTGCACATTCCTATCCCATGGAGCGGTCAGGCTACAATAGCCTTCTTAGGGAATCAAAATGATACAAGTCCAATTAGATTTATGTTGAATCAATTTGTCGATGATCTGCTAAAAAGATGTCATAGGAGAAATGACATGAAATGCCTCATTCCCATGGAGCGGTCCAACCTTGAAGGCCTTCTTCGGGATTGAAAAGAAGCATATCAAATCAACGATGACAATTTTACCCCAAATGTCCTTATGGTTATTTACTCATCTCGTCGGATTGCATGGAGCGTCAATCACTGCAACCACCAAGTGTCTAGGGTAAATAATTGAATACGAGGTGCATTTGGATTTTGACTTGTTTTATAATAATTTTTTTTTGACTTTTTGAATTTTTAATTGATCCTAGTGCTTGAACATCACCAAATTTGATAAATTGATTGCTCTTATTGAGATTCTGATCCATTAGGAATCATTAATTTATCATTTAAAACCTTCCCATGGTGGGATTTTGGTGCATTTAATGCTAGTTGTAAACCGCATTCATGGGCTGTAGCTAGAAATTTCAAATTTTGGGAACCGTAGCTCAGAGCTATGGTCGAAAAACCCTAATTTTGGGACCACGATTGTCAGATACGGTCCAAAGAAATTAGGAAAAGTATATAAATTTTTCCCATTTGAAAATTTCATTATTATTCCTTGAAAGTGATTGCAACTGGAGAGCTCTGAGAGGTGAGGAAGCATAATTGACGTGAGACGCTACCAAAAATGCTACCTACGACCTCCTACACATCTCGATGGTAGACCCTGGACAACCTTCATCCAGCAAAGGCATCGGTGCGGGAAAGGTAACTCGAAACCGAGTCCTCGCACTCCTTACCAATTTAAAATGAACCACATTAAGTAATGGGTCCAATTAACCTCACTAAATTGTTGGCAAAGAACCTCACAGTAGTTTTAGGCTAGATTAGGTTTAATTTTTGGTTTTCCAGGCTAGGAAGTGACCCAGAAAAGGTCACATTCCTAGACCACAGCTGGTAGATGCGATTCCCAATTGTCATATTGGGGACCACAACTATCAACCATGATGGGATTCAAATCCCAATGGTAAAAATTTGACCATTACACGGACCACAAATTTGACCCACGGTTCCACAATTTTTGAAAAAATTTCAATTTATTTGATTTTTTTGATTTTTCTTGGCAATTAATGCCATTTATTGCACTTTTGAGATGCATTTATGAATTTTTTTGAAATTTTTGATCACTTTTTGCATGTTTTTGTATTTTTTAGCAATTTTTTAGATTTGTTTGATCTTTTTAGGTCATTTTTTAAACTATTTTTAGTTGATTATTAGTCATCATTTCCTTATACATTTTTGCTCTATAGAAATTGACCTCTAGAGCCAAGGAGCCAGATATCCTCCACACCCTCCATGGATAGCTCACTGACCAGGAGCGAGCATGGTTCAATGTGGTTGGCTTTGGCTATGTGCTCGATCTACCTATGATCAGGGTAGATCCGACATACATGACTACATTGGCCCGACACTAGGATGCATGGACCAACACATTTCACCTACCCATAGGTGAAATGACTATTACATTGGAGGACGTCTACCAGATATTTAGGATCCCGATTGATGGTGAGCCCATCACCTCCTCTCCCTTCTAGAGCAAGGAGGACATCTTTGATGACATATTTGGTGACCGCAGTGAGGATGCCCAAGGCAGGATCGACCATGGAGGCATCCATATCGGATATTGGTAGGAGAAGGGCATCTTCTCAATTCGAGAGGTCATCTTCATGCACTTAGTCATTCAGATTGTGCTTCTAAACTCCTCGAGCATGAGGATCCCCTAGAACCTCCTAGCCATCATCAGGAGAGTTACCCAGAGTTCGACATGATGATCACTACTCTTAGCTTGGGGGAGCACTCTACTATGTCAGCTATACCAAGAGTTATACCAAGCTACGCATAGGAGCTAGGTTGGTATCATCTGTAGCCTATTACTTTAGATCTAGGGCTAGCAACATATCAGGATCGAGCGATCGACCGACCTACCACTCACTATCACCACTATTCCTACTACATGCTAGTGCTATATGGCATGCTAGCCTCATGAGGAGGAGGGGTTCTAGAGTAGGTCCCATGCTAGGGATGTGGACCATTATATTACTATATTTGCATAGCTTCAAGTGGATGACATAGAGTGGCATCCGTACATGGATTGTCCTACATGGTCGAAGGTTGACGAGTGACTACGCTAGGTGAGGAGGGATAGGTGGTTACTCGACCACAAGGTCGAGATCCATGAGTATCAGTTCTACTCATGTGTCCTCTACTAGTTTGGGCTCGTACAAGATATTCTAGAGCTGCCTACCATCTATCGATGCTTAGTACTAGAGAGGGATTTGCCCTACATTCAGCTGACACCACTTGGAGATGAGGTAGATGACTTCTAGGAGATAGGCATGGCTAGGGCTAGGACCACCCCAATGTATGATACTTGGTGGTCCCTACTATAGTGGTAGGGTGAGGGCCCCTCGACTAGATAGATGATGAGATCGAGGTTGATCTAGAGGGGCACAATGTGCGCCAATAGACCGAGGGTAGATGGGGCATAAAGGCCACCACAGAGGATGCTCCATAGTTTGAGGCCAAGGAGGAGGCATCAGAGGAGGGTGAGGCACCTCCTGATAGTGAGGTGGGGTAGCTACTGGCTCAGGTTGTTGATATTTAGAGTCAGGTTGGGAGGCTACAGACCCAACTATTGTAGTGGGACACTTCTATCACCATACTAGAGGTGAAGCTATCTCATAGCAAGAGGCAGCTACAATAGGCCTAGGAGGAGAGGACAACTCTCAAAGCATAGGCTACAATGGTAGAGGGATAGGTCCAGGATCTCACTAGTGAGCATGATCTAGCATAGGCATGATTGAGTGTGGCTATTGTAGAGAGGGATCTGCTTAGGGTACAGAGGGGGATCCTTCATCCTCCTAGGCTATCATGGGACCTCCAACCACACCATCTTCATTGCTGCTAGGTGGCCGAGACCCCATGGTAGAGATCCAATGCTTATAGGCCCTCATGGAGGAGGGCAATGAGAGGCACATAGGTAGGGTAGCCCGCATAGACCAGCTAGAGGGCCACATCAGGTTGATTGGTAGGGTAGGTCCTAGAGGATCCACATGCTTCTAGTACTCAGTAGAGCCGATCTAGGACTAGGATGATAGGGTAGTCCTCTACTAGTTTGAGCCATCGGACCCATAGGACCGAGAGGACACATAGGTCCTCTAGCACACATGGAGCTAGCTCGCACAGGAGCCACAGGGATGGCAGGGGTGATAGCGGTGACTCACAGGCTAGGGGTGTAGGCCCTTAGTACAGATTTTAGATATACTCTATTGTACTATTTTTGAGTGTAAGGTCGAGGACCTACATAGATGTAGCCTACGAGAATTTTTGATGTACCTCTATGTACTCATTGATACACATATTTATATATATGATAATTTTGGCTCATTATGTGTACTTGTCATTTATATGTTTTATGTTTATGTTTATGCACATGGATGCAGATGTTCATATTGATGCTATGTTTATATGATGTGATGTATGGATGACATGCACTAGATAGCTATTTTAATTTATGATGATGATGATATGTAGTGATCTAGATGCTTAGATGTGCTACTTATGATGGATGCATATGGATGTGATATTTACTTTTAAATGCATATTTAATTTTGCTTTATTGTATGCATTTAATTTATGATGATGTCACAATATGTTGGTGCAATGTATGTAATGCATTATTTACATGATGGTAATCTAATGTAAATGAACTTGTATGCTTTAATCACTTAAAACATAAGGAATGAATGTGATATGTGTTTAACAATCTAATGGATGACACCACAGAATGTATAACAATCATGGATTGTAATTGCTTTATCTCTTTGTGAAAGATAATACACCCATATGTGAGATGTAATGATGTATGTTTTATGTTCATAAGCTTTTGTAAATTAAAAGAATATGTATGATATAATCAGTGGTCATCTAAATATCATTTTTGACATCCATCCGGTATCTAATCATATAATACAAATAATTCTAATAAACAAACTCTTATAAAAAGAAATTGATGTTTGATGATTGCATTTGAAAATTTGATTGTTGCTATTTGGGAATTTTTGAGGTTTACCATGAGACTCAAACACCCTAGTTGACTGATCAAAAGTTGTATACTGACCAAACTAGACTTCTGAAATGTAAGGATTTTGCTAGGATAGGCCCTAACTATTCATTATCCCTGTGTGTGCAAATGAATATATTAAGATAAAGCATAAGCATACCCCGATGTCAAGCAGGATTCTTTCAGCCCATTGCTAAGATAGGGGGTCCGCAAATGTTTATCCAATCCTAGGTTTAGATTTTAGTTGGACTAGACCACTAGGTGATACAGGACACCTGAAGCTAGCTCTTCCACATTCAAACATTGGTCTATACATAAGCGAGGTGCTAATGCATCAGACATATCATCATGCGTAAGGTATAGTAGTGCTGGCAATTCCATGGATTCAAGTTCACTCCCTTCTTTTCTTCAATTTTTTGGGATACTTGCTCATATATAATTGTGCAAGGGATTTGATTCCACTTTGACTTTGAACTTTCTTTGGATATTCATTTGAACTTGCTTTTTGATCTTCATTTGAACTTTGATTTTTGATCTTCATTTGATCTTCACTTTCTGGAATTTACATTTGATAATTTTCTTCAAAAACTTCCCTTTGGGGATTTTACTTTGGAGAACTATTTCTGGGATATCGATTGAGGATATCGATCTATGATATCAATATGGGATGTCAATCTATGATATCGATCTAGGGTATCAATATTGAGGATTGATGTGGGATATCACTCTGGGATATTGCTCATTTTATCGTAAGCAAGGGATTCTAGGTAGGGAATGAACTTGTCCTTTTGCCAATTACCAACATTTCCCATACCGTCCACATAGGGGGATAAGCAAGAATAACTCTTTTCACCTCAGGATACCTGGTCCTGCTTCGTGGCTTTCATCTTCCCCTAGTCCTTATTAGGATTGTTTAATTTGTTGATTAGTGATAGGATTTTGATATGCTAAGGGCTATACTAGCTAGACCTCAACTACAAAAGTAAAGCAAGATTTCTATCAACTCTTGAGAAGACCTCTAGGTATGGTTGAATAACCAGAAAACCCTAGTATATTCCTCATAGCAACATTATGGGTTGTGTTGAAAAACACAATTACTCACATGAATGATGGATTATGATAAATGCAGAGATGCATGATTGAAACACAAATGTGGCATCATTTGTAAGACTGACAAACACAATCCATCCTACTACGGAATGCAATGGATGAAAAATGCCTACATGCAATGCAATGATGAAATGAATGCATGTGTAAATGAAAATGCATAATGCAAATGCAAATGTTTTTGGATTTTATGCTTTACCAATTTTTTTGGATTTTATTGATTTTTTTAATTTTTATTGATTTTGAGCCTTTATATTTGACCAAATGGTGAGTACATGCCTTTGGAGCCTTTGGGATTTGACCAAGTAGTTTTAAGAACCCTTGGAGCCTTTTTGGATTGACCAAAGAGCTAACAAATGCCTTTGGAGCCTTTAAATTGACCAAGCAATTTTTTAGAAAATCCTTGGGGCTTTTAGGTTGACCAAAGGGATTATGAGCACCTTTGGAGCTTTTAGGGATGACCAAGCGGTTCTTAGGAATCCTTGGAGCCTTTTGGGATTGACCGAGCGGTTTTAAGCAAACCCTTGGGGCCTTTAACTGACATGACCAAGCGGTTTTAGGAACCCTTGGTGCCTTTTGCTATGCTCTCAAGCATAGAACGCCTTAATATGGATGATGTTGAGAGGTTCAGGCTCTTCAACACCCCCTAGAGATGTTAGGTGATAGGTACCTGAACCAATATTTTTAGATATGATATAGGGTCCTAGCCAATTAGCCATGAATTTGTCTCGCATATCAGGCAACAAATTAGAGTTATATTGGTTCTCTTTCAAGACAAGATCCCCAAATTCAAAGTCTCTCTGATGGACTTTGTTATTATAAGCTCATTTTAATCACTCCTGATAAACGTGAAGATGCTCCAGGGCATTCACATGATGTTCATCAAGCAACATCAATTGATCTAGTCGAGCTTGCCACATGGTGTCATCATCAATGAACTCTTTTAATGTGATGCACAACATTGGAATTTCTAACTCTAAGGGCATAATGGCCTCAGTGCCATATACTAGTGAAAATGGCATTGCCCTAGTGGGCATCCGAATGCTAGTCCTGTAAGCCCATAATGCAAGGGGCAGCTGGATATGCCAATATTTGTGGTTTTCTTGGACCATCTTTTTCAAGATAGCCACCACTATCTTGTTTGAGGCCTCAGCTTGCCCGTTTGCCTATGAATAATAAGGAGTTACAAAACTATGTTTGATTCTATACTTAGACGTCAAAGCTCTCATAGTTTTGTTCTTAAATGATGTTCCATTATCCAAAATTATCTTGGATGGAATCCCAAAATGACATATGATATGCTTGAGTATAAACTCTGCTATGCGAGCTCTAGTCATCATTGTTAAGGGTATTGCTTCCACCCATTTGGTAAAGTACTTAGTAGCCATAATAATAAAAGTATGTCCATCCTGATGACGGAGGAGAGATCTTACCGATAAGATCTAATCCCCACTGAGCAAATGGCCAAGCCGCTTGAATGGGCTGTAAGGCCTATGATGGCAAGTGCGTAAGATTAGCATGATGTTGACATTTGATGCATTTCTTGACATACACATTGCACTCCTTCTCCATAGTGGGCCAATAGTAACCCATTCGAAGGATGCGCTTGACGATGGCCATGCCGCTGAAATGGCCATCGCACGTACCATCATGAGCTTGTGAAATCACCCAAGATGCCTCTTGGGGCTCTAGAAAATGAAGGAGAACTCCATCATAGCCTCGTCGGTACAAAATATCTCCTAGAAAGACATATTTAGTCACTTTCTGCTTGAATGTGCATTTTGTGGCACGTGACAATCCCTCTGGGATCACACCAAGTTTTAAGAAGTCTTGGATTTGTGACATCCAGCTCTGGTAAGCCTCAGCTTTGACTGCCAAGATGACTTGCTCCCCCTACGTATCTACATGTGCAAATGTAGACTGGGAAACAACCTTGTGGTGAATGGTGGTACCACTCCCCGTTGGACTCTGAGAGGTTAATGACCCCTAGGGTGCCTTCTTTAGAAAGTCTTCAACTCTGTAGAACCATTCAACTTTTGGCTCCATGCTAATCATGTTGATTGACTCTTTATTATCAAAGGCTTCGCGCTCCATTGTAGGATGTGAGAGCATTTTAACATGGATGGTAGTAAAATAGATAGATGGATTCTGAGGGATTAAGGATCCCAAATATGCCATGGTGTCTACAAACCTATTTGATGAATGAGGGATTGCCTCGATGTCATACCATTCCAATTTAGCCAAATATGTAACAACAAGATCTTTATAAGCTTTTAACATGGGACATCGACATTGAAAGAGCCCCTTAACTTGGTTGACTATGAGCAAGGAGTCACCAAAGATGTTTAATATTTTAATGTTCATGGTGATGATTGTATGGAGGCCCAGTAGTAGGGCTTCATATTCAGCATTGTTGTTGGTGCAAGGAAAGTCTAATTTGAATGACAAGGGCATTGGAGCTCCTTGCGACATGACAAACACTATTCCTGCACCACCCCCTTGCTCGCACTTCGAACCATCAAAGAACAAGGTCATATCAACATTATTTTTTGGTTCTTTAGGTTTGAGAGCTTCGGATACGATGAAGACCACATCATCCGGAAGCTCAATGGTCAGAGGCCTACTATTTGATAGTGGTGCCTCAGCCAATTGATCAACTATGACTTATCCCTTAATGGACTTTTGGCTTATGAATTCTAGATCAAATTCTATTAGTAGCATGATCCACTTTGTAGTACGTGTGTTATGATATGTCTTGCTCATCATGTACTACAAAGGATTTTGTTTGGATATAACATATGTCATATGACTCAGCATATAGTGTCACAATTTCTTTGTAGTGAACACTACTGCTAAACACAACTTTTCTACATATGCATATCCGAGCTCATAGCTCACCAAGGTTTGACTAATATAATATATGGCATGTTCTTTGCCTTGCATATTCTTTTGGGCTAACATGGTCCCTAATGCAAAGTTGGTTGTCGATATATAGTAGAAATGGCACATCTGGCCTTGGTGGAGCTAATATTGGTGATGTCACCAGGTATTGCTTTATTTCAGCAAAGGTTGCTCGATAGTCCTCATCCTAGTTGAATGGGACCCCCTTGTGTAGCAATCGATTCATGGGTCGATATTTATCTGATAATTGAGTGATAAATCACTTTATCGATGCTACTTTGCCCTGTAGGCTTCTTAATTCTTTGATGTTTGAGGGAGGATGCATCTCTAGAATAGCCTTGACCTTTTTGGGTCGACTTCGATGCCTCGCTTTGAAATGATGAACCCTAAGAGCTTTCCTAAAGTTACACCAAACATGCACTTCTTAGGGTTCAACCTGACATTGTGCTCTATCAGGTGATCGAAGACCTTCCTTAAGACCTCTGCATGCTCAGAATGTAGTAATGACTTTGCCAACAAGTCATCAATATAATATTCTAATATTTTATGCATATAATCATGAAAGATATATGTCATGGCATGCTGATATGTGGCACCAACATTTTTAAGGCCAAATGGCATAAATTTATAGCAGAATGTCCCCCATGGCATTATAAACATAGTTTTATGTTGGTCTTCGAGCTTAATCCGAATTTGATTGTATCCAAAAAAATTATCCATCAGGGAGAGCATCTCATGACCTGCAGTTGCATCTACAAGAGCATCAATATTCGACAATGAAAATGAATCCTTTGGTGTTGCCTTATTCAGGTCTCTAAAATCCATACAAATACGGATCCTTCCATCAAGTTTTCCTATAGGCACCATATTGGATACCCATTCCGGATAGTCGATGGAGATTACAAACTCTACATCCAACAACTTTTGCAATTCATCCTTCACCATTAAGGCTACTATTGGATGCATCTTTCTAAGCTTCTGCTTGATTGGCTTCTTTGATAGGTCTAGCGAAAGGTTATGGGTAACCAATTTTGGGTCTAGACCTAGCATATCTTTGTAAGTCCAAGCAAAAATATTAGGTCTCTCTTTCAGTAGAGGGATGAGGGTGGCACGCTCATCGGGAGTGAGACTCTCTCCAAATTTAACCTTCCTTGGATTGGTGGGATCATTACTGATATCCACATCGAAGGTTTCCTCTATTGACATGTGTGATCCCTCCTCAAGCTGATGAGGCATAGGGATCAAATGGATGTCATCTACTAGGTTTATAGGTTCCGCATTGGAAGCATCCTCAACATGATAGACATCATAAGCATAGCCTGGTGCAAAGTGAAATGGTTGCAACATTTCTTCATTAGGGAAGAAATATTCAGGCTCAATAGGTGAGTCAGCATGATCCCAATCGATAGCATCTACATTTAAATGCAATGGTTTGGATGGATCGACTGGATTATAGAGTGGGGTGGTCAAATCAATGGAGACCATATTGATGGAATGGAATTGATCTCCAGGACCACATGGACAAACATCTACATCATCGATGTAGCTCCCATACCCGAGATCTGGCTCTATCGACATGGGCACAAATGGGTCCTCTCTATGCAAGCTATGGATAATTGGGTCCTCTCTATGCACTGATTGCAATATTGGATCATTCGGCTCAATGAGCTCCATGTACATAGGTGGTTCGAGAAACACCATGTGATAGATCACATCGAAGTTCGATGGTCTTCCCCTAAGGTGAGGATTCAGATTGATCTCTCTACGCATGTCCTCAGCCATATACGATGCATTGCGATAGCGTAAGTAGGGAGGTCCTAGGTAGGCTCTCTCCATCTCATCTTCTTCATCGCTATCATAATACAATCCCTCATTTTCCCCCACTAGAATGGGATATTCTAGAAAATGTGGCCCCATATAGGCTATCTCCTGATCACTATCATTGTTGTCTGATAAAATTAGGTACAAGTGTTGTAAATATGATACTACCTCATAAACCAGCTCAGCCTCATCCCTCGACTGATTGTCGGGTGAAGACTCACTATCCACCAAGATATTCTCATGATATGTCTCGGGTGGTGCTATGGTGATGTAAGACACCATCCGATTATCCCTCTAGAACGTAGAAGGATTAGGGTGATATGGGTTGAAATCCACATCGTCCCCTAGACTAAGGTACAAGTGATCTAAAGATGCGATAAGCAAATCATCCTATCCTCATATTTGCAACCCTAGCCCAAACCTATCAGTTGCCAACTGATAATGTGGCTCAAGTGGAGTCCTACATCCTTGCTCAAAAATACCAAGGCCATACCCATGCCAATGATATAATTCAAAAATATGCATGGAATATTCAGGGTTGGATAGGTAATGAACATTCACTATGAACTATTCACCATCATCTTCATCCATGGGCATTCGAGTAGGAAGCTGATCCAGCCTAGCGTAGATGAAGTTCATTTGATTGGGTGGCTCTCCCAATGGCACTATTGATCCAACCAAAAAATGATGAGCATGCGGTCGACCCATCTCTTGTGCAGTCTCTAGAATTGGTCCAAAGGTGACATTCTACACAATATATTCACCTAACCCTGTGTTGGCCAGATGAATAGTCACCCATGGTGTGGATGACCCTATTGATGATGTAGGTGAGGTAGGTTGAGGTACCTCCTCAGCTTTATCCTGGGCTTCTTCCACTTCCATGGGAGTGGGAGCCTCTTTGGCGACTGGTTCGAGCACCTGCTTCTTTTCCTTTTTGCCCATTTTTACCTTTAGCTTCCTTTCATCCCGAAGCATCGTTGATGCAGTCGGTTTCAAAGAAGTTGTTGTAGTGTGCTCGGATCTGAGTGATACAGATGTCGATGGTTGAGCACACACTTTTTTTTACCTCCTAGATTCTTAATTGGTGATATTGGCTGGACATCCAGGTGCATTTATGGGAGTATGAAACCCCTTGGAAAATCAGCTAGGTTCACAAATTTGAAGGGCTCCTCATCTGATGACACCATGTGAACCTATCCCTCATGAATGTATTTTACACATTGATGTAATATGGAGGGAACGCAATGCATTTCTCAAATCCAAGGCCTTCCAAGAAGGATGTTATATTGCATGGTACCTTCGATCACATGACACATCATGGGGATGGTCTTTAGGCCCACCTGAATAGGTAGGATGATTGTGCCAACCGTCGAGCATAGCGCATCATTAAACGCTCTCAATGTGAATGTGGTGGGCACAATATGTGACTTGGGTAGCTTTAAATGACTCAATGCCTTGGTCATTATAATATTGATCGATGAACCAATGTCGATCAAGACCCTCTTGAATGGCATGTGATTAACACACATGATGATATGTAATGGTGGGTCAACCATATCTGTAGGAACCGTCCTAATTTCATGATCATAGAATTGGATCATAGGTTCCTGGCACTATTGTACGTGTCCCACAAAATTGGTGAATGCTTGAGCATCCTGGGACTACACCTCGATGGACCTCAGAATGTCCATGAGAGTCTCCCTATGCTTAGGGGACTATTGTATCAACTCATAAATAGACAACTTCATAGGAGTTGTCTATAGGTTTTGAACCAACCTACTTCGTATGGTCACCATCGGTCTAGTTGGTGGGCCTGGAATATTCTGAATTGGTCATTGATTTGGCGTAGCTTGTATCCTGATGGGAGCGTGAGGTTGATTTGGCTGCTCATACCTCCCATGTCTGGTAACAACATTAACCATACCTACGAACCCCTTGAGTAGGTGGTTCGATGCGCACTTGATTGACATGGCCAACGTTGTTGTGCGATGCCTCATGGTTTGGCAATGGATTTTTATAAATCCCCATGTTTTGGTTGTTGGGTGCCAATGGATTATTCGACACTATAAGATCACCTTTATCGATCATATTTTGCATAATATGTTTGAAGGACCAACACACTTCGATGTCATGGCCCTTCGCACGATGGTAGATGCAAAATAGATCATCCTGATACCCCTTTGACTTGGGCTGATTAGGATCGACTAGCTTAATCTTGGGTAACCTGATTGCCTTAGCCTCGCATAATTGATGGAATATTGAGGTCAATGATTCTATCAAAGGCATGAATTGGTGAGGTGGGCATTGTTCTTTATTTTTGCCCTTGTAATTATTCTTGTGTTGCTCGTATTGCGTAGGAGGAGGTTGGGCCTGATAATTCTACTTTTGTTGCCCCTTATCCTCTCCTTGGAGGTTTAACCTCACTTGATTGACATGGGCCTACTTGCCTTGATGTTTCATGGAGCTCTTCTTGTGCCCCTCCTTCCTATTCTTGAGCTTCAAGTTGCCCTCTTGCAACTTGATATCCTCAATTACTTTGGCTTGTACCAAAGCTTCCTCGAATATCTAGTACTATTGTAGTTGCAACAATAATGAGATGTGCTTGGCACAACTCTTCATGAACATCCAAGTCAGTTCTATAGTAGGAATGGGGAATGGCAACTTTACCATTAATCTCCTCCACCTCTTTTTATATTCTAAGACTGGCTCATCATCACGTTGAGCTAGCACAGCCAGATCAGAAAGGTTAGCTTGCTTCCTGATGCCAAAAGAAAAGTGTTCTAGAAAGGCATCAACCAATTGCTCAAAATTGGTGATATTGTGCTTCTTCAGTTGATTAAACCACTCCCAGGATGGGCCTGAGAGGGTTGTGATGAATGTACGCAAAAGTAAGGCATTGTTGCTTGCAATCTGGAAGCATACATCCAAAAATCTTGTGACATGCTCTTGCGCATCTTCGTCACCTTTGAATTTATCTAGCCTGGGCATGAAAAAATGCTTAGGATATGTTGGAGTAGGCACCGAGGGGTCCAAAGGCTCGTTATGAATCTTGCTCAATGTTGGCTTTTGAAAAGTCATGCCTTGCCTCTCGATTGCTTTCACTTTCTCTGCTAGAACCTTATAGGCCTACGAGGAAAGAAAGTCCTCCTCCCTAAGCTGACGTGAGGGTGGTCTTGGAGGTACATTCTTCCTCTATCGAGGTGGAGGACGTTGCTCTTCCTCCTCCTCAACATGGGAGCTTTTAGGATATCCATGATCGGCTCCATCTCCCTCTTCTTCCTCATATTGTCTTTGCCTCTGATCTTCGAATGGTGGTGGTCATTCTCTTTGTTGGGCACTGACATGAGTGTGAGCATCTCTATGCTCCTGATGCACGTCAGCTTGTGAAAAATCCCTCCTATGAATGTGCTCTTCATGCTCAATGTGAGTGTATAAACCAGCCCTGGCTAGCCTATCCTCTTGTTCTACATGCTCCTTTTGGGTAAGGATGCATTCCTCATGCATACGCTGCTCATATAATCTTTGTCTAATGAGCCTTTGTGACTGAATATTCTCATATTCAATGCATTACCTCTCTGCATGGGCATCCTCCAATTGATCTTGAAGGAGTTGTCATCTCTGCTCGGATACCAGTCTATGTGATCTATCAATGTGATCGGTCGTAAGAGGCCTTTGGTATGTGTGCTCCATGCGAGTGACCTTATGGGTTTTGTACCCATATGGAGGATTTCCTATGCCTTTGCCTTTGTCCATGAAGATGACATTGGCATCATGTTGAGTCCTATGTTGTGTGCCACCATGCGTGGATGGTGGATGCGAACCATGAGGGTGCTTGGAAGCCTCTCCATGTTCTCTGGTAGCCCTAATAATGCTTTCACTATGCTCACTCGGAGCACGAGTGGGTGGAGCTGAAGGCTTGTAGCCTAACTACTCGAGGATGCCACCTAAACCATCCAACTATCTAGATCACCATGGCTCATGCGGTGGTGTACCATTGGCTCCCACCTTCGATATGTCGATAGTGATCTTGCGAGGTTCACTACGTATGGGAGTGTGAACAGACCTATGCTCGAAAGTGGGCCTGTCAGCATGCCCCTGAATGGGTGGATCTCGATCTCTTCTATACTCTAAATTTGGAGGTATGGAACCTCCTATAGACTTAGTATGTAGGGGTACCAACTTGGCCCCCTGTATGACATACTCATCGGCCGATCCCATAGATGCACGTGCACTATGATCTCGATAATGGCTTTTGAGTGGAGCACCCTCATGTTGAGAGGCTCCATGCTCTATCCTACATCTAGAAGAGTGTATAGAAGCTCCTCTATCAGGGGTACGCTCAATGGGGTCCCCTCATGTCGAATTGTCTCCTCTGATGCTCATCGAATGACATTTGAGAAGCGCATGTGGGTGAGGGTTCGACACATTTTGTTGTGAATTTGGTGGGGCTTGGTCATTGGCATCAAAATTAAGCCTCTGTCGACCTCCTCGTGTCTCCACCATGGTGCACCTAGTGTCTAGATTTATCTTTTATTATGCAAACAAGGTATACAATGGTGATTATCTCTTTTACAATTTAAAATGAGCCCTAAACTGTTTGATGTGTTTTCAATTTGTTGTATCAGTATTAGAAACTCTTATCATGTTTGAAAGCTTGTTGGATGATAATCTCAGTTTAATTGGCTTTCACCTGTATACTCGTAGCTCGACAACTTGGCTATGAACTCCAAGTCATGTAATCCAACCTATAATGTGTGGTAATGAAGCCCCACACATGTCGAGGAGCACAGGTCCTCCCAGATCCTCACCCATTTTCCCTAGTCAAGCGTTATACCCTCCGAAGAGAATACATGCAAATTTTCTAGGGTACGAAAGGTTCTCGGATCCGGTATTGGTCTAGTATCCAAGGGTACGTAGGATTTGGGCCAATGGATGGAAATCACCTCCACCATCATTGAAACCCTACTAGTGGTTGGATGTCACTTCCAACTCACTAGCATTTAATTGAAACATGGTGTGTGTGGTTCTTTTTAAATTGCATAAAAGGAAATATGCATAATATAACACTCACATGATCATTTCCTAAATGATATGCATAAAAAGAACGTTTGATATTCAGAAAACATGCATGCTACATCCTACATGACCTTTTCGACAATGCAAGTTTACGATGACTAATGGCCTTTGATTAGGCCTCAAGCATGCAAAACCACCACATGAAATACTCTAATAGTGTCTAAGGCAGGTTCATATAATACAAATGTGAAATGGTTTGGCTACTACAAATAAGAAAAGAGTGATGCTCATGTTGGAAGATATAAGTATTATGATATGCATCATATTGATCATGTTTATCATATTGATAAGATTTGCACCTAGAAATAAAAACACAAAAATCATAAAAGTACATCATAGGTAATAGTGTCCACATCATGATCGCCTTCTACCTATCCAAAAAGCAATGCACCTATCTAATACATCAATTAGAATCAACATAAAAGCATAAAATGATAAACAAGATTGCATATAATAATAAAATGGATGTTTCTTTTATTAATATTGAAAATGAATCTCGGTTACAATCATGCCCCTCTTAGGGTCACCCAAATTTTGATACAATTGATACAATTCCAAAGCCCCCAATGGGGTAGGCACAATACTAATGCTCTCTAAATAGTCACAAACTGCTCTAGGGTGGAGTTGACCCTCTTCTTCACGTTGAGGAAGGAATTAGATGATTGAATCTCCTTCGAACCTGCTTTCCTATGGTCAAGAAACAACACAAAAGCATTAATAGCATAGGCAACCTCTCATGATGAGGCCCTTTTAGGAAAGTAAACATGAAGATGCCATAACAACTATGAAATCAAGAAAATGAACAAAACATGCTATACTTATGCAAAACTCATAAAGATTGCTTGAAACATAGAAATGAAGAGTATTGCTATCTATCTAATAGACTAATTGCATGAAATGATGCATGGAAACAAGAGATTAGTGCAAAGTTGCTTAAATGGAAAGAACTCACATAAAACCCTAATTAAACTGGTCAGTGTCTCTAAAACATGAAATAAACCACTGAAATGCCTAATCTAGCCTAATTAAGCATAATGTAAAAGAAACAATAAGGAGATCTATCACCTGTTGCAAACCATAGCTCAGATGAGCGGTCTACACTGCACACCGTGATTGTCAACCATGGTGAGCAATCAAGTAGCTTTGCCCTCCAAATCAAGGGTTGTGGGCTTGATCTTCCTTGTCCAATTGATGATCAAGGGTCGCCTTGGTGTCCTCTGACTAGATTGGTGGTTGAATTCCACAATTGGGCCTCCATTTGCTTGAATTAGCATTTCTTGGCATTCTAGATCCTTAGGGCATCCATGGCACAAATTGACATGATGCTTGGTGAATTGGCAAGTGAATGGCAACTAGGCTCTCTCAATGTACTCAAATGAGTCCACAATTCGATAGGGCTTCGTTGCTCTAATCTCCAATGCACTCTATTTCTATTTAGACAGTGCTTCACTATCAAAATACACTATATCTTTGCCCTAATTTGAAGGGGTACTTATAGGACTACCCAAGGGCTAGGGGTGGCTTCATGGAGAAGCCAAGATCAAGAAGAGGTGGTTAGGATAGTTGGATTGGAAGCTTCCATCCTTTAACCACCTTCTTCTAGAACAAATGGTTGTTCAAACCGATTTGGCTCGGATGAAGGCCAACTGAAATTCAGTTTAGACCGTAGGTGATAGCTGCGGCCTAGACTGTAGACCGCAGGTCTTAGCTATGGTTCAGACTGTAGACCACAGGTCTCAACTATGGTTCAGACTGATTAGGCCAAGGAGCCCAAATTGAGTGGTTAAAACCACTGCTCTATCTTGGAGTCTATCCAAGATCTTCCATATGGTCTTGTAGCATGTCCCATATGAGTAGTCGCCATCGACATGACACATTTTAGGTGTCTACAAGCCAATAGAAAAATATAAGGTGCAAGTGTGTGAGATCATGGAAATAGTATCATGGTCCTTCTAGCAAAGTGGGTATGGTAGAAAATGAGGATGTATAGCTAGCTACAATTTATCAATATTGGATTGTGCAATCAAGTTTTACTATGAGCCATTATTGATGATATAATCCATAGAGAAAATAGGTGTAAGATGAGCACGAGTGACAAATAAATCATCACAACCTCCTACAAGGGACTATTGAGCTAGTAAGAAAATATTATTGATTTTACCTTCTAACTTAGCATATGTTTGATTTTTACTTTAAGTCTTGATGGGATTATGCAAAGTTCCCTTCTATGAATATTTATCTTTGGGTGACTATACAAACAATTATTTATTTTTCCTCTTGTAGCAATTACTTATTATGATATCATTGCACCAGGTAAGAGTTACATTTATGAATTTTCTCATTGTTATAAGTTCTAGTGCAAATAAAATAGCAATTTCTTATTTGTACTACTTTACACTTATAGTTGGGCGATAAACACAAGGTTTAGGGATATGGGTGAATTTTGGATATTCCTAAAAAATATTAATTATTACCTAAATTAAGTTTTTCATTGATGATGATTGAATTAATATCACTTTTTATTAATTTTTTATTAGGTTAATTATGCAAATTAAGTGATATTAGTGCATCAGTGATAGGAGGTTCAGAAGAAGAAGAATTAAGAGATAGATTCAAAGAAGGGAAAATATGAGCCTTTGGATTCTCAACCTCAATTACTTGACAATACTTAAAAGTTTTAGGGCTAAAAAAAATGAGATATATCTTTCTCTTATACTCAAATTTGAGGTATTGATACAAAGTTGAGGTGATGACCCACATCTTATGGATCCATGGCCTTCCAAAAAGAATGTTGTAAGATAAGTCACATGGCATGACAAAGAAGTGAGTCTTGAAGATACAAGATACAACGATAAGGTCTGATACTATTGTTCCACTAGATACATGTTTCCCATTATCAAAATCTAATTACAAGATCAAATTTCTCCAGAACTTGCTTGGTTAGATCAAAATAATTGATGAATTTCAAGCTACATACATGCAAACTAGAACCATTATCAACTAAAATCATATTAATTAATTTGTTGCCAACATGGCTTATAATGTATAGTGGCCAATATCAAATTAAAGAGGAATGGGGAATATCATCCTCATAGAAGGACATATTAATTTGATTAAACCTAATTGACCCTACTATGGAAGAATTTTTTTTGGGGATTTAGTTCTTGAGGAATAGTTTCTTCACTCGAGACTTTGATTAAAATGTCTCAATAAACTAGAGAAGACTTAGGAAGTTTAAAGAGGGAGATCTTAGTAGGGATATTCTCAAGTTGTCATAGCAAATTGAAAGAACCTTTAGCCTTGGTTTCTAATTGGATGATTAAATGAGATCCTTAGATGGAGAAGTTCTTTTTCCTTGAAAAACCAGAAGTGCTCTTGGTGGTTGACTTGTTGAGGGTTGTTTTGATGATCATTTTTTGTGTTGTTGTCTTATTACAACATAGAAATAAGAAAAGTTATTAACATTATGAGATTGAATAAGAGTATGAATGATCTAGCACATTTCTATAACTAATAATTTTTTGCATTTTTATTTTGATTGTGATTTGGTAGTAGATTTTGGAAAATTCTAATATATTGACTTAAATATAGTTAAGGATGAGAGCCATTGAGAACACTTTATCCATTATCAATAAGGTCTTGGACCAAACTCTTGAGTCCCATGCATTTATTGGTCATGTGACCATTGACAATATAGAAGGCATATTTTACATTTGGCTAAAATCAAGAGGTGTTTTCTCTTCCAGACTCTATAGGCTTGATATGCAAGAGTTCTATCATCATTATTATAAGAAGTTGTTCAAGGATGGTGGAAAGAAGTTCATGTAGTTGGAATTATCTCATATTTGGATTTTATTGATGGGAATTGCTTGGATGATATTTTGAAGATTCTCAATAGCATTGACATTGTTGGTGTGACAAGAATCTATAACTTCATCACCAACATGTTTATTCTTGTACCATCTCTTCAAGTTTGAGGATATATCTTCCTATTTAGTAATAATGGATTTTAGTTTCCCTAATCTAATGAGAGCAATATCTACTCTCTTAGCCATGCCAATGGAATATTCAAATGAAAACATGCTAGTTATCTCTAAACATAAGTCTAACTACACTTTAAAGTTACCTATGAAAATATCAAATCCCTAGGAAGGGGAACATATTACAATATTCCAAGTAGGTCTTGCCACCTTGCTAAATTGTTGGTGGTATTCTCATATTTGGATTTCTTAATTTGGTATACATCACTTATGTTAATTATTTCCTCAATATAGATTAATATTTGCTTGACAAACATTTCTACAAGGCCCCTAAATAAATTTAGGAAATTCTTAAGTATTTGGTAGCACCATTCCAAGGTGGGACCACTAAGGTTCTTAGTAATAACCTTTAAGAGTAATATTTCATCATATAAAATATCACTATAGGTAGTTCTAAACAACCTAAGGTGGTTAATATGGTCCTCTTTCCCTTTGTACATTTGAAACTTAGGGGTCTCAAAGTTGGGAGGAAAAGAAACTTGCTATAAAGGGATCTAGGGGTTGGTTACACTAGTAATCATAAGAATACTTGTGACTAGAGGATAACCATTGAATAACATCCATTTTTTGCTTTAATTGATCTAATTAGTTGGTTAGAGCTTGAAGTTTAGAAGAGTTTGGGTTAGACAATGTTGATTGGATGAAAGTTATATGTTGTTGTGGAGTTTGAAAGAAATGTTGAAAAATGAGAGGAATATATTGATAGTTAATATTAGATGGTGGTTGCAACACTTGAGACTGTGAATTTTGGGTCAACATTGTATAATTCATTGCCATAATACCAGAAACAAAATATTGATTTGATTAGTAGATTGAGGATGAGAGAGAAGTAGGTTAGGGTTAAACATTAACCATATTCCAACACTTGTAGTATTAGAATAAAAAACATAGGAAAAAATATGATTTGGATTAGTATTTAATTTTTTGGGTGTTTGGAGAGACACTTAGATTGAAAGTATAGATGGTTTCTACCTATTGACATGTATTGAAATTAGAATCACCCTGCAAATTTTTTTAAATGGTAAGCAAAGATGAATAATGTACTAAAGAGCTTGTTTCCCAATGTTCATTGGTGTTGTGATGGAAAGTGGAGCTAAATGAACAATGTGGGAACCTGATGCATTAATATTTTAATTAATGGATCCAAAGGATTTATCTAGTTTATTTAGTTGAAAAGGGTTAGAGTTAGTTTTTTAAGGGTGATCCAATAATTACTCATCCCATATAGAGGTCCTTGCCTATTTAAAGAAAGTCTCTACAAATTTGTTATGATTTTACAAGAAGTGGACCATGTGGGTTGTATATTTGAAGACTAATCTTCCATCCTCTTTATAGGCCAGGCATAAGGGACCTCAAGGTGACAAAAATTCTTCGTCTTGGTCAAAGTTAGGGTTATCTAGGCTAAAGTATTAATCTTTGCCCTCCATTGGAGGGTTAGGATTATTGGCTAGCTAGTGATTAATACTATAGGTTAGGTACCATATCTCACGCATAGGCTTGGGGTTAGGAGAGAAAAGGAGGGTCATTTAGAAGAAGAAGAAAATGTTTCCTTCCCTCGACATACCTGATATGATTGATATACCTCAAAGGCCTCCCTATATATCAAAGGCTTCAATATACCTAACTTGTCTATATATACCCATTAGTGCATAAGATAAAGTTGATACATAGAAGTCCAATAATTTTCCTTCTTATGAGTCTCAAGGATCCACTCTAGTGTTCATGTCTAGTTCACTAAAATGCTAGGATAGAAAAATCATAGAGGGGATATGACCAATAGATAGGGATAGCTGTGTTGGCTCCCTTATATTTTCCCGATGTCAGGTCTACAACATCTCACCTCGAGGATAAGGGAAATTTTATTAGAAAATCTAAGTTGAATGTTTTGGTTTTGAAAACACCTATGTTTTCCTAAGATATTCCCTCGAGTCTACATGCTTTTTAATTTTTCAAATGATGAAATAAATTTATTTATTTTTCTTAGGTAAGGGTGTAAGAAATATACAATGCATGCAACCCTAATCTATATGTCATTTTTCTTTTAAATTATAGTAGATCTAATCTAGATGCTAGTCTGAATGAATGGAAAATGCTTAAAAACATTCCCCTAAGATACTATGACTACACTTTATTTTTTTTTCTTTTTTCCTTTTAATGAATGAAAAATAGAAAGAAAAAGTAGCAAGAAAAAAATGTAGGAAATAAAGAATTAAATTTAAGCTTAAAGGGATAGATATGGAATGAAAGAACCTCATTTTGCTCTAGGCAATAGTGCCACTTGCTATTAAAGTGCTACCAATGATTCTAACTACTAGTGGCACTTTTACTTATGCTCTTCTACTCCTATAGGTGCCTACAAAATAGATAGAATAGAAGTAGATTACATGTAGAAGGGTCTATCTACGTTAGTGGAAGGATTTTACTTCCTTGGTTGGAAATAAAATCCTATTCATGAAAATATTTAGAAGATAAAAACAAAACAATAGCATCTATAACATAGAGGATAAAAGCACCATAGTACAATAGTAGCACAAATGACACTTACAATTATGAAAAACATATTTTTTTCTATAAACATAGGATAAAATGCTAAACCAATATGCAAATTAGAATGCAAAAATGATAAAACCTATCCAAAAGGATGAAAAATGGTTTTGAGACCTAAAGCCTTACTAATTTTGTAGATAATCTACTTCGAATGCATGTAGCAATGTGATTGTAGAATGGATTCTCAAAAGTTAACAAAAGGATAATGTCTCATCTCCACCAACTTGAGCTTCAAATGTGTAGAACTTTGTAAAGCAATTTAAGTCTACAATTTGGCAGAGCTTTGCCAAGCTAGAAGGTAAATTCATGAATTATTTTCGTAATGTTTCTCTAGCTCCCATGATGATATTTAGGATTCCTAAGGGCTGGTCTTATAGAATCCGTGGATTCCATGTAGGATTTGTTAAAGGTAAATACGTATTAGACAAGATTAGGGAAGAGCTAGTAGTTATATGGATTGATTAAAAATTCAATTAATAGGATCAATATTATATTAGTAGTTAACTAGATTTGATTGGAAATTTAGTTGGTGGGATTGAAAGTTATAAGTTGTATGATTGTTAGTCAAAGTTGGTGATTGATGTTGTATGAATATTAGATAAGATTCATGACGTAAGATTTTGTATTTGATGGATAATTGACATTTATTGAGTCTCTTTTTTATTTTGTATTCATGATTAGGCAATAGCATTGGATGCAAGAGCATGATTGACACTAATACTCCCAATACTTTTGTTAAAAATAACCATTGGAGGGTCAATTGGATAGGAAAAGATAAAATTTGAAGAGTTGGAAAAAGCATTGCTAGCATATTAGTAGCATTGCCTATGCTACTACCTTGAGTACAACAATTTTACTTTTGGAAATTAATTCTCCTAAGTATGATATTTATATGCTCAATTTTGTTAAGATGCTTGATTGGCTAGATGATATAAATATTGGTAAGTTTTAAATATTTGATCATATGCTTAAAATTGGGTGTCTATATTTAAAACTTTTGAAAATTTGAACATATTTGAATTGTAATTGATGTCAAAGGTTATCAAGGAAAAATATTCTTCTATGCAAAATAAAAAGAAGATTATTGAAATGTTTATAATGTTTATTTTAAACATTATAAATAAGGTGGCCATCAAACGGTTTTCTTATAATATGTTTAATATTATAATTGAAGGTCCATATTAGTCCAACGTCTACAAGCTCAACATTTATATATTGGATGGTTCGAAGCACCGATGTTGTGAGCTGTTAAAAGAAGAAGTAAATTCAAATCAAGATATCAAATTGGAGGGAACATCAAAAGCACCGACGTATGTTTTTATTGAGGCAAAATCATATTTATATAAAAGGGGCACACAAATATTTAAAAATATAGAGATGGGTTATAGCTATCGATGTTCATTTTGCGAGAATGTAATGAGTATGATCCGCCGAAGAAAACTTGAGATGCTGTTGTCCGAAGGTAATCTGGTTGTTGTTGCCATTTCTCATTGAGAAGCTTGGATTCACGTGATGATTTGTTATCCATTGAGAGTATTTTTATCTACTCAATATTGCTCATTCACCATCAATTAAGAAGACCAACTGCTACAAAGAAGTTAAGGTGAAATTTGAAATTGAGAGTGTCTTTTTTATTGATTCTAATGCAACAAAGTGCTCATGTACACAGTGAGCTAGAGAGACTGAGGGATGTCCCAACTAATGATCTTGAAAGAAGATCACCGTGAAGGATCGCTATGATCTAAAGCAAATCTAAGCAATTCATAAAAGGCAACAAAAAACATCTTGGGAAGTTAGTATATATCAGAAGTGCGATTAGAGCAACAACAAACTAGGTGTAACTTTCAAAATGGAATGGCAACGAATGCATTTTAGACTGTGTTGATTACAATGCATAAGGAGACAGTGAGCGATTGTGAAGAATGAAATGCAATACCTTCCGAAGAAAAACACTACGAACTCTGGTAGTTCATTGTGACAGTGGAAGAAGATATTGACATCTTGTTGTACAATAAGAAGAGCTTTGATTGGATGACTCAGACGCCCAATAACTCATCTGTAGATCTCAAGAGGAGCAAATACTGGTTAGCAAGACAATGCACAAGGAGGAGCGGTAACGTCAATCCTGGCACAAGCAAGAAATATTTCATTTGCGCTTGTGCAACAGTTAACTTCTCTTTTAGTAAACTGATGATTCAAGCGCTTGGATAGCACAGTTGGTCAAGAGGTTGTGCTACGTCTTACGAGGTGAAGAGATCAAGTCTCATTAATGGTGGTAAAATGTATTTTTATTTTTATTTTATTAAATTGAATATTTGTGAAGAAAAAATGATGTCTGGTTTCTTATTGTTTATTGGTAATATTGTATATGTTGGAGAGGAGTAATAAGGTGAGGTATTTATTTTTATTTTTTTTAATATAGAAGCAATGGTTACAATCACGATTTTTAGTAACTACCAGCACAGCTGGTAGGGTTCAAACTATCTACGAAGGCTCCTAGGACTTCCACCGTCTCGATACATGGTAACCCAGCGTGAGATGGGGACCGCCGGACGCACAGGGTTTGCACCGTCATCATCAATCTGGCACACCACTCAGAGGAATTGGATCTGGGCTACTGTCTGTGCATGGGCAAGCCCGTGGGATGGTATTTACTCTTTTGTCTCATTAAAACTAGTAATTTGGGAGACATAAGGTATAGTATCATGTTTTGGTTTATGCAAAATTAAAAGGGAAAATCTTGTGAATTATCTTTTGCAAAAGGGAACCATTGTGAAATGACATTTGAATTATAAAAGGGATAATAATGTTATTGTTGCCTTTTAGAAAGGATTTAAAAGGATGTAATGTGGTCTATGATAATTGTATTATTTTACATTGTGAAAAGGTCTTTTGAAAGGTTGAAAGTTTATTTTTGAAGATTGGAAAGGAGAGATAGAGTTTTTCTTATACATATATTTTGAAAAAAAAAGGGGTTAAAGTTGAAGTGTTGTATAAGTATCTTGCTATCTAACCCTTGAAGTGGCACTAGAAGGACTAGTTTTTTTTAAGATAGGTTTTAATGTCATATCTTTATCAAGAGAAAAATTAGAGGTATGGGCATATTCTTCCTTCTTTGAGGTGTGTTGTTGAGCAAGGTTTTCTGGAACATAAGGTGGAGTGAAAAGGATTGTTTGATAAGCATTGTTGGAAATGTTTGAGTAAGGATTTGGTGATTTATGATTGAATGTTTTGGAATCATTTGAGATAGATATTGTGAACTACTTATGGGAGGGTTGAAAACAAGTTAGTGAAACCCTTTGAACATTGGTTTTTGAGATATTGATTTAAATCGTGGAAGTGATTGAGATCAATTTGTGAAGGGAAATTATGCATTAGTGCGATTGATATAGGAGAGAAATTTTGCAAGAAGGATAGATCAGTTTTGTGAAAAAATTTATACATTATTTTGATTTGATTTGAAATAGACTTGAGCAAGTCTTTGTGAAGGCTTTAGGACAGATTTGAGCAACTCTTTGAGAAGGTTTGAGGACATATTTGAGCAAGTCTTTGTGAAGGATTGAGGACATATTTGAGCAAGTATTTGAGAAGGCTTGAGGATAGATTTTAGCAAGTCTTAGGGAAGGCATGAGGGCAGAATTATGAGCAAATTTATGAGCATATTGTGAGTAGAGTTGTGAATAGATTTATGAGCAGAGTTAGAGTAGATTTGTGCTAGACTTGAGATAGAGTTTTATGTAGATTTGGGATAGATTTTGGTGTAGATTTGTGAATAAAGTTAGAGCAGATTTGTGCTAGATTTGGGATAGATTTTGGTGTAGATTTGTAAACAGAGTTAGACCATATGTATGCTAGACTTGGGATAGCGTTGGTGCAGATTTGTAAACAAAGTTAGAGAAGATTTGTTCTAGAATTGGGATAAAGTTGGTGCAGATTTGAGATAGAGTTGAGAGCAGGCTATGGATATGACAAAGCAAAGAGGATAGTAGTCTCCAGTAGATAGATATCCATTAGCCAGGGTAATGAGGACTGAGGTTTTCTATGGAGAGAGATCCACAAGCTAGAGTAGTGGGGGTAGAATTCTTCTAGAAGATCACTAACCAGAGTAGTGAAGAAACAGTTCTCTTGTGGATAGAGTTCTACAAACCAAAGATAGAGGAAATAGTTCTTTTGTGAAGTGTGATTTGTAAAACAGCGGAGAAGATAGAGTTATTCTATAGAGAGAGATCCATGAACCATTTGAGGAGAAAGAGTTCTCCTAGATCAAGTTCCTCAAACCAAAGAAAATGAGAAAGAGTTCTCTTATGGAGAGTGATCCAAAAATTAAAGCATTAGGGGATTAGTGTCTCCTTTGGATAGAGCTCCATAAACATTGTAATAGGGAAGTGATTCCCAAGAGATTTATTGAGAAATTTTTAGTGGAAATATTTTCTCCATGGAGTAGCCCACATTGGGTGAACCACGTTAAAATTGGTGTCTCTATTGTGTGTGATGATTTATTCATTGCTTTGATTACTGCTGTTGATATTGCCATTGATAATATTAGATAATATTATTTGGGAAATAAAAGTAAAAGTTGGTCTTATACTGTTCACCCCCCCTCTCAGTATAATCCTGTGTTCTTCAATTGGTATTAGAGTGGGTTCCTTCAGGGAAGCCTAACAACTTGAAGGAAGATCTACGATAACACACATGGCAAGGAAAGGCAAAAGAAGAACCGTGAGACCTAAAAAGGAAAAGTAATATGATCCTAAGACTAATAGAAAGGAAGAATAAACTTTTTTGAGATGTGTTGAGTGTGGTAAGCTTGGTCACATGACACTTTATTGTCCACAAAATGGGTATAATAGCAGAAAAGAGGAAAAGGAATTTGATTTTTCTCCCAAAGAGATTTTTGCTCTAAGAGGAGAAGTGGAAATAGGATCTAGCAGTAGAAAGGAAGCTAACTGTGTAAAAAGGAATAAGAAGGAACTAATAATACTCAAATGTTTTATTTGTGGTAACTTTGGTCATCTTGAAGATCATTGTTCAAAAGTTGGGTATAGTAGCAGTGAAGAAGAATGTTTTGGTAACCTTTGCCACAATGCAACTTATTGTAATGGTTTTAGTAGCAGTGAAGATGAAAAATAAAATAGGGATAGTCAAATCAGGTATACAAAGGAAACTATACTTTCGGTAATAGAAGAAAAAGGAGATGCTCCTATTGAAGTAGCAATCAGTGCTTCAAGTGACAATGATGAAAGTCTTTCAAATATTGAAGAGTATGAAGATGCTCTTGAAAACCTAGAAGAAGAGGAATATTCAAAAAAATAAGAGGAAGCCACAGTCAAGGAACTTATTGAGTTATACAAAAAGAACTCAAGATTGAAAATCCAAGTACAAGAAGATAAGGACATCAAGGCAAATTTTCTACAAGATCTCACTGACCTTAAGGTTAATATTGAAGAGGCAAGGAAAATTGAAGAAGGTATGACTGAAAAGTTAGAGGTAAAAGTCTTAGAATGTGAAAAATTAGAACATGAGGTAGTTTCACTAAGGAAGGAAGTGAAAGAGTCTAAATACAAGCTACACAGGTTTGAGAAAAGTTCAAAAGCTTTGGATAACATTACCAAAGCACAAATATCTTCATTTATCAAAATAGGACTAGGCAATGAAGAAGATCTAGAAGTACAAAAAGGGGAATCAAGATCAAAAGAAAAGGAAGTCTCAAAGGGAACATCAAAAGAAGTGACTAAAGAAGAACCTAAGACTTACGCTGATGTGTTGAGAAGTAACAACATCAAAGAGGAAGGAAACAATGCATAAACAAGGTACAAGGATCATCACAGGGAAGAAATGACTAAGAGACCAATGGGTCCAAGGCAAGATTTATTCAAAGGACATTGCTTCTCATGTAACAGGTTTGGTCACAAGGCTATGTAGTGCATGACACATGAAAAAAGGAATATGGTTTCACTAAGAGAAGTTTTAGAAATGGGCATCTCTTTCAAGGGTATTGCTACTCTTGTAATCATTTTGGTCATAAAGCAATTCATTGCAGGGTTCATGTTAGGAATGGGTATGGCTTCACTCGGAGGAACTTCAAGACATTTGCACCTCCTAGGAACCACAACATCAAGTGTTTCAATTGCAATAATGTTGGGCATACAACAAGGTGGTGTAGAATATAATTTCCAAAACTTCCAAGGACATGCAAGAAAGAGGATTCTCAAAAGGTTCAAAAAGGTATGACTTCAAAAGTATGGAAAGAGAAAGTTGAGAAGGGAGGAGGGCATTGTAAGTTGGGAGTAGAAATAATCTCACCCCAAAATTAACCACCTCAAGAAAAGAAGGTGGGGAGGGGGCTGAGCCAAGAGTCTTATATTTAGCCCCAAAGGAGTCCCTTTGCCACTGATGTCAAAGGTGGAGAGATTTTAGTAATGGGGAGAGCATTCAGTCAGGGGGAGAAACTTCTCAAGGGGAGTAGATTTGGAATCCAGTGGTTGTAAAAGAAAATTTTAGAAAGGGTTGCCATCAATGACAAAGGGGGATATTGTTGGAAATTTGAGCATATTTGAGTTGTCATTGATGTCAAAGGTTAGATAAAGAAAAAGTATTCTTCTATGCAAAATAAAAAGAAGATTATTGAAAAGTTTGTAATGTTTATTTTAAACATTATAAATAAGGTGGTCATCAAACAATTTTCTTATAATATGTTTAATATTATAATTGAAGGCCCATATTAGCCCAACGTCTACAAGCTCAACGTTTAAACATTGGATGGTTAGGAGCACCGACATTGTGAGCTGTTAAAAGAAGAAGTAAATTCAGATCAAGATGTCAAGTTGGAGGGAACATCAAAAGAGTCGACATATTTTTTTATTGAGGTAAAATCATATTTATATAAAAGAGGTAGAAAATATTTTAAAATATAGAGATTGGTTATAGCTATCGATGTCCATTTTGCGAGAATGTAATGAGTATGATCCGCTGAAGAAAACTTGAGACGCGGTTATTGTTGCCATTGCTCATTGAGAAGCTTGGATTCACGTGATGATTTACTGTCCATTGAGAGTTTTTTTATCTGCTGAATATTGCTCATTCACCGTCAATTAAGAAGACCATCTGTTGCAAATAAGTTTAGGTGAACTTCAAAATTAGGAGTGTTTTTTTTATTGATTCTGATGTAATGAAGTGCTCTTATACACAGTGAGCTAGAGAGACTGAGAGATGTCCCAAAAAATGATCTTGAAAGGAGATCACCGTGAAGGATCATTGTGATCTGAAGCAAATCTGAGTGATTCACAGAAGGCAACAATAAACATCTTGGGAAGGTAGTATATATCAGAAGTGCGATTAGAGCGGCATCAAATTGGGTGTAACATTCAAAAGGGAATGGCAACAAACACATTTTTAGAGTGTACTAATTATAATGCATAAGGAGAAAATGAGAGATTGTAAAGAATGAAAATGAGATATTATATTGTAAAAAAGTCTTTTCAAATGTTGAAAGTTTATTTTTGAAGATTGGAAAGGTGAGATAGAGTTTTTCTTATACACATCTTTTGAAAAAAAAGGGGTTAATGTTGAAGTGTTGAATAAGTATCTTACTATCTAACCCTTGAAGTGGCACTAGAAGGAGTGGTTGTTTTTAAGACAATTTCTAAGCTCATATCTTCATCAAGAGCAAAATAAGAGGTATGGGCATATTCTTCCTTCTTTGATGTGTGTTGTTGAGCAAGGTTTTCTGGAACATAAGGTGGAGTGAAAAGGATTGTTTGATAAGCATTGTTGGAAATGTTTGAATAAGGATTTTGTGATTTATGATTGAATGTTTTGAAATCATTTGAGATAGATATTGTGAATTACTTGTGCTAGGGTTGAAAATAAGTTAATGAAACCTTTTGAACATTGGTTTGTGAGATATTGATTGAAATTTTGGAAGTGATTGCGATCAATTTGTGAAGGGAAATTATGCATTAGTGTGATTGATATATGAGAGAAAATTTGCCTGAAGGATAGAACATTTTTGTGAAAAAATTATACATTGTTTTGATTTGATTTGAAAGAGATTTGAGTAAGTCTTTGTGAAGGCTTGAGGATAGATTTGAGAAAGTCTTTGAGAATGCTTGAGGACAGATTTGAGCAAGTCTTTGTGAAGGCTTGAGGATATATTTGAGCAAGTATTTGAGAAGACTTGAGGATAGATTTGAGCAAGTCTTTGAGAAGGCTTGAGGGTAGAATTGTGAGCAGAGTTGTGAGAATATTGTGAGTAGAGTTGTGAATAGATTTATGAGCAGAGTTGTGAGAAGATTGTGAGTAGAGTTGTGAATAGATTTATGAGCAGAGTTAGAGTAAATTTGTGCTAGACTTGAGATAGATTTTTTTTCATATTTGGGATAGAGTTTGGTGTAGATTTGTGAATATATTTAGAGCATATTTATGCTAGATTTGGAATAGAGTTTGGTATATATTTGTAAATAGAGTTAGAGTATATTTGTGCTAGACTCGGGATAGAGTTGGTGTAGATTTGTGAATAGTGTTAGAGAATATTTGTACTAGACTTGAGACATACTTGGAGTAGATTTGAGACAAATTTGAGAGTATGCTTTTGAGGTGATATAACAAAGAGGACATTAGTATCTAGCGGATAGAGATCCATTAGCTAGGATAGTGAGGATAGAGGTTTTCTATGGAGAGAGATCCATAAGCCAGAGTAGTGGGAGTTGAAGTCTTCTAGAAGATCACCAGCTAGAGCAGTGAAGAAAGAATTCTCTTATGGATAGAGTTCCATAAACCTAAGCAAGGAGAAAGAGTTAACCTGTGAAGTGTGATCCATAAACTAGCTAGGAAGATAGAGTTCTTCTATGGAGAGATATCCATAAACCATTTGAGGAGAAAGAGTTCTCCTGGATCAAATCATTAGGGGATTGGTGTCTCCTTTGGACAAAGGTCCATAAATATTGTAATAGGGAAGTGATTCCCAAGAGATTTTTTGAGAAAATTTTAGTGGAAATATTTTCTCCATGGAGTAGCCCACATTGGGTGAACCATGTTAAAAGTGGTGTATCTATTGTGTGTTATAATTTATGCATTTCTTTGATTATTGTTGTTGATATTACCATTTATAATATTGGATAATATTATTTGGGAAAGAAAAGTAAAAGTTGGTCTCATACTGTTCATGTCCCCTATCAGTATAAGCTTGTGTTCTTCAAAAACCTCATAATAGTTCTAGTTAAATATGAACCATGAAAAAAACCTGTTTTAGAAATGCTTTTACTTATTTTTAAGGATATACCCGTTTAAAATCAAATGTTTATACCTGGTTGAGTGTCAATAAAATAAAATAAAACCCCTTGTAACTAGTTGAGGATCAAAAAAAGAAAGTAAAGTTCTTTGTATATGTGTAGCTTCATACACTCAAGAGAGTGGTGTCTAGGATACATAGACAATGTGCAATAATGCATACATCAAATATACATCAAGATAACTTAGCATCGTTACCTAGTATATTTAGCGATTTCATAGGCTAATCACCCATGCAATTTTGTGAGACAAAATGATGATTATAAAGATACTTGAATATGCATTGTTAAACCTATGAAGATAGATGTTCAATTGTAAGACCTATAGGGATAACTATATTTAGCCATAGATCTAATGATGGAAGGTGTTTAGTGTTGTAAGACCTATAGTGGCTAACATATGGTAGTAAGATATTTTATACGTATGTTTGTTTGTGAATTATTGAGTAAACATTGTGTTGTATCTAATCTAGTTGTTAAGGAGGGATGCTAGAATTAAAGATAAGTTAATATAGTTTTATCTATTCTTTGTGATTTTTAATGAGATTGTTGAGGATTTATGCTTATGGGTAGCTTTATAACTTTAGTATGTAATGTCCTTATATATTTGTAATATGCATTACAAATACTATATCCTGTGTTAACATTTATATAAAAAAGAGAATAGTTGATGCAATACTACCGAAGAATTAATAATTTACTCTAGAAAATTTTGAGTGGGAACAAAACTATAGGAGATCATTAGAAATTTAAAAAAGGATCATTAATTATAGGAAGAGAACTACTCGTCATAAGGTAAATTTATTATAGCTAATATAACTTCCCATGGAAGACTACTATATCATTATAATTCTATCCTATTATAGAAACACATGGATATGTAAGCTTGAGAGGTAATGATAAAACATAGAAAATAGAATAAAAGATACTAATAGACAATTAGAAAGTATAGAAAAGATAAAGTTGAAAATGGAAGATAATAAGGTAAAATGAAAAAGCATAATCATTAGAATTTATTTTTTACCATGTTCTTTACATGCATAACCATTTTATTGACACTTTCTTTCTATCTTCATGTATTATAACAATTATGACAAGGTAGAGAAAACCAAAATAATAAAAAGAGAGCTTGTTATATCTAGTCATGAGTGTATATATGTTTTGTTTATCACTACTTAAATATCTAAACAATGAATTAGGAATAATTTATCTCGCATATTTCAAATAATTATAAGTGTTGAGCATGCAAATGACATATTTTCAAGGGCATATCAACATACTTGAACAAATATGTGTTCCCTCTTGAAAAGAAAATTTCTTTCCCCCAAGGTTCGGGTATGCCAGGTCTTGGCCAGTTTAGATAGACTCAGATATCGTTGATAACTATTACTTCAAGGGGCCTTTGCTATTTCTATCTGAGAAATATATATTTCCTTGTACAATGCTTGAAAAGAAAATGCTTAACTTTCTGAAATCTAATTCTGTTGGGAATGTTGAGGGGGCCTGGAGGAATTAGAAAAATAAAAAAATCACTACCCTCCTTATGTATCATTCATTTCCATTAAGATATATCCCATATATGCCAACAATGATTCTTTTGAAGCTATATGAAATATTAAAATGCACTGCAAAAATCCATCTTGAATGCTTTAAATGAAAGCTAATCCATTCCTAATCTAAATGAGTTTCTAATAAAAATTAAAGGTTGAAGGGTTAGAGATAATAAAATAAAACAAGTTATACTACCATGAACTTCCTCTTCAATCTGATAAATTAAACAAATCCAAATTCAAACCAATCCTGACCAGACCAATATTCACACAACCTAAAGTTTGAGATGGTGCAATCTTCAAAGGAATGACAGACTATGAAATGGATTGTATACAACCACCATAAGCATACGCAAATTGAACAAAAAATAATTTTAGAGCCTTTATATTAAAATATAATCATTAAGCACATAGTTTCAGACTTGTCCACTTCGATGGATTACACATAACAAAGCTCAAAAAGAGTAGTAGTCACTTGGTTCAAAATTACTATCTGACTACAATGGGAAAAGAAGAAAAGAAAATCTAAAATATGCACTGCTAATGGATGGATTTTGATCCCTGTAATCGACTACTAAACTAATATTTATACAATTTTTGGCCTTCACCTAGCATTATAAGTTTGCAATTAATTTCCCTTCTAGCTCGAGGATGAAATTTTTAAAATTGGGTTTCCCTCCATATTGTAGCCATGCCTCCATTAAATGGGGAGTACATTGACCATAAATTATAATTCCTCATATATATTGAGACCTACAACTGGCCATATTTTTTTTAATTTCCACTCACACAATGCTCAAGGACTCTAGAACCGACATACTGCATTAATTTTTTATTTTTCAAGGATCTTTCACCTCTTCCATCTTTGCATTGTTGTACTTTACCCAGGTTCACTTTAAAGTTCCATGCTTTTTGTCACGTCCACCATTTAATGCAACCATCGACCAAAATTCTACAAAAAATAAAAAATACGCAAATTTAGAACATTAATAACATTATTAATTTGATTATTTTAATTTTTACTAAGATTTGATTTTTATTTTTTATTTTTTATTTTTCCAAAGTTTAGAAACCTTTGATTTTTTAATTATATAATTTTTTTTGTAATTACCTGTAAATTATTTTGTAGGTTTAAGATCATACTTTCTCAATATTACATCATTGCTCCATGCTAGGGCACAAAACTGGGTAGCTTTCAATTTTTGAATGCACAAATTCATTGGCGGACATCATTCCTTGTCGGATCTCACTCTTTCCAACAATGTCTAATTTTAATGACCAAGAGCATGGGTTGAACTTTGCAAATCCACTTATCTTGATAATGCTCCATTACTCTGTCCTAACACACTTAGGTAAATTTTCCATTTCCTTCAATATTGGCGGACTTTACTTTCACTGAAAAAAATTTAGGTTTTAATTTTGGAGTTGGCCTCCCCAAAAGTTTGACATCTTTTCATACATAGCACAGTCTAATATTCCTAAAAATATGTATGGGTGACACTTTGGATTGGTGACTTCTTCAATGGAATCCTATTTTTCCGTCCATGAAAGTGGGTGGTGTTTTGGGTTACTTACTTTCTCTGCCAATGCCCATTTTTCCACCCAAGGTTTTATTTAGCATTTTTGCACGTTGAGGGGAAAACTTTATTTATTTTTTGAGTGTCAGCGGGATTTTGGGAGAGCCATTCATTTTTCAATGTCCCATTTCTCCGCCCATGCTTCCACACTTGGCCATTTTTTCTTTTTATTTTCTTCAAGGTGGGCGAAACTTTGGGTTCCTATCAAGGTGTGAAGACATCCCATTTTTTTGCCCTTCTTTAACACTTAGTAACATTTCTCTAGTATGTTTCAAAGACACCCATTCTTATGTTTTTTGCATTCTAAAGGGTTGCAAAGGATTTTCACTACCCATAAATGATTTTCAATTCTCAAAAATAAATTCCAAAAGTCCCGCAAAAAAAATATGAGGAGCAAAAATGAAAATTTCTAGAATTTAATGAAAATTTACAAACATCTAAATGAGCCAAATGGGTACTCAGAACCACTAAAAAAACTCAAAAATTCATTATAAATCACAAGATATTACACTTAGAAGTTTCAGGGCTGCAAATGGAAACTGCTATTTCTGGAAAATATTTCACGCCTAAAAATCTGCAACTTTGATACCATTGCAAATATGAGTTCAATATAGTCCTACTAGGCTTCGAATCACTCAAAATGGATTTTCCATTCAAAAGATATGACAATTTCAAAATTACATCAAAAATAGGGCAAGATAGTGAAAATCAAATAAACCTAAAATTGAAATTAATAATTTCAAACCTTAGGATAAACCTTTAAAAATCAAAATTCTGAAATATTAATCCAAAATAATGTCCTTGAAGAGCCAAAATTCAAAATTTTCGATGCAATCCACTTCAAAATGCTCTATGAAAACAATTTCAACACCTTGATGCAAGCAACTTTCAAAAAATGACATGAGCAAAATTTAAAAATCCTAATGCAAACAAAAAAATTTGAGATTGAAACCAAAAATTTTAGTGGGTCCCCAGTCCAGACTGGGGTGTGTTGTGCAAGCGCAACAACAAATGGTGACTCTGCTGGAAAATTCTCCTGAGCATTTTGGGAATAGAAAGAACCCCCCCTAAAAACAATGAAACTTCCAAACCAACAAAACCAAAAATTTGGCATCCACCCAAGGTTGGGGTTGGGAAATTTTATCTGAAAGCAATACTCCATTTTGTTTTAGCAAAATTGTGTGCATGTGAGTTCATTTTGTTCTAGAATCAGTTAAAATTTGCCACCATGGTTTGGAAAATGGTCTGGTTTACCCTTGAGCGAACATTGGTCTACTTATGATGAGTTTTGTCACACAGGTAGACATGTCACCAATTTTCCTGGACATTGCTCCATTGCCAGTCGGGCGTCTATAGCCCCGATGGAGTTATCTCTAATCCCACTCTAGACCTTGCTCTACTACCAATCGGGCGTTCATAGCCCCGGTAGAGGTTTTCTGAATCACCCAAGCACTTGAACCTTTTCTTTTATTTTTTGTTTGAACATAGATTCTCTTTTTTTATTTATACCAAAAATTTCAATAAGCACTAGGTTCTGCTTTTGGGTTGGGGATTACCATGGCAAATAGGAGGGTAAACACTTGAATAGACTTCATAATAAAATACTAAACCATGATGGTTTCATTTCTTCTAGCTTGGAACTTTCCTTAAAGTGTTTTCAATGTGGAGCTACAACATCATTTTGCATTACTTTCAGACTCATTTGCTTTGTCCCAAACAATGAATAAACCCCAAATAGCTGGTTAAGCTAATTTCAGCTTCATTGAGTTTAGTGTGGGACCTTTCACCCCCAAATTGTACAAAAACCTTCCAGCTTAGAGCAACCAAAAGCAGGTTGCACTTTGATGATTTAGACCAACCCACAAAGAAGCACGAAATAAGCCAAAATTGAAAACGATGACAAAATAAAACTAGCATAAAATAGGCCGGCACTAAAAATAAAATAAATAAAACTAAAGCCAAAGAAAACTCAAAGCAACAATTATGTACAAAATTATTTACAGAAAAGGACTTGAGATTTATGATATTTGAAATGGTCCTGGGCCAAAGGGGTCAATTTTTTCATAATTAAATTTTCCAGGATCCCAAACATGATTACCAGAATTTGAAAGATGCTTACCATGATAGGCATGCCAGATTTTATGGGTATCATTCCACAACAACATTAGTTCTGAAATCTTAAAGGCCTCCATTTTGCCTCTCTCACCCCACCAACTCAATTTAATCCCATCACTACCATACTTGGACTTTGATCCATTAAACTCAAGGGTCCACAATTGGTCTTGAAATATTTTTTGTTTACTATGTGGGGTCTCCAATATCGAATAATTACCTTTAGTTATGATTTCCATCCCAATAGTGTAAACTTCCCATTCTAACTCAGTGCACAAAACCTCATTGGCATTATTGTACTTAGTGATGAGTTTCTTCAACATTGGCTCTCTTTTGGAAAAATTAGTTGTATAACCATTTAATATTTTTGACCAATCATGACTGAGCAGCATCCCATAGGCACCTAAGATATCCACAACCTGAATATCAGTGTATTCTTGCATCCTTGGTTCAATAACAAATTGTATGAGAGTTTGCTATAATAAACCAACCATACTTACCTCCATCTTGTCCAACGTAGCAACCTTATTATTTGTGTGAGTAGGGGTCAACCTTAATCTTTTGTCAATAACACATGGCATCACATTATCAAAAGCACCTGAATCCACAAGATAATTATGTAAACTTTTTCCAGCAATTCCAATAGTCAAAAGGAAAGGTGGAGATTCCACCTCTTCCTTGTATAGAGCTACCTGGGCATCAACAACCTTTGTGGTTTCTTCTTTCTCAATCAACAAATCCTTGTAGTCAACTAACTGAACTGCCACAACCAAAGGACTATTTTCCTTGGTTTCCTTAGGGTCTTCAATAATATCATATCCCAGATTGCTTTGTTCTGGAGTTTCCTCTATTTGCGATAATGACATATTGACTTCTAGTAGTAGAGGCATTGCAGGATCCTTATGTGGAATAGGGCTTTCAATTTCTTGCACATCAGGTGGGATGGAAGTTCCTTTGGGAGGTGCAAAAGAAGTGAGTGATTCCCCTTATTTATCTTGAATAATATAATCATTATCCTTCTGAAACACTTGGTGAGATTCCATCCCTTCTTCCATGCCATCTTCAGATTCCTCTTCAGATTCATCTTCCTCCACTTTTGAAGATTCATATGTTTCTAATACTAGGCCTGTCCCCACATTTTGATTAGCTTGATTCCTACAACCCTCATTGGTAGGTACTGAATTTGAAACTTTCACCTCATTTTGGACAATATCCAATGCAGTTTTAAACTCTAGGTAGTCAGTTTCACCATGTTGAGCAGTGGGATGGAAGTCAAGGTTCCTATTTTGAATGTTATTTGTAGGTGAGTTTTGAGGAACTTGCCTTTGCAATTGAAGCATATCATTGCTCAGTTTTTGAACCATATTTTCTAAGTTGTCCAACTCAGGATTTATGCTATTAAGTTGACTTGGTCCCGATTGAGCTATTACATTATTTGCAGTTGCAGATGTGTTCAAAAATGTAGATAAACTTGGTTGAACATTTGTTGGAAGTGTATGACTGAGAATGTTGTTCATGGTCACCTGATTGTCCAAATGTGTTGGGATGGTCTGTTGACTACTCACGTTAGGCATCATTTGATTCAAGGGTGCTAGATTGAAAGGTTGGTACTGGTTGGGATACATAACTCCTAGAAATGGGTGTAACATGGGAAGATGTTGTGCAAGAGCTGGATTCATTTGTGGTATCTGATTGTAAGCTCTAGATTGTCCAAGTGATGGTAATTGACCCATACCAAAACCTTGAGAAATCAATTGTTGTTCAAATATTACTGCCTCATTATATGCTTTGGGTAAGGATGTAATTTGAGGAATTCTCCTCAAAAACATGGAAGTTAATGGGTCCAAGGCTCCAAAGTACATCTGGATGGTTGCTTCCTCTGTAAGGATGTAAGGTGTCACCAGTCTAGTGTATAACTTATGGAACCTATCATTGAATAGTCTCAAGGATTCATTAGGTTCTCTATGAGCAGAGGCAAACTGATGGTATATCATAACTGGGTCAACAGGTTTTCTAAAATGGTTGAGAAATGTTGCTTCTAGTTGAGCCCAAGAAGTGATGGAGCTTGAAGGTAAGTTGATGTACCAATCATAAGCATATTCATCTAATGTGTATGGAAATATTCTACAAGCAACATCTTCATGCATAATTTGTAAATGGACTATGGTGTCTTTGTATGCCTGAATATGTTCTTCAGCTAGCCTCATTCCATCATGCCTATATTGGGGAAGATATCTTTCAAAATCATTAGGCATATCATGTGCAGGCCCAGGTATGTTCAAAGGGCTACTTCCTACCATCCATGGAGCAAGAGCTGCCATTAATGGACCTTTGGTACTAACTTTGATAGTCAAGATGTGTAATACAAACACTATTCCAGGAAAAACTTAAGTCTCAAAATCTAGGCCCTCCTTCTAGCACTAGTTCTGTTGAGCGTGCAAATGACACATTGTCAAGGGTATGTCAACATACTTGGAACAAAGATCTGTTCCCTCTTGAAAAGGAAATTTATTTCCCCCAAGGTTTGGGTATGCCAGGTCTTGGCCAGTGTGGATAGACTCAGAGGTCATTGATAACTGTTCCTTCAAGGGGCCTTTGTTGGTTCTATCTGAAAAATATAAATTTCCTGGTACAATGCTTGAAAAGAAAATGCTTGACTGTATGAAAGCTAGTTCTATTGGGAGTGTTGAGGGGTCTAGAGGACTTAGAAAAATCAGCAAATCACTACCCTCCTTATGTATTGTTCATTACCATTAAGATATATCCCATACATGCCAACAATGATTCTTTTGAAGCTATATGAAATTTAGAATGTGATATAAAAAATAGCTTCAATGCTTCAAATGAAAACTAATCTACTCCTAATATAAATGAGTTTCAAATAAAATTCAAAGGTTGAAGGGTTAGAGAAAATAAAATAAAACAAGTGATACTACCTTGAACTCCAGCTCCAATCTAGTAAAGCAAACAAACCCAAATTAAAACCAATCCCGACCCGACTAGTATTCACACAGCCTGAGGTTCGAGATGGTGCAATCTTCAAAGGAACAATAGACCATGAAATGGACTGAGTACAACCACCATCAACATGCGCATATTGAACACAACAAATTCTAGAGCCTTATCATTAAGCACATAGTTTTAGAGTTATCCACTTCGGTGGATTACAAAAAATAGAGCTCAAAATAAATAATAGCCACTTGGTTCATAATTACCATCCTTCTACAAAGGAAAAGAAGAAAAGAAAAGCTAAAAAGGTGCACTGCTAATAGATGGCTTTCGACCCTTGTAATCGGCTAGTGAGCCAATATTTATACAATTTTTTGGCCTTCACCTAGCATTACAACTTTGCAATTAATTTCCCATCTACCTCCAGGATGAACTTTTTGAAATTGGGTTTCCCTCCATATTGCAGCCATGCCTCCATTAAATGGGAAGTACTCTGGCCATGCCTCATAATATCTTCATCTATAGTGAGACCTGTAACTGGCCATACTTTCATTAATTTCCACTCGCACGAATCTCAGGGACTTTGGAACTGGCATACTGCATTAAATATTCATTTTTCATTTTGCAAAAATCTAGGTGGATCAAGGATCTTTTACCTCTTCCACCTCTGCATTGTCATAATTTACCCAAGTTCACTTCAAAATTCCATCCCTTCTATCACGTCTGCCATTTAATGAAGCCATCAACCAAAATTTTGCAAAAAATAAAAAATACACAAAGTTAGAACATTTATAATAATATTAATTTAATTATTTTAATTTTTTTGAAGGTTTGATTTGTTTTCCAAAGTTTAGAAACCTTTGATTTTTTAATTATTTTCATTTTTTTGGAATTACTTGTAAATTATTTCCCAGGTTTAATATCACATTTTCTCGACATCACATCATTGTTCCATGCTAGGGCACAAAACTAGGTAGCTTCCAATTACTAATGCCCAACTTCATGGGCGAACATCATTCCTTGTTGTCAATATCACTCTTTCCAACAATGTTCGATTTTACAAACCAATATCATGGGCGGTAGGGACTCCACTGACTCCACTTCTCCCGATAATGCTTTATTTCCTTCAATGTTGGCAAACTTTACTTTTACCGATAAAATTTTAGGTTTTAATTTTGAAGTTGGCCTCCATGAATTCCAACACCCTTTCACACATAGCACACTCTAATATTTCCAAAAAATATGAATGGGTGGTATTTTGGGTTGGTGAATTCTTCAATGGAATCCTATTTTTCCGCCCATGAGAGTGGGTGGGGTTTCGGGTTACTTACTTTCTCTACCAATGCCCATTTTTTCACCCAAGCTTTTACTTAGCATTTTTGCACGTTGAGGGGCAGACTTTATTTCTTTGTTGATTTTCGACGGAAATTCGGGAGAGCCATTCATTTTTCAATGTCCCATTTCTCCGCCCATGCTTCCACACTTGGCCATTTTTCCTTTTTATTTTCTTCAAGGTGGGCGGAACTTTGGGTTCCTATCGGGGTGCAGAGACATCCCATTTTTCCGCCCTTCTTTAACACTTAGCAACATTTCTCCCGCATTATACTTTGGTTTCAAAGACACCCGTCCTTATGTATTTTGCACTCTAAAGGCTTGCAAAGGATTTTCACTACCCAAAAATTATTTTCAATGCTCTAAAATAAATTCGAAATATCTTGCAAAAAAAACGTGAGGAGCAAAATTATGGCAAAAATGAAAGTTTCTAGAATTTAATGAAACTTTGTATAAATCTAAATGGGCCAAATGGGTAATTAGAACCACTGATAGAATTCAAAACTTAATTATAAATCATGAGATATTACACTTAGAAGTTTCAAGGTTGCAAATGGAAACTGCTATTTTTGGAAAACATTTCACGCCTAAAAATCTGCAACTTTGGTACCATTACAAAGATGAGTTCAATACAGTCCCACCAGGCTTCGAATCACTCGAAATGAATTTTCCATTCAAAAGATATGGCATTTTCAAAATTACATAAAAAATAGGGCAAGAATAGTGAAAATCAAATAACCTAAAATTGAAATTATAATTTCAAACCGTAGGATAAACCTTTAAAACTCAAAATTCTGAAATATTAATCCAAAATAATGTCTTTGAAGAGCCAAAATTTAAAATTTTTGATGCAATCCACTTCAAAATGCTATATGAAAACAATTTCAACACCTTTATGCAAGCAACTTTAAAAAATGACGCGAGCAAAATTTAAAAATCCTAATGTAAACCAAAAATTTTGAGATTAAAACCAAAAATTTCAGTGGATCCCCAGTACGGAGGCATGTTGTGCAAGCACAACAACAATAATTAGTAGATTTTTAACTAGTTATATGGAAATGTATCAAAATGCATGAACAAAAGTGATTGAAAATGTGGACTCCCATTGTAGAGACCCAAATTCAAATCTTGCCAAGTAGTATATGCTAGTTGTAATATTATGGTTGGTTGTAATATAATTTTATGGTTAGTTAAAATATGACAATAACAAAATCATGATGAAATGCAAGTGAAGCTCTTTTCAATCCCATATAACATGTTAAAGAATAATTATATGGAATTGTGGAATTCAAATATATTTTTCTTATATTACATTATAATTGCAATAGTGTGGAATTTCAATAAACCATATCATTAATTATATGTGATTGAAACATATTTTAACCATATCATATATATCACATTATGTTTTAACATGCAATCAATAAGCAATATCATTATGGTATACAATTAGTCATATTATCATGGTATTTCTTATATGGGATTAAAATGGTTTTGATTATGCTAAACCATCATCACATTATTGTGGCATGACATTACAATAATCAATACTATCATAATACTATAACCAACTGGATTATTGTGATATAACAAAAAAGTGTAATACATCTTGATTACATTATTAATATTGTGGTATTATAAAAAAGTAGATTATACCGAATGACATTTGGTGTAATGGCAGTTGCCTAGTTATTATCATCCATGTGGTTGTGAGGTTGATTCCTCGTGTTTGCTCGAACGAATATATATTAAAAAAAAAGTAGATTATATCAATAATTATATTATAGTGGTATTTTAGTAAGCCATATACTATGATTGAATTATCAATGATATTTCAATAAATTGTATTATGTCATATAATAAATTGGTTATATCAATAATTGCCCTATCATGGTATTTTTACTAATCGATTATAGTTATAATAGTTTTTTAATAAATTGTATTAATTCATTATCTCATTATTTAAAGTTTTCAAGAAACCATAATATATCATATAGGATTTTTAACAAGCCATGTACCTTTGACATTCAAATTAGGGTTCCTCTTCATAATGCCCTGACACAATAATCTAAGAATCCCACACCTCTTCTTGGTGTGTAAATATTCCTCTTTTCCATATCATATAGTTTCAAAATAAATTATCCTTTATGGAGGTCCTTTTTCATTTTCCAGTACCATGTCACTTCATAAGATCTCAATATGTCCTTTTTCTAGTCTTCCTTGCAATAGTATACACTTAAAATAAATCTAAATCTCCTTTAAATCCTTTTAGCAACTCATAGCTTTATGATAACTTAGAACCTTGAAGAAGTCCCTATCACATAAAATGAATTATTTCTTATTGTGTTATCATATTACAAATCACTACATGTACTTTAATTTCTCATTGCATGCCTCATAAATTTATTTTTTATATATCTCATATCATGTCATCTAACATGACCTTAAGAAAAAATATAACCATGATTAAATCCATGCCTCTATCATAACCAATCAGGTACCATATAAATTAAACATCACCAAAAAATTATATTGAATGTGATGCTTATAACATTCATCCACACAAATGAACAAAATAAATCAATCACCCCATATCCCACATGTGCTATCACATAGAGACTAAAACTAATTTTTAATCCTTTTCATCTGTAAAGGGAAAAAACAAATGGTAGTGATTCAATGTTTGTTAGTAAGTGGTTTTAATTTAGTTTTTTCAATAATTTTCTTGTAAAGATAAAAATAAATAAATAAATTATCAATATTTTTAAAGTTATATATATAACCCAGGTGTTGTAAGTGAGTTGGAGAGGAGAGGGTAATCCTCCAAGGGAGGTCCCAGGTTCAAATATCCACCCTACCAAAAATCTGAATTGGGTATCCAAAATCCAATTGATAATGTTGGTGTGAGCAGGGTCGGGTGCGACTCCTAGGTGAATTTGACGGTGTAGAACCCCCTGTTCGTGGTCTCTCAGACCAAGGCAGCCCCACAAGGGGTTTTTCGCTTTAAAAAAAAAAGTTATATATATAATATTTTTATAAATTATATATTATATTAATATAATAATTTTATAAATTATATTTTATTACATTTATAACATCAAAATAGTTTATAAGATTAAGATTTTTAATACAAGATATTTTATGGTGTGCAATATTGCTCTCTTTTGGATTTAAACTTTAGATCTATTCAAAATTTCAAAGTTTAACATTGTTCAAAAAAGTTAAAAAATCTAGACATCCTCTTATCATCTTGTTGGTCATGAATCTGCCTAGTTACAGAGTCTATGCCTTGTGAGCCCTAGACTCGACCAACATTGAAAGGCCGAAGGAAATAAATGTCCTCCGAACCAATCTCTAGAGAGGGTTGGCTCCCTTACTAATATAATTTGGTTAAAAGTTTAAGGTAACATGAAAGAAATAGAGAATTATGGCTATAAGCCAACAATACATAATGGGGATAGACTAACAACTGAAATTTCACCAAGCATTTCAGTGTTCATTATATCACTAGAAAAGACTAAATTCAGAAGTAGAATTTACTCACAACAAATAATGGAAATGAAAGCCTTCAAAAATTACACATAGAAAATTATCAAATGCAAAATCACTTGAAGAACCAGAAGTCGAAGCGTTTCTATTGATGCAGAAAACTTGGAGTATTTTTATACAAATTTTCCATCCTCCTTTTACAATGAAAAATGATTAGTATTTATAGAGTGCTGCACCTCTTTCATTCAATGCACTTACAAATAAAATGTTAGTAGATTAAAGACCAGTGAGAACCATTTTCTCCTCGACATAAGTGATATTATAGTTAAGATATTCTACAAGAAAACCATGATTCATATTTGATGGGAGAATCACACAGAGAAGTCAACATGATTAAATTCTCAGAAGCAACCTTGGATATCAGTGTATTGAGATGCAGCAAAATCATCTAAAAATCGGACATTCGGTCATTGAATTCACTTCACCTTGCACCTTGGAAATCCACTTTTGCTAGGAAAGTCTATCGAGCATTATATCTACTTTGAAAATTAGCAAGGTCGATAGTCGGTGCATTGGAAATAAACAAGAATTGTCTCTGATCTCACAACATTGAAGCAAACGTTATGGAAGCACTGCATGCATTGCTCCAAGAATTAAATTATATCTTCCTTCACCTATTTCCTATAAAATCTACAAAATCGCACCTTGGAAAGCAATATCTCAATGAATTTAATACCAAAGAATTGATTTTGCCCCAAAATAGGGTGAAACGGCCTTTTCAGGGCAACAACTTGTGATAACGCAGCTTGGTTTAGAAATTTCACCCCTTAATTCTCTTTTTCATGATCGTCCTTTTTACTTTCACCTCGAAGGAGGGTGATAGAGACTTTCACACCTTTGGGGAGGTGACATCACCCTTAACTATTTTTTCCTTCAATGTATTGCATGGCACAACTTTTCTATCCAAAATTGAGTTTTAAAAACCTCATTCACCCCTTGGGGAGGAGAAACCACATGGCGCCTCTCAATAGAGGTGAATTCAATTTGATTGCACCCCAAATTTGCATTGAGTGATTTACTATTATTTCTATCCCTATCATGGGCAAAAATCTCCAATGTATTTGAAATGGTTACCATGTTGCCATTTATCTCTTTCGCCTTTAAATATACTTAAAATTCTCTTTCGCACCCAAGAGGGGCGACAATGAGTTTCACCCCTAACTTGGGGTGAAAGCATTGCTTTGACTTGCCCATGTCAGGACCACCATGCCTTATTTTAAATTTTTCCTAAAGATATGTTTTACCCCAAAGAGAGGCGATAGGGAGTTTCACCCCTCTTGGGACAAAATCCCTCTTAAAATTCTACCTTGATTCATTGGCACTTGGCCCATGTAGCGCCACTTAACAATTTTTATGATATGTTTCACCCAAAAGGAGGAACAAAAGGGAGTTTTACACCTGGAATGAAAGCACCTTTAATAATTTGTGTTCATACACTGGCACCTAGCCCATGAAGCGCCTTCTAAAATTTTTATTTATGCTATGTTTTGCCCCAAAGAAGGGCGACAAGGACTTTCACCCCTCTCATGGGGCAAAAGCACTTTTAAAATTTTTCTTCAACTCAGTTGGCACTCATCTTATGGAGTGCCTCTTCTAAGTTTCTTTGAAATTTTGTTTCACCCCAAAAAAGGGCGACAAGGAGTTATGCCCCTCTCTCGGGGTGAAGGCACCTTCAATTTTTAACTTCAACGTAGCCACTTGCATTTTTTAAAAATAAATTTTGCCCCAAAGAGGGGCGACAAGAGTTTTCAGCCCTCAATTGGGGTGAAACTTCTCTATTTTCAATCTTGAGACTTTCGCTCCCTTTGCTCCATCGGGTGAATTTACCTTTTTTTTTAAATTAAGTTTTACCTCCAAGAGGGCCGAAAGGGATTTCTGCCCCTCAATTGGGGTAAAAATTCTTTTCTTTTCTTAAACTTATTTTCGAATCATCATGATCCTTATTGCATTTTTCTAGGGTGAAACTCCTTTAGAAGCACAGCTTGGGGCGAAAGTGCTCGACTTCATTACCTTTTTCTTTTTGAGGAACTTCTTCCTTCAAAATTAATTCCTTGCTGACGCATTTGCTACTTAGGCATTTTTAAACAAAATTATCCATTGTATTCATAATTTCCATTTTATTTACCATAATAAAATATTATTTAAAAGAGGTAAAAATACAGTAAAATAAACAACAAAATTGTAGTGCCTTCCTTTAGTAAATTCATCAAAATATTAAAATTAACATTCAACAAAATTACAATGTGGTAAAGTTGCAAAACTGCCAACATTCTTGGTGGCTCACAGGGTATCCAAATCGCATGGATGCAATCGACACCAGGCCCTTATCCATTGGGATTAAGAGTCAACTCCACCAAGTGCATCATACTACTTACTTCTCACTCCGAAATTTTTCTCCTCGGCACCCTTTTTTGTAGCTTCTTCTTCTAGCTCTAAAATATGAGCAACTATAGCTTCATACACTGCAATAGCTTTGGACCAAGCATTTACATTGATCATCTCTGGACCATTGAGCAAATCTACAAGATACCTGAAGGTTTCTACTTGCTCCATATAAATGAAATTTACCTGTTGACTGAGCTCCATCAAACTAGATTCGAAATGTGTCCATTTTTTCATCAGGGGCAACACATTATCTTTGGTGACGGGCTCGTCCCACTCATCAATTCCAAAGATATCATCAAAAAATATCGTCCAAACTACTTCTAAGTCCTCTTTTGATAGAATATTCCCATCATCATCTATGAAGCTAGGGAAACCATTATCAGCTACTGCATGGAAGTAGAGCTCTAAACATCTTCTCTCCTGATGGAACACATCTAGTATCTTGTGAGCCTCCTTGGCTTGGTCTAGCTTTGAAAAATATTGGTGCAGTATGACCTTGGCACTTACCTAAGCTCGAGCCATATTGCTCATAGGGAAAAATCTAAGACTTGTTCTACTAAGCATCTACATTTGTGTTGCCTTTACCAGGAGAGGCTCCAAGTAGTCTTTGCCATGCTCCACTATGTGATGGCCATATAAGATGACTATTTGAATCTCTTGAAGGTACATGAGGACCTGTGTCGCCTTTACTACCATGATCTTACAATCAATTAGAAACTAACTGCATGCTTCCTTGACCTTTTGTTTCATCATAATGATTACCTGTGTTGCTTTTTTGGCTAGTTGATCTTGTAACTTCTAAAGTCAAACCTTCAATGCCTCCACCTGCTACTTTACTTCTCCTTTAGCCCCTTGATACTTTTGGATCATCTTATCCAAATATTCTATCCTTTTCTGCCAATGAGTTACCTCTAACTATGCAAATTGTAACTATTCTTGACTATTCACCAAAGACTCCTCCAAGTCAACTATCTTAGCCTTAGCCTCAAAGAAGCAATTCTTATAGTGCTCGCCATGTAAGAACAAGGAGCTTGTCTTTGCTTGAATTTTCCCCACCATCTCCATGGTGTCAAGATTTTTGAGGTCCTTGGTGATGATCTCATAAGTATAATCATTTGGCATCATCTCTCCCTGAGCCTTAGGCTTCTGAACCTGGAGAAAAATCTTCACTGTATGGGCCTCCATGGTTTTGGGATCAAAGGAAACCTTTTTCAAGAGCTTTTATGGTGCTAGATATTCTCTTCTTTTATGACTCTTCAGCCACTGTGATGAACTCAGGTGAGCCTGGATAATATTTGCTGCAATGGGTTATTCTTGTAAAATCGCTATATCTAACTCAGGTAGCACCTGCAGCTCCAAAAATGGGGTGAAAGGGAAACAAGCTAGCTAAGGATTTGGCTCGAGGGAAGTGGAAACTAGCATAGTGTAAATAGCTAACAAAATGGAGATGGAGGTGGGTACAAAAGTAAGAGGTTCGACCATTGTCACACTTACTCAAGGAGGATCTTATGTGCTTACAGCTGTGATGGAGGCTACTAGAATGGATGATACGAAAAGCAAAAATGAATTCACGATAAAAATGAAAGAACTAAAAGAAAGCGAATTAGAAGAAGTGGGAATAGAAGAAGCGGAGCATTGGTAATCGATGGTTGGAAAATGGGAAATGAAACTAAAGTGGAGGGCATGCCAAATAAAGGTGAAACAAAAGTGGGAACAAAAATCACCAATTTCTCAGAGAGAGGAGAAAGAGAAAAACATGTACCTTTGAGCCCTATCATTGTTTGAGCCAGCGAAGATGTAGGTGGTTGTGATGTTGGATCTTCCTCCACCTAGTACTTTGGTTCTACCACAACATCCTTCTCAAGATCTATAAGTTCAACACTTTGGACCAAAGACTTCGTATGAACCAAAGGAATAACTTCTAGTACTTCTATTCATTTAGACAAAAACATGGGAGGAGGATTTGACGAAACTACATCGGTTCTTCGCTTCTTTGAAATTTTTATAACTGATAGCTTTTCCCGCTTGCTTTTTATCTTACACTACAACGGATCTTCTGACACCTATGCTTCTTCCTCTTCTATAAGTGGTGCTTCTTGGACCATGTGTTTCTCTTTTTTAGATAGACTCTCCTTATTGCTATATTTTTACAAACTTTGAGGTACAATTCCAATGAAAGTGATTGGCTGATAACTAGTGTAGAACTCATCATAAGTGTTCAAAAATGCTTCATACATTACTAGGCCATATGGTGACCCAGTTTTTCCCTTATAAGCCATCATAATCCACTAGTTGGTGATATTTTCCTCGAACCAACCTGAAAGATGTTCTTTCATTTGATTAAATAACCCTGGTGAAGGGATATGATCCTTATATACTGCAAAGTTATATTCGGCCTCCATTTCATAAAAATTGTACCATGATGTTATCCACATGCCACTCTAATTCATGCCCCTCCAAATTTTTTCAACGCTTCTAAATATCTAGCCTCGAACAACAATGAAAGTTTTTTATCTTGATTTGTTTAGCAAAGAGACCCAACGAATCGTACTTCCATCATTGTGGTAATTCCACCATTTTGATGTCATAGAAGGTCTTAGTTATTAAATGATATTGGCCCACCTAGTTCACCTCGATACCTCCAAAGTGAAAAATGTATTGTGCATGTGGTTTTATTTCCATGCTCGGACCCATACACGTCATTGATGAAATCATATTGTCGAACAACCTCCAAAGCAAAAAAGTGCCCTATGGAAAAATACAAGTGCAGAACTGGCTTGCCAGTATAGACGAAAATGCATAACACAATAGCCTGTGTCAACAAAAATATATTTCCTATTTTCTTTGAGATGATTTCTTCTCTCATTATCCTCGGTATCCTCTCACTTTTGCAGAAAAGTAACTCCAAGGTAGAACCCACAAACATACGATTGAAGTTATAGAAAGACTCCTTCCTCGACAAGCTAGAGGTCCACAAATATACTGGCAATTTTTTATTCTCCTTGTCAATCTGCCTACTTGAAATGAAAAATAATTTCTTGCATAGGTGAAGATGAAATACCAGATGAAAAAGGATGTATGCCTAAATACCTTGGTGCCTTTCCTCTGCATCTTTTCCAATTGGGTGTGCATTATTCTAGTAATGTAGTCGGCCCAGTCAAATAAAATGGGATTCGTATTTGTAGTCATTGCATTAGGGGCATAAAATTCTACTTGTGAGATGCACTCCACCAACGCTACCTACCACTTGTGCACTATTAAATTCATTGGAAGACCCACAACCCAAGACACCATAGAAAACAAATTCAAGCTCTTAAAATCCATCAATTGCTTCGACAAAATTGGTAATTCTCCATGCTGGGACATTTTAATCAACTGGGTCTCCATAAATCGATGCACCATCATCGTCAATTGATATATTTTCTCTTGTTCACCAATGTATAGTTTATTGAAAATGAAGTCTGAGGGAGGAGTAATTTCACAAGCGAACGTCTCTCAGATATCTTCAGATTAAATGGTGAACAACACGTCCCCTTTCGCATTTTCTACTACCCTAGTATTAGGATTATAAAACTTCAAAATATCTTCCACCAACTCTGGAAAATAGTGAACTGGTCTACAAAAAAACCAAAAAATATGAGCATGGTACACAATGGTTAGAGGACTTTCTGGCATCAATCCCAAGAATAAAAACTACCAAGTGTTAATGAAGGGTGCACCTCAAGATGAAAATGAATCAACTCTGCTACTTAAAAGCTTCAAAACATCATTCTGGGGCAAAACGGGTGAAATTCAACTATTCTCGAGTGCACTTAATTTTTTAATGACATCAAAGGCACTTTGAAATTTTTCCTTCCAAGATGAACATCGAATAAGCGTGCTTCCTCCTCTAGGTAAAAATAGTTCACAACTTAAACTTCCTTCAACATTCTATGCTCCCAAAATCATCTCTTCCTTTGCTTTGGAGAAATCATATGATTGAATGCCTTTTAAAATACTCCTCTTCCTTGATTTCGCACTTAAATGCGTTTTTTTAAATAAAAGCAAGCTTTTATCTGAATTGCTTTTCCAAGCAAAATAAAATAAACTTATTTCACCCTTTTGCTGAAAATAACTCTTTTTTAATTTAAGCTTTTTCCTTTTGCATGAGATTTTCCTTTCTCGTTATTTCCGCTTTTAGAATTTGCGCCTTTAAAAATAGATTTTTACCCTTTCTAAGTAAAAATGCATGGTAAAATGGATTCGAATGAATTTTAAAATGAAGTTGTTGCTTTTTCTTTGTTTTTCTTTTCTTTTTTTTCTTTTTTGCCTTAAAAAGGGGTGAATATGACTTTTGCGCCTCACTTTGGGCGAAAGTACTCTTTTTAAATTTAATTTAATTTAATATTTTTATATATATTATATTTTTTCTCCCATCTATTTTCCCCCTAACTTTGTATTTAAAACCAATTTGTCGAAGTTGCTCTTTTGAAAGAAATTTACTAATTTTCACTTAAAAAAATAAAAATAATGAAAACCTTTATTTCGGGAGAAACCACTTGCTTGGGGTAAAATAAAACCTATTTTTTATATATATTTATACATATGAGCATAATTGAATTGAAAATAAAAGGAAAAAATTGTACGTATATACATACTTGTGTCCAAAAGTTTTAGTGATGGTAGGCCTTCAGATGAAGACCATTCACCGGAATCGGAAACTCTCGACCATCCATGTCCCGAAGATAATAAGCATTAAATAAATTTGCTCCTAAAATATGGAATGGGCCTTCCCAAATTACCTCAAACTTATGGTGTTTTCCAGGTTTCACTTTATCTGAATTCCATTTAAGCACCAAGTCTCCGACTTTAAATACCCTTTTGGATGTCTTTTTTCTAAACCACTTCTGTGTTGTTCTAGAATTATCCATGAAAGTGCTATATGACTTATCTATTTCTTCTTCGAGCTGCAAAATATACACTAGCCTCGCACTCATAGGGTCAATTTCATCACCCTCATCACTAAGCAACTGCAAAGTCTGGAGGATTGAAAGTTCAATGTGGGTAGGCAACACTGCTTCCTTGCCATACACCAGGGAATAGGGAGAAGTTTTAATGGACTTCTTGATTGATATGTGATCTGCCAACAAAGCTTGGTCTAGCAGTAGATGCCAACTTCTTTTATTTCTCCCAAGTGTTCTCTTCAATATTCGAAGCAGGTTCTTGTTTGTGGACTCAACTAAACCATTTCCCTATAGTAATAATTAGAAGATGCTTTAAGATAAATTCTATACCTGCTTACAAACTCAGTAATTTTTACTCCAATGAAGGGAGTCCCATTATCAGTCACAATGGCATTTGGCACACCGAAATGAGTAATCAACCCCTCAAGGAAAGAGATGACTGTCGCTTGGTCCACTTTCTTTGTTGGGATGGCCTCCGCCCACCGAGTAAAGTAGTCCGTTGCTATCAAAATATATTTATGTTCAGTAGAAGAGTGGGGATCAATGACCCCAATGAAGTCTAAGCCCCACTATTGAAATAGAGCTTCTACCTGGATCGGATGTAGAGGCAAGGATGCCTTCTTACTCCTACCAACATATCTCTGACAATTATCACAACTTTGACTCACTTTGTGCATGTCTACAAAAAGAGTGGGCCAGAAATATCTAGCTCGGATGATCTTCAAGGCCATAGGCCTCCCTGCATAGTGTCCAACATACAAGCCATAGTGGAACTCCTCCAAATTTTTCTTGTTTTTTAGACTCTTTGACGCACCTGAGGAGTACTCCATCTATGTTCTTGTGGAATAAACCACTCGGTAGCAAAACATATCTGAGGGCCTGTAGCCTAAATATTCACCTTTGAGAGGAATTGAGGTGAGATGGACACCTTCCGGATGTGAAAAATTCGACAAGGTCCTCTGTCCAATCACGATCGCCTACTGCTTGGTTAGCAAGATTACTCTCACTGATAACTTCATCATGTAATGGTACTAGTGACTGAGAAGCTACGCTTTTAGCCAACTCTTGATAGAGTGCCCGATCATGAACCAATTTGGTCGATCAAATCTCTACATCATACTCTTGAATCTTGGAGACCCAACCTACTCTTTTATCCCCAAGTTCTCCTTAGATGATAAAATTCCTGACATCTGGATGAATAACATAGATAATTGTCTTGCTTTGTGAGACAAAATGTCAAAATTTCTTTAGAGACTTCATAACCACATAAACTTACTTTTCAATGAAATTGTATTTCTCCTGGTGCGGTTGAATAACTTGGCTTAGAAAAGTGATTGGTTGTTCATCTCCATCATCTTGCTTTTGTGTAAGCACGATGACATAAATTTCCTGCTCGCCTACTACATAAAGGATAAAATCCTTAGAATAGTCCAGATTGATCAACACTGGTGCTTGAACTATTCTCTCCTTAATCTCCTGAAATGCTTGCTTCCTTTTCTCTGTCCATTTAAAGTCTACATTTTTCTTTAGGAGTTCAGTCATCGGCTTCACTACCTGAGCAAAGTCGACGATGAATTTTTGAATAAAATTGATTTGGCCAAAAAATGACTGTAGGTCTTTTTTATTGGTTAGTAGTGGCAATTTTAAGAGAGATTCAACTCTCGCAGGATCAATGGCTAATCCTTCTTTTGAGATCACATGTCCCAAGAGCTTTCCCTCCTTGACAACAAAAATGGATTTCTTTGGGTTGATGGAGATACCAAATTCCTGACACTTTTCAAACACCTTTCTCAAATGAGATCCATGCTCTTCCCTACGATGTGAGAAAATAGTCATATCATCAAGGTATATAACAATTATTCGGTTCAGCAACTCACCAAAGGTGACATCCATTGCTCTTTGAAAAGTGGCACCGACATTGGAAAGATCGAAAGGTATTCTTTGATAGGCGAAAGTGCCCCACTTGGTAGTAAATGTCATTTTATGTTGGTCCTCATCCTTTACCCAGATCTGGTTATAGCCGGAGAAACCATCAAGCAATGAAAATATTTGTGCTCCAGCAACAACGTGGAGGATCTGATCAATCTGTGATAAGGGATAGTGGTCCTTCAAATATGCCTAGTTCAGATTGCGAAAATCTACACATAGGTGAATATCTCCATTCTTTTTTCATACTGGAACCAAGTTCGCCACCCAAGTCGAGTGTTTGATGGGGTAAATGATTTTTACCTCTAATATTTTTAGTAGTTCTACTTTCATAAGCACCTCAATCTTCGGATTAATAGGGCATTGCATCTATCAAAAAGGTTTCACCCCTTCCTGCAATTCAATGGTGTGTTGAATCACATTTTTGTCATACCCTTTCAAATCATGATAACTCCATGCAACAATATCAGGGAATTTAGAGCACAAATTCTTAATGTCCTCGAGCTCTTCTGGAGAGCAATCTATCCCGACTTTGATGATCTTGTCAGGTCCCAACTTCAGCTCAGTATATTCTTTTTTGTCCACCTTGATCCTATGCTTTTCTGCTTTGTCGCTCTGATCAAAGAGGCTCTCTAATGTAATCAATCCTTTTAGGATGTGATTATTCCTGAGTTGGATCAAACCTTTCGCTTCATCTTCGTCCAATGTCCTTCCCTCCACACTACCGACTTCTTTAATCAAAAAGTTTACAATATGCTCATCATTATCAAAAACTTGCTAGTATATGTTCTTATCTAGGATTGAAGGTCTATAAATCATCCTTACAGTCTTGGGCTTTCGCACCACACTCTCAATAGGAGAGAAGTTCACACCAAGGGATGCTAGGAGATCTGCATGCTTATTTCATTCTTGCAAAATTGCTTGAACATTTAATGCATCAAATAATTCAAACAAATCCCATACCTTGTTCCGATACACCTTTAGGTAGTGCTACTTTGAAATGCACTTGCTGGTCACCTGGTTGACAATCAACTTGGAATCTCCAAAAATTTGCAACTGTTTGATCCCGAGCTTTTTTGCTTTCTTCAGGCCCAAGCATAGTGCTTCGTACTCGATGGCATTATTTGTACAACTCCAGGTCAACCGATACGAGTATGTTTTCTAGATTCCTAAAGGAGAGATGAATACTACTCCAGCTCTAGCACCATTCTTGCATCTAGCACCATCGAAGTACATTTTCCATAATTGATCGAGGGTAGAAACTAGATCATCAGACACCTTCACCTCACCCTTCTCAGGCTTAGTGATGGTATAGCAACCGATCTCGATCTCCATCATTGCATTGAAATCAAGCATAGAAAACTCATCCTCTAACTGAAGCTCATCCAAAGCTTCCTCCATCAGATCCATCTCCTCTAGCTCTTCAGTCACCATGTTGACCGAGTCTACAACATTTTCTTCCTCTTCAATATTTTCGATATGATATGTGGAGGGCTTCTCATTATAAATGCGTATTCTCCTCCCTTTGAATGGAATCTCTAGGTGAGAATAGTCCAGAGATAGGTAGCCTCCCAACTTAGCTGTGAACTCCCTAGATAAGCACATGCTGAAGTAAGGTTCCAAGTCTACCACAACAACTTCTTGAATGACAGTAATCTAGGGCATGCTATGTAAGACAATTAGGATATCCTTGATCACTCCCACCATTTTGATAGGAGTGCCATCCAACTGTAATATGCCTAGGATGCTTCTTGTATACTCCATACCCATGATTTCGCATATTACCTTTGGCATGACAGTTGTCGTTGCACCAGAGTCAATCATGCAATTGTGTACAATCCAACCCTCCATCCTGAGAGATAGATAGAATGGGGGAGGTCTATTTTTTCCCATGGTTGAAGTGGGTAGCGTCTGAGCCAACATCATCTATGTAGGATTTTTCTTCTTATCCTTCACAAATTTCAATGATTCCTACAACAGATCCACTTGTCCAGGCAGTTGTAGCGCATCATAGAGACTCACCTTGGTAGGAATCTTCTTTAGTTCTTCGATGATATTATATGACTGCATGTTAGGCTCCCTTGATTCACCAACAACTTCATATTTGCTTTGATATTGTTGGGTAGCCTCTACCCTCTGATGCTTGGTCAAAGATGGGTACTTGAGATTTTCCTTTACCTATTCTTTTGTTTCTATCTGTGCTTGCATAGTGGAAGGTTGTGAAGTTGATGTTTTTGCTTGCATTCTATCCTTCATCGAGGTAGGCAAAAGATCCTTCAGCAAGATAGGCTCATCTACTTTAGATGTTGATGCATGCACTTTCGCTTGAGACACTCTCTTTTCATTCTGCACCTTCTACTCAGTGGGTACCTTCAATGGCTCCATCTCTACTGGATCAATAGTGATAGGTTTCTTCCCAGATCTTGTGAGAACTGATACTTGCTCAACATATGGGACCATGAAGTTGTGATCAATTTCCATGATCATGTTGACTTGACCACTAGAAGTGCTTTCTGCCAAGGTCTGCACATAGTTCAAATGAACCATGCAGGTATCTTCACCATGAGGGTCATTATAGGTAGAGCACCAATATGTTTGCTTTGATGTACCAACTTCTTCATTAACCAATACGGTTGTATTTCTCTCAACACCTTTGCTAGTCGAAGCTACTTTCTCTCTAGTAATCGGTGGCATTTGAAATCTTCTTGATCAAAAGTCAGCTTTAGCTTGCTTCTTCTTGATGGATGTGATTTCATTTGACATTGTCCTCATTGTTGAATTAAGTGATTGCATCTCCTACAATAATTTCATGTGGGGATCAGGATTTGAGGGCATTGGAGGTGCTGGCAAAGGTAAAGGTACTGGTAGAGAAGGCAATGCTGGGATAGAAGGAGGAGTAGGTAGTTGTGGAATAGTTGGAGCGGGTAATTGTGGGACTAGAACTGATGCAATTTGAGGTGGACTCGAGCTCCATGAAGGAACATGATACATAGAAGGCATGGGTTGTGAAAATGCACTAGAATATAGATGTTGTGGAAGATCAGGAAGAATAGGCATTGTTACCTTTGGAGGTAGCTTACCTATGGCAATCAGATCCACTTTAGCCTTTTGCGCCTGTGTGTACAAATCTGGAAATGTGTTGACATTGGCTTGTCGGACGACCATACCAATGTTAGAATTGAAAGCTCAAAGATAGTAAAACATGACTTGTTCATGGGTCGACTGGAGACCATCAGGGACTCTCTACCAACTTCGAGTGAACCTGATGTTGAAATCCACTATTTCCTCCTACGGATGTCTTTGGATGTTTGTGAATTGATGTAGTAAGGAAAAAGGATCAACTTGCTCATGGAAATTCTTAATCAGCAATTCTACCAACTGATCCCACGTGGTGATAGTAGCAGGTGGCAAGGATCGGTACCAATACAACAACTTTCCTCTAAGGGACAACACGAGCAATCTTACCATAATATCTTCATCTGTGATGCCATGTATTATTACCAAAGAAGCCACATCCTGGATGTGCTCATAAGAAGTCTTACATGTACCATCATAGGTGGGCAAAGCCTTCAATGCTGCTTGAGGGACTAGGTTTTGAGCTTGTAGATTCAAAGCTCCTGAGCTATTCCATGCTGGAAACTGCCTTGGTGGTGGCTACTATGGTGGTGTATTTTGAGCCATGTGGACTGGTGTGTGTGGTTGGGGAGGTGGAAAACTAGTAGTTGTACTAGCAAGACTCGAAGGAATGGAAAACACACCAACTAACTGAGAAGATGTTGTAGTTGATGGGACAACTAGAGTAACTAACCTAGGGTGTTCTCCTAGCTCTTGGATGTCAAGTTCGTAAAACTCAACAGGCTCTTCAAAATTTTTGGCCTTCGATCTTGTAATCATGAAGAAAGCTTTCACTCACTTCATGTTCGGAGGCTTCTGGGTAGAGTTGAGTCACCAAATGTTCTAATCACATAGTACCAGGTGAACATCAAACCTTAATACTATTAAAAGTGGAACTTTTGAGAGGTCCCATCGGGCATGCCAAAAATTGTTGGTCACGAATCTGCCTAGTTACAAAGTCTATGCCTTGTGCACCCTAGACCCGACCAACATTGAAAGGTCAAAGGAAAGAAATGTCCTTCGAGCCAATCTCCAGAGAGGGATGGCTCCCTTACTAATCCTACACTGGTTAAAAGTTTAGGGTAACAGGAAAGAAATAGGAAAATATGGCTATAAGCCAGCAATATAGGATGGGGATAGACTAACAGCCAAAATTTCACCAAGCAATTAGCAACATGCAACAGAAATACAAGCGCAAAAACTTCTAATAGTTATGCAGGAAAATAACCCCAAAGTGCATTTCAGTGTTCACTCCCTCACTAGCAAAGACTAAATTCAGAAGCAGAATTTACTCACAACAAATAATGGAAATGAAAGCCTTCAAAAATTACACATAGAAAATTATCAAATGCAAAATCACTCGAAGAACCAGAAGCCGAAGCGTTTCTATTGATGCAGAAAACTTAGAGTATTTTTCTATAGAGTGTCCATCCTCATTTTACAATGAAAAATGATTAGTATTTATAGAGGATTGTTGCACCTCTATCATTCAATGCACATACAAACAAAATGTCGGTAGATCAAAAACCAACGTGCACATTTTCCTCCTCGACATCAGTGATATTATATTCAAGATATTCTTCAAGGAAACCATGATCCAACTTTGGTGGGAGAATCACACAAAGAAGTCAGCATGATTAAATTCTCAGAAGCAACCTTGGATGTCGATGCATTGGGATGCAACAAAATCATCTAAAAATCGGGCATTCGATCATTGAATTCACTTCGCCTTACACCTTGGAAATCCACTTTTTCTAGGAAAGTCCACCGAGAATTAAATCTACTTTGAAAATTAGCAAGGTTGATAGTCGATGCATTGGAAATAAACAAGAATTGTCTTTGATCTCGCAATGTTGAAGCGAACATTCTGGAAGTGCTGCCTACATTGCTCCAAGAATTAAATTTTATCTTTCTTCACCTCTTTCCTAGAAAATCTACAAAATTACATCTTGGGAAGCAATGTCTCTATGAATTTAATGCTAAAGAATTGATTTCTCCCAAAATGGGGTAAAACGGTCTTTTTAGAGCAGCAACGGGCTACAACACAACTTGGTTTAGCAATTTCATCCCTCAATTCTCTTTTTCATGACCATCCTTTTTACTTTTGTCTCAAATGAAGGCAGCAAAGACTTTAGCCCCTTTGGGGAAGCGACATCACCCTTAACTATTTTTTCCTTCAATGTATTGCATGGCGTAACTTTTCTACCTGAAATTGAGTTTTAAAAACCTCATTCGCCCCTTGGGGAGGCGAAACCATAGGGTGCCTCCCAAAAAAGGGGTGACTTCAATTTTATTGCACCCTAACTTTGCATTGAGTGCTTTACTATTATTTTTGTCCCTATCGTGGGTGAAAACCTCCATTGTATTTTAAATGGGCCCTACGTTGCCATTTATCTCTTTCACCTTTAAACATACTTGAAATTCTCTTTCACCCCCAATAGGGGTAACAATGAGTTTCGCCCATCACTTGGGGTGAGAGCGCTGATTTGACTTGTCCATGTCGGGCCCACCATGCCTTATTTTAAACGTTTCCTAAAGATATGTTTCATCCCAAAGAGGGGCGATAGGGAGTTTTGTCCCTCTTTTGGGGTGAAAGCCCTCTTAAAATTCTGCCTTGATTCATTGGTGATCGGCCCACGTAGCACCACTTAACACTTTTTACAATATATTTCAACCAAAAAGAGGAATGAAAGAGAGTTTCACCCCCACCTGGGGTGAAAGTGCCTTTAATAATCTGTGTTCATACACTGGCGCCCAACCCACGAAGTGCCTTTTAATATTTTACCCCAGAGAAGGCTGACAAGGACTTTCATCCCTCTCATGGGGAGAAAGCACTTTTAAAAATTATTTTCAACTTAGTTGGTACTCGGCTTACGGAGTGCCTCTTCCAAGTTTCTTTGAATTTTTTTCACCCCCAAAAAGGGTGACAAGGAGCTATGCGCCTCTCTCGGGGCGAAGGCACCTTCAATTTTTAACTTCAACGTAGCCACTTGCATTTTTTTAAAATAACTTTCACCCCAAAGAGGGGCGACAAGGGTTTACCCTTAATTGGTGTGAAACTTCTCCATTTTCAATCTTGAGATTTTTGCTCCCTTTGCTCCGTCGGGCGAATTTACCTTTTTTTAATTTAATTTTTACCTCCAAGAGGGGCGAAAGGGATTTCTACACCTCAATTGAGGCGAAAATTCTTCTTTAATTTTCTTCAACTTATTTTTGAATCATCACGATCCTTATTGCATTTTTTGGGGTCAAAACTCCTCTGGAAGCATATCTTGGAGCGAAAGCGCCCGACTTTGTTGCCTTTTTCTTTTTGAGGTACTTCTTCCTTAAAAATTAATTCCTTGCCAACGCTTTTTCTGCTTAGGCATTTTTAAACAAAATTATTTGTTGCATTCATAATTTCCATTTTATTTACCATAATGAAATATTATTTAAAAGAGGTAAAAATACAGTAAAATGAACAACAAAACTGTAGTGCCTTCCTTTAGTAAATTCATCAAAACATTACAATTATCATTCAACAAAATTGTAATGTGGCAAAGTTGAAAAACTGCCAACACATCTTTTAGAGTGTGTTTCTTTTGTTATGGATTTTTATGAAAAGTTTCCCTTTTGAAATGTATTTCTTCTTATATGGATTGTTATGAGAAATTTCCCCATGTTTTCCATTCTTTATTTTTTAAAAAGTTTCAATAGTGAGTTTTTTTTTTGAGTGTTCTCATATGTAAAATTTTCATTAGCAAGTTTACTTTTTGAGTGTTCTCATATATAAATTTGATGTCCTTGTAGGCTTTACATTCCATAACAAAATATTTTTGGTCTTCATTACTTTTGTTGTGCAAAAGACACATATTTATTCCGACTATACCTCTTGAGGAATTGTCCATCTCTCAATTTTGCATCTAAGATGGTTTGAACTAGATTTTAGTTTGGGCTATAAACACATTTATATTATCATAATATGTTAACATATTTAATATTATTATAATGTTTACAATTTTTCATCAAATAACATAGGTTTAACTTGTCAAATTTTTTTAATTTTATAACTACATTATTATGGCATTTCAATAATATGTATTATTTTTTTTTGTTGGATAATAAAGGGTTGTACTCAGGTCCCCCACCCTTAAAAAATTATATCTCTCTTCTTTAGATCTTGAGAGTTTACAAATAGATACACTTCTCATCTCAATTGAGATGCTATAGCTAGAAACCTACATCATTTTACAAAAAATGTCCGAATTCTTGATTTTTCTTTTTTTGGATCTTTTCAATTTTCTTTATGAGTACAATTATTCCATAATTTAGCATTTTTCTTGATATTTTCCTATAGCGGCCTTGACAATTCCAAAACTTCACCTCTAATATCTATGTCTTGCATCTTAGTAGAGTATTATTTTCAAAACATCACACTATCATAGTCCACTTTACCAAATCTGGATTGCTAGTGTCCTTCTTGAAACACAAGTGCAATCACACAAATTATAATAAATAGTCTTAAATGAAAACAAATTGGTTTTACAAAATAAAGCAGATATTACCTATAAAAAACATTAAAGTAAATCTTAACCATTAGTTGATTCAAGCAATTAACATTTTCTTGTCAACTTCAACTAAAATTTCTACTTCCTCTAACCAAGGAAAGGAAAATTTAACTTCATGACCCTCAATCAAAATAACTCTATTGGCTAGCTTATCTTCACATTAATTCCTTCCCTTAATATATGTGTAAACCTGATTTCTTCAAACTCTTTAGCAAGATCTTGAATTTCCACAATTATCTCTTGTATGCTCCATGGAGCCCTTGCTTTTCTCAAAATTACATTTATTACTATGAGAGAATCACCTTCTATCCATACTCTATTCTATTTCATTTTTTTACATATTTTTAACCCTTCCAAAGACACCCAATCTTCAACTTTATTATTAGTCTTAAATCTACTATTGAAAGCATAATGAGATAAAATCTCTCCTCTATTATTTCTAGTTATTCCTCCTCCTCTTGTTGGTCTTGGATTTCCTTTAGATGCTCCATCAAAATTCAATTTAACCCACTCCACATCTGGTGGTTTCCAAATTATATTCTTTGCCTTCTTTTTGCTTCTCTTGTATCCAACATCATAATTTTATTTAATGACTTGAATCCATCTATCAAATCTCTCTACTTCTAAGTTAGAGACTAGGTGAGTTGATAGGGTTGGTTTAGACTCCTCTATGGCTAAACATATATTCTTTTTCATTATCTTTAAATTGCTTTCCCTTCCTTTAAATATCTTCTATTCCTTTCTAGCCATATAGTCCAAAGTATTGTATATTTTGATATATCCCATATTATCTGTAAAGCCTCACTTTTATAAGTGCTCTGTCATTGCTTTAATAAATCTTCAATTTTGTTATTCATCACCATGCATTTACCAAACATATTAAGAATCCATTGTTATAGATTCCACACTATTGAGCAGTCCTAAGAGATGGTTTATAATCTTCTCATTTTTACAAAAAACACATTGAGAGTAGCCATGAAAACCTCTTTCAATAAGGTTATCCCAGGATAAAAATACTTTTATGACCTACTAGCCAAACAAAAAAATTAACTTTAATGGTTGGGCTATCCCAAATATCTCTCCATATTCTAGTGGAATTATTATTTTGTTGATGTTGTACATTATATCCACTTCTTGTTTTGTATTTTCCTAAGCTATTCAACTCCCAAATAAATTTATCCTTGGATCTCCTTGGAATAATCACAGTTGTTATCTTTCTACTCTATTGCCTTCTAGCATCAATGTCTTATATACTTGTAAAAAATATTTTTCCATTTGTATCTTCCTTCTCGATCCTTGTACAAAATGTTTGAAACCCTATAACCATATTTGTCTTGAAGAAATCTCATCCAAGGTTTCAAAATTGGATCTAAATTGAGTGGTTTTTTATCACACCAAGTACCAATCCAAATAGAATTTTTTTCTCCAGTCCCCACCACCCATCTTAAACCTTTAATCATAAGATCAATAAAAAAAATTAAACTATTTCAAAGAGCAGAACCATTTGGTAGAGAGAATGCAATAAATATTAAATTTGGGTCAACATACTTAGAAGAATTCTTGCTCATTGTCTTTGACTCTCTTTGTACAATCTCCAGATTACTTTTCCCCTAAGAGCTAAGTTTGCATCTATAAGAACTCTTAAACTAAGATCTACCCTAGTTTTATCATCACACAACTTGCTCCATTCAACTAAAGAGAATTTTATTTTATCATGTAAACTAGACCATAAAAAGTATCACATAATATAGATTAAGAAATTTTCAACTAATTTTGGCATAGAATACAATGACATATAATATGTTGGAATGGCTTGTAAGATTGACTTAATTAATTGCACTCTTCCTGTTCATGATAACCATCTACCTTTCCAAGTTGGAAGTTTATTTTGAACTTTACTAATAATTGGATTCCATATATATATCCTCATTCTCCCCTAAAATAAATGAATCCCTAGATAAGTTGTTGGTAAATTTACCTCCTCCATTTGAAGCAACCTGTAAATTCTTGATTTGATATTAGCAAGATTGTTAAGGAATTAAATTTTAGATTTAGTCCTATTAACTTTTTTCCCTGAAGCTCTTTTGTACTCTTTTAAAAAGTTATTCAAAGTTTTGGCCTCATTTATCCTTGCCCTTCCAAAAAGGGTTGTATCATCTATAAATTATTGATGGGTGATGTTGTCGATATTATTACTAACCTTAAGGTTTCCTATTGTCTTAATTCGTTATAGCTGAAGGAACATCTTGAAAGTTTATCATTAAGAACTTTTATCACCTATGAACCTAGAATATTATGATAAAAGGACTTTACCTATTTTCTAATTTCACTATGATCTTCAATCCAAACCCCTTATATTGATTTAATTCTACTAATTATGGAAGTTGATCTCTGTACTATAGCTATCCTATGAAAAAAATTTGTATTCTTATCACCTATTCTATCTTGATTTTAATCTCCAGAATTTCTATTTCTTACTCAAAATATTATGATATTCACTAAGCAACTCCCTTTTGTTTGATCTTGGATTATTATGATCACCTTTTTGGAATTTTAAAATTTTATCTTTTAGTTCTTATTTCTTCTCAAAAATATTTCCAAAGGTGTTCTTGTTCCATTATTTTAATCTAGATATCAGATTTAATTTGATTTGGAAGATCATACAACCCATAATTACCTAAATAATTCCATGTTTGAGCTATCATATCAAAAAAATGAGGATGTTCTCCCCACATATGCTCATATTTAAAAAAAATATTTTTTTGAATTCACTTACCATCATTTTAACTCTTATTGGCCAGTGATCTGAACCAATCCTTGTTAAGGTATTACTTTTAGCACAAGTTCCTTCATCTAGACAATGATTTGAGAGAATTCATCCGTTTAATTTTTTTGCTATTAGGTTCTGGCCTCTCCTATTGTTGGTCTTAGTTATCTTATTTAAACTCAACTTCCCATAGATTATTATTTTGAATAAAAGTTGAGAAATATTTCATAATTTGGGTCAATTTCCTAATTCCCCCAAATTTTTCATCTAGCTTGGTTATGGTATTAAAATATTTGATGATATTGGTCTATACTTATCATAAAGGCTTCAATCCCACTCCAAAATTCTAATCTACCTGATTGAGTTGTAGGACCAATATTGTTTTGTTTTTTGGTAAAGAGAAGTTCATTCAACTTAGTTTGTGTTCCTTTCTCTATGTTTGCTCTTTCTTCCCTGGATCTTGCTTGATAATTTGAGAGTTTTTCTCTTTTTGCATTGCCTATATCATAAGTAGGTTTTATTATTATATTCCTCAATATTCTTTCATAGTTTTAATTTTCTTTATATTTATCCTCTCCTGGATCTATTATAGAATATTTTAACTTGTCCTGCTCATTTTTTGGTATTTTCTTATTAATGGTAGAGGTAATAACTTCTAAAATTATATTTTCTTTACCAAAATTTTTCTCCTGAATGGTGCATGGTACTTCAAGAGAGTCTTCAAAATCTCATAAGACACATTCCTTAGGTTCATCGATAATGTTCTTCCTTAAATCAAGATCATACTGAATAGATGGTTCCTTGTTAATATGTTGAAATTGTTGTACTATGTCCTCTAATTTTTTTATCTACTTTTTCTTCATAGGCTAAAGCCTCAAAAGAGTTGGTATTTATTCCAGTATCCTTCCTTATTGGTCTCCATTTTTTATTATATTATATTTTTATAGATCTATTTTTTGGAATTTGAAAACCATCTTCATCCATAACCATTTGTAAGTTTCTCTTACGGTTTTCTACATATGATTATGTTGGGCTCTTCTTAGGGCATGATCTCTTAATATACCCCACCTCATGACATCTTCTACATCTAAAATATATGTTTTCATAATCTATAGTTTGGGTCCACATATTATCCCCATACTTAAGAATGATTAATTATGGTAAAGCTTTACTTATATCAATCACGACCAATATTCGAGCATAAATAGCTAGGAATCCATCTTTCTTTGTATGTAAAATCTCAATAAATTCTCCTAGAGTGTTGCCTATTGCCTTGAAGGTTTCTATTTCCCAAAATTCAATGGTTAACCCAAAAATCCTAACCCAAACTGGTACTAAGGATAGATTTACATTTTCAAGTAAAAATTCTTCATACCAGCAGGTAAGTAAGAGTCTCGCTCTTCCCATAAACCAAGGACCCCATTTTAGAAATTTTTCTCTTCTTCCCTAGAACAAAAATTGGTTAGGAAGAAATTTTGGGGAAGAAATGATAGAATCACTTCTTGAGACTTCCAACTCCTATCAATCCATTTTCTCAAGGCTGAAGCCCTTAGCCAATACCCATTAAATTTAACAAAAAATGCCCTATCTTGAAGCAACGAGGATCTCTTTGAGGTGTGCTCACTAACCTCTAACACTAGAGATGATACTAAATATTTAAGTATAAATTGGTCCATATAAAGAAAATTAAAAATAAAAATCTATTGAAATTTATTTTAATATCCTATAGCAAATATAATATTTGATAAAAACTTTATAAAACTTTCATGCACAATTTCTAAGAAAAATAAAGGGAAAAAAAACTTAGTTAAAAAATTATTTTTCTAGATATAATGTCTTACCTCACTAAAGTCTATAGCGACCTCGGGACGCACGCACCGCCCATTTTTAACTCTACTTGCAATGTTATTAAAAACCCAAGATGAAATGGAAGACAAGAAGAAAAAGCATATAACACGAAATAACAAAGATGGATCTCTTTATTTGTATTGAAACTCGGTTACATGTCGGTCCCTCTTAGGGATACCCATTTCGATACAATAAGGTTACAAATAGGCAAAGAGTGCCCCTTTCGCGAAGAGGTGGTGCGCTTATAAAGGCTTCTCGGTTCCGAACATGGAAATGTATGAGGGCTTACAGATGCCTCCTTCTCTAGGTCTGTTTCCTAGAGGGATCCCTTTTGCTCTCGTATGTTGCAAACTTCGTCCGATGAACCTGTGGCCCTGTAAGCAATGAAACAACAACACACGCTTAGATGTCCGAGATTGCCTCCTCGGATGAGGTTGTTAGTAATAAAATAATGTAATGGAAATATGATGAAACTATGCCATGAAATCATGTAAATCTATGCTAATGATATGAAAACATGAAGAAATAGAATAAAAGAAGCTATGTCTAAAACCTAAGCTAAGCCTGTGGGCCACTATCCAAGACAACGACCGCTAAGGTAAACCTTGCTCTCTTTGCCCCAAAGCTATGGGTCAAAGCCTATATCTGATGTTGAAATAATAGGTGTTATGCTCTTCAATCCATTAGGGCTTCACCATACACGTGATCTCCAAGGGAACTCTCCAAGTCTCGAAAGCTCTCCTAAAAAATATGTCTCGATGATCTCTCTATGATATATGATCTCCTATATCTGATGATCTCTAGTGCTCTTAGGCTTGCACCTTTTATAGTGTGAAACCCTAGGTCTATGTCCAAGCCCTAGGAATGAATTTCTCATGCGTAGTGCAAGTTAGCATGAGAAGATTTTGTCCTTTGTCTATGTTTGAAGGCTAGTTAACTGAAATCTAACTGCCCACTTGAGTCTCCTATGCAAACTGGTCATTAGCATGAGAAGATTTTGTCCTTTGTTTATGCTTGGAGGTCAGTTAACTAAAGTTTAAATGCAAACTCAAGCCTCCTATGTGAACTGGTCATGAAAAGGAATGCAAAGTTACTCCCGCTCACCTTTATTGCATGCAGACTGCCACTTCCACCTATGATTAGGCCTGTTTGTCGGCAAAACTGCTTCTTATGGCTTAGTCATTGTCATCTACAGTGGCTAAGATCTGGTCGTTGTCATCTGCAGTGGCTAAGGTCTGGCCGCTCTAGGCTTGAGTGGCTAGGATCTGGCCGCTCTTGGCTTGAGTGGCTAGGCTTGGATGGCTTGAAAAGGCCCCAAATGAGTGGTGAGAACCACTGTTGATGCTTGGAAAGTCCAAGATTATGTCTTATGATCTTATGAGTGTGTCTATGTGAGCAGCTCCCCTAAGCATGACATGATTTAGGTGTCTACAGATGCCCCTTTTTGTGATGCGTTGTGTGGAAAACACAACGCTGAGCAAAAATGTAGACTGATCTATTTGTAGGGTGTATGGTGATCAATGGTCTGATCAATGCTGGATGGCCCAATCATGCAAGATGGCATGCATCCCTTGAATCATTGCCTCAATGTTCGGAGGACTTAGCTCAGTGGCTTTTGCATGTTAAATTGCACTCATTCCTCAAACTCAATCGGGTAGCTTCAACTGCTACAACAATTTTGATCGGTAGGAGAGCTACAATTGAAGATGTCATGTCTGCTTACGTTCCCAACAAACAAGGGAAATTTGTGATTGTTGTATGCAATGATTCATAGGATGAACATGATTTTGCTATGATCGAGTGATATTTTGTTGATTTTGATTATGATTATGTTGAAGTTTTGAACTACTTCCTCACACAATGAATTGGTGAAGAAATGACAATGAATGAAGCGACAAGTCGCTTGACCAATATGACTAATCTGGTTCCTTTCTAGCATTTGTTGCTTTTAATGGGCAATCCCACATCCAAGTGTGATTCCAATTGTTTATGATAATCATCCATCCTTATCCCGAGGAGCGGTCCGACTATCAATAGCCTTCTTAGGGAGTTAGGATGAGTGATTCTATTTATGTTTAGATTGTATCACTTTGACTTAATATTTTTGATGTCATAGGGGAATTAGGATGATCCTTTCGCACCCATGGAGCAGTCTGACCATCTTGGTCTTCTTCGAGATTGAAGGGTGGCACATCGTAATTCCAAAATGAGTTGTTTTTGCCCCAAGTGGCCTTATGGTTATCTACTCATCTCACCGAAATACATGGAGTGTGAATCGTTGCAATCATCGAGTGGATAGAGTAAGTAACTGGGTACGAGGCCTACCTGAGATTGTGCTTTTATGTGATTTTTTTGTTATTTTGAACATTCTGATGATCTTAAACCACCAAAGTGTGTTTATTTGTTATTTTTGTGGGATCCCTCAAGGAGGAAGTCCCTTATTTTGATCTGTGGATCTGGCCACTGTCAGGTCCAGCGGCCTCTGAGTTCCTGCCTATGGTCATTGTCACCTTGAGCGGCCAAGAAGTTTAGGCCACTGACATCAGTAGCGGCCAAGGCATAATTAAAGAAATATAAAATTTGCATTTTCTAGGGTTTGACCTTTCACTTTCACTATTGAAGATTCACTTTGGGAGCTCTGGTGTGACAATGACGGTTGCGACTTTGGAGTTTGTTGGCATTGAGGACATGGTTGCGTAGGGTGAGACATCAGCTACTGGAGGAGCCAGAGCTTCTTGGGTATTTCTCTTTTCTAAACCCTAGCTCTCTTTTCTCTTTCTGAGTAAAACTGAACCTCACTAAGTAATGGGTAAAATGAACCTCACTAAACCTATTGGTAATGAACAAACTCCGTAATTAGGCTTAGCTTACCTTTTGCTATGGTGGGTTAGTCCCCAATTTTTGTTTTCTATTAGTGGCTTTAGCCTAGGGTTTTTGAATTTTTTTGTTATTCACCTATTGCTACCATTTTGAGCATTTTTGAACTTAGCTTAGTTTTTGATGCTTGAGTGGGAATTTGCTTTCTATTTTTTTTTTTTCCCTCCCTTTTGTGTTTTTTATGTCATTTTGTAATTTTGCAATTTTTTTTTTTTGGCCAAGGGTTCATGGGTTTGCCATGTCACCCCTTGGCCATTGTCGCTCAGAGCGACCGTTATGAGCCGTTGTCGCTCAGAGCAGCCAGGTTTGAACCCCAACGATAAAAAATTTGACCATTGGGTCTTGGCCATTGTTGCCTCCAGCGGCCAGGTTTCGCCCGCTGTAGGTAACAGCGGCTAAACCCTTAGCCATATTTTCTTGCATTTTTTTTTTGTTGGATTTTTATGACATATTTGATTTTTTTTTTTAATTTTTGATTTGTTTGATTAGGTGCAATCTTGTCCTTTTGCTTAGACTTAGAATAGCCCATACTCTTTTGCACCATTTTCATGTTTATTGTGAATTATGCCTTAGATGCATTATAGTTATATTTTATCTTTCTTTTGCTTTGCTTAGATCCTTACTGCTTGGGCTCGGGACCCGAAGCTCTTGCTTGACCTACTTCCTAGCTTTGATGATACGGACTGGGCATGGTTCAAAGCCCATGGGTTATAGTATGTCATTAGGCTACCTTACATCATGGTAGATCAGGCTTACCTTATAGCTCTGGCCCATCGTTGGGACCCATGGACTAATACCTTCCACCTCCCGATCGATGAGATGACCATTACATCAGAGGATGTATATAGGATCTTTTAGATTCCATTTGATGGGGTGGCCATTGTCTCTTCGACCACTAATGATCAGGTGGTTGTCTTCACTCGAGTGTTTAGAGGGCACTCTATGGATGCTCTCAAGGACACCAAGTCCGGAGGAGTGTCCATCAGCCATTGGCATGGGGAGGGTATCTTTACGATGAGGCATGTCATATTGCTGATGGTTATCAGCAATGTTCTTATCCTAGATTGCTTGGGTTTGAGGTTCCCATGGAACCTTTTGGCGATGGTGCAGGATCTATTGGATAGCGAGGAGCCTATCATCTATGCATGGGGTAGATCGCTATTGGCTCAGTGCTATGATGAGTTGTACCACATCCATCGATGAGGACGTGTCAGCATTACCTACAGCTTGCTCCTACAGGTTTGGGGATGGGAGCATATTAGGGTAGATCACCCTAAGGGGCTCCTAATCGAGATTACAGTGATCGATGCTCGGACACAGTGCTATGCTGCTAGATGGGCTCGAGAGCATGAGGAGCACAAGAGCCACACTTTCATAGGGGAGCTATCCCATTACACTGATGCTTTCACTAGACTTTTGGTCGGAGATGTCATATGGTGGCCTTACCATGAGTGTCCTGCTTGGGATGATCCAACTAGCTTTACTGCCAGGACACGGTGTGAGTGATGGCTCATTGGCCATAAGATTACCATCTAAGAGTATTTCTTCTACTCATGGGTTCTTCATCAGTACGGGTTGCAGTAGGATGTGCCCTTGATACCATTCTTGTATAGGCACCTCACAGCAGAGAAGGACCTACCTCCATGATAGATTATAGAGCTTTCAGATGAGGAGGATGCCCTAACTATTGACCCTAGAGTGGTTGGGGGAGTTACAGAGGCATACACTCAGTGGTGGGGTGATCGGATGTGGCATGGTGTCGATAGCCTAGGGCACGAGGATGATGGTGGGGGTGATGGTGCAGATCCGATAGGATGTAGAGTCCGAGCTAGGACCGAGGTATGGGGCCAGCCAGTAGAGTAGGTGGTAGTGGAGGATCCTGATGTTCTTAAGGAGGAGGAGGAGTTAGAGCCCGAGGAGAGAGACTCTCCTCTGAGAGCATAGCTACATGAGGTCGAGGTTGAGCTTCAGGCCACTAAGATCTAGGTACAATGATGAGATGCTACCATTGAGCAGCTCACAACATAGATACAGGCTCTATAGGCTACTATTGGGGGTGGTGATGCTAGGATGTAGTTTGTTGTTCCTCCTTCTACACCATAGGAGGTTCCAATGGTAGGTTCAAGAGCAGATGTGGGACAACTTTAGTCTTTGTTGGATGAGCATGAGGAGCAGATCCGAGGACTTGTGGATCATGTCACCATTCTTCAGATGTAGCTCAGGAGGCATGGGATTGTCCCTAAGGATCCACTTGGTGTGGGTGGTTCGTAGGTCAGTGGGTGCTCCACCTCGGGGTAGTCTTCCACCCATCCTAGCCAGAGGACCCAAACTCGGATAGAGAGACCGATAAGCTCACATCATTCGACTCGTGACACCACCATAGGGGGAGGTGGCACTAGAGGAGGTGATGTAGGGGGCTCAAGCCCGATATTTGATTGATGCTTTACTTGGTCCTTGATTCATTTTTGAGGTCGACTGACCTATATGACTATAGCCCATGGGCATTTTTGTACATCCATTGGACTTGACACACATACTTTTATGATATCTTTGCATTATGACTTATTATGTGTATCATTTATTGCTCATGTTTTTGTTATTATTTTGTTTTATGATATGATGTGATGATGGTATTATGATGATTTGATGAATATGTTAGATGATAGATGATATTGAAGATGCTTAGATGGATGTGTAGATGCTTATATGATTTGATGATATGATGTGATGTATTTTGATGATGAATGATGAATTTATGATTGTATGCAAATGGATATTGCCTATATGTTTTATGATGTGGTTTATGGATGATTAATGACTTGTTTTTGTGAATATGATGTTATTGTTAAATGCATATTTTAACTTTGCTTTAATTGTATGCATCTAACTTATGTGATGGAATGGTATAAATGAACCTGTATGCTCTAATCACTTAAAACATACGGAATGCATATGACATTGACAATCTTAATGGGTGATACCACAGAAAGTAAAAAAATAATCATGAATTTAAATAATCACTCTTATCATAAGAATTGATTAAGTATTCATATATGAGATGTAATGGTGTGTAATGTATTTTCTTAATAAGTTTCTATAAATTAAAAGATATAAAGTAGTCAGTGGTCATCTATATACTATTTCTAATATATATGCGGTATCTGTCCTACTATGTTGATACCCCCTAATTTATAGAATCTTATAAAGAAAGTGATGGTGTGAATGATGTTATGATTTGTTGCTATGTAAGAATTTTTGGGGCTTTTCGGAGATTCAAACACTCTAGTTACCCTATCAACAATTGTCTACTGACCACTTAGACTTTTGAAAAGTAAGGCTTTTACCATGGACCTAGTTTTTCATGATCTCTGTGTGTGCAAGTGATTGTATATTTTGAGGTAGAACTCAAGCATTTCCTCCGATGTCAGGTGGGATTCTTTCAGCCCATTGCTAAGATCAGGGATCCTCAAGTGTTCATCTCATCCTTATGTTGGACTTAGTTGGACTATACCACTAGGCAATATTGGGTTACCTAAGCTAGCTCATCCACATTCAAACATTGGTCTACACAAATGCATGAAGCAATTGTAATAGACATATCATCATGCATAAGGATTTCTCCTTCCAATTTTGTACAATGCTAAGAATTCCAGGGATTCAAGCTTTATTCCCTTTTTGGCTTCTTTTTGGCTTTGGATATTTGCTCATATGTAGTGATGAAAATCACTTTTTATTTTGATTGATTTTTTTCTTTGAGCGAGGATTTTTGTAGTGATGATAATCACTGTTTATTTTGCTCATATGTAGTGATGAAAATCACTGTTTATTTTTTATTGATTTTTCTTTGAGCTATGATTTTTTTGAATTTATGATTTGTGTATCGGATTATTGCTTTGAAATCTGGACTGTATGCTTGGCCTTTTGAATATGTACTTTGCTTTGGGATTTTGCTTATTTTGATTTAAGCAAGGGATTTGGATAGGGTAAAGCTTGTCCTTTTGCCAATTCTCAACACCTTTAAACCGGTTGCACAAGGGGATAAGCAAGGAAAATCCTTTTCGCTTAAGGTAACCTAGACCGCTTTTGTAGCTTTCATCTTTTCCTTGTACCAACTAGGATTTTAGTGTTTCAATTAGTGACGGGATCTTGAATATCCAAGGCATTATCATAGCTAGACCTTACCTTCTACTAATCAAAGTTGTTTTCCTCAAAAGTTGATAAGATCACTAGGTGTGGTTGATTAACCGAAAAACCTTAGTATATTATGTATAGCAACAAATAATGGTTGTGTTGAAAAACACAATTACACACATGTGTTGATGGAGGTATGGATTTGAATGATTTGTGCGACAAACTGTGGTATCACTTTTAAGGCTCTCATGACATATGCAATTGTAGTGGATATGAAAATGCAATGCAATGATGTGGATGCAAGATGTGAGATGCAATTGTTTTTGTATTTTTGATTTTTATGTTGTTTTTGTATTTTTGTTTAATTTGACCAAAGGGCTTATTATGCCTTTGGGGCTTTTTGATTTTTGACCAAGTAGCATGAAGTACCCTTGGAGCTTTTTGAATTGATTTTGACCAAGCGGTTTGAATTACCCTTGGAGCCTTTGAATTGATGTTTGACCAAGCGGTTTGAATTACCCTTGGAGCCTTTGAATTGATTTTGACCAAGCGGTTTGAATTACCCTTGGAGCCTTTGAATTGATTTTGACCAAGCGGTATGAATTACCCTTGGAGCCTTTGATTGATTTTTGACCAAGCGGTTTGAATTACCCTTGGAGCCTTTGATTTGATTTTGACCAAGCGGTATGAATTACCCTTGGAGCCTTTGATTGTATTTTTGAAATTTTATGTTTTTATGATTTGTTTTTTTTTTGACATATTTGAATTTTTTGAATTTTATGACATATTTGAATTTTTTATTTTTTGACATATTTGAATGTTTTTGTATTTTATGAAATATTTGAATGTTTTTGTATTTTATGTGTAGAATGCCTTTAAGTGAATGATATTGAGAGGCTCAGGCTCCTCAACACCATCTAATGATATAAGGTGATATGCTCCAGGCCCAAATCTCTATGAAATCATGTATGGGCCTATCCAATTTACCATGAACTTATCTCGTAGATGCGGTGACAGATTCGAATTCTGCTAGTTTTCTTTGAGCACTAGATCTCCAACCTTGAATTCCCTTAGGTGGACTTTACTATTGTAAGCTCACGCAAGGTGATCTTGGTAAACATGAAGATGCTCTAAAGCATTGACTCGACATTCATCAAGAAGCATCAACTGATCAAGGTGGCCTTGTCGCGTGACATCATCATCTATGAAGTCCTTTAATGCTATGCGTAGAGTCAAAATTTCTAACTCTAGTGGCATGATGGCCTCAGTGCCATATACTAGTGAAAATGGTGTTGCCCCAGTGGGCATCCGTATACTAGTCCTGTATGCCCATAGTGCAAGAGGCAACTGCATGTGCCAATCCTTGTGATTGTCTTGCATTATCTTCCTCAAAATGGAGACTATTATTTTGTTTGAGGCTTCTGCTTGCCCGTTTGCTTGTGGATAATAAGGCATTGAAAAACTATGCTGAATATGGTATTTGTTCATTAAAGCATGCACATTTTTGTTCTTGAAATATGGCCCATTATCCGATATTATCTTAGAAGGGACCCCAAAATGACTTATGATATTGTGGAGTATAAACTCCGCAATCCTTGGTCCAGTTGTTGATGTTAAGGGGATCACTTCTACCCATTTAGTGAAGTATTATGTGGTCATTATGATGAATGTGTGTCGGCTTGAGGATGGGGGTGAGATCTTCCCAATCAAGTCTAGTCCCCATTGCGAGAATGGCCATGCTGCCTGGATGGGTTGCAAAGCTTGCGATGGTAAGTGCGTTAGATTTGCATGATGTTGGCACTTACTACATTTCTTGACATACTCACAGTAGTCCTTTTCCATGGTGGGCCAATAGTAACCCATTCTCAAGATGCGCTTAACGATGGCCATGCCACTGAAATGGCCTCCACATGTTCCATCGTGAGCTTGCAAAATTGCCTAAGATGCTTCCTGGGGCTCAAGACAATGGAGTAATACTCCATCATATCCTCGTCTATAGAGGATTTCTCCTAGAAAGATGTATCTTGTTGCTCTCTATTTGAATGTTCACCTTTCAGTATGTGACAAACCTTGAGGTACTATTCCAAGCTTCAGGAAGTCCCATAGTTGGGAAAGCCAATCCTGATAAGCCATGACTTCTATAGAAAATATGACTTGCTCTTCTTATATTTTTGAGCTAGTGAACATGGATTGAGGAACAACTCTATGGTGTATGGTTGCACCACACTCCATAGGTCCTTGGGAGATCAAAGACCCCCAAGGTGCCATTTATAAGAAATATCTGGCTACGAAGGACCAATCCTGATTTGGCTCGATGTTGATCATGTTGATTGATTCTTGATTGTCAAAAGCTTCATGACATATTGCTGAGTGTGAAAGCACTTTCACATGAATGGTTGTAAAATCAGTAGATGGATTCTGAGGGATTAAGGATCCCAAAGAGGCCATAGTGTCTACAAATCTATTTGATGTATGAGGGATTGCCTCGATGTCATACCATTCCAATCAGGCTAGGTAAGTGTCAACAAGTTCCTTGTAAGTCTTCAGGAGTGGGCACCTACATTGGAATAGTCCTTTGACCTGGTTTACTATGAGCAAGGAGTCACCAAAGATATTCAATCTTTTAATGCCCATTGCTATGGCTGTTTGGAGTCCCAGGATCAATGCTTCATATTCTGTATTGTTGTTTGTGCATGAGAAGTCTAGTTTGAATGATAAGGGCAATGGAGCACCCTATGGTGTGATAAAGACAATCCCTGCTCTACCTCCTTGTTCACACTTTGAACCATCGAAGAACAATGACATGTCTCTTTCTTTCTTAGGTTCTTTGAGTTATGGTGGATCTGATAATGCAAAGACCGCATCATCAGGCAATTCTATGGTGAGAGGCTTGTTATCCTGAAGAGGCGCCTCTGCTAATTGATCTGCTATGACTTATCCCTTGATGGAATTTTGGCTTATGAACTCTAGATCAAATTCTATCAATAGCATGATCCACTTTGCGGTACGTGTATTGTGATATGTCTTGCTCATCATGTACTGCAAAGGATTTTGTTTTGATATGACGTAGGTCGTATGGCTCAACATGTAGTGTCACAACTTTCGAGTTGCAAAGACCATTGCTAAACACAACTTCTCAACATACGCATATCCTAGCTCATAACTCACCAAGGTGCGACTAATGTAATATATGGCTTGCTCTTTGTCTTGTGCATTCTTTTGGGCTAACATGGTGCCCAATGCAAAATCAGTAGCCGATATATATAGTAAAAATGGTATGTCTGGCCTTGGTGGAGCCAATACTGGCGGTGTTGCTAGATAAGTTTTGATCTCTGCAAAGGCTTGATGGCATTCTTCATCCCAATGAAAGGGAACTTCCTTGCATAGCAACCGATTCATAGGTCGGCATTTGTTTGATAATTGCACGATGAATCTTTTGATGGATGCTATCTTGCCTTGTAGGCTCCTCAACTCCCTAATGTTGGTAGGGGTGGCCATTTCTAGTATAGCCTTTACCTTTGCAGGATCGACTTCAATGCCTCTCTTGGATACGATGAATCCCAAAAGCTTGCCAGAAGTTACGCCAAATATGCACTTCTTAGGATTCAATCGGACATTGTGTTCTATGAGGTGATCAAAGACTTGTCTAAGGACTTCGGCATGCTCTTGCCGCAATAGGGACTTGGCCAGTAAGTCATCCATGTAATCTTCTAAGATCTTATGCATATAGTCATGGAATATGTATGTCATGGCCCGCTGATATGTGGCACCAGAATTTTTGAGACCGAATGGCATCACTTTGTAACAGAATGTTCCCCATGGAGTAATGAAAGTAGTTTTATGTTGATCTTCGGGCTTAATCCGGATCTGGTTGTATCCAAAAAAACCATCCATTAGGGAGAGCATCTCATGACCTATGGTTGCATCTACAAGAGCATCTATGTTTGGCAATGGGAATGAATCCTTTGGTGTTGCCCTATTTAAATCTCTAAAATCCATGCAGATATGGACTCTTCCATCAGGTTTCCCCATGGGTACCATGTTTGACACCCACTCAGGGTAGTCGATAGGAACTATGAATACTGCATCCAGTAGTTTTTGCAATTCGTTCTTCACCATCAAAGCGATGGTTGGATGCATTTTCCTCAGCTTTTGCTTGACATACTTCTTCATGGGATCCAATGAAAGGTTGTGAATGACTAACTTTGGATCTATCCCTGACATGTCTTTGTAAGTCCAAGCAAAAATATTTGGCCTCTCTTTGAGGAGAGGAATTAGGATGGCTTGTTCCTCTAGAGATAGACTTTCTTCGAACTTGACTTTCCTTGGTTGGGTAGGATCATCATTGATGTCCACCTTGAAAGTCACTTCTATAGCCATATGTGACCCATCCTCTAGCTGATGAGGCATGGGTATCAAATGAATGTCATCGATGGGATTTACAGGACCTAGTGACTCAGGTTCCAAACCAACATGGAAGATGTCATATGCACAACTTGATGCAAAATGGAATGGTTGTAACATATCTTCATTGGGGAAGAGGTCTTCAGGCTCTATGGGTGAATTAGCATGATCCCAATCAATAGCCTCTATATCAAGATGCAATGATTTGGTAGGATCTACTGGATTATGAAGTGGAGTGGTCAAATCAATGGAGATCATGTTGATGGATGGAATGAAGTCTCCAGGACCACATGGGTGCAATCTTGTCTCAAGGGTTTCCCTTCCATACTCGCGATGAGGTTTTGGAGGAATGGGAATTTTTGGATCTGGCCCATGAGCAGGGCAGAAAATAGGATCATTGGGCTCTAATCGCTCTCTGAATGTAGGCGGATGGGGATTGACCATCCGATGAATGGTAGCTAGGTCCACAGGTCTCCCCAAAAATTATAGATGAGGGTCTATGGCATAGAGTGCTGCCTCTCTCTCTACTAGCTAAAAACATGAGATTCCAAAAACAAAAAGGATAAACTAAAAATGCAATGTAAATGAAACTAAAATAACACTTAACTCCTATGTTATTGAAAAATGCGTAAAAAGAAAGAAAATGAACACAAGATATTAAAGCAATATAAAATCAGCCCTTTTATTGATATGCTTTTCAGATTTGTGTTACAATGCGTCTCCTTCCTTTTTAGGGGATAGGAGCGTTAAATGTTGGTCTTTTATAACTTGTTTTAGAGTTCCTTCTTCCGTGTGCCCACATATAAGATGGGTGAACCAAAACATCGTCACCGCTTGCGTTGATAAAGGTAGATTCCTCGCTGCTCCTCCAATGCTGCAAATCTGCGTTCAAAGAAACAAACAAAGAATCAGTAGCACCTGTGTATGAAAAATAAAATATGAATCTAATGATGGTTAAAATGAGTCTAAATAAAATGAAAACTTGACAAAAGCATAAACATGAAACTAGCTAAATACTACAAAAGAAATAAAGCAAGGGGTGCCCAAAGGCAAACCACCCGCGGGTGAAACTTTGCTTCGACACCAATCTGCTTAGGATGGGTCCGAAACCTGATGTGATGTGTTGTCAAAAAATTGGTTGGATATTGTGGTCATAAAAATTAGTGTTGGTCCTTGATTCGTGCCTTCAAAAGTCACCCAATAACCTCTCTTTCGATTAAGAGATTATGGATGTTGAAAACACAAATCGTAAGTAGATGAATTAGCAACACTTCGTCGCTCAAAATGCTCCTTCTCTGTATATATTTTGGGTGAGGAAGCTCACCATTTTATAGACCCAAGGGTTCTCTTTGAATTAACATGCAAAAGTGTTTCTCTACATGAATGCTTTTTTTTGTGAAGAGAAGACTTCTTCTTGATTAATGGCTTCTTAACTGCCTCTGTGCATGTCATTGTATGTTTAGAAAAACTCACTCGTACTCCCATGCAATGAAGGGATAGCTAAGTGGCAAATCTGAGTTGTCATGAAAAAGCCTACTCTCACTCCCATGCAGTGAATGGAGAGTCAATTGGCAGATATGAGTTGTCAAAAGAACTCACTCGCACTCCTATGCCATGCAGGGAAAGCTAAGTGGCAGTTCTGAGTTGTCATGCGCCGAGGTCTGACTTTTTGTTGGTCAAACCTGGCGTTCATCCCACCCAAAAGTGAGTGCTAGTAATCATCCTTGGGTGAAACGAGTACAAATCCATACTTGTCTCTAGGTAAAACGAGCACCAGTCCGCACTCGTCCTTGGGTGGGATGAATAAGCAATAAAGTGTCTAGAAGGTGCCAAATTGATCCCTAACTTGCAAAATTGCTGTGTGAGTGGTTAGAACCACTGTTTAACCTTTGAGGGCTGCCCTGGGTGCTGTGTGTGTTAGTGCGATCAGTGCTTGTTGTCACATAATCGGATTGGTGTTGTTTTGGTGTCTACACTAGCTCGTTTACTTTCCACAAGTGGTGAGGTCCAAGATAAGCCATCTCGGCTCATCCTCAAAGTCATCATCACTTATCTAGAAACTATTAGCATTGGTATGCGGGCCTAAGACAAGGGGCTAATGTCTTGGCCCCAAGTAGGCCATATCTTTTTCATCTTCACATTCTTCATCACTTATGAAGAATCCATTTGCATTTGTCTCTTTCCCCAAAGTTAGGGGTTGATGGCTTAGGCCTAAGTATGCTCTTTCTATTGAGTCTTCTGATTCATAGTCACTTTTATTTGATGTATATCCACTCTCATCATGGATGGACCATGTGAATCTTTGTAAATAGTGAGGCCCTTGATAGGCTAATCCAATTTGTGCCTCATCATCACTTGCTTCATATCCATTATCCTAATCCCACGAGTTGTATATGGTTGGGATGGAATCAATTGAGATGTTTGGATGATAAATTTCTGGTGGCGATATGTTTACCGTGGCCACTTGTCTGTTTCTCAAATTTCCTATTCTTAGGGGGTGATAAGGAATAAAATCAATGTCTTCTCCTAACCCTAAAATTAATCTTTCCAATGCCACTACAAGAGAGTCATCTCGACCTCTGATATAATAGCCTAAGCCAAATATATCGAAAAGAAATTGATATTGTGGCTCGTATGGCCACCTGTACCCCTGCTCATATATGCCAAGGCCATAGCCATGCCAATGGAAATGTTCAAAGTCTCTTAGAGCAAACTTGGGGTTAGAGAGATAACAAACATTTACCATGAATAATTCATCACTATACTCTTCTATATCTGAAGACTTATGGGTGCAGTCTAGGGTGGCATAGACAAAATTGGTTTGGTTGGAAGGGATTCTAAGTGGAACAACTATTCCCACTGGTGACCTCAAGTCCTTAGGCCTTCCTATGTCTTGTACAGACTCAATGATAGGCATAAAGGTGATGTTCTACACAAGGTACTCCCCTATGCCTATGCTTACCAAGTGTATTGATGCATGCGATGTGGATGACCCTACGGATGACACTGGTGAAGTAGGGTGATAATCACTATCTTCATCTTGATCTTGAAGATCTTCTTCTTCCATAGGACTTGGAATTTTAGCAATGGATACAGTTGGCACTTCCTTGGGCATTTCTTCCTTAACTAAGGGTGCCTTTAGCTTTTGATTATCTTTTGGTTTTGACATTGATGGTACTTTAGAAGCATTGACTACTTTGAGTGCACCAGGAGGTGTTGAAGTGCATGGGTATTTTCTTACCCCTTTGTCATTATTATCCACTTGTGTGGTTGGGGATGAAGGTGCCATGCATAGGTGAGTAGAAGAGATTACAAATTCTCCTAGAATTTCCACCTGATTGACGTATTTAAAAGGGTCTTCATCGGCAAGGACCAAATAGACTTTGTTCTCGTGCAAACACCTGACACACTCGTGCAATATAGAAGGCACACACTTCATGGACCTTATCCAAGGATTCCCTAAGAGGATGTTGTACTGCATAGCTCCTTTTAAGATATGACACATCACATGAATGGTCTTGTGTCCCACCTTGATGGGTAGGACTATCGTTCCCATAGTATTGCATAAAGCATCATTAAAATATCTCAATGTGTAAGCTCCTAGAATGATATTAGAGTTAGGGATCTTGAGATGCTCTATTGCAGTTTTTGTGATAATGTTTATCGATGAACCTATATTGACCAGGACCATCTTGAAAGGTAGGTTGTTGATTGCTACTACAATATTTAGCGGAGGGTCTGGTAAGGCAGTAGGAACTGTCTTAATCTCATGGTCATAGAATCATATTACAGGTTCCTGGCATTCTTGCACTTGTCCCAAAAAGTGAGTGAATGCATTTGCATCTTACGGTTGGAGTCAATTTTCCTTAAAATCTCCATTAGAGTCTCCCTATGCTTTGGGGACTGTTGTATGAGCTCATAGATGGATAAATTAGCTGGATTCATCTATAGGTTTTGCTCCAATATACTTCGAATAGTCACCATAAGTCGTGTTGGTGGACCTGGAAGGTTATCTTGCCTTTGTCTAGGGGCAGCTGGGATGTTCATGGGAGTTGTAGGCTATTGCGATTGACCATATCGCCTAGTCCTTTTTGCTATGTTAATGATATCAACCATCCCAATGCATCCATGGGTAGGTATGTCAGCTCAAAACTAATTGAATTGGACCCCTTGCTCTCAAGGGGCCTCATGATTGGGAAATGGGTTTATGTATATGTCCATGTCTCTGTTATCGGGAGCCAGTGGGTTGTCAACTTTGAGTTCTCTCACCTCAATCACGTTTTGCACTTGATGCTTAAAACCAATGCAAGCCTCAATGTCATGCATCAATATCCTATGATACGGGTAAAATTGATCTTCCTTATATCCTTTTGGCTTAGGATGGTTGGGATCTATAAGAGGTATATCAAGAAATCTAATCCTCCTGGCCTCACTCAACTGATTAAATATTGATTGCATCAATTCTATTAGAGGCATGAAATAATGAGGCGGATTGCATTCTCTGTTTCTTCCCTAATTGTTCTTTTGGTTGTAATTGACTGGCGAGGTATGTGCTTGATAGTTCTGGGGTTGTTGTGCACCCCCATCCTTGGGTGTATCCAATACGACTTGATTGACTAGAGTAGGGTTTCCCTGCTTCTATTTGTACTTGTCATTCTTACCATTCTTGTTCCACTCCTTTTTGTTTCAGATTTTAATGGTTCCCTCATCTACTTTTATTTATTCGATGAGCTTGGCCTATGCCAAAGCTTCCTCAAACGAAGGATACTACTAAAGTTGTAGCAAGAGGGAGATGTGTTTAGAAAAAATTTTGGTCAACATGCAAATGATATATTTTATGGGAATGGAGAATGATATTTTTGCCATGATTTTTCTCCATCTATTCCTATAATCAATTACTGGCTCATCATCATACTTGTTCATGTTGGCTAGGTCTTAAATGTTCACTTTATTCTTAGCACCGAAGGAGAAACGATTGAAGAATACATTTACTAGTTTTTCAAAGTTGGTTATGCTATGCTTAGGTAGTTGATTGAACCATTGAGTGGCAGCACTTGAAAACATCATTATTAATATTCTTAGCATGAGAGTGTCATTGTCTTCAATATGAAAATAGGTGTTGATAAAATTGGTGACATGCTCTTGTGCATCCTCTTCACCCTTAAACTTTTCTAACCTAGGCATATCAAAGTGCTTAGGATATGGAGGGCTAGGTATTGATGGGCACAATGGTTGATTGTGTATTTTTCTCAATGTTGGTGAGTTCCCAAATGCCTCTTATTTCTCAAAGGTTTTCATCTTTTCAGCAAGCTCTTAAAATGACTTTGATGCACGAATTTCCTCCTATTGTAAGCCTATTTGCATTGGCAATGGAGGTAACTCTCTATCCATTTGATTTGTTCCATTTTCCTCCCTCCTATGAGGGGACTCAATATTGTGATCTTGGTTTGTTGTGTTTTCCCTTCCCCCATTAGTTGGATTCTATTTATGGTTTTGTGGGGGAATTTTTTGTGGTCTATCTTTTCTAGTGCGCTTCTCCTTAGGTGAGTCAATGCATCTTGTTATTTGGTGGTCACCACCATTTGTATTTAAATTGTTAAGAGCTAACCACTCGGCATGCTCTATTAAACACTGCTCATGTTGGTGCAAGAGTCTCTCTTTTTTTTTTGTTCGAGAGTGTCCACTAGCTCTCGCTCCTTGTGTAATGCATTTTCTAACCACCTCATTCAGTTAGTTTGCACTATTACGAAATAATCATGTTTATTTGAATCTATTCTTGTTGTCTTGACTCATAGATTCCTCGAGGAGGTTTTTGTTGTATCTGTACTCTTGCTAGCTAATGTGACTTGTTCAATGTACTATTGAGTATCCCTATGATCAGACTCCACGTGTCTACTGTGGGGTCACTCTGAGGTACCCCCAGACTAGGAGATGTGTTTAGAAGTCACAGTTCAGTGAGCTTCGAGATGCAGAGTTCTCATTATCTATAGTTTTTTGAGTCAATCATGTAGGAAATCGATCCAACCCATCTAATTATCTTGTTTTCCATGGTTGGTCCCATGGGCTACCATTCACTCCTATGAGGTCATAGTCTACGGGAATATTTCCTTTTGTGTGAAGGGTTTCTTCTATATGATTTCCATGACTAGATGTAGCTTTAGTTTCTTGCCCTTTAGTGGGTAGACCTATTTCATATGTTTCTTGTGAGTCTTGAGGTGTTTCAATTCTTTTTTGCCTTCTTGATGAAGAGGGATTTGTGGTAACATGTTTTCTCCATGTGGATGGAGATGTAGTAGTCTCATCATCCCTATGTGGATAATGAGTTTTAGAACCTTATTTATGTCCATGTGAGGAAGCCCTTGAAGCTTCCTCACATCTTTGAGATGTTTCTGTGTGTTTAGAGGAGGCCCTTGAGGTCTCCTCATGTCTCCTTGATGAGGATGGTTGTGAAGCCTCTTTTTGTTTATGTGATTTTGTTCCATGATGTGGTTATTTACTTGGGGTTTCTTGAGGAGATCCCCCAAGGGTTGAATTATCACCCCTTAGGCTCATGGAGCTACGTCTCACGGTCTTACGGGTGGGTCATTCAATGTTACTACGACTCTGCCTATGGGTATGAGTTGCTTCTATCTCTCCCTTGGTATCAAATCGAGGGTGTTTACTTCTTGTTTTGACCATGTTGTCTATGAATTTATATTTTGAGTTGCAATTTAGGAATAACCACACAATACCAAACAAATATTTATCTTGATTACCGATTTAAGTGTGCCATAAAATATTTGGTGTGTTTTGATGTATTGTTCTTTCGATTTCTTTGCTCTTTTTCTTGGATTAAGAATGAGAAGACTCATCCATAGTGACAATCAAGTACACCCATGCCAAACATAATTTTATCAAAAGAAGCTAGGGTACACCGTTGAAGACCCAATGGAGGGTTTTCCTAGCTCTTCCACTTTGAACCAATTATTGTTCCAACAGTGGGAGACAATTTGAATGCAAGTAACTTAGTGTCACTATAAGTAAGTTTCTCAATCAATTTCTAGGAAGCTCTAGGGGGTAAACCAGTGGAAGGAGATGAATTCCAATGTCACTGGACTGAATTGAAGGTTGGTGATGAAATCCAACTCCCCAATGTTTAAATGAGACATGTGTGTGTGGTGTTCATTTTAAGCTTGTGTAACATAAAGTGCATCATATAGCAACAATGAATATTTCCTATATGCCTAAGTGCAAAAAATACATTTCAATATTTAGAAATATGCATGAACTACTATGATATTCATGAGCGCACTTTATTTCGTGCAGCTATGGCCTCTAGCAGGGCCTCAAAGCAAGCAAACAACATACAATTTCTAGCATGTTGGATTCTAGGGCAAACTTTTTAGGCATAAGTCGTTGTTCCTAGCAATGCCTAGTGGAAAATTTAAAAGAAGATCTAAGATATGTGAAATTCTTAATTCTTTCTCCTTTTATTCTTTCAATTTCCAAACATAAATGTGCATTAAGTTCTCTATTTTAGACACACAAAAGTAGACAAAAAGTTGTAAAATATCAGAGAAGCTATACCAACCTTTGATCTAGCTTAGAGAGTCGGTGTTTTGACCTCTGCTGCACTCTAGTTCTGGTCGTTGTTGACCAGAGCGGCTGGTTCTTGGCCATTGTAGCTCAGAGTGGCTAAGCTCTATTGGTTGTTGTAGCTCAAAGCGACTAATTTTTTTCCATTGTAGCTCAAAGTGGCTAGACCTACACACAAAATTAAGTTAGTATTCTGGTAGAAAATAAAAATATAAGTCGAGGTCCCACCGTGATTGCCATCTATAGCGACCCTGGGACGCACGCACCGCCCCTTTTTAACCCTAATTGCAATGTTATTAAAAACCCAAGATGAAATGGAAGACAAGAAGAAAAAGTATATAACATGAAATAACAAATATGGATCTCTTTATTTGTATTGAAACTCGGTTACATGTCGATCCCTCTTAGGGATACCCATTTTGATACAATAAGTTACAAATAGGCAAAGAGTGCCCCTTTCGTGAAGAGGTGGTGTGCTTATAAAGGCTTCTCATTTCCACACACAAAAATATATGAGGGCTTACATATGTCTCATTCTCCAAGTCTATTTCCTAAAGGGATCCCTTTTGCTCTCGTATGTTGCAAACTTCTTTCGATGAACCTGTAGTCCTGTGATCATGAAAACAACAACACATGTTTAGATGTTCGAGATTGCCTCCTAGGATGAGTTTGTTAGTAACAAAATAATGCAATGGAAATATGATGAAACTATGCCATGAAATCATGTAAATCTATGCTAATGATATGAAAACATGAAGAAAAAAATAAAAGAAGCTATGTCTAAAACCTAAGCTAAGATTGTGGTCCACTGTCCAAGACAACGACCACTAAGGTAAACCTTATTCTCTTTGCCCCAAAGTTATGGGTTAAAGTCTGTATCTGATGTTGAAATAATAGGTATTATGCTCTTCAATCCATCAGGGCTTCACCGTACACGTGATCTCCAAGGGAACTCTCCAAGTCTCAAAATATCTCCTCAAAAAGATGTCTCGATGATCTCTCTATGATATCTGATCTCCTATATCTGATGATCTCTAGTGCTCTTAAGCTTGCACCTTTTATAGTGTGAAACCCTAGGTCTATGTCCAAGCCCTAGGAATGAATTTCTCATGCATAGTGCAAGTTAGCATGAGAATATTTTGTCCTTTGTCTATGTTTGAAGGTCAGTTAACTAAAATCTAACTGCCCACTTGAGTCTCCTATGCGAATTGGTTGTTAGCATGAGAATATTTTATCCTTTTTTTATGCTTGGAGGTTAGTTAACTAAATTTTAAATGAAAACTCAAGCCTCCTATGTGAATTGGTCATGAAAAGGAATGCAAAGTTACTCACGCTCATGTTTATTGCATGCAGACTACCACTTTTGCCTGTGATTAGGCATTTTTGTCGACAAAACTACTTCTTATGGCTTAGTTGCTGTCATTTGCAGCGGCTAAGATCTAGCCACTATCGTCTGCAGTGGCTAATGTCTAGCAACTTTAGGCTTAAGTGGCTAGGATCTGGCCGCTCTTGGCTTGAGCGGCTAGGCTTGGATGGCTTGAAAAGGCCCCAAATGAGTGGTGAGAACCACTGTTGATGCTTGGAAAGTCCAATATTATGTATTATGATTTTATGAGTGTGTCTATGTGAGTAGGTCCCCTAAGCATGATATGATTTAGATGTATACAAAGTCTTAGCCCTTCATTGCTCTTTCCATCATTCGAACCCTAGCTAAAAAATATTTGCAATTTTTCCTAGTGGGGCAACACAATGGTTCAGACTTTGGCTCTTCTTCAGGAGGTCCAAGGTTCAAACCATGACGTGGGTGAGTGTGTGAGGGGGTGGGTGTGTGGTGGTTGTGTGTTAAATTCCCTATTAATAAGCATAGTTCTCGGCTTTATGAGAGTTCATGGTTGGGAGGATACTACTTAACCCTATGTGTTGGTTGTAAGGGTTTCTCACACTAACCAAATAATATATATATATATATATCTTTGCAATTTTATTTTTTGTGATTTGAAAAATCATCACTGGCCTTGTTATGAATGGTTGACTTCAAAGGGTCGTATCTCTCTCAATATTGCTTGGATATTTGCATATGACCAATCATTTTAAACCTATTCAAATTATGCAAAATTTGGTCCAAGAATCAACTAAATTACATAACTCTTTGCAAAGATATAACTCCTAAAAGATGAGATATTGTTTTTAGGAAAAAACCCTAATATTTCACACTTTACATTGAGATTAATTAAAAAATTACATGTATTATATCTATTAAAGTAAAGTAGTTTTTAACATTCTAAGATGTTACAGGTCATATAGGATGATATGGTTATCTAGGCGTTCTTTAGAATAAATTCATTACAACCTTAAATCCTTTTGGATTCAAACTTTAGACATCTTATTTGGAGTTCTAAATTTTTAACTATTGGGCCCAATTGAGTTCTACTATAGGGAGTTCCAAAATCTTAATCTCAACAAACCAAACATAGTTATATAAATATAAAATAAGTCCAATATAGTTATATAGGGTTGAAATAAATTCATTACAAATATATAAGATTGAAATAGATCCAATCTATTATATCCATTCCGAGGAACCATATTACCATTGTGTTAGAATAAACCATATATTCATGAGCCATCTTATCATCATGGTTTCTATCACAATGCAAATATTTCAAGGTCATACTCATTCCATTGCACATTCATTTATTTTTGTTCAATATATCTTAAATTTATTTCTATTTTTAATTCTATATATAGATTAAAATAACCTATCCTTATTATATTTATTCAAATAATTTTATTATTTTAATATTTTATGAATTATTTTAATTTGAAACATGTATCATTTGTATTATATTTTGACTATATAATGATATTACAACAACTTAATTACTATGTATATATTACTTGACAATATTTAAATCTTAATCTCTTCCTTAAAAATTAAAGAAATATTAAAGAATATAACCAATCAAACTAATATCATTTTATCAATAATTATTTTAGTACTATAACAAATTATATTTTTTATTTTATTAAAAAATTATATCAAAAAAATATTTTAGTACTACAACCAAATTGCTTCACATGTAGCTCCTCAGGAAACATGATATTTTACTTCTACAGATGATAATGCTACTACATGTCATTTTTTGCTATGTCATAAGACAGGTCTAGATCCTAGATAAAATACGTATTCGTATGTTGACTTTCTATCATTTATATATCTGACATAATTTGAATATGTGTATCCCTATAAGAAAAAATATCATTCATTTTATATTCTGGGTAACATTCTACTGTACCTTAGACATAAGGTAGTATCATGTTTACAATTTTCTAATGACATTCCTTAGGATATTGCATGAATATTGAAAGATAATTGACAATAAAACTAATGTTAGGCTTGGTGTTTGTTTTTTTTTTTTGAAAAAAATGAAAACTTGTATTAATACAAAGACCAGATACAAGCGGGAGAGAGCACATCCCGACCCAGAGCCAAGAGCAACACAACAAGGGCAACGCACAAAGGCAACACTAGCAGCCACAGGGCAAAGAGAACAAACGGCGCGAAAAGGCGACATGTCGCGAAAACGCGACATGTCGCGAAATCGCGACAGGCACCCCGTCACGGCCGCTTCGGCGCCAACAGTCGCGATAACGCGACATGTCGCGATATCGTGACATGTCGCGAAATCGTGACAGGAAGGGCCCTCGACAGCCGCCCGCAGAAGGCGTCGCGAAAACGCGACGAAAAAACTAAACGACACTCATGCCGCAAAAGGGTCGCGATATCGCGACAAAAAACCAACCAAACACTTAAGAGCCAAACGTGCCGCGAAATCGCGACAAAAATGCCAAGCTGCAACCAATTAACCAACCTGTCGCGAAATCGTGACACAATACCACCTTTGTACTGCATCTTCAAAATAGGCGCAATATTGCTAGAAAAACCCAACAAGAGCCGCGACAGCGCTACATGTCGCGAAATCGCGCAAGAAATTCGCCAAAGGCCGAAAAGGCACAACCTGTCGTGAAATCGCGACAAAAACCAACTCGAGGCCGCGACAGCGCTACAGGTCGCGATATCGCGACAATTTTCCACCCAGCCGCCTAAGTGCCAAACGTGTCGCGAAATCGCGACAGGAAAACCTTGCAGCTTCCAATTCTCAAACTTGTCACGAAAACGCGACGAAAAATTAACTTTGCTTTTCAACTTCATAAAGGGGACGAAATCGCGGCAGGAACTCCACACGGACCACGAAAGCGGTTCCTGTCGCGATATCGCGACATGTCGCGATATCGCGACATGTCGCGATATCGCGACATGTCGCGATATCGCGACATGTCGCGATATCGCGACAGAAACCCACCAGAGGCCACGAAGGCACAACCTGTCGCGATATCGCGACAGCAACCAGCCAGAGGCCGCGACAGCACTACATGTCGCGATATCGCGACAAAAAAGAGCCTTAGCAAAAAAAACTTTGCACATTATTTCAAAAATTGTTCAAGGCCTTGTCTAATCTCTGCATCCTCCACAGACATATTACTATGCAGATGCATCCCAACCTCTCTCTCAGCACCCATCTTAGCAAGGAAATCAGCCGCTTTATTGAGAGATCTACTAGCATAAACAGGTATCACATCCTCTAATTCCTTCCAAAGCTCTGTAATTTGGGAGACCAAAATCCGCAGCCTCCAAGCTTTTAAGGCAAAGTTCCTCATGCAATCAAGAGCACCAACCAGGATTTGGGAATCAGACTCAATGATTATCTTTCTATGACCTTGCTTGACGGCCCAGATGGAGGCAGATTTAATAGCAAAGGCCTCAGCTTCATTGTTTGTGGCATATCCCAGACCTTGCAATTCCCAATAGAGCACTGTCCCAGCATGATCACGGAAGATAACTCCACTACCAGCATTGCCCGGATTGCCTTTTGCGGCTCCATCGGTATTGATTTTGACCCGACCTTACGGGGGAGGTTTCCAACAACTTCTTACCTGTCTCTCAAGATCAGCAGATCTCCCTTCCAAAGGCTTAGAAGCAGGCTGATTTTCCTCCTCAGCATAGATGGCAACGGTTTCCACAACTTTGCTCCAGATGACCTGCCATATCCCATCCACCGAAGAGAAGGTTTCACGGAAAATACGAGCATTTCTTTCCAACCACACCTGCCACCAAATAAAAAGGAAACCGAGCTCCCAGCCAGTACGAAGAGCTTTAGATATAAATCTACCTCTCTTCCAACTTTCCCATAAATTGGTCCGAGACAAGTCTCCAAGAGCCTGAAGTTTAAAGTGGGAGAACCAACGATGCCAAATCTGCTGTGTGAAAGGACAATCAAACAGAAGATGATCCACAGTTTCCTCATTCCTATAACATAAAACACACTGGGAAGGGCCAATGATGCCTCTAATTCTGAGGTTGTCAAAGGTCAAGATACCATTATGCATCAGCTGCCAAGCAAAGAAGTTCACTTTCGGCCAGCCCTTGGGATGCCATATCTTCCTCCATTCTTGAACTGGAAAAGAGTGTGGGGGGGGCTCAGGAAGGATCGAATCATAGCCCTCCTTCACAGAATAAACCCCTAGGTTCCCAAAGCCCCAGGCAAGCTCATCCTCCACATCTCTCCCAGTAAGAAACCTTTCTGACAATAGTTTTTCCAGAGTTGGAGCCTGCTCCGGAGGGATTGGAATAGGCCATTCACCCAACCGCTTAAACTTTTGAACCTTATACTCCCCCAATTGGCTGGTATTGAAGTAGCTCTCAATATTAATCCATCCCTTATCTTCAAGAGCTGATTTTAACGGATGCAAATCAGGAAACACAGCAAGGATAGGAGGATTATGATCCCAAGAATCAGTCCAAAATCGGGCCTTCTCCCCTCTCCCAACTTTCCAGAACAATTGATCTTTGATAATGCGAGATCCAAGCTTGAGCGCCTACCACACAAGAGATCCATTACCCTCCAAAGGATAGCGGCCCAAGTCGTTGGGATGAACAAGACCCAAGTATTTATTAGAAAGGATTCTGCTGCAGAGGGACGTAGGCTGGGAAATCCACCTCCAATACAATTTACCAGCCAGGGCCCGATTGTTAAACTTGGAGCTTCTTAAACCCAGCCCACCTTTTTCCTTGGGCTGGGTGACCTTATCCCAACCAACCAAGGCCCATTTCCTCTCTCCTTTGGCACCTTCCCAGAGAAAACTTCTAGCCACTTTGTCCAGCTCTTTCCAAATTGATGGAGGGGCGGCTAGAATAGAGAATTTATAAATTGGCATGGCCTGAATAACGGACTTCAGGAAAGTTAGTCGGCCCCCATAGCTTAACCATCTATGAGACCGGTGATTCATTCTCTCTTTGATGCCATCCAAAAGGTCCTTCCAGAAATCGGCTTTCGGTTTTTGAAATGCGAGAGGAACCCCAGGATAAACAACGGGAAGAGAGGTCCTAGTGAAACCCAGGATCTCCATAACTCTCTCTTGTGACCTTTGATCAAGGTTAAAGAAGACCACTTTTGATTTTGTTTCATTGATGACTTGATTAGAAGCCCGGAGGTAGACGTTAAGAGAATCTTTGATTCCTCTTGCTTCCCTGAGGCTGGCAACTCCCACCAAACCAGTATCATCCACAAACTGTAAATGAGTCAAAACTTCAGCCCCGATTTTAATTCCTGTTATCTGTCCTTGACGTCTTCTTCTCAGGAGGAGTCTGCCTAATCCTTCAGCCAAGATGAGAAAGAGATAAGGAGAGCAAGGATCTCCTTGGCGGAGACCCGAGAGGCTCCAAAAGGTGGCGAGGGAAGTCCCTTAATTAAAATGAGTAGGATGGCGTTGAGATACAGCTCATGACCCAGGCAATCCAGTCTTGAGAAAAACCAAAGGCTGCCAACATCTTGACCAAGAAGCCCCACTCTACTCTGTCATAAGCCTTAGACATATCCAGTTTGATGAACATTCCCTTGTTACCTGAATTGTGCATAGAATGGATAGCCTCCTGAGCCAATATCACTCCATCCAAGATCTGTCTTCCTTCAACAAAACCCCCTTGCTCAGGGGAGATTATATTCTGAAGAAGGGGTTTTAGTCTTTCAGCCATAATTTTAGTGATAATTTTGTAAATCACATTACATAAGGCAATAGGTCTGAAATCAGAAATGTGAACCCCCCCCTCTCCTTTAGGAATTAAGGTGATAAAGGTGTGATTTAGAGCCTTGAGCATTCTTTTGTTAGTTCGGGACTCCTCAATGACAGCCAACACATCCTCCTCCAAGATATCCCAAAAGGCCTGAAAGAACTCAATAGGGAAACCGTCCGGACCAGGCGATTTTCCTGTGCACATCCCAAAGACCACCTTCTTGAGTTCATCACGATCAATGGGCTTAAGAAGGGCCTGATTCTCTTCATGAGAAATAATAGAGGGAATGCCCTCAATGACTTCATTTTGGGCTTCCACATCATCTTGCATACTTTCCTTGAAGAGGTTTGAGAAGTACTCCATAGAGAGGGAGTGCATATCAGGGAGAGTGTCAAAAGAGTTTCCATTCTCGTCTTGAAGGAATTCCATGTTATTCAATTGCCTTCTAGCACAGGCAGAGCGATGGAAAAATTTTGTATTTCTGTCTCCTTCTAATAGCCAAGTATTTCTTGCTCTCTGTCTCCAGTAGATCTCTTCTTGATTATCAATGTCCTCAACCGCTTTGCGTAAAGCGTCATCCTCGAATTTAAGATGCTCAGAAATACTTCCTTCTCTGAATTGTTTTTGCACCTCATTCCATCTGGCCAACAAGGGAGCCCGTTGGAGCTGGAAATCAGATTTGTTAGTTTGCTTCCCTCTGTTTTAGTTTACTCTTAACAAAAAGAAGTTGTTTATGAAATTTGAACATAGCTGTTCCGAAAGGGAGACGACCTTCTTCCCACCACTGTGGAATTTTCCTTCGTAGGTCCTCTTTTTGCAACCAAAAATTTTCAAATTTAAAAGGTTTGTAATACTTCCCTGACATAGTCCCTCCCTCCGACAAAATGGGAGAGTGATGCGAGACTGGGCCCTCCAAAATCTGGAATTTGATATTCCATCTAACATAAGCTTCCTCAGAGACCAGAAACCGGTCAAGCTTAACCCTCCTATTGTATGGCTCTCTTCTCTTATTAGTCCAGGTAAAGTTTGTACCGGGGCCTTTGATATCAACAAGGTTAAAGGCCTGGACTTGGGCAATAAACAGCCGGTCCCATGTATCCAAAACTGGGATGCCACCTTCCTGATCCCTAGCAGATAATTTAGCATTGAAGTCCCCAGCAATAATCCAATCAAAATCTTCCCGGGAGGACCTCATGTTTTGAACAGACTTTCCATTGAAACCGGTGACCATCGGTGTTCTGAGCCCCATAGAAATTTGTAATTAAGACTTGTTCAGCTGTAACAATATTCTTAAAAAGAGATGTGAGGACACCTCTCCGGGCTATATGTTCTATTGCTATCCACGCCGGAGGATTCCAAAGAGTAGCAATCCCTCCCGAGGCACCTAGAGCGACCACCGCCATATGGCCGGCACCCCTCCAGTTCGGGTGACGGTTTTACTCATAAGGTCTAATGACATTTTTGTCTCTGAATGAGCGAGAAAGTCTGTTTTACTTCTCTCTAAAAGTCTTTGAACAGCAGATTGATGGGTTCTACTGTTTAAACCCCTCACATTCCAAGATTGAATAATCATTGGAAACCTTGGGAGCAATACGAATCAATTGTTCTCGCCAATCCTCCATTGATTAGCTTATCTCCTTGCACTGCAATTAGATCCTTATTGGATTTCCTGCCCACCCCTTGAGAATTACTATTTTTCGACCTCTTCTCCACCTGGGAAATTCCAAGAGCTGGTCTTTCTCTGAGCTTTTCTGCAATTCCCATGGTAACATCTTTGATAGCTGGCTGTACTGGGGAGTGGATTACCAGAGTCCCTGGGTTTTCTTGTTGCAAAGTCTCAGAGGAGTCAATCACCTGTTCAAGGACAGGGGTTGATGAGGGAGGAGCATGAGTAAGGATGATATTATCCTCAAGGTTCCCATCTGCTCCTTCCATAATTTGGTCTTCTTGATCCACAAGAGATTTGAAGATTTCATACCGGTTGGTTGGCTTGGGAAGAGCTTGCTCCTTGCCATTTCTCTTTTTGTTTCTTCTTCTCTTCTGCTGTTCAAAGCCATCTTTCAGGCCCTCAGAACCAGGGGGAATGATGGGTGGATCCTTGACCGAAGTGGACTTACCCTCTCGGGGGCGATTTGACATTCCCTGTGGAGCATCCGCTTTGGTGCTCAAGATATTTGGGCAGAGCCTTGCCAAATGGCCATGCAAATGACAGACTCTACATCGGAAAGGTAGGGCTTCATAGTCTAACTGCTGTATCCAGGAATGTCTTGCTAACTCCAGTTCCATCTCAGCTGGTAGCGGTTGGCTAATATCCAGTTCTACACAAATTCTCGCATAAACAACAGTATTTCCTTCAATGGTATCCTTGGAAACTCCCAAATATCTACCTAGAGAGTTGCCTATCAGTTCAAGAATCTGCTCACCCCAAAACTCCATCGGGAGAGCATACGGCCGGATCCAAACCGGGACAGCCGTGGGCTCAATGCGAGGGTCGAAACCCGCTCTCCACGGTTGGACAAATAACCCTGCCGGGCCATGGCTCCTCTTCTCTGATTCAAATGCTCTGTTTCTATCCAATAAGGAAGAAAAACTAATAATAAAATACCCATTGCTTATGGGCCATAAGGAGTACTCACCGATAGGCTCCGAGTTTTGTCTCACCCAGGGAATGCAAAAAGTGCAGGGTGGGTCGAATGCCCATGAATTTGCGAGATCAGATCATGAGTAGCACGATAGTTTATCGTGTCTTCAACCAGCTCTGGTTCAATGACTATCTTCGGTCTTGACGCAGATTGCGGGAGACATCCATTGACTCTATGCACAGGAGAACCCTTGCCCGCATTCCTGGATAGCAGATGGAAAGCACTCCGCTGAGCATCATCAGAGGAAGACGCAGGATTTTCTCGTAATATCTCCGCATAAGAGGTCTTCTTCCCCTCGAGAAAACCTGGAGGAGACCCCATTGGGCCCTCCCGGGGCACCGAAAGAGCCTACAATAAAGACCAGCAGCAAACCCCCCAAGACCCTGGAAGAGGCTTCCGATCAGAAACCCTAGAGGCTCGGCCGTCGGCAATTCAGAAGGTTTCCCGCCAAATCGCCAGAGCTCAAAAATCGTGATCGCCCCCAATTACATCTAGGCTTGGTGTTTGTTAGGTATATGAGACTCCCATTTAGCTAACAATATAAAGTAAAAAATACCTGAAGTGATTTATCATATCTATATAGTTGTAACCCTAGCCCCATTGGTGTCATAATAGATTTACAATTTGTCATCCTCTACTTTTTTAGCAGTCACTTGAAATACTTTGTTTGTGTGATGAGAATTTGGCTCTTTTTTTGCCAAAATTTTTAGCCAATACAATAGTGCAAAAGCCCCAAATTTGTCAGGTCAATTTTTTTTGCCATGTCTCAATCTAGTATTTATGAAACATTTCCTACTTAGACAATGAAATAAAGTGATAGAAACTTTTCTGCTAATCTAGGTACATGTAGCACATTCTTAATTTTACATTTACCATTAGTTAAATTAAGAGGAACATTTCCCACTCCTTTAGCATGATAGAACTTATCATTGGCAATAGTAACTAGTTTCCCATATTTTGCTTGTAGGGAGTCAAACCACATTTTATCTCTAGTTATATGCATGCTAGGACCTAAATCAATATACCAAATTTTATCCTTTGGTTTTATTATTTCCTTGGTAATGTATACCTTTTCTGCTATTTTAGAGTTCTATTCACAATTACATTCTGGTTCTTCATATGCAACATGCCCTTGTTATTTCTTGGGATATGGTTTGAACTATGATTTCTTTTGAGGAGGATCATGGGATTGATCCCATCGAGTCATAACATTGTATCTACAAAAATTGGTGTCATGTCCTTCTCTTTCACAAATATATCAGTAGCTTATTTATATTTGAGGTTATTTTTGTGATGTTGATAAAGATAAGAAATGACTCTTTTGTGACTTCTTTGTGGAAATTATTGCATTATTTATCAATTGATCTCTTAATTTATCATTTGCTTCATTTTGTTGAAACATATTCACCAATTCATCAAACAACACCTTTTTATTTTATACTAACAAAGAAGTAATTAGCACTCAAAATGAAATTGATAAGGCTCTAAGTATAATAGGTACTAAGAGCCTATATTTTACTATTTCCCTCATGGTATTAAATCCTACTTTTAATTCAACAAGTTTATGAATAAATTCTTCAATGCTTTATCCATCTTGAACTCTTAGTGTGTGGAGTTGATATTGAAGGTGGAGGATTGTGGCTTCATTATTCCCTTAAAAAATGGTATAAAGTGTATCCCAAGCCTCCTTAGATGTTTGTGCTTCACCAATATGTGGTTGGATGATATTTATTGTGGCAAGGATGATGATCATTAGTGACTTGACATTTTCCTCATCAAACTACTGCTAAGCCTATTCATCCCCTTCTAGTTGAGTGATATTTTTTATGATAATATCCCAAAGTTTCTCAACCACTAGGATGATCTTGATCTTCTTTTTCCATGCTCCAAAGTTTGGGCCTTTGAGTAGTTGTGATTCTATAAGAAAAATTTTATGTCACCATGGTGAGGGTTTCTTATATTTTTTAAATGGTCCCCTTTTAGTATACCACCAGTCCAATATACCAAATATTTATATATACCTATATTTTCTATACACCTATTGGTACATGGAAGAAGCTAGTCCTCTCAATATACTTGGTTGCACTTAAGAAAAATTTTAAGGTACATGAAAGAGAATGGTACATGGTACCAATGTATTACGGAAAGGGATTCACCTTATCAATAACATATACTTAAAGTGAAATCCTTGTAGTGAGCATAACTTCCCTATATACTTGGAATTTCTCAATTTTAGGATTTATATCTAACAATAGTGACGAATAGTGTAAAAAATTGGAGTAATAAATTACACAACAAATGATTTCCTTATTTCTTCCCAATGAATTATAGAATCAATACCCATACATCGTTATGGCAGCTATATTAGGCTATAGATATGCAAGCCAAAGGTATCGTTGATTCTGAATTCTACGATTGTGCTTAATCACGAGTTCAATTTATGTACAATGTATAAAAAAATGAGGTGTCAGTAACTATCAAGAATGCACCTTATTTCAAAAAATAAGTTTTACTACCCCCTCTCTTTTTCTTTTTCAATTTTGTAAAATAAAAAGATTATAGTTTACTCTCCAATTCTTTGACCTTAATAAAATATAGAAATTTACAAATTATTTTCTTCCTAGGGTAGTAGATTGTTTTCTTTGGTGATTTTTGATCCCTCAACCTCTACTTAAAAAATTTCATATTTACTTTTAACTTGTCAAATTTCCAACTAACTCCCTTATGCACATATTATACCTCCATCCTTAAATAGGCAACTAAAAAACTTCAATTGAAAATAAATTTATCTCACCAATTACACTCTCCTAGCTATTATCATCAACAATCCTTGTTATGTCTAAGTTGTGCATGTACATGTACACATGGCTACTATCTTCACTTGAGGAAAAACATTTACATGGCAGGTCAAATCACAGGTTAAAAATATATATATACTTCAACCCTATAATGCTTTTAGGTCATATAATATCTTCTGATAGGTTAGGGAATAAATGCTTAGAGTAGCCATGATTGTGGCTTCTTATGTATTTGCCATTATACAACTATATCTTAGTGAAAATTGCAATTTTAGTTACACTTCTACCTCAAAGTTTAAGGTAAAAATGTTAACAAAAGTATTTGGCTTATACAATATATTAATAAAGTAATGATGGTAAATTAACAGGGTATTAATAGAGTAAATTAACATAAAAAATAAATATCTTATAAAGATATTTGATTTATATTGGAAAGTTTGGGTTTTGTATTGGTACCCTAGAATAGAGCATAAAAGGTTAACGGTAAGCAAAATGACTAATGGCTTTTATGGAGGAAAAAAACTTCTAACTAACAACAAAAATCCCTTGAATCAACACTTTATTTACTTTAAAATTTCCTCACAACAGCTTAAACTTGTCGTTCTTCATCAGCCTCTAAACTTACCCTTTTTTTCATTATTGTAAATTCTCTACATCGCATTTGAATGGCCTCCTCAAAATATACTCTTGTTGCACTAGAAAAAACATAATGACCTAAAAAAAAATTGGATCAAGTTTTTGGATTAAAAAATATTTCTATGATAGCTTCTTACCATGAGTCTGGAGAAGTGGTTTTATTAACTAACATTTACACCCCCTCGGATCTTGTTGGGAAGGTGTTGCTTTGGAACCATATTCAAAGTGTTTGGGCCTTGGTTCCATTCTATCCTTGGATTATGGCAGGGGATTTTAATGCTATATCTAGTATTGATGAGAATCAAGGAGGTGTGGGTATTTGAGGGCCTGCCTCTAGGCTCCTTAATGATAATATTCAACTTCTTAATCTTGTAGATATTAAGCCGACGAATGGTGTGTTCACTTGGAAGAACAGGCGGTATGGTTCTAACTCAATCTCTGAGAGGTTGGACAGATTTTTTATTTCTTCATATTGGGTTAGCAATTCTTGGGTTATTAATTCGAAGGTTCTTGACTAGAGGGGATTGGACCATCAACCTATTAAACTTGCTATATCTCGGTAAGGAATGGGTCATCATACAAGTTTTAAATTTTAGTTAATGTGGCTTAGGGATCCCTCTTTGTATGACTCATCACTTGTAGTGGATTCAGGGTTGTCCTTCCCATGGTACTGCTATGTACTCTTTTGTTAAAAGGCTCCAATTTGTGAAATTTCAACTCAAAAAGTGGAACAGGTAGTATTTCGAGAATCTATTTCAGGCTAAAGCTTTGGCCCAAAGTAGGCTTGATGTTATCACCAGACATATCAGAGATAATGGGCTTACAAAGCAAACTTTGTAGGAGGAGTCTGAAGCTTTGCATGAGCTTCAAGAGTGGGATCTTAGGGAAGAAATTTTCTGGAAGAAAAAGGCCAGAGTGGAATGGTTATAGGAAGGAGATCAAAATACAACTTTTTTCTTTAACACTGTTAAGGCTCAAAGACATGGCAATGGTATTTCTTCGATTATTTCTTCTCAAGGTATTCAGTTATCTGCTTATCAGGATATCTCTCAGGAGGCTGTTCGATTATTTTCTTCCTTATATTCTGAGGATTCTTGTGTGGATCATGCTGATGATAATACTATTTTGCATTGTATTCCTTCTATTATTTTAGAATATATCAATGCGCGTCTTCTTCAACCTATTACCATTGATGAACTAGAAAGGGTATTTTTCCTTATGAAGACTGGGAAAGCTCTAGGGCCTGATGGATTCCCTGTTGAGTTCTTTCAACACTTTTGGGAAATTATTAAATATGATCTTTTGAAGGTTGTTCTCGAGTCATTTCATAACCATAAGTTGTTGAAATCTTTGAATTCCACTTTTTTTATTCTACTTTCTAAAAGGGAGGGGTTAGCTCTTTTGATTAGTTTTAACCTATTGCTCTCTGCAATGTGGTGTATAAAATTATTACAAAGCTTATTGTGGAGCGTCTCAAGCCTTGGCTAGATAGAGTTGTTTCTAATGAGCAGGGTGGCTTTGTGGCTGGTTGGCAGATTCTGGATGGGTTGACTATTGTTTTCGAGGCTATTTATTCTATGAGCACTTCTAAGGATAACTTTATGTTTATGAAGCTGGATATGGTGAAGGCTTATGACAGGGTGAAATGGTCTTTTCTTCACAAAGTCCTCTTGGCATTTGTATTTGATCCTTCCTATATTGATTGGATTATGAGTTGTATTATGGCTCCCTCATATTCTATCATAATTAATGGGGAGCCCTCTCCTTTGTTTCATGCTTCTTGAGGTCTTCGGTAGGGGGTCCTTTATCTTCCTACTTGTTTATAATTATGGCTGAAGGTTTATGTCATTTGATTAAATATTAGTTTCACCAGGTTCTTATTCATGGGTGGAAATGAGATACTAGTACATCGACTATTTCTCATCTTTAGTTTGTTTATGATACTACTCTCTTGGGTGTGGCTTCTATTCATGAAGCAACCAAATTTAGACACACACTGGATATATATTTGGCTATCTTTGGTCAGAATATTAATGAGCATAAGCCTACTATTTTATTTTTCAATACAGATCCCAGGATTCAAGCTAGAATTGTTTAGATTCTCAAGTTTCAGGTTGGAACTCTTCCCCTTACGTACTTGAGGATTCATATTTTTGTTGGTCCTCTACCTACGTCAGTTTAGACTAACATCCTTGATAAATTATGTAGTCAATTTAGTCATTGGACTCACATATGGTTGACTTTTGTTGGTCGGGTTTTACTTTTGAAGTTAGTTGTTCAAGATTTATCGGTGTATAGATGCCTTATTCAGATTGCTCCAACAAGTTTTCTTCATGATCTGGATTCTCTTTCTAGGAAATTCATGTGGGATGGTAATATTGATTCCTCAAAATGGATTCTTGTTAATTGGGAGACTATTTGTTGATCGAAGCAGGAAGGGGGATTGGATCTCCACCTAAGCTCTATTTTTGGGACTGCTTTGGCTGCTAAGCTATATTGGCGTTGGTGTAGTAATTAGGAGCAAAATTGGGCTAGGATTATCTCCCACAAGTATCTTAGGGGGTGGAAGGTTCTGAGATTCCTAGATACAACTTGATTGGTCGAGGATCATTTGTTTGGAATACTCTGAAGAAGGGTGCAAAGTTGGTTAAGCAGGGGTTATTCTAAATTTTTTATACTGGGTCTCGGGCTCTTTTTTGGCATGATTCTTGGGATGGCTTTTCTCCTCTTCTTAGCGAGTTTCCCCATATTCAATATCTTGCTCAATGCTTTTTGGATGCTAGATGGATGAGGGTGGCAGATTTCAAAACTATTAAGTCCTTTGGTCAGATGGTTAGTTTCCAGTGGAAGGATCCTCGAGAATGGCTTGTTGGTGGCACTATGAATGCGAGGGCATAACTGGCTCATATTTTGGCTAGTCGTCCCTGCTCTTCTGTGCCTAGGGATGATGTGCTAGCATGGGGGAGGGATAATAGAGGGATATTTTTGGTTTTTACTGGTTATTGTGTTTTGGAACAGAAACGGTTTGGGGAGGATGTGGTCCTATGGTGGAAGCAAGTTTGGAATAATTTTATTTGACCTAAGTGTAGTTTTTATGTGTAGTTGGCTACTCATAATCGGTGTCTCACTTGGAATAATCTTCAAAAGCATGGTTTTGTTGGCCCCTCTTTATGCTATAATTATGGGAAGGATGAGGAGTCTATTGGGCATTTACTTCTCCAATGCAACTTTGCTCGTCAACTCTGACATTATTGGTGGGGAGTGTGGAATCAACCTTGTTCGCATGCTTCATCTGTAGTTGATTTTTGGAGGAGTATGGGGCGGCCTCCTATAATGGCTTTATTTTTACAAGTTGGGTGGAGCATTAGTCCTTTGTGCATTTTTTGGTAGATTTGGCTTGAATGAAATCACCAGATTTTCCAAGGGAAGGAGTTAATTGCTTCCCAGTTCTAGTAGAGGATTTTTTGAATGATCCAAGAAACTATGTCTGCAAAATGTTAGACTATTTCTCCCATGGACCAAGAAAAACGTTAGATCATGGAAAGATTAGGTTTGTTTTTAATGGTCCTGGTCCTAATATATCTTGCATATGGATGGGTCAGAGTAATTGGGTGCGGAGGGCTGGTAAATGGAATTTGCCTCCTTCGGGAGTGTTGAAGATTAATACGGATGGATCTTCCTAGGGTAATCCGGGTAATGCTAGTATTGGTGGTGTGGGGTGGAACAGTAGTGGTACTGTCCAAATTTTTTTCTCTTGCTTTAAGGGATATCATTATAATAACTTCATGGAAGCCCTTGAAATTTTATATGCTTTGGATCAAGGGTATGCTTTGGGTGGGCGTAGGATTGTTTGTGAATCTGATTCTCATATTGTTATAAAATTTTTAAATTCTGGGGATAGTCTTCATGGTAGTTGGTGGTTGAGTTGGATTACTCAGAAAATTCTCAATATCTCTGCTCACTTGGAGTTTATTTCTTTTGTGCATATTCCATGGGAGTGGAATGGGGTAGTGGATTTTTTAGTTAAATGGGCTTCTAGGTTTCAAGATGGTTGGGATGTTCATAATTGATCTCAACTTTATTCTAATTGCTCTCAATCTCTCTCTTCTTTATTGAGAGCTGATATGTCTAAATAGATTCTTCTTTTTCTTTGTATCTTAGATTTTTTGTTGAGTTAATAAATTTTTACCCTCTTTTTCAAAAAAAAAAAAGGGTTATGTTGCTTTGATACCAATTATGGATAGAGCATAGAATGGGATGGAATTATTTCGTAAAAATCAAATTATCAATATGTTGTACATGCATATATATACAATATGGTGTCTCTTGGATTCTTAAGAGACTCTTGATGTTCCCAATTCCCTTGGAGATAAATTCTCCATATTTTGTCTTTTCAATTCTCTCTCAAATAATGTAATATTAATTATATAACATTATCATGGTATTTTAACAAACCAATTATAATATAACTACATTATTATAATTTTTTATGAATTGTACTAAATCACGATCTTGTTATTTTTAAGTTTTCAATAAAGCATACTATATCACATAAGATTTTTAATAATCCATGTACCTTTGACATTCAAATCAGGGTTCCTCTTCATAATGCCTGACACAATGACCTAAGAATATTACACCTCTTCTTGGTGTGTAAATATTCCTCTTTCCCATATCATGTGCCTTCAAAAGAAATTATCCCTTAGGGAGCTCCTTTTTGCTTTGATGCTAGCATGTAGCTCCTTCAAATCTCAATATCTTCTTTTTCTAGTCTTCCTTGCAATAGTATACATCTAAACTAAATCTAACCTTCTTTAATTTCTTTTAACAACTCATAGTTTTATGATAACTTAGAAAATTTAAGAAGTATCTATTATGCGTAATTTATTGTGTTATCATATTTCATATGATTACATGTTGTATACCTCATATAAATCCATTCCTTATATATCTCATATCATGTCGACATTAAGAGAAAATTATAACCATGATTAAATCCATGCCTATGTCAGAACCAATTGTGTGTTGTTCAAATCAAACACCACCAAAGAATTATACAAAATGTTAAAACAACATCGACCAAATTATATACTCTAATGAATATATTCAAAATTTTATTATACCAACCTATTAAAATATCATCTATTATCAATTGAATTAATGTGCACCTTCGTATACATTGAATTTTGAATTTACCTTGCAATAAATTGCTTTAAACCTTCGAATATCTCCTCTAAAATAAATCCACAATGTAATATTTCTAATTATCATTATTCATAGTATTAAAAGCTTATAACTTTCTATCAAAAATATTATCTCGATTGATTTTAATTTTTTATTTTTAAAAGATCTATGTTTAAATTCTGCCTAATAGTACATTTATAAATACTAAAAAGTTAAAATACTATAATATAAATAAAATTTATTTTAAACTCATATAATATTAAAATTCATTTTAAACTCATATGACTCATCAAACTTTTTATATAATACATATAGACTATTTATTTATTTTAACATCATTGGATGTTGTCACTGTAAACTCTAGTCCACTGGGTTAAACAAAGTTAAAGGGATCTTGACCCTCCAAGGCATTGAATTAAAACAACTAACCAATAAACATAGCCATTACCATCCAAACTATCCCATTCTGAAAAAGTCATGATTTGAACCTTAAAAATTTCCAAAAAAAACCAAAACCTTAAACACTACACTATCCTTTTCAAACTATATACAAAATATTTATACTAAGAAAATTTTTACTCTTGCTAGCCATCTACATATTGTAAATATCCAAGTATGATGATGTGACATAACCCCTAAAATACTTTAAGGATGAAAATCACCCTAAGGGGAAGCTATGTCGAAATTTCATCCACGCAAATAAACAAAATAAATCAATCACCGTATATCCATGTCCAATTTTTTTTAAGCAGGGCATTTCCACCATTGCAGATTTATATTCTAGGGAAAACAAAGATTGGGTTCCTTGGAATGATTTTAAAATAATGTTTCATTTGATCAATGCTGAAAAGGCTATGTATGATGTTATTCTTGACCGTACACCCTTATCCTTCTCTTTATGGTAGAAATTAGGTGTCAAATCCCAAAAACCCTAGTGGAAATATTGGGATTGGTATAAGAGCACTTCCTTGCTTAGCTACAAATCCAGGCAGGGTTATGAGTGGCTTACGCCAACTTCCCCCATGGTGCCCAAGCTCAATGTCAAATGGGACCTTATCTCAACACCCTCTAGATGGAAAACCAAATTTCACTCAGCTTGGGTGTCTTATCTGGAGCCAAAGAAAGTTTTTTTTTACTTGGAGCTTCCTATATCAGGGTTTACCCCTTGGTAGCAGACTTTATTGTATGGGGGTGTATGATCCCTAATGCCCATTTGTCAAGAACCAGAGTCTTGTATGCATATTTTTTGGGCTTGTAGACATGTCGGTATCGCTTAGAGTTGGGTGGGTTATTTCTTTTCTCCATTTATGCCCCTACAAATTTCATGGAATCATGTCCTTTTGGGTGATCCCATTTAGTTTTCTCTCTCACCGAGGGAGGTATGGCAAATATTTAGAGTCAGACTTTTGTTTCACATTTGGAAATCTAGAAATAAAATTATTTTCAAGCAGGTTCATTTGTCTCAAGCTTTTTTGTTTGTTGACAAGCTTGAAGTTTTTCATGATGTGTGGTTTTAGATCTGTGACCAAGCTAAAAATATGGCTATGGAACTGGACCATTTGTAAGCTTTTCTGAAATATTAGGGTGATGTTCCATGTGCAATCAATAAGGAGGTCCCTGATCATTCACCTCCTCATCCAACTTCATGAAAATGACCTTTCATAAAAAAAATGCCAAAATTAATCATCAATCCATTTCAAGTCATCATTTTCAACAAATCCATTTCAAATAATCGTTTTCAATAATGTTAAGTATAATAGCTAAGAAAAATTGGAACACCACGTGAAAAAACTATAGTAATTTCATGTAAAAATGACGTTTTCAATCAAATTTATATTTTCATAGATAATTTTTAATGGTTCGAGCTTTGGTTTTTCTTTAAAGTTAATAAATTTTAATAGTTTGGGCTTTTACTCTTATTTAGGAGGTTGCCGAGTGTGTGAGAGGATGGATGTGTGTTAAATTCTCTATTGATAAACATAGCTCTTTGCTTTACGAGGAGTCATGATTGAGAAGAAACTGCTCAGCCCGGTAAGTTGGTGGTGCCTTGATCCTAAAATTTTATCACACTAACCAAATAAAAAATTAATAAATAATAAATTTATTATTTTTATTTTTATTTTCATCATGATAATCTTCATAAATAAATTAATTTGAAGAAAAACAATTAGCCTCGAAGGAGAGACATAGTTCATTCATATTACATGTTTTAACATGCATTTAATAAATAATATTATTATGTCGTATAATTATTGATATTGGATATGGGATTAAAATGATAATGATTATGTTGTATTATTATAATATAATAACAATGTAATATATTTTTATTATATTATTAATATTGAAGTATTATAATAAAGTAGATTATATTATAATGGTATTTTAATACGCGATATTATTATTATTATTATTATTATTTTTATTTGGTTAGTGTGAGAAATTCATATGACTAACGCACAGGGTTGGGTAGTTTTCTCATAACCATGACCCCTGTAAAGTTGAGAGCTATGCTTATCAATGGGAAATTTAACACATAATCACCACACATCCACCCTCGTCCATGTTGTGGTTTGAACCTTGGACCTCCCGAAGAAGAGCCAAAGTCTGAATCATTGATACAACCAATATGTTATAAGATATAATATAATAAGCTATATTATATTATGATTGAATTATAAATGATATTTCAACAAATTATATTATATATTATAATATATCGTTGTATCAATGATTACTTTATCTTGATTACTTTATCTGATGGATAGAGTATAGAATGGAATGGAAATGTTTAAGAAAAAACAAATTATTAGAAGGATGTAAATGCATATATACAACATACTATCTCTTGGATTCTTAAGGACTCTTGATCTTCACAATTCCTTTGGAGATCAATAATCCCTATTTTATCTATTTTTTTCTTCAAGTAATGTAATAATAACGATCTAACATCCCCCTTATTAATATTATTTGGTGTATAAAGAGAATGTAAAACAATTCAAACTTGAATCGTCCAAGCGCCTTTGTGAAAATATCTATAAATTAATCTCTAGTAGGAATATACTTGAGTTATATTTGGTGATTTTTAACTTGCTCTCAAATGAAATGACATTGAGCTTCAATATGCTTTATCCTTTCATGAAATAGTGGTTTCTTGATCAATTTCAAAACACCTTGGTTATTACAATTCAACAAGGTTCATCATTTTTTGTACACATCTATATTTCACAATATGCTTTGTAACCAAATTGCTTCACATGCATCTCCTCATGCAACACAATATTTTTTATCTATAGATGACAATGCTACTACATGTTATTTTTTGATATGCCATAAGATAGGTCCATATTCTAGATGAATCATGTATCCATATATTGAATTTTTATCATCTATATATCCAGCATAATCTGAGTCTGTGTATCCTTGTAAGAAAAAATGATCATAATTTTTATATTCTAGGTAATATTCTATTGTACCATAGACATAATGCAATATCATGTTTGTAAATTTTGAGTGACTCTCCTTAATATCTTGCATGAATCTTGAAATATAACTTAGAAACAAAACTGATGTCAGGCTTGGTGTTTGTTTGGTATATGAGACTACTGATTAGATAACTATATATGGTAGTAGATACCTAAGGTAATTTATCACATCTAGATAGTTGTAACCCTAGCTTTATTGGTGTCATCATAATCCTATACTTTTTTAGCAGTGTCTTGGCATACTTTAATTATTTGATGAGAATTTTTTTCTTTCTCTACTAAACTTTTAAGCTAATATAATAAAGCAAAAGTCCCAAATCTATCATGTCAAATTATTTTTTTAGTTCATACTTCACATCATTCACCAATTTGTTAGAACTTCTAGTGATGACCAAATCATCAACATAGATCACGAGAATCACTATCTCATTTCAAAATTTTCTAACATATATATTTGCATCGAAGGGAATTTTGGTAAATACATGCTACAATAGATCATCAATTTTGATATACTAGGTTCTTGGAGCTTGTTTCAACCCATATAGTGAGTTTTTAGACTACATACTCTTTGAAATTGTCCATTATCAATAAAGGCTTCAAGTTGTGTCATGTAAACTTATTCAAGATCATCATTGAGGAAGGAACTTTTGACATCCATTTTATAAATTTTCTAGCTAAACTACATTGTCATTACAAAAACTACATAAACAATAGTCATATTTGTTATAGGTGTGAATGTATATTTATAATATATTCCTTCCTTATATGCATACCCCTTCACAATGAGCTATACCTTATATTTGTATATGGATCCATTTATCTTATACTTGATTTGTAAAACCCACTTGTAGCCTACGCGTTTATTTCCTTTTGATAAATCAACAAGATCCCATGTTTCATTCTTCATCAAATATGTGTATTTTACTTCCACGACTTCATTTCATTATGGAAAGCTTAGTACTTCCTATAGTAAGGTCAGTTCTGCATTCTCTATTTCATAAGTGATCAATCCCAAATTTACCTTTTATCATGTACTACTATGAGTACATGATCGTGTGGAAGTTAGATTAGGTTGTTCATCAAGCTTAACATATTTGAGATTAATTTTGAGCCATCTTGGAGTCCTTTATTGTGGTGAAGCAACCACTGCTAATTCTATTACTGGTTCATCAACCACTTCTAACTTTGATCGATATTTTGGAACTTATTTGCAAACTTCCTCATTTGACACAATGCTTACAATAAAATATTTGGACTCCTTAAGATCTTCAACATTTGTCTTATTTCCAAAATATTTGTATAATACCACATATCTACCTATATGTAGGTTTTTGGTGACTAGATCAATGTTAAGAACCTGCTTTTTTATTACTAAAATAATATTCACATATACTGAAATAAAAACATTTATATACAACTCCTCTTTGCTCATCCACAATAATTATTGCAATTTATAAAAATAACCACAATGAATAATAAAATAACATAATCAATGCAAAATTGCTCAGGTGTTCTCAATTTATATTTTGAACCCTTGAGGTAGGGCAACATCGTATAATTCTCCTTATTGGAAGGAAGTCACTCCTTACAATATCTCAACTTGAGATAAATTACAATATTTTTCTCTTCCTATCCTCACCATGATTCCTTACCTTTATTTATAATTCCTAACTACCCACCACTCCCACTTATCAATGCATGTGGGATAATTACATCTAGTATAATATTATAATATTTATACAATATTATAATATTAAATACTTATATTGGGTACCTAACATTCCACCCCCTTACAAAATGTTTTGTCCTTGAAACATAAGAAGAGACTAAACAATATGATCTTCTGAGCTTTTCTATGAACTGGTGCCAATATTGATCATCCATCCATCCTAGTGAAACTTTGATTGGTGGTGGTATTTGTTGATGTTGATATGCCCTTCTACCATTTGAATTAGAAGCAATCCTTTGGTTCCATGTGTTGGAAGCATCTTTCTACTAGCAATAAATGTCACTCTTTTTCATCCATACTTGTTTGCATTTTCCACTTGAGTATTCAAGACTACTTTTTTGGCTCCACACTTTTGCTACCCTACTATGGTAACTTAAATGATGGGTCTATTTGTCCCTTGATGTTATTGCACCACTTTGAAAACTAGATTCTGTATACTTTATTTTCCAAACACTACCATAGTTGTTGCCCTTCTAATTCCAAGTAGAGCCATAATATTATTTCCCAAAGCCATGCCTCCAAGATTGTTGTCGTTCCTAGTGGTGTGGGTGGCGATATGCTGCAACCTTAATATGACGTTCTATTATCTTTAATTGTTCAATATTTTGTTCTTTTATTTTATGTTGTTTTTTCATGCTATCATATTTTGGTTTACCCGTAGACTCTGCTTTTGATTTTTCTTTAATTTCTGCTACTACCTCCTCATTTGCCTCTATTTCAGGTTTTTTTGCTTCTTCAATTTATTTCAAAGTTTCTTTGATATTTGATATAGTTTATTGGAATTTTTTTGTTGTTTTTCCTAAGGCTATTATTATTTCAGTAGATTCAACTTTTGATTCTTCTATTGGTTTTTCAACTTGTTTCCCTACTATAAATACTTCTTGTTTTTCCTTGGATTCTTACCTTTTACACTAGGAAATATCTTGTATTGTTATTTTCTTTTTCTTGTACCAAAATTTCATGAACTTCTTTTGTATATTAATGTTAACAGTACCCAAAGAATTTAACCAAGGATAACCAAGAACAATGTTCACATCATCCATCTCAATAGCATAAAAAGCTGAGTGTAAAACATATTTGTCCATGCTAATTTTTTAATCTTCAAAATTTGAACATTTGTACCCTCAAGTTGTATGTCTTTTATTTTCTTTGTTTGAACCTGCAACCTCTTAGCCAAAGAAATATTAATGGCATTGTATCTACTACTAGGGTTTATAGAAATAATAACATTTTCCTTTTGGATGCAACCATGAACCTATAAAATAGAAATTTTAACAATGGACAATTCCCTCTGACCACTCTTTTGACTTATCTGATACCAACAACGTGGCTCTTTCAACTTGCATGATGTCATATACATTTTTTATTTCATCATATTTATGAGGCCTAGAAATACCTCATTGTTACACTATGGTTGACATATAAAAACTGCCATATTATTAAATATGACAAAGTTAAATTGCCAAATAGTTGATTAGAATATATTATTTGTTAATTGTTTGCATGATTTTATGATAGGAACATTATACCCATGTTTTGACTATTTTAAGCATTTTATGCACTTTTTCAGTTGATTAAGTAGCAAATAAAACATGTATTTCAATTAGCCAAATGTTGTATGTTGAGTAAAGGAGGCCCTAGATTGTTTTGTCATTGTTGTCAACACAGTCTAGGTATACTTGTAAAAGGTCAAAAATGAGTATCATGTCAATTCTAGTGTCATACTACAGTAAAATTACATTCTGATGGCATGAACAGATTCCTCTCATCGAGAACTACAACTTTTCTTTTTGAAGCAAGTCAATCCGAGCTGTAGATAAAAAGTTATGAAGGTTACATCAATGTTCATGCCTTAGTTTTTTCTGGAGCTGTTAACAGGTGCAAATCTGCGTTAAGGGGAACATTGGTGGATCTACTGGGAATGATCCAAAGTGAGTTAAGGTACCAAATTCATACCAATGGTACTTCATAGTAGAGAGAACACATGACCCAAATTTGAAGGCATATGGACAAGTAATCTGGAAGTTATGGGGCCTGCAAAATGATAGTTTCACACTTTTTGATAGCTGGAAATTCTGGTAAAAATCTGTGTTAGAGGCCAACTTGACAGCGATGCTGGGAGCGATTCCTAAGGAGTTAAGAGCTAAAAATTGAACCTGATGTAGTTCATACAACCAAGAACATGTGGGTACAATTTGGTGTACATTGGAGTTACGAGGCAAAAGTTATGAGCACTCCAAAAGGGCAGCTGGGCATGTTTTGACAGCTGGAAAAAATAGGTGACAGTCCATACAAATTCCAGCCACCTGTCACTATGAAGGAAGGCATGGAATTTGTCAACTAAAGATGAGGGAAATGCTTGGAAATAGTTGAGGGAGGCTAGGAGTGACTCTTTCTCCACCTGACAACACTTCCACGTGATCCAAATGGGAGCAACAAGTCAAAAAGGCTAAAATGCAAGAAATCTGGAAAATGCAGGACATAGTCATACAAATTCCAGCTAGTTGTCAATAAATGGCATGGCTTGGAATTTGTCAGTATTGGCATGCAAAACTAATTGGGATCATCTCCTGAGGAATAGGAAAGACTTCCTATCCAGTCAAAACCGCTTTATTAACCATTTTAATTGCATCTGAGCGTAAAGTATGTTGCACAACCAGATATTTCGAAGCAGCTCCAGAATGAGCAGAAAAGTAACCAGTTTTAGTTAAAAAGGTAAACAAAGTGCCCAAAAAGGTGGAAAATGGCAATATGGGAATGGATCCAGGTGTATAAGGTGTTTTCTCACCCCTTCCAACACATTTCCACCAATGGAGGATACACAACAAAGGAAAATGAAGATGTTGCAGCATAACAGTTTGTTGATTTTCAGGAAGACAACTTCAGAACAGTTGTTGAATCCCTAGAAAATAGCAACAGAATGGATTAGCATATGTAGTAGATTATTATAAATAATAAGCTCCCATGTTGGTTGAGCATATAGACATTTCCATAGAAGGATAGGGATAGAATAGTTGTTTTAGCTATGATAGAATAGCAATTCAACAAACAAATTTCTACATTGTTGCAATGTTGTGTGATTTGCAATAAAAGTGCAGTTTCTCCATCTGTTTATTGTTTTGAGTGAATGTGGGCATATTGAGTAGTTAGGAGCAATGTTTTTCACCTTCTTCTGGATCAGGGAGCAAGGGCCACTTCCAGACCCAAAGGAAGGATCAATTATTGATAGGTTTTTCTGTTAACCTTTTGCTGTAGCAGATTAGCAGAAACTTGTCATTTTCTATTTCTTGTTACTAACTGTGTTTGTAGTAAATGCATTTAATGTTTGTGGTTTGTGCATAGGATAGATACGTGTGCATGTCAGCTGATCTCATAGCATAAGTATTGGAAGTTTACAACATTTGTGGTTTTCCCCTATTTTTTTAGTAGTTTTTTTCTAGTTTCTGTCATTTCCATTGTGATTGAGTGATTATCAACTTGTGTGTTTCATTTCTGCAACATTTCTATTTTTGTCATTTCATTTCTGCTAATGTAATTAGGTTTTATTTTCTGCAAATATTTTATTTTTGTCATTTCCATTTTGCAAAAGTAAGTAGGTTTCATTCCTGTCATTTCAAATTCTGCAAAAGTAATCAGGTTTTATTTTTCTGCAATCTTTCTATTCCTGTAATTTTGATTCTGCAAGAGTAATTAGAATTCAATTTCAGTTTATAGGATTAAAGTGACACCAAAAACCCCCAAGGTTAACTTGTCCCACCAATAAAGCCTATTTTCTAAATGAGCTGATTTTCAAGCTGCCTATATCTCCTTTCGTATATAGCCTTGGACACCACCCTGGATTGACAAATCTTAAGGATTAAATGATGTGATTGATGACACTCATCATTTTTGGCGCCATTTTTGGGGATCACGGTGTTGTTAGAAGGTAAAAGCAGCCCAATAATTGTTAATTGTGCTAAGTTGTGAAATTCAGAGTGAAATCTGGATAAATGACTGGTATAAGTAATAATTTTTGGTAAATTGCATTTCAGTCCATTTAGAAAATAAGCAAGAAACCACAGGAAGAAAATTTTTACAAGAGGTTGAAATTATGTCAAAGTTGTCTAAATTTTTTATTTCCAAAAATGTTGGAATTTTCAAAGAATCACAATCATCCACTTCAAGAACTACGCAGGATCCTTTGAGAAATCATTACAAGAAAGAAAAATCAGTAGTTCAACACCACTTTCTCTTGACAAATCCATACAATCAGGAAAATTTGACAAGATTTATAATTGTTTTTGGGAACCTATAATGGAAGTCTCACAAGAGAATCCAGGGAGAGCCCGTAATATGCTCTATCCTAGTGCAACTAGTGCACCTGCTAAAAATTTTCAAAATCCCATTCAATTAGATCTTAATCAAAATGCTCCCATGAAGGCCATTTCACCTTCAGTGTTACCAACTTTCAAGGGAATTACATCTGAAGATCCTGATATGTTTTTGTTTGAGTTTAAAATTGTATGTCAAGCTCATGATTACACTAATGACAATCAGAAGCTCAAACTGTTTCCTTCCACTCTTAAAGAGTCAGCTCTACGATGGTTTATCACCTTAGCACCTGATTCAATTAGAACTTGGGATGATATGGAAAACATATTCTTGGAGAGATACCAAGAATATTGTCAAGTCAAGAATCAAAATGATGAATTTCTTACAATGAAACAAGAGGAAAATGAAATCTTAGAAGACTATCTAGACAGATTTTCTTTTGTTCATAAGAGATGTGGAAGTGTTGAACCTAAAATTTGCAAAGTCATATTCTTAAGAGGACTGCAAGATGAATCTAGGGATGCATTGGATATCTTGGGAAGAGGAGATGCAAATGCACTTGAATTTCAAGAAATTATTAAACTCTATAAAAATTACTCTCATTCAGGGCATAGAAAACATAGAATTGGTAATGATAAACATGATTTGAAAGAATGCATGAAAGAGGCTGATATTTTAGTACATCTTGATAAAATATTAGATGAAAAGAATGAATCTGTTGAACCTTCAATCATCTATTGTTCAAAATGTAGTGAGAAGCAACACTCTCTTCATGACTGTCCTTTGAAAAAAACATTTATACCTGCTACATGTAGCATTTGTCAATTAGGACACCCCATAGATCAGTGTAGTTTATTTCCAGAACTCAAAAGTGCCTTTGAAAAATAGTCTCAACCTATGAAAAAACTCAATTTTGTAGGACAAGGACAAGGGAATAATTTTCATAAATTTCCATATCAGAATGCTTCTCAATTTCCTGCACATTGGGGAAATAATCCTTGGTATATGCCATGGTCTTCTTCAAGTCCACTTCAACAATGTTGGAGTCAACCACCATGGGCATACTCCCAAGAGTGGTCTCAACATGGTTGGATGAAACAACAATGGAATCAACAACATCCACCATGGTTGCAGCCAAAATTGTAGGGATATCAATGGGTACAACATCAAAAAATGTACAAAGGGTAACAACATTATCAAAAATAGAAATCAAACTTGTTGCCTACTCATACCTATAATTTCTCTCATGGACAACCACAACAACAAGCAAAACAACCTCTATCTTTAGCTCAACTTGTGGCCAATTCAAACATTGTTAAACAAGCAACCCCTGTCTCTATGGCTAAATCAAAAAATGCAGCCATAATGAATGTTAGTGACTGTGATAAAACTCAGTTGTGTTCAGGTAAACCATTGCTTGAACCTATTCCACTTATTAGTGTAGAAAGAGGAGTTAAAAAGAATGAACATGAAAATAAATCTACACTGAAATATCAAAAAGAAAAAGAAGACCTCCCACAGGATAACTCATCAAAGAAAGTAACATATCTTGAATAGTTTGAAATATCAAAATTAACATCTTTGAAATCAGATTGGATAGAGGAATTAAAACATTTAACTATTACAATCCCTTTACTTCAAGCTATTAAAGATGTACCAATCATTAATAAGATTGTTCAAGAAATGTGTTTTAAGAAACCAAGAAAAAAGAAGAAAGTATATCCAGAAAACATACAAGTAGGTGGAAAATTAGTTGACTTGCTTGCAGGAAAACTTACTCCACCTAAGTATGATTGTCTAGGAAGCCCATAGTTTCTTAGAACATATAAGGAAAATGAAAAGAACATTTCAACTTTGGCCTCCATTATTGTAAAGGATAATGTAGAAGAGTTGGATTCATCCAAGAAATCTGCTTTTGATGAAAATGTTCATATTTCAGATTTTAAAGATGAACCAACTACTGTTCAACAAATATTATGGAATGATGAAAAGCAGAATTTTGAAAATTTGTCACCCATTCCAGTACAAAACAGTTTTCTTCATTTACCACATGGATGTCATCATTTTTCTCATCTTTTCATTATCATTTATCAAAGTTAATTCTTTCAAGAATTGTTTTTGGTAAACATACACAGATTTTCCATTCTTTTCCACCATATCATTGCTCTCTTAATTCATTAATGCATCATTCTCCAAGAACCAATTCAAAACATCCTGGTACAAAACAAACTGAAATGCAGCCAAAACAACCTTTGAACAACAATAGTTGGTTGACTAAAAACCAGGAAGCAAATTTATTTGATGTATTTATCCAACATCCTAATGCTTTACTAACACTTTATGCATCTTTAGCAATTGGTATTGAGTTGTTGCAGGTACAAAAAAAATAGATTTTGTAGTTGAATGCATTTGATGAACTTTGGTTGGAAGCACTTCACCAAATAGAGTTCACTCAACAAAACTAGAAAATGTGGCATGATGATCACATTAAGAGCAACAAGGATGAACCAGAGGAGTTTGAGAATGAATTTGTTCAACTTTCTTCGATTGATGATTCAAGGAGGACATTAGTGGTGAATGGACATATTTTACAGGTGTACCATAAACCACTAACAAAGGTGGAATTTGTTTGATATTTCACACAATTACATTTGCATAAGATAGAAGAGGCTTCCTCTTCTGAAAAATATTCCAAATGATCATATCTTTGAATATTGAAAAAATAAAAAAGAAACAAAAGAAAGAAAAAGAGAAAAAATAAAAAGAAAAAGAAAAAAAATTGTAGCATAAGGCATGTCCCACAAAATGAAGATACATGAGGATATGCATCAATTTCAAAAGAGAGAAGAACTAATGAGGTCAATACTTCATTTCCAGAAATACAGAGGCAATGATGACACAAGAAGATTCTTACTACTTGTATGGAAGGAAGGTTGCATCATTGTTGCAACTTTTAGCTGAAAAAGATATTTTCATACAGAAAAATTGACATGTTTTTGTAGAATAAGGATTGTTCTTATCCAAATAAGAATGAGAGAAATTCTCTCACATTGCAGCCTCATGAGATACATTCTATCTCATTGAAGCCCTTGAAAAATATAGAAGTTGGTTGAAAACCAGAAATGGCAGCCTCTTCTGATAAAAAAAAAATGAAAAAATAGATGAAACAAAAAGAAAAGAAATATGAAAAAAAGGAAAAAGTAAAAATAAAAAAATGAATAATTTGGTAGTGAAAACCTTCTCGGAGGCGTTGTTGAATTGGCTTGCATGAAAACTAGTTTTTCGATGTGCATTGCCTTATTGATCCACCCATCATTGTTCCACCATTGTACAAATCTCACATTGCACATGTGTTATGTTTATGTTTTCAGATAGCTTGCTAACAATCATCAGAAATAGCTTGTAAGGTGCATGATAAATTTTCAAGATAGTAAGGTATGTGTTTCTTGAATTTAGTCATAGTAAGCATTTAGCATTTAGTGTATGATAATCGGTATTTGGCATAAACTATTCATACAATATTGGCAAGTTAAAAATAAAAAAAATGTTAAGAAACACCCCCTTCTACCCTTAGTTGCATGGAAATTTCAAAACTATGCAAAAACCTGATTTTGGGATAGACATGGTTGCACCAGAAGATTTTGTTTTACTCCTACTGCAATAAAACAACAACATACAAAATAAAGAATAACATTTAAACAAAAGGATGGAGAAGATATTTTTAATGTTATGGAAGGCTTACACACCCTAGATATGGGCCCACACTAGAATCTGCAGCTAAATTTTGCATAGGAGGCCATTTTGGCATGTTTTTGACACATCTTGGAATGACAGTCTCATTCCAAAGCATTTTCAGAACAACAGTCTCATTCCAAGAAGGCTTCAAAATGAGACAAATTGTGCCAAAAAATTCTTGAAAATATTGCAGAATAGTAGGGCACATTAGATATTGAGTTTCTTAAAGTTCTACCACAAGTAAGTACATCCCTCAAGCATTTCAAAATCAAAATTTTGTCAATTTTATTTCAAAGGTGTGAACAACAAAAATAAGTATCCAGGATGAAATATTGTCAAGATAAAAAAATTCCACATGAAAGTGCAGAAGTCAAAGAAGTGCAAGTTGAAAGGAAGAAAAGAAAGAGCAACATAAAAACAAGAAAAAAAAAAAAGAAAAAAAAAAATAAAAAAATAAAAGAAGAAAAGAAAAAAAAAGGAAGAAAAGGAAAAAAAAGGAAAAATTGCAAGAACTACAAAATTTGAAAAAATTGCAAGGTTGTATACATGTGCTTAAATTGCAAAATGCTTGGTGTAGTGCAGCAAGAAGAAATTTCTCGGGTAACAGGTGGCAAAAGGATGTTGTTCATATGGCCTACTAGGATGCATGAGGGCATGCATCAGTTCAAGCTAGGGGGAATGATGAGGCCTAGAAATACCTCATTGTTACACTATGGTTGACATATAAAAACTGCCATATTATTAAATATGACAAAGTTAAATTGCCAAATAGTTTATTAGAATATATTATTTGTTAATTGTTTGCATGATTTTATGTTAGGAACATTATACCCTTGTTTTGACTATTTTAAGCATTTTATGCATTGTTTCAGTTGATTAAGTAGCAAATAAAACATGTATTTCAATTAGCCAAATGTTGTATGTTGAGTAAAGGAGGCCCTAAGATGTTTTGTCATTGTTGTCAACACAGTCTAGGTATACTTGTAAAAGGTCAAAAATGAGTATCATGTCAATTATGGTGTCATACTATAGTAAAATTACATTCTGATGGCATGAACAGATTCCTCTCATCGAGAACTACAACTTTTATTTTTGAAGCAAGTCAATCCGAGCTGTAGATAAAAATTTATGAAGGTTACATCATGTTCATGCCTTAGTTTTTTCTAGAGTTGTTAATAGGTGCAAATATGCGTTAAGGGGAACATTGGTGGATCTACTAGGAATGATCCAAAGTGAGTTAAGGTACAAAATTTATACCAATGGTACTTCATAGTAGAGAGAACACATGACCCAAATTTTAAGGCATATGGACAAGTAATCTGGAAGTTATAGGGCCTGCAAAATGATAGTTTCACACTTTTTGACAGTTGGAAATTCTGGTAAAAATTTGTGTTAGAGGCCAACTTGACAGCGATGCTGGGAGCGATTCCTAAAGAGTTAAGAGCTAAAAATTGAACCTGATGTAGTTCATACAACCAAGAACACGTGGGTACAATTTGGTGTACATTGGAGTTACGAGGCAAAAGTTATGAGCACTCCAAAAGGGCAGTTAGGCATGTTTTGATAGCTAGAAAAAATAGGTGACAGTCCATACAAATTCCAGCCACCTATCACTATGAAGGAAGGCATGGAATTTGTCAACTAAAGATGAGGGAAACGCTTGGAAACAGTTGAGGGAGGCTAGGAGTGACTCTTTCTCCACCTGACAACACTTCCACATGATCCAAATGGGAGCAACAAGTCAAAAAGGCTAAAATGCAAGAAATATGGAAAATGCAAGACACAATCATACAAATTCCAGCCAGTTGTCAATAAATGGCATGGCTTGGAATTTGTCAGTATTGGCATGCAAAACTAATTGGGATCATCTCCTGAGGAATAGGAAAGACTTCCTATCCAGTCAAAACTACTTTATCAACCATTTTAATTGCATCTGAGCGTAAAGTATGTTGCACAACCAGATATTCCGAAGCAGCTCCAGAATGAGCAGAAAAGTAACCAGTTTTAGTTAAAAAGGTAAACAAAGTGCCCAAAAAGGTGGAAAATGGCAATATGGGAATGGATCCAGGTGTATAAGGTGTTTTCTCACCCCTTCCAATGCATTTCCACCAATGGAGGACACACAACAAAGGAAAATGAAGATGTTGCAGCATAACAATTTGTTGATTTTCAGGAAGACAACTTTAGAACAGTTGTTGAATCCTAGAAAAACAGCAACAAAATGGATTAGCATATGTAGTAGATTAGTATAAATAACAAGCTCCCATGTTGGTTGAGCAGGTAGACATTTCCATAGAAGGATAGGGATAGAATAGTTGTTTCAGCTATAATAGAACAACAATTCAGCAGGATTTTTCTTGCATTGTTGCAATGTTATTTCATATTCAATAAAAGTGCAGTTTCTTCATCTATTTATTGTTTTGAGTGAATGTGGGCATATTGAGTAGTTAGGAGCAACATTTTTCACCTTCTTCTAGATCAGGGAGCAAGGGCCACTTCCAGACCCAGAGGAAGGATCAATTATTGACAGGTTTTTTTGTTAACCTTTTGCTGCAGTAGATTAGCAGAAACTTGTCATTTTCTATTTCTTGTTACTAACTGTGTTTGTAGTAAATGCATTTAATGTTTGTGGTTTGTGCATAGGATAGATACGTGTGCATGTCAGCTGATCTCATAGCATAAGTATTGGAAGTTTACAGCATTTGTGGTTTTCCCCTATTTTTTTAGCAGCTTTTTTTCCAGTTTCTGTCATTTCCATTGTGATTGAGTGATTATCAACTTGTGTGTTTCATTTCTGCAACATTTCTATTTCTATCATTTCATTTCTGCTAATGTAATTAGGTTTTATTTTCTGCAAATATTTTATTTCTGTCATTTCCATTTTGCAAAAGTAAGTAGGTTTCATTCTTGTCATTTCAAATTCTACAAAAGTAATCAGGTTTTATTTTTCTGCAATATTTCTATTCCTATAATTTTGATTCTGCAAGAGTAATTAGAATTCAATTTCAGTTTATAGGATTAAAGTGACACCAAAAACCCCCAAGGTTAACTTGTCCCACCAATAAAGCCTATTTTTTGAATGAGTTGATTTTCAAGCTGCCTATATCTCCTTTCGTATATAGCCTTGGACACCACCCTGGATTGACAAATCTTAAGGATTAAATGATGTGATTTACGACACTCATCACCTATTTTTTTTTTGTATGGTTCCTCTTGAAGCCTATTTACCTCTTCTATCAATTTCATATTTTTAAACTTTTCTACGCAATATTTGGTGTTTTCTTCAATTCGTATACTATCATCCTTCTCTTTTTCTTTTTCGAAGTTTTTACAAATTATCTATCCCTTTATTCCTTCTATCAAATTTTTCATATTTTTAATTGTTCTGCATAGCCTTTGGTGCTTCCTTCAGTCGGTATACTATCATCCTTCTCTTTTTCATTTTCCAAGTTTTTGTAAATTATCTACCTGTTTATTTCTTCTACATAGTGTTTGGTTTGCTTGTTTATTTTGTTTATTTCTTCTATACATTTTGGTAAACACAAACCTTTTTTAACACTATTCAACTTATCTAACATCCAATTTGTGCTTCCTTTAATCTGTATATGGTCAACCTTACCTTTTTTTCTTTTAACTTGAAATTTTTTAACTCTCTCTTTAGTTCCATTTGGTCAATCAGGGTTTTAACTACCATTTTTCCAAACACCCATATGATTAAGAATGCATCTTCAAATTCCTCTTGTGTGTATTTATATTGATGGGTAAACTAAAATTTTATTAAACCATGATGCAACTACCCCATCAAGAGAATTATGAATCTTATCTTTCCATTCATAATTATTTAAAGACTTAAAAATTCTCCACCATATCTTAGCATCATCATTCATTCTAGTGAAAACTAGCAAATCTATGATCTCAAATCCAAAATTTTGAAAACTTGGGTTTTTTTTGAATTGTTCCAAAATATAGATTTTTTTAATAAAAAAATACCACTTCAAACTGCTACCAAATTGTGGACTTTTATTTTTTAAATATATCACCAAACTGCAATTGTTTGCTCTATTGAAGTTGTGAAACTATAGACTTTTGCTAAAGTTATTGTCGATGGTTGTATGACACTTCTATGAAAATTTTGGCAACAAACTGGACCATAGACTTTGGCTTCCTAGTGGCTTAAGGTAAATCTCACTGGCCATAAAGACTATCTAAGCGAGTACCACTCTCTAATTATCAATAATATTTCTCTAAGAAATAATTGCTGAGAAACCAACCATGGTTTTACCTCTAAAAAACAACTCTTTGTATACTCTCATGGGGTAAAAATGCTACTAATAAGGTGGGGCCATCGATCCTTTTCACTGGTGACACACTCAAACCAGTTACTTTGGGGTTTGGGGCACACTCCTCATAATGAGTTTTAGGAAAATTATTGGCCTAAGTACTTCCCCCATTTAAGCGGTTGGGACTTACAGCTAAACCTACAAGAGGTTATTAGCCTAATGTAGGTGTTTATTAAGCATCGAAACTTTTTTAGTTAAACTCGACCCTGGAATGTGCTCTAGTATCGATGCTTCTACGATGAAACATGAGCCCTAAAATATTCTCTGGTACTTAAGCTTATGTAGTGAAACATGAAAACACTCTTATACCACTTGTTAAGAACCTGATTTTTATTACCAAAATAATATTCACATTTACTTAAATAAAAATATTGAGATATAACTCCTTGCTCATCCACAATAATTATTGCAATTTATAAAAATAACCACAATGAATAATAAAATAATATAATCAATGCAAAATTGCTCAGGTTTCTCAATTTATATTTTAAACCCTTGAGGTAGGGCAACACCATACAATGCTCCTTATTGGAAGGAAGTCACTCCTTACAATATCTTAACTTGAGATAAATTACAATATTTTTCTCTTCCTATCCTCTCCATGATTCTTTGCCTCTATTTATAATGCCTAACTACCCACCACTCCCACTTATCAATGTGTATATCAAAATGACTACACCAAGGGAAGAGAGGAGATTTCTTCTTAAAATTTTGCTAAGTACAAAAAATGGTCGTAATTTCACGATCGACCAGGTTTTCACTGGCCAAGGCCTGAAAGGAGCGCAAGGTAGAAAATGGTCACGATTTGACGATAGGTCAGGTTTTCACTAGCCAAGGATCCGAAAGGAGCGTAAGGTAGAAAATGGTTGCGATTTCACGATCGGCTAGGTTTTCGTTGGCCAAGGACCCGAAAGGAGCACAAGGTAGAAAATGGTCATGATTTCATGATCGGCTAGGTTTTCACTGGCCAAGGATCAAAAAAGAGCACAAGGTAAAAAATGGTCATGATTTCATGATCGATCAGGTTTTTACTGGCCAAGGACCCGAAAGGAGTACAAGGTAGAAAATGGTCATGATTTCATGATCGACTAGGTTTTCACTAGCCAAGGACCCGAAAGGAGCACAAGGTAGAAAATAGTCATGATTTCATGATCGACCATGGTTTTTTGGCCAAGGGCCCAAAAGGAGCACAAGGTAAAAAATGGTCATAATTTCATGATCAACCAAGTTTTCACTGGCCAAGGATCTGAAAGGAGCACAAGGTAGAAAATGGTCATGATTTCATGATCGACCAAGTTTTTATTGGCCAAGGGCCCAAAAGGAGCACAAGGTAGAAAATGGTCATGATTTCATGATCAACAAAGTTTTCACTAGCCAAGGATCTAAAATCCAAAAATGAACAAGTGGAAGATAGTTGAGCCATGATGTCCTCAAGAGGATTGAGCCAGATATGTAGTAACAAGAAGATCTCAACCATTTGTTGTTGAAGACCCCATACTCTTTTAACTACCAATTTACCAGAATGAGCCTATGGGTATATTGTTGTAACAAGTTTTAGTTTTTCTATTATGGAAAATATATATATAGGATGAGTGACTCTAACTAAGGGTCAACTCTTGGATGTTTACAAGGTAATGTATACAGACTTTTGAAAGCAATAATATACTACTCATTCTAGTTTCTGGCTCAATGGTGTTTGATCAAGTATGTATGGATTGTTAAATTCTATATAAACTATGTTGAATATAAATCGCTTTAATTCTCTTTCTAGATTCTTGTGCTTTAAATTCCACTAGTTCTAAAATTAACAATTCTAGTAGGTTTATGGTTGTTTAAATCTACACCAGAGGACTAGTTATTCTTATTTTGATGGTTTAAAGAATGCTTATCTATAAAAATTGTATGCATTTCCTTTATGTTGTATAACCTATACTATTTAGCATTCCTAGCAATAGCTATATTTCCCTTTCTTTATGCACTTTACTCTATCCCATTTTCCTATAACAAAGCAAGGAACCAACCTTCTCTAGAGATTGAACCAGGTAATCTCTATTTTAAACCCGATCATTCAATGTTGGCAAAGTCTTGGGCGCAAACGTAACCAAAGGCAGATTTTGCACCAATAATTTTTGGCACGCCTAGTGGGACACAATCCCACTATATATACAGACCAAATTTTTGATGGTTATCTTTATCTTGTGCATTTTTTATAAATCACCTGGTGACTCCGTTCAAAGAAATAAAACCCAAGAAAAACCTTATCTATCTTCTGGTAGAATACAAAGATATATGAAAACCAGATCTAAAGCAAAAAATTTTGAAGAACCCATCGAGTTCTTTGAGTTACACCTTGGTAGCCTCAGAGCTAATCCTATACTCATTGCTAGATCAACTTCTTCTTCTACCATCACTACAAGATCTACAAATCCTTCCCCTACAATCCTCCCTAGTACTGTTGCTACTAGTAAATTATTAAACACTACTATCCACACTACTGCAACATCAATCGATACTATAATGGTGATAAATCAACCAAATATACCCTACCCTACATGGAATCATTTAGGTCCCCTGAATATGGTAGCTCAACATCAGATCCCTATAACAACTTTGAAAGCACTACCCCAATATGATGGCACAGGAAAAATGGCTTATGAACACTGCCAAGATGTAGCCGCATTGGCACCAATACATAACATCACTAAGGAAGATGTTATGATAAGACTGTTAGTCATCTCCTTGAAAGGGAAAATGCTCTACTGGTATAGAGCCCTTCCTAATCAGACTATAGCTACCTGGGCCCAACTCACCGATAAACTAGTAGAAGAATTCAATGAACATGCTGATCCATTTTCCTTGCTAAATTAGTTCACCATCATCCAGAAGCATCCTCAAGAAGAAATAGTCGATTTCAATATCAGATTCAATCATACTTGGAAGAGAGTACCTGATGGATTAAGGCCAACAAATGAGCAATCAATGTATTATTATCTAAGAGCTTTTAACTCAGATATAAGCATGGCTATCAGATAGTCTCAAGTGTTTACTTTCCCAAAAAATTTCCAAGAAGCTCAGAAAGCAGAGAAATATCTCATTGCTATCGGAAGGTTCCCTCCAAAGATGGTTATGCCTATATTTCCAGATCTTCCACAAGCATCGAATACTACTTTTCCCCAAATATACTAGACAACCTTCTATCCCAATGATACAGGCACCCCTAGCTCCTCCAATATTACCTATCATTCCTGCACTTCCTATATCAGTAGTTTCACCAACTCTTGATCCTCAACTTATAGCTTTACAAGATCTACAATCAACAATGAAAACTCTGACTAATAAGATGACCTCAATGGAAAGAAGAGAAGCAGAGAGGAGTTTCTAACCAAGGATATTTCCACAAGTAATGAGAGACCAAGCTTCCACAAGTAGTAGAAATCAAGAGAGATCAAATGTGGTTTACGCTAATGAAGATTGTGAACCTACCAAATCATCGATAGAATCAGACTTCTAGTGTTCTACATGTAATGATCCACATGGTGAAAACTCATGTATGATCCATCAACACTATGTCCAGAAGATAGTGGTTGAAAGAGTAGAAAAGACTCTTAAAGGGTAAGTAAACATGATTAGGGAGGAAAATCATAATCTCATGATGCCTTCGATAGAACAAGTAGTTATTCTGACCAGATCAAGGAAGAAACCTTTGTAGGTAGATCCCCAGGAGCTTAATCCCTTGAAAGTGCCTTCACCTATGAGAAACCAGGTTGAGAGAAGAGCCTCCTATGAGAAGGTTCCCCAAATCTTAGGTTAGAAAGAAGTAGAAATACGCAAAGAAGCCCCCCTATAGAAGGAAGTTGAGACATAGGAACAGGCAAGAGATAAGTTGAGATATCCCTCATTGACCAAGCATCAAAGGATAGATGCCACTCAGGGGTATAGGAATAAGTATGACACTATTACAAAAGAAAAAGAGAAAAGTGTCGATCCTCTCCCCTTCAACATAGTAGAAGAAATGAAAAAGACTCCTTCTAAAGCAACTATGTATGATGCCTTGCAATTTTTAGGATAAATCAACTTATTACAGGAATCCCTGAGGTCTATGAAGAGCAAGAGTAAAACTCCCACTCAGTTGAATTCTGCACAAGCTAGTTTGACGTCTACTATAGAAAAAAATAGACCTCCTCCCTTCTATTTATCTCTTCAGATGGAAGGATGGGTGGTACATAACTGTATGATAGACTCAGGGGCTGCAACTACTATAATACCCAAAGTTGTGTGTGACATCATGGGGATGGAATACACTAGAAGTAGCCTAGGTATTTTTGTAGTTAGATGGGACTCCGATCAAAACCATGGGGGTGATAAAAGATATTCCCATAGTTCTACACAGAATGCCTCAACTTACAGTTATACAAGAGGTAGTTGTAGTAGATTTAGAACCTTATTTTGGTATGTGCCTATCCAGAGAATTCACAACCAATATAGGAGGATACTTGTCTATGGATTACTCACACTTAGAAATCCCGTTCAAGGGGAAAAGAGTGAAAATATTCAATGAAAAACCATCTACCTTCCATATCAAAAAAATTGAAGAGGAAGGGAAGTAGGCCAATATAGTGAGCATAATGACTGAGGAGTTGGAAGATTTAAACTTAATGGAAGAAGCCCTAAATGTACTACAAGAAGAAGATCAGTTCTCCCTCCAAGACTTCAATGCCATGATTGAGATAGACCTTGGAAGCTATTCAATCATGAAACCTGAGAAAAGTAATCCCACCCCTTCACACGAAGTAGACCCATCTACCAACCAAATATGGAAAATTTTCTTTGATGGTGCTAGATGCAAGAATGGAGTTGGAGTAGGTATAGTCTTAATCTCCCCAATAGGTGAGGAAAAGGTTTTCTCCTATCGACTAACTTGGAGTTGCACTAACAATGCAGTTGAATATGAGGCTCTTTGCCTAGGCCTTAAGAAAGTTGAGAGACTTGGAATCAAGCAACTACAAATTTATGGAGATTCAAAACTGATTGTCAACCAAGTCATAGAAAAATGTGTTAGTAAGCAACACTATCTCAAAGCTTACAAAAATAAAGTATGGGATCTACTCGAAGCTTTTGAAGCTCTAAACATCAAAGCAATCCCTAGAGAAAAGAATACCCATGCTGACCTATTGGCATCAGTAGGTGCAAATTTCTACCCCATAAGCAATGTCATTCAAAAATCTAAGATGGTAAGACTTATATATAGACCCTCTATGCTAGACAAAGACACCTTTTGGTAGGTATTTGAGAGTGATCAACAGATAGTAGATTTCTTGATCCATGAAATGAACTGTTCAAGTGACAGAATGTAGAGAGATGAAGAAGATGAAGGTATGATCCAATTGAAAAATAATCACATCCCAAAAGGACTGATCACTCTTGAAAGTCTATTTGAAAATAATGATAGGTCAATCGGTCACAAGATGAAGGTTGATAAACATAGGTATAAAGAAGTTTAGTTGGAACCAGAAAAGTTTATCAAAGTAGGAGTAAATTGCACAGAAGAAGAGTTGAATCAGATTCAAATATTGTGCAAAGAATTCCTTAATATCATAGCTTGGACTTATGGTGATCTTAAAGTCTACTCCAAAGAGACCATACAACATACCATTGAACTCGAAGAAGGTGCAAAACCCTTCAGGTAGAAACAAAGGCTGGTGAACCCCAAAATCGAAGCTCTAATGAAGCAAGAACTATTGAAGCTACTCGAAGCCAAGATTGTCTACCCCATCAAACATTCTACATGGGTAGCTAACCTGGTTCTAGTCAGGAAGAAGAATGGAGATATTAGGCTATGCGTAGACTTTCGAAATCTCAATAAAGCTTCATTGAAGGATCATTACCCTCTCCCACAAATTGACCAGACTCTGCATACTATGGCAGGAGTAGAGAGATTCTCATTATTGGATGGGTTTTTAGGGTACAACCAGGTGTGGGTCAAATATGAAGACCAATACAAAACAACATTCACTACCAAGTGGGGGACATTCGCTTACCAGAGGATACCTTTTGGATTATCCAATGCTGGAGCAACCTTTCAAAGGGTAATGGATGTGGCTTTTGGAGAACTCATCAATAAGATCATAGTAATATACTTAGATGATATGACAGTGTTCTCTCATCACAAAGAAGATCACGTTGAACACCTCAGAAGAGTTTTTGAGAAATGTAGAGAGTTTGGTATCTCTTTGAATCCGAAGAAGTCCATATTTGTTATTGAAGAGGGGATTTTACTTGGACATGTCATTTCCAAAGTTGGGCTAGCTATAGACCCTAATAGAGTGAAAGCATTATTGGAACTCCCTTTACCTCCGAACAAGAAAGGTCTACAATCATTCTTCGGGTAGATCAACTTTGTACACAAGTTCATAGCAGACTTTGCACAAATTATCAAGCCCATGATAGAGCTATTAAAGAAAGATGTTGAATTCAAATGGATAGACTTATGAAAGAAATATTTCACAAGTATAAAGGAACAGATAGCCCAAGCACCTATCTTAGTAAATCCAGATTACTCCAGAGGTTTCATCCTGTATGTTGTAGGAGAACAAGAGAGTTACATCGTAGTACTTACTCAGAAAGGGATAGACAATGAAGAGAGGCCCATAGCCTTTCTAAGTCAGACCATGCAAGAACATGAGGAAAAATACAACTTCATCAAAAAGCAAGTTTATGCAATCATGAAATCATTGAAAAAGTTTAGGTATTTCCTTTCACAGAGTAGGACTATTGTATACGTAGTTCACCCTGATGTCAGAAACTTCATCATACAGGGAGAGCTTGGTGAGAAAAGAGTTAGTTGGGTATCAAAGATACAAGAATACGATGTCGAGATTCACCCAACCAAGCTAGTGAGAGGTAGAGCATTATGTCAAGAACTCACCAAACAAGCCTCAACAGAGTATGTAGCTTGCCAAATGCAAGAACCAATTCTAGAAGATGATCAATCTCAAAACACAGACTAGGTAGATGACTTGATCAGATATTTTTAGACTAGAAAATGCCCAGTAAGTTTAAATGCTTCACAAAGAAGAAGATACATGATCCAAGCTTTGAAGTATACCTTACTACCTGAAGGACTATATAGAAAAAATTTGGATGGTGTATTACTTCGATGCATAAAATATGATCAGAAGCAGAATATTTTGGAGGAGTTTCATGGAGGTCCATTAGGTGGACATTACTCAGGAAGGACTACAACTTTGAAAATAATCAGAATCGATTGCTATTGGCCATCTATTTTTTTAGATGCATTCAAAATAACTAGAAACTATGAAGAATGCCAGAGGTATATTGGGAGAAATAGAAATGCTTCAATGCCTTTGAAACCTATTCAGGTTGAAGAACCTTTTCAACAATGGGGCCTGGATTTCATTGGGGTGATAGAACCTAACTCATCTATTGGGCACAAATATATTCTGACCACCACTGATTACTTCACTAAGTGGGCTGAAGTAGTGCCTACTAAGAAAGTTGATCAGGAAGTTGTGATAGAATTCATTGAAAGCTTAATAACAAGGTTCGGTATCCCTGATGCATTGGTCACAGACAATGGCACATCCTTCATAGGTGCTAAAATGATTGATTTTTCTAGTAAATATGGGATCTATTTGAAGACTTCTTCAAATTATTATCCCCAAGGAAATGGTTTAGCTGAATCAATGAATAAAAACCTACTCCGGATTTTAAAGCGGACTCTGAAAGACAATAAGAGAAGTTAGCATTCTTTGATAAACTAGGCATTATGGGCTGACAGGATCATGATCAAGAAATCCATCAACACCTCTCCTTACTCATTAGTCTATGGTAAGGAAGTTATCCTCCCGATACACATAGAAATACCTGCTTTAAAATTACTCAATCAAACTAGCATGGAAGAAGCAGAACCGATGGAGAACAGGTTGATACAACTCCTACAGCTAGAAGAACAGAAATAAAAAGCTTACAACCATTATCAAAAACACATGGGAGACACAAAGAAATGGTTTGATAAAAGGGCTACTCTCAAGAAATTTAAAGTAGGAGACTTGGTTCTAAGGTGGAACGAGAAAAAAGCAAAACCTGGGAACCATCAAAAATTTGATGCTTTCTAGGAAGGACCTTTTGAGATAATTGAAGAAAAACAATAGAATTCCTTCCAACTAAAAAATGAACAGGGTCAAGTACAACCTATCCCTATCAATGGCTTCCACCTGAAGTTGTACTTCAAGTAAGATAAAATTCCTTCCCCCCCACTTGTATTATATGTAAATATATTTTTTTTTACTAAGTCACACTTCAAGGAAAATGGTCATGATTTCATGACATTTTGGCATTTAGAGGCCACTTCAAGGAAAATGGTCATGATTTCATGACATTTTGGCATTCAAAGCCACTTCAAGAAAAATGGTCATGACAAAATTTAGACGAACTTCAAGGAAAATGGTTGTGATTTCATGACATTTTGGCATTCAGAGGCTACTTCAAGGAAAAGGTCATGGCAAAAAAGGTCATGATTTCATGAACTTTTGGCATTCAAAGGCCACTTCAAGGAAAATAATCATGATTTCATACATTTTACATTAAGCAAAAAACTATTTAAATTTGGTTCAATAAATCAATAAACATTTTTTTTGCAGAAATTATTTTTTAAAGAAATGTAAAGTTATTGGTCCAAAAGAGAGTGATGCATAATGGTTGGTTTCAAGAAGGTGGCACATGAAACAAGACACCCAATAACATTCAAAATTATTCATAGTACATGCACCACCAACCACAATTACTGCATGGCACCTTAATGCATGCATGCACATTTATTTACGTCATGGGAGCTCTCTTACCCTCACTCCCTATTTTTTGAATATCCTCCTGCAATGAATTCTTTGAATTTCCTTAGAATTTCTAAAAGAAAAATACTTCCAAAATTTTTGCATGATGAAACCACGACAAGCAACCATGGCAGGATCTTCTTCAACTACTACAGAAAAGCGTAAGGTAGGAGGAAAGAAAGGTGGTTTTATAGACCCAGATGCCTACATAACTGATACAATCATCACCTAGAAAAATCTAGAGAAAATTCAAAAAATGTGGAGGCCAGAGTAGCGAAAGGCATCACACCATCGACTCCAAGTACTTTTCCTTTCCACTCTTTACTTTCATGGTATGTATGCACTCATGTCCTCCCTGCCCTAATCTGAGCTAATCATATCCATGGTGATGTTTTATGATATAAAGCATAGGATAGTTAGGAATTCTAGGGGTGAAGTCATTTTTACCTTAGATCTCGATACAATCAAGGTTGTCTTCAGTATAGGCAAAAAGCCCACTGTAAATCCCATACCATTTGACCCAGTTAGATAGGCCAAATATTATACCCCCACCCTTAATATTAAGTTGTTTCTACAAACACACATGTCAGAACCTCCTCCCAAGGGAGCTCTACTAGAAACACCCATTCCTTTGTCAAAATTCAAAAATAAAGAATTGTTCTCCATGTTAGCTATGGTGGTGGGGTTAGAGTCGGATGCACAAGTGTATGGATGGCAGATTGTAGTGGCACAATGTATTTCAAACCCTAAGTTCTATGATGTTGCCATCATAGATAAAAGCACTATACCAATTTTCTTTGATTGGCCAACTTACCTATCTCAGCAAATACATGTAGGCTTGTCCAAAATACAGAGGGGTTCTCAAGAGCCTTTTAGGTTTTCTTCTTATCTAGTATGGATTTTCTTCTTCTTTCAATCAAAAAATCTCCCTTTCATTCCTACAATTCATAAAGATAAGGAAGGAAATATTTTACCTATGTATGAATGGACAATGGTGCTTTCAAGGGCCGAATCATACTACTATTTCAACATGGAATTCCTAGGCCTTACTTTACAAATTATGTATGGTGAAATACATAGACTTCCCCAAAAAGTGTGAGATACTTTACAACATCCTCATGCAGAAGAAGGGGATTGGTTCATTTTAACACAGGGAGTGGTCATCAGATTATATGGTTTCATGGGGAAGCCTTTCTTACTCCCATATTATGTCACTGAATGATTGTTTGCCCTAGAGTATGTAAGGAGAAATAAATACATCAATAACAAGTTCAACACAAGGATTGGTAAGACTGGTACATGCCTTATGCCTTTCCAATTTGAAGGGGTCATTGTATCTAGCAAAGGAGACCATGAGTGAATCACTCGAGCCCTAAAGAACCTAAAGTTAGTGGAATTGCCACAGAGATGGAAATATGATCCCCTTAATAGGTTTGTAGAAAGGTAGGCTTCTCTCAACAAAACCCCCTTCAAACAATTTCACTCATCTAAAAGGGAAATTGACAAACAGGGTAGAAATAATGAAGAAGATGAAGCCCTAGAATGGCATGTAGAGCAGATGCAACCATTGGCCCCATGGCATGATTTCTATGAACATGTGATAGATTGGAACCCCAAAGAAAATCCAAGTCATGTGTTAGAAGAAAAAGTTATAAAGAGAATGCAGAAGAAGGGAGATGATTGGACATCAACAAAAATCATGGCTTGGTGGATGATGAGGATGCAAACTAAAATGACCTCTAAGTGGGGACTAAAATTTGATCATGAATTCTCCACTCGATATGACAAGTATCAAGCTACATGGTCCAAGACTCTTGTAGACAAGGTTCCACCAGGTGTCAATGGCATCAAGATTCTACCTACCACTAAAAAAGGTAAACCAACCAAGGTAAAGGAAAGGGAATTGCTATTGAGCAAACAAAAATTCCAAAGAAAGTGGCTCATAAATTCATTTCCCCCTCTACATACGACATAGAGTCTGATGATGATCGTCTTCTCATCTCTAGGAAAAGGAGATCAAAATTAGTAGTGATAGGGAAGCAAAAGAAGAGCAAATAGATAGAAGCACACATAGACTCTAAAATAGGGGATGAACAAGAAGAAGAATATATACAAGAAAATACAGAAGTAAATATAGAAGAGAATATAGAAAGAAATGTAGAACATCCTCCTGAACATCAAGATGTCAACACCCAAGAGTTAAATAAATCAATCAAGAAAATGAGTCCCGTTGAAGGGTCAACTCCTGTAGAAGAGACAACTCCTACCGAAGGATCAATCCCTACTAAGGAGCCACCAAGTACTGAAGGTATAAATCCACAAGAACTATCAGGTATGATTCCTATCAATATTACTTCATCCTCTTCTCAATCCCAAAGAAACCCCCCTTCCCATTCTACAGATGAAGATGATGTTTCCTCTCCCTCCAATCATCAACCTCCACCATCACCACCATCAACCCAATCCAACCCAAAAGCATCCTCAACTGCTCCCACAAATCCACTCACAGGACCATCAAATGTGGATGCCACAATAGTCACCATTCCTTTCCCTCATGCTATCAATTTCCCTAACTTCCAATCCATCCCTACTTCCTCTTCTAAAAGTCACCCCACCATCTCCAAGCTAAAAAATATGAAGAAAGCTAACCAGAATACCTCAAACTAGTGGAAGTCTTATTGTACCCAAGTTTCCAAGAACATAGCCCATACCAAAGAGGGAATAGCTCTAGATCCCATCAATATGCAATGTTCAACAATGAAGATGATGCCCTTAGTACAGAAGCTAGAAGGGGAAATGACTCTAGAAGATTACCAAGCTGAAATGATCACTGAAGACATCACTCAACTACCTATGGAATATGAATGGGGAAAGGCCCAAGCTCACATGGGGACCATATACTTAAATGTTGAATATTACAAAGAGAAATACCTCAGAGCTGAAGAGGTAAGAAAACATTTGGAGGTGGCCTTAAATGAGTAGAAAACCATTGAAAAGGCTCTAAAGAATGAGGCAAAGAAGTGGGAAGAAAAATTTGATGAAGTAGCACCATATAAGGAAGAAGCGAAGAAGGCTATTGAGAAAATTCAGGTTTTGAAAAAACAAGTGGAAGACCTACAAAAACAACTCCAAGAAGGTGCCAGAAACACCAGTGGGTTGTCCAAAGAAAAGGCCAAGGCAGTCAGAAAAGAGATGTTCAATGACATCCAGAAGATAGGCTTGAAGGCAAGGCCTACATTGTTATACCTAGCCAAGATTAAGGAGACATTGGGCCAGGTGGAGGATGAGTTCACTACATCCATCACCTTCCTACAAGCAAGACTATCTACAGCAACAAAGATTCAAGTTCTAGTAGAGAGCATGCAGGGAAAGGTTGGAAATAGAGCCCAAGATGAAACATGGTCCCAGGCCAAAATAGCTGCTAGGAGTTTCTTCAGAAGGCACAAACTTGTGATAGAAAGTACCAAGATAATTCAAGAACTCAAAGCAGAAGCTAAAGGAATTTTAAAACATGTGAGCATAGCAGAGAATTATGGCCTGCCAAGCTTCTGGGATGAAAATTCAAATATCTTAGAAGAATATGGGCTTAAAGCTTCTTGGAAAACTTTTATAGAAGATGAATAAAAAATAGATAGTTGGGAAGAGCCAATCCAAGAAGATCAAATATTTAGCATGGCTCAAGATCTTACCCAGATCAACTCCTGTCTGCATGAGTTGTACATGAAGTCAAAAGTTTTATCCTATGATAAGGTAGAAGAGTTAGAGTATTTATATCTAACATTCATGGAGACTTCTGACCTAGATGAAGAGACTTGGAATAAAGCCTATGTTGCTTATAATGAAGTTGTTCAGAAGATAGAAAAACATAAGAAGGCCAAAAAAGCCTCAACAAGCAGTTAGGCAGAAATAGAAGCAGGAAAATCAACTGAAGAAGACACCCCTGACGAGTAGCTGCATAGAAGAAGAAACATAATTTTGCTCTGTATCTCTCCCCTTTCTTTATTTTTTTCTTTTTACTCTATTCCCCAATGGATAAAGGCTATGGATTCTAACATTCAGCTAGCAGAATTCCCAAGAGGCACCAATAATGTAGGTCAAAATGACTACACCAAGGGAAGAGAGGAGATTTCTTCTAAAAATTTTCTAAGTATAAAAAATAGTCATGATTTCATGATCGACCAGGTTTTCATTGGCCAAGGGCTCGAAAGGAGCACAAGGTAGAAAATAGTCATGATTTCATGATCGATCAAGTTTTCACTAGCCAAGGACCCAAAAGGAGCACAAGGCAAAAAATGGTCATGATTTCATGATCGGCTAGGTTTTCATTGGCCAAGGACCGAAAGGAGCACAAGGTAAAAAATGGTCATGATTTCATAATCGACCAAGTTTTCACTAGCCAAGGATCGAAAAGAGCACAAGGTAAAAAATGGTCACGATTTCATGATCGACCAAGTTTTCACTAGCCAAGGGCCCAAAAGGAGCACAAGGTAGAAAATAGTCATGATTTCATGATCGACCAGGTTTTCACTGGCCAAGGACTTGAAAGCCAAAAATGAACAAGTGGAAGATAGTTGGGCCATGACGTCTCCAAGAGGATCGAGCCAGATATGCGGTAACAAGAAGATCTCAACCATTTGTTGTTGAAGACCCCATACTCTTTTAACTACCAATTTACCAGAATGAGCCTACGGGCATATTGTTGTAACAAGTTTTAGTTTTTCTGTTATGGAAAATGTATATATATAGGATGAGCGACTCTAACTAAGGGTCGGCTCTTGGATGTTTACAAGGCAATGTATACAGACTTTTGAAAGCAATAAAATACTACTCATTCTGGTTTCTGGCTCAATGGTGTTTGATCAAGTATGTATGGATTGTTAAATTCTATATAAACTACGTTGAATATAAATCACTTTAATTCTCTTTCTAGATTTTTGTGCTTTAAGTTTCACTAGTTCTAAAATTAACAATTCTAGTAGGTTTATGGTTGTTTAAATCTACACCAGAGAACTAGTTTCTCTTATTTTGATGGTTTAAAGAATGCTTATCTATAAAAATTGTATGTGTTCCCTTGTTGTTGTCTAATCTGTACCATTTAAAGTTCCTAGCAATAGCTATATTTCCCTTTCTTTATGCACTTTACTCTATCCCATTTTCCTATAACAAAGCAAGGAACCAACCTTCTCTGGAGATTGAACTGGGTAATCTCTGTTTTAAACCCGATCATTCAATGTTGGCAAAGTCTTGGGCGTAAACGTAACCAAAGGCAGATTTTGCACCAACACAATGCATGTGGGATAATTACATCAAATATAATATTATAATATTTATACAATATTATAAATTATATACTTATCTTGGGTACCTAACATGATCAATCAATCTATAAGCTTTTTATGTCTCATCATACACAAGAAATATGCAAGGCAAAGTTTTTGCATCCAAAACGGTCCTCTTTTGTTTTGGCATATGCATGTATGACTTACTTCCAAAAACTCTAAGATGAGAAAATGATGTCCTCCTTCTATACCAATATTATTCAAGTTTAATAATTTCAAGTGCCTTTTTTGGCACTTTATTTTGAAGATACATTATAATAGAGATAGCTTCGACCCAATACTACTACTCTAGACTAGCTCCCATGAATATGCAACGAACCATTTCCATGATGGAACAATTTCTTCTCTTGGAAACTCTATTCTATTATGGAGTGCAAGTGGTGGTAAGTTGTCATTTGATCCAATTTTGTGCAAGGAATCTAAAAAAATTATTGGATATATATTCTCCTCCTCGATCTGATACGACTCAAATATGATTCCTAATTTACATCTCAATAAGCTTCTTGAGCATTGGAAATTTATGAAGGCGTTTGATTTGAGTGGAAGGAAATATACCCACATATTTCATAACTAATCATAAACAAAAATTAAAAGTACTTGTGTCCATTGTAACTATCTGAAATTGATCTATATATATGGCATCCAATAATCCTTTAGCTTTATAAGTACTAAGATCAAAAGGCATTTGGTGTTGCCTTACTACTAAAAAACCTAAACAAACTGGTAATGTAGGTGAAAGGATAGGCAATATTACCACTATATGGTCTTATTTTGTTAAATTAAGTATCCAAAACTTAGATGTTTATATCTCCTATGCTAGAGGGAGGTAGCATGTCATGGTTGTAAACAATGCAACAGTAGAAGTTATGATATCAAGAGAAAACACGCCATTATTATAGGAACCAATTACCATAAACTTATCATATTTTATGATGAAAACCATTTTTTTGCCATCAACAACCCTAAATTCAATTTCCATGTCTCGATCTAGTATTTGTGAAATATTTCTTGCTTAGAAAATGAAAGGAGGTGATCGCAAGTTATTTGCTAATCCGAATACATATAGCGCATTCTTAATTTTGTATTTTCAATTAGTAAAATTAAGAGGAACATTTCCCACTCCTTTAGCATGATAAGTCTTATTACTAGCAATAGTGATTGGTTTTCCATATTTTTCTTGTAGGGAGTCAAACCATTTTTGGGTTCTAGTCATATGCATGCTAGGATCAGAATCAATATACAAAATTTTATCCTTTGGTTTTGTCATTGCCTTGGTCATGTATACCTTGTGTGCTAGTTCAGAGTCATATTCACAATTAGATTCTTGTTCTTCATGTGCAACATGCCCTTACTACTACTTGGGATATGGTTTGAACTGGGATTTCTTTTGAGGAGGCTTATGGGTTTGACCCCTTCGAGTCATAGAATTGTATCTACAAAAATTTGTATCATGTCTTTCTCTCTCACAAATATGTCAGTACCTTATTTATATTTGAGGTTGTTTTTTTAACAATGATAAATATGATAAAGAACTCTTTTGTGACTTCTTTGTGGAAATGAGTGCATTATTTATCAATTGTTTCCGTAATAGATTGTTTTCTTTCTCTTTTTGAAGCATGTTCATCAATTTATCAAAGGACATCTTTTTTTTTTTATACTAACAAAGAAGTAATTAACACTCAAAATTAATTTGATAAGGCTCTAAGTATGATAGGTAATAAGAGCCTATATTTTACTATGTCCCCTATGGTATTCACTCTTGCTTTCAATTCAACAATTTTATGAAGAAATTCTTCAATGCTTTCTCCCTATTGAACTCTTAGTGTGTGGATTTGATATTAAAGGTGAAGAATTGTAGCTTCATTATTCCCTTAAAAAATGGTATAAAGTGTATCCCAAGCCGCCTTGGATGTTTGTGTTTCACTAATATGTGATTGAATGACATCTATTATTGCAAGGGTGATGATCATTAGTGCCTTGGAATTTGCCTCATCAAACTACTACTAAGCCTCTTCATCCTCTTCTAGCCGAAGGATATTTTTTATGAGAATGTCCCAAAGTTTCTCAACCACTAGGATGGACCTAATTTTGTTTTTCACAATTCAAAGTTTGGGCACTTGAGTAGTTGTAATTCTATAATAAAATAATTGATATCACCCTGGTGAGGATTTCTTATGTTTTTTAAATGGCCCCCCTTTCACTATGCCACTAGTCCAATAATATGAACCTTTATATATATCCACATTTTTTATATACCTAATGGCAGATAGAAGAAGCTAGTCTTCTTATATGCGTGGTCGTGCATGTAACAACCCACTTTACCAACCAAACTTGAGATAGAATTTTTTTGTTCATATTTATCATGTCAAGTTACAACCAAGTATGCTTGAATCAACACCATGTAGGGAAGGAAGTAATCGAGAGAATTATGACATGGTCAGTGTAAACTATCATGATAGGAGTGACCAACTCCTATCTAACCTTACATCCCATAATTGTATGTATGACTCATTGGTTTAATTGTTTCTACCTCTTACTTTTATTAGGAATTTTAGTTAGTTAATTGAATATCATTTCAATATTACTTTCTAATATCATTATTTGCAGCGGAATATCATGCATGCATATTCTAAAAACACATGAATATTACTTAATTAATATCAATACTTTCACTTGATTTCAAATATAAACCATTCCATCATAATAAAATATCCATTCATTGGAAAACACCAAGGAATCATATACTATAATCATTTAACTGTTGGAATTTTGAGTATATTGTTGTCATTGATGTCAAAAGCTTTGAGGTCATAGGTTGATGACATTAGTTGATCATGGCAAAAATATAAGGTTTATAAGTTGGTTAAAATGTGTTGAGTGGTATTTTCACCCGATTGTGAAAACACACTCTCCAATAGGATTTTGGGTTCTAAATCCTCTCTTGCAAAGAAATTTAATAAACAACTTCTCCAAGGTTCTGCTATGTTAGCATTTTACATCTGTGTATTAATAATCTCAAATAAAGATATTCAATTAAAATGCTTGGAACACCTCAATGGTTGCAAGTAGCTGAAATCAAGGGGCAATGCTGGTTTATTTTACTATGAAACTGTAATGATTGTTCATTGAACCCGAATAAAGCAAATGTGATTTGATCCCTTTATGACTATGCTGTAACTTCAAAATGGAAATTTATGAAATGTCATAAAACATAACCCCTTCAATGAAATTGGAATTTTATGAAGGGAATATCATCATCTGCTCATGAATGAAGAACAAAACTGAAAAATGAAATTCTGGCCCTAAAATGGAAAAATTCTATTTTCAGACTTTGGAATTTTTAGTTTTTTATTTTTTTATTTTAATGCCTGTAAATGAAAATAAAGTGCAGGAAAAAAATAAAAATAAATGCAAAAGAAAAATGAAATGCATTCAGGGTGATGCAATCCTATTCTGAAAAAACCGAAGCTAATGAGGTTTCCATGCATGCAACCTAACTTATTGAACCTACAGAACATGCACAATCCAGATAAGTTAAGTGTTGATCCCTAGGGTTTTAATTACGGTTTTTAGATTTAGACATTCGCTTGAAGCAACCAAGATAACTTGCATTAAACTTCACCTATAAGTCTAAAAATCTGAAAGGGGAGAGATAAACATTCAATATTGCATGCAGAAAATAAATCCTTTCTTGCCAATGAGATGCAAATCTCTAAATTTTCTGTATTAAAAATTTATCATTTTACAATAACAGAATCTCTAGTTTTTTCAAAACCAAAAAAGGGGAAGAAAAACACTCCCAAGCAGGCCTAGAATGGCTTCTCGCCTTTGGCACTACAACTCTGCTCGCAACGGTTTTTGACCCTCGTATCTGTCCTTGGATTTTGATTTTAAACCCTCTAGAAATGCTCTCTGTTTCACCCTGTGACGCTTTGCTTCATCTCCCAGATCGCTTCGTTTCACCTTCCTCGCCTTTTCATTGCTTTTGACTTTATGCTCAACATTGAGACGCTTGATCTTCTCTATGAACTATAATGCTTCTACAGCCCTTACACCTGTATGCCACATGTTTCGTGTTTCTCTGCATGTTCCATAATGGCCCCCTGTAAATCATGACCAAAAATAGCATGTCACGATATCGTGAAATTTTTTTGTCTGTAGCTTCGTTCCTTTACCTGCATCACGAAAACAAGACATGTCACGAAATTGTGATGTTTTTCGGCCAATAGCCTTGTACACCACCATGCACAGCAAAAATGAGACATGTCGTGAAATCGTGACATTTTCCTGTATGCAGCCTTGTCAGCCTTCATGCACAACGAAAATGATACATGTCATGAAATCGTGAAATTTTTATGCTATCGGGCCATGTGGGTGCAACCTATCATGAAATCGTGACGTTTTTCTGCTTCGGGCTATGCAGATGCAACCTGTCATGAAATCATGACGTTTTTCTCTATCACTGGGTTTTGTTGCACTTAGTCGCAAAAACACGACATGTCACGAAATCGTGACACTTTTCTCTTCTACACCATCTTCTGCTTTCTGTCGTGAAATCGTGATGCTTTTCTCTTTTAGGCTGTCTTGCTGCAACTTGTCGCAAAATCATGATGTTTTTCTCTTTCGAGCCTCGAGGATGCAACCTATCATGAAATCGTGACACCTTTTCATTTTGTTGTGTATTGTTGTACCTAGTTGCGAAAACATGACATGTCACGAAATCATGACACTTTTTTCATTTGGCATCATCTCGTTGTTTCCTGTTGCAAAATCATGACGCTTTTCTATCCCATACCATCTCGCTATTTCCTATCGTGAAATCGTGACACTTTTTCATATGGCATCATCTCGCTGTTTCCTGTCATGAAATTGTGACACCTTTCATCTTTGCCCTTCATCTCGTCTTCAAGTTGCGAAATGGCGACATGTCACGATATCGCGACAACTTGTCATTTCGTACACTTTGGCAGCTTTCTGTCGTGAAATCACGACGCATTTTCATTCCTGGTTGTCTCACTGCTTTATGTCGCGAAATCGTGACACCTTTTCATTCCTTTCACTTTGGCAGCTTTCTGTCGCAAAATCATGACGCCTTTCATCTTCGTACCCCTTGGATGCTTCCTGTCATGAAATCGTAAATGATTTCTCTTTCCATACCACTTGGCTGCTTTCTGTCATGAAATCGTGACATCTTTTCATTTGGCATGTCTTGCTGCTTCAGGTCACGAAAACGTGACATGTCGCGATATTGCGACAATTTTAGTGCCTTGCCTTGTTTGACTGGTTTGATCGCGATTTTGTGACATGTCACGATTTCGCAACAATTTTCCATTCTGTCTTTCTCTCTCCTCTATGGACCGCGATTTCACAGCACGTCGCGAAATCGTGACATTTTTCGATCAACACCTCTTCTTGCTTGCTTTGACCGTGATTTTATGACATGTCGCGATATCGCGACACTTTTCACTTTGTGCTGCATTCTGTTGCTCTTAGCCGTGAAAACGTGACATGTCATGAAATCACGACACTTTTTCATTCTACCACTCTTCGCTTGTCTGGGCCGCGAAAGCTTGACATGTCGTGATATCGCGACGTTTTTTCATTTTTGGCCGCGACGGAGCAACATGTCGCGATATCGCGACAAATTTTTCATTTTCTGCCACGATGGAGCAACATGTCACGATATCGCGACACTTTTTCATTTTCTGCCACGATGGAGCAACATGTCGCGATATCGCAACACTTTTTCATTTTTGTGAAATTTTGTTTTTTTCTTGATTCTTTAGCATCTGGGTCACAGCAACCTTCTGGGAAAGCATACAAAAAGGTGGGTCCCCAATTTTGGGGTGTGTTGTGGATCAACCACAACAAAATGCAAGGTAAATATCATTATCAGTGCAAGAAAATTGACAAAAATGAAGGGTTAAAATATTTATATTTTAAGCCCAAGAGGTTTGGGATAAAGCTCCAAGTGATGGGTTAAAAGGTTGAAGGACCTAGTTTAAAAATCCTAAAGGAAGCAAGTGACTAAGGCTCAAAAAGGAAATAATATTATAATAGTTTAATATTATAATATTAAAGTTAAAAGGTTAAAGCCTAAAGTTAAATTATAAAATAATTATAATATTTTATAACCCAAGGTGGGTTTTGGCACCAACTTTAAAAAGAATTTTTAAATTCTTAAAAGCATTAATGTTCGAAGCATGGTGGAAAATCCATATAAATATGGATAATTTTCCTAGCTCTAAGGTGGTATTCGATGTGTGTTTCAAGTGTTTAATGTGCGATTGATTCGAATAACCGGCATGCACAATCATGAGAAGAAGAAGACAAATTGCTATTTTAAAAAGGGATAAAAGGCTCTGACATGTATAAGGATAAGATCATGGGATCTTACCTCCAACCAAGTGGTTGGCCTAGCAGCAGACTAGATAGTGTTAAGGTGTAGGCGGACAGTAGGTCGTGAGTTAGATTTTGGGCAGTGATAGTTTTTAAAAGACTTATGTTGGTAAGGTAGTGTGAGCGGAAGTCAAAATACAAATCGTGCGCTAACATCTTCATGTGGGCAGTTGGCCTAGTGGTAGCTCACACAGCATGAGCGCACTGGCAGGTAGGATGTGTTATGGTTAAGTCTCACTTGCGGTAATTTTGGTAACCAAAATATTTTGTTAATGCCTAAGGTTGAGTTGTTAGGCGCTTAAGGTGTGTTTGGTTGTTAGGCACTTAAGGTGTGTTTGGTTGTTAGCACCATTGGACTTAGGGAGCTATAAGGAAATTTTTTTTATTTTCTACCATTGTTTAGAAGAAAAATATAATGGAGAATGTATTTTTTTGAAGTGTTATTTTATGGAGTAATAAGGAAATTAATGGCAAATATTTTTAGGTATGTTTCTTGATATTTTAAGTGGGAGATAAAAGGTGTATAATGTACCTTATCATTTGTAATATTTGATTCAATTTTGAAAGACTTAGTTCATGAGTTAATGTTTTATTTTGAGAAATCAAAAGAGGTAGAGTGTCGGTCTGGAATAAATTGTGCACATAATTTGAAGGTTTTCTAACTCATAAAGAGGCGTTGTACTAGCCCTTTTATAGTTGCAAAAGATAATGTATTGAAGCAGATTTTTGAAGACATATCTCCATAAGAGCAAGCTAAAAGGTATGGGCATATCATTCCTTGGTTTAAGTGTTTGTTGAAATAATTTTTTTGGAACATAAGGTGGAGTGAAAAGGATTGTTTGATAAGCATTTTTGGAAATATTTGAGTGAGGTTTTTTTGTGCTTCATTGTTGAATATTTTGAAAACATTTGGGATATAATTTGAGAACAATTTGTGCTTCTATTGTTGAAAGGGTTTGAGATATTTGTGCTAGAAATTGTGAACTACTTGTGCTAGGGTTGAAGATAAGTTTTGCATCTTTGAGAAATCCTTTTTGAGCATGTGTTATAAACAATTATGATCATGTCTTGGAGCATATTTGAGACATAATTAAGAGCAAGTTTTTTCAAGCCTTGTGTTAAGGATTGAGGGTAGATTTGAGCAAGTCTTTGAGAAGGCTTGAAGGTATTTTTGAGCAAGTCTTTTTTTAAGACCTCAGATAGATTTGATACAAATTTTAGTGCATATTTGTGAGCAAAGTTAGAGTATATTTGTGATACATTTGAGATAGAGTTTAGTGCAAATTTGTGATTAGAGTTAGAGTAGATTTGTGACAGATTTGAGATGGATTTTGGTGCAAATTTGTGAGCATATTTAGAGCAGATTTGTGCTAGAATTGGGATATATTTTTATGTATATTTGAGACAAAATTGAGACCAAGATTTGGAGGTGATAGAGCAAAAAGGAAAAAAGTATCCAGTGGATAGAGATCCATTAGCCATTGTAGTGGGGACAGAGGTCTCCTATGGAAAGAGATCCATAAGCTAGAGCAGCTGGGGAAGAAGTCTTCTAGAAGATCACCAACTAGAGTAGAGGAGGTAGATTTCTCCTATAGAAATATCCACAAATTAAAGCATAGGGGATTGGTGTCTCCTTTGGATAGAAGTCCATAAACATTGTAATAGGGATTGGATTCCCAAAATATTCATTGAGAAAAATTTATAAGAAATATTTTCTCCGTGGAGTAGCCCACATTGGGTGAACCACATTAAATCATCTCTCATGTGTGTGATGATGTGTGCATTGTTATCTACTTTGATATTATTATTGTTATAATTTGGATTGAAAAGTAAAATGTTTTATCTTATATTGTTCACCCCCATCTCAGTATAAGCTTATGTTCTTCATTAACAATAGAACTTTGCTTGTTAATAAAATATTACATCATACAACATTCTAATAATCATCTTATATGAATGTAAAAGCATTATCTCATTAAAAGTAAAATAGCATTTACTTCTTTCATCATATGCAATATCCATGATCTATCTAGATATCATCATACTAGAGAGTAAATACAACATCAATGCTTAACAACAATTTACAAACCATAAATAGAAGTACACAACATATACCTTGGGAACCCTCATGGGGAATAAACCCAACCTCCAAAATATGTTTCTCCTCTTATTTCATAAACATAAGTTATCATAATTACAAAAATATATAAAGGCATCCCTCGACTCCTTTCTCTAAATCAATTATGCAACTAAGGAGATTACTTTATTTCTTTTTACAAATCATGATGAAATTAAGGGAATTCCACATTTACTTTCTCTAAGCCATAAATACAATACATAAGAATCTCACAAATTCTTATGCCTACATGTTTATGAAATATCATCGGTTACATATTAAGGAGAAATTTCATCAGTTGCCAAGAGGGAACCCCATAATTCCCTTGAGAGTGAAACCCACATTCATTCTCTGACCTGGATACCATCATTCCATTTTAATAAATCAGGTCTAGTAATTATATAAGGTTTCATGACATATGGAGAGATCCCATACTCTCTCCAATATTAGGTCCCATACCTAATCTTCCCTCATCCATTCACATTTCACAACTTAGATAATTTCCACCATATTATTGTTTGATCAAAATCATGTTAGGATCATTCATATGGTTACACTAGAATCCCTACAAATCTATCATATTACAACTTCTTTGTCTTGTATCCTATAAAATAATGTTTCCTCATAGTCATAAATTATCCTTTTTAATCTATCAAACAAGATTGCTCCTTAAACCTGAAACTACCTTGTAATCCATAAAACAATATTACACCTTAATCATGATTAACCTCATAATCATAAAATAACCTTGTAATCTATCAAACAAGATTACAAATCCACCTTGTAATCTATCACACAAGATTACACCTCTAAACTCAAATCAACATTCTAATCTTTCACACAAGATTACACCCTTAAACTTAAATTAACCTTGTAATATTTGACACAAGATTACACCCTCAAACTCAAATTAACCTTGTAATCTATTATACAAGTATTACACCCCTAAACTCATATTAACCTTGTAATCTATCATACAAGGATTATCCAAAATTATGGTTACCTAGTAATTTTGGCATTGCTTCCTTCATAGTCCAAACACCTTCTTTCCATAAAAAATCCTATTGCTTTGCGACCCCATGATTAGTTCTAGGGGAATTAATCTTCCCTTTAAAGCCTCCTCTACAAATATAAATTATTTAAAATAATTCATACTTCACATGTATATTATTTACAATAAAACTATCAAGGCTCAAACAATATTTGATCTAGTTATATTCCATCAATAATTATATCTAGAAGCTAGCAAGCTACCCTTGCAAATTGACCCATATATTTCCATTTATTAATTTTCATCAATGGGTTGGCCAAATAATATTAAATTTAATCCCTAAATTTGATCTTAGGTTCCTTGGTTTTTCCTTAATAATTTCATCCAATGTTAGACATAATATTCCATAGACAATTACAAACTCATTACTAATCTAAGCCTATCCTAGTATCTCATGTGCCTTAGTTCTTTTATAAGAATAATTATTTTTATCTTGCCATTGGCTATTAATTGAATTAGGTAAATAAAACTATAAAGGGATTGGTGAACCAAGGGAAAAATGGTTCTTCATGCATCTAGGTAAGTCTAAACATGCATAGACCAAACCTACCCAATTGGTCAATTTTGAGCATACGACAAAAACAAGTAGCAAGGTCAAAAAAACCAGATATGCTAACACCTAGGACCATTGCTCTAATTTTAGGGCTTATGTTTTAGACAACCATATAACATAGACAATAATCATCCAAGGGATGGTAACCCAGTCATATTAGTCAAAAATATGCACAAATATTAATGAGCAGTGGTATGGTTTTGCAGGCAGGAGAAGGTAATTGGTTGGGTAGGGCTTAACCAAAATCTAAGTCTGGATGCTTGGCTATATACTTCTAAGAGTGAAGTAGCTTTTATAAGGCTTTTGTCATACCACATAGTGCATGTAGGATAAAGGTTAATATGATAGCCTCAAACCCTTGTTGCCCTATATTACATTGACACCGCAACAATTTAGGGGTCGGTAGCGACAATCCTATCCATGACATGCATGATATATTTGAGCTTACATCACTTGGGAAATACATTCAACATAATTATTCATATGGGGAGGAAGATATAATTATCATGTTGGCATTTGATGCCAGGGAGGGGGGTAATTTCCCTTTGTCACGGCTAAGAAGGGTCTGGTTGGATTACTATTTCAAAAGCATAGAATGGTAATTATAGGGGGGAATTCAATGGCTATGAGGTATCTCTAAGCCAAATTCTAGTTGGATTTAGATTATCTCCATTATTGTACTAAGAATATTGATTGGATCTCGACTTATGCAGGTTCAAGGTAACAAAAACACATGTCTGTAGATGCCATTATGGGTGATCATCCCAAAGATATAAATTCCTTTTAATGATGTCTCAACTTTTAGCCAATTCCAGATGATTCCAAACCTATTAAAAAGGTTTAGCTCATGCTAATATCACAAAATAATTGTTTGATATAGGTTGAGTGATGTTCGATCACACTAGGAGTCAACAGATCATTTGTAGTTTCTACACATGGAATCTCAAGTTTACTGCTCACCAAGAGATCATATACAAAGAATCTTATGTCGACTATTATGCTTTATCACATTATCTAAGCTTTATCCCTTGCCATGTTTCAATATTGTGCATAGATATATTGAGTGGACAACATGCCACAGTGTGATATGAATCATCAATTATCCCACATTTGATACTTAGTGGGGAAGAGGGAATATAAGAACAATAGGAAGCGGATAAGGGTATAGCCATCGAGTGGAAGCCTCCAAAGATTCCATCGGTGGTGATGAGTGTGGACTTTACCATTCCATCGACAAAGGTTAAATGATGCTTGTAATTAGTTTGGGCCTTTGCTAATATAGGGAAGACCATGACTAATTTTATTTCTTAGAAAGAGTAGATATGTCCCAATGCATATTTAATCAAGGTTCAACAACTAAGAGTTATAAATCATATCATTGCTAAATTTGGCATTATCTGAGTAGATTATAGCAGGGTTAACTACCAATATCCTAGGATAACTACCAATATCCATTCATAATTGAGGTATACTACCATGAGTCCCATAACATCACCTATAAAATGAAACTAGAGAAATAATATAAAACCACATAGTAGCATCGTTTCATGCAAAGGTAAACTATATATAAAATTAAATACAATGAAACTTAGTCAAGGAGAGACCCAACTGTTAGAATTATAAAATAACTTCATATTATTCAATGATAGAAGCTTTTCTTAAATAGAAAATATGTACAATCTAATCCATCGGATCATAACAAACTAAGTTAATCTTATCCACTCAAACTTATCCTAGTAACAACTTAGTATATGGAATATTAATATTCTAACACCCCCATTAAGTGGTACTAGGATATATCAACACCCCCCTTAAGTGATACTAGGAGGTAGAAAAAAACAACAAAACTAAACAAGTGGCATATCCACAAGTATGAGTCCCAACAACAAGGCCTGATAAGGTACTCATGTACAATATATGCATAAGAAAACTCTGTTGGAGAGATGAAGAAAAAACCACCTGCCAGAATAGAATAAGAAGAAGGAATATGTGCATGGAGGATGGAGAGGAAGGAATATGTCCTCTTCAACCCCCCTGCCATAAAGAAGCCTACAAAGGGTCCATAAGATGTCTCAAAAAAATTTGATACTCATCACCGAAAGAATGAAACCATACCCCCAGACTGGTGCTTATGACATAGATCAAGGCTTTGAGCCATGAAAAAAGGTCACTAAAAAAACCCCTTGAAACCAAAGTGTCTCACAAAAATAATATTGTGAAGATAGTGTGGAAAGAACCACAAGAATCACAAGGGATGTCCAAATTGACTCCACAAGCATAAGTAGTGGTTTCCACCTATATGAACACAATGGGATGATAACAAGGTCCAGAAAGAGTGGAAAAACAATTTTCTTCAAGGGAATGTGAAAATAAAAAGGGCATCAATGTAGTGTTTTGAATGCATCCTTGTGGAGACCTCCTCATCCTAGAAAAATTCATGGGTAACCAGCTGTTGCATCTGCCAGGTACTATAGAGAATATGACTAGTTACAAGGTTCACTATAACAAATGTCTGGGAGTGTCAGGTTCAACCAAGAATGCACTCCATGATACAATAAATTCAAGGCCAAAAAACATAGGTTAAACTACCTCAAAATTGAAATTCGATGTCACTATTGTGACCTTCTCATAAAAACATTTTCGACGAATATAAATACCCCTATTTTCCACATTTAAAGGGACCTTCATTTTGTAAAAAATAGCAAGTCTTCTTCTTTCCTCACAAGGGAATATTCCAAAACAAACTCTCGAAATATAGCATGGTTTTAAAAAAAAATATACCCTTAACCATATTGCCTGTCGAGGTGGGGCCTGTTGCACTATGCAGCACACACTCCCGCCAAGGTGAGGCCTAGTCTTGAGTACGAATCCCCATGTCAAATCCACGTAGAAGGTGGGCTAGCATTTATTTACGCCCACCTTTCTACACCACACCTACCATTAATGGTAGAAATCTACCAATTTGCATTAAAAAAATCTACACTAATGTAAATTTTTTAAAAAATAATGGTATAGTGGACATAGTACAATGTGCACAACAAGCAATATGGGACAAAAAAAAAGGACCACGTGGCCTAGATCATTATCCTCACTATTTTTCTATTGCTCCAAATAGTTAGAGCTCTTGCAAAGTTTCATCCTTGTAGCCCCATTGGCTTCGGCATGAGTGCTGACTACGAGTTTTCTACCAAAAAATAGAAGTCAGGATCCTTAGAGCAAAAAGTGCTCCCATTTCATTGTTGGAAGATAGAATTAGAGACCATAGTTTACACAATGCCACCGTTAAAAATCACCCTCCAAAAATTGCAAATCCATCATTATGGAAAGCCTAGCTCAACCACCATAATGTGCTACGTAGCCATAAGTACGCATAATATCCTCCATAGAGGAGAAAATTAAGAAAGTTTTTTTAATCACTCTTTGTCAAAAAAATACCAGAAGCACACCTCGTGAATAGAAAAATTCTCCTCCACCATGGACTTTACCTTCATCATGATCTCCCCTAATTTGGCCAGCTTCGGTATCCCCACAATGATCCATTGCAGTGCATCGTAGCCCTGCCACTTCACCACGCAAAAAAAGTCAAACATCCGATATCACAGTAAAACCTCCAAACTCCTAAAAGTCATGAATTATGGCCTTAAATCTCAAACACCTTCCCATCGACATGGTCAACATCACAATAAGAGAGGAAGTGTGGTCAAGCTCAAACACCTTCCCACTAGCATCATTGATCGATCTCAGCATAAGAAGTGTGCAATTGCATTAAAAATGATTGCATCATTTTCAAAAATGCCTTCTAAGTCTCAAATGCAGATATTAGATCTACAAAATGCCTCCCCAGGTTTGATTTACACATCTGCATCTCTGCTCACATCAGGGCCAAACCACTGCCAGGCTATAGTGTAACATGTAGTAAATTCACGCCAATGGGAAGGTGTAATTTTTAAAACCAAACTGACAGTCTTCTTCTGCTTCACCACCCATGCTATCACACAATGCTCCTACACACTAAGAAAACTATGACGATCAGATGCTACACATGGGATGATACAAAAACCAATAAATAGTTAGTTGCTCTCAAGTTTGATCTCCTCTTGCTAGATTTTTTCAACGGTGATGCCAGTTAAATCAGGAATGCTATCGTTTCCATTGTTGTTGGTTTTGGCATGGGAATGGGATTGCAACTTGTGATTGGTACACGGCTCCATGGCATAAACTAAAATCCAAAATGTAAAAATTACCTCCACCATAAGCTTATCTTACTCATTCTGGTAAAAATCCACTCTTCTATTTATTTTGACAGCTGTTAGATGCCGTGAATTTTTTTTTCTATCACCAGGAAATGTTGGCATCAATTTTCCTATTCTCTCCCAACACCACCAGTAAGATGATTAAAACCATTGAATTTATATCCACCAGATCAAGCATATCATAGCCACAAGAGAAAATTAACTACCACATGTGCATCTGTGCGCTCTCTTCATGAATGCAGCTCTGGTTGGGTTGTTTTATGGTTGTAGGCAATGAAAAATAAAGGACCACTGTGCCAGGTACATCCTTAACTTAAAAAAAACAACATATCCACTTTCTAGATCGAAAAAATCATGGTTCAACACGCGACGTTGGTATTTCAAATTTTTGACTAATCATGGGGGCTTGTGACTGCTCAAATAATTTGTTGCTACACTAAAAAAAAATCATCAGCTCCAAGACTTGGCATTCGCCCACTCTCGAAAAACAACATCTCACTCTCTGTCTTGCATGCCATCCTCCTCCAATTGGACTCATTCATGGATTTTTCCTTCACAATTTGCATCACTAGCTTATGGAAATATTCTATCTAATCATATGCAATCCATTGATATTGTGCACTCCATCCTTCACGTTGGGCTCGAGAGATATTGCTAACATCATGCTTCTAATTACAAAACACCATGTCACACCCTCGTAGTGCTCAGCCTCTAGAATGCACACACTAGGATATCACCATCAAACAACAAACAACAAACAACAAACAACAAACAACAAACAACAAACAGGCCCACGTCTGCCACAAACAAATAAACTCGAATGGGCCAAAAAAACCGCTTACAAAACACATCAATGAATAATCTCTTGCTGCAATTTGAGTATATCCTTCCCGATCCTCCATGCGCAATGAAAAAAAACACGTTGGTCCAAAATCATCAGGAGAGGAATACAATGTGACATCAATTTGTGTTGTAGGACCATGTACAATAGTTGTGCTCATCACCTCTCCATGATGCAACATTGGAGATATCCACGTGACGACAAATAGGAATACTGCTCAATTCCATTGAGATCAGAGGAAGTGATTTGGGGCCACCACTCACCATTAAAAGCATGTAAAACAACACTGATCATGGCAAAAAAAAAGGTTGCTTGATCTAAAAAGTCCAAGAGGGACCGCCAATGACATGTGACACCAATGTGATTAGAAAAATTTACATAGGCAAAAATATCACTCTTTCGAACAAGAAAAGAGCTTGGAATGAGGCGTTGTGCAAAAATAGTGTGGTCTTGCACAAATGTATCAGCCCCGACATGAGGACAAAGGCTTCAATGGAGGTGCATGCCCCAACAATAGATCGTGAACCAGATCTGAAAACTAAAGAACACTTGAATGCCAAGCAACTGCAAAGAAATATCACCTAGATTTTATGCCCTCCTATGAACAAAAATCTAAAAGAAAATAAATTCCCATAAAATTGGTAGCCATGAAAACTTTTGGTTTATGATCCATAAAGGATGGAGAGCATACTCCCTCAGTTTTGAAAAAATGGCCAAAGGGAAAAATAATTGGGAGGAAAAAAAAGAGGGGGGGATTTCCATGAGGAAAGTCCCCCCATGAGGAAAAGCTCCTTAGGCTCATAGGGCAGGGAAATCCTGCTCTGATACCATGTTAGAATTATGAAATAACTTCAGATTATTCAATGATAGGAGCTTTGCTTAAATAACAAAGATGTACAATTTGATCCATCGGATCATAACAAACTAAGTTAATCTCAACCACTCAAACTTATCCTAGTAAAAAATTAGGATATGAAATATTAATATTCTAACACCAACCTAATACCTCTTCTCCTTGAATAATTCCACTATGTTATCTTCATCCCCTTTTTTCCTCGGTCTTTCTCCATAATTTTTCTGCCAAGATTGCCTTTCCCAAATTCACTCATCTTGATCAAAGCCTTTAATTGAAGCTTAGTAGTCTCTCAAGACCTTCTAGTTTCTAATATACCAAGGTAGAGAGCATATTCCCTAGGCCCCAGATTTCCTCCTCCATTCCATTACTTGCCTCCATTTTATAATTTTTTCTAGCTCCTCTTCCCTTATGAGCAAGTGGGTGGATAAAATATTAAAATACTAGAAGGAACCTTCTTGGAGTTCACCCAAATAGTAGGATTCCATTTTTATTATTTAAAAATTAGGGACAAGACAAGAGAGGGTAAGGTGAGAGTACTTTGCTCATTTTTTGCCTTCCCTTTTTTCCAAGTGCACCTGCAAATCCTACATTAATACTATTGGGAAGGAATCATGTGACATGGAGAATAGTGCATCCACTAGACAAATATGCATATTTTTATTATTAAATTATGACCTTGTCCTTTTTGGGTCTTTTCAAAATTGGACAAATTTTGGTGTGCACCTAATTGTAATAAATTAGGTTTATTTTAATAAGTCACTTTTGTGGAGGATAATTTTTCCAAATTAATCCTTTGCAAAAGTCTTATTTTACTTTTCTCAAAACCTTACCAAAATCTTAATTTTATTCAAAACCCTTCCAATTAACTTGGTAGAGTGTAGTTTGCTTCAATTAGGGATTTTATGGAATAATTAGGGCTTATCATACCCTAATTTAATTGATTAGATTCTTTTTTATTAATGTTTGTCAACATTAGTAAGGCTTGGTAAATGCTAAAATGTAAGTATTAATTGATCCTCTGGATCAATTAATGTTTTCTAAGAAATCCAACGGGCGATCCATAAGACATAACTTAAGGTATGTGAAAGAGAGATATATGTGGTACCAAGCTATTATGAAAAGAGATTCACCCTATCAATGAAACTTTCTTAAAATGAAATCCATGTACGTGGGTGTAACTTCCCTATATATTTAGAATTTCTCAATTTCAGGATTTACTTTTAACAATAGTGACAATTAGGATAAAAAATTACACAATAAATGATTTTCTTATTTCTCCTTGATGATTTATAGGATCAATGCCCATATACCATTATGGTAGCTATATTAGGCTATAGACATAGTAGATTAATGCAAAAAAATTACCTGTAAATGCAAGCTAGAGGTGTCATTCATATCAAATGCTACGAGTATGCTTAAGCATAAGTTTGATTTGTGTACACCGTATGAAAAATGAGATGTCGATCACTGTTGAGAATGCACCTTCTTTAAAAAATAAAGTTTTACTACCACCCCTTTATTTTATTTTATTTCTAAAAAACCCACTATAGTTTTCTCTTCAATTCTTTGACCTTAATCAACTATAGAAATTTGTAAAATATTTTTCCTAAGTAGATTTTTTCTTTAATGAGTTTTGACCCCTCAACCCCTATTTATCTATTTTTTAATATTGTCTTTTAACTTGCTGACTTTCCAAATAACTCCCATATGCACATATTATACCTCCATCCTTTTAAATAGACAAGTAAAAAGCTTAAATTAAAAATAAATTTATCAGCTGCACTCTCCTGACTACCATTATCAACAATCCTTCTTCTATATGAGATGTACATGTACATGCATGCATGGTTACTACCTTTACTTAAGGAAAAACGTATACATGACAGGTCAAAGCACAGGTAAAAAAACATATACTTCAACCCAATACATATGCTTTCAGGGTGTAGATGCTTTTAGGGTGTATAATGTCTCCTAATAGGTCAAGACACAAATGCTTAGAATAGACATGATTGTGGCTTATTCAGTACTCACCATTATACAATTGTCTCCTAGTGAAATTTGTAATTTTAATTGCACTTCTACCTCAAATGCTAAGCTAAAAATATTAAAAAAAGTATTTGGCTTATATTAACAAGGTAATGATGGTAAATTAACAATATATTAATAGGGTAATAATGGTAAATTAGAAGGGTATTAACTGAGTAAATTAACATAAAAGTAAATGTCTTGTAAAGATATTTGATTGGTCTTGGAAAGTTTAGGTTTTGTATTGGTGCCCAAGAATAAAGTAGCAAGAGTTAGTGATAAACAAAATGACTAATGGCTTTTATGTAGGAAAAGAACTTCTCACAAACAACAAAAATCCCTTGAATCAACACTTTCTTTACTACAAAATTTCTTCACAATAACTTAAATTTGTCATTCTTCATCCACTTCTAAACTTACCCTTTTTTTTCTTTACTAAAAAATTATCCACATTACCTTTGAATAGCCTCCTCAAAATATTATCTTCTTACACTAGAAAAAATTCATAGTGATCTGAGAAAAAAATTGGACAACACTTTTGGATTAAAAAATAGGGTTATGTTGCTCTTATACCAATAATGAATAGAGCATATAATATAATGGAATTTTTTGGTAAATATTTAATTATCAAAGGTTGTACATGCACATATATAATATGGTGTCTCTTGGATTCGTAAGAGGATCTTAATGTTTCCAATTCCTTTGGAGATCAATACTCCATATTTTGTCTCTTCAAATTTCTCTCAAATAATGTAATAATAATTATCTAACATTATCATGGTATTTTAACTAACCAACTATAATACGACTACATTCTTATAGTTTTTCAATAAATTGTGTTAAATCATGATAGCATTATTTTAAAATTTTCAAGAAAGCATATTATATCATATAAATTTTTAACAAGCCATGTACCTTTGACATTCAAATTAGGGTTCCTCTTCATAATGCACTGACACAATGACCTAAGAATCTTACACCTCTTCTTGGTGTGTAAATATTCCTTTCGCATAGCATACACCTACAAAATAAATTATCGCTTAGGGAGCTCCTTTTTTGTTTGTTGGTAGCATGTAGCTCCTTAAAATATCAATTTCTTTTTTTCTAGTCTTCCTTGCAATAGTATACATCTAAATTAAATCTAAATATTTTTTAATTCCTTTTAACAAATCATAGCATTATGATAAATTAAAACCTTTAAGAAGTCTCTATTAAGCCTAACTTATTGTGTTATCATATTCCATATCATTACAAGAAATTTATTTTCTCATTGTATGCCTCATATAAATCTATTCTTTATATATCTCATATCATGTCGACGTTAAGAGAAAATTATAATCATGATTAAATCCATGTCTATATCAGAATTGTGTGCCTTGCAAATTAAACACTAACAATAAATTATATAAAATTTTAAAACAACATTGACCATATATATTATATACGCTAATGAATATATTCAAAATTTTACTATACCAACCTATTAGAAGATCATCTATTATCAACTGATTTTAATGTGTACTTTCATATACATTGAATTTTAAAACTTGTCTTGCAATAAATTGCTTTAAACTTTGAATATCTCCCCTAAAATAAATCCATAATACAATCTTTCTAATTATCATTATTCATATTATTAAAATCTTGTAACTTTATATCAATAATATTATCTAGATTGAATGTATTTTTCTATTTAAAAAAATATATATAATTTTAAATCCTACAAAATAATATATTTATAAAAACTATAAAAGTAGAACTTACATTTCTTAAAAGCTCCTTTGTGGAGAAACCCTAGCTCCCCAAAGGAGCGAGGAGAAAGAAGCTCTGAACCTTGATATTTGCTGGTTGTTGGATGCTCCTCAAGGGAGTGGGTAGCTCTGAACCCTAATATTTGTTGATTGCTATATGCAGATGTTGGGATGTTGTTCTTCTTTTGTGTAATGGTGCACAATTTGTTGGATAGTGGGACGTGGTTCTACTTTTTTGAATTGGTGGATGGGTGTTGGCTCTAGTGCTAAAAAAAAATTGTTAGGGGGACCTGCATATTTCCTCATACCTTATTTTGGGGGTCTGTTCTCATTTCTTGGATGGATTTTAGATTTTGGATCTATTTTCATTGAAAGCTTGCTCTGTTGGGGCATAATTTATTCCTATATATATTTTGGAGAAGTTGTGGGTGATCTCGGGTATCATCTAGTTTTCTATTTTTATTTGCATGATCTTGGAAAGTTTTTCCTCATGATTTTTGACCTTTTTGATGGCTTGTTGGGTCGTTGTCTTTTTAAGAGGGAATTTTTTTTTAGTTTCAAATTTGAGCGGGAAGTTGTTTCATGTTTTTTTTATTTGCAATTGTTTTCCTGTTTGGACTAGGAGGGAGTTTCCAAATTTTAAATCTAATATTCAACAATAATGTGTCCTATTTTCCCTGATATGTGGACCTTCTAGTTTTTTTGAATCTCTAAGATCCTATCAAATTTTAGGTTTGGTAAGCCTTCTAAAATCCTATGGTCCTCTACTAGAGGCTTGATCCATTTATAAAAGGTTTTTGGAGACTTATTTTTTCATTTCACTTTTAGTATTTGAGTGAGAATTTGATTTTTGAATCATTTTAGTGCTCTTGGTTCTGTTTGGATGGGAAATAGTTGTTATTTTTATCCTTGTGTTTGTTTAGGCTCGAGGAGCCTATCAAAACCCTATGGTCCTTTGCTTGAGGTATTATCCACTTGTACAATGTTCTAAGAGCCTTTCAAAACCCTATTTGTAATAGTTTAGAAACCCTTACAAAACCTCCTTGTGAGGTTTAGATAGCCTTCCAAATCCCTTTGGTCCTCTACTTAAGGCCCGACCTTTTTTTAATATTACGAAAGCCTTTCAAAACTCTGCTTAAAGAGGTTTGGGAATCCTTTCAAAACCCCCTTGTTTAAGTTTCAACAAGATTCAAGTTGATATGGAACCTTTGAATCTAAAAACAAGATTCAAGATTATATTACCAGAAAAAAATGTTACATATTTATAGGTCTTGTAGACCCATCATGGAAATATCTAGAGGAATAGAAAGATGTAGAGGGAGACTCACCTATATGTCACAACTTTTATAGGATATTTATTTTTACTAAATATTGATCTCATTATTGTTATAATAAATGCTATGGAAGGCTTAAATCTAGGGGATGTCCATAAAACCCTTTGCTCATCTCAATATTGCCTACCTAATAAAACTCTTGGAAACACACTTATCTCCACATCTTGCATATATCAGTTGATGAGGCCTGGAAATGCCTCAATCATAACATGTTTTGAACACTAAAAATGCCTATAAACTCTTATGTTTTATCTGATATGTTAGTTAAGTTGATTAAATATGTTGTATATTAACTATTTTGCATGATCAATGTATTTGAAATATTATATGCTGATTTTACAACTTTTTGCATAGTTTTGTGTTCTTTTTGCTATGATTTGCTACAATGGGATATGCTTAGAATAATAGCAGCATTTCACTAATCATATTTTGATTTTGTCAAGCATTTATTTCACCTAAATCTGGCAACAGTGCAAGCAAACTGTTGTTGTGCAGCAAAAACTGGTCTTTCCCATGTAAATTCCAGCCAACTGTCCATAAATAGCAAGGCATGGAATTCACATGAGGAAAGGGATGAAGACCATTGGAATTTGATCTTAGGAGATAACCCACCTGAGAGATGCAGAAGAAATCATGGAAAAAGCATACATTTGTTCATTCTGAAGTATCTTCGAAATGAACAGATATCTTCGGAATGAAGAATGCAGCGTCTTTGGAATGAGCGGATCTTCGAAATGAAGAATGCAGCGTCTTCGAAATGAGCGGATCTTCGGAATGAAGCATGCAGTATCTTCGGAATGAGCGATCTTTAGAATGAGAATGTAGTATCTTTGGAATGAGCGATCTTCGGAATGAGAATGCAGTATCTTCGAAATGAGCGATCTTCGGAATGAGAATTGCATTGTCTTCGGAATGAAGCCACTTATCTTCGAAATGAAGAACATAATGGTTTCTTTGACTTGTTGACCAATTTTTGAAGCCGAAAAAAGGGAAATAAAGGTTGGAAAAGGTAAAGGGAAAGATCTTCCATCTGTCTTTGCCGTCATTGCCGACCAAAGCCATCATTAAGGGAAAGATCAAGTTTTAGTCCTCTTCTAGGATAACACCAGAATTTGTTGCAGCATTGTAGGATTAGATCTTTTGAGATATTCTTTGTTTGTAATCAGATTATAGGATAGCTATAAATATTGCTCCCGTTCAGGTTGAGCCTAGTAGAGAGGAAGTAGAAGGATAGAAAATAGAGTAAGGAAGCTAGCAGAAAATATAGAGTATAGCTAGAAATTGACTGTTACAGTCCTGTAACAGTTTTTTAGTAGAATTCTTGTAATCATGTCTTTTGATCAATAAAGTGCACCAGTTCTATTTCATATTGCTTGTAAATGAGTGTGATTAAGATTTAGAAAGAGAGAGAGACTTACACCTTCTTCTGGACAAAGAGGCTGGCCACTTCCAGACCTAGGAGGAGGACTAACAAAGCAGGTTTTTATTCTGATTTTGTTGCAGCAGAATGAGTTGTAGAACTTGTTATTTCAATTGCTTGTAAACAGTTGACAATATTTGCAGTCTTAGTTTACTTTTTCTTAGATTAACCTTGTGCTTAATGTTTTAGTTGCAACCTTACTTTCAGCAAAGCCTCCACTTTATTTCAGACTGTTTTCTAGAATTTACTATTTTTCAGCAATTCCCTGCATTTTATGTTTTGCTGTTAAAACCTGAACAGAAGATTGACAACCTTCTGTTGCAGAACTTTGATAGTTTTTATTTCCACATTAGATCTAGACTTTCATTACTGCAAAAGTAATTAGATTTCCTTTTTGCAATTAGGATCAGACTTTCAATTCTGCAACTGTTATTTCTGCAATATAATTAGGTCTTATTCTGCAATTGTAATTAGGACTTCATTTCTGCAGTTAATGATTAGTTTCCAATTCTGCAACTTAGATTAAGATTTAATTCATGCAATTTAGAGATAGGAATGTTCCAAAACCCCCACACAACCGGTTCCACCAATAAGACCTGTTGCTCTAGATTGACCTAAGTTATAGTTGTTTCACTTCTTCTTTCATAGATAGCCTTGTACACTACCTTGGATTGATAGATTCATTGAGAATTAATGATGGTATAATGACTACGCATCATTTTGGCACCGTTGCTAGGGAATAGTGTTGTCAGAAGAAAACAAACAGTCCAATAGCTGTAATCAGACTAAACTATGAGAATTCAGGTTAAAATCTGAATACAACAGTTAAGGAAGATAACAACTATTGACTTAATTTATGTCATTTAAGAGTAAACATGAATGAGTAAGTCTAGGGATGAAAAAGGTAGAAATACCCCAAAGGATCCCTGGCTTGTCCCATTAAGGAGATCTTCACGCCTAAGGGGTGAATCACCTATGTTTGAATTACCTGAAAGATTGATAGAAAAATCACCAGTCTCACCATCATTAGAACATTCTGAGATAGGAAAATCACCAATTGTATCATCATCAGAATATCTTAAGAAAGACAATTCATCAGACTCATCATCAACAGAGAGGCTTGGACCTCTTGAGAGAACAATTTGGGAAGCTTTAACTTCTCCCAACAAATAGGAAACTATGGCAGAAGGAGGCAATATAGATGGCCAACATGGTTATGTTCATAATGAAGGAGATGATCAGGATATACTCCAACCGTCCAGAACATTTGAATATCCTATTCATCTGAATCCAACACAAAACTCTCCCATGAAGACCATTTCACCTTCAGTACTTCCAACCTTTCGAGGTGTTGTATCTGAAGATCCTGACCAATTTTTGTTTGAATTCAAGGTAGTGTGTCAGACCTATGATTATATAAATGACAATCAAAAACTTAAGGTTTTTCCCTCAACTCTCAAGGATTCAGCATTGCGCTGGTTCATGAGCTTAGAGCCAAATTCCATAAGAACCTGGGATCAAATGGAGACTGTCTTTTTAGACAAATATCAAGAATATTGCCGTGTAAGGAATAGAAAAGATGAGTTATTCAGAATCAAGCAGGAAGATGATGAGACCTTGGAAGATTATCTTGATAGGTTCTCCTTTGTTCAAAGGAGATGTGGACTTGTAGAACCAGAATTATGTAAAACCATATTTTTGAGAGGATTGCAAGATGAATCCGAAGAAGTTCTGGATTTGATGGGAAAAGGGGATGTAACCACTCTCAATAATGAGGAAATTATGGATCTCTACAGGAATTACTCTCGCACTAAGCAGAGAAGAAGAAAAAGCCGCACAAATGGCACTGATGTAAAGGACCTGATAGAGGAACTTGCAAATTTCAAAACTGATATCCTAGTGCATCTAAACACTACTTTGGGGGAAATGTCTGCAAAAGCAAAAAACATAGAACCTTTGGCAATTTATTGCCCAAGATGTAGAAATAAACATGCTTTGCAGGAATGTCCTTTGAATAAAACATCTATCTCAGCCATTTGTAGTATCTGTTCAAAAAGGCATTCAAGTGATCAATGCCACCTGCTACCACAACTCAAAACTGTGTTAGAAAACCAGGTCGAGGAACTCAACTATATTGGACCAAAACAAGGGGGAAATTTCTCTCAATATCAAAATCCCCCTCATTTTCCTACAAATTGGGGGCATAATCCTAGTACTATGCCTTGGGGACAATCAGAACCACCCCAACGTCCTTGGAATTATCCTCAATGGACAAATTCCCAAGAATGGCCACAATCAAATTGGAGTAACCTAGCCTGGAATCAGAATCAAAACAACCCCTCATGGAATCAAAACAACCCATCTTGGAATCAAAACAATCCAGCTTGGAATCAAAATCAGGCTAATCCACATTGGATGCAAAACCAACCACAGTGGAATCAGCAATACCAGTCCTATCCAAGGCAACAAAGGAATCAAGGTCAAACTCAGCATTTGTTGCCTGCACCTAATCAAAATTTTCAAGAAAAACAATAGCAAACACAGCAAGTGAAACAACCTCAATTGCCAGCTCAGCCAATCACTAATCCAAACAGTGTGAGACAGACACCTCCTGTCTATGTGGCTGAAGCTGAAGAAAATGTTGAAATTAATGTTCTTGATTGTAGTGACATCCAACTTCGTTCAGGGAAAGTTGTACCTGAACCAATTTCAATTGAAGTCAAAGAAAATGAAGAGCAAGAATCATCAGAACCAGAGAGAATCCAACCAACAATAGAAACAGAAAAATTGGAACCAACAATAGAGAAAGAGACACAAGCAGAACAATTACCAAGGATAATTCCATATCTTGAAAGACTTAATGCAATACCAAAAAATTCTGAGTCAGAATTGGTCAAAGAACTCAAAAAGTTGACTATCTCATTGCCCTTATTGCAAGCTATTAAGGAAATACCGAGAGATTAACGATACTTATCCAAAATTTGTGCATTAAAAGAGCGAGGAAGAAAGAAGAAAGCATTTCCAAAAACTATGCGAGGTTGAAGGAAAGATAGCTGATCTCTTATCCTGGAAAACTACTACCTCCAAAGTATAGTGATCCAGGAAGCCCGATTATCACGAGTCACCATAGGTTCAGTACCAATATCAAATGTTTTAGTGGATCTAGGAGCTGCAATAAATGTAATGACCAAAGATACAATGGAACAATTACAGCTCAAACATCTCAGCCCCACATTTACAGTTTTAGAAATGGCTGATAGGTCAGTTGCAAAACCTGAAGGAATCATTGAAGATGTCCCTATAGAAGTTTCTTCTTGGGAATTCCCTACAGATTTTTTGGTTTTACGACCAAGAAATTCAGCACATGGATATCCCATTATTTTGGGAAGACCTTGGCTTGCAACTGCAGCGACCTTCATAGACTACGAGATCTGGAAATATGACTATTTCAAATGGTATTGATCCGAAACAGATTTCTTTATATCCTCCTGCAAAACCATCTAGCAAATTTTTAGGTCAGTTATGGTTTTCGACTCAGAGGAAGAACCAGAAGAGGTCATTTCTACACTAGCTACCTTAGTAGTAAGAGAACACACAGAAGACCTCAGTGACATAGAAAACTTAGAAAATGAAACAATCCTGATGAATGTTCTGCATGAACAAGGTTTAGAAGGGGAAGCAACAAATATCCAACAGTTGATAAGTAATGAGGAGAATCAAAAATCTGAAGATGAACCATCTGTGCTATCACAGGGAAACTCTGTTTCACTACCACATGGATGGCACCATCATCTGATTTTTCCTTCTCACTGTTCCATACAAGATATGCTTCCCTCAAGCAGCAATAAAATAGAAACTGCTTCTTTTCTCCCATCTCAGCAATGTCCTCTTAATCCCTTAATTACCAAGTATGAAGGAGTGAATTCAGTCCTTCTAAATACAAAACAAATAGAAGTCCAGCCAGGGCAAATTTTTGAACATCTACGACCGACTTACTAGGGAAGAGGAAGAAAAAGTGATAGTTGTTTTGCAGAAGCATGTTCATGCTTTTGCTTGGAACTACAAAGATATGTCAGGAGTTCATCCTGATATATGTACCCATAGAATCTATACTGAAGAAGTCAAGCCAGTCAGACAACCTCAAAGAAGATTGAATCCTGCCTTAAGAGATATTGTGAAAGAAGAAATTGAAAAACTCCTGGAAGTAGGATTCATTTACCCAATTTTTGATAGCCAATGGGTTTCTCCATTGGTAATAGTTCCTAAGAAAAATGGAAAAATGAGAGTATGTGTAGACTATAGAGAGTTGAATAAGGTGACATACAAAGACCATTTTCCATTACCTTTCATAGATCAAGTGTTAGATACTCTTGCTTGGAAAAATATACTTTTGTTTTCTTGATGGATTTAGTGGATATAATCAAATTCAGATTGCACCTGAAGATCAAGAAAAGACAACTTTTACATGTCCATGGGGAACATTTGCCTATAGGGTTTTACCTTTTGGTTTGTGTAATGCCCCAGCAACTTTTCAGCGAGCAGTCCTAGCAATTTTTGCTGATCTGACCACCAAAAGTGTTGAAATATACATGGATGATTTCACAGTATGTGGACAAACTTTTGATTTTACATTGGAAAATCTTGACAAAGTCTTAACTCGCTGTGAAACATACCACTTATCCTTAAATCCAGATAAATGCTTCATGATGATGAAGGAAGGGATAGTTCTTGGTCATCACATCTCTCCTGAAGGGATCCAAGTTGACCCAAAGAAGGTTGAAATTATCAAGAATCTCCTTCCTCCTAAAACTCAGACTAATGTCAGAAGCTTCCTAGGACACATTGGTTTTTACCACAGGTTTATTCCCAACTTTAGTACAATAGCCAGTCCTATGTTTGCCCTATTGACTAAAGATTCTAAATTCTCCTGGACTGCAAAGTGTCAGGAAGCATTTGAAGCTCTGAAAGAGAAATTGATAACTCCACCTGTGCTCAGAGGACCTAATTGGACATTACCATTTCACATACAGACTGATGCCTCCAATACAGCAATTGGAGCAGCATTAGGACAAATTGATAATGGTGAACATTATACCATCTACAACATTAGCAAGAACTTAACAGGAGCCGAGAAAAATTATACAACAACTGAGAAGGAATTCCTAGCAGTAATTTATGCCATCAACAAATTTAGGCATTATATCACGGGTTATCAAATATTTATTCACACAGATCATACAACCATTAAGTATTTGATGAATAAACCTATGGTAAGTGCAAGAATTATTCGTTGGTTGCTATTACTACAAGAATTTGATATCACTATAATCAACAAACCAGGAAAAGCTAATGTCGTAGCAGATTTCTTGTCCAGGTTGCAGAACACAGATGAAGGGGAATTAGTTGATGACACTTTTCTTGATGAAAAACTATTTGCTATATCGGTTCAATCACCTTGGTTTGCAGATATAGCCAATTATTTGGTCACAGGGAAAGTTCCTCCACATTTCACCTCAAAACAAAAAAAACAATTGATCAAACAGAGTTCTTCTTTTGAATGGATTAAGGGTATGCTTTTTAAGTGCAGTCCTGACCATGTGTTACGTAGGTGCATCCGAAAGGATGAAGTGTATGATATCCTTAGAGCTTGTCATGATGAACCCTCAGGTGGACACTATTCTGTAAAAAGCACAGTTAGAAAAATCTTAGGGACAGGATATTATTGGCCATCTCTTCACAAGGATGTGAAAAAGTACATCAGGCATTGTGATGCATGCCAAAGAATGGGGAAACCCACTCATACAAATGAGATGCCACTACAGCCTCAAATGGTTTTAGAACCATTTGAGAGGTGGGGGCTTGATTTTGTAGGACCTATTGATCCACCCTCTCAAGGAAAGGTGCATATTCTAGTATGCACTGATTACCTGACAAAGTGGGTAGAGGTGCGTGCTTTCAAACATGCTCGTGAAGAGAAGGTCGCTGATTTCTTGTATACTCAGATTTTTCAAAGATTTGGAGCTCCACGGTCTATCACCACAGACCAAGGACCCCAATTTGCATCCAAGGTCATAAAAGCATTTACAGAATTGTATGAAATCAAACATAGGAAATCATCACCTTACCACCCACAAGCAAATGGCCAGGTTGAAGTAACAAACAGGGAACTAGAACGCATCTTGACAAAAACAGTAGCTTTTCATAGGAAAAATTGGCTAGATAAATTACCGAAAGTAGTTTGGGCTCACAATACTACTTGGAAGTCCACTACTTGATTCACACCTTATGAACTAGTCTTTGGTAAAAAGCCTCTCTTACCTATTGAATTTGAGCTACTAACATTGCGCACAACACTGGAAATTGGAATTGAATTGTCGCGAGGCACGGACAGACAGGATTCTACGAGTTGAATGCATTGGATGAACTTAGATTGGATGCTCTGCACCAAAGCGAGGTAATTCGAGAGCGAGAGGAAGCTGTGGCATGACAGTCACATTCAGGAGAGGAAACTTCAACAAGGAGATTGGGCTTTACTGTTTGATTCTCAATATGAAGACTTCCCTGGAAAACTGAGAACTAGATGGTTGGGACCTTACTGGATTGAGGAGGTATTTAACAATGGAGCGGCTCGTTTATCCCCTATTGATGGGTCACGAAGAAAGTTGGTAGTGAATGGACATCGCCTCAGGGTATACCATACACCTCTGACTAAAGAAGAATTCTTGCAGCAACTTGATAGTTTGGATACACAGCAGGTGGAAGAGATTCCCTCTTCCACTTCAAAACAATCAACATAATCAGTGGATTTCAAGAAAAAAATAGAAAATACAAAAAAAATAGAAAATAGAAAACAAAAAGATGAATAAATTCTGAGTATGAATTCCTTCACGGGCATGGTTTCAGGGGAAATCATGAAATTCCTTCATGGGCATAGTCAGGATCAAGAAAAAAAAAAAGAGAGAAAAGGAGAGGTAAAAATAAAAAAAAGGGAAAATCAAGAAAAAAAAAGAGAGAAAAATGAATAACTCAGCAGTGAAAACCTTTTCTTAAGGCACTACTGAGTTGGTGTGCATGAAAACCAGTTTTTTGGCATGCATAACCTTGAGAAATTTCTGAACCATCATTGTACAAATTCACCAAGTGCACTTGTTTTGAAATGTTGCAGAAAATCTCAGCAGAATATCAACAAAGGCAATCATTCTTCAAAACTGGCATTAACTATTTTTATCAGGTATATATTTCTTACATTTCTTCATTGTAAAATGATTAGTATATAGTATGTGACAATTGACCATTAGCATAAAAGGTATTCATAAGAGTTGGCATACTTAAAAACATGTTTTGAGAATGAAAATATTGATTTCTGCCTAATCTTCGGAACAAGAATGCCAAAAATAGTGCCTGCTGTATTATCTTCAGATTGAAATTGTCTTCAGAATGACAACAAAATGAATGTTGCACTTTGTCTTCAGAAAGAAACTTTGTCTTCGGAATGACAATTTGTCTTCAGAATGAAACTTGGTCTTCGGAATGACGACTTGCTGCATCATCTTCGGAATGAAGATCTGTCTTCGAAATGAAGATCTGTCTTCGGAATGAAGATCTATCTTCGAAATGAGGATCTATCTTCGGAATGAGGGTCTATCTTCGGAATGACGATTTATCTTCGGAATGAGGATTAATCTTCGGAATGAAAATTTTGCAAAGAAGATTTGTCTTCGGAATGAAGACCTATCTTCGGAATGAAGTCATAATCTTCGGAATGAGGATTTGTCTTCGGAATGAAGACTTGTCTTCGGAATGAGGTCATAATCTTTGGAATGAAATTTTGTCTGCGCAATAAGTTATAATCTTCGGAAAGAGCATTTCCACGTGGCAAGGTACGACAAAATCAATTTTTTTTAATTGCATGCGAGGAAGGAACACGTGTCAGTCAGCACATGGTCTATTTTTGCACTCATTAGAAATACGAAGAATGTGACCAACCATATGCCACCAGTTTTTAATGCCAATTAACATGCACGTGAGAATCTACAAAACTAATGAGGTGGATCTGACGGCAAGGACATCCATGCAATTATCAACGAACAGGTGTATAGTGCAAAAGTAAAAATGTGTGCCACCTTTCTTTTCGAAGACGTGTTGTGAAGTACAGTGCACAGGTTACGGTTCATTCCGAAGAAGCAGACGAGAAACAGGGCAACGAAGGTTTCAAACTAAAACTCTACAAATTTGCAACAGAAAATAGCCAAAAATCCAGCAGAAGAACAGCAGCCGCAGTGTACATTTTTAAAACAAAAAAATGGGGCGAAAGATCAGAACAGAGCCTGCAGATACCACTTACCTCCGAGAAAATCCGACAGTTGTGCAGATTTTTGAAGAAGGAGGGTTTATGCCATTTTTGGATAAATTCAATGGGTCTTCTGAAGATTTGGCTGGCATGTTCGCCCATACATTCAGAAACAACCGAGCACATGTTAACGACATGACTATTGAGGTAAGCCCTAAAATTTTAAGTCAGATTACAGAGCTGCCATTAGAAGGGATTTCAATTTCTAGATCTGGCAAGAACACATTGGCAAATGTAGTTAATCAATTTGTAGAAGAGAATGATAGAGAACCAGAGTACTTAACCCATAACAACACATGCAAAGGGTTAAAAAGGGCCAGCCTGTAGGAACCCTGGGATGAAGTAGCCACCTGGGTAATTAAATTTTTAACCTGTGAAGGGCAGTATGTGTTGTTATCAGGGCATCATCTGAGAATTTTGAACCATCTCAAACATGGTGGGCAACAACCAGAGGTTAGGGTAAATCTTCCCCTGTATCTGTATCAAGAGTTAAAGAACATGGCAAAGAGATATCAGGAGGGTAAAGGAAGCCTTCGCCATCATGGCCTCATCAAATTAGTTTGCCAACACCATTTTAGAGGAAACCCTAGGAGTTTTGACAGGTTTTACTCTACCCTAAATGATGTCATTTTTGGGGATGAAAGTGAGGAAGAAGAAGAACCAAATGTTGCTGATGTTGCTGCAGAAGAGGAAACAGTTGCTACAAAAAATGTTGCAGAGGATGCTGTAGAAGAAACTGCAGAAGGTGCCCCTAAAGCTGTTACAGAACTACACCCCACAACAACAGCAAAAAACCTTGCTCCCGAACCTTCAACTTCAAGAGCTAAGAAACAAAAGAGAAAAGGATCTGGAACTAGTAGCAGAGCAGAAAAACAAAAGAAGGTTCATTTTGCTGAAGCTGCAACTGATTTGTCAGAACAGAGAAGTGAAGCACTTAACCAAACAGAGGCAGAAACAACAAGGGAAACAGAGGTATTTGAAACTGACCCCATGACCCCTGTTGTCACCAAAAAATAGAGCAAAAAGAAGAGGTTTGCATCTGGAACTAGGAGGTCTACAAGAATCCATTTGAAAGAAACTACAGAACAGGTCATGGAGGAAGAAGATAGACCAAGCAACCCAGATGTCACAGAGATACAACCAGCATCTGAAAACTTTCCAGAATTCCCTGAACAGATAGCTGAGGCAAAAACTGAGCAGGATGGTTTGGAGGAGGCTACAGTTCAACAGGCTACAGATATGGTAGATACCCTTATAGACAGTCTCACAGAGCCTCCTGAACAAGAACAAACTATTGCAGCAGAAGAAGAAAATTTGGTTGAACAGCCAACTGCAACTGATTTGTCTGCATCAGCTTCTGAAGCAGAAATAGAAGTGGAAGACATCACTGAAGCGGTGAGGGGCAAGGAGTGTTGTCAAAACACGGACAGATGGATTTCAGAGAAAGAAAGCATCATTGAGATGCAAGAAAGAAAAATTGTAGAGCTTCAACAGGAAGTGGCAGAATTGAGAAAATTGTTATCACAATCTAAAAAATAGCCATATCCAATGATGAAGATAATTTGGCTCAATTGCTTCTGGGTCTATCAAGAGCAGATGACTCTGTTGAGGCAGACATAGGAGTTCATCCTGAAACAACACTCTTTCATTCTAAAGAAGTGCCTGTTTATTCTGAAGCATTACCTTCTTGTTCTGAAGATGCTTCAGAAATGATAAAGAATATTGCAGAGGATGTTGCAGATGAGCCACCAACATAGGAACAGTCCCAACAGCAAGAAAATGTTCAAGTAAGTACTCCTATTGAGGTCCCTGCATTTCAACTTGTTACACTTTCAGTAGAAACAACAGATAAGGGGGTACAAGTAGAAATACTATCTGATGACAACCCCATAGAAATAGCAAATAAGGAAGTGCAAGTAGAGTTATTGATAGATGAACAACCAGTAGAAGTGGCAAAAAAAGGAGTTCAAGTTGATCTGCTGCCTAGGATCCCACCTGTAGTCAGACCACCTAATACTGTGTCTCTAGAGCAGTACAATGCAGACATAGCTAGCTGGATGATTAGATATGAGCAGCTTGCCACTAAAACTAAAAAGTTCAAATTGGAAGCAAAACGGCTAGAAGCCAAGGACACAGAAATTCAGGCATTGAAAGAAAAGGTGTCTGACTTATGCCAAATTGCTAAATTTTTAGTCCAATTTAGACGACCAGCTAGATTTTACAGCCTTATTTTGAAGGAAAAATACCTCAGATGGCAGGTCATGAGGATTACTTCAAACCTTCCATATAAATTGGACACTATTGAAGATTTTTTGGAAGCATATTTTAATAGTCCTTTTGAGCAGAAAAATCTCCTGTGTGAACTATTTTTACACAGTTTCTTCATTCCAGAGGAAGTTGACTCTCATCCTCAAATCTACATTGGAGATGTTCAGTTGAGAGCATTTATGTCTACTTTGCAAAATCAGCTTTATTGGGATCAAGAGAAAAGGCAGAATAAAGTAATTGAAACAAGGGCTGAGTTGTTAGTCAGAGCAATCCAGCCAAATCACCTAGTTATCACCAGGCAACACTTCTCAATGATGAACAGGGATGATATAAAGAGAATGTACTTGAACAATTTGAGGGACTGTGTGGCCAGATTTGACAATTTTTGTGATCACAATTTCTTCCCAGCATTGTCAGTATGCAGAGACAGATGGAATGAACTTTCCATGTCTTTGAGGAAAAGAGAACCTATCTCCCCCATCAACTTAGAATGGTCTAGAAGAAGAGCAGAAGGTGTAGTCCAGCTGATTCAGATCATGCAACATAACTGGATAGGTCTCAGGTTCAGGCCTCCGACCATCATTACTCCAGTTCCATTCTACTTTGAGGAAGATGCCCAGCCTGATGAACAATTTGAAGATTGGCTCAGAAACATTCAAGAAAATAGGGGGTATTACATAGGCAAGAAATTATTCTACAGGTCATGGAATCTAAACATGGACATATGTGATTCCATAGCCCAACAGAATGCATGAGGGCATGCATTAATATAAGTTGGGGGGAAAATGATGAGGCCTGGAAATGCCTCAATCATAACATGTTTTGAACACTAAAAATGCCTATAAACTCTTATGTTTTATCTGATATGTTAGTTAAGTTGATTAAATATGTTGTATATTAACTATTTTGCATGATCAATGTATTTGAAATATTATATGCTGATTTTACAACTTTTTGCATAGTTTTGTGTTCTTTTTGCTATGATTTGCTACAATGGGATATGCTTAGAATAATAGCAGCATTTCACTAATCATATTTTGATTTTTCAAGCATTTATTTCACCTAAATCTGGCAACAGTGCAAGCAAACTATTGTTGTGCAGCAAAAACTGGTCTTTCCCATGTAAATTCCAGCCAGCTGTCCATAAATAGCAAGGCATGGAATTCACATGAGGAAAGGGATGAAGACCATTGGAATTTGATCTTAGGAGATAACCCACCTGAGAGATGTAGAAGAAATCATGGAAAAAGCATACATTTGTTCATTCTGAAGTATCTTCGGAATGAACAGATATCTTCGAAATGAAGAATGCAGCGTCTTCGGAATGAGCGGATCTTCGAAATGAAGAATGCAGCGTCTTCGAAATGAGCGGATCTTCGGAATGAAGCATGCAGTATCTTCGGAATGAGCGATCTTCGAAATGAGAATGCAGTATCTTCAGAATGAGCGATCTTCGGAATGAGAATGCAGTATCTTCGAAATGAGCGATCTTCGGAATGAGAATTGCATTGTCTTCGGAATGAAGCCACTTATCTTCGGAATGAAGAACAAAATGGTTTCTTTGACTTGTTGACCGATTTTTGAAGCCAAAAAAAGGGAAATAAAGGTTGGAAAAGGTAAAGGGAAAGATCTTCCATCTGTCTTTGCCGTCATTGCCGACCAAAGTCATCATTAAGGGAAAGATCAAGTTTTAGTCCTCTTCTAGGATAACACCAGAATTTGTTGCAGCATTGTAGGATTAGATCTTTTGAGATATTCTTTGTTTGTAATCAGATTATAGGATAGCTATAAATATTGCTCCCGTTCAGGTTGAGCCTAGCAAGTAGAGAGGAAGTAAGGTAGAAAATAGAGTAAGGAAGCTAGCAGAAAATACAGAGTATAGCTAGAAATTGACTGTTACAGTCCTGTAACAGTTTTTCAGTAGAATTCTTGTAATCATGTCTTTTGATCAATAAAGTGCACCAGTTCTATTTCATATTGCTTGTAAATGAGTGTGATTAAGATTTAGAAAAGAGAGAGAGACTTACACCTTCTTCTGGACAAAGAGGCTGGCCACTTCCAGACCTAGGAGGAGGACTAACAAAGCAGGTTTTTATTCTGATTTTGCTACAGCAGAATGAGTTGTAGAACTTGTTATTTCAATTGCTTGTAAATAGTTGACAATATTTGCAGTATTAGTTTACTTTTGCTTAGATTAACCTTGTGCTTAATGTTTTAGTTGCAACCTTACTTTCAGCAAAGCCTCCACTTTATTTTAGATTGTTATTTTCAGAATTTACTATTTTTCAGCAATTTTCTGCATTTTATGTTTTGCTGTTAAAACCTGAACAGAAGATTGACAACCTTCTGTTGTAGAACTTTGATAGTTTTTATTTCCACATTAGATCTAGACTTTCATTACTACAAAAGTAATTAGATTTCCTTTCTGCAATTAGGATCAGACTTTCAATTCTACAACTATTATTTCTGCAATATAATTAGGTCTTATTCTGCAATTGTAATTAGGACTTCATTTCTGCAGTTAATGATTAGTTTCCAATTCTGCAACTTAGATTAAGATTTAATTCATGCAATTTAGAGATAGGAATGTTCCAAAACCCCCCACACAACCGGTTCCACCAATAAGACCTGTTGCTCTAGATTGACCTAAGTTATAGCTGTTTCACTTCTTCTTCAACAGATAGCCTTGTACACTGCCCTGGATTGATAGATTCATTGAGAATTAATGATGGTATAACGACTACGCATCATCGGTATATACCATATCACTAGGTGTATGGTAATAGATACCAAAATACTATCCTTCTCATTATTATTTTAATGAGCTAGCCCACCTCATTTCATCCTATCAAAAGAAACATGTGTAGACACTAAAACCTAGGCATTTGAAAAACCACATTCACATTGCATATTCCAAGTATGCATAATAAAATATATTCCTAGGTTCAAACTTAGGAATATAAGTCCTACACATTTTTAATTCACATAGCACATGCTAAACCTGCATAATAAAATATATGCCTAAGTTTAAACTTAGGCATATAAAATCCTACACATTAAAAGTATTTTCTAGATTTTCTAAATCTAGAAAATTTGCCTAGGATACCCTACCTACCCACTAGACACGTGTCTTGGCCATATCACCATCACACATTTCCACCTCTCACACACTCATTTAACCCTTTTACCTTCACATGGAACATCCCTCACACCTCACTCCACTTGCACCTACCCACTAGCCACATCACCGTAGTTAAGTGAGACACCCTGGGTAACTCATTGTAATTGCCCCCTTCCATTTGGTAGCCCTGGATTGCCACTTAGAAATTATATATTTCCACCTCTCTTTCCCTCCAAAACCCAAAGGATATTATAAAGGCACCTTCATCCCATCAATCAAAAGATACTGGAAAGATATGTCATCACACTATTAAAATCATTGCAGGAAGTCACCAACGGTCATGGAGTTCGAGTCATCAAGGTCCCAAATCCAAGACTTAGGATTTCTAAATTTTCTATAAAACAACCCACTAATGTTTACACAAAGGTAAACTCCCTCTGGAAGTTCCTCAACCACCCTCCATCGATTGGGCAACCCCACCCATGGGACCACATTTGTGCAAAAACTACCAAATTTGTTTTGGCAATATCTCACTCATTCAAACTTGGATTGAGATAAAATTTTGAGGGTAGGTTCCTGAAATCCCTTAGCACATATCCACAAATTTTTAGTTCATTTGGAGCAACAAATATCCAAACACCCACTCACGGTTGGAAAACCCCACCTACATGCATGCTATTACTCAGGAAGGCATTTTGTCCATTAACAGATAGATCATGTCAAGTAAAATTAGAAAGACATCATTTGTTTATTGTTTTTATATATATTTTTCATTATTATTACAATTTATATGCATTAATTTTTATGGTTCTTATGGTAGCTAATTTCATTCAAATCAATAGGTGCTACTAACTCTCTTGTGTTTACATTCATGTATGCACAAGTCACAGGTTCTTGAAGGTTTTTGCAGTGAGGATGGTCCATGAGGATATATGAAGCCCATCCAACCCTTTTTTATAGTAAAGAAGACCAAAGGAACCATCAATTATTTTATTATCCAAAGATTTTTTTCCCTATTTGTTCTCATTGTATCATGTGAAAGCAAGCATTCACTTATTGTAATCATACCCCTGTGCACTCGGGGAAAATAATTTGTAAAAAGGAGACTAAGGCTCCAATTAAATTCAATAAAAAAATTATTTATTCCACAATTGCTTGTATTTCACTATTTTATTTGCAAAGTGTTGTCTTATTTGATTACAAAATGATGATCATGATGGGACCCCCAAAGGGTTTTGTTATTGATGTCTTGCTTTTCCTTGATTACTGATTTCTCTGCTATCTATCATTACAGGTTTTCAGATTTGAGCTATGAATATTGAAGATTGAACATGAGAAACCCGAAGCTTGTTTCAGCTCAACCTTGCTCTTGAGGAACCACAAGCACGAGATTACAGACCTAAAAAATCATGGACACACCGTTGGAATCCTACAAAACCATGAACATGTGATTGGATAAGTTAGAGGGAGTGACGAAAGGACTATAGGTTTGTACATTTAAAACCCTCTATTTATTTTTCTTTAGAATTTCTAAAAAAAATAATCTCTACCTTGTCAGTCCTTTTTGTTGTGTGCATATAGGTTTTAGGCTAGGTTCAAATTTAAAAAAAAAATAAAGGTAATAAAAATTTGCATTCTAGGTTAGATCCTAGATCTTTTGTATGGTATGGCTAGGGATATTCTAGGCATATTTTTTAGGTTTCACATCAGTATTTCTTGAATTTGAAGTACATTCACAATTGTAGATTGGTGGTTGGGCATCTCCAATCATAGACCCATGATTTGTTAACCACCTAGCGGTAATTGACCAAACCTAACCGCCCAGTGATGGTTGGCTCTGTACTTCAAATTCCTTGTAGGCTTGGTATAAAATTTGCCTTTGGGCCCCTGATATTTTGATTATTGTACCTATCTATTTTTTTCTTCTACATATAGGTAATAATCAGAATTGCATCTTCATATACATCACACCATATTAAATAAAAACTCTCACACACTTGCACTTGAACATTGGTATGGTTGGATTTCATCACCAAATCCCAATAATTACCCCATTATTTTGGCTAAGGTTAGTCGAAGAATCATCGTAGCCATGGAAAATATCACACATTCCTATTCAAAGGGTGTATCATTGACCACAGTGAACTAGGTGAGGACTGGTAATACCTAGGCTCCCTCATCTGACTTGGTCATTATCACCAAGCCTTGATGGGATTCAAAAATTGGATTTCATAACCAAGTTAGTGTGTGTGAGTATCTATATGAAACCTTATATTCATTATAGGGTTAATCTTGCACTTTCATTTACAAAAAAAAAAATAGAAATTTTTCAAAACTTAAAAAAAAATCAAAACTTTGTGAAAAATTAGAATAAATTTATTTTTTTGTTTGCTTTGTGTTTCCATCACATCTTCACATACACACTTGCATATTTTCCACCTCATACCACCCCTATATTATGGTAATAGCCTATGGTCAAGCTAGAAAGAAAACCCAAGTCCAGAGTCAGTTGCCTTCATCCATGTAATTTTCTTCTCAATCTTCCCAAGCCCCTGCTACGTCAGCACTAGGGCAAGTCAATGCAACTTGTACTATGGGTTTGAGCTTAAATGCTAAATCATATAGTGGTGTACCCACTTTGGATATAATTTTGATATAGAGAACTACTAATGCCCCCATTCCCAAAACTCCTAGGAGTGAGACGCCCATGCCATATAGCAATCATGTCATGTATGTGGACATGGATGTTGTTAGGACTTATCTGAATACAACCAGCATGATATTTCTATCGTTGCCTACAATTACCATTCCACCTCATGTCATTCCTCCATCATAATAGAAAATCATCTTTTCATACTCATAGCATGCCAATAAAATCATCACAAATCCAATTTTTAAACCAACTGCTACAACCATGTCTAGTATCTATCCATCATCTCATCAATACCCATCCACCCCACCATACCAAAACATCATCTATACTACCCCCTCTACAAAGCACAAGTCAATTCTAATTTACAGATCCCCACATCCATCCCATCAACCACATTCGTAGATCCCATACATCATGCCATCTTTCATTCAATGGCAATGTCTTTTGCTACCTACCCTCCACATACATCCACTCACATAGTTTCCATCCAACCAACTCAATCATCTACCTCTCATATGGTCATACCATCATCATCCACAATTTCTATACAATAAAATTTTTTGCATTTGCAACAATTGCTTATGAATAATTCTAACCAGAGTATTAATTCTGATTTGCAATAGTAGTTGTAGGGATTAGATTATAACCAACCATCCATATCCTATCCACATACATTCCTCACTTAATATACATCATGGGTATTTATGCCACCCACCATAAACATACCCACACATCCATCCCATAACATGCATGTTGCTTCATAAACACAACACACCATCATTCCACCATATTCTCATCAACAACCACCATTTCACCAACACACTATGCTCATTTTACAACAAATTATGAATTGCATCATAAAAATTTATCTACAATTTAGTCATCGTAAATCTCATCAACATCACCCACTTCATCAACCTCATCAACATCACCAACCTCATCAACCTCATCAACCTCACTCTCATGACCAATCAACCTCATGTTCAAATCATCAACCCCAAACCTGGACCCCTTTATCCGAGCCCATGTTGACAATATTTCATAAGTTGCAAGATGCAAAAACAATAGTTTTACCTGACATACATCTTGTATATACAAAACACATAAACCCAGGTCATGGAATATTATTATTACCTCTATCATCAGCAAGTGGGCTATGAAATCAACAATTGTAATACATTTAAACATGTGGTCCAATATCTTATCGATAGGGGGCATTTTACATCAAAATTTCACTCACTGCATCCAATCACAACCCTGGTATTCACCAAAATTATTATGGGGACACTCAAGGTGTCACACTTTCCCCATGCTCACTAGGCACAAAATAATTTGGGAATGATTAAGGTATCACACCTTTCCCAAGATAAAAAAAACAACAAAAACATTTTCATTAGAGTTTAATCACTCACATTACATTTTGTGCATCCATTCCTACATTTCACCTACATTGCATACATGTGTTTGTATCAGGGTTATGCATAAGGGTTTGGACTCAAAATGTACTTGTAAAAAAATGGTGAATCCTAATTGAAATCAATGTGAATCAAGGTGAATCTTAAGCAAATCAATTCAATCATCTTCACACCAAAATTTGGGGCATTTAAAGCCCTAAAAAGTAAGGTCATATTTGGGATAAATTTTTACCTATTAAATCACCTTATAACTTCATACAAATACCATCATTAGATCAAGCTCGAAAGGAGATTTCCAACGAGTACAAATATGCCTATGATTGAATATATATTATGGTGAATTGTTCCTAAGAAATAATTGGTCCTAAAAATTTTAAGCGAATGGGTCGACATTGAGGGTCCTCATATTTGCCAATTTACCATTTTGAAAATCCTAATATTCATACAATTTGTAAATATTCACCACTATGAATAACCTTGATTTGTATCATTTGCATCCATTCATTTTGCTTACCATATTAGTTGACATTCGCTTAGTTTAGACAAGTTTTCATTCACTGAGTCTTGTTTCCTTAAACACCTTAGATCAAACATTAGTCACCAATCCATCAATCACATTAATTCATAACTTTTCTTATTATATTTTGATGATTAAGGGGTCCATATAAAGATAGGATAGATACCGTATAGTCATCAACAATGATGATTATACAACCATTGACTATTTTATGTACACCTTTTAATTATCAAAATCTTGTAGGGAAACTACCACCACATCTTGCATAACACCTTGTTTGCTAAACAAAATCTAGGTGTTTTCAATCACTCAGCCACCCCTAGTGTTTTAAGCAACCTTCATTGAAAATCGAACAATCCTTAGGTCCCTTAGGTTGTTCCTGGTCAATCAAGTTTCCTCTTGGACCATGCACATCAAAATATATTAAAACATTATGAAACCTAGGAATGATGAAGTCATAAGTTGCTATTACCATAAATTGAAAGGTTTCCCCTTTTCATCCAATTATGCGAATGGTCTAGAAAGCTAAGAGTTTACAAAAATACAAGCTCCCCCTTCATCCTTCAAAAACAAAAAATCCCTTGCTCCTCCTCAAAAAGAGCAAGTATCCCAAAAAAAAGCATTCCAAAAAAAGATCCCTTGATTTACCATAAAACGAGCAAGTATCCCAAAAAAAGACAAAAAGACAAAAATCTACTTTCTCTTCTTCAAAATTAGCAAGCCCCAAAAGCAATAAAAATCCCTTTTTCTCCCACACAAAATGAGCAAAAATCCCAAATAAAATCCCAAAAATCCAATAAGAGAAGGGAAAGGATCTTGAATCTCTAGAATTCTTAGTGTCTAGAAAATATTGGGGTGATCCTCATTACAACTATGGGTTGAGTAAAATTTGCATGGAAATGGGGCATCCTTACACAAGGTGACATGTCTATCACATTAGCAAACTTCTTTTGTACAAATCTATGGACTCTCACAAATGAACTAGCTTGTTGGCATAAGTTACCAATGGATTCGTCTACTCTTACTCATAATAAGAAATGAACATTCATTGCACACACAATTGATCCCTGAGAAATTTGAAACCACTAGGATAACCTTAGCATCATACAGATTTGTGAGATAAATAGATGAGGTTTTTTAAGATCACTAGCATGTTTGAGTCTTTGAAAAAAAACTCTAGATCCTTTATCCCTAAGGCAAAAAAAGTCATAAGCAAGCTTCCATTCCATACCACCATCGCATGGTCACATATATCATAGTCCATTTCATCCTACAAAATATGGTCAAACTAGTAGTACTATATTGGTGCCCTTGATTAAGCAATAAAAGAAAATTTTACTAAATAATGGTCTATAACTGCTTTAAATGATGATTAATAAGGTAACACCATTCATTCATTTGCATACATCACCACCAATTGCATTCATTCATAAGACATTTGTTTCATCACATGCACACCAAAAATAAAAACTAAACAACCCATCATTACACATATACATAAGAAATCATAAAAATAACCAACTAGAGGGGGTTCAAGGTCTTACACATTCCCCAATAATTACATCAAGTAGTCAAACAACTAGGGGGATTCAAGGTCTTCCACCTTTCCCAGTAATCACATGATCAACACCAACTAGAAGGGTTCAAGGTCTCACACCTTCCCCATTAGTCACTTAAAATAATCAATCAAGCAACTTGGGGGTGGGTTCAAGGTCTCACACCTACCCCAAAAACACATTAAACATTCACATTTCAAATAATCTACTAGGTTCAAAAGGTTGTGCCCTTTGCCTTGCATTCACAAACACAACACATCTAATTCCATTTGCTTTCTTGCATTCATCAATTTGATTCACTAGCTTAGATCCTCAAGTGAACCTCGTATCTAGTGATATACTCTAGTCACCTAGCGGTTGTAGCGATTGGTTATCCATGCAATTTGATAGGATGAGTAGATTACCATAAGGACACTCATCATTACATCAATTCAAAAGGCTCCAAAGGAACCAAGCTCCTTTGGTCAAATTCACTTCAAAAGGCTCCAAAGGAACCAAAACTCCTTTGGTCACAATCAATCCAAAAGGCTCCAAAGGAACCAAAACTCCTTTGGTCACATTCAATTCAAAAGGCTCCAAAGGAACCACATCCCTTTGGTCAGTTCAACTCAAAATACTCCAAAGGAAGCATCCCTTTGGTCAATTCAATTCAAAAAGCTTCAAAGCAACCACACCGCTTTGGTCAAATTAGTTCAAAATGATCCAAAGAAACCTAACCCCTTTGGTCAAATTTCATTTCAAATACTCCAAAGGAGATACACCCCTTTGGTCAGATAATTTTAAAAGTTCCAAAGGAGCCAAACTCCTTTGGTCAAAATATCCTCAAGTGAACCTTATATCTAGTGATATACTCTAGTCACCTAGTGGTTGCAATGACTGGTTATCCATGCAATCTGGTAGGATGAGTATATTACCATAAGGACACTTTTCATTACATAAATTCAAAAGGCTCCAAAGGAACCAAGATACTTTGGTCAAATTCACTCCAAAAGGCTCCAAAGGAACCAAAAATATTTTGGTCACATTCAATCCAAAAGGCTCCAAAGATGCCTAATCCCTTTGGTCAATTTCAAAATGCTCCAAAGGCACCTACACATTTGGTCAAATTAATCCAAAAATATCCAAAGGTACCCCAATTTCTTTGGTTAAATTCAATCTCAACAAGGCTTTCGAAAGAATCGAAGTGCTATAATAACAACTCCCTAAGAAATCCATGTGGCTAGACTACTCCATGGGATAGAGATGTGCATTTCCTTCTTCCACTCATCCTTAAGTGATCCTTGTATCTAGTGATTTACTCTAGTTCCCTAGTGGTTGTAGTGATTGGTTATCCATACAATCCGGTAGGAGGAGTAGATTACCATAAGGACAATCATTATTAACACAATTCAAAAATCCCCAAAGGCACCTACCCCTTTGGTCAAATCAATCCAAAATTCTCCAAAGGTACCCAAATTCCTTTGGTAAAAAAAAAAATCAATCAACAAACATAAAAATCACAAAACAATATAAAACTCCAAAAACAAAACCTAAAAACCATCAAATCAAAAATCTCGAGTGACCCTTGTATATAGTATGTTACTCTAGTTACTTAATGGTTGCAGTGATTGGATATCCATGCTGGTAATATGAGTACATTACCATAATGCCACTCACAAAAAAAACAATAACAAAAGCAAAAATCTCCAAAGGTACCTCAATTCCTTTGGTCAAAAACAAATTCAATAGGCTCTTGAAAGAATATAAGTGCTCTCATCTCAAATCCCTAAGAAGGCCATGCGTTGGAATGCTCCAAGGGATAAAGGTGTACATTTCCTTCTTCCTTTCAGCCTCAAGTGATCCTCGTATACATTAACTTATCCTATACACCTAGTGATTATAGTGACTAATTATCCATGCAATTCGATCGGATGGTTAGGTTACCATAAGGCCCTTGAATAGTGATTCACCTCAAGAAAGAATCAAATTGTTATCATATCAATTCCCTAAGAAAGCCATACAGCTGGACTCTTCCAAGGGATAGAGGTGTACAATTACCAATAATGGTCAAAATCATAGTTGTAACAGGATTTTCCCCCTTCCACATTTGTAAAAGTCCTAACAACACCCAAAAAAAGTCATCTTGGTCAAGTGACTCGTTGTTTTCATCAATTTTCATCTCCTCATTGACTCATCGCTTGAAGGGGTAGAAATATCTACAAAGTATCAAATCAAGTCATACTCAAAACAATCAATGTTGGAAATTGAGTTCATTCAATAATCATTACCAAAGACTATCATACACCCTTTTTTTGGGGTAGATAACAAGAAAAAATCACAATCAAACAAAAAATTGTTATACCTAAAGCCTAAAGTGTAGACTAAAGTTTGTCTACCCACGGATGGAAGGTTTTCCAAAATTAAGTTCATCAATTTGTCAAAAGTAATGATTCAACAATGTGCATATTTTCCATGATTGGGGTAATCCATGTTGATTTTTATTTGTGACCACCTTACACAATTCCTCTTTAAATGCAAATGGCTTCAACCCCCCTCAAACAAGTGCCTTCAATCATTATCTTCAACCACCATCATCATTTAAATTGAACCTTGTATCTAGTAATTTACTCTAGACACTTGGTGGTTGCAGCGATTGGTTATCCATGTAATCTGATAGGATGGATAGCTCACCATAATGACACTTTTTCAAAATAATTCAATCATCACATGTGGCATTAAATCAGTTGGGTCCTTCAATATTTGAGTGTGATTGTGTTCAACCTAATTTTCACAAGGTTATCATTATGCCATTTCTATTGAATTACAAAAGCAAAAAAATAATCACTCACAAGTTGGTAATAATTTCCAAAATCAATAAGGTGTCCTAAATACCAAAGTGCCTAGTTCCTTTAACACCATATCATTTGGTAAGAATTTCTACAGTCACATGGGCACCTGAAATCCCATAGTGGTTGGTTCTTTTACCACATCATTTTGCACCTCATTGCAACCAAAGGCAAATTTGCAACATCACAAAACCACCCCAAACTTGGGGTATCAAGTTGATCTTCAATTTCACACATTTGCATCCATCACATCCACCCATTTTCATCATCCACATTTGGTCAATTGGCTTGTGGGTTTCATTCTTTACCCATTTTCCAATTGAGGGGGTAAGCAAAAAAATAAAAAATTTCAAAAATCATTCATTCTTGTGCATTGAGAATATTTGAGTCCATTCCTCCATCAAATAAAACCAGGTGTCTCTTGTTTTTGCACCGCATTATGTTTTACACAACACAGTACAAAAAGAGGCATATGTAGATACCAAAACCTAGGCATTTGCAAAACCACATTCACATTGCATATTCCAAGTCTGCATAATAAAATATATACCTAAGTTCAAACTTAGGCATATAATTCCTACACATTGTTAATTCACATAGCACATGCTAAACCTGCATAATAAAATATATGCCTAAGTTTAAACTTAGGCATATAAAATCTTGCACATTAAAGATATTTTCCAAATTTGAAAAATCTACCTAGGATACCTTGCCTACCCACTAGACATGCGTCCTGGTCACATCACCATCACCTCTTGCCATCTCTCACACACCCATTTCATCCTTGTCCCTTCACATGGGACATCCCTCACACCTCACTCCACTTGCACCTACCCACTAGCCACATCACCACAGTTAAGTGAGATACCCTAGGCAACTCACCGTAACTACCCCCTTCCATTTGGTAGCTATTTGGAGCAATAGAGACCCAAATACCCACCCATAGTTGTCCAGCATCACTCACACACCCATGATTACTCAGGAAGGTATTTCATCCATTAACAGATAGATCAAGTCAGGTAAAATCAGCAAGGCATCATTTGTTTATGGTTTTTCTATCTTCTATGCATCATTGTTATAGTTTATATGCATTCATTTTTAGGGTTCTTATGGTAGCTACTTTCATTCACATCAACAAGTGCTACTAACTCTCTTGTGTTTGCATTCATGTATGTGCAAGTCATAGGTTCTTGAAGGCTATTGTAGTGAGGATGGTCCGTGAGGATAGTTGAATCCCATCCACTCCCTGGTTGTAGCAGAGAAGACCAAAGACACCACCAATTATATTCAAGAATATTCATACACTAAGGTTACTATAAACTTATTATCTTTACCAGTATAAAATATTTTAGCAATATTGAACACATATCAAAACCCATATGCTAACAAAAGACATCATTCTAATTCTATAACACTTAAAGATCTTACCATTAGATTTATCATATAACCAATCCATTTTTGACACATAAGATTTATCCATTTAACAATTAACAATTCAGCACCATATTAGAGTCCATTATCATCAAGCTATCATAAATAAACATCCACAAGAGAGAACACAACTCCATAATTTACCCTAGGAAAAACCCCGTAGGGAAAACCCAACAACAAACTAACCATTTCATTAATTAATAGATAATTAAATCATTACATAACTTGTAGAGATAAAGGCAGTCAATCTACCTTTGTCTCACACTAGAGTCTTCCGTAACTCATAGATCCTTACTGACCCACTAGCTACTTCACACTTATTTTATAGCTTCTCAAAATTTACCAATCCTTTATGGATTTACGTTCATATCTTCCTCTCATATTGCAATGCCAGAATTACCCACATTCTATCTATTGAAATACAACTCATTCTATCTTCTCGACACTCATATGAGATTTTCATCATGCAAATCCATGATGTAGAACTTTATTTCTAGTTTGAATGCAACTGGACTTCAAATTAAACCTACAATGTTACTTAACTCTAAATATGAGCGAAATTATTGATCACATTCACAAGTACATTATTAATACAATAGCTGTATTTTTCCACATGAACTAGGTTACAACAATGTTCATCGTTTCCATTTAAACATGATAATATTCCAAATATTTAATTAATCACATCTCCTTCTATCATGAAAAAATAGAATGACGTATGCACAAAATCATCTACTTGCAACCACCACAATATTGGTTGGAAAAGGATGCAATATTGGTTGGAAAAGGATGCAATATTGGTTGGATAAGGATGCATATCATTGGTGATCCCAGTTGCAAATTCCCTTAAAACATGATCTCATTAACTTGTATTAAGGTAAGGCGAAATACACTTTTTTTGGATATTAATTCACTCCAAAGTTATAAAAATAAACATCAACAAAACTATATCTTAACTTCAATTACCATTGCAACAAACCATAATAATAATTTCCAAGTGCAATCTGGCAGTAATGGCACAACATAAATAAGTCTAGCCTATTCTATAATGTTTACTAGTGGATACCCAACACATTCTAGTTCTTTTCAAACAAAGAGTAAGGGTGAGCATCTCCCACCATTCTACTCTAGAATTTAGCCTAGTACTACAAAACAATCCATTATGTTATGTCTTTGTCTTACTAAAAAGTAAAGATCAAAGATATCAGTTCATTAAAAACATATACTATCCATTATGACTTTTCGTAGAAACTCAGTTCATAAATTGGCAAAAAAACCTCATACCTATAGTCCAGCAGTGAACTCAAATTTTATCATTGGACAAACAATCTTCCGTTGTAGCTAAACTAACCAAGTAATCTCAAACAAAATTTCATTACATTCTTTTCTTTTACATAGATGGAGAATGGTCAATGCATCTTGAATTTCACAAAACTCAGGTCATCTACCGTTGTCTCACCCTACTAGGAAAACTATACCATTCATTTATTTCTCTCAAATAAATCTATATATTAAGAGCCAAAACTACAAGGCAATCTCAAATCATAGCAATTTCCTTTATAGAATTCAAAAAACCTATATACCACAACCAACATTACCAGATGGTTTATTTATAAATTCATGAATCCAAAAAAGGTGAAACCGTAAGGATTAATAATTCTAAATCTTAAAGTTCAACCTAGATCATATTACTCAAACCACTACAATTTTATTGGACTTCTAACTTAAAGGAATATCTCATTCAACTTACATAAGAATTCTAGGTAAAGAGATAGTCCTATTTAAATCTCATTTTCAAACAACTACGAATTGAAAACTGAAAGATTTAAAATAGTATACTAAAATATTTAAAATAGTATATACTCTTTCCTTTCTATCAAGAGTCTACATGGTAGTTTCAATGCGGTTTCCAATAGCAACTTCTTCCGAGAGCACATGCAGATGAAAACTGAACATCTCACCCTAGTTACCAATTGTAACTTCTTCCCAACATGCTTGTAGATGAAAACTTGATTTCTCAACCCAGATACCAATAGAAACATCTCTCCTAAGTACTTGTTGACCATCCAACAACTTTACGTCCTTCCCCTAATTACCATTTTTTTTGTTATCAAAGGCATTCATTCCCATCCACTCATCTTCCATTCTTCAAAATATTTTCCAATTGAGTGCTTCTTCCTCCTACCTTGATGCATGTCCCTTAGGTCTCCCTCTCAAGAACATCGACAATTGTATTTAAGAATCAACCCACTAACCAAAAGAATCAACTGAAATATCTTCCTTGCTTAAAGAGTTTGGTTACACACCTCTTTACTCATGGTGATCATTCTAAAAAATAAGGAAAGCTAGTCACAAAAATCCTTTGCTAACACAAAAATCTTTCCTTATTCATTCTCACATGCCGAAGCAATTCCAATCTCAATAACTTTATAATTTCTATAAGCAAAAACTATTAAATAAATTATTGTTTTCACATGTTAGAGTCTTTTCATAACAATAGTATTTTTCTCATATAAGTTCATAATATGCAACCACCAAATGAAACATTTATCCACTATGTCTTACTAATTACTCAATAGATAATAGCATTTTTTTTTTAAAGAATGCATTTCATTATTAGAGGTTAAGTTTTCCTTCTCCTCACGATAATAAACCTACCCTTGCAAAGACATAAAACCATTAGCATCAACATAGCCTTTTATTAAATAATCTATTGTAAAAAAATTAGGAAGCAAGTTGTCTCCTAATTTTCCATAATGCACACACACATATATTCAACCAAAGTTAATCATGAAATTATCAATAATTCAATTGCTAAAATAACACAACAAAACACCAATTACTTCATATAGAAACTCTACCAAGGGAGGGTCATGACATCATCCCCATCATAGGTTTAACACAATCCTTTGTGTTTCATAAAATTTCAATATAAACATAATTTATATAATATTTTCAAACAAATAAGGAAAATATATTTTTATGTTTGATACTTTCTCCCAAGTAGAATTTCTCTTGGAGTAATGGTCCCATTAGACCTTGCATTGCTCCAGAGTCCCTTTTCTCATCGATTTGAAATGGATCTCAAGGATTCTTACTGGTTGAACTTCTATAGCCTTTGGATCTGCCATCTACAAGTTTGAAAAGTCCCACACATGATTAGGATTAGTAATGTATTCCTAAGCAATGAAATGTGAAAGGTGTCATGAATCTTTGAAAAAATGGGTGGTAAGGCAAGTTGATATGCCACAAGACTAATATTTTCTATAATTTTAAAGGGTCCCAAAAAATGAGGATCCAATTTTATAGATTTAATAGCACTCTTATGTGGTCTCACCCTCAAAAATACTTTTTCACCCACCATGAACTCCCTTGGTGACCTCTTAAGGTCAACATAACTTTTTTGATGATCTAAAACTTATTTAAGCCTTTCTCTGATTTTCCTTAAATGTTGCTCCATCTTTTTGACCATATTAGGTCCAAGAACAACCCTATCTTCCAAGTTTTCCCAAGATAATGGTGTTCTATACCTCCTACCATATAGAGATTCAAATGGTGTCATACCTAATATCAAGTGGTGATCGTTGTTGTAGGTAAATTCCACCAAGTGTAGGTAATATTCCCATCAAGTTTTTTGATCCATAAAATACATGTGAAGCATGTCCTCTAAAAATTTATTTACCCTTTCAGTTTACCCATCATTTTTTGGGTGATATGCAAAACTGATGTTTAACCTGGTGCCAATGGCTCGATGCAAAGCTTACCAAAACTCGTATGTGAATCTTGAGTCCCTATATAAAATGTTCACTTCTATAAAACCATGAAGCATGAATATTTCCTTGGAAAATATGTTAGCCATAACCACAACATCATCCTTGGTATTTCTAGGTATAAAGTATGCAACCTTGGTCAGTTTGTTGACCACAACTAGGATTGCATCATGCTAAAATCTAGTCTTTAGCAATCCTATAATAAAATCCATGAAATCATCTTCCATTTCTACGCTAGCACATCATGAGGGTACAATAGCCCTGTAGGATATTTTTTTTTTTGCCTTCACTTTCTGGAATTTAAGATATTGGGCAACATATCTAGTTATGTCCCTCTTCATTCCTAACTAGTAGAATATTTTCTTCATAGTCTCTCTCATTTTGCCCCTCATGTATGAGAAGAATATAGAGATCTATGATCTTAATTCATGATAATTTTCTTCAAATTACCAGTCTTCGGAACTACTACCCTATCCTTAAAGCATAAGAAGTCATCCTTGATGCTGAATTCCTTACTATCATCAAATTTTATTTCCATTATTTCTCAGATTTGATTGCAAAACCCATCCCGTTGTTGCATTTTCCTTAACCTGTTTCATCAAGTCCATGTGGATGTGAGATAAGATAGCTATGTGTCTTCTCTTATTGAGTGCATCAACAACCTTATTTTCTTTCCCTTTGATGTATTCAATGCTAAAACCATATTCAGTGAGGAAACCCATCCATCTTCTCTGCCTTGCATTTAGCAAAGGTTGAATAAATATGTACTTGTTGAGTGATATTCTTATCCAATTGTAAAATCGTACTCACAATTAGGGAATTGTTAGAAAACCCTCTCTTGCAAAGAAATTCAGAATTTCTTCAAGATTATTATTTGCTTAATATGTGCTTGAATGCTTGTAAAAAATATGAAAATGTGCAAAAATACCTTAGAGGTGTAAGTAGTTGTTAACAAGGGGCTTGTGGTTTAGTATTGATTTTATTTACAATAATTTTTTTTTGCTCATGTGATTGTTAAAAATGTGTATTTATTGATCCACTATCTAATTTGAAATAATAATTCTAGAATAGTGATTTAATTCATTTTATCTCAAATTATTTAAGTAGATTTTATCTTCTTTTGTTAAGCTGTGTTTGAGCAAGAAAGAAAATTACTAAATCTAAATTTGAAATGTGAATCCTAGAATGCTGATAAAATTCATTTTATCTTGCTTTTTTTAAATAGATTTCATCTTTGCTTTTTAACAGATTTCATCTTGCTTCTGTTTAACAGATTTCATTTTGATTTGTTAATGTAATTAGGAATATCTTCATCCCTGAGCCGGATCTAATGGTACCCAGAGCGAAGGTCTAGCTTGGTGAAGTACATGGTCCCATGTAATTCATCTAGTAATTCATCAACCACGGGGATAGGAAATTTATCCTTGACAGTTATCTTGTTAAAATATCGGTAGTCAATACACAGTCGCCAGGAGCCATCCTTCTTGAGGACCAGTAAGACAATTTTTTTTTTTTAATTATAGAACCCATGGAGTGCAAGAATTGTTTTTTGTTTTAAAATATTGAGAAATGACTTAATTAAATATATCCAAATAATTTGATATTTTAGCCATGCAATAATAATTATTTGGATATTTCAATTACTTCAAAACCCAAATTTTAATGCTGAAAATGTAACCTTTTTAGGATTTTGAGTGTTAGATGGAGCTTACAGAAAATTAAATGGAAAATAAGTAAAAACAACAGCTACGATTAGAGGATTAAATGAAAAAATTCTAAAATAAGATGGACACAAAGTGCGGGCAAAGCAATCAAAGTGAGCTACAGTAAATTAATCCCTCTTATTCTGTAGAAAATGAAAGATCATGAACACTAAAATAAAACAAGTCTAGACCTGCATCCACACAATATAAATCTTGTTAAGTGCAAGAGTATGAGGAATAAAAATATGTATAAAAATATTAAATGATGCTACCATATCCATGCATAAAACATCATTGAATAAATTCAATACATGTGTGGGAAAGATATTCAATACAACAAATAGTATTCAAAACCTTCTTTGGCTGCATACAAGATGAGAAAAATTATTTTCAGTAGCTTGAAATACTTCCAATCCTCTTCATGCCTCCTCTGTTCCAAAAGCATTCCAGCCCTGTTTTTACATTTCAATGGCTTATTTAATATTTCAAAAGAGACTCTTCATTTCTTTTCCATTCATTTGGCTTTCCAATGCCTCCACTTGTAATGCTTTCCATTTCATCTTTATTTATTTTAAGACCCTTTCTTCCATTTTTAACCACCATGCTCCCCATTTTTTAAAAAAATATTCGATAAAACTTATTGTAATCAAAACCAAATTCATTAAATGTGCGCTACTTGGGTGCCCTTCATTTATTTAAAAACCTTTCCTACGTAAATGAAGGCTAACCTTATTCCTTACATCGCAATATCCTCATCATATGTTGCACTGACTGTGGCAGTGATTGCAATAATTTCTACCATAAAGAAATATTTTTTGATTCATTTTTGAATGATATTTTGACTAACAAATAATCTTTCTAGTTCATGTTGTTGTTGTGCGGCCAGCTTCTCTAGTTCATCGGTCATCCTTCCGTGAAACTGTCGATAACCTTTGAAATATAATATCTCTCATTTTACCAAAAAAAATTATCTGCAATTCAACCTTACCGTACTCCTCTGCATCACTACCTCATCCATCGTACACACCATGAATACATTTCATTATGCGTTAAACACACCCTTGTCATGTATTCCTCACTCACATCCACTTCTCCTCATCATGGCTTCTCTCTTTTAAGATTCAAAATTTTTTGAGTCCTCCTTATGTGGTTTCGTTGTAGCTTTTCTACCACTCCCCCCCTTTAACTCTTCAAAGTAGGCTAATTATCAAATAATTTTGCTGTTTCAATCCCCCCATTACTCATGTTACTAAAATATGGCTTAGCTTCCTTCTTAGGGGAAGCCTTCATAGTATTTCTACTTTAATCGAACTAGCTTAGAAAAACCTTCTAACGTTAATCTTGTACTAATTTTATCATCAAATCCAATAGTGGTACCCCTACCACAACAAACTTTACATAATTCTAGTGCTTGATTCCTCCCAGTATTGAAAACTGCATGAAAAACATAGCAACAGTTCGGGTGAGCAAAAACTACATTTTCATTGCAACTGCAAGGGAATATCATTTTATCAAATTAATAATTATCCTCATAGCCACAAATAGTGCACACATGCTTGCCTCCTGTCAACTCTAATCATTTATTATCTGCTCCAAACTCTTTCGTATGAATTGTTTCATATTCTAAGGCAACCCGTGTATTCTCCTTGATCATCCATTGTGATGATAGTTATTGTGTTGCTTTACATATCCTTACAAACTTTAAAGATGATGCATATGCAATCTTCAAGTATCGCCATGCCACTGTGCAACCATATGAGCATGTGTACCTCTAGCTAAGACATCCTCTTTTCAATATAGGGGTCTGACATTGTGTACCTCTCCCACTGCTCCATCAACTGCTTCACCAGACTCTCAAATAAAACCACCATGGATGAAAAGTATTGCTTTTGACTTCTCTCTTTCCTGCTCATCTGCTACTGTAGGTTCCTTTGATAGCAAGCTACCTTGGAGACTTTGAGACTAGTAGACAACATTAAGGTTGACACGTGCACATCTCTCCATGAGGACTGAATGATGTAAGCCATGTCGAGCAATAAAAAGAAGCCCATGATAAAGAGGAAAATTCATGTTGTCCTATCTAATCTCACTACACTATACCACTATCTTCACCATGCTAGCCTAGAGTAATTCAAGTCATAGAAATCACCTATGACCACGTCATCTAGGGATATGGTGCTATCAAAACACATATCAAACTCTCCCATAAATATATGTAATAGCTTAGCTCACATAACCTTTAATTCTATATCATCAAGGGAAATGATGGCTCCTGTTGTGCATTTGCATCGACCAGTAATGAAGAAAGGTTTGGCCATACCACTTGGCTGCATCTTGACGTCCATGTCCTTGGAAACTATGTGACTCACCTCCAAATTGCCTCTGCATTGTTCGGTAGGGTTAGCTTTCATTCTGGTAACCTAACCACATGAATGTGAGTAACTTAATATAAATCCATAATGTGGAACCAAACATAATGTATAATGTGAACAACATGAAGTGAATTTTTTTATGTTATCACTTTTTTCTAAAACATGGTAGCTGTGTTTTAATTATATTAAAAAAATATAAATAATTTTTTTATTTTATTTTACTTTTTTACTTTTTTTTTTACTTTATATAATAAATATTTTAAAATTGCCTTTAAAATATATCTTTTCATATGTCCCCAATATTTGAATGGATAAGGCATCTAGATTCATCCACCATAGCAAGCATGTTGACCTATAAAGACAAAAATATAGATAATATTATCTAGCATCCACTACCACTATTCTAGTTTGGCAAAAAAATAAAAAAAAAAAGGTATCCAAAATTTAACAAAGGCACCTTGCAAATAACATAACTTGGTTATCATAATTCTCACTAACTTGGTTATCATAATTCTCATCAGCTCAATGCTTGAATCAACATAAATCTTATTTTGAGAAGCTCAAGAAGTAGTAACTTTTTTCATTAATATTTGACCCTTTTTTCATCAATCAATCACTTAATGCAACCAAAACTTCACGTTAATCACAAAACTTCAAGTGGGTCCCCAAATTTAGGGTGTGTTATGTGACAATCACAACAAATGGTGACTTTGCTGGGAAATTATCCTGAGTATTTCAGACGAATAACCTGATCAGAAAACCAATAATTAGAGAAATAAACATCATCTAGCAATATCTAGAGATAGTGGGGTAAATAGATTTAAATGAAAACAAATGAACTATTTGCTTTTGCTTACTGTGCAAAATGTGATTCATTTTGGAACTCCTGAACCAATTCAGATTCCATCATTTGTTTTTCATTTATGTTATAAAGTTTCACTCATAAAGATGCACCTTTGCATCGCTCCACTGCCATCCAGGTGTCTATAGCCCTAGGAGAGATGACTTTGATCTCTTCTAGGCGTTTCTCTACCGCCAACCATGCATCTATAGCCCCTGTAGAGATTATCTAAATTACCCAAGCATGAGATGAATTTTATATTAATTAATTTATTTATTAAGCATTTAATTGCTTTGCAAATTTTGTATATCAATTGGGTTAAAGACCACTTAAGGCTAAATATGGAGTGTATTAGATTTTCGACTTGATTTGCAAACCAAAATAACTTCATCCTTCAAGATTTCAAAAAATACTCCTTTAATGTAGTGAATCATATGTGGAGCTTCAACGAAATATCTCATTGTTCCAAAATTTACCATCTTATTCCAAAATCAAAGCATGATTACTAAACAATTTCATTTCCTTTTCTTCAATTCCACCTGATTTCAAACTGGACCATCCATCCTACATGGCAAAGGAACACTATCAAAAAAAAAACTCATAGTTAGTATCTATCACCAAACACTACCTCAATTAGAGGAACAAACCCCAAAAGTACATGAAATGCAAAACATGAGAATAAACCCAAAACCTAACCTAATGTGAATTGACATAAATACAAGACAAGGAAAAAACAAAGCAAAACAACATTTTGAACTCAAAGATCACAGAAAAAGCAAATAAATGAAAATTATATCTAAACACTGCAAAAGAAAACACACAAAAATGGAAGACTATATACAAGCCTAATTACCAAACAAGACTTGGGATTTTCTAAATATGAAATTTTCCAGGATCCCAAACACGATTACCATAATTTGAAATATGTCTATCGTGATAGGTATACCAGATTTTATGGGCATCATCCCACAATAATATTAGGCCTAAAAATACAAAGGCCTTTATTTTACCTCTCACCCCACCAATTCAATTTAATTTCATCCTTGTTATCAAAATTATCAAAATTAATGGTCCATAACTTGTCTTCAATTAATTGTTTTATGCTATGTGAGATGTTTATTATTGAACTTTTATCTTCAGTCATATTTTTTATGTTCATGTTGATAATTCTCATTTTTGATTCAGTGTTCAAAATACTATCCTCATTGTTAATATTAAACATGAGCTTTTCCAAACTTGACCCTATTTCTGAATTTTTTTTTTCCAAACACTATTCATAGTTTTAGACCAATCATAACTACACAACAATTTTCAAGTGGCATGCCATTTTCTGATTGTACAATAATTGCAAGATCTTCATGTGAGATAGATATTTCAGCATCCTACATATCAAGTGAAATAGAAATTTTATCAGTAGGATTGTGAGAAACCAATGAATCCTCACACTTTTTTCAACAATTATAATAATTATATTCTAAATATAAGGTGTGAAGTTTAACCATATCTTCTATGTAATATTTAGATACATCCATAAATTCCTTTTCAGATTCACCTTCATCCACTTTTAATGAAACCAGTGTTTCCAAAATTGAATCAATTCCTGCATTTATATTGACTTGATTATCATAATACTCATTTACATCTAATGACTCTAAGATTGTCATTTCTATCTGGTCATTATTTGAAACATGTTGAATTTCTTGATCATCTAATTTAACAATTTCATATAATTCTATGGAAGGTCCTGACCTATCATATGTTTCAATTCTAGTTAGATCTAGGACTCCTCCATTGTTTGAGAGAGTATCACTTTGAGTGTCTTTGAAATTCATCTCATGAACATGATTTGAATGATGGTCAAGATGTGTATGTTGCTTTTGTTTTCATAATTGAGCTATATATTTTCTAAGCTATAAAACTAACCAGCACATATTGTCTACATGAGGATTGGTATCATTAACCTGAGCCATAGTAGTTTGATTCACCACATTATCTAGAGGTATTGGGGTATTTTGAAATTTATTTGAATTTGAGAATGATTGTTGATTCTGAATGGTAGATTGAGGTGAATAAATTGTTGGGTGGGTAAGGGAGGTATCAAATGATTGAGGATTATATGATCCAAGACCCACACCAAAACCTTGAAAACTCAATTATTGTTCAAATGTGATTGCTTCCATATAGGCTTTGGACAACGATGTGATTTGAGGACCCCTTTACAAATACATGGAAGTTAATGGGTCAAGAGCATTGAAATACAATTGGATAGCATCTCCTTATGTAGGCACAAAAGGTACCATCAATTGAGTATATAACTTATGGAACCTCTTAGTGAATAGCTGCAAGGATTCATTAGGTTCTTTATGAGTAGTGATAAACTGATGGTATATGAGCATTGGGTCAACTAGATTTTGATTAAAATGACTAAGAAATGTTACCTCCAATTGAACCCAAGAGGTGATTGTGTAGACACCTAAAACATGTCATGTTTAGGAGACTACTCATATGGGCACATCCAAAGACCATATGACTGATCTTGGACCTTTCCAAGAGCTAGCAGTGGTCCTAACCACTCACAAGGGGTAGTTCTGGCCCATTCAGGTGTAGCCGCTATCGACCAGAGTGGCCACCAACCTAGGCCGCTGAAGCTCAGAGCGGCCATGGCTAGCCGCTGCTCTGGACAATGGCTAGCACTGAAACACAAACTGGTCATGAATGAGGCCTCGAATCATGAAGGGTGACTGCACTTGCATTGGATTCGAGTAGTTTTTGGCGTGGATCTCCTAGAGTTCCTCCTGACTACCACTTCCATGCAAATATGTAACTGGGCCTTTCTCTCCAATGGCCAGTTACATGCAGATCTGGATCTTGGCTTCTCCAGGAAGCCAAGATCTAGAATTTGGGAGGCCTACATATGCATCCTCCCAGGAACAAGAAAGGATCCAAGTTTTTATGCAGTGAAGCCCTAGAGAATTGGAGAGCAATTTCACATCCCCTTGAGGAGTAATGAAGTGTTGTCCGATTGAGCAATGATAATGCACCATTCAAGCATTCAGTTCAACACAATTTTCATCACCAATCCATATCTAGACATGAAGGTGACCCTTGAACATCAATTTGGATGAAGGATTGAGTGTCACAACCCCTAGTTCATGAGGTAGAAAGTCATAGGGTCACGACCGTTGTCTTTGACAATGACCTATAGTCACGGCCACCTTAAGCGACAATGCCTAGGGTTTGAGTCATCATTTCTTAAGTTTTTAGCATAGATTTCTTATTACTTCTACTTTATCATATTATATTAGCATAGATCTATCTTTTCCATTACATTTGTATGGTGATTTCTTAGTTATTCATGCATTTATACTTATCTTTGCATCTTTATGCTTTTATCATGCTTCTATATCATTTCATGCAGATCTTCAAAAAGAGCCTCATCATGAGAGGCCTCATATGCTACTAATCATTCTATGTTGTTTCTTGAGCGTAGATCATAGGTCCTAGACTAATTCAAAGTATCTTTGGCATCATATCCCTCCAAGCAAGTGAGAAGAAGGCATCTGTAAGCCCTTGAGCAAATTCATGTTGAATCTAAGAAGCCTATAGAGTACACCATCCCCATTCAGGGGCTATTCACATTTGTAATCATTGTATCAAGTGTTTGGTATCCCTAAGAGGGACCTATCTGTAATCGGATTTCAATATGAATTAATGAAAAGAGATCTTATGTTTTGTTAATTCATTGTCTTTCATGCTTTCATGATTTTATGCTTGATATAATGATGCAAATAGCTTAGGTGTATACTTTTTAGGATCGTACAGATGGTGATCATGATGGGGACACCCATATTTTATGTTGTTTTGCTGATTTACTAAGTATTTTTTGTATGTAGGAATGGTTTCTATGGTTGACAATGGCTAGTAGAGCTTAGCCACTTTTGAAGACAATGGCTAGTCATAGCCACCCTGAGTGACAGTGGCTAGTAGAAAATATGCAACAATAGACAACTTGAGCATCAATAGACTTGGATTCTAGGTTGGTGGGATTCTCTATAATTTTTTATTTCTCTATCTATGTTTAATTTCTAGAATGTAGTAGAGAAATTTATTTTAATTAGAAAACATAGAGAAAGTTAAAGGAAAAATGATTAAATTCTCTTAGGTTTTCTACTAGTCATTGCTAGGAATAATGGACTTCTGATTTCAATCCGCCCTAGTCTCCAGTGGTCTAGATTGTTTGTAGAGATTGTATGCTTGGGGCCCAACTAGAGGCCATTGCTTCATAAGTAATATTGCATTCTCTGAAAATCATGTAGTTGTTTAGACGTGCATTTTATTAAAGTGAAATATTTCTTTTTAGGCATATAGGAAAGAGCATGAGTGCTTCATGATGCATCTATTTATTTATGCAAATTTAAAAAGAACAATCACACACCACATTTCATTTAAATGCTAGTGAGTTGGACTTCATCACCAACCACTAGTAGAGTACAATGACGATGGCATTCATCTCCACCCATTGGCTCAAATCCCATGAACCCATTCTATTTGGCCAATACCAGATCCAAGAACTGATGTAGCCTAGAAAATTTGCATGTACTTCTCTTTAGAGGGTATGACACTGACCAAGTTAAAATTGGGTGAGGATCGGTAGGACCTATGCTCCCTGATCGGGTATGGGTTTCATCTCCACACTTTGATGGGTTTACATGACCGTGACTTTCATTATCGATTGTCGAGCTACGAGCATACAGGTGAAATCCATTACTTAAAAATCTGAGTATATCATCAACAAAATTCAAAACACGATGAGAGATAGTCTAATTTTTCAAAAAATATGAAACACACAAGACCAATTTTAGGAACACCAAGAACATTTAAAAGAGATAAACATTTTATCTACTTTGTTTATGTGTTTTAAAATCTACACAAAAGATAATTTCACATTGTCATGGTCTTCACATGGAGCAACCACCCTCGATCCAACACCGAGGTAGAAACTGATGCTCCACCCAACCACAATCACAACCACAATGATGTTGAGCCACCCACACACAATACCATTAAATGAAGTTCAATGAGCCTTAGGGGGGATAACTCAACCCATGGGGGTACTCCTCAAGAAACCCTAGCTAGAGAACCATATCCAGGTTCTTCTCATGATAGACATGAGGGAGCTTCAAGGCCCCAATATTCACATGATAGACATAGGCTAGATCAGCCCACTAAGGGGTAAAACATAAGGGTTGCATCCAATCATAGACCCACCACAACTCCTAGCCACTCTGAAGATGGTAGGATAGCAATAGACCATAATCTCATTGGTGCCAATGGAACTCCATGAGATCAACCATGGAAATCCAGATAACTTGATGAGTTGGATCAAGTTTTCTTGAGACCAAATTAGAGAAGCAATGCTACTATGCATTCCATTTTTAGGAGTTCGCATAGCCATCAAACAATGAGGTACACTAATGAGCTAGGGGAAGCTTCAAAGTACCCCCATAACATGCACACTACTTTCGATCATGGGGTATTGAACATAGGTCATTGTACACCGACCATGTTGCCCTGATAGACAAGGGAAAAAGCATAGTAGGAGCTTCTCCAAGGGGCCTCTCCATTAGGACTCCTCGTACAGAGTTATAGAGTCATAGACCTTCAGTAGTGGATCAATATGACCATGTACATAGGTTATATGAAGATGCACAATATCAAAAAAAATTACTCCAAGATAAGGAGGAGGCACTGCATGTAGAACAAGAGTGCTTAGACATCCTCGAATAGGAGGAAGCATAAAGGAAAAGGTATTTATGCCTAAATGAGCAGTGCTTGAGAGAGGAACAAATAGAGCATGAAGAACAAGAAAATAGGTTGGCTCGAGCCAACTTACACATGGGTAGTGAGTATTACCAATACGATAGATATATCATTTCTTAGCATGAGAGATACACTAAACAAGGAGATGAATGCACTCACCACACATCACATCATGCTTCAAAACACCAACAATACCTAGATCTAGAACAAGCACAACATGAACAAGAATGGGTAGAAATGGAGGATCAAGAGTAGACATATCCTGAACCCTCATCCGTAGTCATGGGAGATGAATATAGATGCCCAGAGTAGGAAAATGCAGAGTTACCTCCCTGACCACCCTGAGTAAACCTTCGAGAACAAGATATCATCTCTTCGAAGGCATACAAGATACTCATTGAGAGAGTCAAGTCTCTCGAGAAATAGGATATGGTTGGGCAGAAGCCAACCCTGAGCAAGATACACAATCAACCTTTGTGCCCTTTGGTACCAAGTCCTGCTTATCCTAGACACTTCGAGATGCCTAGGTTAGATAAATTCAAGGGAGAGGAAGATGTGCAAGAGCATGTGACCAATTTCATGAATATGTGCTTCCAGCTAGAACACAATGATGCCCTGATGTTAAGAATATTTATCATGACATTATCAGGTGCAACAACTGAGTGGTTTAATCAACTACCCAAGCATAGCATCATCAATTTTGAGTAGCTAGTGAATGCATTCCTTGAATACTTTTCTTTTGGCATCAAGAAGAAAGTAAACTTGTCTGACTTGGCTAATCTAAAGCAATACGATGATGAGCTAGTCATGGACTATGAGAACAGATGGAGAAAAATAATGGTAAAACTACCATTTTATGTTCCCACTATTGAGCTCACCCGAATGTTCACTAAGAGTTGCACTAAGCACATCTCATTGCTCTTGCAACTACAATAATACAAAACATTCGAGGAAGCCTTGGCACAAGCCAAGTTGATAGAGGACATCAAGGTTGAAGAAGGAGATCTTAAGCTCCACAATAAGAAATATTGGAACAACAACAACCGCAACAACCAAAATCAACAAAAGTAGGCCAAGCCTGCTCTAGTCAATCAAGTTGTACTAAATGTGCCAAAGGGAGGAAATAGCCAACAACCATAGAATTACTAGGCTCAGCCTCCCTCGACCAATTACAACCAAAATAACAACCAAGGCCAAAATAGGGAACGTCGACCACCTCGCTACTTCACACCTTTGTCAAAATCGATGCAATCGATATTCAATCAACTGAGTGAGGCATAGAGAATCAGATTTCTTAAGGTACAACTTCTTGACCCTAATCATCCCAAGCCCAAGGGATATAGGGATGACCATTATTACCCTTACCATAGACAACAGGGGCATGATATTGAGGCATGCATCGATTTCAAACATATCATACAAAATATGATCAAGAAGGGTGAACTAAAAGTTGATAATCCACTAGCACCCAACAATAGAGATATGGGCATATTTAGAAACTTGTTGCCAAACCATGAAGCCCCTAGAAATTAGGGCACTCAAGTAAATCAAATCCAAGTTGAACCTCCCACCCAGGGATTCATTGGGATGGTCGAAATAGTCAATGTGGCAACAAGAAACTAGTGATACAACCAACCAGAGCCTCCAATGGCTCCTATTCATATCCCGATTGCACCTCAATAGAGGCCAGTGCAAAATCATCCTCCAGGTCCACCAACAAGACCTATGATAACTATCTAGAATAGACTTGTGCAGAATCTCCAAATGATGTCGACCAAGTTATCAATATATGAGCTCATTCAATAGTCTCCCAGACACAGGGAGACCCTAATGGAAATCTTGAGATCAATTGAGCTACAGCCCTAGAACCCTGATGCATTTACAAACTTTATGGGGCAAGTACAATAGTGTCAAGAGCCCATGATTCATTTTTATGATCATAAAATAAAGGTAGTCCCTACTACCATAGCAGACCCACCTCTGCACATCATCACATGTATCAATGACATACCTTTCAAGTGGGTTTTAATCGACATAGGCTCATCGATTAACATAATAACAACCAAGGCTATAGGGCACTTGAAGATCCCTAGGTCAAACATCATCCCTACCTCCTACACATTGAGAGCCTTCAATGATGCACTATGCTCCATAGTAGGTACAATCATCCTACCTATGCAAGTGGGGCATAAGACCATCCCTATGATGTGTCATGTATTGGAGGGGGCCATGCAATATAATATCCTCCTAGGGCATCCCTAGATAAGGGACATGTAATGCATTCCCTCGATCTTGCATCAATGTATTAAATATGTGCATGAGGGATAGGTACATGTGGTGCCATCGGATGAAGAGCCATTCAAATATGTTCATCAGGTTGACTTGTCAGGGGATTTTGTCCTTCTATCCATGCACCTATACATTAGGTCATCATCCCCTACCACACAACTAGGAAGCAAATCCAAATCAGTGCGAGGTGACCCATCCACATCGGTGCCACCTCCAGCTTCTAAAGCTACTAGAACTTCTGAGAAACCAACAATGTCTAAGGCAAAAGACTCTCAGAAACTAAAAGCACCCTTGGTGGAGGAAAGACCTAAGGAAGTCCCAACCATAGCAATAATAAAAATTCCAAATCCCATGGAGGAGGAATATTCCCAAGACATAGTCGAGGAGGTACCTCAACCTACCTTACCTGCATCATCATCAACATCATCTACACCATAGGTGATAGTTCACCTAGCTAATATAGGACTAGGTGAATATCTTGTGTAGAATGTTACTTTCACTCCAATTATCGAGTCTGCACAAGACATGGGATGACCAAGAGTCCCAAACTTACCCATAGGGATAGTGGTACCATTGGGGATCCCCCTAACCAGACCAATTTCATTTATGTTGGGTTGGATTGTGCCCATAATGCTTTAGATATTGAAGAGGATGAGGATGAGTCATTCACCATGAATGTTCATTACTTGTCCAATCCTTGAGTTTGCTCTAAGATACTTTGAATGCAACCATTGGCATGGCTATGGTTTAGGTCTATATGAGCAAGGGTGATGAAACCCAGTTGAACCATGATATCAGTTACCTACTGATAGGTCTAGCCTAGGATATCATATCCAAAGCTATGATGATTCATTAGAAGCATCTCTAGATAGACTGAGCTTAGGGTTCAGGGAAGACATTGAATGGAATCCCTATCAACCAAACATAAGCTACATGGATGATAGGTGGGTGACCATGGTCAATATAGAACCACCTATTGAGTATCATCCAAATTTCTCTCTCGAGGCAAGCCCATCAGGAATTATCCTATGGGAGGATGAACCAAGCTATGGTTATGAGTGAGAAGAGAATTATGGATACATCATAGATGATAGTGATTATGAGGATGAGACTGAATTGGCCTACCTAGGGCCTCAACATTCATGTCACCTCATAATGCTAATGGGTATGAATGATGGATTCTTCATAGATGATAGTGATTATGAAGATGAAACTGAGAGGGCCTACCTTGGACCTCACTACTTGCATCATCATAATGAACCATTTGACATAGATGAGATGTACCATAGAGTATATCTTGGCCCTCACCTCAGGGGAAGACCAACCAATTTAGATGTAATCCATCATATAGTCTTCCTTGATCCTCCTACATTTAGAGAGTTACTTCAACCAAATGATCCCATCTTCTCATCTATTCATAGATCAGATCCTGAGATCCCCATACCCCTAGAGCCTCATCTTGGGTATGGAAGGTAAATCAACAATGCAGAGTTACACCCACATGGTCCTAGAGATTCCATCCCATCCATCAACATGATCTCCATTGATTTGACCACTCCACTCCACAACCCAGCCGATCCTTCTAAACCATTGTGTCTTAACTTAGATGCTATTGATTGGGATCATGTTGATTCACCCTTAGAGCCTGAAGATTTCTTCCCCAATGAAGAAATTCTACAACCATTTCATTTTGCACTAGGATGTGCACATGATGTTTATCATGCTGGTTTCAACCATGATTCAGTTGAACCTTTAAACCCAGTGGATGACATCCATTTGATCCCCACTCCTCACCAGCTTGAGGAGGGGTCACATATGTCAATAGAGGAAACTTTCGAAGTGGACATCAGCGATGATCCTTCTGATCCAAAGAAATTTAAGTTCAAAGAAATCTTATCTCTAGAAGAATAGGCCACCATCATACCTCTATTGAAAGAGAGACCTAATCTCTTTGCTTGGACCTACAAGGATATGTTGGGTTTAGATCTAAAATTGGTTGTCCATAACCTTTCGCTAGATCCCACAAAGAAATCGGTCAAGAAGAAGCTTAGGAAGATGCATCCAACCATCACCTTGATGGTAAAGAATGAGTTGCAAAAGCTATTGGATGTAGTCTTTATTACCCCCATCGACTATCCAGAATGGGTATCAAACATGGTGCCTATAGGAAAACCTGATGGAAGGATCTATATTTGCATGGATTTTAGAGATCTCAATAAGGCAACACCAAAGGATTCATTCCCATTTCCCAACATAGATGCTCTTGTAGATGCAACTGTAGGTCATGAGATGCTCTCCCTCATGGATGGTTTTTTTGGTTACAATCAGATTCAGATTAAACCCGAAGACCAGCACAAAACCATATTCACCACTCCATGGGGGACATTTTGTTACAAAGTAATGCCATTTGGTCTTAAAAATTTTGGTGCCACATATCAATGGGCTATGACATATATTTTCCATGACTACATGCATAAGATCCTAGAATATTATATCGATGACTTACTGGCCAAGTCATTACTATGTGAAGAGCATGTCGAGGTCCTGAGAAAGGTCTTTGATCACCTGATAGAGCATAATGTCAGGTTGAATCCCAAGAAATGCATCTTTGGCGTAACTTCAGGAAAACTCTTGGGATTCATCATTTCTAAATGAGGGATCAAAGTTCGACCCAACAAAGGTAAAGGCTATCCTAGAAATGGCCCCACCCACTAACATCAAAGAGCTGAGAAGCCTACAGGGCAAAGTAGCATCCATAAAGCATTTCATCGCACAACTATCGGATAAATGTCGACCCATGAATCGACTACTACACAAGGGGGTCCCATTCCACTAGGATGAAGAATGTCAGCAAGCCTTTGCTGAGATCAAGAAATACCTAGAAATACTACTAGTACTAGCTCCACCAAGGCTAGACGTGCCATTTTTACTTTATATATCTGCTACCAATTTTGCTTTGGGCACCATGTTGGCTCAAAAGAATATGCAAGACAAAGAACAAGCAATATACTATATCAACCACACCTTGGTGAGTTACGAGCTAGGGTACGCATACATAGAGAAGTTGTGCTTAGCAGTGGTCTTTACGACTAAGAAGTTACACCACTACATGTTGAGCCATACAATGTATGTGATATCAAAACAAAATCCTTTGTAGTATATGATGAGCAAGACATATCATAATACATGTACTACAAAGTGGATCATGCTACTGATAGAATTTGATTTGGAATTCATAAGCCAAAATTCCATCAAGGGACAAGTCATAGTTGATCAACTGGCAGAGGTGCCTCTTCAGGATAATAGGCCTCTCATCATAGAACTTCTCGATGATGCAGTCTTTGCATTATCGGAAGCACCCAAACCCAAAGAACCTGATAATAAAGTTGACATGACTTTGTTCTTCGATGGTTCAAAGTGTGAGCAAGGGGGTGGTGTAGGGATTGTGTTTTTCATGCTGCAAGGTGCTCCAATGCCCTTGTCATTTAAGCTAGACTTCCCTTGCATAAATAACAATGTTGAATATGAGGCCCTAATCTTGGGTCTCCAAACAACAATCACTATGAAGATTAAAAAGCTAAATATCTTTGGTGACTCCCTTCTCATCATTAACCAAGTTAAGGGATTATTTCAATGCAGGTGTCCAATCCTGAAAGCTTACAAAGAGCTTGTTGACACTTACCTAGCCCAACTAGAATGGTATGACATCGAGGCAATCCCTCGCACATCCAATAGATTTGTAGACACTATGGCATCTTTGGGATCCTTGATCCCTCAGAATCCATCTACTGATTTCACTACCATTCATGTGAAGATGCTCTCACAATCAGCGATGCAACGTGAGGCTTTTGACAACAAAGAATCAGTCAACATGATTCATATAGAACCAAACCATGAGTGGTTCTATAAAGCCAAAGACTTTCTAAAGAAGGTGCCTTGGGGGTCTTTGATCTCGTAGGGTCCTACGAGGAATGGTACCACCATTCACCACAAGGTTATCTCTCAATATGCATTTGTGCATATCGAATCGTAGGGAGAACAAGTCATCTTATCTATTGAGGTTGTAGCTTATCAGGATTGGTTAGGCCAATTACAAGATTTCCTTAAGCTTGGAATCATCCCGTAGGGATTATCGTAGGCTAAAAAATGAGCATTTAAACAAAAAGTGACCAGATATGTCTTGCTAGGAGATATATTATATCATCGAAACTATGATGGAATCCTCCTTCATTGTCTTGAGCCCCAAGAATCAGCTTGGGTGATTTCACAAGCTCATGATGGTACCTACGATGGCCATTTTAGTGGCATGGCCATCATCAAGCGCATCCTTTGAATGGGTTATTATTGGCCCACCATGGAAAAGGATTGTTGTGAGTATGTCAGGAAGTGCATTAAGTGTCAGCATCATGTAAATCTGATGCACCTACCATCACAGGCCTTACAACCCATTCAAGTGGCTTGGCCATTTTCTCAGTGGGGTTTCGATCTAATTGGAAATATCTCTCCCCCATATTTGAGCTGACACATATTTATCTTAATAGCCATTGAGTACTTCACCAAATGGGTGGAAGTGGTCCCCTTAACATCAATGATAGGACCAAGAATTGTGGAGTTCATACTTCACAATATCATCTATCACTTTGGGATCCCATTCAAGATAATTTTGGATAATGGTCCTTCATTTAAGAACAAAAATATGCAGGCTTTAACATCCAAATATAAAATTCAACATAGTTTTGTGACACCATATTATCCACAAGCAAATGGGCAAGCAGAAGCCTCAAACAAAATAATCATAGCCATCTTAAAGAAGATGGTAAAAGAAAATCATAAGGATTGGCATCTGCAATTACCTCTTGCATTATGGGCTTACAGAACTAGCATGTGGATGCCCACTAGGGCAACACCATTTTTGCTTGTATATGGCATTGAGGCCATTATGCCCTTGGAGTTAGAAATTCCAACATTGTGCATCGCATTGAAAGAATTTATCGATGATGACACTACATGGAAAGCTCACCTTGATCAATTGACCCTTCTTGATGAACGTCGCATCAATGCTCTTGAGCATCTCTACATTTACCAAGATCATCTAACATGAGCTTATAACAATAAAGTCCACCTGAGAGACTTTAAGGTTGGGGATCTCATGCTCAAAGAGAACCAACAGAATTCAAACCTACCACCACACCTGCGAGACAAATTTATGGCCAACTGGATAGGTCCTTATATCATCTCAGAGAATATTGGACCTAGGACATATCACCTAACATCGTTAGAAGGTGTTGAAGAGCCTGAGCCTCTCAACATTCTTCATCTGAAGGTATTTTACACATAAAACAACAAAATCCAAAAACAATACATAAAAATCAAAAATTCAAAAACATTTGAAAATCATCAAAATTCCAAACAAATTAGAAAACATCAAAATCAAAATACCCCAAAGGCATCAAAATTAAATCAAAAACTCCAAAGCATAAGCCCTTTGGTCAACTCACAAAAAGCTCCAAAGGCATCATAAGCCCTTTGGTCAACTCACAAAAACCCAAAGCATCTAAGCCCTTTGGTCAACTCACAAAATCTCCAAAGGCATCATAAGCCCTTTGGTCAACTCACAAAACTCCAAGCATAAGCCTTTGGTCAACTCACAAAAAGCCCCAAAGGCATCATTAAGCCCTTTGGTCAACTCACAAAATGCTCCAAAGGCATCATAAGCCCTTTGGTCAACTCACAAAAGGCTCCAAAGGTATTTAAGCCCTTTGGTAAAAAATAAAACACAAAAATACAAAAACAATTGAAAACATTAAAATACAAAAATATTTGCATTTGCATTCATGTAATTGCATTGCATTAGGCATGTTGCATCCATTGCATTCACATTAGAATAGGTTGTGTTTGCAATCTTACAAATGACACCACATTTGTATCTAAATCATGCATCTATTCATCATCATCCATAACCCATGTGAGTAACTATGTTTTTCAACACAACCTCTTCTTGTTGCTATAAGGAATATACTAAGGTTTTTCGGTCATTCAGCCATACCTAGTGATCTTCTCAGATTTTGTAGAAAGCTATCTTTGCTTTTGTAGATGAGGTCTAGTTTTGATAGCACCTAGCATATATCAAAATCCCATCACTAATTAAAAACATTAACAATCCTAGTTGGAACAAGGGAAAGATGAACACTACAAAGTGGTACTAGGTATCCTAAGAGAAAGGTTTTTACTTGCTCATCTTGTGATGTGCATGGTCTAGAGTATTGATCATTGAAAAAAGGACAAGCTCCCCCTACCCAAAGAGACCCCTTGCTTTCATAAAAATGAGAAAAATCCCAAAACAAAGAAAAATCAAAGGTAAAATAAATAGTGATTATCATCACTACACAAATCCCTTGCTCAAAATAAAATAAAATTCAAAATAAATAGTGATTTTCATCACTAAGCATGAGAAAGTATCCCAATAAATCAAAATAAAAGAAGGGGGTGAAGAGCTTGAATCCCTGGAATGGTCACTACTTGAAACCATAGAGTGATCCCCAATACAACAATGGGTTGAATGAATCCCGCCTGGCATTGGGGTAGTTCTAAGCAATTTGCAAAAAGAGCTAGCTTTAGGTGTCCTGTATCGCCTAATGGTCTAATCCAATTGAGTCCAACTTAGGATCATGATGAGCATTTGATGATCCCCAATACAACAATGGGTTGAATGAATCCTACCTAGCATTGGGGTAGGCTTATATTTCATCTAATATATTCATTCGCACACACAAGGATAATGAATATCTTGGTCTTCATAACAAAAACTTTATCTTTCAGAAGTCTAGTATGGTCATTATACAACTTTTGATTAATCAACTAGGGTGTTTGAGTCTCATGGAAAACCTCAAAAATCCCCTCATAGCAACAAATCATTTCATCAATCAAATCATCAACTTTATTTAGGAGGTTTTGTTCATTAAAGGTGTTATTGCTTATAAAGAAAGAACATACATATCATATCATCTCATATCACATATGGATGTTTAAATGATTATTTCTTATGGTGAGAGTTATCATTTACATTCATAATTTTATACATTATGTGGTGTCATCCATTAGATTGTTAAACACATATCATAATCATCCTTATGTTTTAAGTGATTAAAGCATACAGGTTCATTTGCATTAGATCATTCATCTAATTAATGCATCATATCACATATCATACATCATAACATAACAACATAATTTAAATGCATAAACAATTGAAATAAATTAAACATGCATTTAATACATAATCATTGCATCCATTTTGCATCATATAAAAAAAAATCACATGATACACATAATGAGTCTAAAATAGATAATATCATATATATATATGTGTGTGTGTGTGTGTGTTTTTCAAAGTGTACATAGAGGTACAAAAATACCTCCAGGCTACAATAGTGTAGGTCATCAGACCTTACACTAAAAAATAATACAATATGCCCATCATGGCTATCATATTGGGCCTACACCCCTAGGATCACCTCCACCCTCAACTCCATCCCTATGAGGTTTCTAGAGCTAGTCCCTATGGTCCTCTCAAAGCATGCACCTACCCTCTAGTTGGGCCTCACTAATGACTGCCCTAACTCACTCTGCCTACTACGCTATAAGCCCCCTACTATAGACCTCTCTCGAGGAGTATCACCTAGCATCCAAATATGAAGCTATAGAGATGTAATATACCTAACATATACCAATATCTAAGCCTCATAATCCTCTAGTAGCCCCTATAGGCATCTAATATCTACCCTTAGATCCAAACCTATTGGCCCCTAAGTAGCTAGAGCAATGGGTACAACCTGTATCATAGCATATCTCTCTATGGTAAGCTTCTCTATCCTAATACATTGAGTCAACCTATGCCCAGAGGATGGTCCTCTCCTCCTCAAAACCTCTCTCAAAAAAAACCTAACTATCTAGAGCATAGCGATAGAGGTGTCTCACTATAATATCTATAGATGATCCATCTAAAGCTCAACCTCAACACTGTGTAGCTAAGCCCAGAGGGGAGACTCCTAATCCTCTAGAGCAACATCCTCCTCCTCCTAGCATTACTACTTGCTCCTTTATAGCCTAACCCCACTCCTCTATTCAATCCTACACTCAATGCCCCTATAGATCCTCGATAGTAGCCTCATCAATAGTCCACCCTAAGTGACCACCACCATGCCATAACCATGTAACCCACCACTAGGTATACGCCTCTATAATCCCATCATCTGCTATACCAACATCAACTATAGGAGGATCTACCTCCTCTAAAACTATTACAACCTAAGGTGGTGGAATATCCCTCTCTATAATGATCCACCTATACAAAACTAGCTCAAAGGGGATATCCTACTGGATCCCAAACTATCGAGCACCTGAGAGTATGGAAAGAACTCTCTAATACCTCCCTTGCAACTGATCACCCATCGATCACACCTAGTCCGAGCCAAATATCTATCCACCTCTAGCCATGTAGGGCACTCAAAATAAGGTCTCCATATAATATCATCCACCTATAGTCCAGTTAGAGAAGCTGCATAGTGCACTAGATCCCCTGCATGATGATGACTCTAATGCTCCTCTCACTCCCATGGCCACCTACATCCATAGCACTGGGCTCATGCCACTATGGTAGTGATCCCAATAGGTAATCCTCCTAGGTGGTCCACCTTGATGTGCTCCCAACCCCAGATCTGAAGAAGTAGGTTACAAGCAACACTAGCCCATCCACATCACTAAATCCGATAGAGCTCATCATAACACTGAGCTAGCAATGCACTCCCCCAAGCCATAATGATCGTCTCACAACTATCCAAGAGATCCTGAACCATAGCCAAGAGGTTCCATGGGAACCTCACTCCTAAAGTATCTAGCAAAAGTATGTTATAGATAACATGCATCAAGATAACCTACCACCGCATGAAAACATCCTCCTGATACCACCGAGTCACGGGGACTCTGCCATGTTGGATATCACCCAATGCTATAGTGACCCGAGCTCCAAAGACTCTATGGAAGACAACATCTCTAGCACTAGTGGGGGAAGACACGATAGCCTCTCCATCAAAAGGGATCCTAAAGATCCTATACACATCCTCTGGAGTGATGGTCATCTCACCAATTGGGAGATGAAAAGTGTTTATTAGACAATCCCACCTATGAGCCAGAGTAGTAAGGTAGGCCTAGTCTGATATAATCATTGGTAGCCTCATAACATACATGAGCCCACAAGCATCAAACTAAGCCCAATCTACACCATCCATCAGTGGTAGAAGCTCCACGAGCAAACTAGGATCCTAAGCTCAAGAAGACAAGAGCTAAAAGTGCAAAATAAATGCCTAATTAGATGCACTTAAACTAAAAACATAAATAAAATAAAAAAAAAAACCTAAAATCAATTAAGGGTACAAACACAATATAAAATACACCAAAACATGCCAAAAAAATCAAAATTTACACTTGAAAATTCAAAAAAATCAATTAAATTCATCAAAAATAAAAAATTAAATAATTTTTCTAAAGTTTTATGGTCGCTCACGCCAACCAACGGCTAGACACCAACGATCAAAAATTTGACCATTGGAATTCAAACTAGCCATTGTCAATAGCAGACCCCTCTTTGCCAATTAGGAGCCACCTTGAGCGACATCGACCGTGAGGCGACATGCCAACGACATCCACCCTCACCCAAAAATCCAAAAAAATTGACAAAAGCAAAAATCTAAAGAAAACCCACCTAAATTAACCTAATTCTAAACCTATCTATCGGTGTGGTTCATTACCAACAAGTTTAGTGAGGTTCATTTACCGATTACTTAGTTTGGTTCATTTTATCAATTAAATAACAAGTTAGGGTTTAGAGAAATACCCGTGAAGCTCTAACTCCTCCACTCATGGATGCCTCACCTTGCTCCACCATGGTGTCAAGTAATCGTCAGTATTCCAGGTCACTATATTTCTCTTCTCCCTCAGAGCTCAAATTGCAAATTGATAACTAGAAAATAATGAATTTCAAAACCCTAATTTTATTTTTATATTTCCTAGTTTTTTTGCAATTGCTTCTGGTGTCAGTGGCCCACACTTTCTAGCCGCTGACATTGATAGTGGCCATGAAAAATCAAAATTGTACCACTACTACTGATAGTGGCTAGAAAACAACAATAAATGCATAAAATTTCTCACCATGAAGAGTCTCAAAATGGATAAATAAGCATATCTATCGGTCCAGAATCATCAAAAATTGCAAAATAACTAGAAAAATCATAAAATCAAAATTTCAAAAACATTATAAAATCATCAAAATTAACAAAAAATCAAATAACAACAAAATTTCAAATGTGCCTCGTATCTAGTTATTTACCCTATACACTTGGTGGTTGCAGTGACTTATGCTCCATGCAATCCGACAAGATGAGTAAATTACCATAAGGTCATTTGGGGTAAATTAATCATCATTGAATTGAAATGCTTCACTTCAATCCTGAAGAAGGCCATGGTGGTCGGACTACCCCATGGGAATGAGGTATTCATTTCATTTCTTCTATGATATTTTCAGCAGATCATCGAGTGATTCAACACAAGCCTAAATGGAATTGCTATCATCTTGATTCCCTAAGAAGGCCATTATGGTTGGACTGCTCCAAGGGATAGAGATGTACAATTACTATTAATGGTTGAAATCACACCTGTAATGGGACCTACCATATAACAATAATGCAAAACTCTTAAATCATCCAAATCAATCATCTTGGTCAAGTGACTCATCACTTTATTCATTGTCCTTCCCTCATCGACTCGTCGCTTGAGGGGGTAGTCATAATATCAATAATCATAATCAAAATCAACAAAGGATCACTCGATCATGTCAAATTGTATTCATCCTATGAATCATTGCTAACAACTATCATAAGCTTACCCTTTGCTAGGGAAAAAAGCAAATATGATAGTTAAGCTTGTAGCTCTCCTCCTATCGGACCTATTGTAGCACTGATGCTACCCGATCACCATTGGACTTGCGAAAGATTTTGCAAATTTAAGCCTTCCATCCCATTGGAAGCAATGATTCTAAGATGCATGCCTTTCTCATGATTGGGGCATCTAATGTTGATCAGATCAATGATCATCATACACCCTACAATATGGCCCTAGGTGGTCTATTTTTGCTCAGCATTGTGTTTCCCATAATGCATCACAAAAAGGGGCATCTGTAGACACCTAAAATACATCATGTTTAGGAGACTACTCATATGGGCACATCCAAAGACCATATGACTGATCTTGGACCTTTCCAAGAGCTAGCAGTGGTCCTAACCACTCACAAGGGGTAGTTCTAGCCCATTCAGGCATGGCCGCTATCGACCAGAGTGGCCACCAACACAGGCCATTGAAGCTCAGAGCGGCCATGAGCTAGCCACTGCTGTGGACAATGGCTAGCACTGAAACACAAACTGGCCATGAATGAGGGCCCGAATCATGGATAGTGACTACACTTGCATTGGATTCAAGCAGTTTTTGGTATGGATCTCCCAGAGGTCCTCCTGACTACCACTTCCATGCAAATCTATAACTGAGCCTTCCCCTCCAATGACCAGTTACATGCAGATCTAGATCTTGGCTTCTCCAAGAAGCCAAGATCTAGAATTTGGGAGGCCTACATATGCATCCTCCCAAGAACAAGAAAGGATCCAAGTTTTTATGCAATGAAGCCCTAGTAAATTGGAGAGCAATTCTACATCCCCTTGAGGAGTAACGAAGTGCTATCCAATTGAGCAATGACAACACACCATTCAAGCATTCAGTTCAACATGATTTTCACTACCAATCCATCTCTGGACATGAAGGTGACCCTTGAACATCAATTTAGATGAAGGATTGAGTGTCCTAGCCCCTAGTTCATGAGGTAGAAAGTCATAGGTTCATGGTCGTTGTCTTCGATAGTGGCCTGCAGTCATGGCCACCCTGAGCGATAGTGGCTAGGGTTTGAGTCACCATTTCTTGAGTTTTTAGCATAGATTTCTTATTATTTCTACTTTATCAACTTATATTAGCATAGATCTATCTTTTCCATTGCATTTGTATGGTGATTTCCTAGTTATTCATGCATTTCTACTTATCTTTGCATTTTTTTGCTTTCATCATGCTTCTATGTCATTTCATGTAGATCTTCAAAAGGAGCCTCATCATGAGAGGCCACATATGCTACTAATCATTCTATGTTGTTTCTTGTATGTAGATCACAGGTCCTGGACTAATTCAAAGCATATTTGGCATCAGATCCCTCCAAGCAAGTGAGAAGAAGGCATCCATAAGCCCTTGAGCAAATTCATGTCGAATCTAAGAAGCCTACGGAGTACACCATCCCCGCTTAGGGGCTATTCACATTTGTAATCATTGTATCAAGCATTTGGTATCCCTAAGAGGGACCTATTTGTAATTGAATTTCAATATGAATTAATGAAAAGAGATCTTATGTTTTGTTAATTCATTGTCTTTCATGCTTTCATGGTTTTATGCTTGATATAATGATGCAAATAGCTTAGGTGTATGATTTTTAGGATCGTATAGATTGAATATGAAGGTAGGTTGGTAAACCAGTCATATGCAAACCTATCCAAAGTGCAAAGGAACATTTTACAAGCAACATCTTCATGCATTATTTACAAATGAATCATACTATCTTTGAATGCATGAATGTGTTCTTCAACTGACCTCATTCCATCATACCTAAACTAGATTAGATAACACATAAAATCTATAGGTACATCATGTGAAGACCCAGGTATGTTTAAAGGGCTATTGCAAATCATCCAAGGAGCAAAAATTGCCATTAGTGGATCTTAAAGAATATAACTTTTAGTACCAATTTTTCTAGTCAAAGAAATATATCTTGCAAAGATGTGTAAAATGACTAACAATTTTCAAATGTTTTAATGAATAAATCATCATGTTCATCCATTACAATGCATCAGTCAAATCCTAACAATAAGGAACAATTCTCAAATTTGTAAAAGGTTAGCATCAATGCATCATCAATTAGAGAATTTTCCAACCAACAAATGTGAACAACTTTCATCAAAAAATTGTAAGTCAAAGCAAATACCTTCAATTCAGGCCCTCCTTCTAGCACCAATTATGTTGAGTGATAATTTTACCCAATTGCAAAACCATACTCATAGTCAAGGAATTTTAGAAAACCCTCTCGCAAAAAAATTCAGAATATCTCCAAGGTTCTTATTTGCTTAATATGTGCTTGAATGCTTGTGAAAAATATGAAAATGTGCAGAAATACCTTAGAGGTGCAACTGTTAACAAGGGGCCTATGGTTTAGTATTGATTTGATTTGCAATAATTTTGTTGCTCATGTGATTGTTAAAAATGTGTATTTATTGATCCACTATCTACTTTGAAATAATGATTCTAGAACGGTGATTTAATTCATTTTATCTCAAATTGTTTAAGTAGATTTTTTTTTTCTTTTGTTAAGCTTTGTTTGAGCAAGAAATAAATGACTAAATTTAAATTGTGAATCATATAATGGTTATTTGATTCATTTTATCTTGCTTTTGTTTAAAAAAATTAATCTTGCTTTGTTAACCAATTTTATCTTGCTTTGTTAAACAAATTTTAAAATGATAGAACCCGTGGAGTGCAAGAATTTTTTTTGTTTTAAAATCTCGAGAAATACCCTAATTAAATGTGTCAAAATAATTTGATATTTTAGTCCTACAAAAATAAATATATGGATATTTCAATTACTTCAAAACCCAAATTTTAATGCTGAAAATGTAACCATTTTAGTATTTTGAGTGTTAGATGGAGCTTACAAAAAATAAAATGGAAAATAAGTAAAAACAAAAGCTAGGGTTAGAGGAAAAATGATAAAAATCTTATATAATATGGACACAAAGTGTGGGCAAAGCGATCAAAGTGAGCTATTGTAAATTAATCCCTCCTATTCTATAGAAAATGAAAGATGAGGAACACTAAAATAAAACTAGGTTAGACATGCATCCACACAATCTAAATCTGGTTAAGTGCAAGAGTCGAAGGAATTAAAACATCTATCAAAAATATTAAACAATGCTACCATATCCATGCATAAAATATTATTGAATAAACTCAATACATGTGTGGGAAAGATATGCAATAAAACAAATGGTATTCAAAACCTTCTTTGGTTGCATACAAGGTGAGATAAATTATTTTTAGTAGCTTGAAATCCTTCTAATCCTCTTCATGTGTCCTATATTCCAAAAAAAATCCAACCCCATTTCTATGTTTCAATGGCTTATTTAACATTTCAAGAGACTCTTTGTTTCTTTTCCATTCATTTGGCCGTCCAACACCTCCACTTGTAACACTTTATGTTTCATGTTTATTTATTTTAAGACCCTTTCCTCCATTTGTAACAATTGCACTCTCCATATTTAAAAAAAAAAAATTATAACACTTATTGCAATCACACCCAAATTCATTAAATGTGTGCTACTTGGGGGATCTCTATTTATTTTAAAAAAAAAATTCCTATGTAAATGAAGTTTGACCTTATTCCTTACATCACAAGATCCTCCTCATATGTCGCACTAACTGTGGTAGTGGCTGCAATAATTTCTACCATAAATAAAAAAAATTTTAATTCTCTTTTGAATGATCTTTGACCTAACAAAGAAATTTTCTAGTTCATGTTGCTATCGTGCGGTAAACTTCTCTAGTTCATGGATCATCCTTCCATGAAATTGTTGGTAACATTCGACATATAATCTCTCTCATTGTACTAGAAATTTTTTATCTACAATTCAACCTTATTGTAATCCTTTGCATCACTGCCTCGTTTGTCATACTCACCATGAACACACTCCATTGCACATTAAACACACCCTTGTCGTGTATTCCTTACTCATGTCCACTTCTCCTCATCGTGTCCTAATCATGGATTTTGTCTTTTTAGATTTATAATTTGGTGAGTCCTCCTTATGTGGATCTATTATAGCTTTTCTACCACTCTCCTCCTTTAACCTCTTCAAAGAAAGTTGATTCTCAAATAGTTTTGCTATTTCAACCCCCCATTACTCTTGTTACTGAAATATGGTTTAGCTCCCTTCTTAGGGAAATCCTTCATAGTATTTCTACTCAAATTTAAGCCAACTAGCTTATAATACCCTTCTAACATTAATCCTATACTAATTTTATCATAAAATCCAATAGTGGCACCCCTGCCACAACAAACTTTACATAACTCTAGTGCCTGATTTCTCCTAGTCTTGAAAACTACTTGGAAAAAATGAAAATAGTTCGAGTGAACAACAACTGAATTTTCATTGCAACTGCAAGGGGATATCATTTTCTCAAATTTGTCATCATCCTCATATCCAAAAATAGTGCATACAGACTCCCCTCCTATAAACTCTAATAATTTAGTATCTGCTCCAATATCTTTTGTAGGAACTATTTTGTATTCTAAGGCAACTTGTGTATTCTCCCTTATCACCCATTGGTGATAATAGTTAGTGTCACTTTCCATATCCTTAAAAACTTTATAAATGATGCATATGCAATCTTCAAGTATCTTCATGCCATTGTGCAATTGTATGAGTGTGTGTACCTCTAGCTAGGGCACCCTCTTTCCAATATAGGGGTCTAACATTTCATCCCTCTCCCACTCCTCCATCAGCTACTTCACCAGCCTCTCAAAAAACATCACCATGGATGAAAAACAATGCTTTTTACTTCTATTCTTCCTGCTCATATTATGCTACAGGATCCTATGATAGCAAGCCACCTTGAATACTTTGATACTAGTAGACAACATAGAGGTTGACACGTGCACATCTCTCCATGAGGATCGAATGATGGAAGCCATTCTGGGAAATACTAAGAAGCTCGTGGTAAAGAGGAAATTTCATGTCATCCCATGTACTCTAACTACATCATGCCATTGTATTCATCATGCTAGCCTAGAGCAATTTGTGTCATCAACATCACCTGTGACCACATCATCCAAGGACACAGTGCTATCGAAGCACATATCAGACTCATCGATATTAGAAATATCTCGACTCACATAAACCTTAATTCGGCATCATCAAGGGAAATGATGGCTCCCATTGTGCATTTGCATCGACCAGTAATGAATAATGGGTTGGCCCTACCACTCGGTTGCATCTTGGCATCCATGTCCTTGGAATTCGTGTGACTCGTCTTCACATTGTTCGAAAGGGTCGACTTTCCTTCTTGTAACGTAACCACACAAATGTGAGTAACTTAATATAAATCCATAATGTGGAACCAAAGATAATGTATAACGTGAACAACATGAAATGAACCTTTTTATGTTAAAACTTTTTCTAAAACATGGTAGCTACCTTTTTATTCTATTATATATATATATATATATATATATATTATTTTATTTTATTTTAATTTTTTCCTTTATATAACAAGTATTTTAAATTTACTTTAAAAATAATTCTTTTCACACATCCCTGATATTCGAATGGATAAGGCATCTAGCTTCATTCACCATAGCAAGCATGTTGACCTATAAAGACAAAAATATAGAGAATGTTATCTAGCATCCACTACCACTCTTCTGGTTTGAAAAAAAAAATGGGTATCCAAAATTTGACAAAGGTACCTTCCAAAGAGCATAACTTGGTTATCATAATTCTCATCGACTCAATGCTTAAATAAACATAAGTCTTAGCTCAAGAAGTAATAACTTTGTTCATTAATATTTGACCCCTATTTATCAACCAAATACTTAATCCAACCAAAATTATATGCTAATCACAAAACTTCAAGTGGGTCCCCAAATGTGGGGTGTGTTGTACAACAATCACAATAGTACTTTAGAATTTGATGGTTTGTTCTCAAATCAAAGGGTCTCCCTATCAAAAAGAATCACCAAATTTTGAGCTTAAAAACCACTATTGCCAATTCCATATCATGGGTTACAAAATTAACCTTGTGTATTTTTAGTTTCCTAGATCTGTAAGCTATTATTGCTTCATATTAAGAGAGCACTCCTCCCAAACCTTCCAGTGATGCATCTATACACACAAAGAATTATGAGGCCCAAAAATACTTCATTGTTGCACTATGTTTGACATATAAAAACTACAATATTACCAAACATGACAAAGTTAATTGTCAAATAGTTGATTAGAATATATTATTTTTTAAGTGTTTGCATGATTTTATGTTAGAAACATTATATCCCTGTTTTGACTATTTTTTCTGCATTTTGTGACTGTTTTTGACATGATTTTGTTGATGAAAATAACATAGAAGAATAAAGCAGATAAGCATGTTCAAATATTTGGCTAAATCTAAAATTTTTGAAGTGTCATCCCATTCCAAAACCAGAGTTGTCAAGTGATTTGACATCAAAATAATCTCTATTGTAAATCAGGGCAATGACAAGTTTTGTGCAACATACAAAAATTAGCAAACTATCACATTAAAGGAGCACCTTGAATTTGTCAAGAAAAGCATAAGAAAATGGATGGAATGTATTAAAAGGTACTAAATAATACATCTAACCTATTTAGAAGCATTCCCACATAGTCTAAATGGACAACAATAGGGCATCACAAAACATGGATAGTTGTGCAACATTTTTTGCACTGTTTCAAGTTTGATTATTTTGTGCATTTCAAATAGCAAAATGTTAAATATTGATGTTCATAACCAAACAATAATAAAAAAAATTTCCTACCCTAAAACTTGTTTGAAATCCAAATTGGCACCAAATTATTATGACTGTACAAAAATATGGAAATCTACAGAAAACAACCATACAAAAACCAGCAAGTTGTCACTTTATTGGATGCCTTGGAATTTGTCAGAATTGGCATGCAAAACTTATTGGATCCAAATTTTGAGGGATAGGGTAGATGTCCTATCTGGTTAAACCTACTTTGTCAGATGTTTTTAGCGCATTTGAACATAAAGTTTATTTCACAGCCTGATATTCCAAAGAAGCTCCAGAATGAGGGGAAAAGTGATTAGTTTTAACCAAACGAAGGTTTGAGCACCCAAAATGGTAGGGAAAAGGTATTTTAAGGTGAATATAGGTGTACAAAATATTTTTAAACTACATTCAAATTACTCCCACCACTATAGATGAATTCCAAAGGTCAATGAACATTGTTGTAGCACATATTGTCTTAATTTGGACTAATTCAGTTTTAGAACTGATTGACAAATCACTAAAAAACAACATAAGCTAATTTGAGCATGATGCATATATAGTAGAACATTATAAATTACACATATCCCTCAATAGTTGAGTTGTTAGATAGTTTATAGATTATAATAGTGAGTAGTAGCTAATAGTGAACAATGAGAAGTAGGATTTTTCATGTAGAATTGTAATATTTTGTAATAATCAATAAAGTGCAATTTATTCAATTATCTCGTGTTCATGAGTGAGTGTGAGTGTTAGGTAGTTAGAAACAGTTTCCCACCTTCCTTTGGATCAAGAAAATTGGACCCACTTTTAGGCCTGGAAGGAGGAATTTTATGACAGGTTTTCTTGATAACTTTGCGGTAGCAGATTTAGTAGGATGCTTGTCACATTTTCCTTTCTTGTTTTGATTTAATGTGATGTTTTCATGTTTTTGGTTATGTTTTTGTGCAGCCAATATGTGTGTCAGCTAACAATTTTGTTTAAATTTACCTCATTTTTACACTATGTTTGACATATAAAAACTACCATATTACCAAACTAGACAAATTTAATTACCAAATAGTTGTTATTTGTTAAGTATTTACATGATTTAATGTTAGAAATGCTATATCTCTATTTTGACTATTTTTTATGCATTTTGTGACTATTTTTGACATGATTTTGTTGATGAAAATAACATAGAAGAATAAAAAAGATAAGCTTGTTCAAATATTTGGCTAACTCCACCATGTTTGAAATGTCATTCCATTTCAAAACCAGAGTTTTCAAGTGATTTGACATCAAAATAAACTCTGTTGTAAAACAAGGCAATGACAAGTTTAGTGCAACATACAAAAATCAACGAACTATCGCATTAAAGGAGCACCTTGAAATTGTCAAGAAAAGCATGAGAAAATAGATGGAATATATTCAGAGGAAATAAATAAGATATCTGACATATTTAGAAGCATTCCCACATGGTCTAAATGGACAACAATAGGGCATAACAAAACAAGGATATGCAACATTTTTTGCACTATTTCAAGTTTGATTATTTTGTTCATTTCAAATAGTAAAATTTTAAATGTTAATTTCCATTACCTCACAATAATGTTTGAATGTTTTTCCCACTTTAAAACTTGTTTGAAATCCAAATTGACATAAATTATTATGATTGTACAAAAATATGGAAATCTATAGAAAACGACCATATAAAAACCAGCAAGTTGTCACTTTATTGGATGCCTTGGAATTTGTCAGAATTGGCATGCAAAACTTATTAAATATGAATTATTAGAGATAGGGAATATGTCCTATTTGGTTAAACCTACTTTATCAAATGTTTTTAGCGCATCTGAGCATAAATTTTGTTTCATAGCCTGATATTTTGAAGAAGCTCAAGATGAGGGGGGGAAATGGTTAGTTTTAACCAATAGAGGTTTGAGCACCCAAAATGGTAGTGAAAAGGTATTTTAAGGTGGATAAAGGGGTACAAGATATTTTTGAACCACCTCTAACTCACTCCCACAACTAGAGATGAATTCCAAAGGCCAATGAACATTATTGCAGTACATATTGTTTTAATTTGGACTAATTCAGTTTCAAAACTGATTGGCAAATCACTAAGAAACAACATAAGCTAATTTGAGCATGATGCATATGTAATAGGACATTATAAATAACATATCTCCATCAATAATTGATTTTGTATATATTTGATAGCTGATAATAGTGAGCAGTAGCTAATAGTGAACAGTGAGAAGCAGGATTTTTCCTATAGAATTGTAATGTTTTGCAATAATCAATAAACTACAATTTCTTCAATTATCTTATGTTCACGAGTGAGTGTGAGTGTTAGGTAGTTAGAAATATTTTCCCACATTCTTTTGGATCAAGAATCTTGGGCCCACTTTTAGGCCTAGAAGAAGGACTTTATGATAGGTTTTCCTGATAACTTTGTTGCAGCAAATTTAGCAGGATGCTTGTCACATTTTCATTTCTTATTTTGATTTAATGTGATGTTTTCATGTTTTTTGTGTTTTTTGTATCCAATGTGTGTGTTATCTGACAAATTAGTTTAGACCTGTGTTTCCACTATTTCCCCTATTTCCCTTGTTTTTCATGTTTCAACAACTTTTATCAGTTTTTTAAAAATATTCATTTTGTTGTCAGTTACTATAGCAGAAGCTTGATGACCTTTTGTAGCATAATACTGACAAGTTTTTTTTAGCATAAGTGTTATTTACAAGCATCATTTCAATTTTGCAAGAGTAAACTAGGTTTCAATTTTGCAAGAGTAAACTAGGTTTCAATTTTACAAGTGTAATTTAGGATTTCAATTCAACAACATTTCAATTTAGCAATTTCAATTATTGCAATTGTAGTTAGATTTCAATTTCTAGAAATTAGAATTAGATAGTTGATAGCTGATAATAGTGAGTAGTAGCTAATAGTGAATAGTGAGAAGCAAGATTTTTCCTACAAAATTGTAATGTTTTGCAATAATCAATAAAAGTGTAGTTTCTTCAATTATCTTGTGTTCATGAGTGAGTGTGAGTGTTAGGTAGTTAGAAATAGTTTCCCACCTTCTTCTGGATCAGGAAGCTTGGGCCCACTTTCAGGCCTAGAAGGAGGACTTTTATGATAGGTTTTCTTGATAACTTTGTTGCAACAGATTTAGCAAGATGCTTGTCAATTTCCATTTCTTATTTTGAGTTAATGTGATGTCTTCATGTTTTTAGTTATGTTTTTATGCAGCAAGTGTGTGTCAGCTGACAAAAATAGCTTAGACCTGTGTTTCCCCTATTTCCTATTTCCCCTATTTTCCTGTTTTCATGTTTTAGCAACTTTTATCAAGTTTTCAACAGTTTTCATTTTGTTGTCAACCACTGTAGCAGAAGCTTGACGACCTTCTATAGCAGGACACTGATAGGTGTTTTAGCATAAGTGTTTTCTTTTCAAGCATCATTTCAATTCTACATTAGTTTCAATTTTGCAAGAGTAAATTAGGATTTCAATTCAACAACATTTCAATTTAGCAATTTCAATTACTACAATTATAGTTAGATTTCAATTTCTACAAATTAGAATTAGTTTTCAATTCTTGCAAGTTAATTTAGTTTCCATTCTATAGATTAGGTTTAGTGTGACACCAAAAAGGCTAAACCAACATCTATTTCACCGAACAAATGCTTGTAATCTGAATGTCTGAATTGTAATCTACCCAAACCTTCTATCATAGACAACCTTGGACACCACCCCAGATTTGATAAATCATAAAAATTAAATGATGCTAATAATGACACTCATCATTTTTGGCATCATTTTCAAGGAACACAGTGTTGTTAGAGGGTAAAAGTAGTCAAATAATTATTATTGTGCTAAGTTGTGAACTTCAGAGTAAAATCTGAATGTAATAACTGGTATAAATAATAGTTGTTGATAGTTGCATTTCAGAAACATTTAGAAAACAAGCAAGAAACCATAGGAAGAAAAATTTCACAATAAGAGGTTGAAACTATGTCAAAGTTGTCTAGATTTATGATTTCCAAAAATATTGGAATTTTCAAAGAATCACAATCATCTATTTCAAGAACTGTAGGATCCTTTGAGAAATCATTACAAGGAGGAAAAATCAGTAGTTCAACACCACTTTTTCTTGACAAATCCATACAATCAGGACAATTTAATAGGATTTATAATTGTTGTTGGGAACCCATAATGGTAGGCTCACAAGAGAATCTAGGGAAAGCTAGTAATGTGCTCCACCCTAGTGCAACTAGTACACCTACCAAAACTTTTCAAAATCCCATTCAATTAGATCCTAATCAAAATGCTCCCATGAAGGTCATTTCACCTTCAATGTTACCAACTTTCAAGGGAGTTACATCTGAAGACCCTGATATGTTTTTGTTTGAGTTTAAGATTGTATGTCAAGCTCATGATTACACTAATGACAATCAAAAGCTCAAATTGTTTCCTTCCACTCTTAAAGAATCAGCCCTACGATGGTTTATCACCTTAGCACCTGATTCAATTAGAACTTGGGATGAGATGGAAAATATATTTTTGGAGAGATACCAAGAATATTGTCAAGTCAAGAATCAAAATGATGAATTGCTTGGAATGAAACAAGAGGAAAATGAAATTTTAGAAGACTATCTAGACAAATTTTCTTTTGTTCATAAGAGATGTGGAAGTGTTGAACCTAAAATTTGCAAAATCATATTCTTAAGGGGACTGCAAGATGAATCTAGAGATGTATTGGATATTTTGGGAAGAGGAGATGCACATACACTTGAATTCTAGGAAATCATTAAACTTTGTAAAAATTATTCTCATTCAAGGCATAGAAAACACAAAACTGGTAGTAACACAAATGATTTGAAAGAATTCATGAAAGAGTTTTCTAATCTAAAGGTTGATATTGATAAAACATTAGATGAAAAGAATGAATCTATTGAATCTTTAGCCATCTATTGTTCAAGATGTGAGAAGCAACACTCTCTTCATGAATGTCCTTTGAACAAAACATTTATATCTGCTACATGTAGCATTTGTGAAAAAGGACACCCTACAGATCAATGCAATTTGTTACCAGAACTCAAAAGTGTCTTTGAAAAATAGTCTCAACCTATGAAAGAACTCAATTTTGTAGGACAAAGATAAGGGGATAATTTTCTTAAATTTCCATATCATAATGCTTCTCAATTTCCTGCACATTGGGGAAATAATCCTTGGTATATGCCATGGTCTACTTCAAGTCCACTTCAACAATATTGGAGTCAACCACCATGGGCATATTCCCAAGAGTGGTCTCAACATGGATGGATGAAACAACAATGGAATCAACAACATCCACCATGGTTGCAACCAAAACTGCAGGGACATCAATGGGTACAACAACAAAAACTGTACAAAGGGCAACAACATTATCAAAAACAAAAATCAAATTTGTTGCCTACTCATACCCATAATTTCTCTCATGGACAACAACAACAACAAGCAAAACAACCTCTATTTTCAGCTCAACCTATGGCCAATCCAAATAATGTTAAACAGGTAACCCCTGTCTCTATGGCTGAATCAAAAAATACAACCATAATAAATGCTAGTGACTGTGATAACACTCAGTTGTGTTCAAGAAAACCACTTCTTGAACCTATTCCACTTATCAATGTAGAAATGGGAGCTAAAAAGAATGAACATGAAAACAAATCTACACTGAAACATCAAAAAGAAAAAGAAAAGCTCTCTCAAAATGATTTAATGGAGAAAGTATCATATCTTGAACAGTTTGAAATATCAAAACTAACATCTTTGAAATTAGATTTGATAAAGGAATTAAAACATTTAATTGTTACAATCCCTTTACTTCAAGTTATTAAAGATGTACCAATCATTAATAAGATTGTTCAAGAAATGTGTTTTAAGAAACCAAGAAAAAAGAAGAAAGTATATCCTGAAACCATACAAGTAGGTGGAAAATTAGTAGACTTGCTTGTAGGAAAACTTACTCCACCTAAGTATGATTGTCTAGGAAGTCCATTATTTCTTGAATCACATAAGGAAAATGAAAAGAACATTTCAACTTTGGCCTCCATAGTTGTAAAGGATAATGTAGAAGAGTTGGATTCATCCAAAAAGTTTATTTTTGATGAAAATGTTCTAAATTCAGATTTTAAAGATGAACCAATTATTGTTCAACAATTACTATGGAATGATGAAAAATAAAATCCTGAACATTTATCACCCATTCCAATACAAAACAGTTTTCTTCATTTACCACATGGATGGCATCATCATTTTTTCTCATCTTTTCATTGTCATTTATCAAATTTAATTCCTTCAAGAATTGTTTTTGATAAAGATACACAGATTTTCCATTCTTTTCTACCACACCATTGCTCTCTTAATTCATTAATGCATAATTTTCAAAGAATCAATTCAATACATCCTGGTATGACACAAATTGAAATACAACCAAAACAACCTTTGAATATCAATAGTTGGTTGACTAATAACCAGGAAGCAAAATTGTTTGATGCATTGATCCAACATCCTAATGCTTTACTAACACTTCATGCATCTTTAGAAGTTGGCATTGAGTTGTTGCAGGTACAAAAAAAGAGAATTTTGTAGTTGAATGCATTTGATGAACTTTGGTTGGAGGCACTTCACCAAACAGAGTTCATTCAACAAAAATGGAAAATGTGGAATGATGATCACATTAAGAGCAGCAAGGATGAACCAGAAGAGTTTGAGAATGAAGTTGTTCAACTTTCTTTAGTTGATGATTTAAGGAGGACATTAGTGGTGAATGGACATCATTTACAGTTGTACCATAAGCCACTAACAAAGGTGGAATTTGCTCGATATTTCACACAATCAAACTTGCATATGATAGAAGAGGCTTCCTCTTCTGACAAAGATTCCAAATGATCATATTTTTGAATCTTGAAAAAATAAAAAAAGAGAGAAGAAAAAAAGGAGAGAAAAAAAGAGAAAAAAAAAGAGAGAAAAAGAAAAAAAATTGCAGCATAAGGCATGTCCCACAAAATGAGGATACATGAGGACATGCATCAATTTCAGCAGGGAGGAGGAACAATGAAGTCAATATTTCATTTCCAGCAATAAGGAGGTAATGATGACATAAGAAGATTCTTACTGCTCATATGGAAAGAAAGGGTGCATCATTGTTGCTTTCTAGTAGAAAAAGATGTTTTCATACAAAAAATTGATGTGCTTTTTGTAGAATAAGGATTGTTCTTATCCAAATAAAAATGAGAGACATTCTCTCTCATTGAAGCCTCATGAGAGACATTCTATCTCATTGAAGCACCTGAAAAAAAGATAGAAGTTGGTTGAAAACCAGAAATGGTAGCCTCTTCTGATGAAAAATGAAAAAAAGAAAGATGAAAAAAAAAAAGAAAAAAATGAATAATTCAGTAGTGAAAACCTTCTCGGAGGCGCTGCTGAATTAAGGCTTACATGAAAACCAAGTTTTTGGCATGTTTGCCTTGTTTGATCTACCCATCATTGTTCCACCATTGTACAAATCTCACCTACTACACATGTGTTGTCTTTGATTTCAAAAAATCAGCTAACAATCATCGGAAGCAGCTTGTAAGGTGCATGATAAATTTTTAGGATAGTAAGGTATGTGTTTCTTGCATTTAGTCATAGTAAGCATTTAGCATTTAGTGTATGATAATCGGTATTTGGCATAAACTATTTATAAAATATTGGCAAATTAAAAAAATGGAGCCTGTTGTTCAAAATGTCAAGAAGCACCCCCTTCTGCCCTTAGTTGCATGAGAAATTCAAAATTGTCTACAAAAACCTGATTTTGGGATAGACATGGCAAAAATTCTATTTGAATTAGCAGGGTAGGTTCCAGAAGGAGAAATGCAAGTTGATACCTCATAATTACCTCATAAATTTGAGGAGGATAATCTGGAAAATGCACTTGAAGATTCTGTTTTACTACTACTGCAATAAAACAACAACATACAAAACGAAGAATAACATCTAAACAAAAGGATGGAGAAGGGATTTTTGATGTTATGGAAGGCTCACACACCCTAGATATGGGCCCACAATAGAATCTACAGCTAAATTTTGCATAGGAGGTCATTTCTACATTTTTGGATGCATCTTCGAAATGAATAGAGACAGCTTCGGAATGACAGTCTCATTCCGAAGATCTTCGAAATGAGATAGAAATTATGTCAAAATACCTTGAAAATGCTACAGAATAGCAAAAAGAGCAAGGCACATCAAAGGTTGAGTTCCCTTAAGCTTAGAACATCCCACCACAAGTAAGTACATCCCTTAAGAAGATTCAAAATCAAAGTTTTTGTCAATTTTGTTTCAAAGGTGCAAACAACAAAAATAGGCATTCAAGTTGAAATGTTGTCAGAATAAAAAATTCTACCAGTAATAGTGCATCTTCCATATATGATTCCATTAGAAAAACACAATGAGGCTATTGCAAGATGAATCACATGCTATCAAGCCTTTAAGAGGTACCTTGCAACACTAAAACTTGTAGAAGGGCAGAAAAAGAGTCAAAACTATAGGAATTGTAGAAATTGCAATATTGAAGGGTGAAAGTGCAGAAATCAAAGAATTGCAATTTGAAAATGAAAAAATTGAAAAAAATGCAAGAACAAAACAAAGAGCAGAATAAAAAAAGAGGAAGAAAAGAAAAAAATTGCAGGAATTACAAAAATTGAAAAATTGCAGAGTTGCAGCAAAATGAAATGCATGTGCTTAATTGCAAAATATTTAGTGTAATGCAGCAAGGAGAAATTTCTCAAGTGGCAGGTAATAGTTCGGCACTGAAATGTTATCAAGTTTTACTTGACACTAAAACTGTCGATCTTCCATTTTTTTTTCCAGTCATGCACCTGATAGTTGTAGCTCGACACTCGAGCATTGGATGGGTCAAAGTAAACTTCAATCCAACCTCCAAAGTAGGTTGGTTCCTTATCAACTTAAAATGGTGTTGATTCAATTAAAGCTCAAATAGGGTTTTGAGATAAGGGTTAGAAAAGGTTTAGGGTTAGAAATGTTATAAATAAATAGTGGTCAGATAGGCTAATAGCATAGGCAACTACAAGAAAAGGCTCCCACAAGCTATTTCTAATGCCCCATCACTCAAATACACATTACCCAAATCAATGAAACCTCCACACATTAAATCATAAATCGAGAAATATTACAGAAAGCAATTTCAACATCCAATATTGATAATCCAAATAACAGAATAAACTAATAGTCATATTTAACATAAATCAAACTTCCAAACAATACAGATCTAATCAAGAATAGATTTCAACTACTCTTATGACTAGTAATCCAAAAGCTGGAATGAACTAACCATTCAAGTATTAACAGAAATGCAACCAAAGACTTTAAACCTCTTGCACAAGATAATGAAGATGACAAATTTGAGTCAAACAATCAGAGTAATGCTCCTTCCATTAGCTCACAGGAATATTTATAGTAGGTCAAGAAAACACACTAGAGTTGACCCTAAAAAAGAGGGTTCAACCTCTACTTATAGTTTGTAAATGAAATAATAATAAGGAACATTACAAAAATTACATATTTTCCAAATCAACAAAGAGTTCTTGCTAGCATTATCTTACTGGTTCAAATTCTGAGAAATCTATTGTATGTAGGTTGCCATGGCAGCTCAGATCCTCTGCAACTTGTTGGTTGGTTGGTGATAATTGGCATCCAAGTTGTTAGAGACTACATCTTGACCATCAACTCTTCTTGGAATCTCACTTCACTATTGATCTGCAACTACCTATGGTTCTTGTTCTTGAAACCCTTTGATGCTTTGGCTTCCTATCTCCCAACTAACTGTGCTTGAATCCGGTGAGAAAATGCTTGTAAATACTTTAGAATTGTTGGTAGAATTTCAACCTTTGACCTTCCCCATGCACAAATCAATTATATCTTGGAATATACTCTTTATAATGGCGGGGAAAAACCAAAGCACCATTCCACTCCTTTAATTTGATGACATCACCTTTCATGGCTTTGATTATGCAGAATGCCAATTCGACGTGAAATGCATTAAGAGTTAAGCGGGATGAAATCCACTCATCAACCTTCCTCTTTCTTCTTTGACTTTGAAGCAACCAAAAATCTGCACTACAAAATATGTTGACGTCATATTTGCTTTAAACTTTTACAAAATCAATAATCCACACTTGGGCAAGTGTAAATCTTCATTCAACTCCAATATGTCCTTGCCATAGTGTAAAATAGCTTTACCTCCATTCTACATTGGAGTTAGAGTAAAATGCATCCTTGTCTCCAATATGCACTTTTCCTATGATTTTCTGCCTCTTTGTTGCCATTCCAGAAAAAAATACTCTATAAACTCGCAAAAATTGGTCTTGTTGTGGCTGCTCCACAACGTACCCCAAAATTGGGGACCCACCCTTTTTGCATGTGTTCCAAGAAGACCGAAGTGGCCCATAGGCTAAAGATCAAGGAAAAAAGCAAAACACCACAAGGAGAAAAAGTGTCGCGATATCGCGACATGTTGCACTATCGCGGCCAAAAGAGAAAAAGTGTCACGATATCGCGACATGTTGCACTATCACGGCCAAAAGAGAAAAAGTGTCGCGATATCGCGACATGTTGCACCATCGCGGCCAAAAGAGAAAAAGTGTCACGATATCGCGACATGTTGCACCTTCATGGCCAAAAGAGAAAAAGTGTCACGATATCGCGACATGTTGCACCTTCACGGCCAAAAGAGAAAAAGTGTCACGATATCGCGACATGTTGCATTATCACGGCCAAAAGAGAAAAAGTGTCGCGATATCGCGACATGTTGCACCATCGACCAAAAGAGAAAAAGTGTCACGATATCGCGACATGTTGCATTATCACGACCAAAGAGAAAAAGTGTCACGATATCGCGACATGTTGCATTCACGGCAAAAGAGAAAAAGTGTCGCGATATCGCGACATGTTGCATTTTCCAAAGAAAAAGTGTCGCGATATCGCGACATGTTGCATTTTCGCGACCAAAAAGAAAAAGTGTCGCGATATCACGACATGTTGCATTTCACGGCCAAAAGAAAAAGTGTCACGATATCGTGACATGTTGCATTTTCACGGCCAAAAGAAAAAGTGTCGCGATATCGCGACATGTTGCATTTTCACGACCAAAAGGAAAAAGTGTCGCGATATCGCGACATGTTGCATTTTCACGGCCAAAAGAGAAGAAAAGTGTCGCGATATCGCGACATGTTACATTTTCGTGGCTAAAAGCAACAAAAGAGAGCAAGGAGGCAAAAGTGTCGCGATATCGCGACATGTTCCATTTTCGCCAAGGTAACGGACCTGCATAGTGACGTGGACATAAGGACAAAATCCAATGAATAAGACAAAGCGTTACATAAGGAATCTTTAATGATTTGAAATCATTTAAGATGGTCGTTACACACGGAGGGAAACGAACGCAAGCCCATGTGGAGAAAACGCAGCGAAGGGCCACAAAATGGAAACCAAAGCACACGCATACAAGGGAAGGTGAAACGAACAGTCAAGGAAGGTGAAACGAACAGCCATCGAAAAAGAAACGAACCGTCATGGAAGGAGAAACAATTTTTTCAGAAGTTTAAATACGCCATTCAAAGAGGCCGAAAGGGGTCGGAAATTGCTGCGAGCAGAGTTGCAGAGTTGAAGGCGAGAAGGCCATTCTGGACCTGTTTGAGTTGTTTTTCTTCCACAGACTGGTTTGGGAAAACCAAAAATTCTGCTATTGTAAAATGACATATTTTTAATGCAGAAGTTTTCAAAAATTTGCATCTTGTGGGCAAGAAAGAAGGAGATTTTCTTTGCATGCTATGGATTTAATGTTTATTCTTTCATTTTTTAGATTTCGAATTTATAGATAATGTTAATGCCATTTTCTTGGGTTACATTAGGCGAATATTTGAAATCTGAATTTTATTTTGTACCCTAGGAACCAACACTTAGTCTATGGGGATTGTGCTTGTTTTGCAAGTCCAATAGGTTAGGTTGCATGCATGGAGACCTCACATCTTCGGTTTTGTCGAAATAGGATAGCATCATACTGAGTGCATTTTATTTTCAGTTTTCTGCATTTCATTTTCATTTTTCTGCATTTTATTTTTTCCAGAAATTTTAACTTATTTTAAATTTTCAGGCATTAAAATAAACATTTAAAAATTTCAAAATCCAAAAAAAACAATGAACAATCACTAAAGTTTCATGATGAAATAAACCAACATTGCCCCTTGTTTACAGTTACTTGCAATCACTAAGGTGTTCCAAGCATTTAAATTGAATATCTTTATTTGAGATTACTAATACACATATGCAAATGCTAATACAACGGAGACCTTGGAGAAGTTGTTTGTTTAACTTCTTTGCAAGAGGGGATTTGGAACCCAAATCCTAAAGGAGAGTGTACTTTCACAACTGGGTGAAAATACCACTCAACAGATTGGCGCTAGAAGGAGGGCCTGAATTGTTTTATTTCAGAGTGATTTAAATGCTATAGGGATTTAAATTTTGAATATTTCATGCCCTATTGATTATTATCTTTAGCCCTCTTTTAATAATACAACCTTGTAGTGTTAAAAGGAGGACATGAATTGCTATGCATTGTTCTAACGCTTTTGATTGTTCATACAGGAATAATGTGTTTTGATTTGATTTAAAAAAAAAATTGGTCTTGACTAACGAGGTTGTCTCCATGCAATTACTTTCATTCGATTTTAATGGATACACCTCTTGGTTGATGCTAATTATTATATTTTATTCTATCTTTCATGCTTATTTGTAAGGAATTATTTTGTCTAAAAATGTATTTGTTGTCGGTATTATGCTCTTCACTTGCGTGTAATGCGATCTTGTGAATCAGAAAGCCTACAACACTAGGAGTATGCTCTTCACTTGCGCATATGCGATCTGGTGAATCAGAAACTTACATTTTTAGAATATTGCTTTGTCAAGGTTCCTTCTTTCATGACTAACAAATTGATTTTGAAGTTATTCTTTGAATTTCATTAATTGCAAGATTTTCTGTGTGTCGCAGGTTTTCTTTGAGGTACTGAGAGTTTTGTCAGGTTCTTGTAGGGTTATCATCATCGATTTTGAATCAAATGGCCCAACCTCCACCACCTCCTTGGTACGGAGCCCATAACATTCCTTTGAATATTGTAGGGGATATTCATGAGATCCCTAGGAATATAGAGAGATTTTTGCCCAAATACAAATCGGATGGCCCAAGGACCGTAGAAGAACATATTCAGGCCTATAGGGATGTTTTGATAAGATTGCAAGTTCAACATGAAGATGTGGCTTGTAGACTCTTCCCCATGAGCCTAGACCAAGTGGCTTACGAATGGTATATTTGCTTACCTACTGGTTCCATTACGTCATGGACGCAAATGGAGAATGCTTTTGTCAACCAATTCAGGTCACCATTAGATCCCACAATCATCTATAATCAGTTCATTACATGCAAAAGAGGCCAGGGTGAGCCAATCCAAACTTTTAATCAGAGATTTCAGAAGTGCTATAATAGAGCAATTCGGCATTTTGCCATTGATCCCGCAGTAGCTTTGCAAATATATTTTGGGGCATTGGATCCTATGACGACAATGTTTGCAAGGCGAAATCCTCAAGTTACCACGCTTGCTCTAGCCTACAATGAAGCTATGACCATTGAACAACAAATGACACCACAGGGTTATGGGTTTTCCCAGATGCCTATGGTAGGACAATATGGTCCATATGGTCAAGCTCCTATGATGAATCAGATCATGGCACCACAAATATCAGGCATAAATGCTTTGCCTTATCAACAACCATATTCATCAACACCCGCTTACGCACCCAATCCAATTTCGATTCAAAGTGTGAATCCCTACGCAAATCAAGTGGCTCAAAATCCAACTCAAATGTTAAGTCAAGATCTCACCAATTACGCAAATCCTATTGGAACTAGCAATAACATAGCTCAACCAAAAGAGATTTATTCAGAGGTTGAAGAGCTCAAAAATATGGTTCACAAATTGAGTAATGATTTGGTTCAAAAATAGAAGTATGAATCCCATGCCCCTCACCCAAATCAAAACTTCAACAATAGAGGGAGACAGTGGAATACGAAGCCAAACAATGGGGGTGTGCCTTCCCCTATTGCTAATCAGATAGATACTTCTGCAGGACCAAGTCACTCTAGTTCCATTCTTAATATTTCTGATTTTGCATGGGAAAAGGGGTGTAGATTGCATAATACAAAGGAGCATAATGAAAGGAATTGTCCCGAAATGGCTAGGTATACCCATTGTCTCCAAGCTCAAGTGGATGATTTGGAACTTGTGCCAAATAATGGTCCACCCCAACATCAACAAGGAGAGGACAACATTTTGGTGGTGGAAACTCTATATCGTCAAGAGAGTGAGAATGAGGAAGGTGAAGATGAATGGGATGAGAAACATGTTGATGAATCAGAAGATGAAGAAGAAGTACTTGAGCGTCACAACTTGAACTTGGAGGATGATTACTATGATTCGTGGAAGAAATGGGAAGAATATTATCAATCTAAATCTTCTAATAAACTTGTTGTGTCAATTAATATGCAGGATAACTCAATTGCTTCCTCACATGAGGATACTATAAATCCTGTACAATTTGAGAAAGTTTTGGAAGAGGAATTCGAATCTCATCAAATTTTGGAACATGATAAGGATTCTACAACCATGAATCAAGAAAGAGAGTCATTTGCTTTAGATTCCTTTGAAGGAAAAGAAATTGAAAATCTTGATCCACTTACTTGTGCTACAATGATTATGCCATTTCAAAATGAGAAAATTACAAAACCTAAATCATTTGGGTTTGATATCATTGATGATCCAATTGAAAATCTCACGTTACCCAAAACAACCCAAGTGATTGATCACGGAAATGTGTTAGTTAACCCACCCCTAGATAGACAAGACTTATGGTTTGAAAGGGATGGACATATTTTCAATTGGGTACCTAAGTTTGGTGCCTTTGATAAACAAGTCATGGAGAAAGAACAAGTGCTACATGATGATGAATGTCATGAGAGAAAAGAGGAATTTTCAAATCCTCTTCAAGTAAGGTCAAATGAAAACATGCCAAAGGTAAAATCTCACCTTTTTGGTTTCACCATGCAAAATTCGAATGAAGGTTTGCCTAATGAATGGTTTGATTCAAATATTATTAATGTTATGGCTTTATTGAATGAAAATGAAAGCTTATTTCTACACCATGAATCAAAGTGCGGAATGGACATCTTAAAGAATAGACATAAAGGAATTGAATATCAATCATTGTCTAATCAATTTGAAAACTTGAAACTCCACCATAGGATTATTAATGAAACTAAATCAAATTGGTATGGTGAGAGGGGCAAGTGGAAGTTTGTTTCTTTGTTTGGTTTGATCTTGTTTTTGTTGGATTCCTACAAAACTTGGTATGCGTATCACGTCATACATCTTTTAAAGAATTCCAATCAGGTTTGGGATCCGGGAAAATGATAATCCAAACTTTTGCACCATCTTGCATTATATTGTACATTTGTATATACTTTTGGTTTTCGTGTTTTGGTTTTGGATTGGATCTCATTTTGGTTTTAAGTTTTGTGTGTTGGTCCTTTGGACACTTTTGGTTTGTCAACTTAGGTCCTTATGAATGTTGACTAAGACTAGGAGAATATGAAACATCGGAATTGTATTGCAGAAAGCTCCACGAGTATCGCAAACACATTAAAGAATATCGTTTGGAACTTGTGATGCATGAAGTTGTCAGTTTTACACATTATGGTAAAGTAGGTGATATATACTCCATCCGCATTTCAAAAGGAGCAATGCATTCATATCTCATATTACATTCCGCATTGCATATACATTTCATCTCAGTTGCATCTTCATTTCATGTACAATCATTGAAAAGGTGTCGAATCCTCTTAGGGTTATTACATAACATATATTAAAAGGATCCTAAGGTTGGGAACTGATGCCCGAACTATCTTGAACCAAGCACGTTCTACGCATATTAAAGAGGATCTTGAGCAAAATGGTCAAAACCATACTTGGAAGAAAAGGTGAGGCGAAAGGAGTATTTCGTGTCTGTCCTATCATGCAACATAATCCTTAAAACAGTGGTTTTTACCACTCCCATAATGCTTAAAGCCTAAAATCGAATAGTATTAGGGATAGGGTTAAATCCCCATCGAACTTAGGTTGAGGATCCAATTCCCCAAAGCTCCGATTTGACCTTCATGGAGTAGTAAGGATAGGGTCTAATTCTCATCTCGCTTAGGTTGAGAATCCGATTCCCCAAAGCTTCTATTTTGCCCATTCAAGAACTTGAAATTCCAAAGCAAATATTTTTCATTTCTTTATTAATATTGGATTGGAAGGATCGTACTACATGTCCCTTGCAAGGATGGGTAGTCATCCCCAAGGTCCAAGAAATCAAAAGTAGAGCCAAATCATGGATTATGGGGTTGATCTCCACCGGGGCTATAGACGCCTGGTTGGCAGTGGAGTATGCTCATGCGTGGCAACATGTCTTGTCTAAAAGCAAGACCACTGACTGCTCAAACGGACAGGCTAGCCTGACAGTTTCATCCATAACAAGTTAAATCATTTTGTTCAAGATGAGGTAATGAACTCCAGATCAGAGTAGTAAGGATAGGGTTAAATTCCCATCTCGCTTAGGTTGGGAATCCTATTCCCCAAAGCTCTGATTTCACTTACACTTGCACATGGGTTCAAGATGGTAGTGACACATAACCAACTTTGGGATCTAGTAAATTAATTCAGTATGCACATATTTGGTCCTAAGAGGGTTTGACAGTTTTAATATGTTTGTTCATGATACTAGAAGGTCTGAGCCTTTGCAAAGCAGGTTGTTATATCTCTAACATAGTTGTCATACATCAAATCCTGCACAAATCATTCATAGCCTTGCATACGAATCATAAGTGAAACTGACAATGGAAAGTTGAACGAGTTTCAAACGATAGGGAATGAAGCACATTGCACACACCGAGCTGATGCTTAATAATTCTAATGCTTCATGTATTTCTCATCTAGTTTCATTCTTGGGATATTTTCTGACGCTTGTATTTGAGTCTATGTGTTTTCAGGTTGAGTTCTCATCGAAATGCTCAGGAGCATTTCCCAACAGAGTCGCCATTTGTTGTGGCTGCTCCACAACGTACCCCAAAATTGGGGACCCACCTTTTTTGCATGTGTTCCAAGAAGACCGAAGTGGCCCATAGGCTAAAGATCAAGAAAAAAAGCAAAACACCACAAGGAGAAAAAGTGTCGCGATATCGCGACATGTTGCACTGTCACGGCCAAAAGAGAAAAAGTGTCGCGATATCGCGACATGTTGCACTTCATGGCCAAAAGAGAAAAGTGTCGCGATATCGCGACATGTTGCACTCACGGCCAAAGAGAAAAAGTGTCACGATATCGCGACATGTTGCACATCACGCCAAAGAGAAAAGTGTCGCGATATCGCGACATGTTGCTCTGCCAAAGAGAAAAAGTGTCACGATATCGTGACATGTTGCACCATCACGGCCAAAGAGAAAAAGTGTCGCGATATCGCGACATGTTGCACTATCATGGCCAAAAGAGAAAAAGTGTCACGATATCGCGACATGTTGCCATTTCAGCCAAAGAAAAAAGTGTCCGATATCGCGACATGTTGCATTTTCACGCCAAAGAGAAAAGTGTCACGATATCGCGACATGTTGCATTATTGCAGCCAAAGAAAAGTGTCGCGATATCGCGACATGTTGCATTTTCAGGCCAAAAAGAAAAGTGTCACGATATCGCGACATGTTGCATTTTTGGCCAAAAGGAAAAGTGTCGCGATATCGCGACATGTTGCATTTTCACGGCCAAAAGAGAAAAAGTGTCACGATATCGCGACATGTTGCATTTTCACGGCCAAAAGAGAAAAGTGTCGCGATATCTGACATGTTGCATTTTGGCAAAGAAAGAAGAAAAGTGTCACGATATCGCGACATGTTACATTTTCGGGCTAAAAGCAACAAAAGAGAGCAAGGAGGCAAAAGTGTCGCGATATCGCGACATGTTCCATTTTCGCCAAGGTAACGGACCTACATAGTGACGTGGACATAAGGACAAAATCCAATGAATAAGACAAAGCGTTACATTAAGGAATTTTAATGATTTGAAATCATTTAAGATGGTCGTTACACATGGAGGGAAATGGACGCAAGCCCATGTGGAGAAAACGCAGCGAAGGGCCACAAAATGGAAACCAAAGCACACGCATACAAGGGAAGGTGAAACGAACAGTCAGGGAAGGTGAAACGAACAACCATCGAAAAATGAAACGAACCGTCATGGAAGGAGAAACAATTTTTTTAGAAGTTTAAATACGCCATTCAAAGAGGCCAGAAGGGGTCGGAAATTGCTACGAGCAGAGTTGCAGAGTTGAAGGCGAGAAGGCCATTCTGGACCTATTTGAGTTGTTTTTCTTCCATAGACTGGTTTGGGAAAACCAAAAATTCTGCTATTGTAAAATGACATATTTTTAATGCAGAAGTTTTCAGAAATTTGCATCTTGTGGGCAAGAAAGAAGGAGATTTTCTTTGCATGCTATGGATTTAATGTTTATTCTTTCACTTTTTAGATTTCGAATTTATAGATAATGTTAATGCCAGTTTTTTTGGGTTACATTAGGTGAATATTTGAAATCTGAATTTTATTTTAAACCCTAGGAACCAACACTTAGTCTATGGGGATTGTGCTTGTTTTGCAAGTCCAATAGGTTAGGTTGCATGCATGGAGACCTCACATCTTCGGTTTTGTCGAAATAGGATAGCATCATACTGAGTGCATTTTATTTTCAGTTTCATTTCATTTTCATTTTCTCTTATTTTTTCCAAAAATTTTAACTTATTTTAAATTTTCAAAACATTAAAATAAACATTTAAAAAATTTCAAAATCCAAAAAAAACAATGAACAATCACTAAAGTTTCATGATGAAATAAACCAACATTGCCCCTTGTTTACAGTTACTTGCAATCACTAAGGTGTTCCAAGCATTTAAATTGAATATCTTTATTTGAGATTACTAATACACATATGCAAATGCTAATACAACGGAGACCTTGGAGAAGTTGTTTGTTTAACTTCTTTGCAAGAGGGGATTTGGAACCCAAATCCTAAAGGAGAGTGTACTTTCACAACTGGGTGAAAATACCACTCAACAGATCTCATCAACACTTAACCACTCGAAGCATGTCAAGAAATACAAGCAATCACCATTCCACACTTCTTCCTGCGCTGACGTCATCTTCACCAAAAAATTTTGTGAAATCGGTATGCATCACCAGTCCACTACCAAATGCATTATAAACTATGTGGAATTTCTCCAAGTGAAAAATGTACTAAGTGTTGGGCGGATTAGAAAACTCTTGTTGCGGATCCGCTCCAAAATGCACTAAAAAATGTGTGGAATGAAAACTTCATACCTTAGAATAAAATTTTCAATGTTTTCTAAGGATGTGGCCATTTTGGGCCTACATTCTGGTGCCTCTCAGGTGGATTTTCTCACAAAGCCATCGAACTCAGAGTCTTATCCATTGGGCATCAGGAGTCAAAAAATGCTTCTCTTCAAAAATGCTTTAAAGAATAACTTCCATATGAACACTACCCTCTAAAAACTTTATGGTCATCTTCGAGGATAAACGTTCATATCGAGACCATGCTTCATACATCCTAGAGGATAACGGTTCATATGGAGACTATGCCATAAGCATTAATGTTTGTGCCATTCCAACAAAATTACCTCACTGCTCCATCAAAAACACAACTATGTTCTCCTTATAAAGCCCTCTTACAATTCATGATAAAAATACCTTCACACAAAAACTGCTATTTTTTTGTCTCTCTCTAGACTCATGCTTTTATTGTTTCTTTCTGACCATGTCAGAGTAAAAATGAATCAAACAAAAATACAAAACTTATGACTATATATGTACAAAACAAAAATTGCTAAGATTGTGCCCCTTCAAGATCTGTAGCATCTCTATTCAGCTCTTCTTCTTGTTGAGCCTCTTCTTCAACATCTTCCTCAACTTCTTCCTCAGGAGAAGATTGCTCTTTATTTTTCTCTCTAGCATCATCACCAAACAATTGCACCATTAATTTCAAAGTCTGTAGGGCTTGTTTCCAGGTTGCTTCTAAGGGATTGGAAGTCTCTTTTAGCTACTTGTAAATATACTGGAGTTCACCAATATCTTCATAATAAGCAGCACTTCCTCTGTTTACCAAGTCTTCCATGAGGTCTCTGAGCCTGGTAAAATCAATGATCATTTGTGAAGCTTGCTCTTGGTCAATTGGTTCCTCTAGAGCATCAATTTTAGATTCATCTTGTAAGCTCTCTCCAATACTTTTCTTAATCTCTTCAACTGATAGCAAGCTATGATCTTCCATCCATAAACCTCTAAAACCAATTTGTATCATTTCCTTGTTAACATCCACTACATCCTTGATTACCCCTTCAATTTTATCATACAACAACCAAGCCTTTTGGAGTGCTCTATGCTTCTTCACTACAATCCTGGCAGCAACTCTAGCAATGTTCCACTCCTTATTAGGAATTAGCTTAGCAGAATCATTGAGTCTACTATCCACCAACCTATAAATTTGCTCAACTAGAATTACCATAGGCTATAGTTCTCCAGTGATTTTATCCAAATCCTTTTGAATACTCTGGAGTAAGCGACTAGCATCATCTAAATAATCAATAATAAGTTAAAGCCCTGAGCATTTCTCTAGCACTTCAGAAAGCAATTCTTTTCTTACTTTCTTTAATCCATATTTGGAAAAACCAGAAGATTTAGCTTTCTCAATCTAAAGCTGCTGCTTCAAACTTTGTATCTCCTTAGCCTACTCCTCATTCAACTTTTTTGCTCTACAATATACTCCTTGAGCTTATTAGCTTCTTGAAACTTTTCTTGCCAGCTCTTAGCTTCCTTTTTCAAAGCTTTCTCCACTTCTTTCTGATTGCTGATAGTTTTCTGAAGCTTTTCAATTTGCTTTTCCAACTTACCCACATTTTATTTAAATATATCATTCTTCACATAAAAAGTATCCAAGTGGGCTTTGGCTATTACCAATTCATCTTCATCAGGAACTTCTCAATATCTTTAGTATGCTCTTCAATACGATAATCTTGAATTGTCATCTCAGTTTTAGGCTTGCTCACCAGGGGAATCATGGACCTAGAAGTCCTTTGCCTTGAAACTGGATCAACAAACATGCTTCTTCTCCTTGTAGCCATCCTATTAGAAGGCTTAGATAAATTTTCTACCAAAAATCATTGATTTTCTATGTAGCTTCTTGCTCTTTAAAAATTGCCTAGGTAGGGTAACTCATAGCAAGAGGAGAAGAAGACACAAGGAATGTAAGAGTAGAATCAATAGTTGATACTATTGTGCAGAAGTATTTACAGTAGAATCTATGACCATAGTGGAATCTGTGACCACTACCATTGTTGCAATTGGTAAACTTATGGACAATGAAGGGAGACTCATAGATGGGTGAGGGGGTGAACTAGAAATAATTTGTTTCTCAGATGATGGTGGTGGTGGTAATGGTGAAGTTGTAACTATGGGAGATGATGAGAGGGGAATCTCAACTGATGAATGTGGAACTTTGGATGATGAAGGTGGAACTTGGGGTGACCTTGGAGGAGATGGGTTAGCTTACACCTCAGTAGTGACTGATGAAACAGGAGGTGGACTATGAGGTGGAGAAGGTACCTTTGTTACAACTTCTTGTTCAGAAAGGGAAGGAGATTTCCTTGGGGAATCTGGAGGAGGAAGAGGAGAAGAGGGATTAGAGACCATACCTTCACCTACTGATGTAGGGTTTTCTAGAGTTATCTCTATGATCTATTATTGTTCTTGTTGTATCGATTCTTTAATAGCTAAAATAATTATTTTCTCAACTATATCCTCTTTATCCAACCTCTATTTCTTTGAGATCTCCTTCTCAACTCTTTCTAGGGCCCTTTTGGCCTTTCTTTGAAAAACCTGATAGGTAACTTTCTCAGCTTCCATTTCTTCCTCAGACAACCCTTCCTGTACTATTTCCTCCAGCAATACCTACTCAAAAATAGGATTTAACTCCACTATCACTATAGTGGTGAAACTTAGAGGTGTAAACCTGAAGCTCTCATCCTTTTCTTTCTAGTTTATATCTATATCTAGAGGCTGAGCACCCAGGGCTAGGTGCTTAGGCCTATTTTTTATCTCTATAACTGGTGCACTGATAGTCCTCTCATCAGAATAGTGCATTTTACTCATCAACCGTGCTCCTTTTGGAAATTGTTCTATCTGCTCAGTTGAAGGCTGAAAAGGCTTCAAGACTTTGACAATGGTTAATGGAGTATCAGGTTCCTCTTCTTCTAAATGTGGGGATGGAGAATCAGGCCCATATTGTGACTTGCCATATATGAGTACTATATTCCTTGTGTCTTTGGGCCTCCAAGTTTGGAGATTATTGTCATACCTTTTAGAGAATTCAACATCCATTTTAATCCCAAACTTGGACTTTGTTTTACCAGTCTCAACTCTCATCCTCCACCAATCTGATATCTTGGCCTCATTCCATTTCCCTTTATGCTCTATCTTTTCATCATCAGGTTCTTGAGACTGAGGGTCTTCTTTCTTTTCTATTTTTTCCTCAATATCCTTGATGGTAGACTCCTTCAACTGATGTTTTACATTGTTGTCTAGGTCAAAATCCACAATTTTCTCATAAAAGTCCAACCATGGAGGGAGTTGATCCATTTTAGAAACATTCCATTCTAAAATATCAGTTTCTTTGTTATTTCTACCTTGTTCAAAATGGGGCCTAGATCTCTTTTCAAATTTGTAGGCCTTCTCTCCATTTAAGGCAATATTTCTTTTATAGAATATGTCATCTGGATCATAACTCCATCTCTGAGGAATATAGAACAGACCCAACCTATCTAGGTATTGGTCAATTTGTTCACCCTACCACTTCTTTGTAATAGTTATATCACTAACATTTTGGTAGGTCAACATAGACTTCCTCTTTCTCCTAGAACCATAGTTCAAATCAATAGATTCTGCTTACCTCAAATATTCTAAGGCAAATAGCCTCTCTGTGACAAAGTGAGGTAGCAAAAAAGGCTTGCCTTGGAAGCCATACAGTCTAATGATTGTGCCCTCTATTAGGAGATACCAGTCTCCTTCCTCTACACCCTCTGCTCTCAATATTTTCTCATCCAAAAGTGGTATCCTAGGGCAAACTCCATACATTATTTTCAATGTTGGCCCTAAGAATTCCAAATTGAATTTGTAAAAGACTCAGTACTTCTGAGATGCTTAGTCCAATAATAAATTAGCATGGGTTCTCCTTCATTGGTCTTGTCCTTGATTGGAATCCAGGGCATCATATCTCTTACAACAAAAAACATCCAGACCAAGCTTGAACAATGTCGAAAACAAGGTGCATCAGAGCTTCTTTTCAATGTTACTAATTGCTCATGTATTCTCTGGGCAAGGAAAGTTGGCCAATCAAAATAGATAACCCTAATACCCTTTTTAGCTACATCTTCCTCATACATCCTCTCATTGGAAATGCAATATGCAATGGCTATTTTCCAACCCTGCACCATTTTATCAGAATCCAGACCATCCATACAGGCTAACATAGAGTAAAGCTCTAGGTGTTCAAAATGTTCAATGGAAATTGGGACCCGAGGTAATCCTTTTCTGGGCCTAGTGTCTTTGAGTTGTTTATATACCCACTTTCTGAAAGACTCACCATCATTAGCTCTCTTCTCCAGGGAGTAATACCCAGCTTGGGTAGTTGTTCTAAACTCCTTTGGTTTTATCGGTGGTTCTACTTCTATGGAAAAAACTTGTTACAGTTTGCATGTGATGCTAAATAGGGTCTTGCCTTTAGTAGTCTTTACTGCTTTTGCTATTGGGTCATAAAACTTAATGATGACCACTATTAATTTAGGGCAAGGATGGATGGAATCACAAATATAAAAATATAGAAATGAGAGCACAACACATCTACCTTCAACTGATAGGGCACTCGTACCTTGTATCTATTATTGATGTTTCTCATAAGATTTGATCTCTCTGTTAGGACCAACTCAGTATCCACTATAGCTTCTTCTTTGTCGATATAATGACTCACTACTATTTTCACTAATTTTCTAGTCTCTTGGGAATCTTCAGAAGCCATATCTATTAGCAATGACTTAGATTTTCTCTATAGAATTTGCAAGTAATTCTTCTACTATCATTCTACTCTTCTCCACTTAGTGAATGTTGCTCTTGTCAAATGAATAAAATTTTATGCTTTGTTCTTTTAATTAATGTTGCATGCATATCTTCCACCATTAATGTGGCTACTACATGACTTACCCATTGGCACGCTTCTCAACTAGCACTCTATCCCTTTTGGTGGCTTAGAGGTGGCGTTCTAACCTTTGATTGGTCAAAATTCAAATATGCTTCACCCTTGCAGTATCACTTTATCCTTTCTCTTTCAAGCATAGGAAAATTTAGCATTTATTATAGACCTTTTACCCTTTTCCAAGTGATAAGATGTGAAATTGCTACCCCACTCAAATGTAGACTTGAAAATCGATGGATTAGTGACACCTTCTATTTTTACACCACTTAACTCTAAATTGCAACGGATTAGGACCTTCCTCATTCTACACCTCAGAAGTCTAGAAACCCGATGGATTGGAACCCGCTCATTACTCAGCTGGCATCGTGGTCCATTTGAGTGCAGAAAAATAGTGCACATTACATTCTGCTAAAATGTAGTTCATTTAGGTGCGGATTGAACCCGCTTGTCATTTCCACTAGTATGATGGTTCTTTTGAATGTGGATTGGAGTCCAAAAATATTCCACTTTGCACTTAGTGTATTTGAGTGTGGAATAGGAACTACTGCATCCTGTGGGAACACTTAGCCAAATTTTGCAAAATTTTCTCTTTTTTTATATATTTTGCACAATATATGTTAAAACAAAACTTGATACAAAGTGCAGAAAGAAAGGAAATATGATACAATGTATATACATATATTACAATGAGCTTATATTTCAATCAAAGTAGAGTTTAAGATGAAAACCATTAACCAGAATTGGTTGTATGTTTCCTTCTAGATATTCAAGTTGGAAAACATTGGTCTCCTTGACCTCTACTATCTTGAAAGGGCCATCCCAGAAGGAGTCAAACTTTTGATGGTGACCTAGTTTTGCTCTTTCAACATTCCACCTGAGAACTGAATCTCCAACCTAGAATTTTTTGAACCTTACCTTTTTATCGAACCATGCCTTGATGTCCACAGAATGCTTCTGAAAGTTCTCATAGGCCTGAGCTCTTTTCTCTTCCAACTATAGTAGGTGTGTCAACCTTGTATCCACTAGATTTTCCTCTGATTCTTCTTCTAAATTTATCAGTTTGAGTGCTAGAATTTCTAAATGGATAGGTAACACTACCTCTTTGCCATATACCAGAGCATAAGGGGAAGTCTTGATGGACTTCTTGATGGTAATCTTATCTACCCACAAAGCTTGTTCCAGCATTAGGTGCCAACTTCTTTTATTCCCTTCTAGTGATCTCCTCAAAATCCTTAACAAATTTTTGTTGGTAGACTCTGCAAGTCCATTCCCTTGAGGGTAATAATTTGAAGTATTCTTAATGGTTATGCCATACTTACTAGAAAATTCAATATATTTGGCTCCTATAAAGGCTGGCCCATTATCACTCACCAAGGCTTTCGAAACTCCAAACCTTGAAATCAAACTTTCCATAAAATTGATCACAACTTCTTGATCTGATTTCTTGGTAGGGATAGCTTCTACCCATCTAGTGAGGTAGTCTATGGTAGTTAGAATATACTTGTGCTCAGCTAAAGAATTTGGATTGATGACACCTATGAAGTCCAACCCCCATTGCTGAAATGGTTCTTCTACCTGTATTGGCCTGAGGGGGAATGATGCAATCCTTGTTCTCCCCACATGCCTCTGGCACTTGTCACAAGCTCTAGTGATTTTGAAAGTATCAAAAATATAGTAGGCCAGTAATAGCCTACTCTTATGATTTTCAAAGTTGTGACTCTACCTGAGAAATGTCCTCCAGATGGCCCTCCATGGAACTCCTCAATGACCTTTTGTTGTTGATCTTCTTTCAAGCACTTAAGGAGGACTCCATCAAGGTTCCTTTTGTATAGCCCTTCTAGTAGTAAGACATACTTCAAAGCTTGAAGTCTATATCTTCTTCTTTGTGATGCATTAATATCAAGAGGGCATACTCTAGTTTGAAAGTAATTGATCATCTGGTCTACCCAATCAGAGTCTCCTAGCTGTATTCTTTCAATATGATCATCTTCTACTACCTAGAAAGCTATTATTTCTATTGATGTTGCTACCTCTGTTAGACCTTGGCATAAGGCCCTACCTCTTACCAACTTGGTGGGGTGTATCTCCACATCATATTCTTGGATCTTGGTGATCCATCCAACTCTCTTATCTCCTAGTTCACCTTGCAGAATAAAGCTTCTTACATCTGGGTGAACAACATATACCAAGGTCTTACTTTGAACCAAATACTGCCTGAACTTCTTCAATGACTTCATCACAACAAATACTTGTTTCTCAATAAAATTATACTTAACCTGGTAATCATGGAGGGTCTAGCTCCAAAATAATATGGGATGCTCTTCACCTTGATCATCCTTTTGAGTGAGCACTGAGGCATAACTTTCTTCAGCTCCATAAGCATAAAGAATAAAATCCTTACTAAAATCTAGATTTACTAGCACTAGGGCTATTGCAATGGACTACTTGATTATCTCAAAGGCTTATTTCCTGACTTCAGTCCATTTGAACTCGACATTTTTCTTGAGCAGTTCAGAAATGGGCCTCACTTTTTGTGCAAAGTCAAAAATGAATTTCCTGACAAAGTTTATTTGACCCAAGAAATATTGTAAGGCTTTCTTATTCATAGGCAATGGAAGGGTTAGAATGGACTTGATTCTATCTAGATCTATGGCCATACCTTCTTTTGAGACTACATGACCTAGCAACTTTCCCTCATGGACTGCAAAGAATGATTTCTTAGGATTAAGGGAAATGCCAAATTCTCTACATTTCTGAAAGACTTGCTCAAGGTGTGCTAAGTGATCATGCTTGTTATGGGAAAACATAGTCATATCATCCAAATAGATCAGAATGACCTTATTGATAAGTTCCCCAAAGGCATAGTCCATGGCTCTCTAAAATGTGGCTCCTACGTTGGACAACCCAAAAGGCATTCTCTGGTAGGCAAAAGTACCCCATTTTGTGGTGAATGTTATTTTATACTGATCTTCATCCTTCACCCAAATCTGGTTATAGCCAGAGAAACCATCCAATAGTGAGAACCTTTCTACCCCTACCACTATCTATAATATTTGATCAATCTATGGAAGGGGGTAGTGATCCTTTAATGATGCTTGATTAAGATTTCTAAAATCCACACACAAGCGAATATCACCATTCTTTTTTCTTATAGGTACCAAGTTGGCTACCCAGGTGGAGTGTTTTATGGGATAGATGATCTTAGACTTTAACAACTTTAAGAGCTCTTCTCTCATTATGGCTTCAATCCTTGGATTTACAGGCCTTTGCTTCTACCTAAAAGGCTTTGCATCAGGCTCTAGCTCAATAGTGTGTTGGATAATCCTTTTGTCATATACCTTGAGGTCTTCATATGACCAAGCTACGATATCTGGATACCTTAGACATAGGGCCTTGATATCCTCTTCTTCCTCTAGTGAACATCGAATTCCAACATTGAGCTTCTTTTTAGTACCGACTTCAACTTCTTTATAAATATTTTTATTGACTTCCATGGCTCTGGTCCTTTTTCTATCTTCATTGTCAAACAAGCTTTCTAAGGTGACCAAACCCCTAGGTATGTGATTGTTCCTAAGTTGAATAACATCATGTTGATCAATTTCCTCTAGATTTTCCTCTTGGATAGTGGAGAGACAGGCTTCTCTTACCAGAAAATCAATTATCTATTCATCATTTTCAAAAACCTGCCAAAAAATTTGCTTATCTGGCACTGCAGGCCTAAAAATCATTTTGATTCCCTTGTCTTTCTTGACTCCAATATCTACAGAAGGGTTGAAGTTAGCTCCCCTTGCTACTAAAGAGTCTACCAAAGTATTCTTTTCTCTAGGAATAAAGTTTATATTTAGGGCATCAAAGGATTCCATCAGATCCCATACCCTATTTTTGTATGCTTTTAGGTAATGGTGCTTACTACTGCACCTTTTTCTTACCTGATGGATGATTAACTCAGAGTCACCATATATGTTTAGGACCTTAATGCCCATATTTTCTGCTTGCATCAGTCCAAGGCATAAAGCCTCATACTCTACAACATTATTGGTGCATGACCATGTTAATCTATAGGTAAAACTCTTTGTCCCTTCTGATTGGGACTGTAGTACCACACCAACACCAACTCCATTTTTGCATCTAGCACCATCAAAGTGCATGGTCCATACCTCTATCTCTCTCAGAGACTGATTAGATATAGCAGGAATTTTCTTCTCTAATTCTATAAAAATACTATATGTGCCCATGCCTATCCCAAACTGACTGTAATCCTCTCTAAAAGGTAATTCATATTCAAGTTCTAGTTCCTCAAATTTATCCATAATTTCAAATTCTTCAAGAGGAGTGAGGTTGCACATGTCTTCCTCAATTTTTTCTATGTGATAAGACACAGGATTTTTAGGTGTTATCCTTATCCTCTTCCCTTTGAAGGGAATGACCATGCTGGAATAATCCATGTACATGCATCCACCTAATTTTGTAGTGAACTCCCTTGAGAGGCATAAACCAAAGTAGGGCTCTAGGTCAACCACTACTATTTCTTGTACTATTGTCACCTCAGGGGCTCTATGTAACCTCATTAAAACATCCTTTATTACTCCCACTATTTTCATAGGTGTCCCATCCAATTGCAGTACTCCAGGGCAAGATCGGGTATACTCCATACCCATCTCTTCACAGACTACTTTAGGCATAACTGTAGTTGATGCTCCTGAATCTATCATACAATTTTGGACTACCCAACCTTCCATTCTTAAAGAGATATAGAAAGGAGGGGGTTTATTATTTAAAATAGTAGGGGACATTTCTTTCTTTTCTAGGGGTATACTAAGGATTGTGGTGGCCTGCCTATCCTATGGATACTTGTTGAGAGAAGCTTTAAGCAAGTCAATCTAGCCAAGAATGAAAAGGGTATCATATAAACTAGCTTTTGATGGAATCCTTTTCATCTCTTCTACAATGTTGTATTCAGACTTAGCCAAAGTGGTCCTCTCAAGCCTTCTTTCTGGCTCACCATATTTTCTTTTATATTGTTGAGTGGCTTCTATTATTTATATTTTGGTAATAGAAGGGAATCTAAGCCTCTCTTGAGCCTCATATTTAGACTTCATTCGGTCTCCTTCAGTTTCTTTCTCGAATCTCTTGGGGAGACTATCTATCTTCTCTTTCCCTTTAGCCTAGGGAATAGGAAAAGTATCACTGCTTTGGGGGAGTGGGTCATTCCTTTTCTGAGAAGGAACCTAGAATTATCCCATATTTTGGGGATCTACTTGCAAGGTTTTCTTTCCAGACCTTGTCATAACAACAATTGGGCCATCCTCATCCAGCTCTTTCCCAACCATGATTTGGTCAGGCTGCCATAACATACTTACTCTTCCCTTTTGATTTCTTTCAGCTTGATCCATAGCTTGTTGAACATGGTGTTGGTACATGACACAAGACTATGAATCATGAGGATCATTACATACCAGACACCAGATATTAACCAGACTTATCTCTAAAGAACACTCAGGCTCTTCATATGCTGCATTTACTCTGACCCTAATACTATTACTAGGACTAGGTCTCTGATATTTGTTCACATATGGAAATCTCCTCTATTGTGACCTTTCCTGATATCTCTTTTCCATTGAATTCATTCTATTACTCAGAGTTTTTAGAGTATTTTGTATATCAAGAATGGCAAAAAACTCTTGAGAGGTTTGAGAAGGAAGGGGAGGGAAAGGAACTATAGTAGATGATGCTTTCAGTTGAGGAATAGGATTCATTTGTGGATATGGGGATGATAAGGAAGGGGGATCCATGTAAGATGAGTTTGTAGCTTGGCTTTGGCCATTAGTGGTTTCTAAACTATAAGGTAGCACAACTTTGGGAGGTAACCTCCCCACATTAATTAGGATATTCTCTGCATGAACTACTGCATTATAAACTTGTGGAAAGGTTTCCACCCTATATTGTTGGGTTTGCAAGCCTAGATCTGATCCAAGAGCTCTGATATAATACATATAAGCCAAGCATGCAATTGGTCTAGCTATAGGGGGAATTCTCTTCCATGTTCTGCTAAACCTCAAATTGAAATCTGAGATAGTCTCTTGCTGAGATTTTTGCATGGATGTAAACTGATTAAGCAAGGAGAAAGGGTCAGTAGATTCATTAAATTCTTCCACAAAAGGCTCAACCAATGCTTCCCATGAGGTAATGGTGTTATCCTCAAGAGTCCTAAACCAATGCAAAATATTTCCTCTGAAGGACAGGGCTAGGATTCTCACAATAACATCCTCCTCCTTTATGTTGTGGATTGCTACCAAATTCAAAATGTCCTGACAGTGCTCATATGTTGTCTTCCTAGATCCATCATAAGTGGGAATAGCCTTGGACACAGCCTAGGGAATGGCATTCATATGGGCTAACCTAAGGGGACCAATTATGTTCCAGCTAGGGTACTTCTGTAATGGCTGATTAGGGGCCACATTTCCCTGATTTTGGGCTGCATTTCCTACCATATTTCTAGGTGTAGGTCTTGCTGGAGGGGTTATTGGATTAACTATAGGATTTTCCTCAGGAAGCTCTTCTTCTGAGAGGAAATATTGATTCAAACTTCTGATAATAGTAGACCCTCTATAAGGTAGCTCACAATAGAAATATGAGTTAGGGTTATTCCTTTTGAAAGACCTGGTATACATGAAAGGACACTGGTCTACAGGGGTGATTATTTTTTGGGTTTAAAGACCAGGGAGTCACCAGGTGAATTTTCTATTCTCCACTTAACAAGGTCAAGACAATTCACCAAATCTTGATTCCTTCGGGTAGAGATAAAACAATAACTCATATGATGGGTTTTCGTGTTCCTTGTGAACTTGTCCCATCGAGCATGCCAAAAACTATTGGGCACCAAAATGTCATCAAGCTTTACTTGACACTGCAACTATCTATCTTCCAATTTTCTGTCCAGGCATGCACCCGATAGTCATAGCTCGACACTCAAGCATTGGATGGATCAAAGAAAACTTCAATCCAACCTCCAGAGTAGGTTGGTTCCTTATCAACTTAAAATGGTGTTGACTCAATTAAAGCTCAAATAGGGTTTTGAGATAAGGGTTAGAAAAGGTTTAGGGTTAGAAATGTTATAAAGAAATAGTGGTCGGATAGGCTAACAACATAGGCAACTACAACAAAAGGCTCCCACAAGCTATTTCCAGTGTCCCATCACTCAAATACACATTACCCAAATTAATGAAACCTTCACACATTAAAGCATAAATAGAGAAATATTGCAGAAAGCAATTCCAACATCCAATATTGATAATCCAAATAGCAGAATAAACCAATAGTTAGATTTAATAGAAATAAACTTCCTAACAATACAGATCTAATCAAGAATAGATTTCAACTACTCTCACAACTAGTAATCCAAAAGCTGGAATGAACTAACCATTCAAGTATTAATAAAAATGCAGCTCAAGACTTTGAACCTCTTGCACAAGATAATGAAGATGACAAATTTGAGTCGAACAATCAGAGTAATGCTCCTTCCATTAGCTCACAAGAATATTTATAGTAGGGCAAGCAAACGCACTAGAGCCGACCCTAAAAAATGAGGGTTTGACCTCTATTTATAGTTTGTAAATGAAATAATAATAAGGAACATTACAAAGATTACATATTTTCCAGATCAACAGAGAGTTCTTGCTGGCATTATCTTACTGGTTCAACTTCTAGGAAATCCATTGTGCGTAGACCACCATGGCAGCTCAGATCCTCTACAACTTGTTGGTTGGTTGGTGACAGTTGGCATCTAGGTCTGTTAGGAGGGTTATGCATAAGGGATTGGACTCAAAATGTACCTATAAAAAAATGAAGATTCCTAATTGAAATCAATGTGAATCAAGGTGAATTTCAAGCAAATCAAATCAATCATCTTCACAATAATTTTGGGGCATTTGAATCCCTAAAAAGTAAGGTCATATTTGGGGTAAATTTTTACCTATTAAATCACCTTATAACTTCATAAAAATACCACCATTAGATCAAGCTCGAAAAGAGCTTTCCAATGAGTACAAATATGCCTATGTTTGGATATATATTATGGCAAATTGACCCTAAGAAACAATTGGTCCTAAAAATTTTATGCGAATGGGCCAACGTTGAGGGTCCTCATATTCACCAATTTACCATTTTTAAAATCCTAATATTCATCCAATTTGTGAATATTAACCACTATGTATAACCTTGGCCTTTAGAGACTACATCTCGACCATCAAATCTTCTTGGAAGCTCACTTCATCGTCGATCTAAAACTACCTCTGATTCTTATTCTTGAAATCCTTCGACGCTTCGGCTTCCTATCTCCCAATTGACTATGCTCGAATCTAGTGAGAAAATGCTTTTAAATACTTCAAAATTGTTAGTAAAATTTTGACCGTTTATCTTCCCCATGCATGTCTCGATTAGATCTTGGAATATACTCTATATAATTGTGGGAGAAAACCAAAGCACCTGTAGCACCCTAAAATTGGCACGGTTAAACCTTAGTAAAAAGATAAAAGATAAAAATTTGAATTTTAACCCCAAACTGCCCGTTAAACCGCCTATTACTCGCTTTCCCCATTTTTCGCACCATTTTTAGGATTTGTTGCCTCCAATCATACGAGATCGTCTGTGCTCCTCGACAAAATCATCCGTAATCGTTCGAGATCATCCACGATGATCCGAGCTAGCTTCGACTAAAAAATAGTAGAGTTCCTGCAAGAAAATGCAAAATACAGAATACAAACAGTAGTGCGAGGGAATAAGGAACTAAATCTATAGGGAAATCCATCAGCTAAGGGGTTTAGGGGGTTCAGGGGGATAAACTAGAAAAATCCTAGTTTATATAGGATTAGGAAGAGGTTAGGAGGTTGGGGATCATCCCAATCTGGGAGATCTCCAACAGGGAAATCTCCAACTGCGTAGACGCATTTCTGCCCAAGTTGGAGAGGCTATTGAAATAGAAGCTAATTATGAAAATTTGGTTTTGGGACGAAATCATCTGGACGTTCTATTCCAGATGAATTCGTCAGATCGGGGATGATTTCATCTAATCTGCGACGATATCGTCCAACGGTCAAAACAAATCCTAAAAATGGCACGAAAAATGGGGAAAGCGGGTAACAGGCGGTTTAACGGGCAGTTTGGGGTTAAAATTCAAATTTTTATCTTTTATCTTTTTACTAAGGTTTAACCGTGCCAATTTTAGGGTGCTACATTTTGCCCCCTCTTTAGCAAATTTTTCGAAGAAAATGCGTTAAAGACGAGTTTTTCCCATTTTACGAGAAAGCAAAAATATACTCAATTTTTTAGATGACGATTCTTGGTCGAATCGTACGAATGCTGACTATGGTGCCCCCTCCGTGTTTTTACCCAAATCGAACGTTTGAGGTAAAAACACGGAAAAGCAAAAATTAAAATGTTGATTTTTAAATAAAACTAAGAAAATAGGGTAAAACCCTAATTCATTTTTACTGTTCACTTTTACTGTTCTAGAGCTCTACAGAGAGAAAAAATGGTGGAGACAGTGCACAGAGCGACAGAGGTCCGACGCGGGCTACGGGTAAGGATCTAATCCTAGTAGATTAGGTTTGATTTAACTTTGTGCAAGTTTTTGGATTTAAATTTGATTGTTTGGGGCATCACGGCCATTTTTAGGCCATCGACGTCGTCGGGACAAAATCGTCCCGATTTCGCCGAAATCGTCTCTAAATCATCGATTTCGTCTGAGGGCAAAATCGACGAATTAGGGGCGATCTCGTCCAACAAGGGGCGATCCCCAAGTTGCAAAATCGGAGACGATTTCATCCTCACAAAGGATGATTTTGCCCAATTTGGGATGATATCATCCAATGGTGGACGATATCATCTTTAACTTGATTTTAAAATGTGTTTAATTTGATTTTAATGATTGATTTATTAATGATTTTGTTGTTTTATTGTTTGTTTTGCAGAAAGGGTTACTAAAGAGCCGAGAATGGAAATACGATGGACTAAGAGATGACATAGCCATGCTCGACCAGGTAGAGCATGACCGACTAGCACAGGTCGGTCTACAACATGTGGCAGAGATGCCACAAGTACCGACTGACATGGGGCTACTGATAGCCCTAGCAGAGAGGTGGTATCCGGGGTCATCCTATTTCTGGTTATCGATAGGGAGATGGCTCCCACTCTAGAGGACGTATGGAGGATCATGAGGATCCCCATACAGGGACGACTGATGACGCCTACGGCCAATCAGGGCCAGGCGATGATGAGGCTGACTGGAGACCCGAGCTTCACCCTGGAGAAGGGCGAGGTGAACATCGAGTCTCTACGATAGATGCCTGGGGCATCTAGGCTGACTCAGGTTTTGGTAGGAGTGGTCGGTGGCTTACTGCTGTGCCACCAGAGCGGATGCAGACTACCGTGGGTGCTCTCAAACATAGTCTACGACATGAGAGACCATGGGTATAGATTTGCATGGGGTAGCTTTGTACTTTGCCACTTGTATAGGATCCTGCATGGGGTCGTATACAAGGGAGGTCGATGTCTGGTCTTGACATCGCTACTACAGGTTTGGTGTTGGGAGCACATTGCGGTGCGGAGGCCGATAGGGCTCCCATTGATAGGGGTTGACCGGGAGAGGCCCCGGGTTTTCTATTGGTGGCTACAGAGGGGGTCACAACGGTGGATAGATCTATCGATGTCACAGAGGTTGCTAGATGACCTCATCCTAGACCAGATCACCTGGAGGCCATGGCGAGAGCACCCCGGGTGGGCAGAGGATGGGCAGGAGCTGGCTCGCATTAGGCGAGTCTGCTGGCTGAGGATGGAGCGGGGAGAGGTAGAGCTCCACCGCTATGATCGGGTACTATGGTAGTTCGGTCTATAGTAGGGGATCCCTTCTCTCAGGGATTACGAGTACTCTCGGACTATTCGGGATAGTACTACACTGAGCGGGGCTCCAGATATGCAGTGATTCTGGAGTTAGGATGCGGACGATGCCCCCATCCAGCCAGTGGATGGTGACGATGCCAAGGTTGCAGATGGGTATGATGCCTGGTACGTAGGCATCCGCCCTCCTCGGATGATGAGGGCGTAGGGTCCAGTGCACGCCGTGGTGCGCCAGATGGGGAGGCGATGACAGGCTGCTATTGAGGCAGCGCGGGGTCACAGTGGGGAGAGAGCAACGATGGTCTCCATAGGAGAGACGCCAGAGGATGGCACGGGCTCCCCAGAGACCACAACAGCCAGGGAGGAGGGAGGAGGGACTGCCTCCTTAGCAGAGGGAGAGACCACCATCGCTCGATAAGGGCAAGGGTGTCGAGGTGGGAGAGAGCAACGAGACGGTGGCTCTCCGGGCTGAGGTTGCCCACCTTCGGGCTTAGGTGCAGACATTGCAGGATGAGGCTACATGGCTCAGAGCTCGGGGTAGAGGAGCGAGCACTCGAGATCTGGCATGGTCTATTGCTCAGACCGCATTCTACCAGGGGCTATACTATCACATGGTTCCAGAGAACCAGAGGGTACCACTGCCAGCCCCTATTGCAGAGCCGGTCATGATGGGATCGTCGAGGACATCCTCATGATCGACGACGAGGACCCGAGATACAGCCCGGACCTCTATGGGACCACCTCCTCCACGTCAGGGCGGGGGAGGAGATGAGGCTGAGAGCTCGAGGGCTTCTCGAGGCTAGGTGGCTATGGACTGTATAGATTTTGTATAGATTTTTGAGAGGATTGAGTATGCCAGGGTATAGATTGTGGCATACCAATCCAGTTTTGATATGATGTATATAATTTTTTGATATATATATATATATATATATGATGTTTTTGTGATATGACTTGTTCATATGTTTTTATGATGCTTCAATGTTTGAATTGTTTGCTTGTTTGATTGATGATTCATGTAATTATGTGGTTTGGAAATATTATAATTTGATGTCATGCTGTAAAATTTAAATGAAATAATCTGATGTAAACAATTGGTTGTTTGTGATGTGATTTGATGAAAAAATAAAAAGAGACTTCTAACAATAATTTCAAAGGACATTGTCATTGTTATAGACCATTTCATGGAGTCGTCGCTCACTCGGTCGTCAAGCTAATCCCAGTATAGAAATATTGTTAAAAGTAAAAGAGTGCTTAAGAGACTGTCTTAAGACTTTGTGTTGTAATGATGGAGATAATGATGGTTTGATGATTTGTTTTCAGATTTTCATAAAAATAGTATGCATGAGATACTAAAAGAAATATGATTTTGCTAGGCATAAATTCCTAAGTGTGATAAAATTTTGAACAATTCCTTAGAAATTATACCATGGTTGCAAAATTGAATGTTGACATAATGACATGAAATAGAATAAGTGTTCGTTCGTTTGTTTTAAAGCATGATTGTGTAACATAATGATGCAAGTCATATGCTTTTTATGCATTTGTTTTTAAAATAAATGGAAAATAAAATTAGAACAATGGTTTGCGCTAGGCATAGAATTATAGGTATAGACTTATACCATCATCGCGAAATCCAAAGAAGAAAATAGATATTTTGGTTTTATTGCAAGATTAATTTTTGACTTTTGATAAACAGAAAAATAATAATATGAAAATTTTGTTTGAAATCATTTTTGTGATTTTGTGAAAAGATGTATGTAATTGCTTTTATACAAAACAAAAATTCTGAAATAAAAGGATAAAATTATTCCGAAAAGAATTACAAAAACATTTTAAATTATCTCAAAGACAAATGTAGATTTATAAGGGATCCTCATGTGCAAATGTGAGTTCATTACCGATCTTGATTTATCATAATGATACAAAATCTCTCAAATACAAATGTGTGTGCGATTGTATTGTTCATTCACCAATTTTGAGCAAGATAATTTGATACAAGTAATTTGCCTTAACCAAATGAATGTTCGTTGACCATGATTTATATGCATGTAACCGTACCAGACTACTATGTAAGTTAGGTTATCAAGAGCTAGCTAATCCATAAGCTGACATAGGTCTATACAAAAGAAGGTCGCTAATGTGACAGACATATCACCACGCTAGGAATTACCCAAGGCCAAGTGGGTTGGGCACAAACCACTTGTTATGGGGCTTACCTCACAGTTTTCGAATAATTGAGAATTCCAGGGATTCAAGCTCATTCACCCTTCTTTTCTTTTCAAGGGGTAGGGAAAGGATTTTATTGCATTTTGCTTTTGCGTTTCTCTTTTGCTTCTTTTTTTCTTTTCTTTTTTGTACTTTTGTATTTTTGCTTGATATTTGAGAAAATGCTGAAATATTGTTGTGATGATACAAAATAACATTTTTCTTTTTCTCTTTTTCTTGAACTTTTCTTTTCTTCCTATGCTAGGGATACTTGCTCGGATTAGTTGTAGAGCAAGGGATTTTTATTCTGGGTAGGGGTGAGCTTGTCCTTTTGTCAATTCTCAAAGATTCTAGACCATGTGCATGATAGGATAGCAGGGGAAACTTTTCGCTCAAGAAACCATTTCTACTATGTAGCATCATATCGAATTTGCAATGAAATCATTTTAATGTGAAAAGATATACTTGGTTCAAGTAAATAACAAGATCAGTTCTCTATGCTCAAAACTTTATTTAATGCCAATGTGGACTTTGATATAAGAGAGATTAATAATCATACCAAAATAAAATCAAGATATTTATTCATGTGAATGTGAAAGTGCGGGATTCCCAATAAATGCTAATTTATCCAAAATAACTAAAAATATAACTGCAATACTGCACAATTTGATAGGTACAAAAAATAAAAGATGTTTTTGAAGATTTTGATGATTTTGATGTTTTTGATTTTAAGTTATGAATTGAAAGAAATACAAGGTGATTGTTTTTGAAATGTTTTAAATAAGTGACTAAAAGGAAATAATATGCAAAATAACAATATATACAATGATGAAATGACCATATTTTATGCATAGTAGCGTTTAAGATGCATAATGTTCATAGGTTCTTTAAGTTCTTTACCATCTAAGGTAGATAATTTGTATGCTCCCGATCCAAATTTAGCAGTGATGACATATGGTCCAAGCCAGTTGGGCTCAAATTTACCTTTAAGGTTTTTAGTTGCATTAGTATTTTTTTGATTTTCTTTTAAGACAAGGTCGCCGATCTCAAAGGATCGATGATGAACTTTCTTAAGGTATGCTCTCTTAAGCTTGTTTTGGTAGGCACGAAGATGCTCCAAAGCATTGATGCACTTTTCATCTAAGAGTTCCAGCTGACTAAATCTGCCAACACGATATTCATCCCCTACTTCAGTATCTTGAAGTAGTAGAGCTAAAGAAGGAACTTCTAATTCAAAGGGAAAAATGGCTTCAGCACCATAAACCAAGACAAAAGGTGAAGTTCTAGTGGGGGTTCGAACACTAGTTCGATAGGCCCACAAAGCAGGATATAATTGAATGTGCCAATCTCGACCGGATTTATTGACCAATTTTTTGAGAATTTTGATTAAGGTTTTATTAGATGCTTCTGCTTGGCCATTACCCTGAGGATAATAGGGAGTGGACCAACGATGTTGAATTTTATATTTTTGACATAATTTTTTAACATCTTTATTTTTGAAACAAGTTCCATTATCTGAAATGAGATTTGCAGGAATTCCAAACCTACAAATAATTTGATTAAAAATAAACTTGGAAACTTGGGTTCCAGTGCAAGAAGCTAATGGCATAGCTTCAACCCACTTCGTGAAATACTCGGTGGCGAGTTATGATGAATTTGTGTCCATCGGATGACACAAGGTTGATTTTTCCAATGATGTCTAAGCCCCATTTTGAAAAGGGCCAAGGAGATGAAATAGCTTGCAGTTCTTGTGCAGGCGCATGGACAAGGTCAGCGTGTTTCTGGCACTTGTCGCAATGTCGCACATAATTATGTGCATCATTTTCCATGGTAGGCCAAAAATATCCTATCCGAAGGAGTTTCTTAGCAATGGCGCTACCACTAAAATGTCCCCCACAAGATCCATTGTGGGCTTCATTCAAAGCTGATCTAGATTCTTCTAGATTCAAACATCATAGTAAGATGCCTTCAAAAGATCTTCTATACAAGGTATTACCAATAATCACAAAGCGACTTGCTTGTCTACGTAATAACCTATGCTGGTTGCTAGTACAACCATCAGGGAAGGTTCCTTTCTACAGAAAATTAAATATATCAGTGTACCATGGTTCAGGAGTTGTTTCGTTGATGAGAAACACATCCAAAGGTTCTAAGCATGATTTTCTTGAAGCGGGTTCCTGGAGTCGATGAATAATGATGGTAGCATATTCATCGTCTAACTCCAAGGGTAAAAGAGATGCAACTGCAGCCATAGCGTCAACCGCACGATTGCTAGTTCGAGGAATAGCTTCCAAAGTAACTTGATCAAACAAGGATAATAATTGCAAAACATATGCTTTATATGGGCGTAATTTATCATCTCTGGTCTGATAAACATCATTAATTTGATTTATGACAAGTTGAGAGTCACCGAAAACCAATAAATTTTTAATTTTCAATGCCAAGGCAGCTCGTAATCCAAGGATAAGAGCTTCATATTCAGCAGTGTTATTGGTGCAAGCAAATGTTAATTTAAAGGACAGAGGTATAAGATGTTTTTGCGGAGATATTAAAATAATACCCGCACTAGCCCCACTCATGCATCGGGCTCCATCAAAGTATAGGGACCATTGCTCTGAATGGTCTGCCTCTAGTTTAAGGCATTCATCAGGAAACTCAATGATGAGGGGATGAGTAGACTCTAAGGGTGCAGCAGCTAATTGATCTGCTATGATTTGACCCTTAACAAACTTTTGTCCTATAAACGTGAGTTCAAATTCGCTTAGCGCAAGAACCCACTTGGTTGTGCGACCAGATAAATACGGTCGACTCATGAGATATCGCAAAGGGTCGAATTTGGCAATAACATACGTTTTCTGACTGAGCATATAATGTCATAGTTTTTGTGTAGAAAATACGACTGCTAGACATAATTTCTCTAATATGGTATAGCGAGTTTCATAACTGATTAAGGTTCTACTGATGTAATAATTAGCACGTTCTTTCTTCTCATCGTCAAGCTGAGCTAACATAGCTCCTAAGGCAGAATCAAAAGCAAAAATGTACAAGATAAATGGACGATCAGATCTAGGTGGGGAAAGCACTGGTGGTTTAAGGAGATATTGCTTAAGGAGTCCAAATGCTTCCTGGCATTCTTCGTCCCAATGAAAAGAGACATCTTTCTTAAGAAGCTTAAGAAAGGGTCCAGTTTTGTCCGCCAACTTATCGATGAAGCGACGAATAGCTTGAAGCTTACCTTGTAAACTTCGTAATTTCGATATATTGGTGGGTGCAGGCATATCTGTGATAGCCACGATCTTGAGAGGGTCAATTTCAATGCCACGTAAAGAGACTATAACCCCTAATAATTTATCGGACTTAACTCCGAATATGCATTTGGCTGGATTTAGTCGGATAAGATATTCCCTTAACCGATCAAATACTTTTCTCAAGTCATTTAAATGATCATCTTCTTTGATAGAACGAGCTATAATATCATCTACATAATCATGTAGGATATCATGCATCATATCATGAAAGATATAAGTCATGGCTCGTTGATAGGTTGCACCTGCATTCTTTAAGCCAAATGGCATCACTTTCCAACAAAAGGTTCCCCAAGGGGTAATAAAGGTTGTTTTAGCCTGGTCTTCAGGAGCTATCCTGATCTGATTATAACCAGAAAATCCATCCATTAAGGATATCATTCCACTTCCAGCAGTAAAGTCAATGATCTGATCCATGTTGGGAAGAGGAAAATCATCTTTAGGGCATGCAACATTAATATCTCTGAAGTCTGTACAAACCCTAACTTTAGTGGCTTCTTTCTTAGTTACTGGAACTACATTTGAGATCCATTCAGCATAATCAATGGCTTGTATAAAAATGACTTTCAACGGTTTTTCTAGTTCTCCTTTGACTAGTAAGGCCACTTTAGGATGCATTTTTCTAAGTTTTTGTTTAACAGGTTTAGCATCCGGATGGACTACTAGATGATGCATAACTACGGAAGGGTCCAAACCTGGCATGTCTTCATATGTCCAAGCAAAGACATCTTCATAGTCTTTAAGAAATGAAATGTATTTATCTTGTTTTTCTTGACTTAATTCTGATCCAATATTGATTATGTGAGGGTTATGTTCGGTTCCAATGTTAATTTTTATAACGTTTTCAACTTCCATATGTAAATCTCTCTCAAAATTAGGTGGGGCGGGTGAAACACCCAATTCTTGTAATTCTTCCAAGGTTAACTTGGATAATTCATCTTGAGGAGTCGTAGCTTCAAGCTGGGCTATACTCGGTATAGAGCCATCAAAATAAAATTCATTATATAACAATTCCTCAATGGAAACATCATGAAAGATATCTCCCTCCAACTCATCGTCGGATTCGGCAATCATTTCAGGGTAAGCTATGGATAGCATATTGTAGGTAAAGGAATTATTCTTTGCACGCAAAGAATCTTGTTTATCCAGATAATCTTGGTAACATACAAGATGGTCATCATCCTCAAATGGGAAGGGCTGACCTTTACTAGAAAATAGGCCCACACCACAGCGGGCAGGCCACGGTTCTACCTCAAAAGGTTCTTTCATACCATTTTGGAAAGGTCCCAAACCTTTCCCTTTATATCCCAATTTAAGCATTATGGGCTTAGCTTTAATATACTCATTAGCAAAATAGCATCTAGCATATCCATCACAATGTGTCTTAATGTTTCTGGGTATTCTTCCCCAATCATATCCCTTATAAATAAAAGCACAACTCCCGACTTGGTAGATACTTCCCATAGGTTGTGGGAGGCCCAAGGTACGAGGAGAGGATGGGAGTTTATTTAAAAGAAGGGAAGTTTGCATGGCAGTGTTGGTTTCTTCTGATATAAGAATTTTAGATAAATCGGGTAAGAGCTCATCAGTGAGAGCATAAGAGGTAGAAGGAACATTTCCTACATCGTCGGATGTGGAAAGGATGCCTGTAGTGGATGTAGATGTTATAGGGATATTGATGGGTGAGTCTATAGGTATGGAAGATATAGGAGTAAAACAGGAAGCATTGGTTGTAATTTTGGGATCTTTTCGAGGTCCTAATGTGGTTTGTTCAGAAGATGGTTGAGCTATATGTATAGGTGTAGTTGAAAGAGTAGATGATGTTATGGGTGTGTGTTTCACACGTTTGGGTGGATGATAAGAATTAGGATGTGTGGATGACAAGGTAGGGCAAAATTGAACTCCAACAGGTTCTGCCAAAGCACACATATCAAAGGGTCTAGGATCACCATGAATGGTAACCAACTAGTTTTTAAATTTGAATTTAACACACTGATGTAAAGTGGATGGAACCGCTCGCATCGCGTTGATCCAAGGGTGACCCAAAAGTATATTGTATGATGCAGGGCAATGTACAATAAACACGGTCATATCTAGGGTTCTAGGACCAACTTGCAAGGGTATAGTAATGACTCCACATGTTTCTTGTGTTTCGTCATTGAAGGCTTTTATAATCATATCAGTTCTTTTCATTTCGTCACTTCTAAACCCAAATCATTGGTAGAAGTCAAAAGTGCATATGTTTAAAGATGAACCATTATCAATCAAGACTCGCTTAACGGCTACATCTCCAATTAGGGTAGTAATATATAAGGGGTTATCCTTATGTAAACTATGTTGTGGGATATCTCTATCTCGAAAGTCAATACAATCGACTTCGCGAGTTATGATAGTATTGGACATGGCTTCAAGTTGAATATTTTGTGGTACCATCATTTGGCTTAATGTGAGCATTAATTCATCCCTATGGGTAGGAGAAGATCTTAACAAGTCCAAAAGGGAAATTCTAGTTGTAGTATTGGATAATTGTTCATTAATATTATAAGGAGGCTTAGGTTGAACATTAGGCACATAATTCCATTTATTGGGATTTTTCAAAACAAATGGAGCTGATCCATCATTCTAAGTTTGATCCTATTGAGAGTTTTGAGCCTATTGTCTGGTAACGGCTTCGATAGTTCCTACAATATTATTTTGCAAGTGATGAATAGGTCTTGGTATAGCATTTATGGCTTGTTTGATGTGGATTAAGCCAAGCTAAATTGAAATTTTATTTACAGGCTTAAATAGCCAAAGAAAACAAAGACAGTCGATAGGAGAAGATAAGAATCTACCGACAAATGAAAACAAGGAATGTCGGCAAGTCGTAATCATGAGCTGCCGACATGACTAAGCTGTCGACAATAAAATGTCGGCAAAAACAAAACTTTAGGAAAAACAAAAATTAAACCTAAAGTCTAATTAAACCTCATCACTTGTCCCATCAACAAAATAGTATGCATGATATACTAAAATAAATATGATTTTTCTAGGCATAAATTCCTAAGTGTGATAAAATTTTGAACAATTCCTTAGAAATTATACCATGGTTGCGAGATTGAATTTTGACATAATGACATGAAAATAGAATAAGTGTTCGTTCGTTTGTTTTAAAGCATGATTGTGTAACATAATGATGCAAGTCATATGCTTTTTTATGCATTTTTTTTTTGAAATAAATGGAAAATAAAATTAGAACAATGGTTTGTGCTAGGCATAGAATTATAGGTATAGACTTATACCATCATTGCGAAATCCAAAGAAGAAAATAGATACTTTGGTTTTATTGCATGATTGATTTTTGATTTTTGATAGACAGAAAAATAATAATATGAAATTTTTGTTTGAAATCATTTTTGTGATTTTGTGAAAAGATGTATGTAATTGCTTTTATATAAAACAAAAATTCTGAAATAAAAGGATAAAATTATTCCGAAAAGAATTACAGAAACATTTTAAATTATCTCAAAGACAAATGTAGATTTATAAGGGATCCTCCTGTGCAAATGTGAGTTCATTACCGATCTTGATTTATCATAATGATATAAAATATCTCAAACACAAATGTGTGTGCGATTGTATTGTTCATTCACCAATTTTGAGCAAGATAATTTGATACAAGTAATTTACCTTAACCAAATGAATGTTCATTGACCATGATTTATATGCATGTAACCGTACCAGGCTCCTATGTAAGTTAGGTTATCAAGAGCTAGCTAATCCATAAGCTGACATAGGTCTGTACAAAATAAGGTCACTAATGTGACAGAAATATCACCACGCTAGGAAATACCCAAGGCCAAGGGGGTTGGGCACAAACCACCTGTTATGGGGCTTACCTCACAGTTTTTGAATAATTGAGAATTCTAGGGATTCAAGCTCATTCACCCTTCTTTTCTTTTCAAGGGGTAGGGAAAGGATGTTATTGCATTTTGCTTTTACGTTTCTCTTTTGCTTTTGTTTTTTTCTTCTTCTTTTTTTGTACTTTTGTATTTTTGCTTGATATTTGAGAAAATGCTGGAATATTGCTGTGATGATACAAAATAAGATTTTTATTTTTCTCTTTTTCTTGAACTTTTCTTTTCTTCCTATGCTAGGGATACTTGCTCAAATTAGCTGTAGAGCAAGGGATTTTTATTCTGGGTAGGGGTGAGATTGTCCTTTTGTCAATTCTCAAAGATTCTAGACCATGTGCATGATAGGATAGCAGGGGAAAATTTTCACTCAAGAAACCATTTCTACTATGTAGCATCATATCGAATGTGCAATGAAATCATTTTAATGTGAAAAGATATACTTGGTTCAAGTAAATAACAAGATCAGTTCTCTATGCTCAAAACTTTATTTAATGCAACTATGGACTTTGATATAAGAGAGATTAATAATCATACCAAAATAAAATCAAGATATTTAATCATGTGAATGTGAAAGTGCGGGATTCCCAATAAATGCTAATTTATCCAAAAATAACGAAAAATATAACTGCAATATTGCACGATTTGACAGGTGCAAAAAATAAAAGATGTTTTTGAAGATTTTGATGATTTTGATGTTTTTGATGTTTTTGATTTTAAGTTATGAATTGAAAAAATAAGGTGATTGTTTTTGAAATGTTTTAAATAAGTGACTAAAAGGAAATAATATGCAAAATAATAATATATACAATGATGAAATGACCATATTTTAGGCATAGTAGCGTTTAATATGCATAATGTTCATAGGTTCTTTAAGTTCTTTACCATCTAAGGTAGATAATTTGTATGCTCCCGATAGAAATTTAGCAGTGATGATATATGGTCCAAGCCAGTTGGGCTCAAATTTACCTTTAAGGTTTTTAGTTGCATTAGTATTTTTTTTATTTTCTTTTAAGACAAGGTCGCTGATCTCAAAGGATCGATGATGAACTTTCTTAAGGTATGCTCGCTTAAGCTTGTTTTGGTAGGCACGAAGATGCTCCAAAGCATTGATGCGCTTTTCATCTAAGAGTTCTAGCTGACTAAATCTGCCAGCACGATATTCATCCCCTAATTCAGTATCTTGAAGTAGTAGAGCTAAAGAAGGAACTTCTAATTCAAAGGGAAAAATGGCCTTAGCACCATAAACCAAAACAAAAGGTGAAGTTCCAGTGGGGGTTCGAACACTAGTTCTATAGGCCCACAAAGCAGGATATAATTGAATGTGCCAATCTTGACCGGATTTATTGACCAATTTTTTGAGAATTTTGATTAAGGTTTTATTAGATGCTTCTGCTTGGCCATTACCCTGAGGATAATAGGGAGTGGACCAACGATGTTGAATTTTATATTTTTGACATAATTTTTTAACATCTTTATTTTTGAAACAAGTTCCATTATCTGAAATGAGATTTGCAAGAATTCCAAACCTAAAAATAATTTGATTAAAAATAAACTTGGGTTCCAGTGCAAGAAGCTAATGGCATAGCTTCAACCCACTTTGTGAAATACTCGGTGGCGGTTATGATGAATTTGTGTCCATCGGATGACACGGGGTTGATTTTTCCAATGATGTCTAAGCCCCATTTTGAAAAGGACCAAGGAGATGAAATAGCCTACAGTTCTTGTGCAGGCGCATGGATAAGGTCAGCATGTTTCTGGCACTTGTCACACTGTCGCACATAATTATGTGCATCATTTTCCATGGTAGGCCAAAAATATCCTATCTAAAGGAGTTTCTTAGCAATGGCGCTACCACTAAAATGTCCCCCACAAGATCCATTGTGGGCTTCATTCAAAGTTGATCTAGATTATTATAGGCTCAAACATCATAGTAAGATGCCTTCAAAAGATCTTCTATACAAGGTATTACCAATAATCACAAAGCGCCTTGCTTGTCTACGTAATAACCTATGCTGGTTGCTAGTACAACCATCAGGGAGGGTTCCTTTCTACAGAAAATTAAATATATCAGTGTACCATGGTTGAGGAGTTGTTTCATTGATGAGAAACACATCCAAAGGTTCTAAGCATGATTTGCTTGAAGTGGGTTCCTAGAGTCGACAAATAATGATGGTAGCATATTCATCGTCTAACTCCAAGGGTAAAAGAGATGCAGCTGCAGCCATAGCGTCAGCCGCACGATTGCTAGTTCAAGGAATAGCTTCCAAAGTAACTTGATCAAACAAGGATAATAATTGCAAAACATATGATTTATATGGGCGTAATTTATCATCTCTAGTCTGATAAACATCATTAATTTGATTTATGACAAGTTGAGAGTCACCAAAAAAAAAAAAAAAAAAATTTCAATGCCAAGGCAGCTCATAATCCAAGGATTAGAGCCTCATATTCAGTAGTGTTATTGGTGCAAGCAAATGTTAATTTAAAGGATAGAGGTATAAGATGTTTATGTGGAGATATTAAAATATTACCCGCACTAGCCCCACTCATGCATCGGGCTCCGTCAAAGTATAGGGACCATTGCTTTGAATGGTCTACCTCTAGTTTAAGGCATTCATCAGGAAACTCAATGATGAGGGGATGAGTAGACTCTAAAGGTGCAACAACTAATTGATCTGCTATAATTTTACCTTTAACAAAATTTTGTCCTATAAATGTGAGTTCAAATTCGCTTAGCGCAAGAACCCACTTGGCTATGCGACCAGATAAATACGGTCGACTCATGAGATATCACAAAGGGTCGAATTTGGCAATAACATATGTTTTCTGACTAAGCATATAATGTCATAGTTTTTGTGTAGAAAATACAACTCCTAGACATAATGTCTCTAATATGGTATAGCGAGTTTCATAGCTGATTAAGGTTCTGTTGATGTAATAATTAGCACGTTCTTTCTTCTCATCGTCAAGCTGAGCTAACATAGATCCTAAGGTAGAATCAAAAGCAAAAATGTACAAGATAAATGGACGATCAGATTTAGGTGGGGAAAGCACTGGTGGTTTAAGGAGATATTTCATAAGGAGTCCAAATGCTTCCTGGAATTCTTCGTCCCAATGAAAATAGACATCTTTCTTAAGAAGCTTAATAAAGGGTCCAGTTTTGTCCACCAACTTATCAATGAAGCGACGAATAGCTTGAAGCTTACCTTGTAAACTTTGTAATTTTGATATGTTGGTGGGTGCAGGCATATTTGTGATAGTCATGATCTTGAGAGGGTCAATTTCAATTCCACGTAAAGAAACTATAACCCCTAATAATTTATCGGACTTAACTCCGAATATGCATTTGGCTGGATTTAGCCGGATAAGATATTCCCTTAACCGATCAAATACTTTCCTCAAGTCATTTAAATGATTATCTTCTTTGATGGAATGAGCTATAATATCATCTACATAATCATGTAGGATATCACGCATCATATCATGGAAGATATAAGTCATGGCTCGTTGATAGGTTGCACCTGCATTCTTTAATCCAAATGGCATCACTTTCCAACAAAAGGTTCCCTAAGGGGTAATAAATGTTGTTTTAGTCTGGTCTTCAGGAGCTATCCTGATCTGATTATAACCATAAAATCCATCCATTAAGGATATCATTTTGCTTCCAGTAGTAAAGTCAATGATCTGATCAATGTTGGGAAGAGGAAAATCATCTTTAGGGCATGCAGCATTAATATCTCTGAATTCTGTACAAACCCTAACTTTAGTGGCTTCTTTCTTAGTTACTGGAACTACATTTGAGATCCATTCAGCATAATCAATGGCTTGTATAAAAATGACTTTCAACAGTTTTTCTAATTCTCCTTTGACTAGTAAGGCCACTTTAGGATGCATTTTTCTAAGTTTTTGTTTAACAACTTTAGCATCTGGATGGACTACTGGATGATGTATAACTACAGAAGGGTCCAAACCTGGCATGTCTTCATATGTCCAAGCAAAGACATTTTCATAGTCTTTAAGAAATGAAATGTATTTATCTTGTTTTTCTTGACTTAATTTTGATCCAATATTGATTATGTGAGGGTTATGTTCGGTTCCAATGTTAATTTTTATAACGTTTTCAACTTCCATATGTAAATCGCTCTCAAAATTAGGTGGGGCGGGTGAAACACCCAATTCTTGTAATTCTTCCAAGGTTAGCTTGGATAATTCGTCTTGAGGAGTCGTAGCTTCAAGCTGGGCTATACTCGGTATAGAGCCATCAAAATAAAATTCATTATATAACAATTCCTCAATGGAAACATCATGAAAGATATCTCCCTCTAACTCATCGTCAAATTCGGAAATCATTTCAGGATAAGCTATGGATAGCATATTGTAGGTAAAGGAATTATTCTTTGCACGCAAAGAATCTTGCTTATCCAGATAATCTTGGTAACATACAAGATGGTCATCATCCTCAAATGGGAAGGGCTAACCTTTACTAGAAAATAGGCCCCCACCATAGCGGGAAGGCCACGGTTCTACCTCAAAAGGTTCTTTCATACCATTTTGGAAAGGTCCCAAACCTTTCCATTTATATCCCAATTTAAGCATTATGGGCTGAGCTTTAATATACTCATTAGCAAAATAGCATCTAGCATATCCATCACAATGTGTCTTAATGTTTCTGGGTATTCTTCCCCAACCATATCCCTTATAAATAAGGGTACAACTCCCAACTTGGTAGACACTTCTCATAGGCTGTGAGAGGCCCAAGGTACGAGGAGAGGATGGGAGTTTATTTAAAAGAAGGGAAGTTTGCATGGTAGTGTTGGTTTCTTTTGATATAAGAATTTTAGATAGATCAGGTAAGAGCTCATCAGTAAGAGCATAAGAGGTAGAAGGAACATTTCCTACATCGTCGAATGTGGAAAGGATGCCTGTAGTGGATGTGGATGTTATAGGGATATCGATGGGTGAGTTTATAGGTATGGAAGATATAGGAGTAAAACATGAAGCATTGGTTGTAATTTTGGGATCTTTTCAAGGTCTTGATGTGGTTTGTTCAGAAGATGGTTGAGCTATAAGTATGGGTGTAGTTGAAAGAGTAGATGATGTTATGGGTGTGTGTTTAACACGTTTGGGTGGATGATAAGAATTAGGATGTGTGGATGACAGGGTAGGGAAAAATTGAACTCCAACAGGTTCTGCCAAAGCACACATATCAAAGGGTCTAGGATCACCATGAATGGTAACCAACTAGTTTTTAAATTTGAATTTAACACACTGATGTAAAGTGGATGGAACCGCTCGCATCGAGTTGATCCAAGGGTGACCCAAAAGTATATTGTATGATGCAGGGCAATGTACAATAAACACGATCATATCTAGGGTTCTAGGACCAACTTGCAAGGGTATAGTAATGAATCCACACGTTTCTTGTGTCTCATCATTGAAGGCTTTTATAATCATATCATTTTTTTTATTTCGTCACTTCTAAACCCAAATCATTGGTAGAAGTCAAAAGTGCATATGTTTAAAGATGAACCATTATCAATCAAGACTCGTTTAACTGCTACATCTCCAATTAGGGTAGTAATATATAAGGGGTTATCCTTATGTAAACTATGTTGTGGGATATCTCTATCTCGAAAGTCAATACAATCGACTTTGCGAGTTATGATAGTATTGGACATGGCTTCAAGTTGAATATTTTGTGGTACCATCATTTGGCTTAATGTGAGCATTAATTCATCCCTATGGGTAGGAGAAGATCTTAACAGGTCCAAAAGGGAAATTCTAGTTGTAGTATTGGATAATTGTTCATTAATATTATAATGAGGCTTAGGTTGAACATTAGGCGCATAATTCCATTTATGGGGATTTTTCAAAAAAAATGGAGCTGATCTATCATTCTAAGTTTGATCCTATTGAAATTTTTGGTCCTATTGTCTGGTAACGACTTCGATAGTTCCTACAATATTATTTTGCAAGTGATGAATAGGTCTTGGTATAGCGTTTATGGCTTGTTTGATGTGGATTAAGCCAAGCTAATTTGAAATTTTATGTACAGGCTTAAATAGCCAAAGAAAACAAAGACAATCGACAGAAGAAGATAAGAATCTATCGACAAATGAAAACAAAGAATGTCGGCAAGTCGTAATCATGAGCTGCCGACATGACTAAGCTGCCGACAATAAAATGTCGGCAAAAACAAAACTTTAGGAAAAACAAAAATTAAACCTAAAGTCTAATTAAACCTCATCACTCATCCCATCAACAAAAGCATTGGACTCCAATGCTTGTAACAAAGAGGGAAAATCCTGGGACATGATGTGAGCAGAAATCTAGCGAGCTTGGTGTGGAAATTGGTCGCGACGGGCCACCAGATATGAAGTAGAAGTACCCTGGCAAGTTTGTCGAGTCTTCGTATCAAAAAGTGTATCTTCAAAAAGTGGAAGCTGTGCATCAAGAACCACATCAACTAGATGACTGATAGCTGGATTATATTCCAAGGTGGAATCATAGTACGGCTTAAGAAGATCAACATTGACGACATCATGAATGCCTAAATGAGCTGGAAGATCCAGGCGAAAGGCATTCTCTGAAATATTTTGAACAATGGTATAAGGACCATAGCGTAAAGGTTTGATTTTTCTATGGGTCTTATCCACAAATCGTCGCCTATCGAGGTAAAACCATACTTTATCACCCACTTGAAAGCATGTTAAAAAAAAAATCAAAAAATTTTATAACACGAAGCAAGCGGGGTTTTTATGACAATTTTTATTAGTAGGCTTACCCTTGTGATATATCGGGATCACAGAAGACAGGTAGGTAAATCACCGTCCAGAGCCATGAATCACGCAAATTTCAACACGCCAAAATGCAGATTCAACAAAAGAAACAGAGGCCACCGAGGAACGTGAGCAAATCTATCAAAATGGTAGAAAATGCCAGTTGAAACGCTGGAAATGGCTGTATACGTCGACGACCACTGCAGATGCCAGAGACGTAGGATATTGTCGAGAAATTTTCTATGATCCCGTGATCACGACGTTTACATGGCTAATGAAATCGATATCACGCAATGAGAATCAAATGATGGAGAAAATATTTTAGGCACCCCTTGTAAAATTATTTCCTTCGCATCTTTTCACTCTTTGTTGCACTCTGCTATTCCACGTGATTGCAGCACGATGGTAGCAATCGACTTGTAGGCGTCCTTCGACTTTGCACTGAATTACTTATGATGAATTGCAAACAAGTTTTTGGTCCACACAATCATGCAATATTTCGTCATTCTATCAAATAGGAAGTTGTTTCAGAACAAGGACCAAACAAACATCCAAATGTTGCTGCCAAAGTTACTTCCTGACATGACAGACAAGGTATAATAGGCCCAATGTAGGTAAACATAATGAACAAGGGGCACAAGCTCCAAAAGCATGAATATCCTTGCTTGGGCAATCGACAGAGAATACGCAAAAAAATCGCTGCTACAAGAACAATGTCATTCTCCTCCTTGCATATGCAAAATAGGCTAATGAATGCATATAAGCTCGACATCGATGGCTCGTATCTAAATAGGTACAGTTGAAGAGCAGAACGAAGCTACAGCAAGGTCTACGATAGGCATCCTGAATCTACAATTTGATGGAGGTCTGCCACTGAGCAGGAAGGACCAATTGACTGAGACAGTCACACGCATCCAACCCAATTCTTAGATGTGGCTGTCTCCAACAATGAGATGCAAAAAAAAAAACGTAGATTGACAATATGAAAAATTGATCACCAAGATCAATTTCAATTGTTGTAGAATTTCAACTGTAATGGACAATCCTGACAGTACAATTTACTACAAATTTTGCTGAAATATAACAACAACTACGCAGCAATTGCAATGAGTTTTTACAGGATAACAACTGAGGTCGAAAATGACCCAAAACCCCAATAAAAATCCACTACTCTAATACCAATCTGATGTGTATTAAGCCAAGCTAATTTGAAATTTTATGTACAGGCTTAAATAGCCAAAGAAAACAAAGACAGTCGACAGGAGAAGATAAGAATCTTCCGACAAATGAAAACAAAGAATGTCGGCAAGTCGTAATCATGAGCTACCGACATGACTAAGCTGCCGACAATAAAATGTTGGCAAAATAAAACTTTAGGAAAAAACAAAAATTAAACCTAAAGTCTAATTAAACCTCATCATTGTTCATTAGAAAGTAATTGGTGAGAAGATGGTCTAGTAGTGACTCTTCGAGGAAATGGTTCTTCTGGAACCATAGAACTTGTGATAGGTTGAATAGGATCTGATTCATCTTCAGAACTATTCGATTGATTTGAGGTGATTTCCATGTCACTTTCAGTCTCATATTCGGTTTCACTAAGATCAAGCATATGAATATTATGTAGAGGTCTAGTCGTAACTATGGATAAATTTGTATCAAATATTTGAGGATCATGAATAGGTAATTTTCCACTAATAGTCCCTACATATCGGGTAGGAGGGGGAACATTATGATGCTCAATTTTATTGGCCACCTCTTTACCATGCTTTGGTAAGGGATGTTGAAATATGTCCAATGATTGATTGGCATTCTGATTTTGATTTTGGGGAACGTTCTTTTGAGCATTATTAGCAGGATTTTGTTTAGGTTGAAAGGCTTGCACCTCCATCTCATTGTTATCAATTAAATCTTGTATTTTATGTTTTAATATTTTACAAGAGTTGGTAGCGTGTCCAGGTCCTCTATGAAAATCACAATGTAAATCAACTCTGTATCCGGGTATGGTTGGATCAGGTTCCCGGATAGTTGGTAATTGGATCAAACCTCATGCTAGTAATTGCGGGAGAATGGTTGATAAAGGTTGATTTAACCTAGTAAATTCTCGGGGTGGTTTATCAGGAGGTTTCAATATAAACTTCTCTATTGTTTTTGCAGTATTAACATTGGCAATGTTTCTGCTATCAGTGACTCTATCACCCATAACTTGTTTATTTTTATATTGATTTCTGGATGTTTTCTCATCATATTTATTTTTGAGCTGACCTCTTCTAATGAGAGCATCTTCCACCCTTAGAGCTAAATTGATAGCTTGATCGAAGGTGGTCAAGGTAGCAGTTGATAATTCATAGGATAGTTGTTCTTGTAAATTATTGATAAAAATATCCAACATTTCTCGATAAGGTAACACAAAGTGTAATTTTCCTATCAACTACCTCCATCGAGCTAAGAAGTCAACAAAACACTCATCTTTGTATTGTTTTAGGTTATACAAATATTTAATGGTTACATGCATTTCGATATAGGCACTAAATTGATGCACAAAATATTCAACGGTTTCTTCGAAATTCCTCAAAGAATGAGTGGGCAATTGATAATACCACTCCAATGCCATCCCCCCTAAGCTTTTCGGGAACATTTTTAGTAATAACAAGTCATCATGTGATATGTCATGACATGCTATCCTAAACATATGAAGATGCTCTATGGGATCTTCAGTTCCTTTATATATAGGTAGGACAGGCATAGGAAAGTGTTTGGGATATGGTTGTGCTACAACTATAGGGTCTAGAGGTTGACTACACATCTCTCGATAATTGTACGAGGGATGGTAGGGATCTATCTGGTCCATGTGAGAGACTAACTATTTCACCATGGCTTCCAGATTACCATTTTGTCCACCATATTGGTTTGGTGGTACATGAGTATGGGACTTGTGAGCGTAGGAAGGCGGGACATAAGGATTAGATGCTATATTGCTATTATGCAAATGGTTGGTAGGAAGAGTATTATGAAGAAGATTTGGTGTAGTATTATGTTGTATCCCAGATTGTTGGAAATTGGTATTTGGTTTTGTTTTAGGCTTTTGTTGATTTGAGGTATATTGATCAATAGCTTGGCAAAATAGAGCAATGAATGAAGGTTTCTTTTGTGTGGGAATAACCCTTGGCTTGGTAATAGGTACTCTAGGTGGTTGGGTAACCTGTTGTTGTTGCATGTTCTGGATTATAGTAGCCAAGTCCAAATTGGACAGTCCATCTTGATCACTCTCTTGATCAACAAAGGACAAAGGATTAGTGCATGTGTGATAGATGTCTTCTAGGGTTACTTGAGTGTCACTAATTTGATCTTTATCTATATGAACTGCTCTATTAAGAGTGCCAATATTAGTATTAAGGAATTTCCAAAAATGTTCCATGTTCTCAAAAGTAACAGCTCCTTCTGGAGTTATTTTAGGAGATGAGGATCCTTCCTCTCTATCATTTTCTTTTTGTTCATTTGCGTCCACAAATTCTTCTTCTTGTTGGTTTAAGGTTCCTTCTTCCTGAATCCGGTCTTCAAGAAGGGCATCTGGTTTATTTATGGTTTTTCCTAACCAATCTTCTTCTACTTCAATTTGTTTTCCATTCCCGAGTCTAGTCATTATGTCTAAATTTAGATTTTAGCAAATATATATTAATATATTTGCAATAGATTTTGGGAGGTATATATTTTAATTATATACCTACTATAATGCTTAAAAGAAAATGTTTTGATTTTTTGTTTTGTTATGATTTTGTTTTTTTTGTTTTTTGTTTTTATGCTTATAAAGGCAATAAACAACACACTAAATACAAGAAATAACAATAATAAAATAATAGCTTAGTTTTCTATAAATAGTTTATAGATATCATTGATAGGATCAAGTTCATCAGGAGTCATAAAATTCTCCTCTTCAAATTGGAAATGGTTTTTCAAGAACTTGATAAAGTGTGCTATAGTGATATTATCTATTTCAGATTCTGTTTTGTAAAAATAAATCTCATGGAAATACTCTCGATATAACACAGCTCTGGGAACTCTATTCCATATTTGTCTATCTATAAGAACGACCTCTTGGTCCTCTATATGAGATAGAAATTTATGTACTACAATTGCATTATCGAGGTATTCCTCAAAGGTATACAACTTAGAAGACACAAGGGCTCTTTTATCTGCTAACCACCTATGGCAAGCTCTCTGAAGTTCATGATACAAAATCACTTGATCGGGATCCAGGATTCTATCTAGGACAAACCTCTTGATTTGCCTAAGTTTGGTTTCTTTAGATGAAATGAGATTCAATCTCCTATCAAGTTCGTCCCACAAAGGTTGAACCCTACTTGTTTGAGGTACTCTAAGCACAGAAGTAATCTCTATAGCTGCTAATTGATTCTCAACATTAATGGTGACAACTCGTCTTTTATTATAGTCTACCATCTAGATATGATATACAATTTTTTTTAATTCTAAATGCATTTAGGTTTTGTTTTTTTTTAGAAGGTTTTTGTTTTCAAAAGGTTTTTGTTTCACGTCGGGTTCACCAAAATGTATTGCTCCAAATTTTTTGCATCCTTACCTTCAGGCTATAGGATCCGCGCCCGGAAGGGGGATGTGAAAAGGATGGGACAATACCTCGGAATGAGAGGCCCTTTGAAGGTCCCGCCTCTCAGGGGAGGGGTATAAAGGTGAATTTTTGACGGATGGTGGGTTCACCAGGAAACTTTTGAATGGCAGTTTCCATGCCTAGGTTGACAGTGAGTTTGATGTGTTCATTTTTATACTCGATCATTCAAATCCTAGGTTTGGCCAAGATGAATCTAAACTATTCTATATGCCAATGCTGATTTAAATGAATACAAAAAATAGGAATGAATGCAAATAATAGAGAATATGCTAGCTAAAATGTGTCATACCTGATTCTAGATGTTTGATGAAGATTATGAATCTTGTAGCAGTTCAGATCGCCTCAATTCATACGTAATTGTCTGATATTTCATAGGATCATCCCAAATAATAGAAGGTCATCTGAAATCAGATAGAATCATCTGAAATATGACAAATTCGTTAGACGAATTCGTTAGAAAACTACAATCACAAAAATAGATGTAAAATACCAAATATGCAAGTGCGAAAGCAAAGGATAATGGTAGAAATAACAACAAACATGCCTAAATAATGGATTCCAATAACAAGTAAGGAAATGTAGTAGATTTAATGATTGATTTTAATTTTATCATGCGGTTATGCTAAATGATGTGAACTCCAAGATGCAAAAATGTAATAATTTAAGACAATGCAGAAATACAATAGGAAAAATGCAGAGAACGCTAAGGAAATGCAAACTCTAGACTCTGATTGCCCCCAATCTGGACTACAGTTAGGATCACCTCCAATCGTACGAGATCATCTACGCTCCTCGACAAAATCATCCATAATCGTCCGAGATCGTCCTCAACGATCCGAGCTAGCTTCGACTAAAAAAGAGTAGAGTTCTTGCAAGAAAATGCAAAATACAGAATACAAACGGTAGTGCGAGGAAATAAGGAACTAAATCTATAGGAAAAATCCATCAGCTAAGGGGTTTAGTGGGTTCCAGGGGATAAACTAGAAAAATCCTAGTTTATATAGGATTAGGAAGAGTTTAGGAGGTTGGGGATCATCCCAATCTGGGAGATCTCCAACAGGGAAATATCCAACTGCGCAGATGCGTTTCTACCCAAGTTGGAGAGGCTGTTGAAACAAAATCTAATTATGAAAATTTGGTTTTGGGACGAAATCGTCTGGACGTTCTGTTCAAGATGAATTTGTCAGATTGGGGATGATTTCGTCTAATCTGCAACGATATTGTCCAATGGTCAAAAAAAATCCTAAAAATAGCATAGAAAACGAGGAAAGCGGGTAACAGGTGGTTTAACGGGTAGTTTGGGGTTAAAATTCAAATTTTTATCTTTTATATTTTTACTAAGTTTTAACCATGCCAATTTTAGGGTGCTACAACACCATTCCGCTCCTTTAATTTGATGATGTCACCTTTCATGGATTTGATTATGCGTAACACCAATCTGATGTGAAATGCATTAAGAGTTAAGCAGGATGAAATTCGCTCGTCAACCTTCCTCTTTCTTCTTTGACTTTGAAGCAACCAAAAATCTTCACTACAAAAGATGTTGACATCATATTTACTTTAAAAATTTACGAAATCAAGAATCTACACTTGTGCAAGTGTAAATCTTCCTTCATCTCCAATATACACTTGCCATAGTGTAAAATAGCTTTACCTCCATTCTGCACTGGAGTTAGTGTAAAATGCATCCTTGTCTCCAATCCAGACTTCTTCTATGATTTTTCACCTCTTCGTCGCCATTTCAAAAATTGTAGAATCTTTATCATTTCTCAAAAATTGCAAAATTTTATCAGGTGGCAAAAGATGTTGTTTAAAAGGATAAAATCTGCATATTGCTATGGCCTACTAGGATGCATGAGGGCATGCATCAGTTCAAACTGGGAGGGATGATGAGGCCCAAAAATACCTCATTGTTGCACTATGTTTGACATATAAAAATTTCTATATTACCAAAAATGACAAAGTTAATTGTAAAATAGTTGATTAGAATATATTATTTGGTAAGTGTTTGCATTATTTTATGTTAGAAATACTATATCCCTATTTTTACTATTTTTTTCTGCATTTTGTGACTATTTTTTACATGATTTTGTTTGATGAAAATAACATAGAAAAATAAAGAAGATAAGCATGTTCAGATATTTGGCTAACTCTAGCATGTTTGAAGTATCATCCCATTTGAAAACCAGAGTTTTCAAGTGATTTGACATCAAAATAATTTCTACTGTAAAACAGGGCAATGACAAGTTTTGTGCAGCATACAAAAATCAACCAACTATCACATAAAAGGAGCACCTTGAATTTATTAAGCAAAGCATGATAAAATGGATGGAATGTATTTAGAGGTACTAAAGAAGACATCTGACCTATTTATAATTATTCCCACATAGTCTAAATGGACAACAACAGGGCATCACAAAACAATGATAGTTGTGCATAATTTTTTTCATTATTTCAAGTTTTATTATTTTGTGCATTTCAAATAGAAAAAATGATAAATTTTGATGTCCATCACCTCACAATAATGTTTGAATATTTTTCCTCACCCTAAAACTTGTTTAAAATCCAAATTGGAACCAAATTATTATGACTGTACAAAAATTTAGAAATCTGCAGAAAACAACCATACAAAAACTAGAACGTTGTCACTTTATTGGATGCCTTGGAAGTTGTCAAAATTGGCATGCAAAAATTATTGGATATGAATTTTTAGGGATAGGGTAGATGTCCTATCTAGTTAAACCTACTTTTTTAGACATTTTTATCACAACTGAGCATAAAATTTGTTTCATAGCCTAATATTCCAAAGAAGCTCCAGAATGAGGGGGAAAAATGGTCAGTTTTAATCAAACAGAGGTTTGAGCACGCAAAATGGTAGGGAAAAGGTATTTTAAGTTGGATACAGGTGTACAAGATATTTATAAACTACCTCCAACTCACTTCCACCACTAGAGATGAATTCCAAAGGCCAATGAAAATTGTTGGAGCACATATTGTCTTAATTTGGACTAATTCAGTTTCAAAACTAATTAGAAAATCACTGAGAAGCAACATAAGCTAATTTTATCATGATGCATATGTAATAAAGCATTATAAATAACATATATCCCTCAATAGTTGAGCTGGTAGATAATTGATAACTGATAATAGTGAGCAGTAGCTAATAGTGAATAATGAGAAGCGGGATTTTTCCTACAGAATTGTAATGTTTTACAATAATCAATAAAGTGTAGTTTCTTCAATTATCTTGTGTTCATGAGTGAGTGTGAGTGTTAGGTAGTTATAAATAGTTTCCCACCTTCTTTTGGATCAAGAATCTTGGGCCCACTTTTAGGCCTAGAAGGAGGACTTTTATGACAGGTTTTCCTGATAACTTTATTGCAGTAGATTTAGCAGGATGCTTGTCACATTTTCATTTCTTGTTTTGATTTAATGTGATGTTTTCATGTTTTCAGTTGTGTTTTTGTGTAGCCAATGTGTGTGTTAGCTAGAAAATTATTTTAGACCTGTGTTTCCATTGTTTCCCCTATTTTTCATGTTTTAGCAACTTTTATCAGTTTTTCAATAGTTTTCATTTGTTGTCAGTCACTGTAGCAGAAGCTTGATGACCTTCTATAGCAGTACACTAACAAGTGTTTTTAGCAGAAGTGTTATTTCTAAGCATAATTTTAATTCTACAAGAGTAAAATAGGTTTCAATTATGCAAAAGTAAACTGGGTTTCAATTTTACAAGTGTAATTTAGGATTTCAATTCAGCAACATTTCAATTTAGCAATTTTAATTATTGCAATTGTAGTTAGATATCAATTTATACAAATTAGAATTAGTTTTCAATTATTTCAAGTTAAAAAAGTTTTCATTCTGTAGATTAGGTTTAGTGTGCCACCAAAAAGGCTAAACCAACATTTGTTTTATTGAATAAATACTTGTAACCTAAATGTCTGAAGTGTAATATGCCAAAACCTTCTATCGTAGATAGCCTTGGACATCTCTCCAAATTTGATAAATCATAATATTAAATGATGACAATAATGACACTCATAAAAGAAGCTACCCTGAGGGTTTGGTATCTTTAGAATGAGATATGTAGTGAGTCTTTGTTTGAGAAAATCAAAAGCTTCCTCACATTTATCCACCCACTTGAATTCCTTTCCCTTCCTTTGAAGGTTAGTTATTAGAGTGATTATCTTGGTGTAGTCCTTCATATAATGCCTATAATATCTAGTCAAACCCATGAAACATTAAAATTTCATCATATTTATTGATGCTAGCCAATTTAGTATAGCTTATATCTTCTTAGGATCCATCGTGATCCCTTCTGCTAATGTAATATGCCCTAAATATTACACCTTTGACACATAAAATTCACATTTCAAAAAATTCCCATACAAATGATTCTATCTTAGAAACTCCAACATGATCTCTAGGTGTCTATCATGCTCAGTTTGATTCCAGGAATATATCAAAATATCATCCAAGAATACAATAACAAATCGATCCAGAAGCTTCCTAAAAATATTGTTCATCAAATTCATAAATGCTACTGCAGTATTTGATAAACCAAAAGGTAATACAATAAACTCATAGTCCATATGAAGTTTTGAAAACTGTCTCCTCTTCTTGAATCCTCAACTGATGGTATCTCGACTTTAGATCAATATTTGAAAATATAGCAGTATCCTTAAGTTGAACAAAGAGGTCTTCGATTCTGGGTAGAGAATATATGTTTTTAATGGATGCCTTATTTAACATCATATAGTCTATACACAATCACAAGAAACCATATTTTTCTTGACAAACAACACTAGTGCACCGTACGATGACACACTTTGTCTAATAAATCTCTTTTTTAGCAATCCTTGCAACTGTACTTTTAATTCTTGCATCTCAATTGTATTCATTCTATAAGGAGCTCTATGAATAGGTTGTATTCTAGGTTGAAGTTCAATTATGAAATCAAATTCATTTTTATGGGGTAGGTCAGGTAAATCTTCTAGAAATACATCTTTGAACACCTAAAGTACTGGGTGTTCTCAAACACCTCTTACTTCTTTTCATCTTCTATCGTATTTATCTTTACTACATAAATTGGTCCTCCTCTCTTCATTGCCTTCTTAAGTTACATTACAGAGAGGCTTTGGGATTGAAAATCCCTCTGTAGGTTGTACACCCTCTACACTTTCCTACCATATTTTGAATACTCAATCCATCTATCCTAAAAATTTATTACAACCTTATGTGCTTGCAACAAATCCATTCCTAGTACTACATCAAAAGCATGTAGCGGTGCTACATAAAATCAACCTATAGTTGTGCCACTAGGTAGGATAATTTCATCCATAGGGTAATATTGATTTATAGAGTAGGTCTATCTTGAGCCATACTCGACCTTTCACCCATGGGCCAAGATTCCCTGGCCTTCCTGGTATATCTTTAATTAAGCTAGTGCAAACAAAATTGTTTGTGGCACCACTATCAATTAAAATTCTAACATTCCTACCAAATATCTTACCTTTTATCAATAGTGGAGTGGCTTGTCCTTCTATATTTTGACTTCATGTTCCTACATAAATCTTGTGTGCAGGTTATTTATAAGTTTGTCCCTTTCCTTTCAAACTTGATACTATTTTGAGTGGATATTTGTTGGCGTAATGTGGATCACCACATTCATAACATCCTATTTTAGATCCTAGATGTGTTTTCTACTTCTATCCATATTTTGTTTTCACTGCTTATGAGGGATTAGCCTGACCCTAAGCTGGTGATTGGTTATCAATGTTGTTTCAATTGTTAGAATTTTGGTTCTTATCTTTGAAAATTTTCTTAAAATTTCATTCCTTCCTATCATTCTTATATCCTATCTAGGGGGACTCTTATTTGCCTAATCATTTTCCTATTTCATAATCCTTGCACTATTTATTTTTCTTAGTGCCTCCTTATCTTTCTTAGATGCCCCTTCATAGTCAAAGTAAGGCTTGAGATAAGTTTTAGTTTTCCTAGCTAGATCATAGGCCTTTTAGAGAGTACTAGGTTCCTGCATGTTTACTTCATAACCTATTCTAGGATCTTGTTGGTCAAATATCTACCTAATAAACAAAAATTGTGTTTGTGCACCCTAGATACAACCAATATTGAAATGTCAAAGGAATTAAATGTCCTTCATGCCAATATTCAAAGAGGTTTGGTTCCCAAACTAAATCCTACACTGGTTGAAGACTAGGGATGCAGGAAAGAAATTAGAAAGTGTGAAAGAAATGGAAAATATGGCCACAGGTCGAAGTGCAGGATTTGTGGTAGACTAGCAGCAAGAATTCTACTAAGTTTATGATAGCATGTAATAAGAATAAGGCAACAAAATTTTACTTATACCTTAGTAGGGATAACCTCCAGATTGCATTCTAGAATTCCACTCACTTACCAGTAATATTTTAAATACAGTGATAGAATTTTAAACTCAACAGCAGGAACATGAGCATAAATAGAAATGCTTGAAAGTAGAAGGAAACCACCCACACATGAGAATACTTACAAATTCATAATCCAAGTCTCTTCTATTGATGCAGAGAACTTACGTAGTTTTCCTGTAGAATGTCCAACCTCTTTTACAATAGAAATTTCATTAGTATTTATAGAGGATTTCGTCTCTTTCATAAAATGCACCAGAGAACAAAATGATCGTAGATCAAAAAAAGAATGAGGAAATTCCTCCTTGGAATCATTGAAAATCCATTCCTAAGGGAGAAATATCCACATTTTAGGGAAAAATTCCCAGGAAACCAGCAACTTGGGAGTTGATGCATAGATAATTTAGAAAACATTGAATATCTTGGGAACATCTATATGCTTTAGAAATCATGAAAATTCTCCTGTTCTTCTCATACAACTTCTTTTCTACTTGGGATCCATGATTTGAGTTACTCACTTCCACCATTATTTAATGCTTCAAATATAACACTTTTAAACGTTCGACTATAATCAATTTCACCCAAAATCACATTCACCCTTTGATAAAATCAGCTTTGCTCGATCGTCCTTTACTTAACATGTTTGAGTGACATTCCTGTGAGGATGTGTTTGCCCATAGGAGCGGCAAACAGGATGTTCACCCCTCAACTGGGGCAAACACGTATGAGTGATGCTCCCAAGGTACATTCACCCATGGGAGGGGCAAAAAATATGTTCACCCCTCACATGGGGTGAACGCAAATACACTTCGTATTTGGGGTGAATGCACTTGCATTCCACCATTGAAGCATGTTCGCCCATGGGAGGGGCGAACGAAATTTTCACCCTTCAACTAGGGCAAACATGATTGTGTTGTGCCATGCCTTTCCCTTGAATTATTTTGAACTCCTTTTGCTTTTCCTTTGATATTTCGTTCACCCCAACATGAGGCGAATGGAGCGTTCACCCTATATTTGGGGTGAACGCACTGGTGCCTTCAAAAATTTTAAATACCTTAAATTTTCAACTTAATTTTTATTTTCATTTTTCTTTAAATGCATTCATAATAAGGCGAACTTGAAATCTGAATGAAGCTTACAAAACACTTATAACACCAATGCAAATCAATAACATATAAAATTATTTTGAACTAAAATTCGGCATACAAAATCAAAATATTACACAAAAATACTCCAACAAAAATTCCCAATGTGGCAAAGTGCAAAAACTACCAATATTTTTGGTGACTCACGGGGGTATCTAGTTAGCATGGATGAAAACAATCCCAGGCCTTCATTCATTGGGCTATAGAGTATTTTTTTCCAACTGCTTTGGTTTATGCCTTCGCTGATGTCATAGATACTTGTCGATGCTCCTCTTCCTCTGCTCGTTCCTTTTCTTCTGCTTCAACCACTACTTTGAGAACTTCATCTCGTTCAAATTTATTTGCTACCTTTTCTGCCACTGTGTGCTCCACCACTACCTGTTCCTCCTACTCTTCAATAGTATCAAAAATGACTTCGTAGGCACAAACCGCCTCATCCCAAGCATGAGTAGTGAATAGGCAGAGGACACTGAGGGACTCGTAAACAAAGTGAAGATTCTGAATATCGATCAAACTAAGGAACTTTGCTCATTGAGTCAACTTGTACAATGAGAGTTCTAAGCACGTATATTTTTGCATTAGTGGCAACACCTGTGCTTCTGTGAGAGGCTCTTCCCAAGAATCAATTTCGAAGGTATCTTCAACAAAATTTTCTAGAGTGCTTCTAGTTGTTCGATCGGCAAGGGTTCTCCCCACTCATCTACAAAGGTCAAAAATCCCAACTCATTGATAGTCTCAAAATGAGACATGGAAATATTATGCTCATGTTCAATAGTGTTAAGAATCACCCAATCTTCCCTTAAAAGGTCCATTCGTTGAAAGTAACTGCATAGAGTAATTTTGGCTTTGGACCAAGCATGATTCATTTCACTGAGAGGGAGAATGTATAAACCGATATTAGCTAAGGCCTATATCTTTATGAAAATCTCCATATAGAGTGATAGCATCTCCTCCATGGTATCAATTAATTGCTACCCTAGATGTATCTGTATTTGCACCTTCCACAAATAGTGCAACACTTTAACAACTTGTGCGGCCAACTTCTCATAGTTCTATGCAGATCGAAGATGGGTTCCTTTGATGCTGTCTGGAGAAAAACTAGCAGCTTGTACTGCTTTCTCAACTAATTGTTTCTTCATCTCCTCAAGCTGCTATTGTAGATTGTGCATTTAAATCTTGGCGAAATTGTGCTCCTTCAAGTGCACTTTGACTTATTGTCACAAATATTTATTTTTGGAAGCTATCTTTTCCTCTTCGGCTCTAATTTTTTCCAGGGAATTTTTGAGCTCAATAATCTTGTTCTCATTTTCAAAATACTTTTCCTTAAAATGCTCACCATGTAGGTACACTTAGCTCATATCTACTTTAATATTACCCATCTTCTTCATAGGAACAATCCACGTGAGGTCCTCTATTATAGTCTTGGAAATAAGATCACCTAGAAATAATTATCCTTGAGGTTTCTGAACCAATGGAATAATAGTAGTAATATGAGCATCCTTTGCAACAAGATCGAAAGCAACTTTCTTAATTGGTCGAGCCAGATCCAAGGTCTCTTTATGTTGCATACTCTTCAACCACTGTGAAGAGCTCAAGTGTGCCCTGTTGATATTCTCTACATCAGGCTTCTTGCGAGCCACTTGCACATCAGGAACTATCTGTAACTCCAAAAATGGGGTAAATGGAACTAAAACATCTGAGTGACTGGGCCCAATAAAAGTGAATGATACAGTCAAAAGGGGTGGAATGAAAATGGTGAGAAAAATAGAAATGGCAGACTTTCCAGAGGAGGTGGGTTTGGATGCGATTGCGCTTACTTTGGGAAGAGCTTGTGTAATTACAGCCTCAATGGTAGTGGAGGTGGCAACGAAAAAGGATTTGCATCTTATATTTATCCGGATTATACTCTACCTCCTGCTCATAATAATCATGCCATGGTGGGAGCGTTGTCATCTTCTCAATGTGCCAATTCATGTTCGACCCATCAAAATTGTTTCTATTCTTCTGGATATCTGGGTACTGGCAACAATGAAAAGATTTAGCTTTCACAATAGCTAAGAATTTACCAAGAGGGTCATATCTCCAACACTGTGGTAGTTCTATCAAGCCCAAATCTTGTAGTGCCACTGTCAGGAGCTGATTCTGTCCAACTTGGCTCACCTCTAGACTGCCAAATTTGAATGGCATATTGCATGTGGTCTTCTTCTCGTGCCCAGCTCCATATATATCATTTACGTAATCTATCTAGTGCACAACCTCCATGGCGAATACATGTTCTATGGTGAAATACGACAACAAAAATGGCTTACCCATGAAACCAAATATTCTCATGACTACACCCTGGGTAAGCAAAAAAATGTCACCCTTCTCCTACACAATGACTGCATCCCTTAAATTCTATGGCACTCTCTCACAGGTACCATAAAGCAATTCTATTGTTGGTCCCAAAAACCAGCTATTGAAGCTGTAAAATGACTCCCTTCTTGACAAAATGGGAGTCCACATATAAACTGGTAAGGGTTCATTTTTCTCACCCACCTGCGATACTACAATGAAAGAGAAATGTTGTTGTAACTGGAAAAAGAAAAACCATACCAAAAAGGAAGTATGCCTGAATGACTTTGACTCCCCAGTTTGCATCTTCTCCAATTGAGAATTCAACCTCCGAGAAGATGTAATTTACCCAATCGAATAAAATGGGGTTGTTGCCTTACCTCATGGCTACGGGAGAATAAAATTCAACTTTACAAATACATTGCACCAAGGCCGCCTGCCATTTATGCACTATCTCATCCGAAGGCAACCCAACGACCCATGCCAACATTGAATATATGTCCAGGCTCTTAAAATATGACAGTGACTTCGATAAATTGGGAAGCTGCCCCATCGATGGCTCTTTTACCAATTGAGTCTCCATGAACTGGTGCATAGTCACCGTAGAAATGTATCTATCCTCTTGTTCATCAATATGCAACTTCTTATTAACTACGTAAGAAGGGGGCTTCAATCCACAAGAGAAAGCCTCCCGAACTTCATCTGGAGTGATGGTGAACAATATTTCTCTCCTTGCATTTCTAACAACCCTGGTGAATGGATCATAAAATTGGGCAATGAGCTGCACCAGCTCAAGGCATGGATGAACCGGCGTACACAAATACCAGGACAGGTGCAAATTGTAAGGCACTATTAGCCAGTTGTTCGATGTTACTCCTTGGCTCACCATCGCTTCTACATCTTGCCTTAATCTCTCCACTCCTTTATGAGTGATAAGGCAGTCTCCAATCTCTGCCATAGAGTCCTCATATGGGTCCAAGTCGACATAGTCATTTTTCCTAGCCCTTTTTGCTCTAGAGCCTCCTTCCTTTTTCTTTGACTTCTTGGGCTCTGTAGCTTCTATGACTTCTTTGGGCTCCTTGCTCCGTTTTCCCATTTTTCTCCTCTCTAGAAAATTCTCTGAGCACTTTCTAAAATCTTCTGCAGCTATGATGCGAAACACAACAGTAAAAATTTAAAAATGAACATAAACTGTGGGCTTTTACCTCATCATTTTTATAGGGCCATCCCACATTCACCGTAATAAATGTTGCATTAATTGTTGGCGCCTTCGGGAGAAAGAGAATATCGATTCGCTAGCTTGACACCATTCCCTATGCTTCAATGGTTTCTCCTTTGATTCACCGCTAGATCTTCCTAGAAAAATGTGCCCTCTTCACTGCGTAATTGCATTGTAAATCATGCCCTAGTACCTGAAGCTTGTTGGGGAAGCTAAATTAGTCACTTATCAACCAATAATAAATATTCGCTACTCCTCGAAAAAACAAACCTTTGACACAATGAACATTTTGAATTTAATGCCCCTTTTTTTGTACTTCGGCTATCCGATTATCGCCACATAACCAAAGGGGTGACTTGTCTTTAAAACATTCTTCCAAAACTGAAGCAACTACCCCCTCCTTTTGGTGAAATTGATTTGGGTGCTGAGCAATTTCATCCCTTTTCCTGGTGACTTCGAAACTCAGATCAATATGTCACGCTTTTCCTCATTTTAGGGCACCTTCAACCTGCTTGGAAATTCCATGGCGAATAGCCTTCTTAAAGAAAACATTGTCTACTTTTGCTTTTTCGCACATATTTAGAAAATCAGATTTTTCTAAAAATAACTTAAGGCTTTTCTTTTCTCTTTTTGTTTTTCTTCTATCTGGGCTTTATGATTTTTCTTTCCAAAAGCGCTCATAAATGCTAAAGCTTCGAACATAAAAAGCATGCGCTTTTCCCTTTTTTAATTTTTAAACTTATGCAAAAGAAAAACAAAATTTCTTGTCCTTCTTGATGCGTTCGCCCATAACAAGGGTGAATGGCCTGTTCGCCCATCATTTGGGGCAAACAAGATACCAGTCTCTTGCATGTTTTTGCTAAACCTGATGTCTAATTTATGAATTACAATTGCCCTGATCAAAATACGAACGACCATGTTGCACTTTACTAGGATGAATACAATTCCAAACATATTTCCTTTATATCCATTTTGTTTCTTAATTCTTCTCGTGATATCAACGTTGCTAATGAATTTAGCTCTTCCTTTCATCACATTGCTCAGTCGCCTCATCCTTAGGGTGAATGGCCCTCTCACCTCTACTTGGGGTGAACGCATTTTGCACATAGTGTATTGTTTGTTCTTTCACCCAAATCATAGACATTGCCATAGCCAATGAACCCGTCACTTGGGCGAAGGTGCCCCTTAGACAAATGTTTTGCCTTTCTTTCACTTATCTTTTTATTTTTTATTTTATTTTTATCTTTTATTTTTATATATATAGATATATAGCATCAACGATCTAAAAATAACAACATATCAAAAAACAATATTTACATATGTACAAAGTGGTACCTTACCAGAATATCATCATTGAATATAGGCCTTCAAATGAAGACCATTTACTAGAATGGGGAGATCATAACCCTCCAGATCATGAAGGTGGTAAGCATTTGCTGAATTCACCATAGAAATTTGAAAGGGGCCTTCCTAGATAGCATCGAACTTATGGTGATTCCCTGGCTTAGCCTTCTTTTCATTCCATTTTAAAACTAAATCTCCCACTTGGAAGCTGTGTTCAGTTGTTTTCTTTCCAAACCACTTCTTCATCTCTTTAGTGTGCTCAACAAATGCTTGATAAGACTGCTCCCTATCCTCCTCTAACTATAGCAACTGTGCCAACCTTGCACTCATAGGATCATATTCTCCATCTTCATCCTGGAACAACTGCAATGTTTGGAGTACCGACAGCTCAATATGAGTGGGAAGGATAGCCTCTTTCCCATAAACTAAGGCATACGGGGAAGTTTTGATAGATTTCTTCACTGAGATATGGTCCACCCAAAGCGCTTGATTCAACAACAAATTCCAGCTTCTCTTATTATTGCCCATCATCATTTTTAAGATTTGTAGCAAATTTTTGTTGGTAGATTCGGCCAATCCATTCCCTTGCGGATAATAGTTGGATGATGTCTTCAAATAAATGCCATATTTGCTAGCAAACTCTGTGATTTTAGCCCCAATGAATGGAGTGCCATTATCAGTTACAATTGAATCCGGGATGCCAAAATGAGTAATAAGCCCTTCCAGAAAAGAGATAATAGTTGCCTGATCGACTTTCTTAGTGGGAATAGCCTCTGCCCATCTGGTGAAATAATCAGTCACCATCAAGATATACTTATGCTCCATAGAAGAATGTGGATCAATAACCCCAATGAAGTCAAGACCCCACTATTGAAAAGGTGCTTCCACTTGGATTGGGCGTAGGGGCAAAGCTCCTTTCCTAGTTCTACCAACATATCACTGACAACTATCGCAATGTTGGCTTACTTTATGAGCATCGATGAACAGAGTGGGCCAAAAGTAACCTGCTCGAATAATCTTCAAAGCCATGGGCCTGCCTACGTAGTGACCTCCAGATAGTCCAGAATGAAATTCCTCCAATATCTTCTCCTTTTTGGATGCTTTCACACACCTGAGAAGAACTCCATCAATGTTCTTATGATACAATCCATTGGGCAACAATACGTACTTGAGCGCTTGCAGCCTGAACCTCTGACGTTGTGAAGCATCAAGGTGAGTTGGACATCTCCTAGAAGTAAAGTAGTCAATCAACTCTTTTGTCCAATCACAGTCACTCATAGTATGATTTGCGCAAATTCTTTCACCAATGTCCTCTTCATATGTTGCATCAAATGTCTCAGAGGCGACACTTTTAGCTAACTCCTGACATAAAGCTTGCCCATGAACTAGCTTTGTTGGTCGGATCTCCACATCATATTCTTGAATTTTTGAGACCCAACCTGCCCTTTTATCACCTAGTTCTCCTTGGAGTATAAAATTTTGAACATCAGGATGAATAACATAAACTACAGTCTTGCTCTGAGAAACAAAATGTCGAAACTTCTTCAATGATTTCATCACCGCATACACTTGCTTCTTGATAAAATTGTACTTCTCCTGATGTGGCGCAATAACTTGGCTCAAGAAGGCAATTGGCTTCTCTTCTCCATCTTCTTGTTTTTGTGTCAACACTGCAGCATAGCTTTCTTGCTCACCCACTACATAGAGAATGAAGTCTTTCGAATAGTCAAGATTAATTAAAACTGGAGCTTGCATGATTCTTTCTTTGATTTCCTGAAAATCTCTTCTCCTGACTTCCATCCACTTAAATTCAATATTCTTTTTCAAAAGCTCAGTCATGGGCTTCACAACTTGAGCGAAATCGGCAATAAATTTGTGGATGAAATTTATTTGATCGAAGAAATATTGTAGGTCCTTCTTATTGACCGGTAGTGGTAATTTCATGAGCGCTTCGGCTCTTGCAGGATCAATCGCTAACCCTTCCTGTGAGATTACATGACCCAACAATTTTCCTTCTTTAACAGCAAAGATCGACTTCTTTGGATTAATGGAGATCCCAAACTCATGACACTTCTCGAACACCTACCTTAAATGAGCAACATGGTCTTCTCTACGGTGTGAAAACACAGTCATATCATCAAGATATATCACAATAATTCTATTCAGTAACTCACCGAAGGTGACGTCCATGGCTCTCTGGAAGGTAGCACCAGCATTTGAGAGCCCAAAGGGCATCCGCTGGTAGGCAAATGTGCCCCACTTGGTGGTGAATGTTATTTTATATTGGTCCTCATCCTTCACCCATATTTTATTATATCTAGAGAAGCCATCTAATAGTGAGAACCTTTGTGCGCCAACAACCACATGAAGAATTTGATCAATCTGGGGCAGGGGGTAATGATATTTAAGCGATGCCTGATTTAGGTTGTGAAAATCAACACACAATCGAATATCTCCATTTTTATTTCTCACTGGGACCAGGTTTGCCACCCATGTCGAGTGCTTGATCGGATATATTATCTTTACCTCCAACATCTTCAGCAATTCTGCTTTCATGAGTGCTTCGATTTTAGGATTGACAGGACGTTGCTTTTGCCGAAAAGGCTTTACCCCCTCCTATAGCTCTATGGTATGTTGGATCACATTCTTGTCATATCCCTTTAAATCCTAGTAGCTCCATGCCACAATGTTGGGGTACTCATAGCACAAATTTTTAATGCCTTCAAATTCATCCGGCACACAATCGGTCCCAATCTTGATAATCTTTTCTGGTTCCAACTGTAATTCCTTGTACTCCTTCGCATCTACTTTGATTCTGTGCTTATCAACTCTATCATTTTGATCAAATAAACTCTCCAGTGAGATCAAACCTCTAGGGATATGATTATTCTTTAATTGAATCATCCCTTCTTTCTCTTCCTCAGCAAGCACTCTATCATCTGTGCTAGCAGCTTCTCTGAGCAGGAAATTGACTATTTGTTCATCATTGTCGAATACTTGCCAATAAATATTCTTATCTAGGACTGAAGGTCTATAGATCACCCTAACAATCTTGGGCTTTCGGACCACTTGCTTCATGGAGAGAATAATTTGCGCCAAGAGAGGCTAAAATATTTGCATGTTTATTCTGCTCCTGAGAGATCGCCTGAATGTTCAAAGTTGAGAAAGCTTCAAACAAATCCCAGACCCTATTGCGATAGGCTTTAAGGTAATGCTGCTTTGACACACACCTATTAGTGGTCTGGTTGACAATAAGCTCAGAGTCACCAAAAATTTGTAGTTGCTTAATGCCCAACTTTTTAGCTTTTTTCAACCCAAGGCACAATGCTTCATATTCAGCTGCATTATTTGTGCAACTCCAAGTCAACCTATAAGAATAAGTTTTTTGTAACCCTTTAGGAGAGATCAACATGACACCAGCTCCTACGCCATTCTTACATCTAGCGCCATCAAAATACAATTTCCATAACTGATCCATGTCAGAATCCTGAGAATCGGGGACTACTTCTTTAGTTTGCTCAGGCTTGGTTATTGTATAACAACCAATATCTGTCCCGATCATTGCATTAAAATATATGAGTAAAAACTCATCTTCTAGGTGAAGCTCACCCAATGCTTCTCCCACCAAGTCAACTTCTTCTAGCTCTTCAGTCATCATGTTTACTGCACCTGGAGATTGTTCTTCCTCTTCCAGCTTCTCAATGTGAAAAGGTGAAGGCTTTTCATTATGGATATGAATCCTTTTTCCCTTGAATGGTATCTCCAAATGTGAATAGTCTAAGGAAAGGTATCCTCCCAGCTTAGCCGTGAACTCCCTTGAGAGGCACATGCTAAAATACGGCTCCAAGTCAACTACTACCACTTCTTGGATGACTGTGATTTATGGCATACTGTGGAGGACAATAGGGATGTCTTTGATCACTCCCACTATCTTGACCGGAGTCCCATCCAGCTGTAACACTCCTGGGCTGCTTCTTGTATATTCCATCCCCATCACTTCACATACTGCCTTTGGCATGATAGTAGTTGCAGCTCCAGAGTCGATCATACAGTTGTGTACAATCCACCCTTCCATTCTCAGTGACAAATAAAATGGGGGAGGCCTATTTTTTCCTATCGCAGAAGTGGGTAGCACTTGCGCTAGGACTGTTTGAGAAGGAACTTTCTTCTGATCTTTAGCAGTCTTCAAGGACTCTTGCAACAAATCAATTTGTCCTAGCAACTGTAGCGCATCATACAAGCTAAATTTAGCTGGAATCTTCTTCATTTCCTCTACAATGTTGTAACTTGGGACAGCCGAAACCTTCTCTTCTAGAGCTCATTCATATTTGTCCTGATACTATTGAGTAGCTTCTACTCTTTGTCTTTTTTTCAAGGATGGGTACTTAAGTCGCTCCTTGGCCTGCTCTTTTGTTTTGCTCTGTGTTTGAGCAGCTACTATAGGTTGTGAAGTTGATGCCTTAGTTTGCACTCTCTCTTGAGCTTGCTTAGGCAATAAGTCTCTTAACTTGATAGAATCCTGCTCCTTAGTCCTCACACCAGGCGCTTTTGCTAGAGGTGGCCACTTTTCATCTTGTACCTTTGGTTCTGTAGGCACCTTCAAAGGTTTGAGCTCAGCTGGATCTATAGTTACTGGCTTCTTTTCGGACCTTGTGAGGACCGAAACTTGCTCCAAATATGGCATCATAAAATTGTGTTTGACTTCTCTAATCATATTAACTTGTCTTCCAGTCGAACTCTCTGCTAGTGTTTGCACATAATTCATATGCACCATGCAAGTTTCTTCTCCATGAGGATCATTGCATGTCGAACACCAATACGCCTTTTCTATTGCGCTAGTCTCCTCATTTTCTAGCATTGTTGGGCTCTTCTCAGGGCCTCTACTGGTAGAAGCTTATTCTTGAGTAATTGGTGGGGTTTGAAATCTTCTTGACCGGAATTCAGCCTCCGCTTGCTTCTTCCTCACTATTGTAAGTTCATTGGATATTGTCCTTAAGGCTACATTGTTAGACTTTACTTCTTGCAACAATGTTGTGAGAGGATCAAGATTAGAATATGTGGTCGATGTTGGCAAGGGTAAAGGTGCTTGTGGTGCAGGTAGCAGCAATGGGGTCGGAGGCATTGGAAATGTTGGGAAAGGAACAGGTGTTAGAAATTGGGATACTGATTGAGTAGGTAACTATGAAAAACTTGGGGTCGAATGTTGTGGGATAGGGATCGAAGCAATATGAGGTGGGCTAGAACTCCATGAGGGAATCGGGTACATGGAAGGCATGGGTTGCAAAAATGCACTAGAATACAAATACTATGGAGGATCAGGAAGAATGGGCATAGTCATTTTTGGAGGAAGTCTACCTACAACAATCAAATCAGATTCAGATTTTTGAGCTTGCGTATACAAGTCTAGAAATGTAGTCACATTGGCCTACCGTATGACCATACCAATTTTAGTGCTAAACACCCTGAGATAGTAGAATGCAACTTGCTCATGTGTGGGTCGTAAACCATCAGGGACTCTTTGCCAGCTTCATGTGAACCTGACGTTAAATTCAACTATCTCCTCTTGCAGATGCCTTTGGATTGTTGTAAACTAGTGCAACAAAGAATATGGATCGGCTTGTTCATGAAAATTTTTAATTAGCAATTTTGCCAACTGGTCCCATGAGGTAATAGTGCCTGGTTGCAGCGATCGGTACCAATACAACAATTTCCCTCTCAGCGACAATACCAACAACTTTATCATTACATCCTCATCTGTTATGTCATGGATGGTCGCCAAAGAAGCCACATCTTGGATATGCTCATATGCAATTTTATCGGTACCATCATAGGTCGGAAAAGCTTTCAAAGCAGCTTGCAGGATCGGATTTTGTGCTTGTAGGTTCAAAGCCCCCGAGCTATTCTAGGATGGGAACTACCTTGGTGGAGGATTTTGAGCCATATGGACTGGTATATGGGGTGTAGTGTGGGGAAGGCTCATGGTCGTATGAGGTGGAGGTGGAGGGAAACTTGTGGTGGTACTTACTAGGCTTACAAGAGCGAAAAATACACTAGCTAACCATGAGGATGTGACAGATGGTATATGTGATATGTGGGGTAGTGAGGATGTATGCCAAAAAGTGGCTAATTGAGGATGTTCCCCCAACCTTTGAATATCAAGTTCATAGAACTCAATTTGATGATCTAGATTTTTGGCCTTCGATCTTGTATTCATGAGACACAACTTTCACTACCCTCACATTTGGAGATTTTTGGGTGTAATCGAGTCACCAGATGTTCTAATTTCACAGCACAAAGGTGAACATCAAACCTTAATACTAATGGAAGTGGAACCTTTGAAGTCCCACCGGGTATGCCAAAAATTATTGGTCAAATATCTACCTAATCAACAAACACTACGTTTGTGCGCCCTAGATATGACCAACATTGAAAGGTCAGAGGAAAGAAATGTCCTCCATGCCAATCTCCAGAGAGGGTTGGTTCCCAAACTAAATCCTACACTAGTTGAAGACTAGGGATGCAGGAAAGAAATTAGAAAATATGGAAAGAAATGGGAAATATGGCCACAGGCCGAAGTGCAAGATTTGGGGTAGACTAGCAGCAAGAATTCTACTAAGTTTATGATAGCATGTAACAGGAAGAAGGCAGCAAAATTTCACTTATACCTCAGCAGAGATAACCTCCAGATTGCATTCCAGAACTCCACTCACTCACCAACAATGTTTTAAATCCAGAGATAGAATTTTAAACTCAACAGCAGGTACATGAGCATAAACAAAAATGCTTGAAATTAGAAGGAAACCACACACACATGAGAATACTTGCAAATTCAGAAGCCAAGTCTCTTCTATTGATGTAGAGAACTTAAGCAGTTTTCTTGCAGAATGTCCAACCTCCTTTACAATAGAAATTTGCTTAGTATTTATAGAGGATTTCACCTCTTTCATTAAATGCACAAGAGAACAAAATGATCGTAGATCAGAAACAAGAATGAGGAAATTCCTCCTTGGAATCATTGAAAATCCATTCCTCTAGGGACATCGATCCATATTTCAGGGAATAATTCCTAGGAAACCAGCAACTTGGGCATCGGTGCATAGATAATTTGGAAAACATTGAATACCTTGGGAACGTCTCTACGCCTTGGAAATCATGAAAATTCTCCTATTCTTCTCATACAACTTCTTTTCTACTCGGGATCCATGATTTGAGTTACTCACCGCCACCATTATTTAATGCTTCAAATCTAGTGCTTTGAAATCTTGACTATAATCAATTTCACCCAAAATCGCATTCGCCCTTTGATAAAATTAGCTTCGCTCAATTGTCCTTTACTTAGCATGTTTGCACGACATTCTTGTGAGGACACATTCACCCATGGGAGGGGTGAACGGGATGTTCGCCCCTCAACTAGGGTGAACGCATATGAGTGATGCTCCCAAGGTACGTTCACCCATAGGGGGGTGAACGAGGTGTTCACCCCTAAACTGGGGTAAATGCGAATGCGCTTCGTCTTTGGGGTGAACGTGATTGCGTTCCACCATTGAGGCGCGTTCACCCATGGGAGGGGCGAATGGGATGTTCACCCCTCAACCGGGGTGAACGTGATTGCATTGTACCGCACCTTTCCCTTGAATTATTTTGAACTCCTTTTGCTTTTCTTTTGATATTTCATTCGCCCCAACATGAGGTGAATGGGGCGTTCACCCTATATTTGGGGTGAACGCATTGGCGCCTTCAAAAATTTTAAATCCCTTAAATTTTCAACTTAATTTTTATTTTTACTTTTTTCTTTTAATGCATTCATAATAAGGCGAACTTGAAATCTGAATGAAGCTTACAAAACACTTATAACGCCGATGCAAATTAGGAACATATAAAATTATTTTGAACTAAAATCCACCATACAAAATCAAAATATTACATCAAAATACTCCAACAAAAATTCCCAATGTGGCAAAGTGCAAAAACAGCCAACAGATCTGCTCCTATAATAAACTTATGTATTTTTATTTTCTCACTATACATGGGCATGTACTTTAGTAGCTTGATAAATTTTTGATAGTATACCTCCATAGTCGTAGTATCTTGTCTAAGTTTGATGAACTCTTAAAATTTCTTGGTATATAAGTGTTCGATGAGGAATCTTTCTTTTAAAGCTATCACAAAGTTATCCCATTTCAAATCAACTACAGCCTCAATCCTAGTTCCCCACTATACGTTTTCCACTCATCCAAAATTACCTCTTGTAAATGTAAATTAGCATAGGATGTTCAGATACTAGTGGAATAGTTCTTCATATTACAATAGGTTTATATCTCTTTCAACCAAGCTTCAGCTTTGTCACCATCTTCCTCTCCATTGAACTTGGAAGATTTTAGATGTTTCATGTCTTTGCCCAACTCGGCCTCTATTCGGACCTTGGCTTGTTGTGCCTCTGTAAGGGGTTCATTTTCTCATCCTACTCTAGGATTTCTAGCTTGTGAATCTTGATTCACTATAGCCTCCAACAGTTATTTTTGTGCGTCCATATGTTCCCTTAGTAAAGCAACTATCGCAGTGAGATCCTCCCTCTAATTATTGGGAGAATTCATACCTAAATCTAGGGTTTTGACCTCTACATTATTTTTTTGAGTCTACCTTATTGATGAGACAACACTCCCTCTCCTTCTCTTTGGTGGCATTATCCCTGGTCACATACGGGAGATAGTAGGTTTAGTTCACAATTTCATCTTCGAAATGATTCTCCTACTAGCAACTATACTTCTAGTTATCTAACTAGGTAGTTGAGGTCTATTTTAAATAGATATGTTTTCCTTAAAGTATAGTCTTTACAAGGTGTGCAAACCTATTACACTCATCTATTCTTGCACATAAAAACTAGTATCCCTACAAACTCCGCTCTAATACCAAATGTCACAACCCAATTTTATAGGATTTTTTTACTAAATATTGATCTCATTATTATTATAAGAAACCCTATGGAAGGCTTAAATCTAGGGGATGACCATCACTCTTTTATCATCTCAATATTTATTTCCTACTAAATCTCTTGGAAACACACATATCCCCACATCAGTCTATACAAGAGCACTAGGTGTATCGTAATAGATACCAAAATACTATCCTTATCATAATTATTTTAATGAGCTAGCCCACCTCCTTTCATTCTATTGAAAGAAGCATGATGTCCTTCTCACACCACATAAGTCATTCTATGTTGGTGTCAAGAGCATAACAAACCAACTATCCCTTTCACTTTCTTGGTGAAACTAGTCATCAATATTGAGTCCAATCCTAGATTTAATTTTGTGGTAACAATAGTTCTAAAATACCCCTTATTATTATTATTATTTTTAAATCCATACTTTATTATGGGTATTTCCTCACAGGAATTCTTATGTGTATATTTTTCTTTGAATTAATCCACAAGACATCTTACACCCAATTTCAAGTTATGAAATTCAACAAGTTTAAATATGGTCCATTAGTTAAAAATATGTTCCATCAAATAAAAGGATTTTGTTCAAGAATGTTCATACACTAAGGTTACTATAAACTTATTATCTTTACCAATCTCAGATATTTTAGCAAGCTTGAACACATATCAAAACCCATATGCTAGAAAAAGACATCATTCTAATTCCATAACACTTAAAGATCTTACCATCATATTTATCATATAACCAATCCATTTTTGACATATAATATTTATCCATTTAACAATTAACAATTTAGTACCATATTATAGTCAATTATATTCAAGATATCATAATTAAACGTCCATAAGAAAGAACACAACTCCATAATTTACCTTGGTAAAAACCCTATAGGGAAAATCCAACAACAAACTAACCATTTCATTAACTAATAGATAATTAAATTATTACATAACTCGTAGAGATAAAGGTAGTCAATCTACCTTTGTCTCACACTAAATTCTTCCATAACTCATAAATCCTTACCAACCCACTAGCTACTTCATGCTTATTTTATAGCTTCTCAAAATTTACCAATCCTTTATGGATTTACATTCAAATCTTCCTATCATATTGTAATGCCAGAATTACCCACATTCTATCTATTAAGATTGTCATCATGTGAATCCACGATGTAGAACTTTCATATGAGATTGTCATCATGTGAATCCATGATGTAGATCTTTCTTTCTAGTTTGAATGCAATCGAAATTCAAATTAAACCTACAATGTTACTTAACTCTAAACATGAGCTAAACTATTGATCACATTCATAATTACATCATTAATACAATAGCTATATTTTCCAGATGAATTGGGTTATATCAAGGTTCATCGTTTCCATTTAAATATGAATACATTCCAAAAATATTTACTTAATTCACACCATATTTTATCATAAAATAAAATAGAATGACGTATACACAAAATTGTCTACTTGCAACCATCACAATATTGGCTAGAACAGGATGCATATTATTAGTGATCCCAATTGCAAATTACCTTAAAACACAATCTCACTAACTTGTATTAAGTTAATATGAAATGCACTTTCATTGGAAATTAATTCACTCTAAAGTTATAATAGTAAACATCAACAAAACTATATCTTAACTTCAGTTACCATCACAACTTACCATAGTAAGAATTTCCAAGTGCAATTCAACAACAATGGCACAACATAATTCTAGCCTATTCTATAATGTTTACTAGTGGATACCCAACACATTCTATTTATTTCAGAATAAAGAGTAAGGATGAGTGTCTCCTACCATTCTACTCTAGCATCTAGCTTGGTACTACAAATAAATCCTATATTCTATGGATTTGTCTTACTCAAAAGTAAATACCAGAGATATCATCTCATTAAAAATCTATACCATCCATTATGAATTTCCCTAGAAACTAAGTTCATAAATTGACAAACAAACCTCATACCTATAGTCCAGGAGTGAACTCAAATTTTATCATTGGAAAATTTGTCTTACACTATAGCTAAACTAACTGAGTAATCTCAAACAGATTCTCATTACATTATTTTCTTTTACACAGACGAAGAATGGTCAATGCATCCTAGATTTCACAAAACTCAAGTAATCTACCATTGTTTCTCCCTACTTGGAAAACTATATCATTCCTTTGTTTATCTTAAATAAATCTATATATCGAGAGCCAAAAATGCAAGGAAATCTCAAATCATAGCAATTTCCTTTATAGCATTCTAAAAACCTATATACCATAGCCAACATTATCAGTTAGATTTTTTAATAAATTCACAAATCCAAAGAAGGTGAAACCTTAAGGATTAATAATTCTAAATCTTAGATTTCAACCTAGATCATATTACTCAAACCACTATATTTTTATTGGACTTCAAACTCAAAGGAATATCTCATTCAACTTATGTAAGAGTTCTAGGTAAAGAGATAGTCCTATTTAAATCTCATTTCCAAACAACTACAAATTAAAAACTGAAATATTTAAAACACTATACTAAAATATTTAAAATAGTATATACTCTTTTCTTTCTATCAAGAGTCTACCTGGTAGTTTTCAACGTGGTTTCCAATAGCAACATCTTCGAAGAGCACTTGTAAATGAAAATTGGACATCTCACCCTAGTTACCAACTACAACTTCTTTCCAGCGTGCTTATAGATGAAAATTTGACGTCTTAACCCGATTACCAATAATAACACCTCTCCCGAGCACTTACCAACCACCCAAAAACTTTATGTCATTCCCTCGGTTACTATTTTGTCTGTTACCAAAGGTATTCATTCCCATCCACTCATCCCCCATTCTCCAAAATGTTTTCTAGTTGAGTGCCTCTTCCTCCTACCTTTATGCACATTTGTAAGCTCTCCCTCTCAAGCACATCAATAATGGTATTTAAGAATCAACCCACTAACCAAAATAATCAACTGAAATCTCTTACCCACATAAAGAGTTCTATTACACACCTCTTTACTCATGGTGATCATGCTCGAAAATAAGGAAAGCTAGTCATAAAAATCCTTTTCTAAAACAAAAATATTTCCTTATTCATTATCGCATGCCGAAGCTATCCCAATCTCAATAAATTTTTAATTTCTATAAGCAAAACTATTAAATAAATCATTATTTTTACATGTCGAAGTCTTTTCATAACAATAATATTTTTATCATATAAGTTCATAATATGCAACCACCAGATGAAACATTCATCCACTATGTATTACTAATTACTAAATAGATAATAGCAATTTTTTTAAAGACATTTCGTTCTCAGAGGTTAAGTTTTCCTTCTCCTCACAAAAATAAACCTGCCCCTACAAAGGCACAAAACCATTAGCATCAACATAACCTTTTATTGAATAATCTATTGTACAAAAATTAGGAAGCAAGTTGTCTCCTAATTTTCCATAATGTACACACACATATATATTCAACCAAAGTTAATCATGAAATTTTCAATCATTCCATTTCTAAGTAACACAACAAAACATAAATTCCTTGATATAAAAAATCTACCAAGGGAGGGTCATGACACTAGAAGGGTCTAGAAAATATACTGACTAGACCTTTGTAGGTCCATTACATAAATAATATTTTATTATAATCTTTACATAATATTTTATTACATTTAAATATACAAGGCATTTATATTTGTAGTTAGTGCATTATTTCTCATCAATGTTTTTGTTGCACAAGCATAGATAAGTCAACATAATAATGTTTGGTATAGTTTTGAAGCACCCAAACAAATGACAAGTCAAAAACATTAGATCCATCCAAATTGTTCCAATAATACAGGAATAATTTCTCCATGGAATACCATTTTCAATGACTTCAACAATCATTTCAAATCATTAGAGAATCAACAGAAGAATAAAATGAACAATCAAATTTTGTAATAGATTCAAGAACCTAAGATGAAGTAATTAAATTTGTGGTGATATATTCAAAATACGATTCCTCCTCATCTGAAGAAACTAATGAGAAAGATTAGAAATTCACACATCATACACAAAAGTTTTAACCAATGGCTTTCAACATTCAACTACATTCATTAGTAGCACATCTCTACATAAATTAAAGGAAGCATGAATACATCACATATTGCAAGAAAAGACTTAACCAAATGAATTAAGCCATGGCAAATAATAAAATATAAGAGGTGATTGACCTCACCACAATAGAAGGCATTGCTCAAGACAAGATTTAACAAAAAGTCTACATGGTAGGAGAAAATTCGGTCTCTTTGAAAACTAATATATTTAAATTACTTGATGAAGATCCTCCCCATGGAGACATTAGAGGAGGCACATAATTCATGCATTGAATTCTATGAGTATTAGAAATTATTGAATGGGTATTTTTAATAAGTGTGTTTTTGGAGTGCATAATTTATGGTGCCCAACACTCTTGAGTATCATAGTAGAAATTCAACATTGAGGAGAGGAATTTCTCTCTCAAATTTCAATATCACCCTAGAATTTTTCATCAAGCTAGAAGCCAAGATTCAAAGTCTAAATACAGAGCTAGAGCTATTACTATGATGTAATAAGAGGAGGAATTTTAAGAATTATTACATCATAGATAATGTGTATGTAAGTTGAGTAACCACTCAACACATGGTATGTAAGGTCTACTAGAGGACAAGGGTATAACCATCCATCATAGCCCATGTAAAATTACATGTGGTATAACCACCCATAACAAGGACTATGCATGCACTATAGGACAAGGATAGTCGTAATTTTGGTTGGAATGTTGTTATGTCAAACTTAGGTATTCTATATATTTCAATACCTATCATTTCATAATGGAAATCATGAAAGCATTGAGTTCTAACAATTGGTACTCTTGTATGGTCTAAATCAATAAATGGATTTGTTTCATTTGTCAATTCTAATGGCCTTTGGAATGATATTCCTTCAATTTTTCAATATACATGGGCTAATAGACACATTGGACAAACTTATATAGCAAAAATATTGGATATATGTTTGTTATCCAACACATGATTACAAATAGAGTATAAAATATCTTCAAACATTTTATTGCAAGTAAAATTAAATCATAAACCAATTTTCTTGAGATGTGATTGAGAATAATCAAATCATAATAAAATTCTCTTGATATGTGATTTACTCAGTAACGGTCATTCAAATCCATTTTATTTTTAGTCTATTGCAAATGTTATGGTGATATGAAGCAAATTTTGAAGGATCATGTATACACAAGTTTTTTAAAAATATAAAATATCTAAAGGGACAAATGAAAATTTGGAATGCCAAATCTTGTGATAAAATATTTAAAGAAAGTGAGAAAACTCAATCCAAGCTCAAATATTTACAAGAGATAGTATAAATCAATGGAATAGACTAGGATTCTTATGTTCAAGAAAACAAATTATATTTTTATTTTCATAATGTATTGAAAAATATAGTATACTGGTATGTCCTTGGGTTTTCATCCAAGAGATCCAAGTTCAAACCCCAATGGAAGGGGGCCAGTATCCCTCATAAAAATCTATGTAAACTTAAATAAAATCAAATGGCATTAGCTCAACCGGTTAGATTCCTCAATATTTGAGGAGACCTAGGTTCATATATTGTCAAGTGACACATGGATAATATCCAAAGTTTGTTATATTACCACTATGTAGTCGTGATGTAATATGGGTGGGGTCCATTTCAATCTAATATACCCAATTAAAAAAATGCATTGAGAAATGAGAAGTCATATTCCTTATAAAAATATAGGGAGATATGGATCAAGGAAGAAGATAGAAATATCATTTTTTTCATGTTATGACCAAAACAAATTTTTCTTTTTCTCAAATAAAAAATATTTCAACTCTAGATGGAAAAAATATTGACAAAGAAAAATATATCATGAAGGAAACAATTAATTATTTCAAATATATTTAATTAGATTTTAGGCAAGATAAGGAGACAAAAGTTAAGCTTTTACAAAATATTTCATCAATTATAAACAAAGACAAAATAAAATTTTGATGAATAAGATATCTATGGAACAACTACATGAGGTAATTTTCTTTTTCCATCCTAACAAGGCACTTGGCTCCAATGTATTTTCTTGAATTTTCTTTCAAAAAATTTAGAATTTATTGAGGAGTGATATGTTTGTCATGGTTGAAGAGGCTTGAAAAAGGAAGGTTAAAATAAGTAATATCAATGCACCTTTATTAATTGGTTCCAAAGGAAGTGCAAGATAAAATATTTTGATAATTTTCATCCAATAAGCCTTTATAATATGATTTATAAGATTATTTTAAAAATTAGGTTAAACAAGTTGAAAAAAATTCTAGATTGTATTTCCTCATAGGAATAAGGTCATTTTTTTTATGATCAATAAATTCTCGATGGTGTAATCATTGCACAAGAAGCAATGCATTCTCATCATTACATAAAAGATCCAAGTATGCTTATGAAATTAGAGATGAATAAATCATATGATAGGGCTTGTTATAGTTTTCTACATGGCATTGTCAAAAAGTTTGTTGATCAAGGTTGGTGTGAATGGATTAGATGTTATAACACTCCAAAATATTCTATTTTAATCAAATAATCCCCTAGTGGATATTTTGAGTTGTCTTGTGGATTCTAACAAGGTGATCCATTATCTCCAAATCTATTTAATTATCTTGTAGAGGCATTAGGAAGAGTTTTCTCAAAGGTAAAAATAGAAGGAAAAAAATAGTTATTGAGGTTGCAATAAATGACCCCTCCAAATGTCATCTCTAGTTTGTTGATAAAAAATTCTTTTAGGACATCTCTCAATCAATGAGACCATGGATTTTAAGTCATTATTATAATTCTATGAGAAGGCTACTTGATGATTACAAAATCCAAGATCTATTTAATTAAAATTGTCTTATATCTAAAATGGATTATTGTGGAATTTTTAGGCTTTTAAATTGAAAATTTTCCATCAATAAATTTGGGTATTCCTTTGTCTCATAAAGGAAATAAGGATATTTAGGACTCAATTTTAGATAAAATGAAACTTTATATTTCAAGTTGGAAAGGTAAGTTCTTAACCATGGCTATAAGCCTATAACTCATAAAGACTACATTATAATCCATCCCTATTTATATGATGTCACTTTCAAGATTGTGAGTAGGTATAGAGCATGGATTTGATAAAATTTAAAGAGATTTTCTTTGGAAAAAATGTTAGAAAAAAACTAGGTTTTCTTTTTGTAAGTGGGTTAGGGTTTACAAAGGTAAGAATATTGGAGGGGTGGGCTTGTAGAATTGTAGACTTAATAGTTTATCCTTAGGGGTAAAACTTGGTTGGAGATTATTCAAAGATCAAAAGAAGAGTTGGAAAAAAATGTTACTTAAGAAATATACAGGTTCTCTTGTTGTAGTGAAATTATTTAAAAATAAACCCTACCTAAAGGATCCTCAACATGGAACTTCATATTAGATAGTTTGCAATTGATCAAGAAATATATTAGATGATTAGGCAATAAGGGGGATTATGCAAATTTTTGGTATGATGCTTGATTGAAGCCCTTGTGATGGGTTTCATTAATGCTCATCATTTAATTCATTTTTTCAATCCAGGGTGGTGTCCAAGGCTATATACAATAAAGGATGTTTATGGTTCTATAGTTCAAAAATAAAGGCACTTGCTTTTCTAATGGGAATAGAGGTTCATAAGGTCTTGTAAGAAGTAAATTTAACTAACAATCACTTGTAAATGAAACCTATTTAATTATAAATTTTAACTTTTTTGAAGGCAGAAAGAAACTAAGGTACAATAATTAAATTTAAATGACATGAAACAAAAATGCTCGAAAGAAAATATTAGAATTGACAAATGCTAAAATTTAAAGCTATTGAAAAGAAATGCTAGAACAAGAAATTAATACTAAAAATTGTAAATGAAATTGCATTAATGGAAATGAAAGTGTAGATAATAAGAGGGTCAGATATCTAAAAAAATCATGAAAATATGCACACATGGATATAGGGAAAAATAGGACAAAAAAAGTATTTACTAGTTAGCAACAATTTAGCAAAAAAACAACTTTTTGACTGGAAAAAACAACAAACAGAAAACTTGTAATTTGTGATAGATGTCCTTACACTAGCCTTGAGAGTGGGCCTTTGCTCCTAGGTCTAGAAAAATGATTAATTTACTAGGTACTAAGATGTAATCATTCAATCATTCATAAAAGACTACTTTGACATGAAACTGTACTTTATTGACTAAAAACTACTATTACAGGAAGACTGTTGACAAATTCCTAAAGCCCTATTGTTGATTCCTATTTGTCTATTAGTTTTCAATGTAGACATATGGATACATTTATATAAAATATCCCAATTTATTAGCCTCTTTACTATCAACTCATTATTTGATGAGATGCTATCAACAAATTCTATCCAAAATTGAGACAAAATTTTGTTGTAGCCAATTGTCCTTTCCTTACCTTCAAACATTGTGGAAGATGCTTGAAATATGTTGGAAATTATTAGTTATAGTTATCCACATGCAAAATCACTTGCCTCTAACCAAGGTGTTGTAGGTGAATTGGAGAGGAGAGGGCAATCCTCCAAGGGAGGTCCCAGGTTCAAATCTCCACCCTACCAAAAATTTGAATTGGGTATCCAAAATCCAATTGATAATGTTGGTGCGGGCAGGGTCAGGTGCGACCCCCGGGTGACTTTGACGGTGTAGAACCCCCTGTTCATGGTCTCTCATACCAAGGCATATCCACAAGGGGTTTTTCACTTTAAAAAAAAAAATCACTTGCCTCTCTTGGAAATCAGCTAGAAAATAATTTTTAGCCATTCTACAACTTTTTTGCAACTGCTCTGAAACATCTAACTAAATAGTTGTCATATGCTATTTGTTTGGACCAAGGTATATTTAGTCACTTCTAGGTGATTGGTTGGATCCTTCCAAGTTTACTTTATGCCCTAAATATGGTTTCAACTCTAAAATTGATGTTCCATCACAATCCCCTATTAATCTATAGGTTACTACCTGGATGTTTTAGAGCATAACATGCAAGTTCTATTTCCAATAGATTAACTGCCCTATTTTTGCTACAATGTGGATTTTAGGGTGCCACTTCATCCAAAAAAACTTTTCTCAGGCAAAAAATATTTTAAATATATTCAACCAATGATATTTCAATAAAAACTCATTTGATAGCATTTTTATTTATGCTACTTTATTGCTAAAAATTGTTAAAAACCTGCAAAGCAATCATAAAAAATGCAAAAAAATCTCTAACTAGCAAAATAGTATTCCTTGTCATTCACCATGCTAACATTAACACATTAATACATAATAATCAAACATTTGGCAATTTAACTATGATATTGATCAATTTTGGTAGTTTTCCATGTTCATAAAGTTGTAATAATGAGACAATTGAGTGTATTATCATTATCCCTACTTAACCTAATGCATGTCCTCATGCATTTTGATTTTCCATAGCAACATTTTAGTCCAACTCCTTGGGCAGACTACCCTAGGATTTGTAGTCTATTAAATGATATTCCTTGTTTCTCCTTATCTTTGCGAACCACTTCTAAAACTATTATTATGGTTTAGGGTTTGAGTCAAAGTAATATGACACTGGTGTGAGTAGAGTGGGTGGTCTAAACTAAAGCCCTATCCATTAATGCTTCATTTCTAGGATAACCTCTATCATTGTTATTGCCTATCTATGAAACCAGTTTAAATTTACAAGTGAAATGGGCTCTCTCTTTCTTTGGGCAACTCATCCCACCTGCTTCTACATGATGCAAATGCATGCCAAATATGTCCTTGTAGAAGTTTTAGAAGTTGGCCATACTTTCTTTAAGATTTTCAAGGTAAGTGGCTTTAATGTTCACTCTTCTCATCAAAGAGAAATTTTGGCTAATTAGGGTTGTTGGGTTGGACTGGCCATGCCTAAGCAGAATTCCAAGCCCTATTTTTATAATTTTATACTAAATCCACTCTTTTTGTCAGTGTATTTGATTACTTAACATGGAGGTGAAAGCCCTAAGCTGCACATCCCCTATGTATAGGTGTGGTAAAAATTATACATCTTCTACTACTATGAACTTATGTAAATAAAATTCACATAATAAATATCTTTGTTCTTTAGGACTGTGCAAATAAAGCATCAATAAAGGATTGATCAGTAGATAAATCATAGGTTAGGTTAGAGCATATTCGCATTCCCTACCACCTAAAAAATTTCTCTTTGAGGAATAATTTGTAGAGCCTGGTAGACCTCCTGCATTGCACTAATTGCTTTGCTATGAGACACAAGTCCCTCACTTTAGTCTAGAGGTTTGTAATTTTTGTATTTTATCTCCTATTCTACTCTTCTAATGGTTGTAATGCTACAAAATGTTCTTCTAATGCATGATAATGGGCCATCCATCCTATTATGGTTGCATTATACTCTACCACTTATATCATATTTGGCTAAGGCATTACCACTAGTGGGGCATTAGAAACTAAGGGTATTTCAACTTGAGATCCAATTTCTACAATCTAAACCACATTGACAGATTCTAAAAGAACCTATTTAACTTCTTCCTTAGCCAGTATATTCAACTGTATAAGTTCAACCTATATCCTTGGAGTTGATCTTGATAAAATATTGTGCTCTAGAATTATGAATTGAGTTCTATGTTGTTCTAGAGCTGGTTTTTGCATTTACTGTTCTAGAGCTCCTTCATTTGTTGGATGTTCTAGAGCATCTTCCTAGCATTTCAAAGCATCTTCTTGAGTTAGACATTTTGAAGCATGTATCTATACTATTGGTTGCTCCTACAAAATTTGTTGTTGTGTAGGTTTTGAGTTACCTTCTTTGTAAGTGGGCCACTCTCCAGTCTCTATTGGCTCCTACCTTGCTCAATAAATAAATATAGATCCCTATTTTATCTATTGCTCTTTTGCTAAAGCAAAAATTATGATAGTAGTAGAAAGATATGGTTCCAGTTCTGAAATAGTCTCTACAATTATGTCAAGAGGTACTTGAGTGTCCTATGCACTATCGTTTGAATCTACTCTACTAGATTAAGTAGAATCTTTGCTACTTATTTTTTGGAATAGACTCTACATATAGATTTTCTAACTTTCTCATTTTATCCTTCAAATCACATAACTCCTATAATAGTTTACAGATATAGATATCATTTTATTTGATGGTCTCTTTTGCCTTATCTATCCATGTCTATTGTGTTTTAATGATTACCCTAGCAACTTTCATAAGGTCTTTAGGCTCTAATTTTGTAGGTTCTTTATATTCTAAGGAATTTGAAGAATAAGTGGGTAAGTCCATTATAGATGGATAATCTCTCTCCATAGGTTCCTTAGCTTCAATAGGTATTTTCACAGTGGAATCCTCTTCATCATCTGTCAAAATTAATTATCTTCTCCTTGGTTTTGGTGGTGTAGGATGTTGTTGATTGTTTTTGAGCAGTTTCTTGATGTTTCTATATTAGATTCCTTCTGTGAGGAGGTGGTGTAGGTGTATTTTGCTGTGCCTCAATTTTCTCCTTTCCATTTTTAACATAAATATATATAAAAACTTTCTTTGCATATTTGGTGGACCTCTTGAGTGGTTGTGACTTTGTTTTCTACATGTTGTCGAAATGCTTAGGTTGATACTCTTCCTATATGGAAGAGGTAAAATTTTCTTCTGTAGAGGATGACCCTTCTTGTCCAACCTATTATTACTTTATGTCAGAATATGATGGTTATTTTTGGGTAAAAACATCTGCCTGAGCAAAAAATTATGTTTTCCTTATTTTGATGACCACCCTCCTAGTTTTGCTTTTTTCTACAAGGCTAGTTTCAATTTTTCTTTTCTTATCTCCTCTAGTCCTAACTATAATAGGTGTTTTTTTAGGAGTTTTTCTTTATTTAATAGTGGCCTTCATGTCATATTTAACCTTATAATTTTTTCCCTACTACTAATTTCTTCATTTTTTTGTTTTTGCTCATTTTTAACACAGGTTTGTTCCTCCTAAGGTTCAAATAATATACTAAAAGTTTTAAGGTTTCCTAAAAAATGATATTTGTAGACTAATTTAATGAGGCCATGATGTCTACCTAAACCCTATCCATCCTAGTATATTTTGGCCACATCATGCAAGGCATGGTGCAGATACAAGGGAATATTAATTTTAACCTTAGGTTTTCTAGCACCATGCCTTAGATGGGTGAGGAATTTTATATGATGCCCAAATAAAATGGTAAACTGACATTCACAGGTTAGATACAAAATAACCCAAGTGGACACTTCATCCTATAAATTTTGTAGGCAAGTGTGTTTTACCCCTTTGCATATGTTGTTATTAATTTGTGTAACCAAAAGAACTGAACACAAATAATATTTGAAACAGAAAAGAGAACTTGCAAAAAATGATTTTTGTATTAAACTTGATACAGGGAGCCTGAATCTCACATTTTTACAATGCTTCTTTGCACCAAATGTCTTGGGGGTAATGTTACAATGCTTATTTTATCTCTTCTTTGAGTACAATGCTCTAATAGAAAATGTGGATCTTCCAACTCTTCAGCAAAATCTATGTTCTTTGTTCGTCAGCTACAACTTCAAATGGGTCAGTGGGATTTTGATATCCAGTGAGAAGACCACTCTAGCTTCAGTATCTCTCCAAGTACCTATCTCCTACACACATGGAAATAAAACAAGTGTTAGTAGAACCTATATAAATGATCGAAAACCAATGCAAATAAAAACCCTCAAATGAATGCTTACAAAAAACATAGAAATCATGATATAAATGACTTGATAATAAACTAATATCTACTACTCCAAATGGATTGAAAATTGGTGGATATGTTCTTGGGGATGTTATAAACCTACCATCAAAATTTTAGCTTAATATAATTTAGTATGAGTGAGATATGGCTAAGCCAATTTTGGTAGTTTTTGCATAACCATGGGCCTACAGTTGTGACTGTGTAACCATAGGAGGGTGGTTGAGCAACTTTTGGAGTGCGATTGGGACTGTGTAACCATGTATGCATTATTGTACAGAGATGGAAGAAACCTTGAAACTTGGATCTAGTACCTTGATGGTATGAACTTCATGAACGTTGGTGATTCACTGCAATGATTTTGGTAGCGTAGCGATGTCTTTTTTAGTCCCCCTTTGTTTGATGGAATGGTGTTGCTTTTATTATAGGTAATTTTAGGTTTTAGAGGGAAAATATAGGTGGCAAGATAGGGTTTCCAAGTGGTAAGGACTGGGAATATACCTATCCTATGCAGTTGTAGTGAGTCACTTAGAGTGTCTCACTTAGGTGGAGTGGTGGCATGTGGGTAGGTGCAATTAGAGTGATGTGTGTGAGATGTGGCAAGGTGATGGGTAGTGAGGTAGCTAGGACACATGTCAAGAGGATACATATGGTATCCTAAGGGGATATTTCCTAGATTTAATAAAATATGGAAAATATAATTATGTATAGGATTTTATGCCTCAGTAAAAACTGAGGCACATATTATTATGCCAAATTGAAATGTGCAATGTGAATGGATAATGTGCAGGAATTATATGCCTAAGTCAAACTTTAGACATATATTTTATTATGCAAACTTGGAATATGCAATGTGAATGTGGTTTTGCAAATGCCTAGGTTTTGGTGTCTACAAATTCCCCTTTTTGTACCATGTTGTGTAAAACACAATATGATGCAAAAACAAGAGACACTTAGATTTATTTGATGGAGGAATGGACTCAAATCTTCTCAATACACAATAATGAATGATTTTTGAAAATTTTGATATTTTTTTGCTTATCCCCTCAATTTGAGAATGGGTAAAGAATGAAACCCACAAGCCAATTGACTAAATGTGGATGATGAAAAGAGGTGGATGTGATGGATGCAAATATTGGAAATCAAAATCAAGTTGGATGCCCTAAGTTTAGGGTGGACTTGTGTTATCACAAATTTTCCTTTTGGTATGATTGACATGCAAGATGATGAATTAAAGGAACCAATCACCATAGGAATCTATTATCCTAGTGACTGTAACAAGTTCCTTAATGCAAAATAATGAAGTAATATTTTTTTGTGTTTTATAACCCCATAGAGTAGGCATCAATGACAACCTTGGGCAAGTTTGCTTGAACACAAGTCACTTAAAAATTGAGGAGCCAAATTGATTTAATTTCAAACGTGATGAGATGAAATAATTTTGAATAATTTTACTTATGGTAATTTACCCATACTATCGTATTACATGGACAACCAATCACTGCAACCACTAGGTGTCTAGAGTAAATCACTAGATACAAGGTTCACTTGATATGATTTGAATGCATTTGTGTTGATTTGAGGGGGTTTTGAAGTCATTTACATTTGAAGGGAAGTTTTGTAATATGGTCACAAATAAAATTCAATGTGGGTTACCCCAATCATGGAAAAGATGCTCATTGTTGAATCATTACTTCCGATAAATTGATGAACTTAATTTTGGCAAACCTTATATCCGTGGGTAAATAAGCTTGAGTCTATGCTTTAGGCTTTAGGTATACCAAGTGTTTGTTTGATTGAGATTTTTGCTTGTGATCTATCCCAATAAAAAGGGTGTGTGATAGTCTTTGGTAATGATTCTAGAATGAACATAATTTACATTATTGAGTGTTTTGAGTATTGATTTGATTTGAGACTAGAATTATGTAGACATTGTCTATCCCTTAAAATAATAAGTCGACAAAGAAGATATGAAATCATGAAAGCAACGAAGAAAATGACAAATGTGAAAATTATTAAAATAAAATGGATGTTTTTGTTTTTGTACAATTGTTATTTTGACCATTATTGGTAATTGTACACCTCTATCCCTTGGAGTAGTCCAACCGTAGGGCTTTCTTAGGGAATTTGATTCTTTCTTGAGGTGAATCACTGTTCAAGGACCTTATGGTAACCTACCCATCCGACCAGATTATATGGATTATTAGTCGTTGAAATAGCCAAGTGTATAGGATAAGTTATTATATACGAGGATTACTTGAGGCTAAGTGGAAAAAGGAAATGTAAACCTCTATCCCTTAGAGCATTCCAATCGCATGGTCTTCTTAGGAAATTGAGATGAGGATACTTCTATTCTTTCATGAGCCTATTGAATTTGTTTTTTACCAAAGGAATTGAGGTACCTTTGGAGCTTTTTGCTTTTATTTTTTTTTGTGAGTGGCCTTATGGTAATGTACTCATCTTACTGGATTGCATGGATAGCCAATCACTGCAACCGCTAAGTGACTAGAGTAGATCACTAGATACAAGGTTCACTCGAGATTTTTTATTTGATGGTTTTTATTTTTTTTTTTAATATTGTTTTTGTTTGTTGCTTGTTGTTTTTTTTTACAACCACTAAGAGGGGTTGGCAAAATGTTTTTGTGTTTATTTAATTTAATTTAATGTTTTTAAGGATGTGTAAATGGGGAAAGGTGAATTTTATTTTTAATGCATTAATATGGAAGGTGATTTTTTTTTAATGCATGAATATGGAAGGTGATTTTTTTTTAATGCATGAAGATGGAAGGTGAAGATTTTTGTTTTGTTTTTTTTTAATGCATGGTCACCAATTTGTAACTTAAAAAAGAACACCATTGAATTAAAAATAAAATATTGTATTGTATTGTAAACTGAATTTGTAATACAATAAGCCCCTTTGTAAGGTTCTTCACAATAAAAATACCTGAATGGGATGATCCTCTTTTACAATAAATGATGGTGTTTGAATCTTCTTCATCCTACAATCAATGTTGGGGTGATGGCTTTGTCGTGACGACCATGCTAGATTTAAACTTTTGAATCCTGAACCTACACACATGCAAAGAGCCAAAAGGTTTAGTAGCACCTATTAAAATAAATATGATGAAATTACTAATGCAAATTGCATAAAATAAAATGATGAATATGATTATTTCTTACATAAGTCATGATGTGAGCAGCATAACATTAGCATTCCCTCCCTCCCTTTTCTTGGTCATGTTATGGTGCCTTTATAGGCCTTTGAGGGTTTTGGAGGGAAGTACAGGTGGCAAGCAAGGACTACCAAGTGGTAGGGACTAGGTACCACCTATCCTAGGCAGTTTTAGTGAGTCACTATAAGTATCTTACTTAATTGGGGAGATGTGGCAAGTGGATAGGTGGAAGTGGAATGAAGTGTGGAGTAAGGTGTGAGATGTGGCACGTGGGTAGGTAGAAGTGGAGTGATGTGTGTGAGATGTGACAAGGTGAGGGATAGTGGTGGTTAGGAGATTTTTCAAGTGAGGAGAGAGAGTATCCTAGGAGGATATTTCCTAGATTTAATAAAATCTAGAAAATATAATTATGTGTAGGATTTTTATTCCTAAGTTTAGACTTAGGCATATATTATTATGTAAAATTGTGATGTGTAATGTGGGTGAAATGTACATGAATTAATATGCCTAAGTTTAGACCTAGGCATATATTTTATTATGCAAAATTATGTGGTGAAATGTAAATGCCTAGATTTTGGTGTTTATATATGCCCCTTTTTGTACCGTGTTGCATAAAATACAATGTGGTGAGAAAAAAGAGACACATGGTTATATTGGGTGGAGAAATAGAATCATATCTTCTCGACGCAAAGAATAAATGACTTTTGAAATTTTTGATTTGTAGCTTACCCCCTCAATTGGCAAATGGATGAAGAATGAAACCTACAAGCCAATTGACTGAATGTAGATGATGAAATAGGGAAGGATGTGATGGATGCAAATATTTGAAATCAAGATCAAGTTGGATGCCCCAAGTTTGGGGTGGACCTACATTGTTGTAAATTTACATTTTGGTTTTATTGACATGTAAGATCATGAATTAAAGGAACCAATCACCCTAGGGGCTTGTCCTAGTGACTGTAGAAAATTCCTTAATGCAAAATGATGAAGTAAGATTTTTTTATGTTTTGTAACCCCACGGAGTAGGCATCAATGACAACCTTGGGAAAATTTACTTGAACATAGGTCACTCAAAAATTGAGGAACCAAACTGATTTAATTTCAAACATGATGATGTGAAATGATTTTGAATAAGTTTCCTTATGGTAATTTACCCATTCTACTGGATTGCATGGACAACCAATCACTGCAACTGCCAGGTGTCTAGAGTAAATCACTAGATAGAAGGTTCACTTGAGATGATGATGATGTGAGATGATGATTTGAATGCATTTATGTTGATTTGAGGGGATTTATTTTTTTTAGTCATTTGCATTTTAAGGGGAGTAGAATTTGTAGATGTTGTCTATCCCTTCAAATGATGAGGTGATGGAGAAGATATGAAATCATGAAAGAAATGAAATATATGACAATAGTTAGAATGAAATGGATGTTTTTATTTTTATTACAATTTTTATTTCAACCATTATTGGTAATTGCATACTTCTATCCCTTGGAGCAGTCCAATTGCATAGCTTTATTGAGGAATTGATATGATAACAATTCAATTATTTCTCAAGGTGAATCACTATTCAAGGGCCATGTGGTATCCCACCCATTCGATCGAATTGCATGGATAATTAGTCATTGCAATCGCCAGGTGTATAGGGTAAGTTACTATATACGAGGATCACTTGAGGCTATATGGAAGAAGGAAATTTACACCTCTATCCCTTGGAGCACTCCAACCGCATGGCCTTATTAGGGAGTTGAGATGAGAGCACTTCTATTCTTTTAGGAGTCTGTTGAATTTATTTTTGACCAAAGGAATTGAGGTAACTTTGGAGCTTTGTGCTTTTGTTATTTTTTTTTAGTGGCCTTATGGTAATGCACTCATCTTACCAAATTGCATGGATATCCAATCACTGCAACCTCTAAGTGAATAGTGTAGATCACTAGATACGAGGTTCACTCAAGATTTCTTTTTTTTTTTGAATTTATATGGTGGAATCGGTAGCCACTACGAATCTAGGAAGGCTATCCAGATTTTATGGACACCACAATATTCTGCGTTGTTTACCTCAAAATTTGCCACATAGATCTTTGCACGGTCCGTCTGTATAACCACCATGCCAAAATCATTTTACACTCGATATTTTTGGTTTGATGGTTTTTAGGTTTGTTTTTTTGTTTTATATTTTTTTTGTGGTTTTATGTTTCTTGATTGTTTTTTTTTTACCAAAGGAATTTGGGTACCTTTGGAGCATTTCGAATTGATTTGACCAAATGGGTGAGTGCATTTGAGGGTTTTTTAATTGTGTGAATAATTATTATCCTTATGGTAATCTACTTCTCCTACAAGATTGTATGGATAGCCAATCGCTACAACCGCTAGGGGACTAGAGTAAAACACTAGATACAAGGATCACTTAAAGCTGAGTGAAAGAAGGAAATGCACATCTCTATCCCATGGAGTAGTCCAATTGCATGGCTTTCTTAGGGAGTTGATATTATAGCACTTTGATTCTTTCGAAAGCCTTATTGAGATTGAATTTGACCAAAGGAATTGGTGTACCTTTGGAGATTTTTGGATTGATTTAACCAAAGGTGTAGGTACCTTTGGAGAATTTTGAAATGAAATTTGACCAAAGGGGTTAGGTTCCTTTGGATATTTTTGAATTGAAATTTGACCAAAGGGTTTAGGTTCCTTTGGAGCCTTTTGAATTGAATGTGACCAAAGGAGTTTGGTTTCTTTGGAGCATTTTGAACTGAATTTTGACCAAAGGAGCTTGGTTCCTTTGGAGACTTTTGAATTGATGTAATGATGAGTGTCTTTATGGTAATATACTCATACTACCAGATTGCATGGATAACCAGTTGCTACAATCACTAGGGAAATAGAGTATATCACTAGATACGAGGTTCACTTGAGGACCTTTTGACCAATGTATTTTGGTGTTGTTGGATACTTTTGAATTGAATGTGACCAAAGGATTTTGATTCCTTTGGAGCTTTTTGAATTGAATTGACCAAAGTGGTTAGGTTCCTTTGGAGTATTTTGAATTGAATGTGACCAAGGAGCTTGATTCCTTTGAAACCTTTTCGAATTGAATGTGACCAAAGGGGTTGATTCCTTTGGAGCTTTTTGAATTGAATGTGACCAAATGGGCTTAAATCCTTTGGAGTGTTTTTGAATTGAATGTGACCAAAGGGGTTATTTCCTTTGGAGTTTTTTGAATTAGATTTACCAAATGGGTTAGGTTACTTTGGAGACTTTTGAATTTATTGTGACCAAAGGAGTTTGGTTTCTTTGGAGCCTTTTGAACTGATGTAATGATGAATGTCCTTATGGTAATCTAATAATCCTATCGTATTGCATGGATAACCAATCACTGCAATCACCAAGTGTCTATAGTAGCTCACTAGATATATGGTTTGCTTAAGAATATAAGCTAGTGAATCAAATTGATGAATGCAAGAAACTAAGTAGAATTGGATGTGTTGTGTTTGTAAATATGAATGTTTAATGTGTTTTTTGGGGTAGGTGCAAGAGCTTGTACTCTCCCTCCAATTTTCTTGATTGATTGTTTGATGTGTTTGATGAGGAAGGTGTGAGACCTTGAACTCCATTAGTTGGTGTTGATGATGTGATTGTTGGGAAAGGTGGAAGACCTTGAATCCCTCCAATTTTCTTGATTGATTGTTTGATGTATTTGATGAGGAAGGTGTGAGACCTTGAACCCCGTTAGTTTGTGTTGATGGTGTGATTGTTGGGAAAGGTGGAAGACCTTGAATCCCTCCAATTGGTTGAATAATAGATGTGATTATTGGGGAATGTGTAAGACATGACCCCCCTCTAGTTTTTTTTTGTGATTGTTTATGTATATGTGTAATGATGGATTGTTCAATTTTTTTTTGGTGTGTATGTGATGAAATGAATGTATTATGAATGAATGAAATTGGTGGTGATGTATGTAGATGAATGAATGATGTTGCCTTATTAATCATTTTTCAAATAAGGTATGGACCATTTTTTAGCAAACTTTACCTTTATTGCTTAATCAAGGGCACCAATACAGTAGTATTGGTTTGACCACATTTTGTAGGATGAAATATACTATGATATATGTGACCATTTGATGGTGGTATGGAATGGAAACTTTTTTATGACCTTGTTTACCTTAGGGATAAAGGATCTAGATTTGTTTTACAAAGACTCAAACATCCTAGTGATCTCAAACAAACTCATTTATGTGTCTCGTAAATCTTCATGATGCTAAGGTTGTCCTAGTATTTTAAAAAAAAATTAGAACCAACTGTGTGTACAATGTTTGTTCATTTCTCATTATGAGCTAGGTCAAACTCATCAATTGGTGATTTATACCAATAAGCTAGCTCATACATGAGCATCCATATTGTTGGGCAAAATATTGGTTAGTTTTTCTTGGTTCAATTAATTGCTTCCATTTAATTGTCAACCCCGGGTAGCTCATAGTCTTGTGAGTAGCCGTGCAAAATTTATGCTTATAATTTCTCCTTAGAATATGATTCCCTTCGATTATGGTTTGGGTGGTATTTGGTATTCATTGAAGTTTGTATTTAAACCAATAATATCATGCTACATCTAAGAAAACGGGATTGAAAGCGTTTAAAATCTAAATTAGTACCTTGCTAAAAATCACAAAAAATAGGGTAAATAACTGAAAAGCAATTTAATCTATGAAAGTAAATATAAAAAATAGGGGAAATAGGGAAGAAATTTATTGTAAGTGGGCCCATGCTTCCAGTAGGTTCTTCCCATGGTAAACTATCACTGGATGTTTTAGATGGTTTTTATAGGAAAATGCTTAGAGATCTTATTAACAGTTGCAACAAAAGAAAATTACAAGAAAATTTTAGGGGGTCCTCTTTAGGGGTGGCTTGCATATTTATAAGATATGTGGCCAGCCCTATTACAATTCTTAGGATGAATCAGAAAATGATTTGTTGTTACAACTGCTCGCTTAATTTAAGGAATCAGGTAAAATATCATGATATTTTAGTGTATTTTATTTCTAGAATACGTCTGATATTTATTTACCTGATTTACATAAATCATTTACGTATCAGCTAAAAAATAGGTGATAAGTCACCTTTGACGTTGTCTCATGTTCGGTTTCAATGTTGAAACTCTTTTTATGTTAGTTGCTAAATTTTTTCTCTATTCTGCTAACCATAGAGTCATGTTGTATTTTAGCGTTAGTGGAAATTAGGCATCATGTTCAAAAAAGTCAGGAATTCGGTGCCTTGTATGCAAAATTCGGGAAGTAGGTGCCTAAAGGGAAGCAGGCACCTAACAGAAAGCAGGTGCCTAATAGTTAAGTGTCAAACGAAAGTCAAGCACTTCAAAGAAATTTGAGTGCTTGACTTTGTACCTCTTCATCGATATTCCACAGATGTTTTTCCTTCATAAAATTTCAAGTGCCAGGTTCGAGTGGGACCTCTATGAAAACATGCCAAAATGTAAGAATTTCCACTAAATCTACACAAATTACACTTAAAGAAAAATATTAGAAACATGCAAAATAAACTATTTATTATATATAATTTCCATAAAACATTTATATCTACAAGAAAATATATCGCACATTATGGGGAAAAGAGTACAAAAAATGAGCAATTATGTGGCTCATCATCCCCCCATGCTTAAGTTGTGGCACATCCCTATGCCACTTTCAATTGGCAATTACCAGTTCTATTTACATCATCCCAGTAAGCCTTGTTGGTATGTGTCCTCTACTTATTAGCAGCCTTGGATTTATCTTTGTCCTAAGGCTTTCAACCTTTTGGTGCTTTTGGAGTGACTATCTCCTAACCCTACTATTTTTGGCATTTACTGTGCCAAACTGGTTCACTTGGCCCTACTCTCTTCTTGGATGGTTATCTAGTCTAAGCCACCTTGCCTTTGTCAATATTCTGATAATAACCATAGAAACTGGTGGCATCCTTCTGGAATGTAGGCTCAGCTATTTTCTAGTATTCATGGTGAGGGGGTAACTTTTCTCCCATAGGCACTAATTATTTATCACCAAATGGGATGTTAGATTCCTTAAAAACCCTGGATGTGGGTAAATATTCCCCTATTGGGTCAATCTTAGGTTCAGATTTGACCTTTGTCTTTGCTACTAGGTTAGTTCTATTGCTTGATGCCAGATCTTCTTATTGCACAAGGCCTAGAAATCCCATCCGTGTAAAATATTCTTACATCCTTGAAGGCTTTCCATCCTCCAACCCATACAAGTACCAGAACTGCTTAGGTTGGACAACTAGAATCTTCCTGTGAGGTCTGCCAAATTGCTCCCTGAACTCCTCAAATAGAGCTTGTTCTTCTTTAAATTTGGCTTCCTAAATGAAATCCTTCTCTCTTAAATCCTATAGTTGTTTTTGAAAATCCTCTACCTAGCCTTCTGGTGGTGTATCTTCCATGACCACCTCTTGTTGAGGAGTTGGCCCACAGGAAATGTCCTATAAAATGTGGGCCAAGTACTCCTCCTTATTAAGCTCATTGATTGGTGTATCCTCGTCAGATGAGCTTGAAACCATCCTTGACACTTTTGTTCTTCTACTTTGCATCCTAGTGGAAATGGGTATGAAATCCTTCTCTACCTCATATTCGAATTAAGGTGTAGAAGGAGACAGAGCATGTCCTGCTTCCTCTTCAAATTAGGGAAAAATAGGGGACGAGGCATGTCTTACTTCCCCAATAGTTTCTATAGGCTAGGATGTAGACACTATTTTTACACATTCTATCACCCCTTGGGTTGACTGTTCATTTTGAATTGGCACCTCCTCCTCTGCGTGTGCCCCTATTGTTGCACTAGTACCCATAGCTTCCTCAATTATCACATTTCTATGTGACTTTACATATCACACCAAGGTCAAAATCAGGCCATGGTGGGCCAGGGCAGAAGTGGTGCCTTCCTGGTATCGCTTGGCCTCATCTTTCAGGATGCATAAAAGGTAATGGGGGATGTTGATTTTATCCCCATGCAGGATGTGATTGATAAAATAGAAGTGATTGGTATTCAATTTGGATTACCTACTATAACATGTGAATAAGCGAACGATCTGCTCAAAAACTACCCTCCAAAGCTTAGAAATGTGCCATTTCGACAAGCCAATGTGCGTTAGGTACTCAATTGGCACTCCAAAAATTATCTATACATAGAGGTTAAGATTATCCTCCTTGTACATGTGCTCCCTTATCATAGGGAGTCCCATAACTCTGGTGAAATAGTCCTTAGTGATTGGGATCTCCAAACCCCACATGTGCACAATCCCATATCTCCTTGATGTCACAAATTCATTTACCACCATCGCATATTGGCCCTGACTGACCAGTCGATAGTAGTCCATCCATTTTGCAATGTCCAACTATGTTTGGAGATCTACAAAAATTCCCAAGTAGTTAGTCAGCTCACTCTTCTTAAGGTCATGATTCTTTGACTTCCCCCCATGCTTTTCCTTTGGTTCACAATTCACTCAGGGATGCTTCCAATTCCTCTTTGAATTGCTATTGTGATGCACTTCTCTATTTTTCTTTCTTTCTCTGAATATGGCTTCATAGTAACTGGTAAGCAATTTTTTTAAAACAACTACATTCATGCACACAGGTGGTTAATTACCGTAATCAATTGTAATTATGGTTATGCACAGTAAATATCCTTCAAGCATGTGCCCAATTGTGCGAAGATGATAACCATAAACTGTTGACCAATCACAGGCATGCCACGCAACACCATGCCAAGTGGATTTGTTCAAGTGGTTAAGGAAATAATGGGGGGTTGTGCTGGAACATTTCCATAGACACACATGTTCATGAAAATAATATAGACAAAAAATAGAAAATTTAAACATGCACCTAAATTCATTTTGTGGGTGCATATGCGCAGATATCCATGGTGCATCGCTGTTGGCTAGTGGTTTATGATTAGGAAAACCGCAATGGACAACGATGGCCATGGTTCCCATGCAATGAATTTTATTCGACGTGATTGGTTCTTGGTAGCTACAATGTGATTTATTTGAGAAATCCTACAAAATTCAAAATAAAAATTAGAAAAAACGTATCTTCTTGGGATGACAAACATCCCCTCCTTAGAATTTGGTTGATGTCAACTTTTAATTTTATCCATGATAGATTTGACTTTGCACGTGCATGGGATGTTTATGTGGCTCGAGCCACATCCCAATGCTAACGAGTTATTCTATCAAGGTAGAAAATGGTCGTAGTAGACGAAAATCAAGTACCTTTTTCGTATGGAAATCAGACACCTTTTTTTTGAATTATGGCATGCAGGTGCCTTGTGTTGGATATTTTGAGAAGTGTTGTTGTCATTGATGTCAAAGGAAAGCTAAAATATTTATGGTTAAGTGGGCAAGAAAAAGAAAGGCAACCTCCATGGTTGTGTGAGCAAAATAATGGTCAAATATCCTCATGGTTGTGGGCATAATTGAGAAAATGATGGAAATAATATTTAAATGAAAATTTAAATATTATAAAGATCTAAAATAGCCTATGGGTCATTGATTTAAATATTTAATTAAAATTTAACCTAAGCCTATAAACTCTAAGGTTTAAAATTTTAATTTAAATATTTGAATAGTCAAATTGTGTCAAGTGCCAAAAGGTTAGTTAATTTAAAATTTTAAACTATTTAATATGTAAATTATTTATATTTAAATAATTTAAAATTCTTGAGTTTGATATTCCTGCAGATTTAAGGCAGGTCTTTGAGGAGACTTGTGGAATGATTTTGTGTGAGCTTTTGTGGAATCTTACAATACAGATTTGGATAAGTTATTGAGAGGACTTATTGAGCAGAATTGAGCAAGTTATTTAGAGGACTTATTGAGCATATTTGAGCAATTTCTAGAGAGGACATGTGGAGCAGATTGAGCAAGTTCTAGAGAGGACTTGTAGAGCAGATTTGAGCAAGTTCTAGAGAGGAATTTTAGAGCATATTTAAGAAAGTTCTAGAGATGACTTTTAGAGCATATTTGAGAAAGTATTTGAGAAGACTTGAGAGTAGAGTTGATTTATTTGTTCAAACTTTGAGTTAAGATTTGGGGCAAATCCAGCAGAGCTGAGTCAAGCCTTGAGTTAAGGCTTGAGGACAGAGATCAGGAATAGGTTTGTGTTAGACTGAAGGATTGTGTTTAGTGTAGATTTGAGAGCAAATTTTGGTGTAGATTTGAGGATAGGTTTGTACTAGAGCAGAGACAGAGATTGATCAGAGTTGTACTAGATTGAAGGACTATGTTTAGTGCATATTTGATACAGAGATTTGGAGGTGATAGAGAAGATAGGACAATAGTATCCAATGGATAGATATCCATTACCCAGGGCAGTGAGGATAGGTCTTCTGAATGGGGACAAGAGTATTTAGTGGGGAGAGATCCACAAGCCAGTGTAGTGGAGGCAGTATTCTTCTAGAGGATCACCAACAAGAGCAAAGGAGAAGTAGTTCTCCTATGGATAGAGATCCACGAACTTGATTTAGGGGATTAGCGTCTCCTTTGGATAGAGGTCAATAAACATTGTAATAGGGAAAGGATTCCCAAGATATTGATTGAGAAAATTTTAGTGAAATATTTTTTTCGTGGAGTAGCCCACATTTGGTAAACCACGTAAATTGTGGTGTCTCTATTGTGTGTGATGATTTATGCATTTCTTTAGTTATTGCTATTGATATTGCTATCTTTACATTACATAATATTGATTGGAAAGAAAAGTAAAAAGTGATATTATGTTGTTCACCCCCTCCTCTCAGTATAATCTTGTGTTCTTCACCTTGGAAATTGAAAATATGCACCTTAGGAATTAGGTGCTTTGCATAACATGGGGAGCATGTGCCTTAGTAATCAAGTGCTCTAATTAACACAGGAAGTAGGCACCTTAGCAATTAGGTGCTTATACCTAACATGGAAAGCAAACACCTTTTTTCTAACTGTCGAGTGTTGTACTTATAAAATAAACTTTATACAAACTCAACTTTTTTTTACATATGCTAAGAAGATTTGGTGTGAGTTTCCCAAAAATTAGAATTCAGTCATTCGTTTGGAGAAATCAAGAGTCAGGTGTTGGATACCATAAAATGGGATGCAAGAACCATCTTCATAACATACTGGGAGCCAAACACCATAAAACATACAACGGGAAGCATACACCTTTCACCGTACAATAGGAAGTAGGTGCATTCCATCATACAAAGGGAAGCAGGTGCTTTCCACCATACAATGGTAAGTAGGTGCCTTATGCCATAAAATGGAAAGCTACTATGAACCTGCAACTTGAAATATGAATTGAATGTAGAAAAGAATCATTGTTTGAATAGAATCACAGTTTGTATTGAAAGGCAGAAACCCACAATATAATAAATTAATGTTCTCCGATGATCTTTGGAGCATCCTCCTTGTCCTATTTACATCTATCTAAAAGGTGTGAATGGTGAAGGGATGTGTCCATTTATAATACAATACAATATATAATATGATTAAGAGTTACGTTAGGAGGGTCCTGACATGCCACCCTCCTTTGAAAAAGCTTTGTCCTCAAAGCTGGAATTGCAAAAATTGTTGTTGAATCTGGTGGAGCGTCTCCCACATAGCATCCTATGGAGGTAGACCTTTCAATTGAATCAATACCTCGGTGATGGTGCGATTATGGAGGTGGCACATACGTCGGTCTAGGATAGCTTCTGGTTCAACCATGAGAGCTCCATTATCTAAAAATTTTGGAAGTTGAGTTTGCGTAACGATGTTAGTGCCTATTACGGATTTAAGACAAGAAACATGAAATATCGGATGGATTTTGGAAGATTCTGGTAATTCAAGTTTATATGCAACAGGTCCAATACGTTGTAGAATTTTATAAGGGCCATAAAATTTTGGTGCTAATTTTTGTGACCCTTTTATTTTCAATGAAGTTTGACGATATGGTTGGAGTTAAAGAAATACCATATCCCCTTCTTGAAAAACCCTTTCAGTCCGATGTTGGTTCGCTTGTTGCTTCATGCGGTGTTGAGCGATATGTAGATTGTCCTTCAGATTGCAAATGATATTATCTCGAGTGACCAACTCCATCTCTATAGCTGGTACTTTTATACTTTCTATAAGATAAGAGGTTAGATATGGGGGTGATCAGCCATATAATGCTTTGAAAGGGATCATTTTTATGGTTGTGTGATATGTGGTATTATACCACCATTCAGCTAGTGGAATCCATTTAACCCAGTGAAGGGGTTTGGTGGAAATAAAGCATTGGAGATAGGTTTCTAAGCACTTATTGACAATTTTAGTTTTACCATTGATTTGTGGGTGGTAAGCGAAGCTCATCTGAAGTTGCGTACCTTGGAGTTTAAATAATTCCTTCCAAAAATTACTAGTGAAATTGGGATCACGATCACTAACGATAGTAGAAGGCATGCCATGTAATTTAAAAATATTGTCAAGGAAGATTTGAGCAATAGTACTAGCGGTATAGGGGTGAGCTACTGGAAAAAATGGGCGTATTTAGATAAACGATCTACCACCACTAGGATCATCGTTTTTCCTATGGATTTTGGAAGACCTTCAATGAAATCCATTGAAATATCCTCCCATGTCCTGCTTGGTATGGGTAGAGATTGAAGAAGGCCCGATGTTGCCACTGTTTCACCTTTATTTCTTTGACATGTTTCACCTTTATTTATTTGGCATGTTTCACATTCATTGACAAACTTCTTGATATCATTTTTCATCCCTCGCCAATAAAATGATTTAGTCACTCTTTTGTAGGTTTTCAGGAATCCATATTTTCCTATAATAGGTGTAGTGTGTAGCTCATGTAGAAGCTTTGTACGATAAACCGATGTAGGTGAGAGGGCCAGATGTTCCTTGTAACGAAGCATGTTACCTTGCCAAGAGTAGTGGGGTTTACTCATGGGATTTTGTTGTAGCTATTGAATTATGGTGTGTATAGTAGGGTCCGCATACCATTCATCCTTGAATTGTTCGATCCATGTAGGGATGGGGTAGGAAAAAGCATGTAATTGTGAAGTTTCTTCAAACTTTCTAGAAAGTGCATCCGCAACCATGTTATCTTTCCCTTTTTGTAGATGATTTCATAATCATAGCCTAATAGTTTTGTTACCCACTTTTGTTGTTCTGGAGTGGTTATCCATTATTCAAGAAGGTATTTTAGGCTATGGTGGTCGGTGTAGATAATGAAATATTTTCCAATAAGGTATGGTCTCAAATGTTGGATAGCATGGACCATAGCTAACATTTCTTTTTCATAAGTGGAACATGCTAAATTCTTTTTGGAAAATTCTTTACTAGTAAAGGCTAAGGGCTTCTCATTTTGCATGAGCACCACTCCCATTCCCAATTCGGAAGCATCACTTTCAATAATGAATGGTTGGGAAAATTTTGGCATAGCTAGGATGGGGGTGGTACACATGGCATTTTTCAAAGTCATGGAAAATTCATTCGCTTTTGGAGACCATATGAAGGCATTATTTTTAAGTAGGGTTGTTAAGGGTGCTGCTATTTTCCCATAATATTTAACAAATTTGTGATAATATCCCGTTAATCCTAAGAACCCATGCAACCCTTTTAGAGTTTTTAGAATTTGCCAATTTTCCACATCTTCAATTTTTTGGGGGTCTACTTTAACTCCTTCCTTGGAGAAAATATGTCCAAGATATTCAATTTCCTACTTCCCAAAGGAACACTTTGATCTCTTTGCGTATAATTGATTTTATTCAATGATTTTGAGTGCTTGTGCTATATGTGTTAAGTGCTCTTCCCATGTCTTGTTGTAAATCAAAATATCGTCAAAGAAAACTAAAATAAATTTTTGAAGGAAGGGAGAAAATACCTTATTCATAAGACTTTGAAATGTGGATGGAGCATTGGTGAGGCCAAAAGGCATCACCAAGAATTCATAATGTCCCTCATGGGTGTGAAAATCAATTTTGGGTATATTGCTTTCCTTAAATTGAATTTGGTGGTAACCTGATCATAAATCAAGTTTAGAAAAATATGTGGCTCCATTTAGTTCATCGAGTAGTTCATCAATGACTAGAATAGGAAATTTGTCTTTACTAGTTATTTTTTTGAGAGCACAAAAATCCATGCATAGGCGCCATGATCCATCCTTTTTTCTTACTAGCATGACTGGCCAAGAGTAGGGACTTCTACTAGGTCAAATGACCCCTGCCCTTAGTAGGTCTTGTACTAATTTTTCTATTTTTGTCTTTTGTAAGTATGAATATCGGTAAGGTCCAATATTTGGAGGTTGGTGTCCCATAAGCAATTGAATAGCATGATCATGGCTTCGTTGTGGAGGTAATCCCTCTGGTTCTTTGAATATTTTATCATGTTTCTCTAGGATTTTTTTTAATTCGGGTGCCTCTGGTTGCTCTTCGATGGTGTTTTGCAAGGAAAATAGTTGGGCAACCATGCCTCTTCCTCCTTTTGAAGAATATTTTCCATTCTATGGGAACTTACAATTTGTGTGGGACCTATTTTTAAACCTTGAATTGTGTATGTTTGGTTGTTTTGTATAAATTATATCCATAACTCTTCAAAGTCCAATTGAATTTTATCGAGCGTTCGTAGCCATTGTACTCCAAAAATAATATCACATCCTCCTAATGGTAGTACATACATATCTACTTTCATGTTATATTCCCCCATCGTGAGTTTGATATTCCTACATTTTCCTTTACATGCAATTTTTCCTCTATTTCTAATCATGACTTCAAATTTATTGCAGGGGTATATAAAGCAATTAGCTTGTTTGGCAAAATTGGGGTCTATAAAATTGTGAGTGCTACCAGAGTCTAAGAGCACAATAGGGTTTTGTTTCTTAAAATACCCTTTTACCTTCATTATTTGTGGAATCGAGTATCCTGCTAATGCGTTAAAGGATATTTCTATTTTATCTTCTTGGTTTTCTTCTGTAACCTCAGTTATTACTTCCACTTCTATGTTGTCCTCCTCTTTGGGATTGCAATCAACTATGTCCAAAATATATAATTTCAGTGAGATGCATTTGTGGTTGGGGGTAAACTTTTCATTGTAGTGGAAACATAGGACCTTTTCTCATATTTCTTTTTAGCTCTTCTTGGCTAATTTGTTTAATTGGCATGACCTTATTCAATTTTTGGCTAGTGTAGGTATTTGGTGTTTTTCCTAAAAAACTCTTCCTATTCATATTTGGTTATTGTTCTTCTCTTCTATCCTTTGTGCTAATGCCACTGCATGCATCATATTGATAGGATTTTGTATTTGTACCTCCATTCTAATGCCTTCTTTTAGGCCACTAATGAAACAACTTTGGAAGAATGATGCATCTAGTCATGTTGTAAGGTTCACCAATTTCTCAAATTGTGCTTGGTATTCTCTTACGGTGGAGGTTTGTCATAGTTTAGTGAGGGCTCCTGTGAATTCTTCAAATTTAGTGGGGCAAAATCACAACATTAAGTTTTTTGTGAATTCGGTCCATGTGGGCAGACCTTTTATTTTCTAATACCATTGATACCACTAGGTAGCAATTTTTTCCAAGTGAAATGATGCGATACGGACTATCTGAATCTTCGAAATTTGATATAAGGCAAAATATTGGTCTATCCTATATATCCAATTTGTGGGCTCGCCTCCATAAAATTTTGGAAAATCTAGTTTTGTGGTATGGGGAAGGATTGATGTATGTGGTCCCCCTATTAATTTTTGTTGTGGTGGCATAGTGTTTTGTTGTCTGTTTTGCATGAGCAGAAAATTTTGTTGTACTAAGTCCATGGAATGGGTTGTAGCATCCAATTTAGTGGATATATCTGTATTCTATTTGGTGATGTTTATGGTTAGGTCTACTATTTTGGTAGCAATTTTATCTTCTAAATTGTCCTTCCAAAATTCCATTCCTTGCACCATGTCTCTCATTTCCTTGGAAAACTGTGAGAGTTATTTCATAATTTCTTTCGAAACCTCCTTCGCAATATCCTTCGTTGTGTCTTGATATCATCTTCCCTCAGCCATTTAGGGTATGGTTGGTTTATAAGTGATTTGAATATGCAAAAATTAGTTTTGTCAGAAAAAATGGTTTGTCTCTGTCGCATTTAATTTTGCATACTTGTTGATCTTTGTTCACACCGAATGATATTTTCCTCGCTTGTACTCACTGTTGGGATTTTCTAACTCTGATAATGCATGATGTTGTCCAAAAAAATTTGTATGCTATCTTTGCTGGCGACTGTGGCCTACTGTGTAATAGTTACGTCAGTAATGGTTAGAATGTGTGCTGAAAATAAAACGTTACTGAGTAACGGCCTATCAGTAACTAGAGCGGGGTGGGGAAAAATTTTAGGTCTTTTTAGCTCTGATCCAATTGTTATGAACTTGCAACTTGAAATATGAATTGAATGTAGAAAATAATCATTGTTTGAATAGAATCGTAGTTTGTATTGAAATGTAGAAACCCACAATATAATAAATTAATGTTCTTCGATGATCTTTGGAGCATCCTCCTTGTCCTATTTACATCTATCTAAAAGGTGTGAATGGTGAAGGGATGTGTCCCTTTATAATACAATATAATATATAATATGATTAAGAGTTACTGTAGGAGGGTCCTAACAAAAGCACGCACCTTCCCATAAAATACTAAAAAATGGTATTTATATTTTATTCATCGGGTGCTAAATTTTCCTTGTATATGCACTATCGGGTTGATCAAGCCCTTCAGTGCTTCTTATTTGAAAAATAAGAACAGAATCAACATCCACCCCTAAACCAACAGTTGAGTATTTTATTGTCCAAAGAGACCAATACAAACATTCTTGTGTAGGTTCAGGTTTAGTATTCCCCTCTCTGAATGGGGACTAGCTATTCCTACTATAAGAAAATTCTCCTAGAAGCTTGGAAGGCACAGGTTCATGGATCTTGTGCTTGTTAGGCCTAGGTTTCCCAAGCTGCCTAACAACTGCACAAAGGGTATTGTTCCTACAAAACAAAAACACAACTAAAAAAATAAAACTATGAAAGAATATTGTCTTTGAGACTATGTGGACTAGGTCCACATCGTACTGACTCAAATAAAATTAGAATCAACTGGGGTATCCCCCATGCCTAATTTAGACTCAATCATGTATGCTTCAAACACATGGTATGGATGCAGATGGTTGCCATTGATTATTATTATTATTTTTAAGCGAAAAACCCCTTGCAGGCTGCCTTGGTCTGAGAGACCACGAACAAGGGGTTCTACACCATCAAAGTCACCCGGGAGTCACACCCGACCTTTCCCGCACCAACATTATCAATTGGATTTTGGATACCCAATTCAACTTTTTGGTAGGGTGGATATTTGAACCTAGGACCTCTCTTGGAGGATTTCCCTCTCCTCTCCAACTCACCTACAACATCTGGGTTGGTTGCCATTGATTGTTAAGCTAATGTTGTTTTTGTCTATTATTTTAACTCTTACAAAATTATTGATGACTTCAGTCACTTTATATGGTCCCATACAACGTTGCATGAGCTTGCCCTTCCTTTCCTGAAATCGGGTTTCATAGAGTAATGCCCATTCTCCCACTTTAAGTTGATTTGACCTAGTGTGGCGGTCATGCCACTTGGACCTTTGTTTTTGAATGATCTATGTTTTCTACAGAGCCTCAAGGTGGTATTCATCCAGCTGATTAAGCTATTGAATTCTTTCTTTTTATGCATCATCAAAATTTATATTCAATTCTACAGTAGTCCTAAGTTTTTTTACTTCAAACTCTATAGGCATCATCGTACTTTTCCCATAGACTAACTAAAATGGTTTGAAACCAGTAGTAGTCTTCCAGGTGGTCCTGTAGGCCCACACTACTTATGGTAATCTAGTAGCCCAGTCCTTCCTATGTTTTTGCACTGTCTTTGTCAAGATATTTTTCAACTCTCAGTTGGCCACCTCAACTTGCCCATTCTCCTATAGATGGTAGAAATTGGTTTTATTATGCCTGATTTTGTATTTTTCCATGAGTTATTGGATCATCCTTGAAGTAAACCATGGTCCTTGATCAGTTGTGATCTCCCTTGGGACCCCAAATATTGTAAAAATTCATGAATACAAGAAATTTGCTATAGTTTTCTCCTTTGAATCACACAAAGCCTGTACTTCAACCCACTTTGTCACATAGTCAGTACAAACTAGGATATATCTCTTACCTCCATACTATGGATTAATAGGTCCTACGAAGTCCATCCCCCATTTATAAAATGGTTCAATGTGAACATGTGGTTGGAGTGGCATCTCATATCTGAGAGTAGGTCTACCCATCCTCTGACATTGATCACACTATCTCACATGCTTGGCTGCATCCTTGAATAGGGAAGGTCATTAATAACTAGCCTACAACACTTTATATATAGTCATTTTTCCTATAAAATAGCCACCACAAGGTTCATCATGGCAAGACTTTAGTATTTCAGTTATTTCATACCCATCAACACATCTCATGATTTTATCAAGTTCTATTTTGAATAGGTATCCATAAATCCATGAAAAATCTGCACTTTTCTCAATTAAAGTTTATTTTTCATGAGCTAAAAGTGCAGGGGATACTTTGCCAATGGCTAAATAATTAGCCATATATGTTTACCAAGGTATCTAATCATTTAGAGCAAAAAAATGCTCTTCTGGAAATTGGTCATAAATAGCTGCATAGTCTGGAGGTGTCAACCTAGACAAGAAATCATCTACCACATTATCCTTTCCTAGATTGTCCACTATTGTCACATCAAATTCCTGCAAAAGCAATATCCATATGATAATTCTACCACTGATCCTAGGTTTATTTGTCAAGTATCTAATTTTTGAGTGGTCAGTGTGTACAAATACCTGGTAACCTATAATGTAATGATGCAATTTGTTAAGAGAACGTATTACTGCAAGAAACTCCTCTGTGATAGTATAATTAAGTTCAACACCTATGAGGTTTTTACTAATATAATAGATGGCATAGAAATCATCATTATATTTCTATCCCAATACTGAGCCTATTGCATTGTTAGATGCTTCAACATATATGTGAAAAGATATGGTCCAATTTGGGCCTCTCAGCATTGGAGCAGTAATTAGTTTTTCCTTTAAGGTATTGAATGCTTGTTCACATTCTTCAGTCCAAAGAAACTCTGCATCTTTAGTTAACAATGTGGTAAGAGGTTTAGCAATTTTGCTAAAGTTTGATATAAACCTCCTATAGTAATCCACTAATCCTAGAAAACTATGGATATCATTTTGTGTTTTGGGAGTAGGTAGGGTTTGGATGACTTCTATTTTATTTTTGTCTACTCTGATCCCATATGTAGAAAGTTAATTTCCTAAAAATAGTCCTTCCTGCATAAGCATATAGCATTTCTCATTGTTTAAGGACATTTTAGTTTCCTCACAACGTTTAAGTGTCTTTTTCAGATTTTCTATGATAGTTTCAAAAGTTTCATCATATACAGTAAAATCATCCATGTATACCTCCACAGTCTCTCCAATCATATCTAAAAAAATGCTAATAACTTCCCTCTGAAAGGTGGTATGTGCATTGCATCTACCAAATGGTAAAACTCAGTAAGCAAATATCCTCCATGGACAAGTGAAGGTGGTTTTATCTTGATCTTCCTCCCCTATTTGGATCTGATTGTATCCACTAAACCCATCAAGGAAAGAAAAGTATTTCTTGCCTTCTACGGTATCAAGGACCTGATCTATAAAGGATAAAGGGAAGTGGTCCTTCTTAGTTGCTTTATTCAGTAACCTGTAGTCAACACAAATTCTCTACTTCCCATTCTTGACAATTTCTTTCATGGCTGGGTTCATTCTCCTATGTGGTTGTCTTACTGGTTTAACCTAGTATTCTAGATATATTCTATGAGTACATGTCTTAGGAGCTATTCCTATCATGTCTAAAAACTCCCAAGCAAAGGCATATTAATGTTTTTCCAATGTTTGTTTTATTTTGGTTTATTGTTCAGTTGTCAACTTGTTATCCACATTTAGCATTCTACCAGGTGCAACTTTTATTTGCTAAATATGGTGGTCTTTTCCTCCTACTAATGGCAACTTAGGAGGAGGATAGGAGGGTTCTCCCTAAAAAAGTGATATATCATCCTATCCTCATCATTTTCATCTTCCAACTCCTCAAGCGTCATGACAGGTTGAATTATTGATAGACCACCAATATTTTGATTCTCATCCTCAGGTTCTCCCAACAAATCTATAGACTGTGCAAGTGGATGTATGATCATATTCTTTATATTCTAACCATCTCAAATGGTCATTTTCCCATATCTACAACTTATGTAGGCATCAGCTATTTCCATCCAAGGTCTACCTAAGATTAATGGTATCCACCTAGTCTAGACTTAGATTGAAATACTAAGAAATTTTTTGGATACTCCCATGCATCTACTGTAATAGTTATATCTTCTAGTATTCCATCAGGGAGTACTGTAGATTTGTATACCAACTACAACATAGTTTTAGTGGGCTTCAGATTAGTCAATTTCATTTTTTGCATGGTCTCCTAGGGCATGACATTGATAGCAACCCCCAAATATACTAATGTGTTGGGTAAAACATAGCCTTCTATTTTTATAGTCAGCACAGGACTTCCTGGATCTGATTACTTCTGGATGTAGGTATTCCCTAACATAAGGTTAGATAACTGACCTACCAAACTAATTTATTTAGATGGTTTCCTCCTTGTTTTCTTGAGGCACAACTCTCTTATGGCCTTCCCATAAATATGTATGTCTCTAATAGCCTAAAATAGAGGGATTTTTACTGTTAAGTTTTTTAAACTAGAGAGGATATCAAAATTTGTTTGTATTGGTTTCTTGGGTTCCTACAACCTTTGTGGAAAAGTTGGAACCTCATATTTGTTATGTACAAGTGTTTATTCTTCTTCTACCTCCTCTATAAGGGGTGATTCCCCTTTCTCTATTTCCATTGGTTCATCTTCTTCTACAAGATGAGTGACTTCTACAACTACTTGCTTTATTGACATTATCTGGATAGGATCGCAATATACCTTAATATTATACATAGGGTACATCTAATTTTCCATATAATAGGTTGGCTACTACTTGTTGTTTGGGTTTGTTGTTGGCTATGTTGGTAATTGAGGAGTCCTTGGAGTAGGAAGAGTAGGCAGGATTTGCTGTAGTGGAGCTAGAGTAGTATGTTGTGGATATTAATTCCAAGCATTCTGATTTCTCCACTACTATCTAGGCTACTGGTATTGGTTCCAAGGATAAGGGTTGTAAGGATTTTCTCCTTGGGGAAATGGATTCCAAGGTTGTTGATCATACCAACCCATGTTGGGTGGATGGGCTTGATCGTAGTTTTGGTAATTATTGCCCCTATAGGATGGCATTCCTAATTGCATATTGTTACCTATAGGAGACTATTATTAGTTCCCCCTATTACCCATGAAGTATGCCTCTGCTACTTTAGGTTCCTATTTAGATTTCATTAATTGTGGACACAACTTCATTTTATGATCCTTATTACAAACAACACATACACGAACTTTGTTTTTTGGGCACTCATTTCTAGGGTGTTTGCCTATGCATTTAGGATAGAAGTAGTCCAATGTTACCTCATTCTCTTGCTTATTTCTTTGAATCATAAGAGTGTCCATTTGAAGAGCCAGATATGATAACATCTCTCTCTTAAGGTCCTCTATCATATTGTATATTTCTATTTTAGTGACAGTGGTTGACTTCTTAACATTTCTATGGGTCAACTTACCTTTTCTTCTCAAAACGTTTTGACACAACTACCAAATATCATCAATTTGGTGTTGGTAAATGTATCCCCCAGATATCATGTTTAAATATTCCAAGGATTCATTTGTCAGTCCTTTCATAAAAATTCTTCTTAGGGACCTATCTCCTAGTTTTGAATGGCATGATCTTTGCAAATTGAAGCTAAACCTATCCTAGTATTCTTTCACAAACTCCCCTTCCTTTTGGGTCATGTCTAGGACTTACCCTCTTGCATCTCTTGCTCTACCAAAATCCTGATACTAATCTAGGAAAAGTTTCTTCAACTATTCCCAGGTAGTTATTCGTTTATCCCCCAATTTGATGAACTAGCGCAAAGCTGAATCATCAAGGGTGGAAGAGAATAATTTTAGTTTTTGAGCATCTATGGTGTAATCCACAGATCTGCATAAAAAATCAAATTTAAATAATAAAAGGTCTGGATCTTCTATTGGTAGTCCTCTAAAGGTTGGAAGGTGTGCAGGAGATATATGTTTCATCTTATGATCTCCCCTTGCCTCTCTTATTGGAAAACTAAAACCAATGGATGTTTCCTCTAGATTTTCTACCATTCTACCTACTACTGGAGTTTCTATCTCTGCTTCATTCAAAGCAGCTATCAATGCCTCTAGTTCATTTCTTTTATCCTTCAGAATGATGGATAAGTCAGCATTTGAGATAATTTCATCTAATACTACTTGCTAACATTTCGCATTCAATAGATCTTCCTCAAATTGAACTCTACTTATAGATGACCCTACTCTAAGGTTATGTTGGATTGTTTTAGAAGGATCTCTAGTGGGTGTTCCTACTAATGCACAGGTGGAGATTATGATGGTGAGAGTTCAGTCTCAGGTTTAGGTTCTACTAAAGCAAAAGGATTTTGAGAAACAACTTCTTTGTTTTTGACAAAATGATCATCTGGTCCCCTGGTCTTAGGTGGACACATACAAAGTTTTAGATGAAGGTTTTTGAATAAAATATTCTAAAATACTATAACTATGCTTCCTTTGGAATAAGAAAATACAATGGCTACTCCCCGACAATGGTGTCAAAATGTTGGGCAAAATATTGGTTAGTTTTTCTATAATTCAATTAATTACCTCCATTTAATTGTTAGCCCAGGGTAGATCATAGTCTTGTGAGCAATCGTGCAAAATTTATGCTTATAATTTCTCCTTCGGAGATGAGTCCCTTAGATTATGGTTTGGGGGGTATTTGGTATTCATTGAAGTTTGTATTTAAACCAATAATATCATGCTACATCTAAGAAAATAGGACTAAAAGCATTTAAAATCTAAATTATTACCTTACTAGAAATCATAGAAAATAGGGGAAATAACTAAAAAGTAAATTAATCTATGAAAGTAAATAAAGAAAATAGGGGAAATAGGGAAGAAATTTGTTGTAAGTGGGCCCATGCTTCCAGTACGTTCTTCCCACGATAAACTATCACTGGATGCTTTAGATGGTTTTTACAGGAAAATGCTCAAAGACCTTATTAACAGTTGTAGTAGAAGAAAATTATAAGAAAAGTCTGAGGGGTCCTCTTCATGGGTGGCCTGCATATTTATAAGATATGTAGCTAGCCCTGTTACAATTATCAGGATGAATCATAAAATGATTCGATGTTACAACTACTCGTTTAATTGAAGGAATCGGGTAAAATATTGTGATATTTCATCATATTCTATTTCCATAATATGTCTGATATTTATTTTCCCAATTTACATAATCATTTATGTATCAGCTAGAAAATAGATGATGAGTCATATTTGATGTTGTCCCATGTTGGATTTCAATGTTGGAACTCTTTTTATGCTGGTTGCTGAAGTTTCACTCTATTCTGCTAACCACAAAGTTGTGTTGTAGTTTGGTGTTATTAGAAATCAGGCATCACATCTGAATAAGTCGGGAAGCAGGTGCCTAATGGGAAGTAGGCGACTAACAAAATAGGTGTTTTACAAAAAGTATACGCCTAAGGGGAAGCAGACACCTAATGGGAAGAAGGCACCTAACATAATGTAGGTGCCTAACAGTTAAGTATTGAACGGAATTCAGGCACTTCAAAGTAATTTGGGCACCTGAATTTGTACCTCTTCACTAATATTTTGTAGATATTTTTCCTTCATAAAATTGCAAGTGCTAGGTCCGAGTGGGACCTCAATGAAAACATGCCAAAATGCAAAAATTTCCACTAAATCTACAAAAATTACGCTTAAAGAAAAATATTAGAAAACATGCAAAATAAATTGTTAATTATATATATAATTTCCATAAAACATTTATATCTACAAGAAAATATGTCGCATATTATGGAAAAAGAGTACAAAAAATGAGTAATTTTGTGGCTCATCACATATGTCTATATAAAAGAAGGTTGCTAATGTGATAGACGTGGCACCACATGTAATGATACCCCATTGCCAAGCGGGTTTTATTCAACCCATTGTTGTAATGAGGATCACCCCACGATTTTTGAGACACTAAGAGTTCTAGAGATTCAAGCTCCTGTCTCTTATTTTATTGTATTGGATTTTGGGGATTTTATTTCTAAGTTTGCTCATTTTGTATGGAGCAACATTTTTTTGGATACTTGCTCATTTTGAGGAGGAGCAAGGGAATTTTATTGCTTTGGGATACTTTTTTGGGATACTTACTCATTTTGAGGAAGAGCAACGAAATTATTTTATTGCTTTTGGAGTATTTTTGGGATTTTTTCTTGCTTTGAGGAAGAGCAAGGGATTTTTTTATTGCTTTTGGAGTGCTTTTGGGATACTTTCTCGCTTTGATGAAGAGCAAGGGATCTCTTTTTTTTTTTTTTGAAGGGTGAAGGGGGAGCTTGTCCTTTTTTCAACTCTTAGCATTCTAGACCATGCACATAATTGGATTAGAAGGAGAAACCTTTCAATTTATAGCAATAGTAACTTATGACTTCGTCATTCCTATGCTTCACAATGTTTTAATGTGCTTTGGTGTGCATTGTCCAAGATGAAACTTGATTGACTAGGAACAAATTATGTATCTAAATATTGTCTAAATTTCAATTAAGGTTTTTTGAAACACTAGGAGTAGCTAAGTGATTGAAAGCACCTAGATTTCTCAAACTAGATACTACCAAAAAAATGAAGTGTTATGGGGTTTTATTGCAACTATATTTTTTTGACATGGTTTTGGATGGCAAAATTGAATTAATTCTAGACCATAGGTGCCACTAATTAAGGCAACAAGACTTGGTGAATGAACAATTATCTAACCTAATTGGATTATAATTAATATGGTAAGTAACATGAATGGATGCAAATGATACGAATGTGCAAATGTAATTGAAGTAGAATGTGTGAATACAATGAAAGTAGGATTGTGTGAATGCAATGTTTTAAAAATACAATGTGTATGGAAATGTTCTTTTGTGTATTATTATTATTATTATTTATGTTTTTGAACTGAAATATGACCAAAGGATTTTGGTTCCTTTGGAGCTTTTTGAATTGCATATGACCAAAGGAGTTTTGGTTCCCTTGGAGCCTTTTGAATGGAAACTGACCAAAGGAGTGCCCCCCCTTGGAGCATTTTGAAATGAGATTCGACAAAAGGGGTGAGGTTCCTTTGGGGCCTTTTAAATTGAGTTGACCAAAGAGATACCCTCTTTGGAGCATTTTTTATTGATTTGACCAAAGGGGTGTCCCCTTTGGAGCCTTTTGGATTGAATTGACCAAAGGGATTTGGTTCCCTTGGAGCATTTTTTTTTCTAATTGACCAAATGGGTATCCTCTTTGGAGATTTTTTATGGGTAAGGTGTGATATCTAAAGTATCCTCATTGTGGTGCTAGTGGATACCAAGTATTTGATGAGATGATGTGGGTGGACCGTCTATGGGAAATTCCCCCTTGTCGATAAGATCTTGGATCACATTTTTAAAGGCTTTGCAATAATTTATGTCATGGCCCACTTATCGATGATAGATACAATAATGATCTTCCTTATATGACTTAGGTTTATGATTATTGGGTTTTGCAAGAGGTATGTCAGGTAGAATGATTCTTTTTTCATCCTGTAACTTTTGAAAGATGGTTGACATGGGCTCAGATAGAGGGGTCCAGGTATGGGATTGACGATTTGAAAGATATTAGCCATGTGGATGAGGTTGTTGGGGTTGATGATGTGGGTGATGTTGATGATGTGAGTGATGTTGATGATGTTGATGATAACTCAATTGTAGTTCAATATTTGTGATATGATTCAAAATTTGTTGTAGAATGAACATAGTGTGTTGGTGAAGAAGTGTTTGTTGATGAGGAGATGGTGGAATGATGGTGTGTTGTGTTGATGGAGCACCATACATGTGGTCAATTTGATGTGTTCTTATGGGTGGAGGCAATGACCAAAAGACCAAACTAGCTACATTCAAGTAATTCCTAACTGCATCCATATCCACATATATGATACGATCATCAGATGGTGTGGGTAGCTCACTCCTAGGATTCTCAAGGATGGTGGTATGAGTAGCCATTTGCATAATGTCTATGTCTAAGATAGGGTTACCACTAAAATTCCAGACATTCAGGTTCAAGGATATAGTAGGGGCTACACTAATTTGCCCTACCATCAAAGTGTTAGGGCCTGACACGATTGAGATGGAGGCTCCATGGAAGAAGGAAAATGACTCTGAACTAGAGCTAACCTTTTGGCTTAACCATAGTTTGTTACCCAACATTAAGGCTATGATGAGGTATAAGATGTGAATGTATGTATATGGATGTGTGACAAAAGTACAAAGCAAGACAACACTCAAAGCAAACAAACAAACAATGTTTGTGTTCCTAAGTTTACGTAAATTTTGATTTTTGTTTCTTTTTTTTGGAGGGCTTTTTTTAATTTTATTTTTTGGTTTTTGATAAAAAGGAAAAAGCGATGTGCAAATATTTTGTCTAAAATGAATCTAAGAATTTCACCTAGATACTCTGACACACTAACCCGGTGATAAAGTTTGAGTTGTAAAATTGTTGAAAATATTAAAGTGTTGTGTTGTAATTTATGTCAAAGGTTTAATGTCAAAGGATTGATGTCAAAGAGAGCTTAGCATGGCAGAAATATTCTCCTATGGCTAGATATATGCAAGGCAAGGTTCATCTCAAGGTAAGGAAATTGGCAAAAATATAAGATTATAATATTTATTTCTAAATATTATACACAAGGGACAAAGGTTTGTAAGAGGAAGCAAAGCAAAGGTTCATGAAGTTTGATGATAAAAAGAGCATGATACAAGGTTGGTAAAAAGACAAGTTCATGAGGTTTGATGGTACAATCTTGGCAAAGAAAAGGTTTATGTGGGTTGATGTTAAAAGTTAAGAAGTATAATATTTAAATATTATATTTAAATAATATAAAAAGGTTTTGAAAAGGACAGGGACCAAGGCTTAAAAGACAAAAGGAAAAAGATTTAAAATTAGTGGACCATGGTCTAAAATGACAAGAGGAGAAAGAAGTTTAATTTCAATATACCAAGGCTTAAAAATAACAAACATTATAATATTTTTAATATTATAATGCCAAGTTTTAAAAGGAGGATGGCACCAAAAATAAGTTTGAATTTGAGAGCTAAAGTAGACCAAGGCAAATGAGGGCACACCATGTTATTTGAGCACCGACATAGACTAAGGTAAAGGAAGGCACACCATGATTATTGGAGCACCAACATCATCCAAGTAATGAAGGAAAAAATATATATACCCAAGGTTTTACCTTAGGAAATGACTACTAAATATTGCACATCGATTCCCATTCGATAAGTGAGCGAACGAATGACAAATATAGTAGGGTGTTTTTAGGTGCAGAGTTTAGAATATATTCATCGAAGCATTGAATGATGTCATGCCTACTGGTGTAGCACAGTTGGTCACTGGTCATGTGTTAAGTGTTGGGCAAAGAGGTCTTGGGGTCAAGTCCACTCGATGATGATTTTTGGTGGAAGATCTTTTTTTTGTTTCAAGGTAGAGTTGGTTAAAACACATGGGCCACCTTTTGAGTCACCAAGTCGTGCTAGCATGACCAGTTATTGAGAGCTTTGGAAAGCGCTATCCTATACATTGGTAGAGTTCAAATCATGATAGCACATGATGTAATAACCCTAAATTACCCAACCAAAAATAACCATCATTTTTTTTAACTTACATACGTATGAGAGTCTTTTATATAGTTTTCCATTGAATAAGTAGTCACATGAGTTTCCAAGGCTATGCACCACATAGGAATCAACTTGATAAATTTTTATCCATGTGTATGGGAGTGGCCAGTGTCCCATAATGATTAGCGGGAATTTTCCAATCTGTTTCAACTAGAACACTCATTTTTCTTTTGAAGCTTAACCCCAAGTTAAACTAGTTCCAACCATAGGTATATTTTCAACCTAACCATAGGTGTCATTCAACTTAAACATAGGTTTCTTTCAATATAACCATAGGTATCTTTCAACCTAAATTTAAGCATGTGCCTTGATAACTACTCATTCTTTTCCAATGATATAATATTTTTAGGTGTAGTGCTTAACCAGCCAACCATACCCCATATGGTCTGTTAAGGTAATCATCCAACCGATTCTCATAGGCATATGTTGTCTACCATTTTATCTCATTGACTATTAACCATTTAGATCTCTCATTTGTATAATATTTGATATGTTTATGTTCATCATTTATTTCCACATTTGTACTTACATAAATATAAAGATTTAATCTAACCATTCATAATCAAAACATCCACTTGAGAATTCAAGTAATATATATTAGATCAGGTAAACAATTTATTTTCAGAACATAATACTTCAAAGAGACTTACACTAATTATAGCCTATACAATCAGATATTTGGAAGTTACATTATGAAACCTTTTTCAATGAATCATAAATTCCTACAAGCTATTACATAATTTCTTGTGCATATAGTTCTTAATGTTACAACAATAGCCTCATTGAGTTGAGTACAATAATAACTTCTTCTGGTCTTCAACTCCCTTTCAAGTTCATCAGGTACTTCAGGAATAGTTACTTCAGTCCAGCTAGTACTAGGTGATACCTAACTCAAGATCAGGATAATGCAAATCATGAACATGCATATCTAATCTACAAAATGCCATGCAATAGTAATCCATAGAATGCAAAAAAAAATTCATCAACCAAGCATTAAACACAATTCACGAGTAGAAAATCCCATACTTTCCTATGAATGAAAATTTTCCCATTCCTTTCGTCCCATATTTCATCACACAAGAAACATGCTCTTAAACCTATACTAACTACATCCATTGACATGGCTATGGAGAACCCCCATATGTTCTCGAGAAATGCAACCCATTTACCCTTTCTCCCATATTAGACTATGCCCTCACAATATTCTGTTTCTTAATTTAGCATGCATGATTGCATATACATGATTCTATTTGTACAATGCATTGAAATCATAGTATGGTAAAATGTGCCATTATACATTTTTGCTACCAGGACTCAAGACACATAAGCACCCAGAAGTAACATTTAAACAATATTGTTCATAACATAAAATCACAATGTCAAAATAATCCACTACTAGCATCTTTGCTAGATTTGGCCAAAAACATCCATCATAATCAATCAAAATATCTAAGAGTAAACCAAACTATGTTTACCACATATTTTCAAAAAGGATTATTCCCTTTAATGTAAGTCACTCTAAGTGTCAACCTAGAATTAACTTCTTATATTGTGACATATACATATATATGTAACATTGGATTTCATCAAAAAAAATTGTGTCATATTAATATTTTTCATGACTAGAGATATTCATAGAATCACAACTATTTCAAAACTTAATACCATAAATGGACAAGGTACCCATATAATTTTTCCTTGGGTGAACTTAATTTTTTTATTATTTAATAACAAATCCAAGACCCAAAGTGATCATCACAAAACTTAGGTATATGATTACTATCCACAAACCTTATTACACCTCCAATTTTCATTTCACCACACATACTCTAACTGAAATCTTATCAAACTTCCTTAAAGCATTACTATTGACAAAAAAAATCTTCCCATCGGTTTTAATTTTTACAAGGGAAGGCCTACATTAGGCACAATCGTTTTAGCCTAACGGCTAAGTGCTTAGCACACTACTCAAGGTGGTAGCCTCCCTGAAGCCTTACGGTAACATGGCCTCTAGATCTTGCCTAAAGCATCATGCCTACATGTGTTTCATTCATGCATGGGGAGTTCAAACCCTAAGAAACCAACTGGGTAGTGACAAGGAGTGCAAACTGAGTAATAGTGGGTTTCATCATCAATGGTTATGGTTTGTCATTGTTAGAATTATTATTATTATTTATTTATTTTTATTATTATTATTTTTTATTTTACATAAGTTTTAATTTACACAAAATCAATTTCCTTTCAAGATTTTATAGGACAGTGACTGTGTTTCTTTCGAACAAGATTTGCATCACGTAATCTCTCTCTAAAACCTAACCCAAGTTGAATTGAAAGTCCTTGGCACTCACGAACAGGACTGGGGTTTCAACGTTTTTCCAAAGGATGCATTGCATCCCATTCAAAAGAAATCATCAAGGAATTCCTATCAAAGGCACTGGCCATAGCATCTATATTTTTTTATGACATACCCCCTCTAGATTACAAACGAATCTAAACATCACCAATGACCTTCATATCTACAAGTAAAGTGATTTTTGTTCCTCATCCCACTACCAGATCACTTGGTTTATGATATGGCTACCCAAAATGTACTACACAGGGCAAGAGAGTCCTATAATGGAGCTTGAGCACTCTTATCAAAGGTAAATCTATGCTCAAGATCATAGAACAGGGCTTCTTCAATATAAAACTTGAGATCACTCTGTCTTTAAAACATTCAAGAGGCAGTCTTTTTTTTTACCATAAAGCCTAGACTTAGCCCTTATGCCTACTATACGTAAGTTTTTACCTTACCCATGGATGCTCACATCAATTCATATTCATTTTTTTAAGTTTATTTATAAAATGGTCCATTAAACTCGAATCCTCTAAATTATTTAGAACATTTTTTTATAAAACTAATGCAAACCATGTTTTCAGAAAAGAACCCTCATAAATTGTTGAACAACAAAATTCTTAAGCCCAAATATTTTCTTTATACTCCATTTAAACCTTTATCCCTTACAATAGTAAGGCTACTTCTATATTATCACTTCATTCCTTAATTAAGCATACTCATTATCTATATGGTATTTGGAATTCATAATACGGACCTGGATCTTTCGCTGACTTATTTTAACCCAAGCTCTGGCAAGTCTCCTAGTTCCTTGTCCCACACATGCTTATTTTTTTAAACAAAGTAACGAGGCGAGGAAAACTAAGGTAAATTAGGAGGCCCTTCTAGTTTATGATCCGAGTAAAATTTGAAGAGCACTCCATAGGAACCTCTAGAATTCCAAAACCAATTTGCAAAAAATGTGAGACTTTTGGTTTCTGATCCAATTCTATTGGATAGCATACTCCCTGATATCACTTTGCAAATATCACTCCCTTCATGCCTTCCCAAATGCCTCTATTTATAATGGAACTCACCCTCCCCCCATAACCATTTTTTTGTTATTAAAAATTGTTGAAGATGATCCCATCATAAATTTTATCTAGAAATTGGAGTTATTTTGACTTTGGAAATGAGGTGGTCCAATAACAACCCAACACATACCAATTCTTCAACTAATATTTTCTTCATTGCTAATAAATTAACTTCATTAATCACAATTAACTTGTAACAAATCTAGGGATAAAATAGCACTAGATTTAATGCTTCTTTAATATTGTCCACTAATCAAGATTAACACAAATTAAAGGTCTTAATTAACCAAGTAAACCAATCTTAGCAATTAATTTCTCAACTAACTAAGGATATAAAGAAACATTATAAGTAAATTTCTTAAATACCACTAACAATTTATATTTAGAAAAAAATTATCCTAGTTTAGCCAAGCATACTTTATCTATTTTTATTTCATAATTACCTCTATTAAATAAAACCTTAAGCTATATAATGCAAACACAAAGTAGGGTAAAAATTGGGATGTTACATACTCCCCCCCATAGGCTAATCACAATCCTCTGTATTACGTTCCCAAGGTTAGCCAATTTTATTTCATTCATCACAAAGAACAAATCAAGCATTGAGCTAATATATATTTTTGCAACCACATTCAAATCATGCAATATTTTATGCAAGCTAATCATGCAAACCCCATTTCCACACTATTGTTTTTCTTGTGGTTGGCATTTTTAAGATAGTCAACTATCACCATTCCACTAGGAGACTAGTCTAGGACATCATGGTCCAATAGTGTAGTCATGGTGATGTGAGGGCAAAATTTTGTTTTAATACCCTCTGGATTGTCTTTTTTATCATCCTTTCCCTTTTTCTAGTTCCCTGTTCCTAGTGGTTGAGCAAATCCTTCTTTCAAATGAGAAGAACAACCTCTCCCACCTGACAAGTGTAGTTGTACCTAAAATGCAGTAAACAAACATTAGCAGTATCATGTTCTAAAAAGATAAAGTACTTATACTACATAATTGTGTTTAAGTTTTACATAGTAACATCAAGCATCATCAAAATATAGTCAATCCATACATAGCATAATAAAATCCATCAGTCTACTTAATTTTCATAAGTGTCCATCATGCTATCACAAAGTCTCAATTAATATTAGGTACTACGCAGTGTCTTCAATTTAGTACGGAAAGTATTTTTTCATGTCTTCCACATTTTCCCAGGTGGCATTTTTCTCAGAGTGAAGATCCCATTGAACCTTACATTGCTCCAGGTTTTGTTTCCTCATCTATTTAGTGCAAAACTAAAGAATCTTCATGGGATTTACCTTGATGTATGTTGGTGTATCGCTCCAAATTTTTTGCATCCCTACCTTCAGGCTATAGGATCCACGCCCGGAAGGAGGATGGGAAAAGGATGTCGCGATACCTCGGACTGAGAGGACTTTGCGAAGGTCCCGCCTCTCAAGGGAGGTGTATTTTGGTGATTTTTCGACGGATGGTGGGTTCACCAGGAAACATTTAGCGGCAGTTTCCACGCCTAGGTTTTGGAATGTGTTTGATGAGTTCGTTTTAACCTTAAGCATTCATATCCTAGGTTTGGCCGAATGAATCTAAATTAAAACTACATGAAAATGCAACTTTCATGAATACAACAAACAGATTTGAAAGCAGAAAACAGAGAATTTTACAGAATGACAATGAAAAATACCTGATCCGGATGTCTGCAGAAGATTTTGACGTTTGAAGCAGTCCGGATCGCTTCGTAATCTGACAGAATCGTCTGCAATCTGACAGAATCGTCTGAGACTGACAGAATCGTCTGAGATCTGACGAATTCGTCAGACGAATTCGCCAGAGACCTGCAAGACAGAAAATAGATGCAAAATACAAGAAATTCTATTGTGCTAACAGAGGCAAATTACACCAAATAGCAATATGAATACTGAACAATATTTAAGAACAGAATTTAAAGCCAATTACTGTACTTTAATAGCAGATCATGAACTTAGCATGCAATCTAAGCTAAATGGGTGAACTCCAAATGCAAAATAACATAAAAACTGAATAAATAATCTAATTTACAGAATAAAATGACAGAAACAGAGTTGAGAAAAGCAAACTCCAGGCACTGATTGCCTCGATGTGGGCTATAGTCGAGATCGTCTCGCATCAGTACGAAATCGTCTCGCATTCGACAGGATCGCCTCCGATCTGAACAGGTTCGTCGACGACGATGGATGCTGGCTTCGGCTGAAAAACAATGATGTACCTACAATAAAATCGATGTGGAACTAGTGCAAATGCAAGATTAGGATGTTCTAATGTAGAGGGAATCACTTTGCAGAAAATTTCAGCCAGGGGTTGGGGAGGGAAAATCTTAGAGATTAAATAGGCTTAGGGGGAGTAGGTAGGAGGTTGGAGATCATCCCAATTTGGGAGATCTCCAACGGGGGAGGGTCCCAACGACGCAGACACGCTTCTGCCCAGATTGGAGACCCGTTGGAACAGATTCCAACTATGCAAATTCAGTTTTGCGACAAGATCGTCTGGACGTCCTAGTCCAGACGAAATCGTCAAATCTGGGGCGATATCGTCTGATCGGCGACGATATCGTCAAACGGTCAAAACAACCTCTAAAATTGGCGCGAAAAAGGGGGAAACGGAATACCCGACGGTTAACGGGCGGTTTGGGAGGTTAAATTTGATTTTAAAATTATTTACTAAGGTGAATGTAAATTTTATAATTTTACTGCGCCAATTTTAGGGTGCTACATTTTGCCCCCTCTTTAGCGAATTTTCCGAAGAAAATGCGTTAAAGATGAGTTCTTCTCGATCTACGAGAAAGCAAAAAATTATACCCATTTTTAGGCGACGATTCTTGGTCGAATCGTACGACAGCTTACTATGGTGCCCCCTCCGTGTTTTTACCCAAATCGAACGTTTGAGGTAAAAATGTGGAAAAGCAAAAAATTATTGTTGAATAAAATTAAGAAAAATAGGGTAAAACCCTAATTCATTTTTACTGTTCATTTTCTGGTTTTTAGAGCTCTGAAGCAAAAATGGTGGAGACGACGCACAGATCTGCAGAGGTCCGGCGCGGTCTACGGGTAAGAGCCTAGACTTAGCTAGAACTGATTTAATTTAATTTTTACATGCTTTTTAAGTGATTTTTAGGTGAATTTGGAGCATCGCGGCCGTTTTTGGCCGTCGACGTCATCGGGACGAAATCGTCCCGATTTCGATGAAATCGTCTCAATTTCGTCAATTTCGCCCAAGGGCGAAATCGGCGAAAGGGGGACGATTTCGTCAATCTAGAGACGATTTCGACAAGCGAGATCGGAGACGATTATGCTCAAATTTGGGACGATATCGTCCAATAGTGGGCGATATCATCAATTACATGAAATTGATCTTTAAGTTGCATTATTAATTACTGGAATTGTTATTAATGATTGTTTGTTGTTTTGTTGTTTATGTTGCGAGAGAGGATTACTAAAGAGCAGGGAGTGGAAATATGGAGGTTTGAGAGATGACTTGGCCGCTCTGACACAAGCAGAGCGAGATCTGCTGGCACAGGTCGACTTACAGCATGTGGTAGATCGACCTACCGATGTCCCGGAGGCTACTGGATGACTTGGTCCCAGATCAGATCACCTGGAGGCCATGGAGAGGGCACCCAGGGTGGGCCGAGGATGGACAGGAGCTGGCTCGCATCAAGCGAGTCTGCCGGCTATGGATGGAGAGAGGAGAGGTGGAGCTCCACCGCTATGACCGAGTTTTGAGACAGTTCGGTCTCGAGCAGGGGATCCCATCTCTGAGGGACTACGAGTTTTCTCGGACTGTCCGGGATAACACCACGGTTAGCGGGGCTCCTGACATGCAGCGCTTCTGGAGCCATGACGCAGACGATGCCCCCATCCAGCTAGTGGATGGGGACGACGTGGGGGTCACAGATGGCTACGATGCCTGGTACGTAGGCATCCACCCTCCATGGATGACGAGGGCACAGGGTCCGATCCACGCAGTTGTGCGTCGGATAGGGAGGCGGCGCCAGGCAGCGATAGAGGCGGCCCGGGGTCACGGCGGGAGAGAGCAGAGGAGGCCACAGGCACAGGAGAGGCCGCGGCAGTGGGAGAGGAGGGAGGAGAGACCCCCATCTCCATAGAGAGAGAGGCCACCATCGCCCGATAAGGGCAAGGGCATTGACACAGGAGAGAGCAGCGAGACGGTGACTCTCCGGACGGAGAATATCCATCTCCAGACACAGGTGCAGACTCTGCAGGACGAGGCTGCACGACATCGAGCTGAGGTGACACAGCTCAGAGATGAGATTGCACGCCTCAGGGCACGGGGCGGAGGGGCGAGCACTCAGGAGCTGATGCGGTCGGTTGCTCAGACCGCATTCTACCAGGGGATCTATTTTTAGATGGTGCCCGAGGGCCAGAGGGTACAGCTATCGACTGCTATTGCAGATCCGATCAGGACAGGGTCATCGAGGAGCTCATCCCGATCGACGACGAGGACTCGCAGTACCACACATACTGCGATGGGGCCACCTCGTCCTCCGCAGGGCGGGGGAGGAGATGAGGCTGAGAGCTCTAGGGGCTCTCGAGACACTGCTCGGAGGACATTTGATTGAGTATGCCAAGATATGGATTGTGGCATACCAATCTAGCTGAGATGATGTACATATATTTTTGAGATATATATGATGATATATTTTTGATCATATGACTTGTGTCTTGAGTATGTTTATGATGATTTTATGTTTTGATTGATTGATTTGAAAATTCATGTAATTATGTCGTTGGAAATATTATAATTTGAATGTCATGCTATAAAATTTTAAATGAAATAATCCGATGTAACAAAGTGGTTGTATGTGATGCAATAATTTTGATAAAATAAAAATAAAAGGGGACTTTTAACAATAATTTCAAAGGACATTGTCGCTATTATAGACCATTTCATGGAGTCGCCGCTCACTCGGTCGTCAAGCTAATCCCCGTATAGAAATATTGCGAAAAGTAAAAGAGTGCTTAAGAGACTGTCTTAAGACTTTGTTGTGATAGTGCAAATGATGATGATGATGGTTGGTTTGTTTTCAGACTTTCATGAAAAATATTATGCATGAAATATTTTTAAAATGATTTTTGCTAGGCATAAATTCCTAAGTGTGATAAAATTTGTGAATAATTCCTTAGGAATTATACCATCATTGCAAAGTTAAAGGTTTGACATAATGACATAAAATAGTGAAAAAAATGGGTTTGCTTTTGAAAAGCATAATTTGTGTAAAATGAAGTCATATGGTTTTTATGATTTTTGATAAAATGGGGAATAAAAATTGTTACAATGGTTTGCGCTAGGCATAGAATATGTAGGTATAGACTTATACCATCATCGCGAAAATCCAAAAAAATAGTTTTATTGCATGGTTGATTTTTTGATGAACAGAAAAGATGAAAATGAGGACTTGCGCTAGGCATAAAATTCCAATTTTGGTTTTGAAACTATACCATCGTCGCGAAAGTCAACCAGATATATATGATTTGATTTGTGTAATTTGGAAGAAATTTTTGATTTTTCTAATTCTATAGTTGTCTTTGTGAAAAATAATTGTACTTGATTATTCCAAACAAGTTGCAAAAATAATATTTCAAAGTATTTTGAAGACAAAAGTTAGATTTATAAGGAATCCCATGTGCATATGTGCATTCATTTCCGATCTTGATTTATCCTAATGATAAACAAAATCTCTCAAATACAAATGTGTGTGCAATTGCATTGTTCATTTACCAGTTTTGAGCAAGATACTATGATACAAGTGATTTGAGGAAACCAAATAAATGTTCATTAACCATGATGTAGATGCATATAACCATATTAGACTACTATGTAGGTCGGATTATCAAGAGCTAGCTAATCCATAAGCAGACATAGGTCTGTACAAAAGAAGGTCGCTAATGTGACAGACATATCGCCACGCTAGGAGTTACCCAAGGCCAAGCGAGGTTGGGCACAAACCACCTGTTATGGGGCTTACCTCACAGCTTTCGAATAATTGAGAATTCCAGGGATTCAAGCTCATCAACCCTTCTTTTCTTTTCAAAGGGTAGGGAAAGGGATTTTATTGCTTTCTTGCTTTCTTTTGAACTTTGCTTATTTTTCTTTTTGTATTTCTTTTGCTTGATAATACTTGGAACATTGCTGAAATAACATTTTTCTTTTCTCTTCTTTCTTGAATTTTTCTTCTCTTTTTCTTTGCTAGGGATACTTGCTCGGATTAGTCATAGAGCAAGGGATTTTTATTCTGGGTAGGGGTGAGCTTGTCCTTTTGCCAATTCTCAAAGATTCTAGACCATGTGCATGATAGGATAGCAGGGGAAACTTTTCACTCAAGAAATCAGTTCTACTATGTAGCAAAACATGGAAATTACAAATATAATCATTTTATTGTGAAAAGATGTGCTTGGTTTAGGTAAATAACAAGATCAATTCTCTATGCTCAAACTTTATTTAATTGAAATTTGTGAACTTTGATATAAGAGAGATTAGTAATCATGCCAGATAAAAGCAAGATATTTATTTTTTTGTGAGTGTGCAAGTGAGGGATTCAAAATAAATGCTAATTTATCCAAAATAAGTTGAAACATATAACTGCAATAATTGTAAGAAAATATATATAAACATTTTTGAGAAGTTTTGAGAATGTTGACTCTCTCTTTCTTCTGTATATTGTTTTGGTTTCGAAAGAGTCAAGCATATAGCTGTTTTTAGATTTTTATTTTGATTTTAGTTTTTGAGCAAAAGGAACTTAACTAGTGCTTTAAATAAATGCAATAGATAGTTTTTGAAGATTTTTGGAGATTTATGAATGTTTTTGGTGTTTTTGGATTTTTATAAATTGAAAGAAATACAAGATAATGATTTTAAACAAATATATACATGGATGAAATGACCAAATTTATGCATAGTAACGTTTAAGATGCAAAATATTCATGGGTTCTTTAAGTTCTTTACCATCTAAGGTAGATAATTTATATGCTCCTGATTCAAATTTAGCAGTAATAATGTATGGTCCAAGCCAGTTGGGCTCAAATTTACCTTTAAGGTCCTTAGTTGCATTAGTATTTTTTTGAAGATTTTGAGGATTTTGATTTTTTTGTATTTTGATTTTAATTTATGAATTGAAATTGGTGGTATATACAAGATGATCTATATACACTATACAAGGTTATTTGAGTATAGCATGTCTAAGGTTGCTTCAAAATCAAAGGAGGTTTTGAAGGATAATCTGGTTGAGGTGAAGGTAAGAACAGAAGGTGATGAATAAAAGGTAGTGATAACAAAAGCTTTGTTATAATGTAAAATAATGTAGCAAAAGATTTGACTTTTATATGTGGAAAATTGATCATGTTACAAAATAAAATATCAGAAGGATAAGAAAGTTCTTCATTCTTATCACTATATTCCAAATCTTGATAAGATGGAGAAAGTATATGTGAAAGATGATCATATATGGATGAAGAAAAGTGATGGATAGAAGATAATTGTGACAATAGAGAATGTATAGAACTTGATGTTTCAACCATTAAATATTCTTCAAATGGTGTTGGGTCACCATGTATGGTAACAATTTTATTTGCAATTTCAAACTTCAAACATTGGTGAAGAGTGGAAGGGACAACCTTCATCGTATGAATCCAAGGACTTCTGAGAAGTATGTTGTAAGGTGAAGGACAATATCCTACATAGAATAAAGTATCCAGGATCTTGGATCCAATATTAAGGGGAAGAATTATAGTACCTTGAGCTTCTTGAATTTCATTGTTAAAAGATTTTATAATAACATTTGATTCATTAAGATCTTCTTCCTTTAATTTGAGTTTTTGGAATAATTGATAAGTGCATAAATTAAGAGAGGAGTCATTATCTACCATGATAGTTCTAACAAGTGTTTCTTTACTAGATCCGGTAATGTAAAGATAGGAGTCTTCTTGTGGAGTAGAGGAAGGAATCTCCTCATCATAGAATGAAATATGGTTAACCTCAAGAGGGTTTATACCATTAATTATGTTCTTAGAGAAAATATGATGAGGAACAAATTGTTGGCTAGGTATTTTGAACAAAATTTCCTTATGATAAATTTGTAATACTTCTAAAAGGGATATCTTTGCTTGAGGATTAATCACTTGTTGTTGGTTATCAAAGTGGATTTCAGATTGAGATTTTGATTCTAAAGATGAGCTTTCTATGCTTACATTCCATTTTGGATCATTCTCTAGAGTCAAAGATAGTTTTGAAGGTTGGTCAAATGAGGAATCCATCTCTTGAATATCAGATTGAGTTGATTGAACTTGAGGTTGCTCATTTGTAGTTTTTGTTACAATATTAATAATATCATCATGATGGGACACATTAACATGCAATATTTGATTGGTTTCTTGTTGTTGATAATTGAATAGGGGTTCTTGGGAGATCCCCATGTCTTGATTGATTATTGGTATTTGTTGTGTAGGAGTTTGATTGTTTAATGGAGATTTATAATCAGTTGTAGATTGTAATTCCTTTATATTAAAAAGACCCTTATCAATCAAATCTTGAATTGCACATCTTAAATCTTTACAATTTTGTGTCATATGTCCATCTACTCTATGATATTCACAATGTAGCTCGGGTTTAAACCAATCTGATGTGGTATCAGGTTGTCTTATGGAAGGGAGTTCAATCTTATTTGTGTCAAGTAAATACTTGAGAATTATATCCATTGGTTGATTGAGCTTAGTAAATTTACGTGATGAAGGTTTTTGAGAGGTTTTTGATAAATGCCTTAGGAATTTTGTCATAAAAGGACCTAATGGTTTCTCACCTCTACTTTCTTTATTATGGGTAGAATGATGACAGGAAGATTGCGAAGTAGGAGGTGAGTGCATGGTAGAATTGGAAGAATAAGTATTTTCTTGTTGAAATGGATGTGTTGTATTGAAAGAAGAGTATTGAAAAGGTGGAGGAGGATTATATGTGGATTGATAGACATAATATGGATATATGGGAGAATAGATAATATCGTTATGAAGAGGATTGGCAAAGGGATTGTTTTGTTGGGTTATGGATGAAAAATAAGAAGAGTGTGATGGAGGTGGTGTTGAATAGGGATGAGGTTGGTCATAATCAACAAATGTATTTGGCTGAATTCTTCCAACATTACTGATGGGCTCATATTGATTTGAGTAAAAACTCATGGTTTCTTTAGTACTTCTAAAAGTAATATTTAGCATCTACTATTTAGAATTGAATCTAAAACATATAAACTTGAAATGATGATTTTGTTTTTGTTTTTCTTGTATACATATATATATTTTTTTTGTTTTTGTTTTCAAAAGGTTTATAATGCATTCACGTCGGGTTCACCAAAATGTATCGCTCCAAATTTTTCGCATCCCTACCTTCAGGCTATAGGATCCGCGCCCGGAAGGAGGATGGGAAAAGGATGTCGCGATACCTCGGACTGAGAGGACTTTGCGAAGGTCCCGCCTCTCAAGGGAGGTGTATTTTGGTGATTTTTCGATGGATGGTGGGTTCACCAGGAAACATTTAGCGGCAGTTTCCACGCCTAGGTTTTGGAATGTGTTTGATGAGTTCGTTTTAACCTTAAGCATTCATATCCTAGGTTTGGCCGAATGAATCTAAATTAAAACTACATGAAAATGCAACTTTCATGAATACAACAAACAGATTTGAAAGCAGAAAACAGAGAATTTTACAGAATGACAATGAAAAATACCTGATCCGGATGTCTGTAGAAGATTCTGACGTTTGAAGCAGTCTGGATCGCCTGTAATCTGACAGAATCGTCTGTAATCTGACAGAATCGTCTGAGACTGACAGATTCATCCGAGATCTGACGAATTCGTCAGACGAATTCGCCAGAGACCTGCAAGACAGAAAATAGATGCAAAATACAAGAAATTCTATTGTGCTAACAGAGGCAAATTACACCAAATAGCAATATGAATATTGAACAATATTTAAGAACAGAATTTAAAGCCAATTACTGTACTTTAATAGCAGATCATGAACTTAGCATGCAATCTAAGCTAAATGGGTGAACTCCAAATGCAAAATAACATAAAAACTGAATAAATAATCTAATTTATAGAATAAAATGATAGAAACAGAGTTGAGAAAAGCAAACTCTAGGCACTGATTGCCTCGATGTGGGCTGCAGTCGAGATCGTCTCGCATCAGTACGAAATCGTCTCGCATTCGACAGGATCGCCTCCGATCTGAACAGGTTCGTCGACGACGATGGATGCTGGCTTCGACTGAAAAACAATGATGTACCTGTAATAAAATCGATGTGGAACTAGTGCAAATGCAAGATTAGGATGTTCTAATGTAGAGGGAATCACTTTGCAGAAAATTTCAGCCAGGGGTTGGGGAGGGAAAATCTTAGAGATTAAATAGGCTTAGAGGGAGTAGGTAGGAGGTTGGAGATCATCCCAATTTGGGAGATCTCCAACGAGGGAGGGTCCCAACGGCATAGACACGCTTCTGCCCAGATTGGAGACCCGTTGGAACAGATTCCAACTATGCAAATTCAGTTTTGCGACAAGATCGTCTGGACGTCCTAGTCCAGACGAAATCGTCAAATCTGGGGCGATATCGTCTGATCGGCGACGATATCGTCAAACGGTCAAAACAACCTCTAAAATTGGCACGAAAAAGGGGGAAACGGAATACCCGACGGTTAACGGGCGGTTTGGGAGGTTAAATTTGATTTTAAAATTATTTACTAAGGTGAATGTAAATTTTATAATTTTACTACGCCAATTTTAGGGTGCTACAGTTGGATACATCATCTGCAACTTAGAAACATCCACAACATTAGTGGCATCAAATATATATTTCCTAAATAGGAACACATGGAAATAATTGTAAATCTTTGCCAAGTTAGGTGGCAAGTCGAGTCTGTAAGAAACAAGATTGATCTTTTCCTATATGGTAAATGGTCCTACATATTTGGGATCCAACTTAGTGGACTTAATTATACTTTTCATAGATTTTAATCTCAAGAACACCTTATCTCCTATGAAAAATTCCAAATGAGTCCTTCTCAAGTCTACATATTTTTTTCTGGCGGTCTGAAGCTTCCCTGATCCTCTAACGGATTATCTTTAGTTGCTTCTCCATTTCCTTCAAATATTTTGGTCCAAAAGTGACCTGATCTTCAGGATTACCCCATGATAATGGAGTTCTATACCTACGGACATACAAAGCCTCAAAAAGATCCATATTTAGAGAGGTATGGTACCCATTATTATAGGTAAACTCAATTAGATGTAATAAGTCTTCCCAACAAGACTTATGGTCTATGCAATACATACGTAGCATATCCTCTAATACCTAATTAACTCTCTTAGTCTGCCCATCCTTCTTAGGATGATATATATAACTTCTATTCAGTGAAGTACCAATTTCTTTATGGAGAGCTTGCCAGAATTATGATGTAAAACTTGAGTCCCTATCTAAGATGATCATTTCAAGAAATCCATATAATCTCAAGATGTCCTTAGAAAAACTATTAGCAACAACTACTACATCATCAGTAGTCCTACCAGGATTGAATTGTGCAACTTTGGCTAATTTTTCAACTATTACCATTATGGTATCATGTTGATACCTCGTTTGTGGTAGTCCCACAATAAATTCCATAGATATCACTTGCTATTTTTTATGGGTACATCGTGAGGATGTAGAAGACCAGTAGGATTATGATCTGCTTTCACCTTCTGACATTCTATATACTTAGCCACAAAGTTAGTAATATCCTTCTTCATATTTGACCAATAAAATGTTTTCTTCATATTATCCATCATCTTACCTCCTCCAGGATGATCAGAATAATGGGATCTATGAGCTTCTCTCATGATAAGATTACACAAATCCTTTGTTTTTGGAATAACAATCCATTCATTGAAACATAATAATCTATATTTGAAGCTAAAATCTTGGGCTATCTTTGGGTCCTTCCTTATTTTTTCTTGCACTTCCCTACAATAAGGGTCCTGAAGTTGAGCTCTCTTAACCTGATCCATCAGGTCCACATGACTTCTAGTTAAAGTAGTGATATGCCTTCTTCTTCTTAGTGTGTCTGCCACCTTATTCTCTTTACCTTTTATGTATTCAATCCCAAAGTCATACTCTGCTAAAAATTCAATCCACCTTCTTTGACATGCATTTAGCAATGGTTGAGTGAAAATATACTTCAGACTTTGGTGATTTGTTCTTAATTCAAAGGGTCTTCCTAGCAGGTAATGCCACCAAAATTTTAAGGCATGCACTACTATGGCCAATTCTAAGTCATGTGTGGCATATTTTACTTCATGTCTCTTTAGTTTCCTAGACTCATAAGCCACCACTGCTCCATATTGTGATAGAACACCTCCCAAACCTTCTAAGGAAGCATCGGTACAGACTAAAAAGTCACCTTGAGGATCTGGAATCCTTAACACAGGAGCGGTAGTCAATAATTGTTTTAGCAATTGGAATGTTGTTTCACATTTGTCCATCCATTGGAACGACTTCCCTTTTCTTTGAATATTGGTTATAGGATAGACTATTTTGGCATAATATTTCGCAAACCTCCTATAATACCTAGATAGGCCCATAAAACTTTGAACCTCTATTACATTTGTAGGGGTTGGCCAATCTAAAATATCTTCTATCTTCTTAGGATCAACTGCAATTCCATCTACAGATATGACATGTCCCAAGTAATGTACTTGTGACACATAAAATTCGCATTTGGACAAATTTCCATATAGATGATTTTCCCTCAACACCCTTAGTACTATCCTCAAATGCTTGTCATGCTCCTCCTTGCTATGAGAATAGACCAAGATGTCATCTAAAAATACCAAGACAAACTTGTCCAACTATTTTTTGAACACACTATTCATTAAGTTCATGAAAGCTGTGGGTGCATTTGTTAACCCAAATGGTAAAACTGTGAACTCATAGTGTCCATATCGAGTTTTGAATGTTGTCTTATGTGTATCTTCTTCTTTGATTCTCAACTGGTGGTAACCAGACTTCAAGTCTATCTTTGAGAAGATAGTAGCCCATTTTAGTTGATCAAACAAATCCTCTATCCATGGTAAAGGATATCTATTTTTAACTGTTGCTTTATTCAACATCCTATAATCGATGCATAATCTCAAGGATCCATCCTTCTTCTTGATAAACAAAATTGGTGCACCCCAGGGAGACACACTTGGCTTAATTAGTCCTTTATCCAACAACTCTTGTAGTTGTACTTTCAACTCTTGCATCTCTATAGAGTTCATCTTGTATGGTGCTCTATGTATAGGTTCTGTACCGGGTATTAGATCGATAGTAAAGTCAAATTCTCGCTTAGGGGGCATCTTAGGTATTTCAAATGTAAAGACATCCTTAAAATATTGAAGGATGGGAAATTTCTCAAATATTTCCTCCTTTTTAACCTCCTTTACCTTGACCACGTAAACCAACCCTTTCTTTCTAATCACCTTCTTAAGTTGCATAGAAGGGATTAATATAGGTTTGAATGTCCCTTGTTCACTATACAACCTAATCCTCTTCTCGTTCTCATCAGTGAATTCGACCCATCTCTCCTGAAATTTGACCAAGGCCTTGTGGTCCTTTAACCAATCAACCCCTAAAATTATGTCAAAGGCATGTAATGGAGCTACATAGAATTACCAAGTGATAGAATTTGTGGGTAGGGAGATTTCTATCAAGGGATAATATTGGTCTATGGAGTAGGTCTATCCAGAACCATACTCGACTTTCCACCCTTTTTCCAAAGACTTTGGATTCTCTAGCATGTCCCTGATAAAACTACTAGAGATAAAACTATTCGTAGCACCATTGTCTATCAAAACTCTAACATTTTTGTCAAAAACCTTACCCTGTAAGAGCATAGGGGTCACTTGTCCATCAAGATTCTGATTTCTAGTAGCAACATAAATTCGGTGTCCTTTATCGCTTACCTTTTGGTTAGTTCCTATACGTCATGGATAATTTTTGGCATAGTGAGGTCCCCCACACTCATAGCATCCAACCTTTGAATTCTGAGTCAAACCTTGAACTAATTTTTCCTTACCTTCAGTAGGAGCTGGTTCTACCTGATTCACGGGTTTGGCCTTCTCCATGTTGGTAAAGTTTCTATCCTTAGACTGAAACTTCTTAAATATTTTTTTTGACCCATCATTTCTTTTACCAAACTTAAACCCTTATTTACTCTTTTGATTTGGCTCATTATTCCACTTTCTTTTCTATGGGTTTTGGTAGTTCTTCTTGAATCCTTGGATGGGATTGTTGTTCTTTTTGTGATTGTACTCTGCTTGACAAGCTAGATCATATGCAATTTCCAAATTGGTGGGTTTGAACATGTTGACAGAGATCCTAAGTTGATGATCTAATCCTGAAAGGAATTGATGCACCTTCATTTTATCATCATTTTCATAAGCTAGAATGTACTTAAGGAGTCTAGTGAAGTTCCTATAGTATACATCCACTGACTGCTCCCTTTGCTTTAGCTGAGTAAACTCATCTAGCTTCCTGGCGTAGTATTGCTCAGTAAGGAATCTCTTTCTAAATGCTTTTTCAAACACATCCCACTCACAATGAATTATGTTTATCTTTTTATCCTTGCAGTAAGTTTCCCACCATTCCAACCTAACTTCTATCAAAAGCCCTATGACAAAGACTATCTTTGTGGTTGAGGAGTAATTTCTCATAGAGAAGTAAATTGCTAGTTCATTTAACCATGATTCGATAGAATCTCCACTTTCCTTTCCTAAAAATTTTCTAACCTTAACATGCTTCAGGTCTTTCTCTAATTTGGTATTAATACGAGTTTTAACTACCTGATCAGGGTCATTTGGTTCTTCCATAACTGCTTCAATAGGAGCTTCGGGTGCCCTATTGTTATTTCTTCGAATTTCCTCCCTAAGAACTTCCAAAAAATTGTTCTGTTGTGTCAACTGCTCTCTATAGGTTGACATCTCACCTTGCATATTCTGAACCAGATTTGTGAGATTCTCCATCCCCTCAAGGTTTCCTGAACTCTCTCCCACATGACCCTCTCCAAAATTATCAAGACTAGCTAGCCGAGATCTCCGAGGAGGCATCTTTGCTCCACTACCAAGTTTTGGTGGCATAATCCTTAGTTAAAGAAATGTGTTAGTTCACAATCTTATACCGAAGGCTTATACTAACTAAAGTTTTTTGTTAGCTCTACTAGCTTTACTAAAGTATTTCTCCTTTCTATATGATGACTTAAGTTGAATATCAACATCTTGACTAAGGAAGAATTTTGGTTTAGAGCTTCAAATGGCAAGTACGATCCCCAAAAGAGCATCAAGTACACCGCTTAAGACCCACGTTAGTGGAGGGTTCATCTAGCTCTTCCAATCTGATTCACTAGGGGTTCAACATGGGGGGCAAGACTTGCTCATTTTCTACATCCACACCATTTCTCTATCCTTACTTTACATATCAAATTTAGAGACATCAAATTTAGAGTTTTACGCCTATCTAACCTAGGCTCTGATACCAACTGTAATAACCCCAAATTACCCAACCAAAACTAACCATCATCATCATTTTTTTTACAAACTTACATACGTATGAGAGTCTTTTATATATTTTTCCATTGAATAAGTAGTCACATGAGTTTCCAAGGCTATGCACCACACATGAATCAACTTGATCAGATTTTATCCATGTGTATGGGAGTGGCCAGTGTCCCATAATGATCAGTGAGAATTTTCTAGTCTGTTTCAACTAGAATGCTCATTTTCCTTTTTAAGTTTAACCCTAAGTTAAACTAGTTCCAACCATAGGTATCTTTTCAACCTAACCATAGGTATCATTCAACTTAACCATAGGTATCTTTCAACCTAACCATAGGTATATTTCAACCTAACTTTAAGCGTATGCCTTGATGACTATTCATTATTTTCCAATGATATAATATTTTTAGGTGTAGTGCTTAACCAACCAACCATACCCCATATGGTTTGTTAAGGGAATCATCCAATCGATTCTCATAGGCATATGTTGTCTACCACTTTATCTCATTGACTATTAACTATTTAGATCTCTCATTTGTATAATCTTTGATATGTTTATGTTCATCCTATGTTTCCACATTTGTACTTACAAAATTATAAAGATCTAATTTAACCATTCATACTCAAAGCATCCACTTGAGAATTCAAGTAATATATATTAGATCAGGTAAACAATTTATTTTTAGAACATAATACTTCAAAGAGATTTACACTGATTATAGCCTATACAATCAGATATTTGAAAGTTACATTATGAAACCTTTTTCAATGAATCATAAATTCCTACAAGCTATTACATCATTTCTTTTGCAGAAAGCTCTTAATGTTACAACAATAGCCTCATTGAGTTGAATACAATAACAACTTCTTCTGGTCTTCAACTCTCTTTCAGGTTCATCAGGTACTTCAGGAATAGTTGCCTCAGTCCAACCAGTACTAGGTGATAGGTTACTCGGGATCAAGACAATCCAAATTATGAACATGCATATCTAATCTACAAAATGCCATGCAATAGTAATCCATAGAATGCAAACAATTTTTCAACAACCAAGCATTCAACACAATTCAAGAGTAGGAAATCTCATACTTTCCTAAGAATGAAACTTTTCCCATTCCTTTCATCCCATATTTCATCACACAGGAAACATGCTCTTAAATCTATACTAACTGCATCCATTGACATGGCTATGGAGAACCCCCATATGTTCCCGAGAAATGCAACCTAGTTACCCTTTCTCCCATATTAGACTATGCCATCACAATATTCCATTTCTTAATTTAGCATGCATGATTGCATATACATGATTCTATTTGTACAATGCATTGGAATCATAGTATGGTAAAATGTGCCATTATACATTTTTGTTACCAAGACTCAAGAGACATAAGCACCCAAAAATAACATTTAAACAATCTTGTTCATAACATAAAATCACAATGTCAAAAGAATCCACTACTAGCATCTTTGCTAGATTTGGCCAAAAACATCCATCATAATCAATCAAACTCTCTAAGAGTAGACCAAACTATGTTTACCACATATTTTCAAAAAGGATTATTCCCTTTAATATAAGTCACTCTAAGTTTCAACCTAGAATTAACTTCTTGTATTGTGACATATACATATATATGTAGCATTGGATTTCATCAACAGTTTTGTGTCATATTAATATTGTTCATGACTAGAGATATTCATAGACTCATGAACATTTCAAAACTTTATACCATAAATGGACAAGGTACCCATATAAATTTTCCTTGGGTGAACTTAAACTTTTTTTATTATTTAATAACAAATCCAAGACTCAAAGTGATAATCACAAAACTTAGGTCTATGATTCCTATCCACAAACCTTGTTACACCTCCTTGTTTCATTTCACCACCCATACTCTAACTGAACTCTTATCATACTTCCTTAAAGCATTACTATTGATAGGAAAATTCTTCCCATCAATTTTAATTTTTACAAGGGAAGCCTACATTAGGCCTAGCACTTTAGCCTAATCTAAGCCTTAGCACCTACTCGAGGTAGTAGCCTCCTAAGCATTTCGTACATGGCCCTCATCTTTCTCAAACCTCATGCCTACACATTTTCATTCATGCATGGGGAGCTCAAACCCTAAGCAACCAACCTGGTAGTGACAAGTGGTACAAACTAAGTCATAGATGGGTTTCATCATCAAATATTATGGTTTGTCATTGTTAGAATTATTATTATTATTATTATTTTAATTTCATAAGACCTTTAGGAAATAACCCTAAGTTTTAATTTACCAAAAATCAATGTCGTTTTAGGATTTCATAGGACAACGACTACGTTTCTTTCAAACATGATCTGCATCACGTAAACTCTCTCTAAAACCCAACCCAAGTTGAATTGGAAGTCCCTTGCACTCGTCGAACAGGACCAGGGTTTCAACGTTTGTCTAGAGGATGCATTGCGTCCCATCCGAAGACGTCATTCAAGAAATTTCTAACGAAGGCATCGACCATAGCATCTACATTTTTTTATGACATACCCCCTCTAGATGGTAAATGAATCTAAACATCACCAATGACCTTCATATCTACAAGTAGAGTGATTCTTGTCCCTCATCCCGCAACCAGATCGCTTGGTTTATGACATGGCTACCCAAAACGTACTACACAGGGCATGAGAGTCCTATAATGGAGCTTGAGCACTCTTACCGAAGGTAAACCTACGCTCAAGATCATAGAATAGGGCTTCTTAAATATAAAACTTGAGATCACTCTATCTTTAACACATTCAAGAGTCACTCTTTTTTTTTACCATAAAGCCTAGACTTAGCCCTTGTGCCTACTATACGTAAGCTTCTACCTTACCCATGCATGCTCACATCAAGTCATATTCATTTTCGTGAGTTTCTTTATAAAATGGTTCATTAAACTCGAATCCTCTAAATTATTTAGAAGAACATTTTTTTATAAAGCTAATGCAAACCATGTTTTTAGACAAGAACCCTCATAAATTGTAGAACAACAAACTTCTTAAACTCAAAGCTTTTCTTTATACTCCATTAAACCCTTTATCCCTTACAATAGTAAGGCTACTTCTATATTATCTCTTCATTCCTTAATCAAGCATACTTATTATCTATAGGGTATCTGGAATTCATAATCCTGACCTGGATCTTTCGTTGACTTCCTTTGACCCAAGCTCTGGCAAGTCTCCCAGTTCTTTGTCCCACATGCTACTTTTTTTTTCAAACAAAGTAACGAGGTGAGGAAAACTAAGGTAAATCATGAGGCCCTTCTAGTTTTTGATCCGAGTAAAACCCAGAGAGCATACTCCCTAGGAACCTCTAGATTTCCAAAACCAATTTGCAAAAAATGCGAGACTTTTGGTTTCTGATCCAATTCTATTGGAGAGCATACTCCCTGATCTCACTCCACAAATATCGCTCTCTCATGCCTTCCCAAATGCCTCTATTTATAATGGAACTCACCCTCCCCCCATAACCATTTTTTTATTATTAAAAATTGTTGAAGATGAGCCCATCATAAATGTTATCTAGAAATTGGAGTTATTTTGACTTTGAAAATGAGGTGGTCCAATCACAACCCAACACATACCAATTCTTCAACTAATATTTTCTTCATTGCTAAGAAACTAATTAATTAACTTAATTAATCACAATTAACTTGTAACTAATCTAGGGACAAAATAGCACTAGATTTAATGCTTCTTTAATGTTGTCCACTAATCAAGCTTAACACAAATTAAAGATCTTAATTAACCAAGTAAACCAATCTTAGCAATTAATTTCTCAACTAACTAAGGAGACAAAGAAACATTCCAAGTAAATGCCTTAAATGCCACTAACAATTTATATTTAGCAACAAATTCTCCTAGTTTAGCCAAGCATACTTTATCTATTTTTATTTCATAATTACCTCTATGAAATCAAACCTTAAGCTATATAATGCAAACACAAAGTAGGGTAAAAATTGGGATGTTACACATGAGAGGTATTTTGTTTTTAGCGTAAAAAATAGAGGCATAACGTTTGATTAATTAATTTTGTAAGGTGCAAAGGTGGTTGATAGCAATATTTCTTTTGAGTGTATTATTGAGTATATTGTTGTGTATGCATAGGAGTAATAAGGGTGTGAAAGGATTAGCACATGTGTTAATTATCTTAGAGGGAGTCATAAGGTGTATATAGGTTGTCTTATTTGTGTAATATTTACATGAAATAAAAGTGACATCTAGGTGTTTTTGGTAATGGTTGAGAGTTGAAATATTGCTTTCTAGAAAGGAGAGAAAAGGGTGTATTTGAATTCATTATACTTTGTAATTTTTGCATATCATAAGAAAAAGGTTTAAGGATTCTACAAGTTGAATTTTTATGAAGATAAAAGAAAATAATAGAGTATTATTTTCATCCTTACTAAGCATATCTTTTGAGGAGCTTTTTCACGAGGATGACTTGAGGAGTGTTTTGCTATCTAACCCTTGAATTGGCACAAGAAAGATAAGTTGTTTTTGAGATAGGTTTTTGAGGGCACATATTCATCAAGCATTTTGAGGTATGGTGGTTTAACTCTTTCTCTAGGTGGTTGTGCTTAAAGGAAGTAAATTTTGGGTGGATATAAAAGGATTCATTAGTATGTATTGTTGGAAATATTTGAGCTAGGGTTTGAGAACAAATTGTGCATCATTGATTAGTGAAATTGGAAACACTTGTGCTAGGGTTTTTGAGAACAAATTATGCATTCTTGTTGAAAGAATTTACAAAGAATTTAGGCATTGATGTGAGTGACATTGAATGTGAATGGGCAAGTGTTAGAGACAAGTTTTGTGAAGCAATTTGTGCATTATTGTGTTTGATCATTGAGAGCGAATTTGCAAGGAACATAAACTAGTTTTGTGAAGAAAAGTTATACACTAGCTTGATTTCATGTGAAAGGAATTTGCAAGAAGTAGAGATCTAATTTGATGAATGTGAGATATGTGAATGTGAAGAACATATTGGGTATTTGATAGTACATATCATTCTCTATATGTTCAAGATGTTAAATGAATTCTGGGTAGAATATGTCTAAACTACTTTAGTCAAGGAAAGCACTTTTGGGAAAGATATATGAAATTGTTTGTATGCAAGAATTGGGAATGTTATGAGCAGATTTGAGTATGTGTTATGAGCAGTTTTGAGCATGTGTTAGACCAGAGTTAAGCAGAGACAGATAATATTTGATCAAGTCTTGTGAGAAGACTTAAAGAAGGTTTAAGGCAGATTTGAGAAAGTATTATGAGAAGACTTGAAGTAGGTTTGACGTAGATTTGAGCAAATCTTGTGAGAAGACTTGAAGTAAATTTGGGATTGAGTTGATACAAATTTATGCATGTAATGTGTACAGATTTGGGACAGAGTTATGAAATATTTATGCATGTAATGTGTGCAGATTTGGAACAGAGTTATGAAATATTTGTGCATGTAATATGTGCAGATTTGGGACAGATTTGAAACATATTTGTGCATGTAATGTGTGTAGATTTGAGGCAGAGTTGAGAAAAATTTGTGCATGTAATGTGTGCAAATTTGGGATAGATTTGAGAGTAGATTTATGAGCAGACCTAAGTAAGCCTTGTGATTAGGCTTTAAGCAAAATTTAGCAGAGTTGTGTACTAGCTTTGAAGGTGACCAGAGTAGAGGGGATAGAGTTCCCTTGTGGATAAAGTTCCACTAACTAGAGCAGTAAGGGGATAGATTCCACAAACCAAAGCAAAGGAGAGAAGTATTGTATCGCTCCAATTTTTTTGCATCCTTACCTTCAGGCTATAGGATCCGCACCCAAAAGGGGGATGCGAGAAGGATGGGATGATACCTCGGACTGAGAGGTCCTTTGAAGGTCACACCTCTCGAGGGAGGGGTATAAGGGTGAATTTTTGATAGATGGTGGGTTCACTAGGAAACTTTTGAGTGGAAGTTTCCACACCTAGGTTGAGAGTAGGTTTGATGTGTTCATTTTATAATTTAATTATTCAAATCCTAGGTTTGGACAAGATGAAACTAAGCTATTCTATATTCCAATGTTGATTTATATGAATATAGAAATTATAGTAAATTTACCTAAATAATAGATCTAGATAGTAATTAAAATAAATGCATTAGTTTAATAATTTTTTTTGACTTTAGCATGCATCTATGCTAAATGAGGTGAACTCTAGGATGCAGGAATAGAATAAACAAAATTAATGCAAAAAGAAATGAAGAGAGAATATAAAGAAATACAAACTCCAAGTTCTGATTGCCCCCAATCTGGACTACAGTCGAGATCACCTTTGATCATATGAGATCATCACCGATCTATGATAGGATCGTCCAAAATCATCTGGAATCACCTGCGATGATCCGAGATTGCTTTGACTGAAAAATAGTAAAATCCTTGCAAGAAAAATTGAAATACGTAATGCAAACGAAGGTGCGAAGGTATTCTAATGCATAAGAAACTAAAGTTGCAAAGAAATCAGTCATCCAGGGGGTTCAAGGGGATAAACTGAGAAAATCCCAATTTATATAGGATTAGGGAGAGTTTAGGAGTTGGAGATCATCCTAATTTGGGAGATCTCCAATGGGGAAGACTCTAACTACGCAGACACGCTTTCTACCCAAGTTAGAGAAGTTATTGAAATAGAAGCTAATTATGAAAATTTGGTTTTGGGACGAAATCGTGTGGACATTTTGTTTTAGACGAATTCGTCAGAGCTGGGATGATTTCGTCTGATCGTCGATGATATCGTCCAACGGTAAAAAAAATCCTAAAAATGGCATGGAAAATGAGGAAAGCGGGTAATGGGCATGTAACGGGCTGTTTGGGTTAAAATTCAAATTTTTATCTTTTTACTAATGTTTAACTGTGCCAATTTTAGGGTGCTACATTTTGCCCCCTCTTTAGTGAATTTTTCGAAGAAAATGCGTTAAAGATGAGTTTTTCTCATTTTACAAGAAAGAAAAAATTTACTCCATTTTTAGATGATGATTCTAGGTCGAATCGTATGACTGCTTACTATGGTGCCCCCTCCATGTTTTTACCCAAATCGAACGTTTGAGGTAAAAGCGTGGAAAAGCAAAATTAAAAAAATGTTGTTGATTTTAAATAAAATTAAGAAAATAGGGTAAAACCCTAATTCATTTTTATTGTTTATTTTTACTGGTTTAGAGCTCTGTAGAAAAAATGGTTTAGACAGCACACCGATCAATAGAGGTTCAGTGCGGGCTACAGGTAAGGATATAATCCTAGTGAATTATGTTTTAATTTGTTTTGTGTAATTTTTTATTTAAATTTTAACTATTTTGGGGCATCATGGCCGTTTTTAGGCCATCGACGATGTTAGGATGAAATTGTCCCTATTTCATTGAAATCATCCCTAGATCATCGATTTTGTCTAAGGGCAAAATCGACGAACTAGAGGCGATCCCCAAGTTGCGAAATCGAAGACGATTTCATCCTATAAAGGACAATTTTGCCTAATTTAGGACGATATCATCCAATGGTGGACGATATTATCATTGTTATGAAATTAAGCTTGTTTGAATTGCATTTAATGATTGGTTTATTAATGAATTTTGTTGTTTTATTATTTTGTTTTGCAGAAGGGATTACTAAAGAGTTGAGAGTGGAAATACGATGGGCTAAGAGATGACATAGCCACACTCGACTAGGAGGAGCGTGACTGACTAGCACAGGCCAGTTTGCAGCATGTGGTAGAGATGCCACAAGTACCGACGGACATGGGGCTACTGATAGCCCTAGTAGAGAGGTGGTATCCGGGGTCGTCCTGCTTCCGATTACCGATAGGGGATATGGCTCCCACACTAGAGGACATATGGAGGATCTTGAGGATCCCCATATAGGGACGGTTGATGAATCCTATGGCCAATCAAGTTCAGGCGATGATGAGGCTGAGCGAAGACCCGAGCTTCACCATAGAGAAGGGCAAAGTGAACATCGAGTCATTGAGGTAGATGCCTAGGGCATATAGGTTGACTCGGGTGTTGGTTGGGATAGTGGGTGGCTTATTTTTATGCCACCAAAGTGGGTGCATATTACCCTAACTCATTTTAGATGTGGTTTGTGACATGATAGACCACGAATATAGATATGGATGGGGTAGCTTTGTACTGTGCCGCTTGTATAGGATCCTGCACGGGGTCGTATACAAGGGAGGTCGATGTCTAGTTGTGACATCACTACTATAGGTTTGGTTCTGGGAGCACATCACGGTGTGAAGGCCGATAGGGATCCCACTGACAGGGGTTGATCGAGAGAGGCCCTAGGTTTTCTACTGGTGGTTACAAAGGGGGTCACAAAGGTGGATAGATCTACTGATGTCATGGAGGTTGATGGATGACCTCATCTCAGACCAGATCACCTAGAGGCCATGGAAAGATCATCTAGGGTGGGCAGAGGATGGGTAGGATCTAGCTCGCATCAGGCAAGTCTGTTGGCTGAGGATGGACTAGGAAGAGGTAGAGCTCCACCGCTATGATCGAGTTTTGTGGTAGTTTGATCTTTAGTAGGGGATCCTTTCTCTTAAGGATTATGAGTACTCCCAGACTGTCTGGGATAGTACCACACTAAGCGGGGCTCCAGACATGCAGCGGTTCTAGATTCAAGATGTAGATGATGCCCCCATCCAACCAGTATATGGTGATGATTCTAGGGTTGTCAACGGATATGATGTCTGGTACATAGGCATCTGCCTTCCTCGGATGATGATGACACAGGTTCTAGTGCACACCATGGTGCGATGAATGTGTAGGCAGTTTCAGGCTACTATTGAGGCAGTGTGAGGTCACGGCGGGAGAGATTAGAGACAATCTTCATAGGAGAGACGCCAAAGGATGGCATAGGCTCCATAGAGGCTATAGCAGATAGGGAGGAGGGAGGATAGATTTCCTTCTTAGCAAGGAGAGAGGCCACCATCGTCCGATAAGGGCAAGGGTGTCAAGGTGGGGGAGAGCAACAAAATGGCAGCTCTCCGGGCTCAGGTGCAGACTCTACAGGATGAGGCTACACATCTTAGGGCTCAGAGTGGAGGGGCGATCACTTGGGATATGGCATGGGCTATTGCTCATATCATGTTCTACCAGGGGTTGTACTATCATGTGGTTCCATAGGGGCAGAGGATACCATTACCAGCCCCCATTGCAGAGCCGGTCATGATGGGATCATCGAGTACATCCTCACGATCAACGGTGAGGACCCAAGACATAGCCCAAACCCCTATGGGACCACCTCCTCCACCTCAGGGCAGGGGAGGAGATGAGGCTGAGAGCTCGAGGGCTTCTTGAGGCTAGCTGCTATAGACTATAGATTGTATTATTATTACTTTTTTAGGGTTGAGTATGCCAGGGTATTGATTGTGGCATACCAATCTAGATGATGTACATAATTGATTGATATATATAGATTGTCTTTTTGATGATATGACTTGTGTATATGTTGTATGATGCTTTAATTTTGAATTTTTTGATTGATTATTCATGTAATTATGCCATTGGAAATAAATTATAATGTTATGTCATGCCATAAAATTGTAAATGAAATAATCTGATGTGAATAAAATGGTTGTTTTGTGGTGTGATTTGATGAAAATAAAAGGGACGTCTAACAATAATTTCATAGGACATTGTTGTTGTTATAGACCATTTCATGGAGTCACCGCTCACTAGGTCGTCAAGCTAGTCCCAGTATAGAAATATTGTTAAAATTAAAAGGGTGCTTAAGAGACTGTCTTAAGACTTTTGTGTTGTAATGATGAAAAATGATGATGGTGATGATTTGTTTTCAAATTTTCATAAAAAATATTATGCATGACATTAAAGAAATATGATTTTTTGCTAGGCATAAATTCCTAAGTGTGAAATTTTTTTGAATAAGTCCCTAGGAACTATACCATCATTGCAAAATTGAATGTTTGACATAATGACATGAAATAGAAAAATTTTGCGTTCTTTTTAAAGCTCAATTGGGTAACATAATGATGTAAGCCATATGTTTTTATGAATTTAAAATGAATGGGAAATAAAATGAGAACAATGGTTTGCGCTAGGCAGAGAATTATAGGTATAGACTTTACCATCATCGCAAAATCCAAAAAAAAGAATTTGATATTTTAGTTTTATTGCATGATTGATTTTTTGGTTTTGAGATAAACAACAAAAAATAATAATATATAAACATGACTTTATTTTGCAAGGTTTTTGAAGATGTGAAAAAAAAAATTGTTTGTTGGAAAGACATATATTTAATTGTTTTTATGCTAAGCAAATGTTCTTAAATAAGAAGATGAAATGATTTGAAAAGAATTGCAGAGATATTTTAAATTATCTTAAAGACAAAAATGTAGATTTATAAGGAACCCTCATGTGCAAATGTGAGTTCATTACCGATCTTGATTTATCATAATGATACAAAAATATCTCAAATACAAATGTGTGTGCAATTTTATTGTTCATTCATCAATTTTGAGCAAGAGAATTTGATACAAGTAATTTGAATTAACCAAATAAGGGTTCATTGACCATGATTTATATGCATGTAACCATACCAGACTACTATGTAAGTCAGGTCATCAACAGCTAGCTAATCAATAATCCGACATAGGTCTGTACAAAAGAAGGTCGCTAATGTGATAGACATATCACCACACTAGGAATTACCCAAGGCCAAGCGGGTTGGGCACAAACCACCTGTTATGGGGCTTACCTCATAGTTTTCGAATAATTGAGAATTCCAGGGATTCAAGTTCATTCACCCTTCTTTTCTTTTCAAGGGGTAGGGAAAATGATTTTATTACTTTTTGCTTTTCTTTTCTCGTTTGCTTCTTTTCTCTTTTTTTTTGTTTGTATTTTTGCTTGGAACTGAGACAATGCTGAAATATTGTTGCGATGGTACAAAATAATATTTTTCTTTTTCTCATTTGCTTTGAATTTTTCTTTTGCTTCCTATACTAGGGATACTTTCTCGGATTGGCTGTAGAGCAAGGGATTTTTATTCTGGGTAGGGGTGAGCTTGTCCTTTTGTCAATTCTCAAAGATTCTAGACCATGTGCATGATAGGATAGCAGGGAAAAATTTTCGCTCAAGAAACCACTTCTACTATGTAGCATCATATCAAATTTGCAATGAAATCATTTTAATGTGAAGAGATGTACTTGGTTCAAGGAAATAACAAGATCAGTTCTTCTATGCTCAAAAATTTATTTAATTCAACTGTGGACTTTGATATAAGAGAGATTAATAATCATACCAAATAAAATCAAGATATTTATGCATGTGAGTGTGAAAGTGTGGGATTCCAAATAAATGCTAATTTATCCAAAATAATTGAAAATATAACTGCAATACTTCAAGAATTGACAGGTACAAAAATAAAAAATGTTTTGAAGATTTTGATGATTTTGAAGTTTTTATATTTTTATTTTGATTTATGAATTGAAAGAATAAATACTGTTACTATTTTTGAAAAAAAAATTATATGGATGACGAAAATGAAACAATATGCAAAATAAAAATATATACAAATGATGAAATGACCAAATGTTATGCATAATAATGCTTAAGATGCATAATTTTCATAGGTTCTTTAAGATATTTACCATCTAAGGTAGCTAATTGGTATGCTCCCGATCCAAATTTAGTAGTGATGATATATGGTCCAATCCAGTTGGGCTCAAATTTACCTTTAAGGTCTTTAGTTGCATTAGTATTTCTTTGATTTTCTTTTAAGACAAGATCACCGATATCAAAGGATCGATGATGAACTTTCTTGAGGTATGCTCGCTTGAGATTGTTTTGGTAGGCATGAAGATGCTCCAAAGCATTGATGCACTTCTCATCTAAGAGCTCTAGCTGAATAAATCTGCCAGCATGATATTCATCTCCTACTTTAGTATCTTGAAGTAGTAGAGCCAAAGAAGGAACTTCTAATTCAAATGGAAAAATAGCTTCAACACCATAAACCAAAACAAAAGGTGAAGTACTTGTGGGGGTGTGAACGCTAGTTCGATAAGCCCACAAAGCAGGATATAATTGGATGTGCCAATCTCGACCAGATTTATTGACCAATATTTTGAGGATTTTGATTAATGTTTTATTATATGCTTCGACTTGGCCATTACCCTAAGGATAATAGGGAGTGGACCAATGATGTTGAATTTTATATTTTTGACATAATTTTTTGACATCTTTATTTTTGAAACAAGTTCCATTATCTGAGATGAGATTTGCAATAATTTCGATCCTACAAATAATTTGATTAAAAATAAATTTAGAAACTTGGGTTCCAGTGCAAGAAGCTAAGGGCATAGCTTCAACCCACTTCATGTAATACTCGGTGGTGGTTATGATAAATTTGTGTCCATCAGATGACACAGGGTTGATTTTTCCAATGATGTCTAAGCCCCATTTTGAAAAGGGCCAAGGAGATGAAATAGTCTACAATTCTTGTGTAGGCGCATGGACAAGGTCAGCATGTTTCTGGCACTTGTCGCAATGATGCACATAATCATGTGCATCATTCTCCATGGTAGGCCAAAAATATCCTATCCTAAGGAGCTTCTTAGCAATGGCACTACCACTAAAATGTCCCCCACAAGATCCATTGTGGGCTTCACTCAAAGCTGATCTAGATTCTTCTAGATTCAAACATCTCAAGTAGGATGCCTTCAAATGATCTCCAATACAAGGTATTACCAATAATCATGAAGCGACTTACTCATCTACATAATAAACGGTGCTAGTTTCTATTACAACCTTCAAGAAAGGTCCCATTTTGAAAAAAGTTAAATATATCAGTGTACCATGGTTCAGGAGTAGTTTCGTTGATTAAAAACACATCCAAAGTTTCTAAGCATGATTTATTTGAAGTGGTTTCCTGGAGTCCGTGAATAATTATGGTAGCATATTCGTCATCTAACTCCAAGGGCAAAAGAGATGCAGCTATAGCCATAGCGCCAGTCGCACAGTTACTAGTTTGAGGAATAGCTTTCAAGGTAACTTGATCAAATAAAGATAATAATTGTAATACATATGCTTTATATGGATGTAATTTATCATCTCTTATCTGATAAAAATCATTGATTTGATTTATGACAAGTTGAGAATCATCGAAAACCAATAGATTTTTAATTTTTAGTGCCAAGGTAGCTCGTAATCCAAGGATGAGAGCCTCATATTCAGCAGTATTATTAGTGCAAGAAAAAATTAATTTAAAGGACAGAGGTATAAGATGTTTCTACGGAGATATTAAAATAATACCTGCACCAGTACCACTCATGCATCGGGCTCTGTCAAAGTATAGGTACCATTGTTCTGGATGGTCTGCCTCTAGTTTAAGGCATTCATCAGGAAACTCAATGATGAGGGGATGGGTAGACTCTAAAGGTGCAACAACTAATTGATCTTATATGATTTGACCTTTAACAGACTTTTGTACTATAAACATGAGTTCAAACTCGCTTAGCGCAAGAACCCACTTTGTTATGTGACCAGATAAATAAGGTCAACTTATCAGATATCTCAAAGGGTCAAATTTAGCAATAACATACATTTTCTGACTGAGCATATAATGGCATAATTTCTTTGTAGAAAATATGACTGTGAGACATAACTTCTCTAATACTGTATAGCGAGTTTCATAATTGATTAAGGTTCTACTAATGTAATAATTAGTACGTTCTTTCTTCTCATCGTCAAGTTGAGCTAACATAGCTCCTAAGGCAAAATCTAAAGCAGAAATGTACAAGATAAATGGACGATCAAATCTAGGTGGTGAAGGCACTGGTGGTTTAAGAAGATATTGTTTTAGGAGTTCAAATGCTTCCTGACATTCATCGTCCCAATGAAAAGAGACCTCTTTCTTAAGAAGCTTAAGAAAGGGTCATGTTTTGTTCGCCAACTTATCGATGAAGCGATGAATAGCTTGAAGCTTACCTTGTAAACTTCGTAATTCGGATATATTTGTGGGTGTGGGCATATCAATGATAGTCATGATCTTGAGAGGGTCAATTTCAATGCCACGTAAAGAAACTATAACCCCCAATAATTTACCAGACTTAACTCCGAATATACATTTGGCTAGATTCAATCGGATAAGATATTCCCTTAATCGATCAAATACTTTTCTCAAGTCATCTAAATGATCATCTTATTTGATGGAACGAGCTATAATATCATCTACATAATCATGTAGAATATCATGCATCATATCATGAAAGATATAAGTCATGGCTCGTTGATATGTTGCACCTGCATTCTTCAAACTGAATGGCATCACTTTCCAACAAAAGGTTCCCCAAGGGGTAATAAAGGATATTTTAGCCTGATCTTCAGGAGCTATTCTGATCTGATTATAACCAGATAATCCATCCATTAGGGATATCATTCCACTCCCAGCAGTAAAATCAATGATCTGATCCATTTTGTGAAGAGTAAAATCGTCTTTAGGGCATGCAGCATTAATATCTCTAAAGTCTGTGCAAACCCTAACTTTGGTATCTTCTTTCTTAGTTATTGGAACTACATTCGATATCCATTCAGCATAATCAATGGCTTGTATAAAAATAACCTTCAAGAGTTTTTCTAATTACCCTTTGACTAGTAAGGCCACTTTAGGATGCATTTTTCTAAGTTTTTTTTTAACAGGTTTAGCATCCGGATGGACTACTAGGTGATGCATAACTACAAAAGGGTCTAATCCTAGCATATATTCATATGTCCAAGCAAAAATGTATTCATATTATTTAAGGAATGAAATGTATTTGTCTTGTTTTTCTTGACTCAATTCTAATCCAATGTTGATTACGTGAGGGTTATCTTTGGTTCCAATGTTAATTTTTATGACGTTTTCGACTTCCATGTGTAAATCTCTCTCAAAATTAGGTGGGGGGGTGAAACACCCAATTCTTGTAATTCTTCTAATGTTAGCTTGGATAATTTGTCTTGAGGATTCGTGGCCTCAAACTAGGCTATACTAGGTATAGAGCCATCGAAATAAAATCCATTATGTAACAATTCCTCAACGGAGACATCATGGAAGATATCTCCCTCCAACTCATCGTCGAATTCAGCAATCATATCAGGGTAAGCTATGGATAGCATATTACATGTAAATGGGTTATTCATTAAATGCAAAGTATCGCGTTTATCCAAATAATCATGGTAACATATGATATGGTCATCATCCTCGAATGGGAAGGGCTGACCTTTACTAGGAAATAGGCCCACACCACATCGGGCAGGCCATGGTTCTACCTGAAAAGGTTCTTTCATATCATTCTATAAAGGTCCCAAACCTTTCCCTTTATATCTCAATTTAAGAATTATAGGCTTAGCTTTAATATACTCATTAATAAAATAACATCGAGCATATCCATCATAATGTGTCTTGATGTTTCTAGGTATTCTTCCCCAGTCATATCCCTTATAAATAAAAGCACAGCTTTCGACTTGGTAAATACTTCCCATAGGTTGTGGGAGGCCCAAAGTACAAGGAGAGGATGGCAAATTATTTAAAATAAGGGAATTTTGCATAGCAACGTTTTATTTCTATGATATAAGAATTTTAGATAAATCGGGTAAGAGCTCATCAGTAAGAGCGTAGGAGGTAGAAGGAACATTTCCTATTTCTTCGGATGCAAAAAATATGCCTCTGGTAGGTTTAGATGTTGTAGATATGTCTATGGATGGATCTATAGGTATGGAAGTTATAGGAGTAAAACAAGAAGTATTGGTTGTGGGTTTAGGATCTTTTTGAGGTCCTAATGTGGTTTTTTTGGAAGATGGTTGAACTATATGTAGAGGTGTAGTTGGTGGGGAAAAAGTAGATGATGTTATGAGTGTGTGTTTCACATGTTTAGGCGGATGATTAGAATCAGGATGTGTGGATGATAGAGCAGGGCAAAATTGAACTCCAACAGGTTCTGCCAAATAACACATATCAAAAGGTCTGGGATCACCATGAATGGTAACCAATTGATTATTAAATTTGAATTTAGCACACTGATGTAAAGTTGAGGGAACAACTCGCATCGCGTTGATACAAGGGCGACCCAAGAGTATATTGTATGATGCAGGGCAATGCACAATAAACACGGTCGTGTCTAAGGTTCTAGGACCAACTTGCAATGGAATAGTAATAACTCCACACATTTCTTATGTTTCGTCATTGAAGGCTTTTATAATCATATCAGTTCTTTTCATTTCATCACTTCTAAACCCAAATATTTGGTAGAAGTCAAAAGTGTAAATGTTTAAAGATGAACCATTATCAATCAAGACTCGTTTAACTGCTACATCTCTAATCAAGGCAGTAATATATAAGGGGTCATCCTTATGTAAACTATGTTGTGGTATATCTCTATCCCAAAAGTCAATACAATCGACTTCTCGAGTTATGATAGTATTGGACTTCAGGTTGAATATTTTGTGGTACCATCATTTGGCTTAATGTGAGCATTAATTCATCCCTATGTGTAGGAGAAGATATTAAAAGGTCCAAAAGGGAAATTATAGCTATAGTATTTGATAATTGTTCATTAATATTATAAGGAGGTTTAGGTTGAACATTAGGTGCATGATTCCCTTTATTAGGAATTTTCAAAACAAATGGAGCTGATCCATCATTCTGAGTTTGATCTTGTTGAGAATTTTGAGCCTGTTGTCGAGTAACAGCTACGATGGTACCTACAATATTATTTTGTAGATGATGAATGGGTCTTGGTCTAGCATTTATGGCTTGTTCATTAGAAAGTAATTGGTGAGAAGATGGTCTAGTAATGAATCTTCTAGGAAATGGTTATTCCAAAACCATAGAATTTGTGATGGGCTGAATAGCATCTGATTCATCTTCAGAACTATTTGATTGATTTGAGGTGATTTCCATGCTACTTTTAGTCTCATATTCTGTATCACTAAGATCAGGTGTCCGAATATTATATAGAGGTCTAGTCGTAACCATGGATAGAGTTGTGTCAAATATTTGTAGATCATGAGAAGGTAAATGTCCACTAATAGTCCCTACATATCGGGTAGGATGGGGAACATTATGATGCTCAATTTTATTAACCACCTCTTTACCATGCTTTGGTAAAGGATGTTGAAATATGTCCAATGATTTATTGGCATTCTAATTTTAATTTTGGGGGATGTTCTTTTGAGCATTATTAGGAGGATTTTGTTTCGGTTGAAAGGCCTGTACCTCCATCTCATTGTTATCAATTAAATCTTGTATTTTATGTTTTAATATTTTACAAGAGTTGGTAGTGTGTGCAGGTCCTCTATGGAAATCACAGTGTAAATCATCTCTGTATCCGGGTATAGTTGGATCAGGTTCCTAGATATTTGGTAATTGGATCAAACTTCTTTCTAATAATTGCGAGAGAATGGTTGATAAAGGTTGATTTAACCTAGTAAATTCTCGGGGTGGTTTATTAGGAGGTTTCAGTATAAAATTCTCTATTTTTTTCGTAGCATTAACAGTAGCGATATTTCTACTATCAGTGACTCCATCACCCACAACTTGTTTATTTTTATATTGATTTCTGGATGTTTTCTCATCATCTTTCTTTTTAATCTGACCTCTCCTAATGAGAGCATCTTCCACTCTTCGAGCTAAATCTATAGATTGATTGAATGTGGTCAAGGTAGAAGTTGATAATTCATAGGATAGTTGTTCTTGTAAATTATTGATAAAAATATCCAGTATTTCTCGATAAGGTAACACAAAGTGCAATTTTCCTATCAAATATCTCCATCGAGCTAGGAAATCAGCAAAACATTCATCTTTGTCTTGTTTTAGGTTGTACAAATCTTTAATAGTTACATGCCTTTCAATGTAGGCAATAAATTGATGCACAAAATACTCGACTGTCTCTTCGAAATTCCTTAAAGAATGAGTGGATAATTGATAATACCACTCTAATGCCATTCCTCCTAAAATTTTTGGGAACATTTTTAGTAATAACAAATCATCATGTGATATATCATTACACGCTATCCTAAACATATGAAGATGCTCTATGGGATTTTCAGTTCCTTTGTATATAGGTAGAACATGCATAGGAAAGTGTTTAGGATATGTTTGTGCTACAACTATAGGATCTAGAGGTTGACTACACATCTCTCGATAATTGTACGAGGGACGGTAGGGATCTATCTGGTCCATGCGGGAGACTAACTGTTTCACCATGGCTTCCAAATTACTAGTTTGTCCACCATATTGGTTCGGTGGTATATGAGTATGGTATTTGTGAGCATAGGATGGCGTGACGTAAGGATTAGATGCTATATTGTTGTTATGCAAATGGTTGGTAGGAAGAGTATTATGAAGAAGATTTGTTGTAGCATTATGTTGTATCCCAGATTGTTGGAAATTGGTGTTTGGTTTTATTTTAGGCTTTTGTTGATTTGAGGTATGTTGATCAATAACTTGGAGAAATAGAGCAGTGAATTACAGTTTCTTTTGTGTGGGAATAACCCTAGGCTTGGTAACAGGCACTCTATATGGTTGGGTAACTTGTTGTTGTTGCATGTTTTGGATTATGGAGGCCATAGCCAAATTGGATGGTCCAGCTTGATCACTTTCTTGATCAATGAAGGACAAGGGATTAGTGCGTGTGTGATATATTTCTTCTAGGGTTGCTTGAGTGTCACTAATTTGATCCTTGTCCATATGGACTGCCCTATTAAGGGCACTAATATTAGTATTGAGGAACTTCCAGAATTATTCCATGTTCTCAAAAGTAATAGCTCCTTTCGGAGATATTTTAGGGGATGAGGATCCTTCCTCTCTAACAGTTTCTCTTTGTTCATTTCCTTTAGAAAATTCTTCTTCTTGTTGGTCTAGGGTTCCTTCTTCCTGAATTGGGTCTTCAGGAAGGACATCTGGTTTATTTATTGGTTTTCCTAACCAAACTTCTTCTACTTCAGTCTATTTTCCATTCTTGAGTCTATTCATTATGCTTGAATTTATATTTTAGCAAATATATATTGATATATATATATATATATATATATATATATATATATATATATATATATATTTGCAACAAATTTGGGAGGTATATATTTTAATTATATACCTACTATAATACTTAAAATAAAATATTTTGATTTTTGTTATATTTTGTTTTGTTTTTGTTTTTATGATAATATTATAAAGAGAACAAACATCATACTAAATGCAAGAATAGTTTTCTATAAATAGTTTATAGATGTCATTGATGGGATCAAGTTCATCAGGAGTCATGAAATGCTCCTCTTCAAATTGGAAATAGTTTTTCAAGAATTTGAAAAAGTGTGCTATGGTGATTTTATCTACTTCTGACTCTGACTTGTAAAAATAGAGCTCATGGAAATACTCTTGATATAACATAGCTCTAGGAACTCTATTCCATATCTTTCTATCCGTAAGAATGACCTCTTGATCCTCTATACGAGATAAAAATTTATGTACTATAGCTGCATTATTGAGGTATTGCTCAAAGGTGTACAATTCAGAAGACACAAGGGCTCTTTTATCTGCTAACCACCTATGGCAAGCTCTCTGAAGCTCATGATATAAGGTCACTTGATCAGGATCCAGGATTCTATCTAGGACAAACCTCTTGATTTGCCTAAGCTCATTTGATCTAGATGAAATAAGATTTAATCTCCTATTAAGTTCGTCCCATAAAGGTGGGACTCTGTATGTTTGAGATACTCTAAGCAAAGAAGTAATCTCTATAGCTGCTAATTGATTCTCAACATTAATGGTGATAGCTCGTCTTTTATTATAATCTACCATCTAAATATGATATGCAACTTAAATTGTTTGTCTGATGATTCTAAATGCATTTTTTGTTTTTTTCTTAGATCATTTTTAAAAGGTTTTAGTTTTCACGTCGGGTTCACCAAAATGTATTGCTCCAAATTTTTCGCATCCTTACCTTTAGGCTATAGGATCCACGCTCAAAAGTGGGATTCAAGAAGGATGGGACGATACCTCAGACTGAGAGGCCCTTTTAAGGTCGCGCCTCTCGGGGGAGGGGTATAAGGGTTAATTTTTGACAGATGGTGGGTTCACCAGGAAACTTTTGAGTGGCAGTTTCCACACCTAGGTTGAGAGTAGATTTGATGTGTTCATTTTATACTTTAATCATTCAATTCCTAGGTTTGGCCAAGATGAATCTAAGCTATTATATATGCCAATGCTGATTTATATGAATATAGAAAACATGAATAAGTGCTAAACATAGAGAGTATGCTAAATAGGACAAAATATACCTGATTCTAAATGTCTGATGAAGATTCTGAGGTTTGTAGAAGTCCAAATCATCTCAAATCTTACATAATCATCTGAGATTGCATAGAATCATCTCAGATCATAGCCGATCATCTGAGATCATACGAGATCATTATCTATCTGATGAATTCGTCAAACAAATTTGTCAAAAACTTGTAGTCATAGAAACAGATACCAAAAACCAAAGATGCAACTACGAAAGTAAATGGAAATGATAGAAATGACAGTAAATTTGCCTAAATGATAGATCCAGATAGCAATTAAAATAAATGCATTAGTTTAATAAATTTTTTTGACTTTATCATGCATCTATGCTAAATGAGGTGAACTCCAAGATGCAGGAATAGAATAAACCAAATTAATACAGAAAGAAATGAAGAGAGAAGATAAAGAAATACAAAATCCAGGTTCTAATTACCCCCAATATGGACTACATTCGATATCACCTCTAATTGTACGAGATCATCACCGATCTGCGATAGGATCATCCGAAATCGTCTAGAATCGCCTGCAATGATCCGAGCTTGCTCCGACTGAAAAACAATAAAATCCTTGCAATAAAAATTGAAATACGTAATGCAAATGAAGGTGCGAAGGTATTCTAATGCACAAGAAACTAAAGTTGCAAAGAAATCAGTCAACCAGGGGGTTCAGGGGGATAAACTGAGAAAATCCCAGTTTATATAGGATTAGGGAGAGGTTAGGAGGTTGGAGATCATCCCAATTTGGGAGATCTCCAACAGGGAAGACTCTAACTGTGCAGACACGCTTTCTGCCCAAGTTAGAGAAGCTGTTGAAACAAAAGCTAATTATGAAAATTTGGTTTTGGGATGAAATCATCTGGATGTTATGTTCCAAACGAATTCATTAGATCTGGGATGATTTCTTTTGATCGTCGACGATATCGTCCAACGGTCAAAACAAATCCTAAAAATGGTGCAAAAAATGAGGAGAGCGATTAACAGGTGATTTGGGTTAAAATTCATATTTTTATCTTTTTACTAAGGTTTAACTACGCAAATTTTAGGGTGCTACAAGAATCCTATGGATAGAGTTCCACAAACTAGACCAGAAAGGGGATAGAGTTCTCTTGTATATATATTTCTATAAACCAGAGCAAAGGAGAGGAGTCTCCTATGAATAAAGTTCCATGAACCATATCAAGGGGATAGAGTTCTCCTATGGATAGAGTTCCATGAACCAGATTTAAGGGGATAGAGTTCTCCTGTGGATAGAGGTCCATGAACTTGAGCATAGGGGATTAAGATCTCCTTTGGATAGAGGTCCATAAAAATTATAATAGGGAATTGGTTCCCAAGATATTTATTGAGAAAATTTAGAAGAAATACTTTATCCATGGATGTAGCCTACATTGGGTGAACCATGTTAAATATGTATATCTCATTATGTGTGATGATTGTGCATTTCTTGTTGTTGTTATTGATGATATTGGTTAACACTATTTTGGAAAGATATTGAAATTTATAATATTGGATAATATTTTTTGGGAAATAAAATTAAAATTTTATCTTATATTGTTCACCCTCCCTCTTAGTATAAGCTTGTGTTCTTCAATTAGTATCAAAGCGAGTTCCTTCAAAAAATTCTAATAGCTTGAAGGAAGATCTTACATGAATGCATATGGCTTCTCATAATGGATCTTCAACAAATAAGGTTCCAATATTTGATGGGAATAATTATGCTTTATGGAGTACGAATATGAAGACTTATTTGATGGCACAAGGATATGAAACATGGCAATTTTTTGAGGATGGGTTCACACCTACAACTACTCCTCCCATAGATAAGGATGGAAAGAAATTATATGTAAATAATACCAAGGCTATGAATGGAATATTGAGTGGATTACATGAATCAAATTTTGTGAAAGTTATACACTACAAATCAGCAAAATAAATATGGGATAAATTGAAGCAAACATATGAAGGAGATAGTAAGGTTAAGTTGGCAAAACTTCAAACTCACATAAGGAGGTTTGAAGATTTGAAGATGAAATATGAGGAAGACATTGCTAAATACTTACTCCATGTTGATGAGGTTGTTAATACCATGTGTGGACTTGGAATGGATATTGAGGACTCTAGTGTTGCTCAAAAAGTATTAATATCACTCCCTATGAGGTATGATGCAAAGGTTTCAACAATAGAAGAGATGAAAGATCTTGATAAGTTGACAATGGATGAGTTACATGGAATTCTCACAACTTATGAGATGAGGATAGAAAAATATCAAAATTCCAAGAGAGAGGCAGAATTCAAAGTTTCAAAGAAGACAAAATATAAGGAACCAAAATCAAGTAATGAGACAAGCAGTAATGAAGAAGCTAACTATGCGAGAAGAAATAAGAAAGAATCAAGAAAACACAAAGATATGAAAACTGTGAAATGTTTTAATTATGGTAATTTTGGTCACTATGCATCTATTGTCCACAAGTTGTAAGTAGTAGCAGTGAAGAGAAATAGGATCATAAGAAAAAAGGAAGAAATAAAATACAGACATGAAAAGAAAAATAGGTATGGTCAGGGCAAGCATGAAAAGAAGTTCCTTCAAAGGTACAAGAAGAGTTTCTATGTTGAAAGAGCAAGTAGTGCTTCAAGTGACAGTGATGAAAGATACTCAGATAGTGAAAATTAAGAGATTCTATTTTTGGCAATAGAAGAGGAAAAGGACAATCCTATTGAATATCAAGTAGAAGAAGATGCTCCTATAATTGAAGACCTAGAGGAAGGTTCAAGAAAGGAAGAAGAGGCCACAGTTGATCTAGAAGAGGAACTTATTGTTGCTCTCAGAGAGTTGAAAAGAGTTAGAAAGTAGAACTCAAGACTAAAGGCTGAAGTTCAAGAAGATAAAGAAATAAAATAAAAACTTCTACAAGATCTCAAAAACTTAAAATTTAAGGCAAGGAGATCTAAAGAAGTTATGGTTGAAAAGTTAGAGGTAAAAGAGTTAAAATGTGAAATATTATAACATGAAATGGTTTCTCTAAGGATGTAAGTGAAATATTCTAAGGATAATATGCACAAGTTTTGAAAATTTTCAAAAGATTTGGATAACATTATCAATGCACAAATATCTTCATTTATCAAGACAAGACTTGGTTTTGAAGAAGGTTAAGAGGTACAAAAAGAGGAGTCCAACTCAAAATAAAATGAATTTTTAGAGGAAGATATTAGAGAAGAATCTAATACCTATGTTAATAAGTTGAAGAGTGGAATATTAAATGAGAAATAAAATAATGCACAAAAAATAAATAGGGACCATCATAGAGAAGGCAAAGAAAGGACCAGGAGATCAGGTGTTTCAAGACAAGATGAATATTTCTTCCAAGGGCATTGTTTTTCATGCAATCGTGTTGGTCACAAAGCTATGTATTGTAGGGTTCATGGAAAAAAGTGTGGCTTCACTAAGAGGAACTTCAACTCATTTGAATATGGATATTTCTTTCAAGGTTATTTCTACTCATGTAATTGCTTTGGTCATAAAGCTATACACTACAAGGTTCATGATAGAAATGATTATGGCTTCACCAAGAGGAACTTCAAGTCATTTGCACCTTCCAAGAACTATAAAATCAGGTGTTACAATTGTAATAATTTTTGTAAGATTAAGTGGTGTAGAACAAAGTTTCTGAAACTTCCAGAGACAAGCAATAATAGGAACACTCAAAAGGATAAAAAAGGTATGATTACAAAAGTGTTGAAAAAGAAGGTTGTAAAGAAAAAGAGCATTTTAAGTTGGGAGTAGATTTACTCCACACCAAAACTAATCACCTCAAGGAGAAGAGGTCATGAGGGGGTTGATCTAAGAGTATTATATTTAGCCCCAAAGGAACCCTTTGCCATTGATGTCAAAGGGGAATATTTTCAGTAAGGGGAGAGAAATAAGTAAGGGAGATCAGCTTCTCAGGGGGAGCAGATTTGAAATCTAGTGGTAATAAAAGAATTGTTTTGAGAAAGGGTTACCATCAATGAAAAAGGGAGAGATTTTTGGAAATATTAAAGTTTTGTGTTGTCATTTTTGTCAAAGGTTTAATTTCAAAGGATTTATGTCAAAGAGAGCTTAGCATGACAGAAATATTCTCCTATGGTTGGATAACTATGCAAGGCAAGGTTCATCTCAAGGCAAGGAAACTGGAAAAAATATAAGATTATGATATTTATTTCTAAATATTATACACAAGGTACAAAGTTTTTTAAGAGGAAACAAATAAAAGGTTCATGAAGTTTTATGATAAAAAGAGCATGGTACAAGGTTGGTAAAAAGACAAGTTCATGAGGTTTTATGGTACAAGCTTGGAAAAGGAAAGGTTTATGTGGGTTGTGTTAAAAAGTTAAGAAGTATAATATTTAAATATTATAAAAAGGTTTTAAAAATGACATGGACCAAGGCTTAAAATACAACAAGAAAAATATTTAAAAACAATGGACCATGGTCTAAAAAGACAAGAGGAGAAAGAAGTTTAATTTCAATAGACCAAGGCTTAAAAATAATAAACATTATAATATTTTTAATATTATAATGCCAAGTTTTAAAAGGAGGATGACACCAAAAATAAGTTTGAATTTGAGCGTCGACATAGACCAATGAAAAGGATGGCACACCATGTTAGTCAAGCACCAACATAGACTAAGGCAAAGGAAGGCACACCATGATTATTGGAGCACCGACATCATCCAAGTAATGAAGGAAAATGTATATATACCCAAGGTTTTACCTTAGGAAATGACTACCAAATATTATGCATTGATTCCCATTCAATAAGTAAGCGAACAAACGACGAAGACAATAGGGTGTTTTTAGGTGCAGAATTTGGAAGATATTCATCAAAGCATTGAATGACATCACGTCTACTGGTGTAGCACAGTTGGTCATTGGTCGTGTGTTAAGTGCTAGGCAGAGATAAGTCTTGGGATCGAGTCCCCTCGATGATGGTTTTGGGTAGAAGAGCTTTTCACTGTTTCAAGGTAGATTTGGTTAAAATATGTGGGCCACCTTTTGAGTCACCAAGTCATGCTAGCACGGTCGATCGTTGAGCACTTTGGAAAGCAGTATCCTCCACGTTAGCAAAGTTTGAATCATGGTAGCACATGAGAGGTATTTTTTTTAGCACAAAAAATTATATGTATAACATTTGATTAATTAATTTTGTAAGGTGCAAATATGGTTGATAGCAGTATTTCTCGAGTGTGTTATTGAGTATATTGCTTTGTATGCATAGGATTAAGAAGGGTGTGAAAGTATTAGCACGTGTTAATTATCTTAGAGGGAGTCATAAGGTGTATATAGGTTGTCTTATTTGTGTAATATTTGTATGAAACAAAAGTGACATCTAGGTTTTTTTGGTAATGGTTGAGAGTTGAAATATTGCATTCTAGAAAAGAGAGAAAATGGTGTATTTGAATTCATTATACTTTGTAATGTTCGCATATCATAAGAAAATTGAACTCTATCCATAGGATAAATTTCATAAGGGGATAGATTTATCCTATGGATAGAGGTCCATGAAATTGAGAATAGGGTATTGAGATCTCCTTTGGATAGAGGTCCATAAACATTGTAATAGGGAATTTGTTCCCAAGAGATTTATTGAGAAAATTTAGAAGAAATATTTTCTCCATGGATGTAGCCCACATTGGGTGAACCATGTTAAATATGTGTCTCTCATTATGTGTGATGATATATGCATTGCTTGTTATTGCTATTGATGATATTGGTTAACACTACTTTGGAAATATATTTGTAATTGATAACATTGAATAATATTGTTTGGAAAAGAAAAGTAAAATTTTATCTTATACTATTCACCCCCTCTTAGTATAAGTTTGTGTTCTTCAGAAACCCACTAGGAGAGATGAAACCCAAATTTTATGAGGGAGCCTATGTCCTATCGGTCCTCACCCAGTCCAACATGGAAATTGATACACCCTCTAAAGAGGAATGTGTGCTATTTTCCATAGCTAAGATAGTTCTTGGAGCTGAATTTCACCAAGTAATAGGGTAAATATGTTGGGGGTTGGTGATGAAGTCCAACCTTGTCCAATGTTCATGTGAGTGTGTGATGGCTTCATTTAATTATTGTGTAATGCAAGAATAGTATGAAATTTTATTTATTACCTAAGATGCAGAAAGCAAGAAATAGACAAAAATAGACAAAAACAAATCAAGGACTAAAATTTCTAATTTCAATCAAATCCTGACAAAGTTCTATTATCAGGGTCAACCGCGGGTGGGCGGTTAGTTCTGGTAAACCGCATTTGTACGATTCACCAATCGTACATGAGCATTTAGAAAATACTAACCTTGGATGTGTGGTTCCAAATAAATAATAAAACAAAGGTAGGATAGGCCCGAACCCCGAATGTGCCTAGATAATTTCTAACTAGGCTATGCACATGCTATCCTACTGATATGAAATGCAGATTTTTTATTTGACTTCCTCTTCCTTTTTTTTGAATGTTTAATGTATGCCTAGCCTATGACCTAAATTCAAACAAGGGCACATAGGATAATGCTAAAACTAAAAAACATAGTAAAAAGGGTTCCAGATGTACATACCTATTATCCATTCGTAGCTCCTCCCAATGTGCTCAACCATCGATCCGTGATTCCACAATGTTGAAAATTATGGTGCATGGTTATATAGATCCATAACCACATGTTCACAGTTTCTTAGTCGCAAGGCTGAACAAAAATAGGTTTTGGATCCTTTTATCTTGATCTCAAATCTTTGTGTGCTCAATTTCTAGGAAACTGCAACCACATAAAAACTAGATCATTAAGTATATTTAAGCAATGCAAAAATAAATATAACCATTAGGGGGTCCCATTGTGATCACCATTTCTATAACTAAAATAATTGAACACAAACAATATTTGAAACAGAAAAGAGAACTTGCAAAAAATGATCTTTGTATTAAAATTGATATAGGGAGCCTGAATCTCCCATTTTTACAATTGCATCTTTGAATTGCCCCAAATTTTTTGGGGGTAATTTTACAATGCTTATTTTATCTCTTCTCTAAATACAATTCTCTAATAGAAAATGTCGATCTTCCAACTCTTCAGCAAACTTCGTGTTCTCCATTCCTTGACTATAGCTTCAATGGGGTGAGTGGACTTTTGATATCCAGTGAGGGGACCACTCTAGCTTCAATAGATATAAAAGTACTTGTATCATTCACACATTAAAATAAATCAAGGTTCAATAGCTCCTGTATAAATGATCGAAAACCAATGCAAATAATTACCCTTGAATGAATGCTTACAGAAAATATAGAAATCATAATATAAATGCCTTGATACAAAATTAATAACTTAATATATTTATTGCTCCAAATTACCTAAAAATTTTTGGATATGTTCTTGTGGATGTCATGAACCTACCCTCAAAATTTTAGCTCAATCTGAGTCCGGATGAGTGAGATATGGTCAAAATAAGTTTGATAGTTTCTGTGTAACCACGAGCTTGCAGTTGTGACTGTGTAACCATGGGAGGGCAGTTGAGAAATCACTGGATAGTGGTTGGGACTGTGTAACCATAGATGCACAATTGTGCAAATATGGTATAAACCATGAAAAATGTATCCAATACCTCGATGGCATGAACTCCACGAATGTTGGTGATTTTGTACAATGATTTTGGCAGTATAGTGATGTCTTTTTTAGTCTCTCTTTGCTTGATGGAATGGTGTTGCTTTTATAGGCAATTTTAGATTTTGGAGGAAAAATATAGGTGGCAATCCAGGGTTGCCAAGTGGTAGGTACTGGACATCCACCTATCCTAGGCAGTTGTAGTGAGTCACTTAGAGTGTCTCACTTAGGTGGAGTGGTGGCATGTGGGTAGGTGCAAGTGGAGTGAAGTGTGGAGTGAGGTGTGATATGTGGCAAGTGGGTAGGTGCAAGTGGAGTGATGTGTGTGATATGTGGAAAGGTGAGGAGTAGTGAGGTGGATAGGACACATGTCAAGAGGAGACATAGGTATCCTAAGGGGATATTTTCCAGATTTAATAAAATTTAGAAAATATAATTATGTGCAAGATTTTATGCCTAAGTTAAAACTTAGGTACAAATTATTATGCAGAATTAAATTATGCAATGTGAATTGATAATGTGTAGGAATCATATGCCTAAGTCAAAATTTAAACATATATTTTATTATGTAGACTTTGAATATGTAATGTGAATGTGTTTTTGCAAATGCCTAGGTTTTGGTGTCTACAATTTGTATTTGGGATTCAGAATCCCCATTCTCTTGAAAGGCCTTAACTACTTCATAAAGTGTTGCCTTAAAATATTTAACTATTTCTATTCCTTGAAGTGGTAATTTGGAAATCTAGCTAAGTACAGTAGGAGTTACCTCTATTCACGTCTTGTTGATGGTAGCTCTTTTATTTCATACGGTTTTAGTAAATTTTGCAGCTAGACCTTCTGAATGGCCTTCAAATTTTTGCAAAAATGGCATCCATCCTGCCTATTAAAAAATCTCCACAACCTCTAGGTGGTATTGTAATTCCTTAGTGGTATACGACTCAACTTTTCATTTATGTCCACCCATTGTTATCTTCCTACACCTTTGCTGATAGAATTCCACTACAACTCATAGTATTTTCATCCTTCTTCAATTATCATGTAATATGCCTTTTTTTTTTTTACAATGTTGTGTTGTTTTTGTTTTTGGTTTACCTGTATATTGTCTAAACTTGATTTTTGCAAAGCTCGATGGTTTTAAAGAAACTAGTTTGATGATTACTAGAAATTCATGCACTTATCATTCCTAAGCATGGTGATAAGCTCCAAAATATAGCATGAATCAAACTAATAAATCCATACATGAAACTTTCTTTGTCCCCATGCACTACTAGAACATGTGTTATTCACTGATTTACTAGCTGAAATTTTTCAAAAATGCAACACGGATGGAAAGTGGTGGTTGAGAAATTGTACTCATTGTGCTAATGATTTCCTTTTACATGCAAAATATTGGATGGTTGATTGTCAAATCAACAGTCTCGATTACATGATGTAATTCATGTGCTTTGGACTTTTTGAAACCATCTGCCTTGGTTTGTGTTGTCATATTTATCTTGAGAAAATGTGGTCACATGGATTGAAAGTGATGTGTGATTACAATGTTCAATGGGATGCAATGAAACATGATGTTGAAAACACCTTGATGGTCATCATGCATAGAGTTTTGAACTATGTTGGAGTTGGACACTAACTATCAGATTAAACTGCATCAAAGTTGGCACCTTGGGCATCACATCTAAAAATAAATATATATATATATATATTCCTTCTTTTTTTGAATGTGCACCCTTTCATTTTCCCATGCATACTCAACTTCGAATTTTTTTCCTATTTTTGTTGTGGTATGTCATTCTGGAGATCTGAATGTTTCGAAGCATCAGAACCTTCTAAAGCACCCATTTTGTCTTTTTTCATTCTACCATATCACTTGGACTTTTTAGTAGGGTATTACATATGTTTTCTAATTTTATAAATAGTTGTCAAATATTTAACTATCATAAATGCAACATCAATGCTAACTATGAATAAAATTCAATAAATAGATACCTTACTGTCTCGAAAGCTTATTATACATCTTGTAGATTATTTTGTAGACTTCTTAAAAACTAAAACATATCACACATGTGTAGTAAGTAAAAATTTATACAAGGGGGGTATTTCAATAAGGCAAACAAGCTGGAAACTAATTCTCATGTAAGCCTTAAATCAATAGTGCCTTAGGTTTTCACTATTGAATTATTTAAATTTTTTTACAATCACTTTGAATTTGAAGTGGAAGAGAGAGTCTCTTCCATCACATATAAATATAATTGTGCAAAATATTTTGTAAACTCCTCCTTTGTTAATGGTTTATGGTACACCCTTAACCGATGCCCATTTACCACTAACTTCCTCCTTGAGTCATCAATATAAGAAAGATGAATAGCTCCATTCCTGAACACTTCCTCAATTTGGTAAGGTCCTAACCACCAAGTTTGTAACTTGCTAGGAAATTCAGCATAGCGAGAGTCAAATAACAATACCCAATATCTTGGTTCAAATTTGTTGTGTTTAATGTGACTATCATGCCACATATTCCATTGTTGTTGGATGATTTTTATTTGGTGAAGTGCTTCCAATCAAAACTCATCCAATGCATTTAGTTGCAAAATTTTATCCAACTATACCTACGACAATTCAATACCACTTCCAAAGATGTATGAAGTGTTAGCAACTCAAATTCTATTGGAAACAAAGGTTTCTTACCATAAACTAGTTCATAAGGTGTGAAACCCATAGTGGATTTCCATGTAGTATTATATGTCCAAAAAAATTCTGGTAATTTGATCATCCAATTCTTTATATGAGAAGCTACTATTTTTGTTAAGATCCTTTCCAATTTTCTATTAGTGAATTTTACTTAGCCATTTGATTGAGGATGATAAGGTGATGATTTACTATGTTTGATCTCCTATAGTTCAGTAAAAACTTCTATTACTTTGGATGCAAATTAGGCCCATGATTTGTAGTAATAGATCATGGTTCTCCAAATCTCTAAAACAATTAAGAATATAGAAATTCAATAACTTTCTCTTCATGAGCATATTTGAAAGCATTCACTTCAGCCCATTTAGTTACATAATGTACGACCAAAAAGGCATGCACCCAAAATTACAATTGCATAAACTAAAATAAAAATGGATATTCATACACAAATTGAAAAAGACAAAAACAATTAAGTAAAATGCATCTTTATTTCTCTTTGAATCAAATCATGTTTTACAAATGAATCCCTCTTAGGGATATCCTTTTGATACGCAATTACAATGTTACAATCCCCTCAAGGATAAATGCACTTTTAAAGCCTTTAAGGTGACACGAACTGCTCTAGGGTGGATTTAACCCTCTTCTTCACGTTGAGGAAGGAATTGAATAATTGAATCTCCTTCAATATTTGTTCCCTGTGATCAAGAAACAACAATAACACATCAAAAGCAAAGGTAACCTCTCTTGATGAGGTCTTTTAAAGAAGTTTCACAAAAGGATACCATGATAAGCATATAATCAAGAAAATGAGTAAAGCATGGTAAACCTATGTTAATCATGAAATGTGATCATTAAACATATTCAAGAAATCATATATTATCTATCTACTGGATTAGTTAACAAATAAGAAGCAAAGGTACATGAAACAAGTCACAACTATACTAATTATCAAATTAACAACATGAAAGTAAACCTACTTCAACTGCTTATTCTAACTGGTCATATGTCTCTAAAACACTAATTGAACCTACATTAAGCCTAAAATGATCTAACTAATTAATTTGCAAGAAAGAAAACAAGGATATCAATAGCCATTTTCTCACCATGGGTCTAAGATGTGGTCAGCATTGTAGACCATGGCTGACAGTCATGGTGAGGCATTAAATAGATTTACCCTCATAATTGGGCCTTCCTCTATGATCTACCTTGCCAAATTGATGGTCAAGGGTCACCTTTATGTCCTTTGATAGGTTTGGTGATTGGATTTCACAATTGGGCCTCTGTTTGCTTGAATTCATATTTCTTGGTGTTCTAGATCCTTAGGGCATCCATGGCAATTCGATCTCCAATTGGGTAGCAAGAGTATCCTTCTCAATGCATGAACTTGAGTATGCAATTCTATAGGGCTTCATTGCTCAATTGATAAAACTTCTTCTAGACTTATCCCCAATTTGAAGGGGGTACTTATAGGATTACCCAAGGGCTAGGGGTGGCTTCCTCATGAAGCCAAGATCAAGATTGGGCAGTTGAGTTAGTTGGATGGAAGGTTCTGGATCCTTCCTCACTCAAACCGCTCCAATATACAACCAATTGGCCATTGCAACCAAATTTTGGGGTCGGATGAAGGCCAACTAAACTTCAGTCCTGATCGCGGGTGTCATCTATGACCAGTACTACTAACCACATGTGTTAGCCATGGTCCCCAATTGACAAATTGGGGGCCACAACTATCAGTCATGGCTAGTACTGACTAGGCACAAATGCCCAATTGAGTGGTAAAAACCACTGCTATACCTTGGATTTGTCCAAATGTCTTCCATATGGTCTTCTAGCATGTCCCATATGAGTAGTCACCATTGACATGATGTATTTTAGGTGTCTACAGATGCCCCTTTTGAGATGCGTTGTGAGATCGAACAACGCTGAGCAAAAATAGACCTCCTAAAATGGTGTCATAGGTTAAATGATGATCATTGATCTGATCAACATTAGATGCCCTAGGTCCAGCAAAATGATGCGCATCCTAGAATCATTGCTTCCAACTAGGTGAAAGGCTTAAATTTGAAAGAGTTTGCACTCATCATCAGACATTCGGGTAGCTTTGGTGCTACAATAGGAGTTAGGCCTATATAACCGAAAGGAGGAGAGCTACAAACTAACTATCATATATGCTATTTACCCCAAGAAAAAGGGGTAAGCTTATGATAGCTGTTGACAATGATTCATAAGACAAACACAATTTTTACAAGATCAAGGGATCTACGATTTCAAGGATCTTATATTGATTTTGATTATGATTTGAAAGCATGACTACCCCCTCAAGCAAAGAGTCGATGAGGGTAATGACAATGAATGAAGCGATGAGGTTGCTTGACCATTATGAATGATCTGAACAAACTTAGAATTTTAGCATTTAATTACTTGGCTAGGCCTTAGTTCAGCTTATGATTGCAACTATTAATAGTAATTGCACATTCCTATCCCATGGAGCGGTCGGGCTGCAATAGCCTTCTTAGGGAATAAAAATGATACAATGCCAATTAGATGTATGTTGAATCAATTTTTCGATGATTTGCTAAAAATATGTCATAGGAGAAATGACATGAAACACCTCGTTCCCGTGGAGCGGTCCAACCTTGAAGGCCTTCTTTAGGTTTGAAAAGAAGCATATCAAATCAACGATGACAATTTTACCCCAAATTTTCTTATAGTTATTTACTCATCTCGTCGGATTGCATGGAGCATCAGTCGCTACAACCGCCAAGTGTCTAGGGTAAATAGCTGAATACGAGGTGCATTTGGATTTTGGATTATTTGATTTTTTTGTTACTTTTGAAGTTTTTGAAATTTTTTTAGGTTTAATTGGGCTATTTAAAATGCCATCTAGGAGCTTTCCTCTTGTAAAATTAAGGAAATTGCATTTAATTTTCTCACCGCGGCTCTCCCCCGCGGGCCATTTTTCTCGCCGTGGTCAAAACCTACGGTTGGAAAACCCTAATTCATGGACCGCACGTGTCAGCTACGGCCCGAAATGAATAGAAAAAAGATATAAAAATGGACCCTTTTGGGAAAAAGTGTCATTTTCACCTGCACTAATCAAGCAACCTAGGAGCTCTGGAGGTAAAACTTTTAAAAACTAACCCGGAGCACTGCTAAAACTCAAACCGACTACCTAACCTGACACCTTATGGTGGACCAAGGGGAAGCATCGACCAACGGGAGAGCCGAGGGTTCAAAGGTAATTCATGAACCGAGACTTCGCATTTGATTTCTAGTTAAAATGAATCTCATTAATTAATCGGTACATGAATCATACTAAATTGTTGGTAACGAACCCCACATTAGGTTAGGATTTAGCTTAGGATAGCTAGGGGGAATTTTAAATTTTCTAGGTTTTTAGGGCATGAATGAACCCATCTAGGGTTTCGTTCACTAGCCGTAGGTGGTAGCCATGGTCCCCAATTGGTAGATTGGGGGCCATGACTATCAGCCACGACAAGGTTTAAAATCCAATGGTCATATTTTTGACCGTTGGGTTGGCCATGGATTTGACTCGCGGTGCCCAAATTTGATAGTTTTTATCACTTTTTTATTTAATTTTTTCTCATTTTGATGCATATTATTAGATGTTTAGGAAAATCCATGATTTTTAGGTTGATTTTATAGTGTTTTTAAATGTTTTTCACTTTTCTTGTATTCTTTTTATCTAGTCTTTGACTAATAGAGCGAGGGAGACCGATCTCCTTCACAACCTACACCAACTATTGATTAACGTTGAGCGAGAGTGGTTTAGAGCTATTGGGTTTGGGTACATCCTGGATCTCCCACCTCTTTGGGTAGACCAAGATTATTTGACTACTTTGGCCCATCATTGGGATGCATGGACCAATACATTTCACCTACCTACAGGTGAAATGATGGTTACACTCGAGGACGTGTACCATATATTCTTGACTACCCATTGATGGTCTGCCCATCACTACCTCTCCATTTATGATGAGGAAGGCCATATTTGATGTTGTCTTCAGAGGTCGGAGCATGGAGGCACAAGGCTCCATCGACCATGGTGGCATCCATGTATAGGACTAGTATGAGGCACAAGTTTTATCATGGTGAGAGGTCATGTTTATGCACTTAGTGATCCAGGTTGCCCTGCCAAACTCTTCAAGAGTGAGGTTCCCCTAGAACCTCCTAGCTTGTGTCCACCTAGTTATGGCTAGCTCAACGGAGGATCCAGTCATCCTATCCTGGGGGAGTGCTCTACTTGCACAATTATACCATGAGATCTTCCAGATCACCCATCGAAGTAGGGTTGGCATAGGCTACAGTCTCTTGTTGTAGATATGGGGTTGGCAACACATCAGGATAGAGCACCCTCTGGAGCTACCCCTATGGATTATTATGATTGATGATGAGCATCAGTGCTACACTACTTGCTGGCCTTGGGAGTAGGAGGGATTCTAGAGTAGATCACATGTTGGATACTTGACATATTACATTGGTCGGTTCACCTAGCTCTGCTTAGATGACATAGAGTGGTGCCCCTATATGGATTTCCCTACATGGGAGGAGGCAACTAGATACCTGCATTGGGTGCACAGGGATAGGTGGATTATCGGCCACAAGGTCGAGTGGTATGAGTATCACTACTTCTCATGAGTACTCTACCAGTTTGGGATCAGGCGGACATCTCGATGATGCCCACCATCTATAGATGCCTGGTCCTAGAGAGGGACCTCGCCTGGCCTATAGTTACTCCTTTGGGAGAGGATGATGATGCTTTTTAGGAGACAAGGGTTAGAGAGGCAGGGACCACTCCAGATTATGATGGTTGGTGGGCTGACATACAATGGCACCGGGTGGGACCCCTCGATCGACCAGCTAGAGGATTTGCTTCAAAGTGTGGAGATGGTGTGGAGGTAGATCCACATGGACATTGCACTCTGCAGAGGACTAATGACTAGGGCATAGCAATGAAGGCCCCTCAGGTAGACATAGAGGAGGAGGCTCTAGATGAGGGTGAGGTAGCACCCGATAGTGAGGTGGGGCAGCTACTAGCTTAGGTTGTTGACCTACATAGTTATATTGGGAGGCTATAGACCCAGTAGTTGTAGTGAGATACTTATATTACCACTTTGGAGGTGAATCTGGCTCATAGGGAGAGGCAGCTACAGTAGGCCCAAGAGCAGATCACAACTCTTACAACACAGGCTATAGGGGCGGAGACATAGGTCCATGAGCTCACTAGTGTGCATGATCTAGCATAGGTGTAGTGGAGTATAGCTATTATCGAGAGGGATTTTTTTAGGCTGCATAGGGGAGATCCTTCATCATCTCAGATGGTCATGCCACCTCTATCCATGCCATCCTCATTGTTACCAGGCAGTCACGATCCCATGGCAGAGATCCGATGATTACAGTCCCTCGTGGAGGAGGGCAATGAGAGGCACATAGGTAGAGTAGCCTACATAGATCAGCTAGAGGACTATATCATATTGATTTGTGGGTAGGTCCTAGAGGACCCTCATGCTTTAGATACCCATCAAAGCAGGTCCAAGACTAGGGTGACAGGGCACTCTTCTATGAGTTCGAGCCACAGGACCCACAGGACCGAGAGGACACACAGGTCCTCTAGTACACATGGCACCAGCTCACATAGGAGTCACAAAGATGGTGGGGGTGATGGCGGTGACTCTCAAGCTAGGGGTGCAGGCCCTGTATAGTACATATCTTGTTGATATATTGTAGTACTATTTTTGAGTGTAAGGTCGAGGACCTACACAGTTGTAGCCTACGGGCATTTTGATACACCTCTATGTACTCATTTATACACATATTTATATGATATATCATTTTGGCTCATTATGTGTACTTGTCATTTTTATGTTTTATGTTTATGCTTATGCACATGGAGCCAAATATTTATATTGATGTTATGTTCATATGATGTGATGTATGGATGACATGCACTAGATAGCTATTTTTTATTTATGATGATGATGATATGCAGTGATCTAGATGTTTAGATGTGCTACTTATGATGGATGCATATGGATGCGATGTTTACTTTTAAATGCATATTTAATTTTACTTTATTGTATGCATTTAATTTATGATGATGTCACACTATGCTGATGTAATGTATGTAATGCATTATTTACATGATGGTAATCTAATGTAAATGAACTTGTATGCTTTAATCACTTAAAACATAAGGAATGAATGTGATATGTGTTTAACAATCTAATGGATGACACCATAGAATGTGTAAAAATCATGAATGTAATTGAAAATCCTCATTACAAGAATTTAATCAATTAATCACCCATATATGAAATGCAATGATATGCAGTGGCATGATGCGAATGATATAATGTGTCACTTTATATTCTTTTTGCAATTTTGAAAAATATGCACAATATAGTCAGTGGTCATCTAGATATTATTTCTGATATCCATATGGTATCTATCCTATATCTTGATTGTGCCTTATATAATGATGTATCATGGATTCGATACTTTGCAGTTTGATGATTTGAATTACTTTTTTTGGTATTGTGTTGCTATTAGAGAAATTTTTGAGGTTTTCCATGAGACTCAAACACCCTAGTAGACTTCTCAAACATCACATACTAATTGTACAAGGATTTTTTTGGACAAGGCTTTCATCATGAATGACCCAACTGTTCATTACCCCTATGTGTGCATGTGAGTATTTTTAGATAGACCATAGGCATACCCCAGATGTCAGTCGGGACTCTTCCAACCCATATGTGAGATCGGGTTCCTCCTATGTTCGTATCATCCTTGTTTCAGACTTGATTGGACTATACTGCTAGACAACCCCAAGCACCTAGAGCTAGCTCATCTCGCAAATTGATCAGGACTACCCCTCCAAAAATAGTTGAGACTCTTTCAACCCATTGCTGCATTTGGGTATCATCCAATAAAACTACTACTCCAGAAGCAAGTGAGACTCTTTCAACCCATTGCTGCAATCGGGGTTCATTCTATGGCTTTGAATAGTGAACAATCTAGGGATTCAAGTTCTCACCTCATTTTTTATATTTGCTCATATGTAGTGATAAAAATCATTGTTTTTCATGTTTTACTCTGAGTGATAAAAATCATTGTTTATTCCCTTTTTTCTTGAGCAAGGGATTTGTATAGTGCTTTTGATTCACTATATCATTTTAGATTTGAACTTTGAACTTTGGGTTTGAAATTTAAACTATGTATCTATGTACGAGTAGGGGAAATTCTTGTCCTTTTTCCAAGGTTCACCACTCTAGACCGAACTATTTGCAAGGTAAGCAGGTAATAAAACCCATCTCTCTAAATACCCGGGACCACTTTCATAGCTTTCATCCTCCCTTATCTTAGCAAGATTTTAAATGTGTCAATTAGTGATGGGATCTTGATATGCCAAGCACTATCACAACTAATGACCTCATCTACAAAAGCAAAAGAATCTTTCTATGACATCTGAGAAACCCACTAGGTATGGTTGAGTGACTTGAAAAAAAACTTTGGTATACACACATATCTCATAGCAACAGGTGTTGTATATGAATGCAGCGGATTATGATAAATGCAGAGGTGCATGATTAAAACACAAACATGGCATCATTTGTAAGACTTACAAACACAATCCATTCTACTACGAAATGCAATGGATGAAAAATGCCTATATGCAATGCAATGATGAAATGAATGCATGTGGAAAATGAAAATGCATAATGCAAATGCACATGTTTTTGGGATTTTATGCTTTACCATTTTTTTTTGGATTTTATTGATTTTATAATTTTTATTGATTTTGAGCCTTTATATCTGACCAAACGATGAGTACATGCCTTTGGAGCCTTTAGGAGTGACCAAACGATGAGGAAATATCGTTGGAGCCTTTAACTTGACCAAGCAATTTTTCAAAAAATCCTTGGAGCTTTTTAGGATGACCGAGCGGTTTTAAGCAAACCCTCGAAGCCTTTTGGGGTTGACCAAAGGTTTGAAGTACCTATGGAGCTTTTTGATTGACCAGACTACTCACAAGAGAGCCTAGAGCCTTTTAGGATGATCGAGAAATTTTAAGCAAACCCTTGGGACCTTTGGCCAAACTTGCCCAAAACCCCCCCCCCCTAACACCAAAAAAACAAACCCCCTTTAACTGACATGACCAAGTGGTTTTAGGAACCCTTGGGGCCTTTTGGGGAGGGTATGCTACCCTATGTACCCCCAATGTGCATGCTATCCACTAAAATGTAATCAACTTGTTTAGGAAGAGTGACATAAATCAACTCTCCCAAATGAGGAACGGACCTCAATAGAGTGCCTATGTTTTGGTAGGGTTGAACGAGTGAACCATCCTCATGGATCATGTCTCATTCCACTAGGTCTTGGATGACCCTCTTAAATGATTTACAATCCTGAATGTCATGTCCATGCACTCGATGATACACACAAAAGGAACTCTCATCAGGTGACCCAGTCTTGGATACCCTTTTCTTGACTTCGGGCAATATGAATGCCTTTGCCTTGTGTAACTTTTGGAACAAAGTTAGAGTAGTAATCTGAAATGAAACTACTCATTGCACTGGCTTATCGGGCCTACAAGGCGACTGACGACCTCTGGGTCACTCTTGAGGAGGTGTGACCTCCGTTTTAGCATGTTGGGGCACTATAAGAGAACCATATTCATGATAAACCCCCTTATCTATTAGGTTTTGCACCACACTCTTGAATTCATGACAATCTCGAATGCCATGACCCTCTATTTTGTGATAGAGACAATAGTGATGCTCCCTGTAACCCATAGGCTTAACTCTATTTGGGTCTAAAGGGATGATATTAGGCAAGGTGATGACCTCAGCCTCTTGCAACTTCTGAAATATGTTAAACATAGACTCTTTTAAAGGAGTCCAAATGTGTTGCGATTGTTTTGGGTGCTCGACCTGCATTGGTTTACTTTGAGGACCCAATGGTTGGGTAGGCCGCATGGGCTCTTGCTTTTGCTGAGGTTTTTCCTATACTTGCATAGGAAGTGGTTCGGCCTCAAGCAAGGGATGCTTTTGTGATCCCAATTTTCCAAGCTGGTTCATGATAAAATGCAACGCCTTATATTGCTCATCCATTCAATGTTCCATCTATTATAGATGACTTAGAATGCCTCACAAGACTAGCAAAGAGTTCATATGTATTTCCAATGACTAATTTGAAATACCTTTATCCATTTGAAGGAAATAGAAAAGTGGATGCTATGGATCCATTAGGTAATTTTAAATCACCTATTTCCTTCACTTGGGTTGATGTGAACGCTTCTTTATGACACACTTTATTAGTGCTATCCACATGCTCATGTGCATGACTTAGTTCATGTTGTTGTTCAACTTGAAAGAATTGAACTATGTCAGAGTTAGTACCCCCAGCCTAATATGGGGTACACACTTGCTCTTTTCCCTAAGAAGGTGGCACAAGAAATGAGTCAGGAGTGACTAATTTTAAAGGTTCGGACCCCTTCACTGTGGAAGCAATGTCTGATTGCCCCATCTCTTGCTTTATTTGCTCTAGAGTCACTTGATACTCTAACTTAATGTCAACCATTCCCACAAACTCATGAGAAAATTATTCCACCATTTCATGAGTTGTAGGTGACTCGTCAACCTGTTGGGGTTGTAGCATTTCAACTACCACAAACGACTTTTCCTCATGCTCACACAATGCATCAAGGATAGGCTCAACAGGTAGAGACTCGACAAGAAGCTAACCTAAATCCTTAATGGTCTCCATGATGGGTGACACTATGGTGTCTACCTCCATATGCTCTTTATACTCAACATCATCCTCATGAGGACTATCTTGTGACATGATGGATGATGAGGGTATGCTACACTCAGATGCATCCATGATCATGCTAAGTATCTCCTCCCTTGATAGGAGTATGAGGATCCTCTAATGACACATCCAAGGTAGATGTGAGCATCTCTATGATTTGGTTTATCAGCCCTTCCCTGTTAGGAAAAACTAAAGATGAAGGAGTTATAGGTGACTCCATAGGTGACAACGATGGTGATGGTAACTCCACCATAGTCTACAAGGCTACATCCAAACTTTGGATAAACTCATCATGTTTAGCATTTAGAGGCATGGGCACCCCACTAGGTTCTTGAGGGTGATCCTCAGGTTTATAATACTTGAAGGGATCTGGGTCCACCTCAACTATATGGACTTCATTTTCATGGGTGTACTTGATGCACTGATGCACTATGGATGGTATGCACTCCATGGCTCTTATCCACGGTCTTCCAAGTAGCAGGTTATACTATCTTGAACCCTCTAAAACATAGCACAATGTAAAAATAATATTTTTCCCACCTCTATGGGGAGGACTATTGTGCCTACTGTAGGGGATTCCACATCGTTAAAATATTGTAGCATGAAATTCGATGCCTTGATGTGGGAAGGTGGAATTTTGAGATGTTTGAATGCTGAGGTGGTGATGATATTAATCGACGATCCTGTATCCACCAACACTCGCTTATACGTAATATGATTTATCCTTGCTATGATATGCAATGGAGGATCAAATTCCTTGACAAGGATAGGTTTGACTTCCTATTTATGGAAAGTGATCACAAGCTCCTTGTATGGTGGAATAGATTGTATATGCACCAAGGACTATGATAATTTTTGAGCATTGACATTGCTCACCTGCCTAACTTGCCTATTCTCAACCTCATGCTTGTGCATGGGATCCTTGAACCCATCACTCTATTATTTTTTGATAACCCTAGGTATGTCTATCTACCTAGAAGAATGGCTATCTACTTTCTTAAGAGGTAACTCTTGATGATGCATAGGGTGCATCGTGTTGAATTGTTGCCTAAGCACTCTAGGTATGAGCTTATTTTTAGGAGTTACCTCACATGATTGTTCTTCACATAATTTTTGATGGTAAATCCTCTCTTCCCATTGTTGGAGCTCATCCAACCTCTATTGATGCACTCTCTTTATCTCTTTCTCTCTGTTGATGCACTCTCTTTCTATCTAGATGCTCACGCTCAATGCACATCTCCTCCAATTGGTCTTGGATTAGTCACCTCTTTTGGGCTGCATGAGACTCAGGTTCCCTATATGATTGACTCATGGAGTAAGATCCATAACTCTCTACTTTTCTAGGATGAGATCTAACAATGCTAGTTCTTTCCATGTATGTGAAAACCCTATCACCTGCATGTGGGGATCCCCTACATGATGAAGGAGTCTCGCGATGACCATCAAAGGGTCACATCGAGAGGATAAGATCCTCAAGTGAATGATGAGTGTGTGTGATACCTAGCAAGGAGGTGTGAGGTTTGAAATATCCTCAAGGGAATACTAGAGGCATTGAGGGCCTCTCCCTACATATTCTGAGTCATTAGCTCATGAGTGAGCTCGACTATGCCTGGTTGTCATGATGTGCCAACTAAATAAGTCTTGAGAGGTTTCCTCTCTTACTAAAAATTTTTGCCTCAAGGAAGGCCTTATCTTGATGAATTAAGCGATAAATAAGCATACAATGTAAACAATGTGATTATCTCCTTTACATTTTGAAAATGAGCCCTAAACTGTTTGATGTTGTTTCAATTTTGTTGTGTCAGTAAAGAAACTCCTTATCATTTTTGAAATCTTGTTGTATGATATTCTCATTTTAATTGGCTTTCATCGGTACGCTCGTAGCTCGACAACCTGGGTGTGAATCCAAGCCACGTAAATCCCTCGTGTGTGGCAATGAAACTCCACACCCGAACAAGGAGCACCGGTCCTACCAGTCCCTCACCTATTTTCCCCCAGTCAGCGTTATACCCTCCGAAGAGAATACATGCAAATTTTCCAGGGTACAAAAGGTTCTTGGGCCTGACCTTGGTCTAGAACATAGGGTACGTGGGATTTGGGCCAATGGATGGAAATCACCTCCATCGTCATTGAAACCCTACTAGTGGTTGGATGTCACTCCCAAATCACTAGCGTTTAATTGAAACGTGGTGTGTGTGGTTTGTTTTAATATTTGCATATAAAGGAAAATGCATAATACAACATGAATGATTATTTCCTATATGATATGCAAAAAGAAATGTTTCATTTTCAGAGAATGCATGCTATATCCTATATGACTTTTTGACAATGCACATTACGATGATATAGCCTCTGATTGGGCCTCAAGCATGCAAACCAACACACAATTTAACCCTATAATTTTGGATTCTAGGACGGACTACACTCAAAGGTCCATTGTTCCTAGCAAAACCTAGAAAAAATTAAGAAAAAGACAACCCTAAGGACCTAGTTTATTTCACCCTTACTTCATGGTTATCCTACTTAACTTCAATTTTCCTATTTCTGGAAAAATACAGGTAGAGAAATAATGCACAGAGAGTGAAAATGGGGCCTACCTCAAGTCCTCATCTGATCTAGCTTTAAATCCCTACTCTGTGATGTACCTATTGCTAACCGTGACTCTGATGCACGGCTACCACTATAGACCATGGTTGTCACCTACGGGCCAACTTCCTGATCGTGGATGTCATCCGTGGTGAGCACCTGTAATTAGAAAACACAAATTCACTCAGTGAAATGTGGCAAGAATTGTAGAGTTCTATCGTGATCGCCTTTTGTATGACCAAAAAGGTGTGCACCCAACATTACAATTGCATAAACTAAAATAAAAATGGATATTCATACACAAATTGACAAAGACAAAAGCAATTAAGTAAAATGCATCTTTATTTCTCTTTGAATCAATTCATGTTTTACAAATGAATCCCTCTTAGGGATACCCTTTTGATACGCAATTACAATGTTACAATCCCCTCAAGGATAAATGCACTTTTCAAGCCTTTAAGGTGACATGAACTGCTCTAGGGTGGAGTTAACCCTCTTCTTCACGTTGAGGAAGGAATTGAATAATTGAATCTCCTTCAATATCTATTCCCTGTGATCAAGAAACAACAATAACACGTCAAAAGCAAAGGTAACCTCTCTTGATGAGGTCTTTTAAAGAAGTTTCACAAAAGGATACCATGATAAGCATATAATCAATAAAATGAGTAAAGCATGGTAAACCTATGTTAATCATGAAATGTGATCATTAAGCATATTCAAGAAAGCATGTATTATCTATCTACTGGATTAGTTAACAAATAAGAAGCAAAGGTGCATGAAACAAGTCATAATTATACTAATTATCAAATTAACAACATGAAAGTAAACCTACTTCAACTGCTTAATCTAATTGGTCATATGCTTAAAATTATCTAACTAATTAATTTGCAAGAAAGAAAACAAGGATATCTATAGCCATTTGCTCATTGTGGGTCTGAGATGTGGTCAGCACTGTAGACTATGGCTGACAACCATGATGAGGCTCTGAATAGATTTGCCCTTAGAATTAGGGCTTCCTCTATGATATGCCTTGCCAAATTGATGGTCAAGGGTTGCCTCTATGTCCTTTGATAGGTTTGGTGGTTGAATTCCACAATTGGGCCTCTATTTTCCTGAATTCACATTTCTTGGTGTTCTAGCTCCTTAGGGCATCCATGGCAATTCAATCTCCAATTGGGTAGCAAGAGTATCCTTCTCAATGCATGAACTTGAGTATGCAATTCGATAGGGCTTCACTGCTCAATTGATAAACTTTCTTTCAGACTTATTCTTAATTTGAATGGGGTACTTATAGGATTACCCAAGGGCTAGGAGTGGCTTCCTCATGAAGCCAAGATCAATATTGGGTAGTTGAGTTAGTTGGATGGAAGGTTCTAGATCCTTCCTCGCTCAAACTACTCCAATCTGCAACCAATTGGTCATTGCAACCAACTTTTGGGGTCAGATGAAGGTCAACTAAACTTTAGTCCTAACCACAGGTGTCATCCGTGGCCAGCATTGCTAACCACATGTGTCAATCGTGGTCCCTAATTGATAGATTGGGGGCCACAACTATTAGTCATGGCTAGAACTGACTAGGCACAAATGCCCAATTGAGTGGTAAAAACCACTGCTATACCTTGGATTTGTCCAAAGGTCTTCCATATGGTCTTCTAGCATGTCCCATATGAGTAGTTGCCATCGACATGACACGTTTTAGGTGTCTACACATAATACGTGCATACCATAAATATGTTTCTTCCCTTGAGAAGGTGGGTCAATGGGTCCAATAAAATCTAACCCCCATATTTCAAATGGTTCTAAAACCACTTGAGGCTATAGAGGTATTTCATTTGTGGTTGGTTTTCCCATTCGTTGACATGCATCACAATGGTGTACATACTTTTTCACATCCTTATGAAGGGATGGCCAATAATAACCAATTCCTAAAATTTCTTAATAGTACACTTTACTAAATAATGTTTATATGATTTTTCATTGTGACATGCATGTAGGACATCATACACCTCATCCTATCGAATGCATCGACGTAATATGTAATCGGGTCCACATTTAAATAGTAGATTGTTTATCCACATAAAGGATGAGCTTTGTTTTATTAATCATTTCCTCTCCTTTGGGGTAAAATACAAGGGGAATTTTCTTGTTGCCCAAATAATTAGCAATATCAACAAACCATGGTGATGTTACTGATATTGCAAATAAATTTTCATCAAAAAAAGCATCCTCTACCAATTCATCTTCTCCTATGTTGTTTAGTCTAGACAAGAAGTTAGCTACTACATTAGCCTTCCCTGGTTTATCCACTATAGTGATATCAAACTCTTGTAGTAGTAATAACCAACAAATTATTCGACCACTAACCATAGGTTTGTTCATCAAGTATTTGATTTTCGAATGATCTATGTGAACAAACACTTGATATCCGATGATATAGTGGTAAAATTTGTTGATAGCATATACTACCGCTAGGAATTATTTTTCGGTGGTAGTATAGTTATTTTTAGCTCCTATGAGATTCTTGCTAATATAGTATATGGCATAATGCTTCCCATTTTCCACTTGCCCTAATGCTTCTCCAATTACAGTATTGGATGCATCAATTTGAATGTGAAATGGTAATTCCCAGTTTGGACCTCTCAACATAGGTGGAGTGATCAGTTTTTCTTTTAAAGTATCAAAAGCATTTTGACACTTTTTAATCCATTTGAACTCAAAATATTTTGTTAACAATGCAAACATAGGATTTGCAATTGTACTAAAATTCTTGATGAAACGACGATAAAAACCAATATGTCCCAAAAAGCTCTTGACATCAGTTTGAGTTTGTGGTGGAGGAAGGTTTTTAATGATCTCTATATTTTTGGGATCTACCTAGATTCCTCCTAATGAGATATGATGGCCAAGGACAATGCCTTCTTCCATCATCATAAAGAATTTGTCAAGATTTAGGGCCAAATTATATGTTTCACAGTGGGTTAGTACCTTGTTGATATGTTCTAAAGTTATATCAAAGGCTTCCCCACAAACTATGAAATCATCCATGTAGATTTCTACGCAATCATTAGTCAAGTTAGAAAATATGGCAAGAACAACTCGTTGGAAGGTTTTTGGAGCATTACAAAGTCCAAAAGGTAGGACTCTGTAGGTAAAGGTTCCCCATGGACAAGTGAAGGTTGTTTTTTCTTGATCTTTAGGTGCAACCTGAATCTAGTTATAGCCACTAAATCCATCGCAAAAACAAAATATCTCTTTACCGTGAGTGTATCTAACACTTGATCAATAAAAAGCAATGGAAAATTATCCTTATGTGTGACTTTGTTCAATTCTCAGTAATCCACACACACTCTCATTTTCTCGTTCTTCTTTGGAACAATAACCAATGGTGAAACCCATCGACTATCAAAAATGGGATAGATGAATCCTACTTCTAGCAACTTTTTGATTTTGTCTTTCATAATATCATGCAAAGTAGGATTTAGTCGCCTTTGCAATTATCACATAGGTTTTACATCCTCTATATATATTGGATGAGTGCATACATCAGTGAATTCCTGTCATGTCTTTGTAATCCCATGCAAAGGCATTGATATGTCAACTCAATATATTGAACAATTTTTCTTCCTAGTCATTTGTCAACCAACTATTGATATTCAAAAACTTATTTGGTTGTACTTCAATTTGCTTTGTACCAGGATGAATAGAATTAACTCCTTCAAATTTTCTTATTAAGGAGTTAAGAGGGCAATGATGCGATAGAAGAGAATGAAAAATTTGTGTCTCATTATCAAATGCAATTCCTGATGGAATCATATTTGATATGGGATAGTGAGAAGATGATAGAAGATGATGATGCCATCCATGTGGTAATTTAAATGGACTATCTTGTAGTGGAATAGATGATAATTTTTCAAATTCTTGTTCTTCATCATTCCATAACAATCGATGAATAGTGGTAGGTTCATCTTCAAGTCCTAAATCATACGTTGTATTAATCAAAATAGTTTCATCTTCAAAAATATCTCTTTCACATGAATCTAACTCTTCTATGTGGTCTTTCACAATGATGGTGGCTAAGGTTGAAATAGTTTCTTCATTTTCTTCATCAGATTCAGGATACCATAAGTGTCCTAAAAAATTGATTGACAAGTTTTGTAGGAGGATATAAGGAAATCTTCTTTGAATCAATCCCATTTGAAATGGTCATATCCCCTGACCTACAGTCAATGAAAGTAGCTATCGTAGCAAGCCAAGGCCTTCCTAAAATTATTGGATAACCATTAACAAAATTTTAAGGTTGTAACACCAAGAAGTCAACTAGATATTCCCATGAGGAAACCATCATAGGGATATCTTTGATGATTCCTTTTGGTTTAGTGATTGACCTATCAACCATTTCTAATATAGTAGATGTAGGATTCAAATTGTTCAATTGTAATCTCTACATCGTATATTTTGTCATAACATTGATGGCTACCCCTAGATCAATTAGAACATTGGATATCTACATTGATCCTATGGTTATCATGACTATTGGACTTCTTGGATCACCATATTTTGGTGAAATAAGTTTTCTAGAAAGAAGGTCAGCCAACTTCCCATCTACCTATATGGTTTTGGGAAATGATTTCTTCTTCCTTCCTAACTTTTTAATACAAATCTCTTGAATGATTTTGTTAATTAATGGCACATCCTTAATAGCTTGTAGTAAAGGAATCGTAATGTTTAAATGTTTTAATTCCTTCACTAAATCTGATTCCAAAGATATTTTAGATTTCTCAAACTATTTAGGGTATGGTATCTTTTCTGATGAAGAAGGTAAATCCTCCTGAAGAAGGTTTTCTTCTTTTTCTTTCTCTTTCTCTAGAGTTGCTTTTTATGGCTCTAGAGTAAATGGGTCTTGTTTATTTTCATTGATTCTTATTTCTTCAATGACAAGTGGAGTAGGTTCAGGAAGTGCCTTTCTTGAACGTAATTGAATATTGCTACAATCAATGATATTTATCATGGTGGTATCTTCAGATTCAACCATGTAGATAGGAGTTGCCTGTCTAGTATTATTTGGGTTGGCCATAGGTTGGGTCAAAAGTGAGGGTTGTTTCACTTGTTGTTGTGGTTGTCATCCTTGAGGAAAATTTTGAGTAGGAGCAGGCAACAAGTTTTGTGGTTGATTTTGATATCTTCATTGTCCTTGATATTGTTACCCCTAATTTTATCCATGGGATTGTGGATGCATCCATGGTGGATTTTGTTGATTCCATTGCAGATTCATCCATCCAAATTATGACCATTCTTGAGATGATGACCATGGAGGTTGATTCCAAGATTGTTGTGGTGGTTCTGAGTGAGACCATGGCATAGACCAAGGATTATATCCCCAATTTGTGGGAAATCGAGGGGTATTTTGATATTGATACTATGGAAAATTACCCCCTTGTCTTTGTCCTACAAAATTGAGTTCTTCCATAGGTGAGGATTGTGTTTCCAAGATATTTTTAAGTCCTGGAAGTAAATGATATTGGTCTATGATATGTCCTTTCGCACAAATGCTACAAATAGTAGATACAAAAGTTTTGTTTAAAGGACAATCTTGAAGAGCATGCTTATTTTTGCATCTCGGGCAATAAATGGCTAGGGGTTCCATAGACCTAGTTTTTGCATTCATTTCCCCTAATGTAGTGTTGAGATGCACAAGAATATTGATTTTTAAATTAGCAAACTCTTCCATTAGTTCTTTCAAGTCACTTCCATTATTACCCCTTTTTTGTCTTCTTTGTTTTGTGTGGGAGTAATTTTTACATAATTCTAAAATCTCATCAATGTCGAGGGTACTTACATCTCCTTTGCCCATAAGATCCAATACTTCTCTAGAGTCATCTTGCAACCCCCTTAAGAATATGGATTTGCATATTTCTGGTTCAACAACCCCACATATCTTTTGCACAAAAGCAAATCTATCCAAATAATCCTCTAGATTTTCATCTTCTTCTTATTTAATCCTAAATAATTCATCCTTCCTATTTTTTACCCGACAATATTCTTGGTACTTGTTCCATTTCTTTCCACGTTTAGATTGAATTGGGTGCTAAAATCATGAACCAACATAAGGTTGAGTCTTTTAGCATGAAAGGAAACACTTTGAGTTTTTGGTTTTCATTTATATAATCATAGGTTTGGCATACAATCTTGAGTTCAAATAAAAACTGATTAGGATCCTCATATGCAACTTCCCTAAAGGTTGGTAGCACTGATGGTGAATAGTTTTTATTGGGGAGTTCTGAGTGGGATTCAATCAAATAGGATATTCAAAGGTCCTAGCAAGAGTAGGGAGGTTACCTTGATTGAGAATATTACTACCCCTATCCAGATTTCCTTGTAAATCTACCATTATATCTTCCCAACACTTGGTATAGATTTTTCTAAATTGTCTTGATTATAGAGCTATATCAAGAGTAGATGAATATGGACTAACAATTTTCTCCTCCTATAATTATCCCTTAGAAGATACGCTTCCTAAATATGAGGTTTTCAGCTATTAGGAATCTCAAATGTGGTTAATTCACCCCCTTGTCATGAATATCACCTTCTTGTGGTAGGTGGGAGGTTTGAGCTAATGAATCACCCTTTTTGTCCCTTAACCTATTCATACATCTTATGCTTATGTCCTAAGATATGAAATGCAACTTTTAGCAATACAACTAGATCTATGCATAGTTGTTGTTTTGTGTTTTTACTATTTTTGTTGTTTTAGAAACTACCCTAATGTTTATTTGGCTCAACTTCACAAAACAATAATTGCAAGATTGATTTATCCTCTAACAACACCAATTGCTTCCCTAACAATGACACCAAAAATGATGGGTGTCATTAATGCTCATAATTTAATTCATTTTGTCAATCTAGGGTGGTGTCCAAGGCTATATACGATAGAGGATGTTTATGGTTCTACAGTTTAAAAATCAAGGCACTTGCTTGTCTAATGGGAACAAAGGTTCATAAGGTCTTTGCAGGAAGTAAACTTAACTAGCACTCACTTGTAGAATGGAAACCTATTTAATTACAAAATTTAACTTTGTTGAAGGAAGAAAGAAACTAAGATACAATTGCTAAATTTAAATGACATGAAATAAAAATATTGGAAAGAAAATAACAGAATTGACAAATGCTATAATTTAAAGCTACTAAAAAAATGCTAGAACATGAAATTATTACTAAAAACTATAAATAAAATGTTGAAATAAAATTGCATTAATGGAAATGAAAGTGTAGATCATAAGAAAGTCAGCTATATGGAAATATCATGAAAATATGCACACATGGAAATAGGGGAAAAATAGGATAAAACAGAGTATTTACTAGACAGCAACAATTTAGCAGAAAAACAACTTTTTGATAGAAAAAACAACAAACAAAAAACCTGCAATTTGTGACAAATGTCCTTCCACTAGCCCTGAGAGTGGGCCCTTGCTCCTAGGTCCAAATAAAGGATTAATTTACCAGGTCCTAAGCTCTAATCATCCAATCATTCATAAAAGACTACTTTGAAATGAAACTACACTTTATTGACTAAAAACTATTGTTATAGGAAAACTATTGACAATTTCTTGAAGTCCTATTGTTGATTCTTATTTGTCTATTATTTTTCAACATAGGTAGGTGGGGATATTTATACAAAGTCTCCCACTTTATTAGCCTATAGTTGAAAATTACAATCCAATCTCTTTGCTATCAATTCATTATTTGTTAAGCTATTGTCAACAAATTCTATCCAGAATTGGGATAAAATTATGTTGCAACCAACTGTCCTTATTTTCTCACCTCAAAATGCTATGGAATATGCTTGAAATAGGTTGGAAATGATTGGTTATAGTTATATATGTGCCAACTCACTTGCCTCCCCTAAAAATTAGCTAAAAAAATAAGTTTTAGCCATTCTGTAACTTTTTCTACAATTGCTCCAGAATATCTAGTTGAACAATTGTCAGATGATATTTGCTTATATCAAGGTGTGCTAAGTCACTTCTAGGTGATTTATTGGCTCCCTCCAAGTTTTATTCATGCCCCCAAGATATTTTCAACTCCAAAAGTTGTGTTCCACTACAACCCCTTATTAACCTGCAGGTTGCTACCTAGATGTTTTGGAGCAGAACCTGCAGGTTCTATTTTCAATAGATTACCTGCCATGTTTTTTCTACAACATGGATTTTAGGGTGCCACTTCGACCAAAAAAATATTTCTAAGGTGGAAAACATTTCAAATTTATTCAACCAATGATATTTCAACAAAAATTCATTTGAGAGCATTTTTAATTTATGCTAGTTAATTGCTAAAAACTTGCAAAATAGTCACAAAAAATGCAAAAAATCTCTAAACATCAAAATAGTATTCCTTGTTATTCATCATGCTAACATTAACACATTAATGCATAATAATCAAACATTTGGTAATTTAACTATGATATTGGTCAAAATTTGGTAGTTTTTCATGTTCACAAAGCTGAAATAATGAGACATTTGAGTGTCTCATCACTTTGTTGGAGTATATTATATTATTTGATACATGTTAATGTATCCCCATGGTACCTTCATGGTACATTTGTAAATAATAGATTAAATTTGATTCATATTTTAGAGTGTGATTTATATTTCCCCTTTTATGTAAGTGTGAATGTGTAGGAAATGCACAAGTGTCATGTAAAGTTGTAATGTATAGAAAATGCACAAGTTTCATGTGAGTTAGAGTACAAGTGTAAGTTGAGTCTATGTGCACAAATTTCTTATATGTAAGAGTGCAAATATGTAATGTAAATATGTGCACAAGTATCTTAGATTAGAGTGTGCAAGTTATAGAAGTGTAAGAGTCATGTATAGGTGTGCATATGTTATAGATTCAAGTGTTCATCAAGTATGCAAGTGTCAAGTAGTCAAGCCCAGTTACGAGACTTGGCATATGGACAACAATAGTCTAGTACTTGAAGAGTCATACCACTATGTCTATAGTATGGATACAATGCTCCATAGACAGAGATATCACATACAAGTTATGTATCTCATTGTTAGATTGTAAGAGAACGAGGAGTAATAAAATGTGTATACATTTTGAGAAATTAATATTGTAAGTTATATTTCATGCATAGTACATGAATGATTCAAGCTATTTACATTCATATTTTTGCATATTATTGAATTTTATTTGATTTATTATAAACCTTGATATACATATTAATTTTCTCATATTATTCTACTCATATCATTATCTTGACCTTATTATATTATGGCTATTTTATATTTGATCTTGTGATATATAACCTATGATATTCTATGGTTAAGCCTTAAAATACCATCAATGGTATCAAATCCACCACCAAACTCTATCCACATTGATAAATTTCATCTTAGCCACTATTATAAATTGATTTTATCCACATTTGATAAAGTTGATTAAGAGTTTGTCTACTTTAAAAACAATAAGACTCAAACTCATTTTTAAGGTCATATTGAGTAGAAAGGCTAGGGTCTATCCACTAGGTTGAATAATAACTAGTGAATATAAGGACTCAACTATATTGATAGGTATACCAATTCAATATTATTTGGTCATTCAAGGATAAAGCCAACTCTATCATTAATTTGAAGTTCTTATAGATTAAGGATTGAAAGGTGAATCAAATCTGAGAAAGTTGATCATTTAGGGATATATCCAACCCTAATATTGATATTAATATTGATTTGTAGATTAAGAATTAAGAGGTAAATAAACTTTGAGATAGTTGGTCATTCAAGGACATTGAATAAGGGACATTCAAAGTCATCTTGACATTATATTGGATTCTCTAGTAAGGAGGAGAATCATATTGAGTTCTCAGGTGTGACCTAAGATATTATAAATTTTAGAGAAAGAGTTGCAAATTTTGATAATATGGAGTCTATAACTAGAAAAGAAATATTAGAGGTCATAAATATTGTAATTAAGAATTTGATTGAAAAATCTAAAGGAAATATAGACATAATATCACAATTCATCTATAGAGAAGCCATGGATGAAAATTTTGAGAGATTGAATATGATCTACATGCTTGTTGAAGCAATTGATGATGGAAATGATAATATTATGATACCTCTAGATATAGGTAGCATAATGTATATGACATTGCTTTAACTTAAGCTTTGTAGAGATGAAAATTTGAAACAAAAACAGTTGATTGAAACTCTTAAGAAGAAAGTGAAAATTGATTAATCATTCTTAGAAATAATATTTCATTCTTCATGCAATATTGACATTTCAAGTTCATCTAATTTAGAAAATTATTATGATTCTTAAAGTGAATGTTCAAAAGCTACTACATAGAAAAAGAAAGAATCATATGATTCTAAGATCTAAGGCAAAGAGAAAATTCTTATGCATGAATCTATTGAGAATGAGAGATTTCAAGAAGTTTGTAATATTGAAAATACAAATATTGAATAACATGAAATTGAATTTAAATTTGAAGATGAATTCAAAGCAGAAGGTAAGAAAGAAGATGATATTAATGGATCTCAAGCAGAATATCATATGCATTGCAAGGTCACTTGAAGATTGAAGGCAAATATGAAGACCATGATTAAATACTAAAGTATTCGATAACCAAATAATGTAATACAAGGGGTTTTGGAGTATATTACATTATTTAGTACATGATAATGTACCCCCATGATACCTTCATGGTATATTTATAAATAATAAATTAGGGTTGAGTCATAGTTTAGAGTGCGATTTATATTTTCCCTTTTATGTAAGTGTGAATGTGAAGGAAATGCATAAATATCATATAAAGTTGTAATGTGTAGGAAGTACACAAGTGTCATGTGATTTAGAGTGCAAGAGTGAGTTGATTATATGTTCACAAGTATCTTATATTAGAGTGTACAAGTTATAGAAGTGTAAGAGTAATATATAGGTGTGCATATGCTATAGAGTAAAGTGTTCATCAAGTATGCAAGTGTCAAGAAGTCAAGCCAAGAGTCATGAGACTTGGCATATGGATAGCAATAGTCTAGTACTTGAATATTTATATCACTATGGCTATATTATGGAGATAATGCTCCATAGATAGAGATATCACATACAATTCATATATCTCATTGTTAGATTGTAAGAGAAAGAAGAGTAATAAATCTTGTATACATTTTGAGCAATTAATATTGTAAGTTATATTTCATGCATAGTACATGAATGATTTAGGCTATTTACATTCATATTTCTACATATTATTGAATGTTATTTTATTTATTATAAGCCTTGATATACATATTAATTTTCTCATATTATTCTACTCATATTATTATCTTGACCTTATTATATTGTGGCTATTTTATATTTGATCCTATGATATTTTGTGGTAGTATTAAGGCTTAAAAATCCATCAACTTGAAACCGGTATAAGTAAAATTACTATATAAATAGATTATAATATTGTAATGGTGAGCAAGAATGAGATCAAGAGAAAGAGCAAGAGATGGAAAGAATAGGATTTTGATAGCAGGATCAAGATTGAGAATGGCTTCGAGACAAAATCTGGTAGTGGTTGGAGTGTCAGAAGCATAGAGGAGGCTAACCCTAAGTTGGATCAATATTTAGACCTAAGGGGTCTAACAATAGATAGGGGTAAGAAACCATGGTCTCATGTAGTGTTGGGTAGGCCAAAAATCCTTGAGTCCAATTTGGATCTACTTGTGAAAAAGGGCCAACTGTCCATTCCAGATGATCTAGTTAATATGGCTATTGAACAAGGATTCCATAACTTGGTTGGTATATTTATGGGGGTGAGGCCCGACCTAGATGCAATCAAAAAATGGGCTTCTACCAAATGGAGGTCGAATGGTAATATGGAAATTGTTGCCCTTCCTAAAGGTTTTTTTATGGTAAAGCTAAATTGTTTTGAAGATTCAAAGAGAATTTTATGGGAGCACCCTTGGTTCCTTGGTAGGTGTGGCATTTTACTTAGGATATGGGGATCGAATTTTAATCCTAAGACCCAAAACTGTATGCAAGTCCCAATTTGGGTAATATTACCTAATCTCCCATTTCACTATTGGCATGAGGAGATTTTTGTTAGTATTGCTAAGGAAATGGGCCAACTAATTGCTATGGATCTAGCCACCAAGTCCAAGTCCCACCTCATTTATGCAAGAATATGTGTCAATGTGGAGATGGAGAAAAATCTACCAGATTCGATTCAACTAGTTTTGAGATTGGGATTTTAGAACCAGTATCTTGAATATGATAATCCATATATTAAATATGGGCTTTATAAGAAATTAGGGCACTTGTATTGGGTTGCCCAAACCAAAAGCCTCCATCCCATAATCATAAGGTCTGGAATCCAAAGAAAATGGAAGAATAGATCGCTAGGAAGAAAGTTGAAAACCTTAATAGTGAAGCTGGTAATGTTGATATGCAAAAATTTTCATCTGTGGAGAACCTCAAAATGGAAGATTCCTTGGAAGCAAAAAATCCTAAAGCAAGTAAAGTTGATGTACAAAAGAAGTCTTCCATGGAGAATCAAGCTTTGGTAGAAAAAATGAAGGTATGTGAAACTTTACCCCCCTCAAACTCAAATACTATTTTATCTTCAAATCCCTTTGATATCCTTCAAGAAATCATTCCTAGAGAGGAAGATAATATCTTATTGGAAAAGTGAGTGGATGGAAACTCTTAATTAGGAATTGAGGATGGGAGAAATGAACATAATGAAATGGTCTTAAAAGAAATGGTAAATTTGTTATCTTTCTTATCAGATTAGCTCACAAAAGCTTTAACCAAGATTAAGAATAAATCAAATGAATGATAATAACAACAATGATTCTTAATACAACAATATCTCACAAAATATAACCCAAATATGCACAATATCATAGGATTACAATAATGGTTCATATTGATTACATTACATGGAGCTTTACCTCTAATATATCATTTTACATGACTTTTTAGTACTCTAACTTTTGCTCTCCTCTATCATCAAGGAAATGCAACCTTTCATATTCCTCATATGGACAAAGCTCTCATATTTCCACATATCATGTGACTCTTCATTCTCTCTTGACACCTTGCACTTTATCTCATATTGACACATACATTATACAAATATAAATCATCTACCAAAATAATATTACAAGGGGGTCAAATAATATAATATCTCCAACACCCTCCCATATTACATTATTTTGTATGATAGGTTTTTGCCTTCATTATTTGATTCTTCTTCATTCTTAATTTTTAACTCTATCATGGCTGGATATATACAATATTTATTAAGTCTTCCTTTATAAATTATTTGTGTCTACCTTTAGATCTATGTATCTGAGTTGCCTCAGGGTGTTTGTCTTAGGTTCACTGCCTCTGGATCACTACCAATGGATCTATATCTAGGTCACTACCTTTGGGTAACTACCTATGAATCACTACCACTGGATCACTACCTCTAGGTCACTGCTTCTAGAACTCTATCTTTGGATCAACCATGAGAACATTTATAAGATCATCATATTTGTAGGATCATCTGTAACAACCCAAAAATCCAACCAACTTGAGAGAGAAAAAAATGATACACTCATTAGGGATCTACATATCCCCACCCTACATAAGCCATTCTATGAAGTTGTCTATTGAATTAATACCTTATGATTAAGTTGTATGTCTCATCTCTGCGATGAGCTAATTTATCCCCTTTATTTCATCAAAGGGTGTGCCCATACCTGCACCATACATAATTTCATCTATGTAGGTGCACTAATTGTGATGCAAATAAGCTATCCATCTCATATCCATGATGAGTTAACTTTTCCATCAATAATTATAATGAAAATAAACTATCTGTCTCATCTCCATGATGAGCTAACTTAACCATCATTCATTGAAATGTAAATAAGCTATCTATATTATCTCCATGATGAGCTAACTTTCCCATAAATTATTATAATGCAAATAAGTTATCCGTCTCATCTCCATGATGAGCTAACTTAACCATCATTCATTCTTGGTGATAGATGATTCATTGACACAACAATATAATTGTTGCTTTCCTATAACTATTTAAGTTTATGTCATTAAGGAGAAGTTGTGAAAAATAGTTACCCGAGGTTTTATTCTACAAGGGATCCCATAATCCCTTTCTCTCTTTTCCATAAATAGGGATGTAATTAAGTCTATATTCTTAATTAAAAAATAATTACCATCTAACAACTTCATCAAATAAGAAGTCACATAAATAAGATGTAATACTTATTTAGTTCCATTATCAAAACATGATAATTTACAAACCATAACATCATACATATTTTAACAATAACAAGTAAAAGACATTTTTTTTTCATAAATGAACATATTTATAACTCCAACCATTACATAATCCATGTAGGATAAAAGTACTACCACAGTATAAAGAGTAGAGCATTACATCATCATCCAAACTAGGAGAATATTCATGCTAGAAACTACTTTACAATAAGCTTTCCATAATGAGAGCTTTACTACAATATGTCTCTATAAAAAAAAGAAATACACCTGATGACTAACATCATCTTGTAAGCAGAAATATTAACACCAGACAATGATAAATGAAAACAAGCAGTATATAAATAAAAGTGAATGATTTTATATTGATATGGGAGCCTTGATCTCCACTTTTTAAATACAACATGTATATGCTAAAGATGTGCTTTTTATTAAAATACAATGATTCAAAAATGGTAAAACCCTTTTACGATCCAAAATAATAGTGAAGACAATGATTCTCCATAACATAGCCATGCATAAGTCATTCAAGAATGAATGTCATTTATCATTCAACAACACAGAATAATCCAATATTCACTCTTTAAATTAATCAAAATCCCATACTTTTAATTAAATCCATACCCATAATCATTCATTTTATTAATCAAAAGCCCAAAAATTTTATTAGTCAAAACCCATAAATCATAATTCAATCAAATAAAAAGGTCTTTCTTTCGTTTAATCAAACACCCATAAATCACAAATCAATTAAATCAAAAGGTCTTTTTTTTCATTTAATCAAACACCCGTATATCACAATTCAATTAAATCAAAAGGTCTTTCTTTCATTTAATAAAACACCCATAAATCACAATTCAATTAAATCAAAATGTATTTCTTTCATTTAATCAAACACCCATAAATCATTCTTTTAATTAATCAAAAGCCTGTACTTTCATTTAATCAAAATACTCATGATTCATACTTTCAATTAATCCAAAAGGCCATTGTTTAAATTTCTTATTTCAATCAAATGGTCATTCTTTCAATTTATTCTAGAAGGTCATTCTTTCAATCAAAAGGTCACTCTTTCAATTTCTTCTTTCAATTCATTCTAAAAGGTCTTTTTTTTCAATCAAAAGGTCATTCTTTCAGTTTCTTCATTTAATTCATTCTAAAAGATCATTCTTTCAATTTCTTCATTTAATTCATTCTAAAATATCATTCTTTCAATTTCTTCATTTAATTCATTCTAAAAGATCATTCTTTCAATCAAAAATTCATTCTTTCAATTCATTCTAAAAGTTCATTATTTCAATTTCTTCTAAAATGTCATTATTTCAATTCATTCTAAAAGGTCATTCTTTCAATTTATTGTAAAAGGTCATTCTTTCAATTCATTCTAAAAGGTCATTCTTTCAATTCATTCTAAAAGGTCATTATTTCAATTTCTTCTAAATGTCATTCTTTCAATCAAAAGGTCATTAATCAAAAATACTCATAATCCACTCTTTAAAAAATCAAAATATCATTAATCAAAAATACTCATAATCCACTCTTTAAAAAAATCAAAAGTATGTCTTCAATTAAATTATATGCCCATAATATGAAAATGTGGTTATGATTAAACATGTCACCCATAAACCAATAATCAAACCATCAACATAGTCAATCGGTCCAGCTAAGTCAACCACAGTCCACGGGTCAAACTACATCCCCAATTGATGCTCTATCCTTTACCAAGCGGTGGCTTTCCTAACCATTGCCTAGTGGTCAGTGTTAGCTTTTGAGGATATATGGAGTGGAGAGATCTATCAAAGGTTCTAATAAGATACAAAAATATTAAAGAAATTAATTCTGCAATATGACAGAGATATATTATAAATAGAAAGTGGTGAAAATACAATGCAATATGAAGGTGATGGTCACTCCATGAATATAAGCTAAAGAACTACATTGTACTCCATACAGGAGTTCTACCACTATCTACTACTCTCTACTATAATGAACTTGATCTATATGATATCTCACTATGAGGCCCTTTATATAGGAAGATAGATTCCTTGGCCAACACTCTACTTAACTGTACAAGGGAACACCTTGTATATTACAACTTACACATTGATACTTTTGTATTTATTACATTGCTTGAAGTAACTAGCTAATTTTTCCCTAAAGTAATCTCCTACTCTAACTATGTACCAAAGGTGGTACATTTACATGACCCAAATGATGTAATATACTCTAACTCTAATGGTCAAGCCTTAAGGGGTTATCTCCCCTATATTAAAATTTGCAACGCTCCCACAGGGAGCATGTGGGACTAATCTCATGATTTAATACCATAATATTTACCTTTATTTGTCCCCAAGCAACTCAGTATTTTCAACCAAACTCAGGAAAAACAACAGGAAACAAGCACCAAGTATACCATGTCATGTATCCCAAGGAACTTAGCACCATCAATCAACACTGGGTGGCCCCGCTTGGTGGTTTCCTTGACCATCGAGCATGGTCGATGATAAAGGGGAGGTGTATCCATTTTATGGTGCTCACACCCCCCATGTAAAGCATGTGGGATTTTATTGAGGGAAGGCCTAAGCAATATTCCCCTTGCCTGAGCCCTCTTGAGCATAGAGTCATCACGTTGCGGTGTTGTTCCTCAATGATAGGGAAATAATTATTAACCATCCTAAGGTTAAATAATAGGAGAAACTTAAGTTAGCAATGATGGAGAAAGTGAAATAAAATAATCTACAACCCCTCCCATTGTTATTAAACTTTGGTGAAGCGTCTATCGAATGCAAGGTAAAAACTGGTTAGTTTTAGGTATTAATTAGGTCTCAAAAAATCCATCATGTGAAGGCTAGGTCTATTGAGAATACTAAATCAAGTATAAATTAATCTCCATGTGATTTCTTTGCTTAGTTGAACATCTGTGTTCTACGTGACCATTAAAGAATAGTCATTCATGCCTATCTTAGAAGACTCCATAAAGGGACAAAATTGGAATGCATTGATCTGTTACGGGATCCTCTAAGATTTCTAAAAAGGCTACTTAAATGTCCTTGCCAAAAAATCTTGGTAAAAAGGTGGCATTAAAATTCTATAAACATGTATACACTATAGGGGTTGACAATAAGGGCATAATGGATGTAAAACAAATAAACCCTGAAACAATATCCTTAAGAAAACAAAATCAATTTCAAAAGGAGAAACATATAAATTAATGATAATAGAGCCTTTATAATGAATGGAAAACATCAAACACAGAATGAAACCCATTTTCTAATTTCAAAATTGCATTCAAAACTCAATACAAGAACAAAGGAATGAAGGCTAGATCCAACCTTGTTGGCAATTCTCCCATTCCTTCAAAGCATCATTTTTAGCATTCCTTCAAAGACTCATTTTTAGCATTCCTCCAAGCCTCATTCTTCTCTAAAATAACTTGGAAAAAGTAATTTATATGATCCTTGATACCATTTGTTGTCCAAAAAGGTAAGAAGGAAATCTTTCTTACCAATATAAAAATAGAAGCCTATCTACCAAAAGTAATTGCCCATCTACTCAAAATGGCAAGGGTAGATGTTTAAATTTAATATGATTTCTTTTTCTAAAATATTACACCTACATTATCCTCTAGAAGGCCTTCATTTCTTTAAAAATATATATATATAACCCATAAAAAGGTTATTCCCTTTTTTATATTTCCACAATAAGATAATTTTCAAATTAATCTTATTATATTTCCATAATATAATTCAATCCAAAAAATATATAATTCCCTAAAAAATGCATCAAACAAGGTGGATGATTTATCGCAAGTCCAATCGCCTATCCTAGCCGAAGACTTATGGTAACTTCTAGGTTACCAACTTCTGGCTATGGACGGTTGGATTGTTGATGATCACCACAAAAGCAAGAATGCATGCATCTACATGAGGGTAATTGTTCATGTTACCCCGAGCCACCATAATCATCATTTCCCTTTTCTAGTACCCTATTCTTGGTGGTTGATCTACCTCTTCCACCCATGAGTGTACCTGGTCCTACAATCAAGGAACATATTAGTAGTACCATATTCCTCAAAGCAATAAGACATCAATATTGCATAAATATTAAGCATTGAAACATTAATCAATACATAATAAATCTCATAAAGAGTCATTCCAAGGTAGGTCATGACATACTACCCCCTTGGACTAAACATAATCCTGTGTATTTTTCAGTAATAAAACATATTTTTACATTACATTTTCAAGTAAACAAGGAAAAAGTCTTTTCATTTAATCCCATGAATTAAACAAAATATTATCATCCCTTGATAATATCAATACCTCATTCACTCTATATCATATGTCATTCAAAAAGTACTACCATCCACTGATAATGTCAAATATTACTCCACATAAGGTACCAATCCAACCATTGAGCAACAAAATCATCACATTCTTCTTCATATCTTCCTAGAAGAAGGTCCTTTTCATTCTCCCACTCATCTTAGCCCCTCTAAGGTGAACAAAATAAATATAACTATGTGCTTCCTGCATGATCAATCTCGTCATATCCCCAATTTTAGATATAATTATTCGATCCTTAAAACATAAGAGTCCATTCCTTATGTCGAAATCCTTTTTCTCTCTAGGATTCCTTTCCATTATGGTCCAAATTTTACTGCAATACCCGTTCTACAATCATATTTCCTTGACTTTGTCTATTACGTCCATGTGACTTCAAGTCAAAACAACTATATACATTTTTCAAGGTCTTGAACTTGAGCAATTTTATCCAATTTTAATCTTTAGGGTCTACTCCTAAGACATTTTTAGGTACATTTAAATACTCTATTAGTCTCATTTTACGGTACATTATTTAACAACTTATAGAGAGGATTCCATATTTCTCTCAATAATATTCCCCATCTACTTTTTCTACTAAGAATGTTCAAACTAATCCAAAAATATATTCATCATATGCTCCTTCTCATTAAGTATAATCAATTTAACCAAGAATAGATTTTCTCGTTTATCCCTTCCCATTAAGTATAATCAAAACTTAACCAAGGATAGATGGATTTTTAGAGGATCCCATACTCCTCTCAAGAATAGATTCCTCATCTATCCTTTCCCCAAAATAGCATAATTAATTTCTTCTCCTATATGCTATTTTTATAGTCCAAGTTCACAAGGATCATAGTTGATGTTCATAATAAGTAAAGAGAAAAATTTAATGTTCAGATTACCACTAGATGTCTCTATCACAGTCCAAGCTACACCACTTAGAACCTTTCCAAATCCTACTCACTTTTGGGAACCATCTTGCTTATGGTTAAAATGAACATTAAAAATCTCTTCTCAAATTATGAACCTCAAGAATGATCTACTCATGAATATGGAAATTATATAACAATAGAGAAGTTTATCTTCAAAATTAACTATGGATTGAACAAAACCATCTAATAAAGTTTCATTACTTGAATATTCTTGCTAGCTTTAAAATGATTACACCACTCAACAGCTACATTACTAAAGAACAATTTTTCAAGGAAAATATACGTTTCTAATTCATGCAACCATGTCTCAACTAATTTTACTAATTAATTTAGACACTTTGATATTCTTCAGGTCCTTGGCTAACTCGACCTCTATACGATTTTTTGCCTTCATTATCTTTTGTAGCAGGATCTTCCTCCTGGACTACACTCAAAATTTTCATTCAAGGAATTATAATAGTTTTCAAAAATTGGCTCTAGTGTTCCCTCTATAAATCAATTTGATCTTGTAGTACCCAAACTATAATGATGAGGTTTTCTACCTCTCAATATCATTCCCTTCAAGTTCTAGTTTTAGATTCATCCTTCCTAGCTAGCCTTGAATTTTTTAGATCCTCTTCTTCTCCTTATCTTGGGTGTCATTTCTCTTTGTCACACTAAGGAGTTAGATAAGTTACAATTCTTTCCAATTGTACTTCCAATGGCTAGTTATAATTTCCCATGAACTAACTTAGATCATTAATGGTCACTGTCACACTTGTGTCCCCACAAGGTGCTACCCTAGCTGCAACTATTCTCATTACTTTGATAATGATCTTGGTCAACCTTACCTCATCACAAGGTGTCATTCTCCTTATCCACAAATGAGTTGAGCTTAGTTACTAATAGTTAGTTCCTTATCCTTTCGAACCAACTTATTTCATTATAATTCATTTGATAATGGTGATAGTTATTCTTGCTCAATGCAAGATACTATTCCTAGGTGTTCTTAGACATCATCAATCTTCTAATAATGATGGTGGTTGTACTTTCTCCACACAAGATACCATATCAATGTAAAGTTACCTTTACTAGGATTTATTCCTTAAGCAATCTTTAGCTTATCTAAGGAAGCTTCTAGTCCATCGTACCTAGAGCTTATCTAGGGAAGTTTATAGTCCTATGATCATAATCTCTGATTTCAAAGCAATCTAAAAACTTAAGGTCTTCTCATCTTTAGCTTAAAACTAAGCAAGGGCCTAAATAGGAAGATACATGATTCCTTAGCACATTCCATGGAAGCATCTAGTTCATTGTACCTATAGCTTATTCATGGAAGCCTCTAGTCCATCGTACCTAGAGCTTTAATACCAAATGTAAAAACCCAAAAAACTAACCACCTCAAGAGAGAAAAAAAATTGATACACTTGTTGGGGATCTACATATCCCCACCCTTCATAAGCCAGTCTATGAAGTTGTTTATTGACTTAATACCTTATGATTAAGGTATTCATATCATATTTATGATGAGCCAACATATCCCCTTTAATCTATCAAAGGGTGCACCCATCCATGCACCATACATAAGTTCGTCTACGTAGGTGCATTAAGCATGATGTAAATAAGCTATTTGTCTCATCTCCATGATGAGATAACTTTTCCATCACTCATTATAATGAAAATAAGTTATCCATATCATCTCCATGATGGGCTAACTTAACCATCATTCATTGAAATTCAAATAAGCTATCCATCTCATATCCATGATGAGCTAACTTTTCCATCAATCATTATAATGCAAATAAGCTATTCTTCTCATATCCATGATGAGCTAACTTAACCATCATTCATTCCTAGTGATAGATGATCCATTCACACAATAATATAATTGTTGCCTTCCTACAATTATCTAAGTTTAGGTCATTAAGGAGAAGTTGTGAAACACAATTAACTGAGGCTTTCTTCTACATGGGACCCCATAAGCCCTTACTCTCTCTCTTACTTAAATAGGGATGTAATTAAGTCTATATTCTTAATTAAACAATAATTACCATATAACAACTTTATCAAATAAGAAGTCACATAAATAATATGTAATCCCTATTTAGTTCCATTATTAAAACATGATAATTTACAAACCATAACATCATACATATGTTTAAGATAACAAGTAAAATATACATTTTTTTTCACAAATGAATATATTCATAACTCCAACCATTACATATTCCATGCAGGGTAAAAGTACTACCATAGTATAAAGAGTATAGCATTACATCATCATCCAAACTAAGAGAATATTCATGCTAGAAACTACTTTACAATAAGCTTTCCATAATGAGAGCTTTACTACAATTTGTATCAAAGGTCAATGTCTTAAATAAATAAGTCTTCAGTGGTCCTTCTTGCTAGATGATCTATCATGTAGTATGTAATTAATGCATTTGCTAAATGATCTATCATTATGTAACATATGCATTTAATTTTAAAGCCATAATGCAACTATACATTCTCCATAATGTAACCATGCATAATTCATTCAAGAAAGAAAGTCATTTATCATTCAACAACACATAGAATAATCCTATATTCACTCTTTCAATTAATCAAAGGCTCCTACTTTTAATCAAATCCATACCTATAATCATTATTTTAATTAATCAAAAGTCCATACTTTCAATTAATCAAAACCCATTAATCACAATTCAATCAAATCAAAAGGTATTTCTTTTGTTTAATCAAACACCCATAAATCACAATTAAATTAAATTAAAGGGTATTTATTTCATTTAATCAAACACACATAGATCACAATTCAATTAAATAAAACGGTCTTTCTTTTATTTAATCAAACACCCATAAATCACAATTAAATTAAATCAAAAGGTCTTTTTTTATTTAAGTAAACACCCATAAATCATTCTTTTAATTAATCAAAAGCCCATACTTTCAATTAATCAAAATACTCTAAATTCATCCTTTCAATTAATCAAAAGCCCATACTTTCAATTAATCCAAAAGGTCATTCTCTAATTCCCTAATTAATTGATTTCCCTAATTAATTAATTTCCCCAATTAATTAATTCAACATTATGTTTTTACAATTACTAACACAAGCATAAAACAAATGCATCAAACAAGGTGGGTGATTTATCGCAAGTCCAACCGACTGTCCTAGCCGAAGGCTTATGGTAACTTTAGGTTACCAACTTTTGGCTATGGACAATTGGATTGTTGATGATCGCCACAATAGCAAAAATGCATGCATCTACATAAGGGTAATTGTTCATGTTATCCCAAGCCACCATAATAATCATTTCCCTTTTCCAATACCCCGTTCTTGATGGTCGATCTAACTCTTCCACCCATGAGTTTACTTGGTCCTACAATTTTTAATGACCCAAAAACTAGATAGAAATAACTAAAAAAAAAATTTAGACCTAACAGAGAGGGATTCGTAAATCCCTAACTAGAATAATAGTTTAAGTTAATCTATTTTTTAGGTTTACCAAACTACCCAAATCTACAAAGAATCATGTCACACTTAATACCCTACACAAGTTCATCTATGTAGGTATATCATGTGTACTACAGATAAGCTATCCATCTCATCCTTCTAGATGATATAACTTATCACCTTCAATACAGTCAAAGGTATACACCCATATTCATACCATGCACAAGTCTCTATGTGCAGATTTGTTATGCATACTATGATTTAAGTCATCAATCTTGTCTTCTCGACGAGCTAACTTAACCCATGTAGATTATCAAGTTGTTTGCATAGTTGAAATCGCCCTAAGAGATCTTAATCTCTTAGTCCCATTATATGTTCATCCTAAGAGATCCTAATATCTTAGGTCTATTCTAGGTTCACCCTAAGAGATCCTAATATCTTAGGTCTTTTTCTATGTTCTCCCTAAGATATCCTAATATCTTAGGTCCTTTTCTATGTTTATTAGAAAGACAAGACTAACTTAATTTATTTAATCTAAACAAGAACAATATCTACCAAACATCTAATAAGTGCTTTAAAATAAAACATCAAGAATAAGATAAAACATTAAGCAAAGGAATGCTAAATATTCACAATACCTACATATTACATAAACAGTAAAATACATTCCTCATTCATTCATTACATCATTACATAAATCCAAGTATGGTAAAACCTCCATATTATTTCAAAAGAATAAAGTATTACATCAATGATTACCTAGGGAATATTCCCCAACATAATACCTACTAAACTGAAGTAAAATTTGGTGCTCTAGTTTCAAGTGTCCTCTTGGTTCTTCTTGTCTTCCCATCGCTCATTTGAGGGTAGTAGGGGATCAAGACAACTCATGGTTCTATGAAAGACATACATCTAAATGCATCTACTAGTAACATGAAACCAATGCATTTACTATTTACTTTTCCAAATTGTAACTATACAAATTTAATTAAAGCATTCAACCATCTACTGTCTAGTTGATCTCATAAGAATTTCCTCATTTTCGTTCTTATCTCTCATTTACTCAAAGATTGTCATTTCAACAGTTACAAATAGATCACAAATATTCCTTTAATCAAATCATTTCAAAAACCATTATTTCAAATAACTAAGGTCTCATTCCTTAATTAAGCAAATAATCCATTTTCCTTTTATTTAAATTAATCAAATTCCCATTCCTTTAATTAACCAAATAAACAATAATTTCTTTATTTAAATTTAATCAAAGTCTCATTCTTTTAATTAACCAAATAGACTATTTACTTTATTAACTAAAGACTCTTTTATTTAATTAATCAAATATCCAAATAATACATATATTTAATCAACTAAAGTCTCATTCCTTTCAATCTGCCTAGATTCATGGCGACTATCGATTCCACCATGTAAATTCAAAAAAAAATCTCATTCCTTTAAATAATCAAATAAATCATGAATTTAATTCACTAAAGTCCCATTCCTTTAATAAATCAAATAATCAAATGAATCATAAATTTAATTCACTAAAGTCGTATTCCTTTAATAAATCAAATAATCAAATGGATCATTTATTAACAATATAAGAACATTTAGTTTTATTTTTCAAAACAAAGAATATTTTTATTAACTTTATGGATTCCATATGTTAATTCTTTAGAAACTAAAAGGTATTTTATTTAATTTGAAAGTATAAATGGGTACTATCTTTTATACTAGGTGAAGTACCCCTCCCTTATTCTTATAAAATCCAAGTCTCATTTATTCTTCTTTTATTTACCTGTCTCTTATCGAAAGTAAATAATGTATGCACATCATTTTAATTACCATGTGTTCCATTATTAACATAAATAAAGAACATTCAAGCAAATATAAACTACTAGTGGTAATCAAATGACAAGGCTGAGTGTGATCAGTTGTGATAAACTAGGAAAAAAAACATTGTTAACCACCATGAACGCGGTGCTATAGAGATATGCAGATCTGGTCGTCATCTAGCATTGACCAACAAGTAACAACAGAAGAAACCATGGTTTATTTCTAGTTGCGACATGACCATTGGCATATTGGTAACCAAGGGAGAAGGAATATGAGGTTCACATACCCTAGCATCTGAGGCTAGAAGATGATAATAGCGCAAACATAGGGTAGTGAAGACAAACTAGTCCAGCAAAACTAAGGACATAGACAGTGCTTGAGAATTATATGGAAAGAGGGTATCGTAGCCAAAATGACTAGGCACCTCACTCTAGAAATTTCATACAAGGGTGGCTCAGGAAGTTGTCCCACCTATAAGCAGAGTGGTTACACACAGTAAAGACTATTAGGATATGAATGACACCATCATGGACAAGGGTGGTGACCCACAACCAAGGTCACGACTAGTCACAAAGTTTACCCAACACAATAAAGCATGAAACACATAGGCATATGATCAAGTAGCTAAAGATCGATTGAAATAATAAACAAGCTTAAACTTTACAATGCCATAGCCAACGACAAGTGGTTTGGTTTTAGAAAGGAGGTAAACTGACAACAAATCAATAGAGATAGTGAAAGCAAGATACCATGAACCAACGGTGAAAGCTTGATCTTTAAAATATATTTAACTAAGGATTTGCTTAAAACAAAATAAATAAGATAGTTTAAAACCAACCCGATATCTCCCAATGAAGGTCTTTCCCTCTTTCATTGTTGGAGCACGATTCCTCAAGACGTCGGCTCATAGGCCATAAACGTTCGAATTATCCCCTGCTTCTCTCTTCTACTTCTACTCTTTTGTTTTTATTTTTATTTTTCACTTGAAAATCGAGTCCTCCTTACCCACTTCCAATATCATCTCTCATCAATTTTTACTTGCCCACCATCAATTTTATCCTATCCAACCTACCGCCTAGCAGGATATTTTTGGTTTTTAAATCATTCTTTCATTGCTTCAAAATCTCACCATAAATGAAGCTCTTTCCTATCGATGGTAAGAAGCTTCCATTCACCAAGGTACCTTATTACCTTTGATTAAAATAAATTTCTTATCTTATTTTAAAATGAGATCTTTCAATATATTAGAATAATATTCTTTTTTTTTAATTATGGACTTTTACTTTATTTTTAAATGAAAATCCTATTATCATTCAAATAAAGTTCTTTGTTATCTATTTAAATAAAATTCTATTATTATTTAAATGGATATTTACTATAAATTTAAATAAATCTCTATTATTATTTAAAATAGATCCTTCTTATCTAATTAAATTATTTTTTATTATTATTTAAAATAGATTCTTCTTTATATTTTCATTATATAAAGAATGAGTCCTCTCATCACAAATTAGCAACATGCTACACTTACAATAATTTAAGGAATTTAAAGGCAACCAAATTTATGCACACTTTCCAAACCAAGATGTAGTAGAGTGATGAAGTAAAAGACAACCAAACATATGCTCACTTTTTAAACCAATATGTAGTAGAGTGATGAAGTAAAAGATAACCAAACATGTGCACATACAAAGAGGGAGTCTTTCCATCAACCTAGTCACCCATCTCAACCGAAGAATTTATGATAGCTACTAGGCTATCAACTATGGCTCTAGGTGGCTGGCTATTGATAATTATCCCAAAATCGATAATGTGTGCCTATATAAGGGTAGTCATCCATATTACCCTGAGTTGTCTTAATCATCACTTCCTCTATTTCAAGTACCTCATTCTTGGTGGTCGATTCTACCTCTTCCACCCACGAGTGTACCTAATACTGCATATTAATAATATGTCAGCATTATCATGTTCTTCAACAATGAATCAATTTAAACAATGCATACTTTTTCATTTACACAAAACTAAACATCAAATCTTCATTTAATAGATACATAGTTTTTTATGCTATAATGCCTGCCAAGGAGAGTCATGACACAATAAAGTAATATATGAGTAATACCATATTTCTAAAAGCAATAAGACATCAATATTGCATAAAAATTAAGCATTGAAACATTAATCAATACATAATCAATCTCATAAAGAGTCCTACCAAGGTAGGTCATGATATCATCACTACAAGTGCTTTCTATCTTTGTAGATCAAGCTTATATTAATGGTCTCTTCTCTTACTTAGGACCAATATACTTATTATGGACCTCCTTGCTTGGGTCATCTTTCTCTATCAATATCAAGGTCTATCTTCAAGACCTGAATCTATATTGTAGACTACCTTCTATTTCGAACATACTTCTTGGAATAGGTTAAGTCAATCTAATTTCTCAAGGTCTATCTTTGAGACCTAAAAATTTATCAATATCTATATTTAAAACTTAACTAAAACTCAAACCAATCCCTACATAAGTAAATCTCACGATATTCAAGTAATCGAAGATGAAAGTCTTCTCTATCAATTGTAGGAAGCTTCTCAACTTTTGAAGATCAATTTTTACTACAATAAAATCCTAGATAGTTTTTTTTCTAGCATTACTTAAGAATCCAACATGAAATTATCTTAAACAAAATGGCAATGACCAACTTTTTCTTGAGTTGGTTCTTTCTCAAAATTTTGAAACTTAATCTTCACTGGTTATTCTTCAACCTAGTGGAAATATTCTTAGCAAACTTTGATCATACTTGGTTTCCTTTTGTAGAAACCATACAAAATTCCTTTTATTTATCTCATTCATTCATGTTTATCCATCCACAATCTGTACTCTTTCTTTTCTTTTTGTAGATAAAATATTTGTGAATGATTATATCCTTCGTAAATTTTACAACTATGGACATTCCAACATCTCTCTATCTTATGTCCATATCTACCACAATGATTGCATTTGTTCTTTGTTACAAAATTACTTTTTCTATTATGTCCTTCATTATTACTAATTTTTTCAATCCCTATCATAGGTTTGATGTTACTATTTCCTATAATAAAGTTAGTTATTGACTCTTTGCTACTCATCTTGTATATCCAAGACCATATTTTGGTCTTATTTTTGGTACAATTGGCTCTTTTATTCATTGTCCATGTTTTCCCAAACCTGTATCTTTGTATCCCATTTTACTTAACAATTTTGAACCAATACCTTTAGTATACCTTTCAAAATAACCAAAATGATCATCAGACTTATCTTTATCAATATCAATACAAATCTGAGAATCACTATCTCTATCATCATTTGAACCTATGTCAACATCAATTTTGATAGCATAAGCTTTTTCTAACGAGTTACGAACTATATTCAAATCCTTTGCATCACATGCAACATCTATTTTTGTAATAGGTTCTATATTTATCATGAGTTCTAAATCACAAGTATTATTGCTTGCATCACAACTTTTCCATTCATTTTGATAAGAATCACAATTTGCATATTTTTCTTTTTTATGAAGATCACTAGTGTCACATGCATCTATCATCAGTGGTTTTAATTCTATAGTATCACAACATGAATCTATCATCATGGGCCTTAAATCATTTGTATCACAAGAAACATCTTTCATCATTGATTTGTTCCCTAATTCTTCAACCTTTCCTTGCTTTCTTATCTTGGAAATATTTAGAGAAATTGTAGATTATTTTTCATAAACTAACGTATAATAAAAAAAAAATCATAATAATCATTAGCATCATCAAGAATAATTTGCATGTATTTTTGAATTATTAGAAATTCTCCCTATTCTACTTCACTAGTAATATCAACAAGCATATTTTACAAATCTGTAGTCATTTCCTCTTGCTTTCTATTCTTATCTTTTATAAATTCATTAGAAAGTAATGTCATATTCATTATCATTCCTATATCATTAGGTAATGTGAAAACACCTTTAGAGTCTTCAATTACTTCTTCAAGATTTGAATGTCAAAATTTCAAAGTATTGAAAAGTTTCCATCTTTGGCTTCTTCCATGATTGATTGTAGAATTTTCTTTTCCTTCATTGATGTATATTTGTGTCCTTAAATTTGTGGTGTTAATTTCTTCTAATGGGTCATCTTGAATGTATATTTGTTCTTCTTGAAAATATAAGTTTCCTATTTCAATTATTTTCAACTCATGTATTTATGTTTCTATTTTTTGATCATTTGTTTTCTTTTTTGTTTGTTTTTTATTTGTCATGTTCCTTTGAAGTTGATAACCTTATAACTCCCTAGATTTAGAAACTAAAGAATGAATTTTGCAAATTTATATTTTTTCTAAAGTTTGAGGTTGAAACCCTTTTGTCTCCCAAATAATTAAATTTGCAATAATTCACTAATTCAATAATTTTTCTACTTTTAAACTTTCTCAAACAACTATGAAATCAATATAACCTTCAAATATCAAATCTCAAAGTTTCTTGACTCTCTAATTTGATTTTCAAATTTTCTACACTTTAAATACTTCAATCAAATTTCAAAAAAAATAACGTTTAAACTTTTTCAATTTTTTAAAACTTTAGATAATCATCAATATTTTTTTTAAATAAATAAATTACTCCACCTTATCTCTCCAATTAATAATTAATGACAAAAAATATTATCACTAATTATTATTTAATAATAAAGCTTTAATGATTCCTTATTTCTCCAACTTAACAAATAATAAAGAATATTAAACCTTTAGATTGTTAAATTCATTTTCAAATCTTATCTCTCCTAAATAAAAATTTAGAAAAAATTCGAATTTTATTTTTGCAAAACCTAAATTACCTCATGTGCTCGGTAATTTCAAATTTACTTGGCACTTGATGATTTCACTACTCTCTATCCTTGACTTTGTAGTCTTTAGTGAGGCGTTTTAACTGCCACCTTCAACGTGGCAATTGGAGAAATGTTTCCTTAATTCCACTTGCTTGGATATATTACAATTTGATGTTCTACTTGTCAACCACTATGATGTGATTACATATGTCCTGAATCTAATAGAGACCAAGCTTGGAGAGGTCTAGTTCACTAGATTGGGTGTAAGTAGACCAACCGAGGTGTACGTGCAGGCCAAGTGGTTTAAGAAGCTATGAAGGACACTCTCAATCCTTCGTTCTTCGATCACTTTATCATGCCAAGGCTCGAATGTTACACTTTTCTCTCCTCCAATTTAGGTGACCTCAATTGTAACATTTGTCAAGGTGAAAGAAAAATGTTTGTCAATCACCTCCTTGATTGCATGGTAAATGAAATGTTTGCCTAATATGGAGGGTTGGTACAAGTGTTCACATTTAGAAAGAAGCATATCCAGGCCCGATGAATATGTGTTCCTTTAGATTAATTTCAACAAGCTACAAAATTCCATTAAAAACACCATTGTAGTTCCTCATTTCCATTCATTGCAGTCAACCATATCATCTTTATCCATTGCTGGAAATTTTCTTTTTATAGAATCCATAAGAATAAAATATGCCACTACCTCACACCATAAAATTTTCTCCCTCTTCTTGTCAGTAGTTGCATTACAGTCATGGCTTATCAACAACTCGTATAGCATTGGACTAGGAAGACCCAATTTTAGCAAAAAATCAACCCTTCAAAGCTGAGAGATCCACAAGACCATCTCTAGTTTGATCCATGTCGTATATTCCATAAAATCCAATCCCTAATTATAATTATACATTATATTCAGTTTAGGATAGGTTCCATGTGAGGTGAAATATGATCCTATTAATGAGGAGACAATGAGTGAGTTGTGCAATATTCTTGCTTTGGTGATTGAACAGATGAATGATTTCTTAATGATCCCTTTTAAGGATGAGGATATTAAAAATGCTCTCTTTGATATGAATGGGGATAAAGCTCCTAGCCCTGATGGTTTCCTAGCAGGTTTTTTTCAGCGTTTCTGGAATATAGTGGGTGGAGATATCATTGAAGCTATTAAGGAGTTTCAAAAGAGTCATTTTATTCCAAAGGATATTAATTCTACATTCTTAGCTCTCATTTCAAAAGTAGTGGGAGCTAACTCTTTCTCAAACTTTAGACCTATTAGTCTTTACAACACCATTTACAAAATTTTATCGAAGACTCTTGCAAATAGAATCAAGGTGGTGCTCCCTTTTATCATTGAGCCCCATCAGGGGTATTTATCAAAGGAAGGCAAATTTTAGATGGTATTATCACTATCCATGAGATTATCCATTCACTTGATAGAAGTGGGGAAGAAGGGATGCTCCTAAAATTAGATATGAATAAGGCTTATGATAGGGTCTCTTGGGACTTCCTTATTAGAGTGCTGAGAAGTTTTGGTTTCCATTAGAATTGGGTTGATCTCCTAAAAGTTTGTTTTTCTTCATCCATGTTCTAAGTTATGGTGAATGGTTCCCCTACGGGTTAATTTCCAAGAAAAATAGGCCTTAGGCAAGGGGACCCCTTATCCCCTTATCTCTTTATAATTTTAGCTGAGGCTCTTGGGAGATCTATCACAAAATCTAGTTTTGATAGACATATAAGTGGTATAAAGCTTACCTCTACTATTAATCCCATCTCTCACCAGTAGTTTGTTGATGATACTTTTATCACCACTAAGGCTTCAATCCCCTAGGCTAGAGTGTTAAGAGCTATTTTGGAGAGATATGAGATTGTTGTAGGTCAAAAAATAAACTTTGGTAAAAGCAAGATCTACTTTTTTAATACTTCAACTATTAGACAATATAATATTGCTCAATTTTTTTATCATAGGATAGGTACCTCTCCAACTACATGTTGGAATATATTACATTATTTGGTATATGTCAATGTATCACCTTGGGTACATATTTAGATTAGGTGTGTATCTTAGTTTAGAGTGTGAGTACATATTTTAAATAATGTAATAATTTGCAAGAAATGTTTAAGTATAATATAGTTAAGTGTGCAAGTGTGATGAGCACAAATTTGCACCAGTGTCCTTCATGTAAGTGTGCACATGTGTCCTTATATTAGGAAGAGTTAGTGAAGACTCAAGTTACAAATGTACATCAAATATATCTTCATATGTGTGCAAGTTATAGCCAAGAGTCACAAGGTATGGAAGAGTCGTAGTCATCCAAGAGTCTTCATAGAAAGGCTATATATACATGTTATAGCCTAGAGTTATGTGATGTTATCAATGTGAAGATGTTATCAATGTGAGGAGTTATGTGAAGAGTAACATAAAGTGTGATGCTATTATAGATACTATTGTGATCTATTGTATACTCCTTGAGAGTTTTTGTAACAAAAGTTAGTGGAATACAAGTTACATGTATTTGAGCAATTAATATATTCAACATACTGATTTTTCTTTATTATTCCTCTTACAATCTATATATTGATTCGCTATTGCATTTCATCGCATTCTTGTAATTAGTTCCTATGGTAATTTTATTAAGTATTGAGCTTCAAAATCTAACAGTGGTATCAGAGTCACAAGGAATATTGATAGGCTATAGAGATAATTTTATTATAGGATTTGAAAGTTGTTTTGGCTAGAGTCTTTCCACAAGGTTACAAAGAAAATTGTGAATACTAGAACTCAGCATATATTTATTTCCACTACATTGAAGAACAACTAATAAATATTGTTTATTATAGGGTTTTAGATATTTTTATGTATTTGATTGCTATTTTATAATATTTTGTTGCAAAAAATTAGTTCTTAGAAGTTGAGAAGCTTCCTACAATAGATAGATAAGAATTTCACCTTCGATTGCTTGAAAGTCTATGTGTTTTCCTCATGCAGGAATTGATTTTGGAATTGTAGCAAAATAGTAGACATTGAAGATTGAGAAGACCCAAGAAATAGGTCTCATAAGATATTGAAGATTGAAGATTAAGGAGACCCAAGAAAGAGGTCCCATAGTAGATTGAAGAGAGAAGAAAGAAAGATGCTAGAGAAGCTCTATTGAATATTGAGAAAAAGGAGACCCAAAAGAAGACGTACCATTATAGATTTGAGATTTAAGATGAGAGATTTTAAACAGAATGTTGAGGAGGCCTAGGAAAATGTCCCATTGAAATTTTGAAGGAGAAAGGAGAATATAAAAGCCCTATTGAGAAATTGTAAAAGTGGCCACTAGAGGAGATTTGAAGAAATTTCAAGGTAGAATATTACAAGAAGAAACTCTTGAAAAAAGGTAATCACATTAAAAATTTAAAACAATTGTCACCATCCAAAAATAAGCCCAAAAGGATTTGTAAAACTAATTCAATGAGGAATGATTTGGCAAGAAGTTTTTCAAAGTTTGGAAAGTATTTTTTGAAGACTTCAAGACATTCAAACTCTTGAAGAGTAGGCCAACATAGAGGTCAAATTTGAAGATAGTAATTCTACAATATTTGAAGAGAATAAAGAGAATTGAAAGCATATTTTTGAAGGAGAATATTGTAGATTTGTGGGGTAAAATTTGAAGAGTTTTGGACAGAAAAATGGAAGAATTTGCAACATTTGGAGCTAGAAAGTATTGATATATTTTGACAGCATTCGAAGAATATTTAGAGCTACATGTTTCAAAGTTTCTTGGAAGCATTTTGGAAGGAGAAAGGAGAATTTTTTTTATAGTATATTTGGAAGAAAATAGAAGCTATTCTTTATAGTATTTTGAAAGGAGAAAGAAATTTTTTGGAGAGCAAGTTGAAGAAGAGGAGAGAGTAGATTTTGAGTAGCAACTTAAGCAAAAGAATAGTTGCACATTTGAAGAATTTGAACAACAAAATAGTGAATGAGATAAGCAAGTGAAAAGATAAAAAATTAAGGAAGAAAAAAGATTGGAAAAAAAGTGTTTATAGTTACCTTGTTTAATCTTTCAAGGAGAGTGTTTATATCAAGCATTATAAGCATATTTGTAAAGTTAAAAGACAACAAAAAGGAGAAGCTAAAGTTCTATATTTGAAGCTAAAAATTTAGAGCTTTCTATCATCATCAAACTTGCATCATACCTACAAAAATAATAGCAAGTTAATCATGGAATAACAAGCTAGTTTCTATCTTGAAAAATATCAAGATAATACAAGGAGCAAAGCAAGCAAGTTGCAGCCTCAAATGGAGAAGAGAAGATAAGTAGAATCACTAATTTTGAAAACAAAAAGCAAGGAGGAGAACAAGCTGGTTAGAATTCGAAGGACAACAAATCAAATCTGGCATAAGACCAGCAAGTCAAATTTGCAATCGTAGCATAGGGGGGACAAGAATCCAAGAGCCACCATAAGCTCCATTCTGAGTAGTAGAACCATTGCCTATGTATGGTAAAAAGTGAGAAACTGAATAGACATTGTTTGGATGTCAAAAATGCATAGAAGAGATAACCAAACCATTAGGGTTTGTAATAGTTAAAAGAGAAAGATTAGCATTTTAGAAATCAACTGCAACATAGTGGATGTTTGGTTTACTATTGGTGAAGAGCCACATGTAAATCATAACATCTAGTAATCCATAGCATCATTGAACAATATGAGCCAAAGGTGAATAATGCTTCTACCAAGTGTTATGAGGAGCGTAGGAAAATTGGAGCACCAAAGGAATGTTGGTTGAAGAGCAAAATAACTTGTGTGCCATTTGGCACTTGGAAAAAAGAGCACCAATCAATTTTGGAGGGAGTTTAAACATTTTGGAGTAGCCATTAAATGCATGGGTCATAAATAGCATAACACCAAAAGCATTTGGTATGAATTCATTTTTTAATTAGAGTGAGAACCTTGTGTAAAGAAACCTATTAAAGATTCAACATTGGAGCAACATAAGAGATTGAATATTTCATCAAAATAATCGCACATTTAGAATATTGGAGGTAATATTTAAGTTAATTTTGATTTTCTAAAGGTTGGAGTTATAAGGGGTGAATAGTATTTGATTTTCTTAAGGTTGAATTTAATTAATTCATTTTCACCTTGATTAATTGAATTATTGGATAAATAAGGTATATAAGTGAAAATAAAAAACCTAGAAACCTTGTTAATGCATTTTGGAAAGTTTTGTAGAGATTTGAAAAGTTGATTTGAAGTTTTGGGAAGTTAATTACAAGTTTTGTAATTAATTTATTTGATTTTGTAAAAAAATTTAAAATATTTGCAAATAATTCTATTTTGGAGAAATAAGGATTTCAACATCAAATTAGGAATACAAAATTTGCAAATATATTTTACTAAAATTCTAAATTTCTGATTGGGGAGCTATAAGGAATTCAACATCAACATAGGATTGTGAAATTTAGAATTTAGAAATCATATTTTCAAAATTTGGGAGATAAAAGGTATTCAACTTAGAAAATTGAGAATTGAAACCTTCATAAAAAATTATTGTTTGATCATATATTCAAACTTAGGGAGATATAAGGAATTCAACTCAAAAACTCAAAAAAATTGAAAAATAGTCTAGGGAGTTACAAGGAAGACTACATTAGAAGAACTATGGATGAAATTGTTAAGAATACATTTAATGAGAATGATGAAGAACTATTTCATGAACTAAAGTTTTATTCATAAAACTTAATAGATACTTTTGATAGATACAAATATTTGTCTACCAGTTTAAAGGAAAGATTTTCTTTGTTTCTCAAGGAAGCAAAAGAAGAAAATTTTATGACATTGATTGGTTATCTTCATGAAGTACTTTTCAAGACTTGGTGGAATGTTCAAAACATAGTTGTACTTTCCTCAAAATAATATCTAATGATTTATCTATCATTAATTACTTTTGAATTCTTTCAAGGAATGAAACAAAAGAAATAAGAACATACTAGTAATGAATTATTGAATCCAAGTCAACATTATTGTGATGATGTACTAACTCACTACATTGAAGATATATCACTAGTGAAAGTGCAGAAACAAAGAAGAAGAAGAAATGAGAAAAGGAATCATATCAAGAGAGGCAAGATGAAGACTGAACATGAAGAAGATACTTATTTGAAGAATTTAAGACAAAAATTAAAGTTGTTTTATTGTGATGATTTTCTAACACAATGCTTAGAAGGTGGATCATCAAGTATATCTCAAATGAAGATACAAAAGAGAAGAAATAAAAATAAGAATAGAAGAAATCACATCAGAAAGGTTAAACATGAACCATATAGTGTAAATTCAGATATTGATCTAAAAGAGATAGATTGAAGACAAAAGATGAAGACCATATTGAAGACTAAAGTCTTCAATAACCAAATAATATAATACAGGGGGTGTTGTAATATATTACATTATTTGGTACATGCTAATATACCATCTTGGATACATATTTAGATTAGGAGCAAGTTTATGCACAACGATGAATATTCGTAAACTGGGCAAATATTAGCATTTTCAAAAATACAAATTGGCAATTTTGGGGGACCCTAGATATCAACCATTTCACCCAAAATTTTTGGGTCAAAATATTTTTAGGTGTTGATTCGTCGTGCATTGATAATAGTATTACGTCTTTTTAAATTCGCCAACACTTCCACCTAAGTCGTGGATAATTTTTTCCAAAAAAAATTAAATTTTTAAATTTTTCCGCCCAATTCGCCAACTATACCACTATATATAAGTAACACACCAAAGATACTTTTTAATTTATAATATTCAAACTATTAGAAATTTGAGCAGGCACAGAGAAAAGCAAAACCTTCAAAGTGAAAAGATGAACTGAAATATTTGATCTATTGTATAATTCCATCGAACTTTAGTCATGTGCAAAAACCAGTCAATTTAGATCAAAACTCTAATCAAATCAAAACCAAACCTATTTTTACACTCAAAACAACTTTCAAACATAGTTTTGTACCTGAATCGATATTTGGATAGTGATCTATACCTAAAATGGCATTCAGACATCTTTTTCCACTCAACCCTACTGTTGAACATATTTTCTACTTGAATCGATTATCAAACTGATTGTTCCACCCAGATTTACTGTCGAACATTTTTCCCATTCAGACCAATTATCTGATTGCTTGTTCTACCTAGACCGTTTGTCAGACTTCTTGTTCCACTTGATCCAACTATCCGATATTTTTCCCATCTAAATCAATTTTTGCATCGCCTGTTCCACCTATATTGCCTACCAGATCAACTATACCACTTGGACCGACTGTCGAACCATAAATTCCACCTGGATCACCTGATAGACCTCGTTTTCCATCTGAACCAAATACCAGGTCTCTTTTCCTACCTAAACTACCTGACAAACCTCTTTTTAGCTAGACCTTTTCCTGCACCAGGTACTTTATTTCTCTTTAGGCATTGTGAATCTATGATCCTCTATTTTTTTGTTTTATAGAGAATAGTAGTTGAAGCAATTGTAGTAATAAGATCTATTTTTTTGTTATCTAATTACTAGTTTTTCTTTTGCTATTTTTTATCATTTACTAAAAATAAGTCAATGCTTTGTTCTCCATTTTTCCCCCTATTTTCTAGCTATGTTAAAACTCTTTGATTCTCTATTTCTATTGAGATCTACTTTTATGTTACAAGATTATAAATAGGTAAATACTTTGGTTCTCTAAGGACATTGTGATGCTCTGTTTCTTATCCATATTATACTAGAATATTATATTTTTTAACATTTGTATCTTTGATTAAATCTCGCATACATAATTTTTTTTTCTTACACTGATTTGAAATTTCATATTATTATTTTTTTGCTCTTTATTAGTTACAGGTGCTATCTCCATAAAATAGAGCATTCAAATACACTGAAAAGATCACAATAAATAATTACTATAAATGAGTATTTATTCTCTACCAACCATCCATACATTTATTCTAATTACAATATTATCTTGAGGCTTCACAGAAGTAAGATGTCTTCAACATTTTATTACTTTTCTAAATTGATTTTTTTTTTAATAAGTAAAATGTCACCTACAGGCGATGCAAAGAAGGGTGGAAAATTTGAAAAGAGTATCTTGTTGGGACTGAACAATAAGGCACAAATTATATTCACAAATATGTTTACAATATATAGGCATGAAGCCTATGAGTGAGATTTGACAAGTGTCATAATCTGCACTCCAAGTGTCATGCAGATGACACATAACTCAACTCAACTAAAACTAAGACAAGTGGCAGAACTGAAGTAGGAAGGCATAGTGCACATTAACATAATATTCTAACATTCCCCCTTAATGTGCACTATCCTAACTATTGAATAAGTCAACATTAGATAACATTCCCCCTTAATGTTGACTTTTATTACATAGATAGAGAAATTTGCTAAATTAGGAAACTTGTCTTGCCCAAGCGATTTGGTAAATATGTCAGCCACTTGATATTGATTTGGTACACACTCCATGTGTATTATGTATTCTTGTACCATTTCTCTGATGAAGTGATGATGGATCTCAATGTGCTTTATTCTGGCATGGAAAACTGGATTCTTAGTCATCTTGATGGTACTTTGATTGTCACAATATATATATGTTGGACCATGTATGAATAGCCCAATATCATGAAGCAATTGCCTCAACCAAATTGCTTCCTTAGTTGCCTCAACCGCTGCTCTATATTCAGCTTCTGCTAATGATAATTATATTGTTTTTTGCTTCTTCGTGCTCCATGAAATAGAGCCCTGGCCCCATTGAAAGCAATAACCTGATGTGGATCTTCTAATTTCAGGACAACTAGCCCAATTTGAATCTGTGTATCCAATTAAATAAAAATCATCACATGATGAATAGATAATGCCATGATGAGGTGTGGCCTTTAGGAATCTCACAATCCTCTTAGCTGCTATCCAATGGCTCTTCTTAGGATCCTGCATGAATCTGGAAATAAGGCCAACTGAATAGGTAATATCTGGTCTAGTTGAAGTTAAGTAGATCAAACTTCCAACTAGCTACCTATAAAGGGTACCATCAACCCTTTCTTCATCATCATTATTAACCAATTTCAATCTTGTTTCCATGGGAGTGAGGTAGGTCTTACACTCCTCCATGAACCTCTCCAAAATAGGCTGAATGTATTTAGAATGTGAGATAAAAATATTACCAGGTTGTTGCCATACCTCTATGCCTAAGCAATAGTGAAGTAGGCCTAAATTTGTCATCTCAAACTTCTTGCATGAGTTCTCCTTGAGCAACATTTTTCCTTCTGTGTCATCACCTGTAATGAGAAGATCATCTACATACAATGTAACAAAAATGATGTGATTCCTCCAATGTTTCATATAGAGAGTAGATTCTACTACAGATCTAGTGAAACCAAGGTTGAGAAAATAGGATTCAATCTTTGCGTACCAAGCTCGAGTTGCCTACTTCAACCCATATAGAGCTTTCTTCAATCTAAGGAATTTGTTTTCTTGACCTTCAATTGCGTAACCTGGTGGTTGTTTTACATACTCTTCCTCCTTCAAGTGACCATTGAGAAATGCACTTTTTACATCCATTTGATATATGGGCCAATGCTTTTGAGCTGTCATAGCAATAAATATCATTATTGTAGTCATCTTTGCCATAGGAGCAAAGGTCTCCTCATAATCAATTCCCTCTTGTTGCTTATAGCCTTGAGCTACTAGGTGTGCCTTGTAGTGATCTAATGAGTCATCTGCTTTATACTTTGCCTTGTACACCCATTTTGTGCCAATGGTATATTTGCCTTGGGGTAAATAAACTAACTCCCAAGTGTGATTCCTTTCAATGGAATCCAATTCTTGATCCATGGAAAGAACCCATTTAGGATCACCAAGTGCTTCTTTGACATTATAAGTTTTAGGTTGGCTAAGTACTTTGGCCATGAGGGCACAGTTAACTTGGTGTCTTAGGGTTGAAGGCATTTTACCTGCATAAGTAGGTAAATGATTTTGGGCTTCATATAAGGTTGTTTGAACCCATTTAGGTAAAGGGTTGGATGATGTGGCATGATCTTTAGATGGAGAAGTAGGAGGATATGGAGGAGTAGGAGGAGATAGAGGATATGGATCATTTATGTGAAGTTCTTTATGTGGAGTAATTTCTTGATTTATGAGTGAAGGAAAAGGACTAGATGATGTTGTATGTACCAAGGGAGCAATTGTTTCATTACTTAATTCTAAAGTGGGGGCCTTAGGAGTATTATAAGGGGACAATCATGAAAGGTAACATCCATATATAGAATGATCCTCTTAGAAATAGGCTCATATAACTTATATGCATTCGAACTATCACTATAGCCAACAAAGATGCATTTTTGGCTCTTATCATCAAACTTATTACTTTTCTTATGAGGAATATGAACATAGGCATCACATCCAAAGACTCTCAAATGGCCCACATAGGGCTTCCTTCCACTCCATGCTTCTTCAGGTGTTCTTTCATGTAAGAATTTTATGTAGGACCTATTAGTCAAGTATGTAGCCATAAGAATAGCTTCTCCCCAAAATGAGTTAGGTAATATAGCAACATGTAACATTGATTTTGCTCTATTTGTGATTGTTTGATTCATCCTCTCAACTACTCCATTTTTTTGTGGGGTATAAGGGGTTGTGAATTGCCTCCTTATCCCATGGTACTTACAAAAATTTAAGAATTCATTGGATACATATTCTCCACCATTATCTGATCTTAAGGTGGAGATTTGATAGCCACTTTCTCTCTCAACAAGTGTCATGAATTATTTGAATTTATCAAGGGCTTGCAACTTATATTGAATTAGGTAGATCCATATCTTTCTGCTATAATCATCAATGAAAGTGATGTAGTATTTAGCCCCAGTATAATATTGAACAGACATTGGCCCACAAATATTTGAATGTACCAGTTGCAAAGGTTTATTGGCTCTCCAAGCCTTTCCTAACTCAAAAGGTTGTCTATTGTGTTTGGCTATTACACATGGCTCACAAAAACATTTTGACTCCTTAAGATGTGTAAGTCCTTTTTACTAATAATTTCCTTGCCATAATTTGAATATTATTAAAATTTAAATGCCCTATTATTTCATGCCACATGTACTCTAAAGAAAAAGTAGTAGTTGTATTCAAAGATGTTTGAGTTACAGATTTTGTAAGGAGGTAGTAAACACCATATTTTTTGACTCCCATGGCATTGAAATTGCATAGCATTTGTCTTTTTCAAAATAGACATAATAGCCCTTATATGTAAGCTGCCCAATAGAAAGAAGGCTCCTTTTATGACCAGGAACATACAAAACATCTGTTGCAGGAACATTATTCCCATCATGCAAATTAAGTGGTGCATCCCCAATACCTTCAATGGGAAGAGCATTTTCATCACCAAAATTAATGAATTTATTTGAAGTTTGCTTAACCTTGGTCAACCAATCTTGCCTTCCTGTCATGTGCTTTTCTACTCCAAAATCAATATACCAACATTCTTTATCTTCAATATGAACTTGGTTTGTTGCATATAATGTGTTGAGATTATTATTTTGTGGACCCCCTTGATCTCTTTGTATCTGATAGCAATTAGAAACATTATGATTCTATTTTACATAATATTCACACCCTTTATTGTTGTTTTAACCCTCTTGAGGTCTTGTTTGCCATCTTGACTATTGTTGGTACTAGTGATTTGGTTGTTGGTGGTACTACTGTTGATGTGGTTGTTGTTGGTACTGCTGATTTGGTTACTGTTGGTATTGTTTCTGATGTGGTTGCTACTGGTACTATGGGTATATTTGATGTTGTCTACCTCTTTGATTCTAATTCTACTGAATTAGACCCTTGTTTTGTTTAGGCTCTAAATATGCTTTGGTGGCAAAAGCTACTGATGTGGCTTCAATTTCTTCATCTTTGATTAGGGCTTGCTCATGTTTCTTAAGTAGAATATCAATGTCCTCAAGTGTGGAATTCATTTTTTTACCACTTAGATCTAACATTGTAGCATAGGAGTGAAATTTTGAAGGAAGGCCATGCAAAATTATAGGAATCAATTCATTGTCTTCAAGAGTTTTACCAACAGCTAGGAAATCATTCCTAATAGACTTCACTTTCATAAGGTAATTGGTAAGTGAGCCTTTCATACATAAATTGTGTAATTTTTGTTTGAGATACAGAATGTTATCTTCACTTGGTTTGTCAAACAATCTATTGAATGCATCCCATGTTTGTTTAGGTGTTTTTGCAGCCCTTACAGTTTCTCTGCATTGAATTCATGTAGCTAGCTTGATTAGAATTAAATATATATTAAAATTATTTTCAAATTATGCTTTTTTTTAGGGTCTTAAGGTGCAGTGAGTGGGTCTTCATTAGCCTTCATATCTCTCACAAAATCCCACATGTCATTCATCATTAATATAGATTCCATTTCATACTTCCAATTTGCAAAAGTTTGTGCTCCTTAAAGCTTCTTAGTGAGTCCACTTAATAGATTTGTAGTAGCTATGATTTAGAATAGTATCAAAATAAAAGGGAGCTCAACAAAGGATGAAATAAGAACCATAAATTCCAAATTAGAGCCCTAAAAAAAATAGGGTACACCACTTAAAATCTAGAGGAGGGTTTGCCTAGTTTTTCCACTCTGAATATTCAAGTGATTCAATAGTGGGAGGAGTAACTTGAACACAAGTGCCCTTTTCTACCCAAAGAGGGTAAGAATTGGAATTTTACCATATATTTATACCGAACTTCTCAATATACCTGCCCTTACGTGAGGGAGACTATAAGTATTTGAGCAGTTGATACGTGGAACATAGGCAATTCTAAAAGGGAAAAAACTACCAGACCTTTATACCAAACTTCTCAATAACCCACCCTTACGTGAGGGATACTATAGGTATATGAGGAGATCGATACTTGGAACATAGGCATTTTAGAAAGGGAATAACCTACCAGGCCTTTATACCAAACTTCTCAATAACCCGCCCTTACGTGAGGGAGACTATAGGTATATGAGTAGATTGATACGTGGAACATAGGTGGTTATAAAAATGTGATGCTTGTTTTTTGAGAATATGTCAAAAAATAATGTGCCAAGGTTTTAGGTGCTTTATGACAATTTGTTTGTTTATATTTGTTTGCTTGTATATGGCATAATTTCAAGTGTATATGCAATAGAACTACACTTGATTTCAAATATAAAATCCAAAGATATGCAAGGTTAATTTCAAGTATAAAATGTATAGAATGACCAAATAAGGAGATTCAATAAACAAACACCAAGTGGCCAAGGAAATGCCACAATAGGACTCCACCAGCACGGGACAAGGGACCCTAAATCACCCCTTGATTTGATGATTTGTATTGGAAACTTTAGCTAAAAAATAGCCCCAAATGTGCCTAAAAAAATGATACAAGATCTTGCTAAATTCAATGAATAACTTTGCCTAATGTCCACCCAAAGACCTAGAAGTGAGCTCCTTTCAAGTTTGCCAAATTTTTAACAAAGAGTGTTGAATGCAACCGAAAATGCCTTCTCTTTTACAATGATAACTTCAAACTTCAATTTAGGATAGCAAATGATGTTAAATCTAAAAAATGACTGCACCAATGGGTTCTACATGAAAAATCATTTCTAACGATTATATATAATCTTATAGTTGGATAAAAATAGTTGCTCCAAAAAAGACAAAACACAAAGACCTTCTAAATGTGTGCAGCTCCAGGACTTCCCAAATGGTCACCCATCTGAGTTGTACTCAAAAATAACATCTTTAACTTGGGATTTTTGTGTGATTTACTTTCAACCTTTAATTTTAAATGCTTACACTGGTCAAGTTCAACACACTATGAGGAACAACTCAGAAGACGTACATTTTTAGCCACTAGATGACCTAAAGTCATAATACTTTATATTTTAAGGCCAATTTCTACTCTTTAAAAAAATACATGAAAATCTTATTTGAACATAATACCATACAGCTATAGAAACATAAAATTTGATGCACTACAAGCTTTATCAAACCCTATGCCCTTGAAATCTTAGCTGCACCAAAAAAATGTTTAAAAAATAATTTGGTGTATATAGCATGATTTTAACCTTCGCACATAGGGATCAATCAATGGCTCAGTTCGTTAATTTTTGAGTCTCCACCTTGTGAGTTGGTTACTAGAGAAAGTAATGAGATTGCCATATGTGATATGCCATTCACTCAAATAGGTGTTTATGCCACCATCGAACTTGCTTTGGATGTTGTTAAAAAAGGATATGTTAAAACATATGAAAAAAGACACAACCGTCACGTGCATAGTGAAAATACACATGAAAATCGTTCGGCACATTGTCGTTGGGGAAGTTCGTGCAGGAGGAGCTGTGCAAGAGGTAGGTGCCTAGTGCTTGTTTCAAACTATCATATGGGAGCATATAGGAGAACGAAATGGATCATCCTCAGATCTTCATGTATTTCTTCATCAAAAAATTTAGACCATTGTGCATTATCAACCACCACCACTGTGCATTCTATTTAATATTTTGTTGGAGAAGAATTTACCCATTGATGACTGTGAGTATTAGATTTGTGAATGCAAATCAAAATGTAAGACAAAATATGAATAATTACCACGTAGATTCTGGGTAGGTGCATCGCAGTTTGTGAAGAGGGGGGACGATTCCATCGCCACTATCCCTACAAAATCAACACATTTGATGACACGTAATAAATTTCATGATGCATCAATAGGTGAAACTCATATCTTTAGGGATACGACTTTAGAGGTGGCATCTGCATCTACATATTATTCTTCGTAGAGCACTTAGATCTAGATTACTTGAATTTGAGACCACCAGGAACAATGGCTTATATAATGATATGTCAAATGGATCTTGCTCTATGTTTTTGTTGTTAATCCTCCAAAAATTATCATAAAGCAGCGTCAGGTGGGATGCGGATAGAGTGGTGCAAGCTCACACACATCATTTGCAAGTGGTGGATTCCATATAACATAGTAACTCTACCTGTACACAGCAACTATCCAACACGCTTTAATAAAAATCTTCATTGAAAAATCTTTCCCTAAGCCTATGATTTTTGACTATTTCATCTACGAGCACAAAAAGATATGATTTTCAAATCTCTGCACATTCACAAATTAAAAAAAAATATGGATACTTTTAAACAACAATGCTCCTTCGATTCTCCTTCTGATAGCCTATTTCGAATCAACACACACAACGCTTGGCAGAAAAAAGACACGGTGGACATATGGTTGAGGCATGTCCTCGGATGGCAAGGATTATATTCTTCTTATTAGTCTTCACGGAATCTTATCTCATAGATCTTAAAACAACTCAGAAAAAAAAAGTAGAATGAGAATACTAAAAAAAATAGTAGCGGAGAACTTTCTGGTTTCTGATCCACTCAATGAGTGGAGAGCATACTCCCTCAGCCCACAGCTTCAAGACCCTAAACGTCTCATAGGTGGATCTCATCACTTTGATACCAAATGTTGGGGCTGAATAATAAGGCACCAATTATATTCACAAATATGTTTACAATATATAGGCATGAATCCTATGAGTGAGATTTGACAAGTGTCATAATCAGAACTCCAAGTATCATGCAGATGACACATAACTTAACTCAACTAAAAAACTAAGACAAGTGGCATAACTGAAGTAGGAAGGCATAGTGCACATTAACATAATATTCTATCATTCCCCCTTAATGTGCACTATCCTAACTATTGAATAAGTCAACATTAGATAACATATCCTGAATTATTTTAGCCATATGTTGAAATCCAATGAGCCATCGACATTTGTGCAAATTCAAGATACAAATTATTTTTGACTACTTAATAGTTAGGTGTATTTGGCATCTTAAATAATGCTTTCTTCCTCAAAAGTTTTATTTGTATTTTGTCCCTCTAGCTATATTGCATGATGATATGAATCATATTTCTATTTGTTAGTTCATTTTGTTAAATTCAAAAATAATTAAGAATAGTATTGTTTGCTACTATGCAGAATACCCTGTCGATCTTAATATACCTCCACTTGAAGATATTCATCACCAATTAAAATTCTCTTAACAATAACATCCAATAAGCACTTGCAGATAATCCTCAAAATTACATGTCAGTTGAAAATGAAAGTAATAAATCAAGTACATTACAAACTTCTTTTGAATCTTCAAGCGAAAAAAATAAAAAGCGAAGGCATCTAACTAGGCTATTGGAAGGGAATTTAAGAAATAATGGGTAGAAAATTTTCTCTGGATTGAGCCTATCATAAATAAGGATAACCAAGTCGATGATAAAGTATGTAGATACAAAATTTGTAGTTGGAAACTGGGAAAGGAGCATAGGTTGCAAAATAAGATAGATACAATAGAAAACATGTTGGCAAAGTTTATGTAAAATTTATAGGAAGTGATGGTAAAATTAATAAAATAGTTAGATGTAAGGATGCATTAGAATGTATGCATGTCAGATATACAATAGAATATGACAATCAATTAAAGGAACAACTATCTCTTGTTGATAAAGGTGGAACGATTGAAGCCCAATTTTATAAAATTCATAAGACCACCTTAGCTTCAAAAAGTTTACAAATTGTTGTTGTATATAGTATTCTCAAGAATGGTAGATCCATGTCCAATTTTATTGATTATAAGCACCTGTTTTAGCTAGCTGATGTGCAAAACCTTCCTAATTCCAATTGGTCTAATCGAAGTGGTTGGGAAATCGTAAAATATCTATCATTAGTATAGAAGGAGGACCTGAGGGAGAAAGTAAAACTTGCCAGATTAATTTCACTATCTATTGATGAGGTGATGGCTATGGGCAACACATCCTAGATTTCCATTCATATGTATACATTTCAAAACAGTGTCATACAACCTAGTTTGCTAGGATTACATAAGATGGTTGAAAATTTAAATGTAGAAAATATTTATAATGTTATTGTGACTAGTTTAGAGGAAATTACAAAAATTAATGATATGTACATAGCCTCAAAGTTAATTTGCATTTGATTTTATGGTGCTACTATAATGAAAGGGCATAAGAATGGTCTCTATGTTCAACTACAAACCACAATTGCTCCATATATGATACCCATTCATTGCATGGCTCATAAAGTGAATCTTGCATATAAAATCATGAGCACTTTTGAAAATGTTGCGAGAGTGGAAGACCTCATTCGTGAAATACATTCTTATTTTTCTTGCAATCCAAAAAGGTTTGCAACATTTCAACGATTTGCACTACGAGTTACAAAAGGAAAAAAATATTAAAATATGTGGATATAAGGTGGATTTCATTGTATCAACCTACACACAATTTTTTTACAGAATATCAATCATTAATAGGATTTATGTACACAAATCGTAGGGCAGTTGATAAGGTAAAATATTTGTTGTTTCATTTGATTGACTTTGAAACCCTATTAATGTTATGTGGTATTCTTCCAATGTTATAGGAAATGAGTAGATTGATTAAACTTGCACAAGAGAGATCCATATATATCATTGATTTCATGAGGATGAGAAAACAAATATGTATGGTTATTAATAGATTATATGTGTCTAAAGAAGATTTTATAGATCCCTTGTTTGATAGTTGGAATACATTGACAAACGTGAATTATAAAAAAAAAAAATTGAAGTTTGACATCAATAATCATCTTTGTATTAATAATCATGGAAATTTGATACCTCTTTATTGTTTTTAAACGCAATCAAGTATAGTTGTGGATGATGTTGTAGAATTTATTGTAACACACAATAGATTTCATGTTGTTTTACCAAAAACTAGGACAAATTTGTCAAATATAGCAAAATATTTGATAAGCTAGATAAGAGAATGGTTTGAGAGAGATGAGTTACTTGAGGCCATGGGTGTGGTTAACCCCATATTTTGGGGTCCTTGTACTGAATACAATTCTATAAATGAGTTGTTTATTAAATATATGCTCATACTTATTTAGGATTTCAGTAAAAGTGTGGAAGTGAATAGTGTTTGAATAAAATGTATACTCAACAAAGATCATTTGAAAGAATAGTCAGCGCATTTTGTAAGAACAATGGTTGGGCAAGCATCACTTTTGAGTAACATCCACGAGATTGGTTCCATTGCATATTTGTGGTAAAAATTGTATCCAAGTACTATCTTACAAGATACTATAAGTGAATACTTTTGTTTATATGAATTATGTCAAACAATGATTTTGGGATGAGAGGATTTTCAATGCACTATATTTTGTTAAATAAAAACTTCGCAATAGACTGGACAAGAATTTAGAAAAGTATTTGAGAATTTATGTGTCATCATATCAGTTGGACAAATTTCCCTATGATAGAGCATTGGCATGCTAGAATTCCCTTGTAGGCAGAAGGGGCACAATGAATACAACTAATAAGGAAGATAATGATGCTTTCAGTGATCATATTGTGGAGACACAGATATCCACTATTCTTCATAGTGATACTCAACAAGCTAAAAAAGTTTGTTTCAGCTACCTTATTTATGATTGTTTCAGCTATACTAAACAAGCTGAAAATTATTTGTTTTAGCTATTTGATTTTTGAATGTTTCAACGATACTAAACAAGCTGAAAAATATTTGTTTCAGCTATCTGGTTTGTGATTGTTTTAGCTATACTGAATGAGCTGAAAAATGTTTTAGCTACTGAACTTGTGATTGTTTTAACTATACTAAACAATGATAAATTTACCTCTCTTTGTTATCAGATTTCACAATATTTTTCAAATATATTAGATTTCACAATATTGTTTCATAATATTGATAAATTTGAATTCAAAGATAAATTTATTTTTTTGGAAATATTTTTTAACTGCATTCATACAATAGTATTGTAAATGTATGAATCACTGAATATTGTTATTCTTTTTGAAATTATTTTAAAGCTTATATATAATGATAAATATATGAGTATTGTTGTTTTTTAAATGGTTTTTATTGTTTTTATATTGCCAAAGTTTTGGACAAGATGAGCAATGTTTGGTTCAGATTATTATAAAAATGTTTTCATTTGTAGTTTTTCAATATTTGTATATTGTTGTATTATTGTATTTTTTCTTTGTTTGAGATTAATATAGTATATAAAATTGTATTGTCATAGACAAAAAAAGTATCAAAATATTATAAACAACAAGAACCATAAGATAAAAGAGGACACAAAATTAGTAAAATGCCTTTTTCATATATTAGTTCAAAATATATTACAATGTGTTTAATTATTGACTCAAATACAACAAATGTTCAGTCAGCATGGAAAATTTTCAACTTAATTCTCAGATTGGGGATTTGTTGTCGATGATTCTCCTAGACATGAGGATTCTCTTGGACCTACCTGTTCTATTGCTTTTTCTGCTTCATGTACACCAAGTTTTGGTAGTGCTTTGGATCTCACTAAACATTCTACTTTATTAAAATTTCCCAATAGTTCAACTTCTTCTTGGGTGAGATCTTAAAGCACTTTCAAAACAAGATTTTTCTCTAGCCCTTCCCTTATCAAGAGATCCGAATCCACTTTAATTTATCTCTCAGATATTTTTTCAAAATATTATTATCTCTTACTTTCTATTGGGTTATCCTCTTCATTATTATTGTCATTTCCAAAAACAAAATTGCATCCTCTATGTTGACTTGCATGCTCTGAACTTGTAATTTCAAATTTTTAAAATTTGAATGCAAAAGAAAAAAAAACATAAGTTAGTAGAGTTATATGACATAATTCAAACACAACATATGCAGATAAATTATCACCTTGACCACATTTCTTGCAGCTAAAGCAACTTCAAAACCCATTAGTTATAGTATGTTTGGGGTTTAGCATTGATGTTATCATATTTAAAACTTCATCATTGGATGAAATCCTACACGTCACTGATCTTGATGTGGCCTTTTACAGTAGACCACTAAGCTTCTCTGGTTCATTTGCAAACTAAAAAAGTATCTTCCTTCTATTTCATTTTTTATAATGGGCATTTATATCCTAAGGACTTTAGCCCAAATTTTCTAGTATTTCATAACTTGTAAATCTTGAAACACCCTATCTTGGAGGGTTGCTTCAATACCATCACTCATAGAATATTGTACATAAAAATTAAATTTTGTATCCTTGAATTAAGGATGAGAGTGGGCTTCCTTAGCAAGAGGTGATAATATTTGCTTGGCTTATGGGGGTGTTGTTTGTTCTACCTCTACATGTGGATCTTCAAGCACATATGTTGCCTAAAAATCCATAATGTTGCCCTACAAAAAATATTCCTCATAAAGCAAAATATTATCTAATCCAATATTTGCATTTGACACCTTTGGTACAATACTTATGTTAAATAAAAATGTGGGGAAAAACCCCTATGATCTCAAAAACAAAAGTGTTTTTCCCCTTCCATGGACCATATTAACTTGGCCTCTCATTTGTTGCACCTGTGGTTGTTGTCACGCTGGAAATGGTCTCATGACTTGCTGCTCCTAGCTTCTCACCAATTGATCTTCATAGCCACATAAAAAAACAATCAAATAAGAAATTTCTAAAATTATTAAAAAAATAATAATTTCAAGTAAAGAAAATGATTTACCTTACGACAATTGGATCTCATGTACAATGTTGTGATCGAGGGTGGTACGCAATTCTAAAAATATATGAAAATATTTAATAAAACTTATTATAATTTTATGTAACAAACTAAAAAATATATTGATAAAATATTGAAAGAGAAACTTACATGTAGGATGGTTGATCTGACTCAATTCAGGTTGATTTCCAAATATAGGTGGAAGAGAAGAAGATCTAGGAGTAACCTGCCATGTACATTTTTGTAGCCTCACCATTGGTGATGATTCTGATTCATTATCTTTAGAATCACCACACATCTCATGCATGTGACCCCTTATGCTAGCATCCTATTTTTTACTTTTTTATCACTACCTTTCTCTGCATTTAGGTGTAAATAAAAATTAAAACTAAAAATAGAGCTAAAATATATTAAAAAATGGATGTGAAACATGGACTTATCCTTAACTCCTTTGTCTCATACCCATGTTCAGTAGTGTGGGATACAATATAGTTGGTACTTCAGTATTTTTTAGATCATGAAAACGTTCATAAAAAAAAAAAGATAAAATAAAAGTAACCGTCGCCACTATTTTTACATCCTCCATCTCGACGTCGTGCAACTTTATTCTGATGTGTTTTGAAATGTACGTGCACTAGTCGAACTATGCACCTTGAATATTTTGAATGATATACGCCAATGCCCATAACAAAATTTTAGTTCTTCCAAACAAAAATAGTCTTGCTTGGAAGAACTCAATAATGGCCTTCAGATGTTGATTTCCAACATAGTTGTTTGTTAAGCCTCTTTTAGACTTAGCCATAGAAGCTACACAAAAAAAAATAGATGGGAAATAAAAAATATTAAATTTTGAACAATAACAAAAATAATTGACGAGAATCATACCTTCAACAGCTTTCCACGAGAGATCGTAATGATCCTCCAAGTAATTTTATCATGTCAAGATATAGAGAACCTCGGAGATATGATAGAGAAACCCTTGTGTGAAATATCTGTTAACCTTTGTATGTTAGAAGGTGTTATTATGAATGATAATTGTTTATTCCTAACTATCACATTCACTATTGCACAATCGTTATTGTAATCACCAATGATAGTTTGTAGAAGGTGTTTTTAGATCTTGAACTACGACATCATAAGCAAGAGCTACAAACTTGATGAAGATATTCACGAATTATTATAACCAAGGGTGGTTGACAAATATATCATGGCAGTACAAGTGGCATTCTTGAAAAATAAATTTCTAATGGTAGTTTGAGTAGAAGTGGTAGCGTTGGCCATTGCTCATTGATAAAGGAAAAATTGGATTCTAAAGGATGTAGGGTGATGGTGGATCGGAAAGAGTTCGAGTGAAATCGTAGAAATATAATCAAAAAAATGACTTGTCGATGTCTATTTATAGATAAAATTATAGGATTTAGACATGTTGTAGAATGTCATTCGACATGCAATGAGGCTGACTGATCGCGTGACACATAGCAAAGTAAACCTTGGTCCAGTGACGGACCTTATTTTCCACCCGAACTGTAAACTATAAATTGAACCTTGCATTCCATCTGATCCAATACCCGAACATCATTTTTAACCTGAGTCATTGGTCGATCTCTAATTTTCACCTAATATGATAACCAAACTTTTTTTTTCATTCAGTTCACTAGTCAGACCTCGTTTTTCACCTGATCAATTATATGGACATTGCATTCCACCCGGTTTGACACCCGGACCTTGTTTACACCTGGGCCATTAGCTAGAATCTAATTTTTGCTCGATTCATAAGTCGATCCCTAATTTCACCTAGTCTATTAATCAGACCTTGTATTTCGTCCGATCTGTTAGTCGAACTTTGTTTTACACCCAATCCATATTCGGACATTATTTTACACCCGATTCGTTACCCAGACCTTGTTTTTCACTTGATCCGTAAGTTAGTCATTATTTTCACATGATCCATTAACTGAACCTTGCAATCTACCTAGTTTGTTATTCGATTGTGTTTTTCACCCGGTTCGAGCCCGAACCGTGTTTTCCATGCGATTTGGCCAAAACTATCAAATTTACCATTTTTTTCCTTTTTTTTCAAAAATTAATCCAATTCACCATTTCCTACTACATGAAGTTGGCCAAGATTTGCTACGGTTTCAAAATAGATTTGTTAATTTTTTACAAGTATATTTTAGGTTCATCCCCTTATGCTTAACACTGATTAGGAGTGTGTCTTAGTTTATATTATGAGTAAATATTTTATGTAATGTAATAATATGCAGGAAATGCACAAGTGTCATGTAGTTAAGTGTGTAAGTGTGATGAGTGTAAATATGCACAAGTATCCTTCATGTAAGTGTGCACATGTATCCTTATATTAGGAAGAGAGTGAAGAGTCAAGTTACAAGTGTACATCAAAGATAGCTTCATATGTGTGCAAGTGATAACCAAGAGTCACAAAGTATGGAAGAGTCATAGTCATCCAAGAGTCTTCATATAAAGGCTATATATATACATGTTATAGCCTAGAGTTATGTGTTGTTATCAATGTGAAGATGTTATCAATGTGAGGAGTTATATGAAAAGTGTTGTGAAGAGTAACATAAAGTGTGATGCTATTATAGATACTATTGTGATCTATTGTATACTCAAGATTTTTTGTAACAAGAATTAAGTGGAATACAAGTTGCATACATTTGAGCAGTTAATATTTTCAACATATTGATTTTGCTTTATTATTTATGTTATATTTTATATATTGATTTGCTATTGCATTTTATTTTATTCCTGTAATTAATTCCTATGGTAATTTTAGTAAGTATTGAGCTTCAAAAGATAACACTACTTACCTAGGAATGTTGCTTTTCAAAGGGAGAATGAAGGAAGTTATGTGGAACCCTGTGGTGGAAAGTGTCTCTAAGAAACTGGTTGGTTGGAAAGAGGCTTTGATGAGCCAGGAAGGAAAATTTCAATTGGTGAAAGCTTCACTCCAAAACATTCTGGTTTATCTTCTCTCTTTTAGATGTCTACTAAGAATTGTGATAAGATTGAACAAATGCAAAGAAATTTCTTATGGTCAGGTTCATAGGAAAAGAAAAGAATTCCTTTTATGGTATGGGATCTTGTCTACAAAAATAAGGAGGGTGGAGGGCTTGGTTTAAGAAAACTGGGGGAGCTGAATACAACCTTGTTAGGTAAAATAGGATGGAAATTGGTAAAGGTGGAATATGTTGTTGGATTAAGATTCTTCAAGATAAATACCTTAAGGATACCAACTTTCTAGCAGAGATGGAATTTCTCATGTGTTCCAACCTTTGGAACAGCTTACAAATTATGAGACATTTATTGCGAAATGGAAGCAGATGGAGGATTTGGAATGGCAGACATGTTCACTTTTGGAATGATGCTTTGCTGAGAAGTTTTGTCCTTAATGAGGTGTTGGGGGAAATTCTTGCATCCTTAATAGATTTGTCACACTGTAAGACTTCCCTGATCCAATCAGCACTATGGATTCTGGTGGATCCACCTCTTTAAATTTGGAAAATATTATCCTAAGACTCTATACATACCAAGTAGGGTAAGGAAACCCCAGAGGTGAGCCTATAATATTTCTTATATGCTCATGCTCATCCAGATTTGCAAAAATAAAATAAAACTACAACATAAAATTTGACCAAGTTTGAAAGTATCTCCTAGCTAGTGCTTCGAGTTATGGACTGATGCCTTATCCATTGGATAATTGTAGCCATACTTAAAATATGATGAATATAGAAGGGGGAGAAGATAAAACTAAGCCAATCACATCCATTCAAATAATATAACAAAAATTATTCAACATGCCAGTAAAAAAAGATGTCATTTACACATTCAAATGATGTAACATGTAAATGGGAGAACACACAAAATTGCACATAGAATTGCTAAAAGAAATAAATAATATTGCATTAAACAATAGATCATTACAATGGGAGTCTGATCAGAATAACCATATCTCACTAAGCTAGTACAAAACAATTCTTTATTCAAATGATGCAATAGAGAACTACAACTTTTTGTTCAAATGATTTAACAAAGAGCCTCCTATATTCCAACCTCAACCATTAAAAATGATCTTAGTAAACTGGGTACTTCCTCAGTAAAACCTGTACAATAATAGGGAAGAAAAAGGGGTGACTAGATGAGACACACAGAAAAATACAACTGACAAGGATGGGCACACTGGAATACCTCTTAAAAAATTACTATGCAAAAACTTGATGATTTTTCTATTGCAGCAACTCTCTTAAATAATTTGATCATTTGGTCCATAATTTGAAAACTGTAACTACCTCGATGATGGCCCATAACTGGAAATGATCCATCATAGCCACTATCTCCATACCTTTAGGTTTTTTTCTAGGGTTTAGGATTTTGAGTTTATGTTTTAGGGTTTAAATTTTTTAGGTTTAGGATTTTTCCTACCTTTTTACAATGCGAGAAATCCTAAAACAAAAACTTACATATTAAAGACCTAAATATAAGAAATTATTATTTTTGGACAATTTTCTATTTTCAGCCAAAAACAACCCTATTTTTAGTAAGTTGCCAAAAATATCATATAGACCTCAAAATTAATACACATTATTGGATTATATATATTAAGCCTTCTAGAAAATCTCAATATCTACTCATGTCTAAAAATTTTTAAATTCCAAAATTTCTATTTTTCAAATTTCTAAAAAAATACTAAATTCCATTTTTGAAGCACTAGATAAAGGAATTAACGCCTGATAAAAGCCTAAAAATCCACCCTAGCCACCAAGGTTGCTTAGATATACATTTTCCTCCTTTTTATCTAGCTCCACATAAAATTTCAAGTCGATCCAATGGTTGGATCAAAAGTTATACCCTCTAAAAGATAGACCCCTACATCAAACTTATTTGGACCAAACATTTATTGACAAAAAGACCTTAGGAAAACCAAAAAAAATGCATGACCTTGGTGACATAAAAAATTTCATTGCTCTTGGAGGGTGAAACAAAACATCAAAAGGAACAAAAAATTACAATAATTTAAAAGGACTCAAGGGGGTAATGCAAATTTGAAAATAACCATAGGACATCAAAATTTCTAAAAGTTGGGGTAAACTCAAGTTGGATTTTAAGCATCCAACACAAGCTTTGATTGGGACAGGTGATGAAAAATACTTTTGATGATGAATCACCTAAGAACTCAAGAATATCTAGAAGACCACAAAGACAAAACTTGTCTAGTCACCTAAAAGAATAACTTAATCATATAGAGGAAAAACCTTAATCACCTAAAGAGAACTCCTTAATCACCTATAAAGGACTCCTTAATCACCTAAATACTGAAACACACATTTTTTTTGTGGCTTCTCAAGCCCTTTGTATAGAATGATACAATTTCAAATGTTGGCCATTTATAGGAATTGAAAATTCCTTGCCATCTAGAGTTTGCAATTTGTACATATGTTGGCCTACCAACTAAAGGATTTGATAGGGACCAAGCCATTTTGGTTCCCACTTCCTATTTTCACCATGTTTGTCATTCTTAATATCCCAATAAAACACTATATATTCTTCCTGAAAAGGTTTACCTCTGGCCTCCTTATTGAATACTTCCATTATTTTCTAAGCCTGCTTAGTTATCTTCAATAATGAATATTTTCTATCTTCCTGCAACTTCACAATTTGATCAAGTCTTCTCTGCAAAACATTTGGATTTTCATGGTCTTGAAGAAGCAAATACAAAGCATGAATTTCCACCTGAGGGGGTAATAGAGCATTCTCACCATAAACTAGCTCATAAGGAGATTTTCTTGTGCTTATTTTGATAGATATTCTATCATCCCATAAAGCAAAATTCAATTCACTATTGTAACTTATCTTATTTCTGCCTAATATTTTTGTTATTCTTGTGATAAAATTCTTGTTTGAGGATTTTGCTAATCCATTCCCTTGAGGATAGTAATTTACATAATGAGAAATATCTATGCTATACCTTGCACAAAATTCAATCATCTTAAAATAAGTGAAGTAGTTACCATTATCTGTGACTAACTTCTTAGGGACCCCAAATCTTGTTAATATTTGTTCTTCTAAAAACTTGGTGACCACTCCAATAGTGGATTTCTTGATATGTGTTGCTTCTATCCACTTGTTAAAATAGTCTATTGTTGTGATGATCCACCTGTGACCTCTAAAATAATTGGGATTAATATCACCAATGAGATCTATTCCCCATTGAGAAAAAGAGCTTCCACAATTACTGGTCTGAGGGGCATGGCGGGAAAATTCTTCTTCCCTGTAAAAATTTGATAGTTATGACAACTTCTAACAAAATTATAGACATATATAAACAAGGAGCACCAATAATAACCCGCTCTCATGATTTTGTAAGTAGTAGCCTTTGGAGCAAAGTGACCTCCACAAAAACTAGAATGATATTCTTTTAGAACTTGAGAGACTTTTTTATTAAAAAAAAAGAAGCAACACTCCATATGGATACCTCCAATACAGTCTACCCTCATGAATGTAGTATTTTTGGGTCAATTGCTTGATGGATCTTCTTTTTTTTTTGGGTATGTCTTTTGGAAATGATAAATTTTGAAGGTAAAACATAATACCATCATACCACTGGCAATCAAAATTATCAACCACTCTAGCTTCTTACTGCTAATCTACAACAATAGTATTATTCATATCTTCTCCTTCCCTGTTGGCCAAGTAATTTTACAATCCTTGTCCTCTAACGATCTTCAATACCTTGAACTCCACATCATATTACAGTAATTTAGTCATCCACCTTGCAGGACTTCCTAAAGGTTCGGGTTGAGTAAAAATAATTTTTAACAACAATGTAGGGGATATAGGCTAATACCTTATTGGACCCAAAGATACACTTGAAATGAGTCAATGCTTTGATTAATGTGTAAGCCTATATTTCCAAAATAGAAAATTTTAGTTGAGCACCATTCAATCTTGTACTCATAAAGGCTATGGGCCTTTCATTTTTCTCTTTATCTTGCTAAGCTAGAACTGTAGCAATAGTGTATTCAGAAGCAAATGAGTAGATTTTGAAATCTTTGGAGTAATCAGGGTAGTTCAATACTAAAGCCTTATTAATTACATATTTGATATTTTGAGAAGTAAAATTTTCCTTTGTCCATATTATTTCTCCATTTTTCTTGATCATGTCATTTATTGGATTGGCAATCTAAAAAAAATTAGGAACAAACCTCCTAATAAAGTTAATATTTCCAAAGAATGATCTAACTCCCTTAAGATTCTTAGGAGGGAGAATTTTAGCAATGGATTCTACTCTTTGTGGATCAATATTAATCCCATACTTTAAAATAATATGCCCAAGTAGTTTACCTTATGTGTCCCCAAACACACATTTTCTAGGATTCAAAGATATACCAAACTCCTTGCACCTGTCAAACACTTGAGTTAGATGTGCAAAATGATCTTCAGGATTTTTGAAAAAACTATAATGTCATCAAGATATACCACCACTATCTTGAACATCAATCCTTTAAGTGCAACATTCATTGCTCTCTAAAATGTTACCTCTGCATTCATCAATCCAAAGGGCATCTTGAGATATTCAAATGTTCCCCATGGTGTAGTGAAATTTATTTTGTGTTTGTCTTGTGGATTCACTACAATTTGATTGTAACTTGAAAATCCATCCAATAAAGACATTCTAGATGACCCAACCACTGATTGAAGCAACTAGACCATATTTGTAAGTGGATAGTTATCTTTGAGAGAGATATTATTCAGATTCCTAAAATATATACAAAGCATGATCTCACCATTCTTTTTCCTAATTGGAACCAGATTTGCCAACCAAGTAGAAAATCTCACCTTCCTGATTATCTTGGTATCCAGTAACTTATGTACTTCTTTCTGCATAATTAGATGCAAAGAGGGATTTAACTTCCTTTGTTTTTTCCTGAAAGGCTTGGTATCTTTTTAAAGAGAAATTATGTGAGTCATTACCTTTGTATTGAAGTTCTTCAAATCTTAGTAACTCTAAGCAAAAATATCAATGTTCTTTTTTAAAAAAGTGATATACTGCTGCTTCTCTTTTCCTAACAGAGTTTTATTGATCCTAATAATATTGGGGTCTTCCTTTTCTCTTATATTAACTTCATCTACCTTAGATTCTTGAACCAAAGGTTTATATGCTTTATCAAAGTCATCAAACAATCTCTCTAAAGATACCAACCCCCTAGGGATCCTATTGGTTTTCAGTTGTATGACTTTTGTAGGCTCTCCAATAACATCCTTCAATTTTTCTTCATCACTTTCATCACAAATAATATTAGAAAATTCATTTTGCATAGTCATAAAATCATTAATGTGTATATCATTATGAAAAACTTGTAAATATACCACATTATCAAGGATAAATGACTTATAAATAGATATGGTTGGGAACCTTTCCATAAACCAAGTGTCTATCTCAAGGTTTTTTGCTCCAAAAGTATTAATGGCAAACATATTAGCATTGTGATTTTGTGCTCTAGGAATAAATTACAGATCAAAAGCCAAGAATCTACTTATTTCATCTAAAATTGTCTGCTTATATTAGTTTAATCTAGGATGCTTTGTTTGATATTTCCCTTTGATTTTTTGAATTATTAGTTCATAATCCCCACTAACTTTGAGGTAATTAATACCCAATTCCTTGGCCTTCCTTAGCCCTAGCAATAAAGCTTCATATTCTGCAAAATTATTTGTAAAAAAAAATTCTAACTTGTATGGTATGCCTAGATAGTTGCCATTGAGATTTGTCAATAGTACTCCAAATCCTGCTCCTGCTTTAGATTTTTCCCCATAAAAGGTCATAGTTCATAACTCATAAGTTGGAATTCTATCAATTTTTGCATCTGCTTTAGCCTTCAATTTTGGATCCATATTCTCAACATCAGGTACTTCCAACAAGAAAGGAGAATCACAAATATAGTAAACCCCTATGTCTTTTTCCTCAATAGAATCTATGGCATTAATTGTATTATCATTAGGATCTCTGAATTCAAAAGAATACTTGTTGAAGGGTTCTCTTTTCAATATCACTTTTTCCTTACCCTGCATTGGGATAGTAGCATATGACCAATCCAACTGAATAGTACCACCTAGCTTCTCTACCAAGTGCCTAGAGAGTAAGATAGAAAAGAAATAATCCACATCCACAATTGTAACATCCACCACCACTTATTTCTTAGAATATTGTTCAAAATGGACAAGAAGTCCAGTGATAATACCTACAAAATGTACTCTCCTATTATCCATGATAGAAATAGGAGGGTGCTCTTTCTGATAAATCAAGCCTAACTGATCAACTACTTATTTTGACATTACATTCATGGAAGCACCACTATCAAGCATGCAGTTATGAATAACATATTGATCCCCATAGCCTTATGTATACCTTAGTGAGATGTAAAATGGCTTAGCTAAAGATGGATCTCTGACTGCATTATTCACAAGGTCTATGGGGTTTTGAGGCTTTCCTCCTAATTTATCAATCAATTTGAAGGATTTACATACCTGATATTGATACTTTGGAATAGTCATTAGTTCCAAAAAAGTGATTCTCACCTTTTGCTTGGCAACCTCTATACCTAGATCAAATTGATATTTCTTATCATCAGTTACTTTTCTAGTTTTTTATTAACCGTCATTTTGCTGCTTTCAGATAATTTCTTCTACAACTGGCTCTTCAGAAATAATTTACAGCTTCATCTGATTTATCTTCTTCTATGAAATCACTCTAATCCTTTTGTGTAAACCCTTCATCAACTTTTTCCTCCATTGTTCTATTCTTGAGATTGATAGCATGTATTTTTTCATAGACTCAATCTCTCTTGTTGTAGGTGTAAGCTTCCCTTGAGGTTGATGCCTCTCCAAAGACTAAGTTTATTTGCTCAATATCACATGCACATATATCCATATCTACTTCAAATTCCTATTCTTTGGTTTCATCTTCCTGAGTTCAACATACATTAATTCTAATATCTTCATATTCAAATTCAACATTTAAATCAACATTATAATGTATACGTAGATAAATGCCACAATCAATAGGGTTATGTGGTGCATCACAGGTAGAGCAATAAAAGGTATGATCTGATGCTATATTATTTTATGGTATATGATTTGGAACAGAATTTAGATCTCTCTTTATTTATTTATTTTTCCAATTTCCATTTCGATTCTTATTTCCCTCTTCATTTTCGTTGTTATTCTAGTTTCTATTGAAATTCTTCTTGAAAGGAGGCATGTTATCCTCCTATTGTCTATTATTACCCTGTGAGGTTTCTGCAATGCTATCCTTACCTTTTTTAGGTCTATCCAAACTGCTATTCAAAGTAGTAAACATCACACTCAACTGATTAGCTATATTTTTCATAGGATCCTTATCTATTTTCTTAAGGATAGAGAACTCAAACTTCTTGGGTTTTCTTTCGAGTTGATTGGGCTCCATGGAGTATGCTTTTATTTTACCACTATAAATCATATTTCTCTCTATTTCAATAGCTCTTTTCATGCATAAATCAATGGTAGTTATTGCTTATTATCTCAGCTTATAACTAAAATCTCCAGGGAAAGCATTTTGGTAGAAACAAATGGACTAGTCATCATTTGGCCTTAATGCTACTAGAATATTATTTTTGGTATTAAAAAATATTCTATTGAAATTTTCCACTGATTCATTTTTCTTCTTTATTCATGGTGGCCAACTCTGTCAGCAAGGATTGTTCATTTTTCCTCTCTCCATATTTTCTAAGGAAAGTGTGCTCTAGCTCTTGATAATTATTGATAGTACCAGCTCCAAGGTTGTTAAACCATTCTCGAGCATCCTTCTATATAGTTTGAAATAACAATATAAGGATAACATATTCATAATACACCTCAAGACTATCCATGGCATACAAAAAATACCTAACATGATCTTCATCGGTGATAGCATTGTTCCCTTGAAAATTAGGAAAATACTTATGAGCTTTACCTAGGAGAGGATTCAGATTTGTAAGTAAAATGAAAGCTCTATATCTATTAGTCCTCTACTGATTAACATTAGCATTGGCATTTTGATTGATATTTTTATTTACATTAACATTTTGATTTACATTAGGAGCTTCCATACTCACTACAAGTTGATTCACTATAGGTACTTGGTTTACAATAGGAGAAGACTAATTCAAACTAAGATTTGGGCTAGAAACAGAAATTGGAATTGAATATTTTTTGTGAGACTTGAAAAATACCTCAAGATTTGACACTCCAACAAGCACTTCTTTACCACTTCTTCTTGTATATTCTAGATCCAACTTCTCCTTTTATTTTCTTTATTTAGAGTTAATTCAAAATCACCAGCATAAATGTACAAAGAAAAAACAAGATATTCAAAAATACTTGGGCTAAGATTGCTTAGCTTGATATTCACCCAATTCTCATAAATGCCACTCTAGGAGAGATTGAGAAATACAAAACACACAATAATACTAAGCTACCAAAAATTGTTGGTTGACTGGTGCCACTCAAAAATTTTTGGAATCATCCATATTGGGGGAAATTCCTACACCCTTAATAGATTTATCACACTACAAGACTTCCCTGATCCAATAAACACTATGGATTTTGGTGGATCCACCTCTTTAACATGGGAAAATATTATTCTAAGACTATAGACAGATCGATTAGGGTAAGGAAACCCCAAAGGTGAGCCTAAAATATTTCTTATATGCTCATGCTCATCCAGATTTGTAAAAATAAAATAAAACTACAACATAAAATTTGACCAAGTTTGAAAGTAACTCCTAACTAGTGCTTCAGGTTGTATACCGATACCTTATCCATTAGAAAATTGTAGCTAGACTTATAATATGATGAAGATAGAAGGGGGAGAAGATAAAATTGAGCTAATCACATCCATTCAAATAATATAATAGAAATGATTCAACATTTCAGCGAAAGAAGATGTCATTTACACATTCAAATGATATAGCATGTAAATGAGAGAACACATAAAATTATAAATAGAATTGTTGAAAGGAGAAAATATGATTGCATTAAATAGTAGATCATTACAATAGGAGTCTCATCAAAATAACCATATCTCACTGAATCAGTACAAACAAATTCTCTATTCAAATGATGTGATAGAGAACTATAAATCTTTGTTTAAATGATTTAACAAAGAGCCTCCTAGCTTCCAGCCTTAGCCACTAGAAATTATATTAGTACTGGGTACCTCCTTAGCAAAACCTGCAAAATAATGGGGAAGAAAATTGGGTGACTAGACGAGACACACAAAGGGAAATACAACCAACAAGGATGGGCACACTGCTATACCTCTTGCAAAATTACTATGCAAAAACTTGATGATTTTCCTGTTGCAGCAACTCTCTCAAATAGCTTGATATTTGGTCCATAATTGTGAAAACTATAACTACCTCGATGATGGCCCATAACTGGAAATGATCCATAATAGCCACTATCTCCATCACCTTTAGGTTTTTTTTTTAGGGTTTTGGGTTTTGAATTTAGGGTTTAAGGTTTATAGGTTTAGGGCTTAAGGTTTTCAGGTTTAGGATTTAAGGTTTTTTGCCCCCTTTTTACAATGCGAGAAACTCTAAAACAAAACCCTACATATTAAAGCCCTAAATATAATAAATTACTATTTTTGGATAATTTTCCATTTTTAGCCGAAAATGACCCTATTTTTAGTAAGTTGCCAAAAAATCTTAGATAGGTACTTGTTTTACAGCAAAAGAAGACTGATTCAAACCAATATTTGGGCTAGAAATGGAAATTGAATTGAAGATTTTATGTGAGACATGAAAAATGCCTCAGTATTTGGCACTTCAGCAAGCACTTCTTTGCCACTTCTTCTTGTAGACGTCAGATCCAATTCCTTTTAATTTTTTTAAATTCTAAGTTCATTCAGAATCACTAGCACAAATGTGCAAATAAATAACAATATATTCAACAATACTTGGGCTAATATTGCTCACAAATTTACCCAACCTCATATTTACCTCACAAATTCCACTCTACGAGAAACTAAGAAATACAAAATACATAATAATACTAAGCTACCAAAAACTATTGGTTGATTTTTGCCACTCAAAAAGCTCTAGAATCGTCATTGTTGGAAGAAATTCCTACACCCTTAATAAACTTGTCATGATGCAAGACTTCCCTGATCCAATCAGCATTGTGGATTCTAGTGGATCCACCTCTTCAACTTAGGAAAATATTATCCTAAGACTCTAGACAAACCAAGTAGGGTAAGGAAACCCTGGAGGTGAGCCTACAATATTTCTTATATGCTCATTCTCATCCAGATTTGCAAAAATAAAATAAAACTGCAACATACAATTTGACCAATTTTGAAAGTAACTCCTAGTTAGTGCTTCAAGTTGTAGACCGGTGCTTTATCTATTGGGAAATTTTAGCCAAAAATAAAATATGATGAAGATATAAGGGGAATAAGATAAAATTGAGCCAATCACATCCATTCAAATAATATAAAATAAATTATTCAACATGTCAACGAAATAAGATGTCATTTACACATTCAAATTATGTAACATGTAAATGGAAGAATACACAAAATTACACATAGAATTTCTAAAAGGAGGAAATAGGATTGTATTAGACAATAGATCATTATAATGAGAGTCTAATCAGAATAACCAGATATCACTGAATTAGTACAAACAAATTCTTCATTCAAATGATGCAATAGATAACTGCAACTTTATGTTCAAATGGTGTAACAAAGAGCCTCCTAGCTTCTAGCCTCAGCCACTAAAAATTATCTCAGGAAGCTGGGCACCTCCTCAGAAAAACTTGTACAATAATAGGGAAGAAAAAGGGGTGACTAGACGAGACACACAAAGGAAAATACAACCGACAAGGATGGACACACTGGTATACCTCTTGCAAAATTACTATGCAAAAACTTGATTTTCGTGTTGCAATAACTCTCTTAAATAAACTCTGAGGTGTAGACCAATTGGTTCATCCAAACCCCATAAGGGGGGAGGAGGTCCAAGGTTCAAATCTCGAGCCTCGTTGAACTGAACGCTTGTCCCTTTCCTGGTACTTTCAATGGCGTAAAATATTTAAAATGATTATGGCATGGCGGTTATAGGGGCGGACTGCACGAAGATCTATGTGGCATCTTTTAGGGCAGATAACGTAGAATACTATGGTGGCCATAAAATCTGGATAGCCTACCCGGATTCATGGTAGCTACTGATTCCACCATGTAAAAAAAAAAAACAACTCTCTTAAATAACTTGATCATTTGGTCCATAATTGTGAAAACTATAACTACCTCGATGATGGCCCATAACTGTAAATGATCCATAATAGCCACTATCTCCATCGCCTTTAGGTTTTTTTTAGGATTTAGGGTTTTGAGTTTAGGGTTTAGGGTTTTCAATTTTAGGGTTTAGGGTTTTAAGGTTTAGGTTTTAGGGTCTTTCCCCCCTTTTTACAATGTGAGAAACCCTAAAACAAAATACTACATCTTAAAGCCCTAAAGATAAGAAATAATTTTTGGATAATTTTCCATTTTTAGCCAAAAACAACCCTATTTTTAGTAAGTTGCCCAAAAATCTCAGATAGGTACTTGGTTTACAGCAGGAGAAGACTGATTCAAACCAAGATTTAGGCTTTAAACAAAAGTTGGAATTGAATATTTTCTACGAGACTTAAAAAATACCTCAGGATTTGGCACTCCAACAAGCACTTCTTTACCACTTCTTGTAGATGCCAGATCTAGCTCCTTTTATTTTTTTAAATTCTAAGTTCATTCACAGTCACCAATACATATGTGCAAAGAAAGAACAAGACCTTCAACAATACTTGGGCTAAGATTGCTTAGCCTGATATTCACCCAATTCTCATAAATTCCACTCTATGAGAGATTAAGAAATACAAAACACACAATAATACTGCCAAAAACTATTGGTTGACTAATGCCACTCAAAAAGTTCTAGAATCATCCCTATTAGGTAAAATTCCTACATGTTTGATATATTTGTCACACTGCAAGACTTCCCTGATCCAATCAACACTATAGATTCTGGTGGATCCACCTCTTTAACTCAATAAAATATTATCCTAAGACTTTAGACAGACTAAGTAGGGTAAGGAAACCCCAAAGGTGAATCTATAATATTTTATTATATGTTAATGCTCATCCAGATTTACAAAAATAAAGTAAAGTTGCAACATAGAATTTGACCAAGTTTGAAAGTAACTCCTAGCTAGTGCTTCAAAATGTAGATAGAAATGATTCAATATGTCAGTGAAATAAGATGTCATTTACACATTCAAATGATGTAACATGTAAATGGGAGAACACACAAAATTGCACATAGAATTGCAGAAATGAGGGAATAGGATTGCATTAAATAACAAATCATTACAATGGGAGTCTGATTAGAATAACCAGATCTCACTAAACTAGTACAAACAAATTCTCCATTCAAATGATGCAATAGAGAACTACAACTCTTTGTTAAAATGATATAACAAAGAGCCTCCTAGATTCCAGACTCAACCACTGGAAATGATATCAGTAAACTAGGCACCCCCTCAGCAAAACCTACACAATAATGGGGAAGAAAAATGGGTGACTAGATGAGACACACAAAGGAAAATGCAACTGAAAAGGATAGGCACACTGGTATACCTATTACAAAATTAGTATGCAAAAACTTGATGATTTTCCTACTACAGCAACTCTCTTAAATATCTTGATCATTTGGTCCATAATTGCAAAAATTGTAACTGCCTCGATGATGGACCATAACTAGAAATGATCCATAATAGCCACTATCTCCATCACCTTTAGGGTTTAGGGTTTAGGATTTAGGGTTTTGAGTTTAAGGTTTAGGGTTTAGGGTTTTTAGGTTTAGGTTTTGAGGATTTTAGGTTTAGGGTTTAGGGTTTTTCCCCTCTTTTTACAATGTGATAAACCCTAAAACAAAACCCTACATCTTAAAGCCCTAAAGATAAATAATTACTATTTTTGAACAATTTTCCATTTTTAGCCAAAAACAATCCTATTTTTAGTATATTGCCAAAAATCTCGAATAGACCTCAAAATTAATACACATTATTGTATTACCCATGCTAAGCCTTCCAAAAAATCTCAACACCTACTCATGTTTAAAAATTTTTAAATTCCAAAAATTCTTTTTCTCAAATTTCTAAAAAAATATTAAATTCCATTTTTGAGGTACTAGATGAAGGAATTAGGACCATATAAAAGCTTGAAAATCCATCCTAGCCACCAAGGTTTCTTAGCCACACATTTTCCTCTTCTTTATCTAGCTCTACATAAAATTTCAAGTTGATCCAAAGGTCGGATCAAAAGCTATGCCCTCTGAAAGATAGGCCCCTACATCAAACTTATTCGGACCAAAAATTTACTAACAAAAATACCTTAGGAAAATCAAAACAAATGCATGATCTTGGTGACATAAAAACTTTCATTGCTCTTGGAGGGTGAAACAAGACTTCAAAAGGACCAAAAATTTGCAATAATTGGAAAGGACTCAAGGGGGTATTGCAAATTTGAAAAAGACCATATGACACCAAAAATTCAAAAATTTGGGCTAAATTCAAGCTGGATTTTGAGGATCCAACATAGGTTTCAACTGGGATAGGTGATGAAAAATACTTTTGAAAATAAATTTTCCTGAGGACTCCAAAATCCTCATTAGATCACAAAGATAAATCTTGTCTAATCACCTAAAATATCACCTTAATCACCTACAGGAAACACCTTAATCACCTAAAGAGAACTCCTTAATCACCTAGAAAGGACTCCTTAATCACCTAAAGATTGAAACACACATTTTTTATTTGGCTTCTCAAGACCTCTGTATAGAATGATACAATTTCAAATGTTGGCCATTGATAGGAACAAAAAATTCCTTCCCATTCAGAGTTTGCAATTTGTAAGTATGTTGGCCTACCATGTAAAGTATTTGATAGGGACCAAGCCATTTTGGTTCTCACTTCCCTTTTTCACCATGCTTGTCATTCTTAGGATCCTAATACAACACTATATCTCCTTCCTAAAAAGGTTTACCTCTAGCCTTCTTATTGAATACTTGCACTATTTTGTGAGCTTGCTGAGTTATCTTCAGTAATGAATATTTTCTATCATCCTGCAACTTCACAATTTGATCAAGTCTTCTTTGCAAAAAATTTGGATATTCATGGTCTTGAAGAAGCAAATACAAAGCATGATTTTCCATATTAGGGGTTAATAGAGCATTCTCGACATAAACTGGCTCATAAGGAGATTTTCCTGTGCTTCTTTTGATAGATATTCTATCAGCCCATAAAGAAAACTTCAATTCACTATCCCAACTTTTTTTTCAGCCCAATACTCTTATGATTCTTGTGATTAAATTCTTGTTTGAGTATTCTACTAATCCATTCCCTTAAGGATAGTAATTTATAGAATAATAAATCTCTATGTTGCACCTAGCATAAAATTCAATCATCTCAAAATAAGTGAAGTAGTTACCATTATCTGTGACTAACTTCTTATGGACTCCAAATATTGTCATTATTTGTTCTTATAAAAACTTGATGATCACTCTAGTAGTGGATTTCTTGAAAGGTGTTGCTTCTACCCACTTGGTAAAATAGTTTTTTGCTATGATGATCCACCTATGACCTCTAGAATAATTGGGGTTAATCTCACCAATGATATATATTCCCCATTAAAAAAAAGAGCTTCCACAATTACTAGTTTGAGGGGCATGGCTGGCAAATTCTAATTCCCTACAAAAAGCTGACAGCTATGACAAATTCTAACAAAATGATAGACATCTTTAAACAGGTAGGGCCAATAATAACCAGCTCTCATGATTTTGTGAGTAGTAGCCTTTGGAGCAAAGTGACCTCCACAAAAACTATAATGATATTCTTTCAGCACTTGAGGGACTTTTTTCTCAAACAAACAAAGAAGCAACACTCCATTTGGATGCCTCCAATACAGTCTACCCTCTTGAATGTAGTATTTTTGGACCAATTGCTTGATGGATCTTATTTTGTTTTTGGGTATGTCTTCTAGAAATGATAAATTTTGAAGGTAAAACATAATACCATCATACCACTAGCAATAATAATTATCAACCGCTCTAGCTTCTTTCTGCTCATCTACTACAATAGTGTTATTCATATCTTCTCCTTCCTTGTTGACCAAGTACTTTTCCAGTCCTTGTCCTTTAACAATCTTCACTACCTTGAACTCCACATCATATTGTAGTAATTTAGCCATACACCTCGCAGGACTACCTAAAGGTTTAGGTTGAGTAAAAATATCTTTAACAACAATGTATGAGATACAAGCTATTACTGTATTGGACCCAAAGATACACTTGAAAATGATCCAATGCTTTGATTAATGTGTAAGCCTATTTTTCCTTAATGGAAAATTTTAGTTGAGCACCCTTCAATCCTATACTCATAAACGCTATGCGACTTTCATTTTTCTCTTCATCTTGTTGAGCTAGAATTGTAACAATATTGTGTTCAAAATAAAATGAGTATATTTTGAAATCTTTGGAGTAATCAGGGCATTTCAATACTAGATATTTAGTAATTGCATCTTTGATCTTTTGAAAAGATGCAGTATTTGCCTTTGTTCATATTATTTCTCTATTTTTCTTAATTATGTCATTTACTAGCTTGGCAATATGAGCAAAATCAAGTACAAACCTCCTAATAAAGTTAATATTTCCAATAAATGATCTAACTCCCTTAATATTCTTAGGAAGGGGAATTTTAGAAATGGCTTCTCTCTTTATGGATCAATGCTAATCCCATATTTTGAAACAATATGTCCAAGAAGTTTACATTGTGTGGCCCCAAACACACATTTTCTAGGTTTCAAAGATATGCCAAACTCCTTGCACCTATCACACACTTGACTTAGATGTGCAAAATGATCTTCAAGATTTATCAAAAAATTGTAATGTCATCAAGATATAGCACCACTATCTTGAACATCAATCCTTTAAATGAAACATTCATTGCTCTTTGAAATGTTGCCCCTACATTCATCAATCCAAAGTGCATCCTGAGATATTCATATGTTCCCCATGGTGTAGTGAAATTTTTTTATGTCTATCTTCTAAATTCACTATAATCTGATTGTAAATTGAAAATCCATCCAATAAAGATATTCTTGATGACACAAACACTACTTGAATAAACCGCTCCATATTTGGAAGTAGATAGTTATCTTTGAGAGAGCTCTTATTCAAATTCTTGAAATCTACACAAATTCTGATCTCACCATTATTTTTTCTAACTAGAACCATATTTTTCAACCAAGTATAAAATCTCACCTTCCTGATTATCTTGGTATCCAGTAACTTTTGTACTTCTTTCTACATAATTGGATGTAAATTGGGATTAAACTTCCTTTATTTTTGCCTAAAAGGCTTAGTATGTTTTTGAAGAGGTCTTATGTGAGTCATTACCTTCGTATTGAAGGTCTTCAAATCCTCGTAACTCCAAGCAAAAATATCCATGTTCTTTTTCAAAAATTTGATATATTGTTGCTTCTCTTTTCCTAACAAAGATTTATTGATCCTAACAATATTGGGGTCTTCCTCTATTTCAATATTAACTTCATCTACCTCAGATTCCTGAACCAAATGTTTATATGCTCTACCAAATTCATCAAACAAGCTCTCTAAAGATACCAACCCCCTAGGGATCTTGTTGGTTTTTAGTTGTATGACTTCTGTAGGCTCTCTAATAACATCCTTAAGTTTTTCTTCATCACAAATAACATCAAAAAATTCATTATGCATAGTCATAAAATTATTAATGTGTACATCATTATGAAAAACTTGTAAATATACCATATTATCAGGCACAAATGGCTTATAAAAGCATGGTTGGGAACCTTTCCATAAACCAAATGTCTATCTCAAGGTTTTATGTCCTAGAAGCATTAATGGCCACATATTAGCATTGTGATTTTAGGTTTTAAGAATAAATTGTGGATCAAAAGCAAAGAATCTATCCATTCATCCAAAATTGCCTACTTATATTGCTTTAATCTATGGTTATTTATTTGATATTTCCTTTTTTATTGTTGAATTATTAGTTCAGCATCCCCACTAACTTTGAGGTAATTAATACCCAATTCCTTGGTCTTCATTAGCCCTAGCAATAAAGCTTCATATTCTACAACATTATTTGTACAAGAAAATTCTAACCTATATGGTAGGCCAAGATAGCTGCCATTGATGTCTGTCAGTAGTACTCCAGTTCTTGCTCCTGCTTTAGATTTTGCTCCATAAAATGTCATAGTCCATAACTCAAAATTTAGGATTCTATCATTTTCTACATCTACTTCAACCTTTAGTTTTGGATCCATATTCTCCACATCAAGTACTTGCAACAAGAGACGAGAATGCCAAATAGAGTAAAATCCCATGTCTTTTTCCTCAACATAATTCATGAAATCAATAATTTTATCATCAAGATCTCTGAATTCAATAGAATACATGTTGAAGGGTTCTCTTTTCAATATCATTTTTTCCTTACCCTGCATTGGGATAGTAGCATATGACCAATCCAACTGAATAGTACCACCTAGATGCTCTGCCCAATGCCTAGAGAGTAAGATAGAAAAGAAAGGATTCACATCCATAACTACAACATCCATCACCACTCCTTTCTTAGGATATTGTTCAATATGGACAAGAAGTCCAGTGATAATGCCTACAAAAGGTACTCTCATGTTATCCATGATAGAAATAGGAGGGTGCTCTTTCTAACAAATCAAGCCTAACTGATCAGCTACTTGTTTTGACATTACATTCATGGAAGCACCACTATCAAGAATGTAGTTATAAATAACATATTGATCCCCATAGCTTGATGTATACCTTAGTGATATGTAAAATGGCTTAGCTGAATATAGGGATCATACTACATTATTCACAAGGCCTATGGGTTTTTGAGGCTTTCCTCCTAATTGATCAACAAAATTGAAGGTTTTACATACCTGATATCAATACTTTGGAATAGTCATTAATTATCCAAAAGTGATGCTCACCTTTTTCTTGGCAACCTCTATACCCAGATCAAATTGATCTTTCTTATTATTAATTCCTTTTCTAGTTTTTTGATTAACCAAGTCATTTTTCTATTTTTGGATAATCTCTTGTACATCAAACTCTTCAGGATTCATTTATAGCTTCATATGATTTACCTTTTTTTGTGAAATCACTCTAGTGGATTTCTCCTTTTGTGTAGGCCCTTCATCAAATTTGTCCTCCACTATTATGTTCCTAAGATTGATAGCATGTATTTGTTTCAGAGACACAACCTCTCCTGATGTAGGTTTAATCTTCTCTTGCTTCATTGTATGAAATCTAATATTAGGAGGCTCACCTGAGGTTGATGCCTCTTCAAATACTAAGTATATTTGCTCAAGATCACTCACAAATATGTCCCTGTCCCTTTCAAATTCATGTTCTCTGGTTTCATCTTCCTGATTCCACCATACATTAATTCTAATATCTTCATCTTCAGATTCAACATTTAAAATAACATTAGAATGCATGCTTAGATAAATGCCACAATCAACAGGGTTATGTGGTGCATCACAGGTAGAGCAATAAAAGGGATGATTTGATGATATATTATTTGATGTCATGGGATTTGGAAAAGAATTCATATCTCTCTCTATTTATTTCTTTTTTCAATTTCCATTTTGATTCTTGTTTCCCTCTTCATTTCCATTATTATTCCTGTTTCTATTGAAAGGAAGCATGTTATCTTCCTGTTGTCTATTATTACTCTATGAAGTTTCTACAATGTTATACTTCTCTTTTTCAATTCTAGCCAACCTATTATTCAAATTAGTAAACATCTCACTCATCTGATTAGATATCTTGTTCATAGGATCCTAAATTGTTTTCTTAGAGACAGAGAACTCAACCTTCTTGAGATTTATTTTGGGTTGATTGGGCTTGAGGGAGTATGCTTTCATTTTTACACTATCAATCATATTTCTCTCTATTTCAATAGCTATTTCCATACATAAATCAATGGTGGTTGTTGGTTTTTGTCTCAACTCATAACTAAAATCTCCAGGGAAAGAAATTTTGTAGAAACAAATGGATTGGTCATCATTTGGCCTTAATGCTACTGAAATCTTGTTTTTGGTCTAAAATAATCTTCTATTGAAGTCTTCCACTAATTCATTTTCCTTCTTCTTCATGGTGTCCAACTCTATTAGCAAGGACTTCTCATTCTTCCTCTCTTCATATTTCCTAAGGAAAGTGTGCTCTAGCTCTTGAATTTTTTTTTTTGGTAAGTTAAGATTTCATTAAAAAGGGTTTTGAAAGGGCCCCAAAACCTTTTTACAATAGGTCACCAGACCAAATACAAGGCCATAGGATAGGCCTAAGGAAAATCCCAAGGATGGGCCAGAGGAAAGGCCAAAGGAAAGGCCCAATGAAAGGCCAAAGGATGGCCCGAAGGAAAAGCACGTGAAAAATGCACCCGAAGCAGGAAAAAATTTTAAAATCCCACCCAACAAGATATTTGAAAAACCTGACCAGTAGGAAAATTGAAAAATCCCTCTAAAGCATGGAAAAAGCAAAATTTAAAAATCCAAACCATAACTTGGTATTCCATAAAAGAAATACTAGAAAAATAAAACCACTGAACACAAAACAACCCTGAACAGCATGATGGAATAGAGGAGTCGCCAAGAAGGAAAATCCCACCCAGGGGGGGCATGTGAAAAATGAGCCCAAAGCTATTGCAAATTATTAATAGTACCAGCTCCAAGGTTGTTAAACCATTATCGAGCATCCTTCTCTAAAGTTTGAAATAACAATCTAAGGGCAACAGCTTCATCATCAACCTCAATACTATTCATGGCATATAGAAAATCCCTAACATGATCTTCACTAGTGATAGCATTATTCCCATTGAAACTTAGGCAAGTACTTATAAGCTTTACTAGGGAAAGGATTAAATAACTTGATCATTTGGTCCATAATTGCAAAAATTTTAACTACCTCGATAATGATCCATAACTAGAAATGATCCATAATAGCCACTATCTCCATTGCCTTTAGGTTTTTTTTAGGGTTTAGGGTTTTGATTTTAAGGTTTAAGGTTTAGGGTTTTGAGTTTAGGGTCTAAGGTTTTTAGGTTTAGGATTTAGGGTTTTCATATTTAGGTTTTCCCCCCATTTTTACAATGTGAGAAACCCTAAAACAAAACCCTCCATCTTAAAGCCTTAAAGAAAAGAAATTACTATTTTTGGACATTTTTTTCATTTTTAGCCAAAAACAACCCTATTTTTAGTAAGTTACCAAAAAACCTTGGATAGGCCTCAAAATTAATACACATTATTATATTACCCATATTAATCCTTCTAGAAAATATCAACACCTACTCATGTCTATAAAGTTCTAAATTCCAAAGATTTCTTTTTTCAAATTTAAAAAAAATACCAAATTCCATTTTTGGGGCATTAGATGAAGGAATTACGAAACGAAAAAAGCCTAAAAAACCACCCTAGCCACCAAGGTTTCTTAGCCACACATTTTCCTCCTCTTTATAGAGCTCCATGTAAAATTTCATGCCGACCCAATGGTCAAATAAAAATTTATGCCCTCCAAAAGATAGGCCCCTACATCAAACTTATTTGTTCCAAACATTTACTAACAAAAAGACCTTAGGAAAACCAAAACAAAGGCATGACCTTGGTGAAATAAAAACTTTCATTGCTCTTGGAAGGTGAAACAGAATTTCAAAAGGACCAAAACTTTGCAATAATTGGAAAGGACTCAAGGAGGTATTATAAATTTGAAAAAGACCATAGGACACCAAAAATTCAAAAATTTGGGGTAAACTCAATTTGGATTTTGAGGATCTAACACAAGCTCCAACTAGGATAGATGGATTATAGACAGATATGGTTTGGAACATTTCCATAAACCAAGTGTCTATCTCAAGTTTATTTTCTCCATAAGCATTAATGGCCAATAGATTAGCATTGTAATTTTGTGCTCTAGGAATAAATTGTAGATCGAAAGCCAAGAATCTATCTATTTTATCCCATATTGTCTGCTTATATTGCTTTAATTTATGGTGCTTTGTTCGATATTTCTCTTTGATTTGTTGAATTATTAGTTCAAAATCCCAACTAACTTTGAGATAATTAATACCCAATTCCTTGGCCTTCCGTAGCCCTAGCAATAAAGCTTCATATTCTGCAACATTATTTGTACAAGAAAATTCTAACTTGTATGGTGTGCCAAGATAGTTTTCATTGATGTCTATCAATAGTACTCCAACTCCTGCTCTTGCTTTAGATTTTACCCCATCAAATTTCATAGTCCATATTAGAATTTAGGATTCTGACAATTTCTACATCTGCTTCAACCTTTAGTTTTGGATCCATATTCTCCACATCATCTACTTTCAACAAGAAAGGAGAATTCCAGATAGAGTAAACCCCCATATATTTTTCCTAAATAGAAGTCATGGCATTAATCATATTATCATTATAATATTTGAATTCAATAGATTACCTTTTGAAGGGTTATCTTTTCAATATCACTTTTTCCTTACCCTGTATTAGGATAGTAGCATATGACCAATTGAACTGAAAAGTACCACCTAGCTTCTCTACCCAATGCTTAGAGAATAAGATAGAAAAGAAAGGATCCACATCCACAACTACAACATCCATCACCACTCCTTTCTTAGGATATTGTTTAATATGTATAAGAAGTCTAGTGATAATTCCAACATAGGGTACTCTTCTGTTATCAATGACAAAAATAGGAGGGTGCTCTTTTTGACAAATAAAACCTAGTTGATCAGCTGCTTGTTTTGACATTACATTCATGGAAGCACCACTATCAAGCATGCATTTATGAATAACATATTGGTCCCCATAGCCTGATGTATACCTTAGTGAGATGTAAAATGGATTAATTGAATATGGGGCTCTGAATGCATTATTCACAAGGTCTATAGGTTTTTGAGGCTTTCCTCCTAATTGATCAATCAATTTGAAGGTTTTACATACCTAATACCAATACTTTGGAATAGTCATTAATTATCCAAAAGTGATGCTCACCTTCTTCTTGGCCACCACTATACCCAAATCAAATTGATCTTTCTTATCATCAATTCCTTTTCTAGTTTTTTATTAACCATGTCATTTTTGCTGCTTTTGAATAATTTCTCCTACATCAAGCTCTTCAGGAATCATTTACAGCTTCATTTTATTTACCTTTATTTTTTAAATCACTCTAGTAGCTTTCTCCTTTTGTGCAGGCTCTTCATCAACTATTTCCTCCACTATTTTGTTCTTGAGATTGATAGCATGTATTTTTTCAGATATTGAACCTCTCTTGTTGTAGGTGTAAGCTTCCTTGTTTCATTCTATCAAATTTGGTATTAGGAGGCTCACTTGAGGTTGATGTCTCTCGAAATACTAAGGCTCTTTGCTCAATATCCCTTGCACATATGTCCATGTCCCTTTCAAATTCTTATTCTCTGGTTTCATCTTCCTAAGTCCAACATACATTAATTATAATATCTTCATCTTTAGATTCAACATTTAAATCAACATTAAAATTCATACTTAGATAAATGTCACAATCAATAGGGTTATGTGGTGCATTACAGGAAGAGCAATAAAGGGATGATATGGTGCTATATTATTTAATTGCATGGGATTTGGAATAAAATTCAGAACTCTCTCTATTTCTTTATTTTTTCAATTTCCATTATGATTCGTGTTTCCCTCTTCATTTCCATTATTAATCCAGTTTCTTTTGAAATTCCTCTTGAAAAGAGGTCTGTTATCTTCCTATTTTCTATTATTACCTTGTGAAGTTTTTGCAATATTATCTTTACCATTTTCAAGTCTATCCAACCTATTCTTCAAAGTAATAAACATATCACTCAACCTATTAGCTATCTTGTTCATAGGATCTTGATATGTTTTCTTAGGCGTAAAGAACTCAACCTTATTGGGCTTTATTTTGGGTTGATTGGGCTCCAGGGAGCATGATTTCATTTTACCACTATCAATTATATGTCTCTCTATTTCAATAGCTCTTTTCATACATAAGGTTGTTGCTTTTTGTCTCAACTCATAACTAAAATCTCTAGGGAAAACATTTTTGTAGAAACAAATGGACTGGTCATCATTTGGCCTTATTGCTACTAGAATCTTGTGTTTGGTCTTAAAGAATATTCTATTGAAATATTCTACTACTTCATTTTCCTTCTTCTTCATGGCGGCCAGCTATATTAGCAAGAATTTTTCATTCTTCCTCCATATTTCCTAAGGAAAGTGTGCTCTAGCTCTTGAAAATTATTGATAGTACCAGCTTTGAGGTTGTTAAACCATTATCGAGCATCCTTCTCTAAAGTTTGAAAGAAAAATCTAAGGATATCATCTTCATCATCAACCTTAAGACTATTCATGGCATACAAAAAATCCCTAACATGATCTTCAGTGATGATAGTATTGTTCCCCTTTAAACTTAGGCAAGTACTTATGAGCTTTACTAGGTAGAGGATTAAATAGATTGATCATTTGGTCCATAATTGCAAAAATTGTAACTACCTCGATGATGGCCCATAACTCGAAATGATCTATAATAACCACTATATTTTTTTGGTGTTGATAAAAAAAGGGGTTGAAGGACCCTGACCCTTTACACATAGCTCAAAAGATATACAAGAAAAAATAAGAAAAGATCATACAAATGCAAGATAGCCCTATATTAGTAAAATAAAAAAACCTGGGCTAAACCTGTTGATGGAGAAGCTGAAATAATATTCCTTCCATTATCCTTATATTTAACATGGCTAATGCAGTGCTCAATGCTTTACATAACTGATAAAGAAACTGTTGACAATAATATAATTTGTGTGCTTCTATTTTTCTCTGCCCTCTTTATTGTTGGCTTCATTATTAGTTCTTGTAATCTCTTCCAAATCCATGGAGGCATATGACCAGACCTTGAAATTCTCATATTTAACTACCATATTCACTATTTTATCGATAGCTTTTTTTCCCTCTCTATCAATATGTTTAACTTGATTTTCTTCTAGGTTTTCCAAGATAGTCCTCGCATCTATAATTTTTTGGGAAATGCTAGAATTATTTAACTCCCCTTTTTTGAAGGGAAGTTATAATATTCTTGGAATCCCCCTCAAGAAGAATTCTCCTAAAACCCAAATTCATTGCAATTCATAGGCCTGTAAGCATTGCCCTTGCTTCAACTTGGTGATTTGTGGTAATTCCTAGATCCTTAGCATATGCAGCCACTACCTGACCTCTATCATTCCTAATGAGGCCCCCACCACCAACATGACTTAGGTTACCTTTTGCAGCTCCATCAAAGTTAATTTTTACCCAATCTTTGTGGGGACATTCCCATCTAGTATCTAGTCTCACCTTATTGATTTTTTTCATATTTAAGATGTATTTTTCTCTAGAGAGGATCATTGCAATATTTTCCTGGCTAACATTGTTTTTAGTACAATCCTCCAATAGGTTTGTTTCTATCCTAGCATAAACCCGAATTATTCCTTTGGTTTTATTTTTGAACACTTGTCTATTTCTTTCCAACCAAATCCCCTAGCAAATATGTGGAATACATTTTCTCCAAAAAGTATTGCTTTCTAAGTGCCACTATTCCCAAATCCTAATTAGATAATATAGAATGATCTAAGAAACATTAACTTCTCTCAATAACATATTTAGGATATCACAAAAAAAATCACAAGTTCCAAACAAGTGGTCCACACACTCATCCGCATTGTTACGTAAGACATAAACAGTTGGAACCACAATCTCTCTTTTGAACACATTGTCTTTTGTAAGGATCTTATTGAGAATGGCAGTCCAAAAAAACATAGCAACCTCAGGGATGATGTTTAGCTTCTAAATTATTTTAAGATCTGGTTTCTCTGAAGTTACTTTACCCAAGACTCTATATCCATCCTTCACCAAGTACTGGCCTTGCTAGTTTCTTCTCCAAATTATCTGATCCTCCTCTAAACCTCTACCTAAATAATAAATCCTTAGGTGTTTTTTTAGATCTTTACCCCCCAGTCATTGCATATCTTCTTGCATGATTTTCCACTCCTGAAAAAACACCCACCTTATGAATGTAACCATTAATTTTCTTACCATAGGTTTTGGTTAAATGTTCTTTAATATCTTTGAACTTTTTGTAGTTTGCTAAAGGCTCCTCTTGAATCCAAGGATATTTCCAAAAGTCAATTTTGTCTCCCCTATCTACTCTCCATTTTATACCTTGCCATAGAACTTTCCTGCTATTGATTATATTTTTCTAGAAAATAGACCCACGTGGAGGATTAGAACAACTGATAAAGTGGTCTCTACCCTTCAAGTATTTTTTTTTTGATAGTTATAGCCCATTTTCCTAATGCTTCAATGTAAAGCCTCCAACCATGTTTATCTAGAAGGGTTCTATTTAGATATCTCAACTTCCTCGGACCAAGACTCCCATTCTATAAAGGCTGGCAATAGGTATCCCAGGCTACCAGATGTATATGTTTTTTGCATTCAATGCCATCCCATGAGAAATTTTTTTGTAGCCTTTCTAAATTCTCTTCCACTTTCCTTGACATCCTTAGGAAAGACATGAAATAAATATGGAGGCTTTGAAGCATGTGTTTTATGAGTTGTACTTTCCCTGCAAAGGATAACAGAGATCCCTTCCAACCTTGAATTTTCCCAATAATTGTATTCCAAAGTTCATCTTTCATCTTAACTATAAACAAAGGTAAACCAAGATAGGTGATAGGAAAATTTTCCTCCTTACAGCCCAACACTTTATCTATTTGATCTCTTATACTTTCCTCCATGTTTAAAAACATAATCCTACTTTTTTCATAATTTATTTTTTATCCTATAGATTTTTCATAAGAATCAAGGACTTTTTTAAACTCCAAAGATTCTTCCTTTGTAGCTTCCCATAGCAAGAAAGTATCATCCATAAACTGTTGATGATCCAAAGCTTCACCAATGGATGAATTTTTTAGACCTTTAATATTACCATCCTTTCTCTTTATTTCCAAAGTTCTTCCCAAGGCATCTACCATAATGATAAAGAGATATGGAGACAACGGATACCCCTACCTGATTCCTCTGGTAGAAAAAAATAACCCAATAGATTATCCATTGATCAAGATTGAAAAGCGAGGGTTAGAAATACACATACCAACCCATGCCCTCCATTTTTCACTGAAACCTATTTGCTCCATTATTTTATCTAAGAAGGACCATGAAACCCTGTCATAGGCTTTATTCATGTCCAGCTTAAGGAAAATACCTGACCCTTTCCTCATTTGAAGAGAATGTTTTATTTCATAAATGCTAATGATGCTTTCAGTAATCTGCTTACCTACCACATAACCTCCTTGATCTTCATTAATGATTGATGGGATGATGTTTTTCAATCGATTGACCAAAACTTTAGTAAAAATTTTATAAATTGTATTACATATTCTAATTGGTCTAAAGTCTTGTAATTTATCTACCCCATATTTCTTGGAAATTAGAGCAAGGAAGGTATTATTCCATTATTTTAGCAATTTACCAGATTCTTGGGCTTCTTGGATTGCATTGACTACATCTTCTTCAACAATATCCCAATGATGTTGAAAAAAACCTAGTGGGAAACCATCTGGCCCTAGAGCCTTGGATGCTCCCATAGAGAACATAACTCTTTTAATTTTCTCCTTAGAGATTACCTTTCATAGATATTCATTCATGCTATCATTAACTCCTTTTGGAACATTGTTATTTCCATGTTGCACTCTATTTTTTCTTTGCTAAGAAGATTCTGAAAAAAAAGAAATGGCCAAATTTTTAATATCATTTAAATCCTCATAATTTCTACCATATCCCACCATAAAGTAGAGGATTTTATTGTTGTTCATATATCTCGTAGTCGAAACATGGAAGAATTTAGTGTTTTTATCACCTTCCTTGAGCCACAAAACTTTGGATTTATGTTTCCAATGAATTTCCTCTTGGGCAATGGTATTATGATACTCCGTGAGGAGTTGTTTTTCCTTTTCATGCCACTCTGGTTTTCTCCCTTCCCTCTCCATTTTTTCCTCTATATCTTGGATATCCTTTTTAAGCTTTTGTTTTCTTAAATTGATGTTACCAAAAACCTCTTTATTCCAAATTTTGACTCGATACTTGATGTTCTTTAATTTTTAGGTAACTTTGTACATTGTTGATACTTGAACCTCCTCCTACCACCAAGATTGAATTTTTTTTGTAATTTTTGGATGCATATTACACATGATATCATACCTAAAGGGTGCTCCTCCCTGCTTCCCCCCTTTTTCTATATCCAGCAAAAGGGGATTGTGATCTGATCCTATTCTGGGCATACATGTAAGTCTATGAATATTGTTTATACTTTGACAATTATCAAAAATAAGAACTCTATCCAGGAACCTTTGAATGTGATTAGCTCCTATCCTTCTGTTTTTCCATGTAAACTTACCTTTACACATATCCAGGTCAATCGGATTATTATTCTGAATAAAATCATTAAAACCTTGCATACCTTGAGTGATGTTAATCCTCCCTCCACTTTTGTCCTCTATTCTTAAGATTGTATTGAAGTCACCCAAAACCATCCAATACAAATTAATGAAGAGACTCCTCTAAAAATATAGCTTATTCCATAGATGAAATATCTCATGATCATCATTTTGAGCATAAACCCCTGTCATTACCCAACAAAAGTTAGTTTTTTTGTTCTTCAATTTGACTGTGCAAAATCTCTCTTCTTGAACAATTAAAGTACCCTCAAAATTCATTTTATCCCAAAATATGCAAATACCTCCAGTAGTACCTTGTGTTGGGCTTATGATCCATTCAGAATTTGACCAAACCTATTTTTGAATAATGTCAAGTTTTTTTGTGTCAATTTTAGATTCTTAAAGACAAACAATATCAGTTTTTACTTCCATCATTAGATCTCTAACAATTCTTCTTTTCCCAAGGGAATTTAGCCCCTGCACATTCCAATAAAGGATTTTCATTTTTTGGTTTTTTTTTTATGGGCTTTTACTCTTACCCATCCATTCTTCATTTGGATCTAATCCTTGTCCCTTGTTCTTTGGTACTTTTTGTTCTTGTTTTGGGGGTCTTCCTTGCTTTCTTTTCCCATATTTACCTGTATTCTTTGTATTTTTTATATGTTTTCTAGGAGGATCATTATCTCCCATTTTAATACATCCTATCGGAGATTCTTTTGATGCTGATTGAGCTATTTTACCCAACTCTAGTCTTTTTTTTTAATCTTGTTTGCATACCCTCCTTAAACTACTTTGAGTTTTCTATTATGTTTAGATCCTTATGTTCCTCAAATTGTTTAGTTTTGTTATTTGAACTTAAAACTTGATCTAATCCTTGCCATCCCTCTATTTATTTTATTTTAAACCCCCAAACTCCTTCAATCTGATCGTTCTCCTGTTCTGAGTCCATTTGAATGGATAGGGTATCCTCTACCATTTTAGCATCATCTACTAATATTTCTTCTTCAACTTGTAAATTAATGTATGCATTCTCTGTGTTGATCACAATCACATTTTGTTGATATTTCTTGTTATCTAGATTTATATGATTTTCAAACATATTTATTTCCATCTTATGGTTACCATCTTCATAATTTTTTTTTCTTTATTGATACTATTCTCTTGTTGATTAGTGTTATTTCCAAAACCACTCAAGTTTTGTTTCTCATTATGTTCTTCATCTGCTTGTTGGTTTAACTTTGTGTATTTACTTGCATACTCCATTATCTTATTAGGATTTTTATGTTCTTCCTTGTACTGTATAGAACATCCATTACTAATTTTACTTTTTGCCTCTTCATTTACCTCCTGGTAAATTTCTTGATATTGTTCTTTTTCTTATGTCCTTTCTTATGGGCTAGAAGTTTCCTTTTACATGCTTGTGGTCCTCTAGTTAACTTGATTCTCCTTTTGTTGCCATTTTTTAGTAAATTTAATTTTTTTTTGTAGATGACATTTCCCCTCCACATGTCCAAATACTTTACATTGCTTACAGTATACCAGAAAATTTTCATATTCAACTTTGTGTTCCCATTCTCCAAGCATTGATTTGATACTCACTTTTTCCACTTTGTCTTGTTCTAGCTTTACATTAAAATAGAATTTTTGTTTCCATAATAACCACTATCTACATCACCTTTAGGTTTTTTTCTTTCTTTTAGGGTTTAGAGTTTTGAGTTTAGGGTTTAGGGTTTAGGATTTAGAGTTTAAGGTTTAGGGTTTAGGGTTTAATGTTTTCAGGTTTAGAGTTTGAGGTTTTTAGGTTTAAGGTTTTTCCCCATTTTTACAATGTGATAAACCTTAAAATAAAACCCTACATCTTAAATCCATAAAGATAAGAAATTATTATTTTTGGACAATTTTCCATTTTCAACCAAAAACAACCCTATTTTTAGTAAGTTGCTAAAAATGCTTGAATAGAACTCAAAATTAATAAACATTATTGTATTACCCATATTAAGTCTTCTATAAAATCTTAACACCTACTTGGGTCTAAAGATTTCTAAATTCCAAAATTTATTTTTTTCAAATTTCTAAAAAAACACTAAATTCCATTTTCGAGGCACTAGATGAAGGAATTAGGGCTCGACAAAAACCTAAAAAACCACCCTAGCCACTAAATTTTATCAGCTATAAATTTTTCTCCTCTTTATCTAGATACACATAAAATTTCAACTCGATCCAACGATCGGATCAAAAGTTATGCCCTTCGGAAGATAGGCCCTACATCAAACTTATTTGGGTCAAACATTTACTGCCAAAAAGACCTTAGGAAAACCAAAACAAAGGCTAGAACTTGGTGACATAAAAACTTTCATTTCTCTTGGAGGGTGAAATAGGACTTCAAAAGGACAAAAAATTTACAATAATTGAAAAGGACTCAAGGGAGTATTGCAAATTTTAAAAATACCATCGAACACCAAAAATTCAAAGATTTGGAGCAAACTCAAGTTTCATTTTTTGGATCCAACACATGATCCAACTAGGACAGGTAATGAAAAGGATTTTTGATGATGAATCACCTGAGAACTCAAGAATCTCTATTAGACCACAAAGACAAAACTTACCTAATCACCTAAAAGAACACCTTAATCACCTATAGGAAACACCTTAATCACCTAAAGAGAACTCCTTAATCACCTAGAAAGGACTCCTTAATCACCTAAAGACTAAAACACACATTTTTTTGTGGCTTCTCAAGCCCTTTGTACAGAATGATACAATTTCAAATGTTGGCCATTGATAAGAATTGAAAATTCCTTACCATCTAGAGTTTACAATATGTAAGTATGTTGGCCTACCATCTTAAGGATTTGATAGGGACCAAGCCATTTTGGTTCTCATTTCTCTTTTTTACCATGTTTTTCATTCTTAGGATACTAATACAGCACTACATCTCCTTCTTGAAAAGGTTTACCTTTGGCATTCTTATTGAATACCTACATTGTTTTGTGAGCCTGCTTAGTTATCTTCAATAATGAATCTTTTCTATCTTCCTGCAACTTCACAATTTGATCAAGTCTTCTCTACAAAATATTTAGATTTTCATGGTCCTGAAGAAGCAAAGAAGAAGCATAACTTTCCACTTGAGGGGGTAATAGAGTATTCTCACCATAAACTAGCTCATAAGGAGATTTTCCTATTCTTATTTTGACAGATATTCTATCAGCCCATAAAGCAAACTTCAGTTCATTATCCCAACTTCTCTTGTTTCTACCTAATGCTCTTCTGATTCTTGTGATTAAATTTTTTTTTGAGGATTCTACTAATCCATTCCCTTGAGGATAGTAATTTGTAGAATGAGAAATTGATATGCCCACCTTTGAGGGTCATGATCCTCGTGGTTGGATAGCCAAAATGGAAGGCATTCTCGACTTATATCAAATTAATGAAATTGATAAAGTTCCCTTCGCTGCATCAAAATTAGGCACTGAGGCCTACCAATGGTTTGTATGGCTTAAACGGGAGAAAGGAGCTACTATTAACTGGAGAAAAATCACTACCTCTTTTTTAGAAAGATTTGATGAAGGAGCTACATCATCATACATAGTAAGATTGTTATCTCTTAAACAAGAAGGATCGGTTAGCGAATTCGTTTTGGAGTTTACCAGTTTACTACCATACACTTTAGAGCTTAGTCTCGACATAGTGGTAGGAGATTTTCGCAATGGATTGAAGGAAAATATTCGAGTGGAGGTAGACATGCACAATCCAACATTGCTGAACGATTGTATAAGAATAGCTAAGCTGGCCGAAAAGAGACATCAGTTGTCTGCACGACGTGAAACTTATAGTCGTCCTTCATATCGCAACAATTCCTTTTGTAGAAATGATCAACCATCAAGATACTTTTGCTTTAAATGTCGCACTCATCATCCCAAGGAACAAGCATGTGCCCAAAAACAAAACTTTCATATTGAAGGCAATCAATATGAAGGAGAAGAGGAAGAACCTTACCAACCAGAAGAACCTATGCCAGAAGAACTACCAAGTACTATAGAAGAAAAAGAAGAGGATACAATGGCGATCTCCGTGCATGCCCTCATGGGTTTAACCACCCACCATACCATCAAGGTACCAAGATTTCTTCGCCAAAAAAAGGTGAATGTGCTAATTTATTCTGGCAGTACCCACAATTTTATAGACATCAAAACAGCAAAAGCTTTGAATTTATTCATTAACTCTTCCAACAAAGACAAATTCCAGGTGCTAGTGGCTAACGGGGTGAACGCACAATGTGTTGGTCGCACATCTCAAGTTTCCATAAAAATGGGAACTTATACCTAGTTTGGATCCCTTTTCGTCATGAATTTGGGGAACTTTGATGTCATTTTGGGAGTTGAATGGTTGGAAACATTAGACACGGTTAGCTTCAACTTCAAAAAATTATTTGTGGAATGGAAGGAAAACGGACGAGTCATTCGTTTACAAGGCATTACTACTCCTCCATCATAAATGGTGAGCTCTCATAGTATGGAAAAGTTGTTAAAAAAGGGTGGATATGGGTTTATAGCTCAAATTAATTGTTTGGAAAAATAATCTCCTGCAACTTCGGATATTACTGCTCCAGAGTTACAAGACATCATAACACATTACGAAGAGGTTTTTCAAGAACCTCAAGGATTACCACCTAAACGATCTCATGACCATGCCATCCATTTGATTCCAGGGAGTGTTCCACCTAACCATCGTCCTTATCGTTATCCTCAACCACAAAAGATAGAAATCGAACAGATCGTTTAGGATTTGTTGGATCATGGAGTCATTCGTCACAGCACTAGTCCTTATTCCTCACCTATAGTCCTGGCTAGACGAAAAGATAATTCTTGGCGTATGTGTCCTGACTTTCGTTCTCTCAATAAACTCACTATCAAGGACAAATTTCCTATCCCTATCATCGATGACCTACTAGATGAGTTGCATGGTGCAAAATTTTTTATAAAATTAGACCTTCGCTCCGGATTTCACCAAATTCGTGTTAGAGAAGAAGATATTCCCAAAACCGCTTTTCGTACTCATGAAGGTCATTACGAATTTTTGGTCATGCCTTTTGGTCTCACCAACGCACCATCCACATTCCAAAGTCTCATGAACCAAGTGTTTCGTCCACTCCTCCGTAAGTTTGTGTTAGTTTTTTTTGATGATATTCTCATATACAGCAAAACATGGACGGACCATTTACATCACTTGGATAAAGCCCTTCACATTTTACACAAAGAAAAGCTATTTGTCAAACGTTCCAAATGTTCCTTTGGTGTCCAAGAAGTCAAGTTTCTTGGTCATATAGTTTCACACGAGGGTGTCAAAGTCGACCCCAATAAGATTAAGGCAATTCAAGAGTGGCCCTTACCTAAAACCATCAAGAAACTTCGTGGTTTTTTGGGTCTCACGGGCTACTATCACAAGTTTGTACGAAATTATGGTAAGATTGCAGCACCTCTCACCACACTCACAAAGAAGGATGCTTTTCGTTGGTCGGAAGAGGCCACTCAAGCCTTCGAAGCTCTTAATAAAGCCATGTGTACAACTCCAGTATTAGCAACTCCCAATTTTCACAAACCATTTATTATCGAATGTGATGCATCAGGAACAGGAATTGGGGCTATATTAATGCAAGAAGGTCATCCGTTGGCATTTGAAAGTAAACAGATTTCCGAGAAAAATTTGGGAAGATCAACATACGAAAAATAAATGCTGGCTATTCTTCACGCAGTAGAAAAATGGAGACATACCTACTAAGTAGCCGCTTCATTATAAAAACAGATCATAGTAGCCTCAAACATTTTCTTGAGCAAAGGTTTTCATATTCGGAACAAAATAAGTGGTTAACCAAACTTTTGGGCTATGATTTTGTTATCGAATACAAGAAAGGGAAGGAAAATATAGTTGTCGATGCGCTGTCCAGGAAATATGAAGATGAAGTAGTCATTAACGCTATTTCAGGTCCTTGCTCCCAATGGGTGAATCAATTACAAGATGAATGGTTGTCCAATAGCAAAACTGCTCAGATACTTCAAGAATTATCTATAGGGTCCTCTAAACACCCTTTGTTCTCTTATGAAGATAAAATCCTTCGAAAGAAGAACCGCATTTACATTCCACACAATTCAGAACTCAAATCGAAGATCCTCGACGAATCACATGCCTCTCCATCAGCAAGACATTCAAGATTTTTGAAAACATATTTAAGGGTCAAACAATCATTTTGTTGGAAAGGATTAAAAGCAGACGTCAAACAATGGGTAGCAGAATGTGAAGTTTGCCAGCACAATAAAGGAGAAACAGTCAAATCACCGGGATTGTTACAACCATTACCCATCCCTGAATGACAGTGGGAACATATATCCATGGATTTTATTAAAGGTCTTCCAAAGTCAGAAGGCAGGACAGTAATCTTCATCGTCGTAGACCGGTTATCCAAATACGCTCACTTTCAGGCTTTACAAGATCCTTTTTTCGCAAGCAAGGTGGCAAAGGTATTTATGGATTCAATTTTCAAATTACATGGTATGCCAAAAAATATTGTAACTGATAGAGACCCCATCTTCACTAGTAACTTTTGGCAGGAATTATTTTGACTTAGTGGTACCAAATTGAACATGTCTTCGGCCTACCATCCACAAACAGATGGCCAAATAGAAGTAGTTAACAAATGTTTGGGTACGTACTTAAGATGTTTTGCTCAAGATAAACAATACCAATGGAGCCATTGGTTAGCATTGGCAGAATGGTGGTACAAAACTTCTTACCATTACTCAATTAAGATGTCTCCATTTGAAGCATTGTATGGCACCAAACCTCCAACAATCGCAGATTACGTATAGGGCTCATCCAAAGTAGCCAAAGTGGATGATTGGTTCCAACAAAGGTAGTCTACACTCACCATCCTCAAAGAGAATTTAGTCCAAGCACAAAATCGTATGAAACAACAAGACTTGCACCGATCAGAGAGAACTTTTGATTTAGGTGATTGGGTTTTTCTAAAGCTGCAACCTTACAAAGAATCCTCATTAAGGATAAAATCCAACCAAAGGTTGGCTCCACGATTCTATGGTCCCTACAAAATTGTGCGCCGCATTGGAGAAGTAGCCTATCAATTAGAGCTACCTACATCATCACGAATACACCCGGTATTTCATGTTTCATGTCTCAAAAAATTAATTGGTCAGAAAATACAAAGTCAATCAGAATTACCAGTGCTCGATGAGGAAGGACGCATACATCTCCAACCGGAAGATATACTACAACATAGAATCCGAATACTGAGATCACGTCAGATTCAAGAATTTCTCATTAAATGGCAAGATTTACCAGAGGAGGATGCCACATGGGAACCTGAAAGTATCTTCCAGACATTTCCAGGTTTGAGGACAAAGCTTTCCGAGGAGGGGAGTCATGTTACACTCCAAACCTAGCCGTTGGCTAGGTATTCCAAGAGTATAAAATTTCATATATATAGTAGTTAGATTATTCCAAATTAAATCATCCATTTTCATTAATTACTTTCTGCATTTCGGCATTGCCTTTACGGCGGGATCTGCCCTCCTAGTGGCAAATATAATTTTATTTGTTTCCGTCTATTTGCAATCTCCGTTCGATCGTTCTATTGTTCTATTTGTATGATTGGATATTAAATATTAATGTTTTTAAGAAATCCTGAAGGCGTAGCCTTCCAATCAAGTCTTCTTTGCAAGACATTTGGATTATCATGATCCAGAAGAAGCAAAGATAAAGCATGACTCTCCACTTGAGGAGGTAATAGAGCATTCTCACCATATACTAGTTCATAAGGAGATTTTCCTGTGCTTCTTTTGATAGATATTCTATCAGCCCATAAAGCAAACTTTAGCTCACTATCCCAACTTCTTTTGTTTCTACCTAATGCTCTTCTGATTCTTGTGATCAAATTCTTATTTGAGGATTCTACTAAACCATTCCCTTGAGGATAGTAATTTGTAGAATGAGAAAGCTCTATGTTGTACCTAGCACAAAATTGAATCATCTCAAAATAAGTGAAGTAGTTACCATTGTCTATGACTATCTTCCTTGGAACCCCAAATCTTGTCAATATGTGCTCTTCTAAAAACTTGATGACCACTTCTGTAGTGGATTTCTTGAGAGGTGCTGCTTCTACCCACTTGGTAAAATAGTCTTTTGTTGTAATGATCCACCTATGACCTCTAGAAGAATTGGGGTTAATCTCACCTATGAGATCTATTCCCCATTGAGTAAAAGGAGCTTCCACAATCACTGGCTTTAGGGGTATGGCTGGAAAATTCTTCTTTCCTACAAAAATTTGATAGTTATGACAACTCCTAACAAACTGGTAAACATCCTTAAATAGGGAGGGCCAATAATAACCAGCTCTCATGATCTTGTGAGCAGTAGCATTTGGAGCAAAGTGACCCCCACAAAAGCTAGAATGATATTCTTTCAGCACTTGAGTGATCTCTTTCTCATACAAATAGAGAAGCAACACACCATATGGATGCCTCCAATACAGTCTTCCTTCTTGAATGTAATACCTTTGAGCCAATTGCTTGATAGACCTTCTTTTGTTTTGGGGCATGTCTCCTAGAAATGACAAGTTTTGAAGGTAAAAGATAATGCCATCATACCACCTGCAATCAAAATTATCAACTGCTCTTGCTTCTTGTTGCTCATCTACTGCAATAGTGTTATTCATAGCCTCCCCTTCTTTGTTAGCCAGATACTTTGCCAATCCCTATCCTCTAACCATTTGTACTACTTTGAATTCCACATCATACTACAACAATTTAGCCATCCACCTTGCAGGACTACCTAAAGGTTCAGTCTGAGTGAAAATATCTTTAACAACAATGTAAGGGATATAAGCTATTACCTTGTTGGATCCAAAAATGCACTTGAAATGATCTAAAGCTCTGATTAATGCATAAGCTTATTTTTCCAGCAAAGAAAATTTCAATTGAGCACCCTTCAATCCTGTGCTCATAAAGGCTATAGGCCTTTCATTTTTCTCTTCATCTTGCTGAGCTAGAACTGCAACAATAGTGTGTTCTGAGGCATATGAGTAGATCTTGAAATCTCTAGAATAATCTGGGCAATTCAATACTGGAGCCTGAGTAATTGCATCTTTGATCTTCTAAAAAGCTATAGTATTTTCCTCTGTCCATATTATTTCTCCATTTTTCTTGATCATGTCATTTATTGGCTTGGCAATCTGAGAAAAATTAGGGACAAACCTCCTAATAAAGTTAATATTTCCAAAGAATGATCTAACTCCCTTAAGATTCTTAGGAGGGGGAATTTTAGCAATGGCTTCTACTCTTTGTGGATCAATGCTAATCCCATATTTTGAAACAATATGCCCAAGCAGTTTACCTTGTGTGGCCCCAAACACACATTTTCTAGGATTCAAAGATATGCCAAACTCCTTGCACCTGTCAAACACTTGAGTTAGATGTGCAAAATGATCTTCAAGATTTTTTGAAAAAAACTGTAATGTCATCAAGATATACTACCACTATCTTGAACATCAATCCCTTAAATGCAACATCCATTGCTCTCTGAAATGTTGCCCCTGCATTCATCAATCCAAAGGGCATCCTAAGATATTCAAATGTTCCCCATGGTGTAGTGAAAGTTGTTTTGTGTCTATCTTCTAGATTCACTACAATCTGATTGTAACCTAAAAATCCATCCAATAAAGATATTCTTGATGACCCAACCACTGCTTGAAGCAATTGCTCCATATTTGGAAGTGGATAGTTGTCTTTGAGAGAGCTCTTATTCAGATTCCTAAAATCTACACAAATCTTGATCTCACCATTCTTTTTTCTAACTAGAACCAGGTTTTCCAACCAAGTAGAAAATCTCACCTTCCTGATTATCTTGGTATCCAATAACTTTTGCACTTCTTTCTACATAATTGGATGCAAAGTGGGATTGAACTTCCTTTGTTTCTTCCTGAAAGGCTTGGTATCTTTCTGAAGGGGTATTATGTGAGTCATTACCTTTGTATTGAAGGTCTTCAGATCTTCATAACTCCAAGCAAAAATATCCATGTTCTTTTTCAAAAATTTGATATATTGTTGCTTCTCTTTTCCTAATAGAGCTTTATTGATCCTAACAATCTTGGGCTCTTCCTCTGTTCTGATATTAACTTCATCTACCTCAGATTCTTGAACCAAAGTTTTATATGCTCTATCAAAGTCATCAAACAAGCTCTCTAAAGACACCAACCCCTAGGGATCCTATTGGTCTTTAGTTGTATGACTTATGTAGGCTCTCCAATAACATCCTTCAATTTTTCTTCATCACTTTCATCACAAATAACATCAAAAAACTCATTTTGCATAGTCATAAAATCATTAATGTGTATATCATCATGAAAAACTTGTAAATATACCATATTATCTAGGATAGATGGCTTATAAAAAGATATGGTTGGGAACATTTCCATAAACCAAGTGTCTATCTCAAGGTTTTCTGCTCCAGAAGCATTAATGGCCAATAGATTAGCATTGTGATTATGTGCTCTAGGAATAAATTGTAGATCAAAAGCCAAAAATCTATCTATTTCATCCAACATTACCTACTTATATTGCTTTAATCTAGGGTGCTTTGTTTGATATCTCCCTTTGATCTGTTGAATTATTAGCTCAGCATCCCCACTAACTTTGAGGTAATTAATACCCAATTCCTTGGCTTTCCTTAGCCCTAGCAATAAAGCTTCATACTCTACAACATTATTTGTACAAGAAAATTCTAACCTATATGGTATGCCAAGATAGTTGCCATTGATGTCTATCAATAGTACTCCAACTCTTGCTCCTACTTTAGATTTTACCCCATCAAAGGTCATAGTCCATAACTCAGAAGTCAAAATTCTATCAGTTTTTACATCTACTTCAACCTTCAATTTTGGATCCATATTCTGAGCATCAGGTACTTCCAACAAGAAAGGAGAATGCCAGATAGAGTAAACCCCCATGTCTTTTTCCTCAATAGAATTCATGACATTAACCATATTATCATTAGGATCTCTAAATTCAACTGAATACCTATTGAAGGGTTCTCTTTTCAATATCACTTTTTCCTTACCCTACATTGGAATAGTGGCATATGACCAATCCAACTGAATAGTACCACCTAGTTGCTCTGCCCAATGCCTAGAGAGTAATATGGAAAAGAAAGGGTCCACATATACAACTGCAACATCCATCACCACTCCTTTCTTAGGATATTGTTCAATATGGACAAGAAGTCCAGTGATAATACCTACACAAGGTACTCTCCTGTTATCCATGACAGAAATAGGAGGGTGCTCTTTCTAACAAATCAAGCCTAACTGATCAGCTACTTGTTTTGACATTACATTCATGGAAGCACCACTATCAAGCATGCAATTATGAATAACATATTGGTCCCCATAGCCTGATGTATACCTTAGTGAGATGTAAAATGGCTTAACTAAATATGGGGCTTGGACTACATTATTCACAAGGCCTATGGGATTTTGAGGTTGTCCTCCTAACTGATCAATCAACATTCACTCTAATACAATAATTAATTCTCCAAAAGTGATTTTGACCTTCTATTTGGAAACCTCTAAACCTAGATCAAACTGATCTTTCTTATCATCAATTCCTTTTCTAGTTTTTTGATTAGCCAAGTCATTTTGTTGCTTTTGGATAATCTCCTCTACATCAAGCTCTTCAGGAATCATTTACAACTTCATATGATTTACCTTTTTCTATGAAATCACTCTTGTAGCTTTCTCCTTTTGTGCAGGCCCTTCATCAACTTTATCCTCCACTATTCTATTCCTAATATTGATAGCATGTATTCTTTCTAAAGACTCAACCTCTTCTATTGTAGGTACAAGCTTTCCTTGCTTCATTCTATCAAATCTAGTATTAGCAGGCTCACTTGAGGTTGATGCCTCTCCAAAGACCAATGCTCTTTGCTCAAGATTATTGGCACATATGTCCATGTCCCTTTCAAATTCTTATTCTCTAGTTTCATCCTCTTGAGTCCAACATACATTAATTCTAATATCTTCATCTTCAGATTCAACATTTAAATCAACATTAGAATGCATACTTAGATAAATACCACAATCAACAGGGTTATGTGGTGCATCACAGGTAGAGCAATAAAAGGGATGATATGATGCTATATTATTTTATGGCATGGGATTTGGAATAAAATCTAGATCTCTCTCTACTTATTTCTTTTTCCAATTCCCATTTCGATTCTTGTTTCCCTCTTCATTTCCATTGTTATTCCAATTTCTATTAAAATTCCTTCTAAAAGGAGGCATGTTATCTTCCTGTTGTCTATTATTACCCTGTGAAGTTTTTGCACTATTATCCTTACCTTTTTCAAGTCTAGCCAACCTGTTATTCAAAGTAGTAAACATCTCACTCAACTAATTAGCTATTTTGTTCATAGGATCCTGATCTATTTTCTTAGGGACAGAGAACTCAACCTTCTTGGGCTTCCTTTTAGGTTGATTGGGCTCTAAAGAGTATGCTTTCATCTTACCACTATCAATCATATGTCTCTCTATTTCAATAGCCCTTTCCATACATATATCAATGGTAGTTGCTGCTTGTTGTCTCAACTCATAACTAAAATCTCCAGGGAAAGCATTTTTGTAGAAACAAATGGATTGATCATCATTTGGCCTTAATGCTACTAGAATCTTATTTCTAGTCTTAAATAATATTCTATTGAAATCTTCCACTAATTCATTTTCTTTCTTTTTCATGGTAGCCAATTCTATCAGCAAGGACTATTCATTCTTCCTCTCTCCATATTTCCTAAGGAAAGTGTGCTCTAGCTCTTGAAAATTATTGATAGTACCAGCTCCAAGGTTGTTGAACCATTCTCGAGCATCCTTCTCTAAATTTTGAAAGAAAAATCTAAGGACAACATCTTCATCATCCACCTCAAGACTATCCATGGCATACAGAAAATCCCTAACATGATCTTCACCGATGACAACATTGTTCCCTTGAAATTTAGGCAAGTACTTATGAGCTTTACCAGGGAGAGGATTTAGATTTGTAGGTAAAACAAAGGCTCTATATCTATTGGTCCTCCACTGATTAACATTAGCATTGGCATTTTGATTGAAATTTTGATTTACATTAGGAGCTACCATACTCACTACAAGTTGATTCACTATAGGTACTTGGTTTACAGTAGGAGAAGACTGATTGAAACCAAGATTTGAGCTAGAAACAAAAATGAATTGGAATTGAATATTTTCTATGAGACTTGAAGAATACCTCAAGATTTGGCACTCCAGCAAGCACTTCTTTACCACTTCTTCTTGTAGATGCCAGATCCAACTCCTCCTTTTATTTTTTAAATTTTGAGTTCATTCGGAGTCACCAACATAGATGTGCAAAGAAGGAACAAGATCTTCAACAATACTTGGGCCAAGATTGCTCAACCTGATATTCACTCAAATCTCACAAATTTCATTCTAAGAAAGACTATGAGAAAAAACAAACTCAAAATTGTATTGAGTCTTCCTCAATGCCAAAAACTATTGGGGGAAATTCTTACACCCTTAATAGATTTGTCACATTGCAAGACTTCCATGATCCAATCAACACTATGGATTCTAGTGGATCCACCTCTTTAACTCAAGAAAATATTATCCTAAGACTCTAGACAGACCGAGTAAGGTAAGGAAACCCTAGAGGTGAGCCTACAATATTTCTTATATGCTCATGCTCATCCAGATTTGCAAAAATAAAATAAAACTACAACATAAAATTTGACCAAGCTTCAAAGTAACTCCCAACTAGTGCTTCAAAAAGTAGACCGATGCCTTATCCATTGGGTAATTGTAGCTAAACTTAAAATATGGTGAAGAGAGAAGGGGAGAAGATAAAACTGAGCCAACCACATTCATTCAAATAATGCAACAAAGGTGATTAAGCATGCCAATGAAAGAAGATACCATTTACACATTCAAATGATGTAACATGTAAATAGGACAACAAACAAAATTGCACATAGAACTACTGAAAGGAGGAAGTAGGATTGTATTATCCAATAAATCATTACAATGGGAGTCTGATCAGTGTAATCAGATCTCACTAAGAAAATACAAATGAGTTCTCCATTCAAATGATGCAATAGAGAACTACAACTCTTTGTTCAAATGATGTAACAAAGAGCCTCCTAGCTTCTAGCCTCAACCACTAGAAATGATCTCAGTAAACTAGACACCTCCTCAAAAAAACCTGCACAATAATGGGGAAGAAAAAGGGGTAACTAGACAAGACACACAAAGGAAAATACAACCGACAAGGATGGGCACACTGGTATACCTCTTGCAAAATTACTATGCAAAAACTTGATGATTTTCCTATTGCAACAACTCTCTTAAATAGCTTGATCACTTGGTCCATAATTGCAAAAATTATAACTACCTCGATGATGGCCCATAATTGGAAATGATCCATAATAGCCACTATCTCCATCACCTTTAGGTTTTTTTTTTTAGGGTTTAGGGTTTTGAGTTTAGGGTTTAGGTTTTTAGGTTTAGGTTTAGGTTTTTCCCCTTTTTACAATGCGAGAAACCCTAAAACAAAACCCTACATCTTAAAGCCCTAAAGATAAGAAATTACTATTTTTGGAAAATTTACCATTTTCAGCCAAAAACAACCCTATTTTTAGTAAGTCACCAAAAAAGCTTGGATAGCCCTCAAAATTAATACACATTATTGTATCACCCATATTAAGCCTTCTATAAAATCTCAACACCTACCCATGTCTAAAAAGTTTTAAAATTCAAAATTTTTTTTTCAAATTTCTAAAAAAACACTAAAATCCATTTTTGGGGCACTAGATGAAGGAATTAAGGCTCAATAAAAGCCTAAAAAATCATCTAGCCACCAAGGTTTCTTAGCCATGCATTTTCCTCCTCATTATCTAGCTCCATATAAAATTTCAAGTTGATCCAATGGTCGGATCAAAAGTTATGCCCTCTAAAAGATAGGCTCCTACATCAACCTTATTTAGGCCAAACATTTACTAACAAAAGACCTTAGGAAAACCAAAACAAAGGCCTGAAATTGGTGACATAAAAAATTTCATTGCTCTTGGAGGGTGAAACAAGACTTCAAAAGGACCAAAAATTTACAATAATTGGAAAGGACTCAAGGGGTATTGCAAATTTGAAAAGACCATAGGACACCAAAAATTCAAAAATTTGGGGTAAACTCAAGTTGGATTTTGAGGATCCAACATAGGCTCAAACTAGGACAGGTGATGAAAAGACTCTTTAAAAATGAATCACCTGAGAACTCTAAAATCTCCAGTAGACCACAAGGACTCAAAAACTAAACTAATCACCTAAAATAACACCTTAATCACCTAAAAAGAACACCTTAATCACCTAAAAAGGACAATACTGAAACACACACATTTTTTTTGTGGCTTCTCAAGCCCTCTGTGTAGAATGATACAATTTCAAATGTTGGCCATTGATAGGAATTGAAAATTTTGTACCATCCAGAGTTTGCAATTTGTAAGTATGTTGGCCTACATTCTGAAGGATTTGATAGGGGCCAAGCCATTTAGGTTCCCACTTCCCTTTCTCACCATGCTTTTCATTTTTGGGGTCCCAGTACAACACTATATCTCCTCCCTAAAAAGGTTTACCTTTGGCTTTCTTATTGAACAACTGCATTATTTTGTGAGCTTGCTCAATTATCTTCATTAATGCATCCTTTCTATCTTCCTACAACTTCACAATTTGATCAAGTCTTCTCTACAAGACATTTGGATTATCATGATCTAGAAGAAGCAAATATAAAGCATGAATTTCCACTTGAGGAGGTAATAGAGCATTCTCACCATATACTAGTTCATAAGGAGATTTTCCTATGCTTCTTTTGATAGATATTCTATCAGCCCATAAAGCAAACTTTAGCTCACTATCCCAACTTCTTTTGTTTCTACCTAATGCTCTTCTGATTCTTGTGATCAAATTATTATTTGAGGATTCTACTAAACCATTCCCTTGAGGATAGTAATTTGTAGAATGAGAAAGCTCTATGTTGTACCTAGCACAAAATTCAATCATCTCAAAAGAAGTGAAGTAGTTACCATTGTCTATGACTATCTTCTTGGGAACCCCAAATCTTGTCAATATGTGCTCTTCTAAAAACTTGATGACCACTTCTGTAGTGGATTTCTTGAGAGGTGTTGCTTCTACCCACTTGGTAAAATAGTTTGTTGTTGTAATGATCCACCTATGACCTCCAGAAGAATTGGGGTTAATATCACCTATGAGATCTATTCCCCATTGAGTAAAAGGAGCTTCCACAATCACTAGCTTTAGGGGCATGGCTAGCAAATTCTTCTTTCCTACAAAAATCTGATAGTTATGACAACTCCTAACAAAATGATAAACATACTTAAATAGGGAGGGCCAATAATAACCAACTCTCATGATCTTGTGAGCAGTAGCATTTGGAGCAAAGTGACCCCCACAAAATCTAGAATGATATTCTTTTAGCACTTGAGAGATCTCTTTCTCAAACAAACAAAGAAGCAACACACCATATGGATGCCTCCAATACAATCTACCTTCTTGAATGTAATACCTTTGAGCCAATTGCTTGATAGACCTTCTTTTGTTTTGGGGTATATCTCCTAGAAATGATAAGTTTTGAAGGTAAAATATAATGCCATCATACCACCTACAATCAAAATTATCAACTGCTCTTGCTTCTTGTTGCTCATCTACTACAATAGTGTTATTCATAGCCTCCCCTTCTTTGTTAGCTAGATACTTTGCCAATCCCTATCCTCTGATAATGTGTACTACTTTGAATTCCACATCATACTGCATAAATTTAGCCATCCACCTTGTAGGACTACCTAAAGGTTCAGTTTGAGTGAAAATATCTTTAACAACAATGTAAGGGATACAGGCTATTACCTTATTGGATCCAAAAATACACTTGAAATGATCTAATGCTCTGATTAATGCATAAGCTTATTTTTCTAGCAAAGAAAATTTTAATTTAGCACCCTTCAATCTTGTACTCATAAAGGCTATAGGCCTTTCATTTTTCTCTTCATCTTGCTGAGCTAGAACTGCAACAATAGTGTGTTCTGAAGCAAATGAGTAGATCTTGAAATCTCTAGAGTAATCAGGGTAATTCAATACTAGAGCCTGAGTAATTGCATCTTTGATATTCTAAAAAGCTATAATATTTTCCTCTATCCATATTATTTCTCCATTTTTCTTGATCATGTCATTTATTGGCTTGGCAATCTGAGCAAAATCAGGGACAAACCTCCTAATAAAGTTAATATTTCCAAAGAATGATCTAACTCCCTTAATATTCTTAGGAGGGGGAATTTTAGCAATGGCTTCTACTCTTTGTGGATCAATGCTAATCCCATATTTTGAAACAATATGCCCAAGCAGTTTACCTTGTGTGGCCCCAAACACACATTTTCTAGGATTCAAAGATATGCCAAACTCCTTGCACCTATCAAACACTTGAGTTAGATGTGCAAAATGATCTTCAAGATTTTTAAAAAAATTATAATGTCATCAAGATATACTACCACTATCTTGAACATCAATCCCTTAAATGCAACATCCATTGCTCTCTAAAATGTTGCCCCTACATTCATCAATCCAAAGGGCATCCTAAGATATTCAAATGTTCCCCATGGTGTAGTGAAAGTTATTTTGTGTCTATCTTCTAGATTCACTACAATCTGATTATAACCTAAAAAGCCATCCAATAAAGACATTCTTGATGACCCAACCACTACTTGAAGCAATTACTCCATATTTGGAAGTGGATAGTTGTCTTTGAGAGAGCTCTTATTCAGATTCCTAAAATCTACACAAAGCCTGATCTCACCATTCTTTTTTCTAACTGGAACCAGGTTTGCCAACCAAGTAGAAAATCTCACCTTCTTGATTATCTTGGTATCCAATAACTTCTACACTTCTTTCTACATAATTGGATGCAAAGTGGGATTGAAATTCCTTTATTTCTACCTAAAAGGCTTGGTATCTTTCTGAAGGGGTATTATGTGAGTCATTACCTTTGTATTGAAGGTCTTCAGATCTTCATAACTCCAAGCAAAAATATCCATGTTCTTTTTCAAAAATTTGATATATTGTTGCTTCTCTTTTCCTAACAGAGCTTTATTGATCCTAACAATCTTGGGCTCTTCCTCTATTCCAATATTAACTTCATCTACCTCAGATTCCTGAACCAAAGGTTTATATGCTCTATCAAAGTCATCAAACAAGCTCTCTAAAGACACCAACCCCCTAGGGATCCTATTGGTCTTCAGTTGTATGACTTCTGTAGGCTCTCCAATAACATCCTTCAATTTTTCTTCATCACTTTCATCACAAATAACATCAGAAAACTCATTTTGCATAGTCATAAAATCATTAATGTGTATATCATCATGAAAAACTTGTAAATATACCACATTATCAGGGATAGATGGCTTATAAATAGATATGGTTGGGAACCTTTCCATAAACCAAGTGTCTATCTCAAGGTTTTTTACTCTAGAAGCATTAATGGCCAACATATTAGCATTGTGATTATGTGCTCTAGGAATAAATTGTAGATCAAAAGCCAAAAATCTATCTATTTCATCCAACACTACCTGCTTATATTGCTTTAATCTAGGGTGCTTTGTTTGATATCTCCCTTTGATTTATTGAATTATTAGCTCAACATCCCCACTAACTTTGAGGTAATTAATACCCAATTCCTTGGCTTTCCTTAGCCCTAGCAATAAAGCTTCATACTCTACAACATTATTTGTACAAGAAAATTCTAACCTGTATGGTATGCCAAGATAGCTGCCATTGATGTCTATCAATAATACTCCAACTCCTACTCCTACTTTAGATTTTGCCCCATCAAAGGTCATAGTCCATAACTCAGAAGTCAAAATTCTATCAATTTTTGCATCTACTTCAACCTTCAATTTTGGATCCATATTCTGAGCATCAGGTACTTCCAACAAGAAAGGAGAATGCCAGATAGAGTAAACCCCCATGTCTTTTTCCTCAACAGAATTCATGACATTAACCATATTATCATTAGGATCTCTAAATTCAACTGAATACCTATTGAAGGGTTCTCTTTTCAATATCACTTTTTCCTTACCCTGCATTGGAATAGTGGCATATGACCAATCCAACTGAATAGTACCACCTAGTTGCTCTACCCAATGCCTAGAGAGTAATATGGAAAATAAAGGGTCCACATCTACAACTGCAACATCCATCACCACTCCTTTCTTAGGATATTGTTCAATATGGACAAGAAGTCCAGTGATAATGCCTACACAAGGTACTCTCCTATTATCCATGACAGAAATAGGAGGGTGCTCTTTCTGACAAATCAAGCCTAACTGATCAACTACTTATTTTGACATTACATTCATGGAAGCACCACTATCAAGCATGTAATTATGAATAACATATTGGTCCCCATAGCCTGATGTATACCTTAGTGAGATGTAAAATGGCTTAACTAAATATGGGGCTCTGACTGCATTATTCACAAGGCCTATGGGATTTTGAGGTTGTCCTCCTGATTGATCAATTAATTTGAAGGCTCTACATACCTGATATCGATACTTTGGAATAGTCATTAATTCTCCAAAAGTGATGTTGACCTTCTATTTGGCAACCTCTAAACCTAGATCAAACTGATCTTTCTTATCATCAATTCCTTTTCTAGTTTTTTGATTAGCCAAGTCATTTTGTTGCTTTTGGATAATCTCCTCTACATCAGGCTCTTCAGGAATCATTTGCAGCTTCATCTGATTTACCTTTTTCTATGAAATCACTCCTGTAGCTTTCTCCTTTTGTGTAGGCCCTTCATCAACTTTGTCCTCCACTATTCTATTCCTGATATTGATAGCATGTATTCTTTCTAAAGACTCAACCTCTTCTGTTGTAGGTACAAGCTTTCCTTGCTTCATTCTATCAAATCTAGTATTAGGAGGCTCACTTGAGGTTGATGCCTCTCCAAAGACTAATGCTCTTTGCTCAAGATTACTGGCACATATGTCCATGTCCCTTTCAAATTCTTATTCTCTGGTTTCATCCTCCTGAGTCTAGCATACATTAATTCTAATATCTTCATCTTCAGATTCAACATTTAAATCAACATTAGAATGCATACTTAGATAAATACCACAATCAATAAGGTTATGTGGTGCATCACAGGTAGAGCAATAAAAGGGATGATATGATGCTATATTATTTGATGGCATGGGATTTGGAATAGAATCTAGATCTCTCTCTACTTCTTTCTTTTTCCAATTTCCATTCCGATTCCTGTTTCCCTCTTCATTTCCATTGTTATTCCAGTTTCTATTAAAATTCCTTCTAAAAGGAGGCTTGTTATCTTCCTACTATCTATTATTACCCTATGAAGTTTTTGCACTATTATCCTTACCTTTTTCAAGTCTAGCCAACCTATTATTCAAAGTAGTAAACATCTCACTCAACTGATTAGCTATTTTATTCATAGGATCCTGATCTATTTTCTTAGGGATAGAGAACTCAACCTTCTTGGGCTTCCTTTCAGGTTGATTGGGCTCTAAAGAGTATGCTTTCATATTACCACTATCAATCATATGTCTCTCTATTTCAATAGCTCTTTCCATACATATATCAATGGTAGTTGTTGCTTGTTATCTCAGCTCATAACTAAAATCTCCAAGGAAAGCATTTTTGTAGAAACAAATGGATTGATCATCATTTGGCCTTAATGCTACTAGAATCTTATTTCTAGTCTTAAAGAATATTCTATTGAAATCTTCCACTGATTCATTTTCTTTCTTTTTCATGGTAGCCAATTATATCAGCAAGGACTGTTCATTCTTCCTCTCTCCATATTTCCTAAGGAAAGTGTGCTCTAGCTCTTGAAAATTATTGATAGTACCAACTCCAAGGTTATTGAACCATTCTCGAGCATCCTTCTCTAAAGTTTGAAAGAACAATCTAAGGACAACATCTTCATCATCTACCTCAAGACTATCCATGGCATACAGAAAATCCCTAATATGATCTTCACCAGTGACAACATTGTTCCCTTGAAATTTAGGCAAGTACTTATGAGCTTTACCAAGGAGAGGATTTAGATTTGCAGGTAAAACAAAAGCTCTATATCTATTGGTCCTCCATTAATTAACATTAGCATTGGTATTTTGATTGAAATTTTGATTTACATTGACATTTTGATTTGCATTAGGAGCTACCATACTCACTACAAGTTGATTCACTATAGGTACTTGGTTTACAGTAGGAGAAGACTGATTCAAACCAAGATTTAGGCTAGAAATAAAAATTGGAATTGAATATTTTCTATGAGACTTGAAGAATACCTCAAGATTTGGCACTCCAACAAGCACTTCTTTACCACTTCTTCTTGTAGATGCCAGATCCAACTCCTCTTTTTATTTTTAAATTTTTAAGTTCATTCAGAGTCACCAGCATAAATGTGCAAAGAAAGAGCAAGATCTTCAACAATACTTGGGCCAAGATTGCTCAACCTGATATTCACTCAAATCTCACAAATTTCACTCCAAGAAAGACTATGAGAAAAACAAACTCAAAATTGTATTGAGTCTTCCATCCAAAAACTATTGGGGGAAATTCCTGCACCCTTAATAGATTTGTCACACTACAAGACTTCCTTGATCCAATCAACACTATGGATTCTGGTGGATCCACCTCTTTAACTCAAGAAAATATTATCCTAAGACTCTAGACAGACCGAGTAAGGTAAGGAAACCCTAGAGGTGAGCCTACAATATTTCTTATATGCTCATGCTCATCCAGATTTGCAAAAATAAAATAAAACTACAACATAAAATTTGACCAAGTTTGAAAGTAACTCCCAGCTAGTGCTTCAATAAGTAGACCGATGCCTTATCCATTGGGTAATTGTAGCCAAACTTAAAATATGGTGAAGATAGAAGGGGAGAAGATAAAACTGAGCCAATCACATTCATTCAAATAATGTAACAAAAATGATTAAACATGCCAATGAAAGAAGATGCCATTTACACATTCAAATGATGTAACATGTAAATAGGAGAACACACAAAATTGCACATAGAACTACTGAAAGGAGGAAATAGGATTGTATTAAACAATAAATCATTACAATGGGAGTCTGATCAGAATAATCAGATCTCACTAAACAAATACAAATGAGTTCTCCATTCAAATGATGCAATAGAGAACTGCAACTCTTTGTTCAAATGATGTAACAAAGAGCCTCCTAGCTTCTAGCCTCAACCACTAGAAATGATCTCAATAAACTAGGCACCTCCTCAAAAAAACTTACACAATAATGGGGAAGAAAAAGGGGTGACTAGACAAGACACACAAAGGAAAATACAACCGACAAGGATGGGCACACTGGTATACCTCTTGCAAAATTACTGTGCAAAAACTTGATGATTTTTCTATTGCAACAACTCTCTTAAATAGCTTGATCACTTGGTCCATAATTGCAAAAATTGTAACTACCTCGATGATGGCCCATAATTGGAAATGATCCATAATAGCCACTATCTCCATCACCTTTAGTTTTTTTTTTAGGGTTTAGGGTTTTGAGTTTAGGGTTTAGGGTTTTGAGTTTAGGGTTTTTAGGTTTAGGGTTTTCCCCCTTTTTACAATGTGAGAAACCCTAAAACAAAACCCTACATCTTAAAGCCCTAAAGATAAGAAATTACTATTTTTGGAAAATTTGCCATTTTCAGCCAAAAACAACCCTATTTTTAGTAAGTTGCCAAAAAAGCTCGGATGGGCCTAAAAATTAATACACATTATTGGATCACCCATATTAAGCCTTCTAGAAAATCTCAACACCTACTCATGTCTAAAAAATTTAAATTCCAAATATTTTTCAATTTTCTAAAAAAACACTAAAATCCATTTTTGGGGCACTAGATGAAGGAATTAGGGCTCGATAAAATCTTGAAAAACCACCCTAGCCACCAAGGTTGCTTAGCCATGCATTTTCCTCCTCTTTATCTAGCTCCACATAAAATTTCAAGCCGATCCAACGGTCGGATCAAAAGTTATGCCCTCCAGAAGATAGGCCCCTGCATCAACCTTATTTGGGCCAAACATTTACTGACAAAAAGACCTTAGGAAAACCAAAACAAAGGCCTGACCTTGGTGACATAAAAACTTTCATTGCTCTTGGAGGGTGAAACAAGACTTCAAAAGGACCAAAAATTTGCAATAATTGGAAAGGACTCAAGGGGGTATTGCAAATTTGAAAAAGACCATAGGACACCAAAAATTCAAAAATTTGGGGTAAACTCAAGTTGGATTTTGAGCACTTGTAACGTGAATCACAATTGCAATTATCAAAGGATGAGAATATATTTCAATGAGATCACAAGTTATCATTAATGTTATTAACAAAAAAAAAGAATAAGATATTGAATAAAAAATAACAATATAGTTTATGTTCATCAATTATTATTGGAGGCAATCTCTTGAAAATGTGAGTTTATCTATTGAAAAAGAAATAGATAGCAAATAATTTAATTAATCATAATGTTGATCTTTGTAATGTTGATCTTTGTTATGGTGAGATTTATATTTTAGAAGGCACCAAAATGAGTGAAATTTTCTCTTAATAAAAATGATGTGAAAGAATTGATTATTAAAACATAACAATTTGAAAAAGATGAGAAATATTTTTAATAGAAAATTAAATTAAAAATCTATTTAATAAAAAACAAATTAAAACTTTACCTAAATAAATATAATAGCATGATGAAACTCTTTCCAAAGTGAAGCACACCTCCAAAATGTATTTTTGAGTTAAGAGCAACATTTGATATCCATTCATGTAGGGTAGTTAAAACTCTCCAGTTAAAGTTAAAATTGAGAGCCCCTAGGTTCAAATCATGCTGCGGATATGTTATGTATAGAGGGTTACAAATAAAAAAAAGTATTGGCTTTAAGAAAATTAAAAAAAAAAACATTTGATGGAGGATGACATAAGGTTGCAGCCCTTTACACAATCAAACTATGAGCAATGTTACGATGATAGTTGGGGAAGGAGAGAGGGTGGCTCTCACAAAGAAGCACCTTTCATGACAAGACTATGAGCAAAGTTACGCCAAGCAAAAGTAAGGGACGCAGATGGGGAGGTGCGAGGTGGAGTAGTATGAGGCAATGTGTGGCTACTCAAAACAGAGTAGCGAGTGTTAGTAAGGGACGCAGATGGGGTAGTATGAGGCAGTGTGTGGCTACTCAAAACAGAGTAGCGAGTGTTCCTACTGTGCAGGAGTTTCACTTGGAGGACTCGCGCATGGGCCTCTCCGACGTCAAGGAAACCCTACCGGCTATGGATGGGAAATTAGTAGAATTTTGATAAAGCCTATCTTCAACTAACCATCTAAGGGGTGTGTTTAAGCTGAAATTTTGTTTTAGTTTTAATGGAAACCATTAATAAGATGATAATCTTGATCGTATAGGTTGAGTCCCGCTGTCCGGCGCTTTCTCCTCCCTCACGGATTAGCGGTTCGCCCAGCCACCACAGAAAGAAGCCTGCCTTGTCTATCATAGAGAGAGATTGAAGCTACGATTACCTGCCCCCCTGCCCCGCTACTACATAGCGAGTGAGAATACAGAGAGCCTCAGGGTCGATCTATCTTATCTTGCCAGTTGTTACAAGTTGACCAAGGCTAAAAACGGGGGGGACCGCCCTCGCCAATTCCGGTGTCTCCGCTGTCCTATGCCATAGACGGCCTTAAAGAGGAACAGGTTTTGTTCAATGAATTAAAAAAATCTTGTCCGCTCTACTTGGGCGGCCACTAAAGAGATCGATGGATCCCACCTTGTATTCTCCCCCGGATGCAGGTCGCATTCCAAAGGTAGTTGTTGGCGCCAGACAGATGTTTAAGTTCTTTGATCATTTCGTAAAAGCTTTAAACTTTAGTAATAATACGTAACTGAAACTTTAGTAATAATACGTAACTGTTGTTATTTATTCATACATGTAATTTCCTAATTCGAACCAATTCATAGCTTAAAATTTTGGACAGCTAATAAAAAAAAAAGTATTGTTGAGGTAGTAGACCAGTTTTGGTTGAATGTTAACCAACTTGAATTTGATTGTTCCAATCCTAAATCCTTCCAAAGTCTGTCTGCAAGGATAATATGACAGAGACCTTTGTCAATTCCCCTCTCTCTTTAAAAAAAAAAAAAAATGTAAGGTAAGCTTGCTATAATAGTAAAGACTTTGGCTTTTTTGACGAAGGTTCAAGGTTCAAACTCAACTCAATATAAAAGGACCCAAGTTTCACGTTCAAACCACACTCAATATAAAAAGACAAAGTCTTTGTAAATTCTCAAGTCTCTTAAAAAAATAATTTAAAGTAAATATTAAAAAAATAAATTAAATTAAATATAAAGTAAACATTAAAAAAAATAAATTAAATTAAATATAAAGTAAACATGTATGTTTACTAGAGTTTTGGCTTTTTTGAGAGGTTCAAGATAAGAAGACTAAGGTCGAAACTGAAACCCCTCATAAAAACCAAAAATAAATAAATAAATATAATGTTTCCAGAATTAATTAATTTTTTATTACAATGAAACCTTCATATAAATTCATTGGAAAAAATAAATAAATGTAAAATTTCTAAAATTAATTATTTTTTTATCTTACAATGCTAAAAAATTGGCTCAAACAAATACATCGATAAAGATGCTCTAATCAGCTTTCATTTGATGAAGCCAAGCCAATTATATTCTCTTTATAGATGGGTATCATTGTGTAAATATTTCGTATTTTATATTGTTTATTATTTCTGTTTATAAATGCAGGGATATACACATCAAGGCCGCTGTTTGTTATTATTATAAATTTATTCTAAAAACATTTAAAATTATACAAATTATTTATTAAAGATAAAACCAAAGCATTGATGAGTTTTATTGTGTAAACTACTAAATAATTTATTTAGGCAAGGGAAAAACATCATGTTTCCATGATGTACAAAGTATAAAAATAAATATACACATCCACTATGTATATATAAAAGATTTCTCCCAATAACATGTTAATAGTCCAACAAACTAAGATCACTAAGATGGTTTTCATTGGCCAGAGCAGACATATGAGCAATAGGCGACTTTGGCAGCAGCTATTAAGTTTGATGACTTGTATGAGACATAAAACTGTATGGTTTATTTATGTCAGGCTGCAAAATTATATAAGCTTCTGGCATCTCAACAATGAGAGACTTTAATTCCCTAAATGGAAATTTACCTTTTCTTGGTACTAAAAATCTACAAAGAAATATGTTTCTGGAATCAAATAGCCAAAATTCTCAAGCCTATGGATTTTGAAACACTAGATGACTGAATATGTCCAATCAAAGTCCATAAAACAAATAAAGTCACTTATACTTCAAACCAAAACTCGAAAGAAGATTCACTCACGTCCTGGCATTAAATGTCTAAAGGCAATTCATAAATGTAACATAAACAGACTGAAGCAACCACAGCAAGGCCTGTAATATTTCAATTATATTTAAAAAACCGCTTGATATAAGAGGATCATCCAATATACTTAAGATCACACGTGACCTTTTTAAAGCATTCCGCTATAAAAGATAATACACTGAAGGCTGTACAACATTGGTCATCTGAGGGTGATTCCCCTTCTTAAAGATAACACAATTACTTGCACACTTTAACCAGGTTTGCATTTTTTTGACCATGATGATAGTCATCAAAAGAGCCAGTTAAAACTTCCGAATCAAGATTCCCATCTTTCTAAATAGAGAATGGGCATATGATTCAACCATTTTGTTTACGAGGGTAGCTCAACTGCAGCATCGAGCACTTGGTCTCCTGTCTGTGGAAAAAAAAAACGCAGTGCAGTTTCATATGCTGCAAAAATAGCTCCATTTACCACAAATGCCCGTGCCACAGCTGTTCCCAGACCTCGCCAAAGGACTTTAAAGCCTTCTTCTCTCACACTCTTTCGAAAACAGTCAAGGATACCAGTGTATTTGGGAGATATATTCCCTTGTGCTTGAAGTCTAGATTTAACCACATCCAATGGATAGCAAACTACCCAACTTGCCACCCCTGCACATCCTCCTGCCGTGAGCATTGTTGATAAATTTTCTTCTGAACTTTTTCGACAGCCAGGATGAAGCCACTCTCGACTGGATTCATACATCCAGAAGTATACGCCATGGGCAGGAGCGTCTCGCAGAACAGTAATACCAAGTCCTCTGTAAAGGCCTTTCAATCCTTCTCTCTGCACTATGCCTTTTGCCACCTTGATGGGACCAAAATGGTCACTGCTTGTAGTAGGCCTTTTTGCAGTGTTCACTTGCAATTGAATTTTTATGAGTTCCACTGGTGTAAGAATTGTAGTCTGTATGGCTCCTGCACCTATACCTGCCAATGCTACACTTCTATATGATGGGGGCTCATTCCTCTCGTTCTTATAGTCAAAAGCCCGAGATAGGACAGCATATGTTTGGAAAGACACAGCATTCTGCAGTCATGTGAAAAGAAAGGATAAAGATGAGTGCCTTCTAAATGCCAGTTGTATAAATGAATACTAAATTGTTCCTAAATACCCAGATCTTGTCTGGCATCCAGGCCCAAAATGTTTGGAAAAAATAAAAGTACAGAAAGATTCATGGTAATAACTCGTGTTGTATCTGTCATAGTGCAGAGAAAAACCCCTCTTAACACCTAAAATGTTTCACTTCTTTCCATTCTAAAGCTAAATTATCCCATTCAGTCAATTCAAAGGTCAGCATGACTAACAACATAATTCAATTGAGATGATAATAAGAATGTAAAAATGAATAATTCTTGAGTAACTCTGAGGCAAAAGTATGGGAAAAATAAGGTGTCCTGAAAGCATAAAAGGATTGCTAGCAAACACACAGGCCTGACCAAATCTCGATTGCAAGTGAGCTTCATAGAAGGGTACTTCCTGTCTCATTCAATAGTGTAGATACACTACTTTTACAGAACATTTATAGTATAGTTGTCTAAATCAGTGATAGAAAAATCTCCAATTTCTCACAAATTCCCGATTTTCTCGTGAGAAATTAGACTCACCAAGAAATTACCAAGAATTTGGCAAAACTTGGCTATGTGGGGGAAAATGCAGAAAATGCAAAACCTTTTGGTATGTTGTATTTTGTTGGTTTTCATGATCAACAATTGTGATTGAACTCTTTTTTTATGAAATCTAATAGAAAATCAACTTTCTGACCATCCAATTTTTGTTCTAAATGTATTTTTTAAAATTAAATTATTTTCTTCGATTTTCTTTTTGCAAAGTTTTGTCGTGTTTTTCCCGAGTTGCCCAAAAACTCTCCAAAATTGGAGTGCCAAGGTTTTTGCCAAGTTGCGAGTTTTCTAACCATGGTCTAAATGATGTTCTCTGAAGCTAACAACTGTCAACATGCAAGGAAAGAAAATGTTTTCTCCACTAATGTAGCAAACTGGAAAGTGGAAATGACACCCGGATAATTACAGAGGATATAAATCTAGAACGTCACTATATCTCTAGTTGCAGTCCAACTGCAAGGTTATTGTGTGAATCTGCTTATGCACCTCGTCTGCTGGTGCAGATTGAAGTCAACCCCATAATTGGATTGGTCACCTTTACAAGAGATCAAGCACATCACTACCTGAAAGGATTGGTTGAGATTCAAATGTCATCAACAATGTATTTTCTTCTTAACAGCAGAGTATTACATGCAACAAAAAAAAAATTACGGTTGTATTTAAATCATTAAGGTTATGATCACTTTGAAGACGACAGGAATCCACATTTTACAAGGTTTGCAGATAATATAAGAAATACAAATCCCATGATGTAGCCATGTTTCATCTGTCCTGGGTTATCTTTTACATCAATTTGCTTAGAACCAGTTGAAATCAATGTAGTCATCAGCTTCTAAAAATGATTCCAAAAACATATATATTAACAAATTTTAAATCAACCTAGTTTAAGATGATTTAATACAATCGTCTGCATCCTAAACAAGGTCTCAAGGCAGTGGAAAATAACCCTTACCATGTAGACTTGCTTTGCACTACAGCATGGTTCTCTTCAGGCTTGGTTACTAAAATGGACATCATTATACTCATTCATGTTTCTTTCCATTTCTGCTTTAACCCACTTAATTACAATAGAAAAAGAACTTATCCTCCCACTAATGGTCAATAAAACACTATCATAACTAGGTGCATTTCTGCAGTTTCTCCTAGGAATGCATAGGAATCAATAGTTATGTGGTTGTTAAAGAAACTCCTGTTTAAAATCAAATCAGGCCCATTCCTGTGAGGAATTGGTTGGTCATTTAGCATTCATTGACACAATCCTAGAGAAAATTCAAATTGCATATAAGCACTAAGCATGGTCATGCTCGAAGAAAAAAGGCACCCTTGTGTTAGTCATAAGATTCCTGTGTAGTTAAACAGTAATCATTAAAAATAATTTAGTTACCCATTGTTCGTGTAATGATGCCATCGTCATTAGGGATAAGTCAATTACTAATCAATTATGCGCTCATTCAGTTAGTAATGCATTCAACATTAAAAGTTTAAACAAGTGAGTTACTCAACGGTAGGAACTTGTAAAAGAATAAATTAGTCACAATAAATAGATTTTACAAGTGGCACAAAGGACTTGAAGTAAGTTGTATTAGGACAGCAAAATGTGGCCAAAGAGGGTTGATTTGATAAAGAAAGCTATAGAAGGCTTTAAGCCTCATATGACAAGAAATTTTGTAAAAATACTTTGCAGGAGTCTTGAGAACAGATTGTGACCAATTGCAATACCAATAGTGTCCTTGGATTAGATATGAGTTGGCACCCACACCTCCTTCAGAAAATCTTTTTTGGGATAATGTGCGGTTTAATGGGATTATTAACTATAAATTTTTTAAATTCGGTACCATATTTTTCCTTTTTGTCCAAAGATCATAAATTTTTTCCCTTCAGAAAATTCAGATTTCTGTCTAAAATTAGATTTTTCAAATTTTATTTCAGACTTTCAGCCCAAATTTAAAATTTTAGAATTTGAGGTGAGGAGGTTATATGATGGATTTTACTGCCAGTAACTCTGATGTAGGAGATAGCTACTGCCAAAAAAGAATGAATATTTCTGACTCCTATCCAGACAATGTATTATATATTCTTAAGACTCGCCGTATTTGCTGCCCGGCAATCAAATACAAAAACTAGTTCATATTTTGTCTCAAAAAGACAAGCTGTTCATGAGCTAGCTTTATGTAACAGAGATAATTACTGGACCCTCCCACAGACATAGAGAGAGTGAGCTTCATTTTCAGATCAAGCTCAAATCTCAGAAGATGGCAGCAATGAAGCATCAGAATTAAAAAGTCTCATGGTATTCAATATATAGGTATATTTTTGAACAGGGGAAAAGCTTTCTGCAATTTTCTGAAGGCCCAGATTACCTTCACAATTTTTAACAGCAATGAAGGTTCAGAATTAAACATTCCCATGGTTTTCAATTCACAGAAATATTTTCAAACAGGAGAAAAGCTTTTGAAGGGCCAGATTATCTATACAATTTTCTTTTTGCTAGAAGAAAGCTGAAGTTTATGTGTCATAGAAACTTCCATAATGTATTCCACTTATTACTATCTATCTCAAAAGTAGTGGGACTCGCTCCTTCACTCAAAAGTGTCTCAGATTTCAACACTCTGCATCTTTATTCCAGCCTCTGGGAAGTGGAAACCATTTGAGGTGCACATTGAAGGTTAAGAAAAGCCACCTTCAATCAAACTCTAGATATACCACACTATAATTTAGAAAGGAAATTCCTTAATAAAATTCCTAAATATTTCTGAAAGTGATACTGAGTTTCACACAAAAAAAAAATTCCTATCCCTTGTTTGACATAGCTTGTCCCTTAAATGAACACAAAGAAAGTTCTATAATTGAAATTTTTTGTAGTTTCATTTAAGTTTTTAACATTCCACCGGGCTTTCCACACCAAGCTTCAAAAATAGAAGTTTCCAAGGTAAGAGGCTATAGAACTTACCAACTTCCAGGCATCAATGCAAACCCTAAACCCTATAAACCTACATGGTAGTCCTCATCAGACCCTGGCATAGGAGGAATCACCCCAACCCATACGCTACAGCCAGATCCCTTGCTCCTTGCCTCTAAGAAAATTCTTTAAAATATCTTCCATGGGGATTCATCCTGGGAATTGGGGGCTGTTCCAGATAGCCTGGTCGGGAAAGGCGTCCCGACGCGTCCTGGTCCTGCAATTCTGTGGAACATAAAGATTCTAAATCTAGCAAACTGTAATTTATAAAAGGCTTGTTCCTTGTCCTCAAAAAAATTCTTTAAATTTTGCCTGGAAACAGTCATGACAACTAGGTTCGAGGTGTAGATCAATTGGTTCCGGGTTCCCCAAACCCCGTATGGGGAGCAGAGATCCAAGGTTCAAATCTCTCGGACCTCGCGGGTAAGGGGGCAGAGGTCCAAGGTTCAAATCTCTCGGACCTCGTGAGACTCAACGCTTATCCCTTTTCTGGTGCTTTCAGCGGTATAAAAGATTCAAAATGGTCGTGGCATGCTAGTTATAGATGCGGACTGTGCGGAGATCTGTGTGGCGGCTTCCCAGGCTATGTGGGGGCTTCCCAGGCTGACAACACAGCAGCATATTGTGGCTGCCATAAAAAACCAAACAGTCTACCCGAATTCATGGCGGCTTCCCAGACAGACAACACAGCAGAATACTGTGGCTGCCATAAAAACCGGATAGCCTACCCGGATTCATGGTGGCTTCCCAGGTGGACAACGCAGCAGAATACTGTGGCTGCCATAAAAATCCGAACAGCCTGCCCGGACTTATGGCAGCTGCCGATTTCACCATGTAAAATAAAAATAAATAACACCATGTAAAATAAAAATAAATAAAATTCATGTGCAGAAACCACCTCTCTCACCTGACGCTACTAAGTCTAGATTACATCCTCACCTCACGCTACTAAGCCTGGTAGATGAACCACTCTTTATATGCCCGGGCGATATTCAATAATTCTTTGTTTGCATACAAAAAAACTGCCTAAGAAACATAATCTAAGGGATCCATTAACCGAATCATAGCCCTGTTGGAGGTTCAATTTACACTCCAGCAAAGCGTAAACCCATACAGGGCTGACGGCTGAGTAACAACGCCAATTGGAGGTCCTAAGTTCGAGTTCTAGCTAGTCCATGTCTTACAAGCCTGTTCAGAGTTCATTCCACACTCAGACAAAGCCCGAGCCTAGCAGTGCTAAACCCTGTGTTCATGTTCCACCTGTGATTTGATCTACACGTAAGTAGGTCTAAACACTGAAAAACAGAATTGCCAAAAAAGAAACAACTGACCTGAAAGGCGACAGTAGCCAAAGGGAGACCCATACCCTTGTAGAGAGCAGAAGGACCTTCTAAAGTGACGATGTTCTGCAGCAGCTTCAGCGCCGAAGGCCGCGGCGCGCTGGCCGCCCTGGGCTGCTGAAGGCGAATTCGAAGCGTGTCGAGCGGGTACCCTGCAAGAACACCCGCCATGCCTCCAAATCCGCCCGCAACAAACTCCCGTCCCCAGGTGGTGGCGAGAAACTCAGGCCAAAACTCCATTTTGCTCGCTTTGCACTCAACAAAAATCTCATTCCCCGTCACCAAATCTCTTTCTCTCTTCTCTCCGATTTTAATCCCTAAATAATCTCCCGCCAGCAGACCCAGAGGGCTTAAATTTCCCTCAACAACAAGATTTCCTCCACAGGGAGAAATTAAATTCCGACACAGCACAAGCCTGCTGCGAAATTTAGAAAGGCCTCCCAATGATTGCCCAATCCCAAACCTCCTTTGATTCAGGAAAAATCTCTTTGTCGCCTGTCTCTTCCAACCCTTTCCTGGATTTATAGAGATTTATTTATTCACCACCCTGGACTATACAGAATGCATTGCATTCATGATCTTCCTTCCACTGCACAAACGTCCAAAGTTAGATTCCTTGGAAGCCGTACAAGATAGATCCAAGGCTTCCTTCCCTCAGAAAGAATATTGTGCTCAGATTACAGGAAATGCAGTGTGTAATATATATGAGAGAATAATATGCTTGTGTTCGTTGTTTGCTCAGGACAGAAGCGCCATATATAAAGGTGGCAGGGTGCCGTGTCGCGCTAGAACTAACCTGGGTAGATTGTGGTGACCCGTCATGGTTTGACCGCTACGTCATTTTCCGCTGCATGACGGTTATAAATCCAAAGAAGGAGGTTAAATGAATGCCTACATGTTAGGGTTGGAAATTAGGACAATGGTCAAGTTCTGATCCTGCACGGCTATTTAGAATATGCCTCCATGCAATTCCTGTGCGATGGCTTGTCTCGACGATATGTGGTTCTAATCTCTAGTTTCTTTAGTCTTTTTACTCGGAATAAAAATTTAAATAAGTGGCACAAGGGTTAGTAATAGATGGATTGGTTTCGGTTTCGTCTAAGTATTTGTAAACTTGAAGTTTGTGATTCCAATTCCAAACTCCTAAAAAAATGGACCTTAAAAGAATGTGTGTAAATGTGTGTTAAAAATATTTATTGCCAGATCCCTTTATCCAAAGTAAACATTTTAACAAGTAGGACCGGTTATTCCACTGTTTTAATAAAAAGGAAATTGACCTTAGTAGAATGTGTTTGAATTTATGCTTTAAAAAAAAAAAAATTATAAGAAAATGTGTATAAATATTTATTTTTATTGAAGATGTTGGGTTTGAATTGTTAACCTTATTAAATAAATAGTTTAAAGCTGATATTTATATGTGTTAAAAAAGTTGGTAAGAGAAGGTGTTATCTTCGGTGGTTTCAATCCCAAACTTCTAAAAAGAAATGGACCTTAGAAAAGTGTGTCTGAATGTGTGTTAAAAATATTTATTGCCAGAATAGGAGTTATTCCACTATTTTAATAAAAAGGAAATTGACCTGGATATGTATATGTATAGGAAGTATTTGCTCAATAAAAAAAAGAAATTGACCTTAGTAGAATGTGTTTGAATTTGTGTTAAAAAAAAGTTGGTAAGAAAATGTGTATAAATATTTATTTTTATTGAAGATGTTTATTTTTATTGAAGATGTTGGGTTTGACTTGTTAACCTTATTAAATAAATAGTTTAAAGCTGTGTTAAAAAAAAAAAATTGGTAAGAGAAGGTATTATCAGTCGAATGGTATTTATTATCATCCATGTGGTTGTAGGTCGATTCCTCTTGTGTTTGCTCGAACGAGCGTTGATATTTGTAAATATAATATTTGTAGATAATGTTCAATATAAAAAAAAGTATTATCTTCAATGTTAATAAATAATTATTTTTATAGAAGATGGTATACATTGAAAATTAAGAGGTTTGAATGGTTGGTTTTATTATAATATTCGTATGATGTTCAATATAAAAAAAGTATTATCTTCAATACTAATAAATAATTATTTTTATTGAAGATGGTATACACTGAAAATTAAGAGGTTTGAATGGTTGGTTTTATTAAATAAATGGTTTAAAAATAAATTTAAGATATATATGGGATAAAAATTTTGAATTGTTGATCTTATTAAATAAATAATTAAAAGATAAGATTTTTTTTATTTTATTTTTATATATATATAGATATTGGTAACATTTTCATTATTTTATTTTTATGGGTGCAATTCGAATTAAAAATTTATCATTACAATTATTTATCCCACCTTGGTAAACATTTACTTCAATGAGGGGCATACCCCACTTTGGTAAACATTTACTTCAATGAGGGGCATACCCCACTTTGGTAAACATTTACTTCATTGAGGGGACCCGAAGGGCCTCAAGATTGAAGTCGTCTCCTCAAGCTAAAAAAAACTAAATGTATATAAACGGTATTAGATGAAACAAAAATATAAAAATAACAAATAAAATTAAAGATGGTTTTTATCCTATAAAATTTGAGTTAAAGGTGATTAAAATTGGATTAAATAAAATTAAAGATATGGTAGTGATGATTTTTATTTTATAAAATTCAAGTCAATGGTGATTTGAATTGGATTAATATTTGGGAAGGACGGAAGAGGAGTAAATTTAAATCTAAAGCTCTTTGTATTAGTTGGAAGCTTGGATTAAACTTCATTTGGTAGCAAGTGTGATTGGAGAGAAAGGTCAAGAATTTATAGAGAAACATTTTCATCCTTAAATGGCGTTTGACAAGTTATTTGGAACAAAGTCATAGAAATTGTGACAGTGTATGCTAAAAATAAAAATCAGAAATTGTGACAATGTATGCTAAAGAGGAAAATCAGGTTGATATAAGAACGATGGAGAAGGAAGCTGAAGTGTAAGAGGGGCAGTGTAAAGTTGGATGGAAACCACCTCCACAAAGTTGGATTAAAATTAATAATGTTGGAGTTGCAAAAGGCAATTCGGGTAGAGTTGGAATTGGAGTGGTCTAGAGGAATCATGTTGGAACAATGCTCAACTGGGAACGCAAGGCCTGAAAAGGGCCACGAACAATGAAGCAAAAGCCTTAGCTATCCAATTTGCTTCTATCTGAGCAGTAAGACAAGGTTACAAGAGGATAATCCTAGAACCAGATTCTTAAATATTGGTAGGAGCTTTGGATTGCATGAAGAACTTTTCTTTGAAGAAATGAAGGTTGAGGATTCTTATCACCCAAATTAAAGAATTGTGGAGGGAATTAGATAATGTGATTCCAATTTATATGGGTAGAAATCTAAATAAAGTGGAAGATTTCTTGGTTAAGATGAAAACTGAGAAGGAAGTAGGGGCACAGAGGCATGGCTATTGAGGATGAGAGAATTAAGTAGGTTGATGAGCAAATCCAGTGTTTAGCTAATTTGCACAACCACTGTAGAAATATGATTTAAAATATTTGGCTCCAATGCAAATCTTCTTTTACTGTTGTAAACAGGTGTTCTCGTTAGCTAAGACTGGGAGGAGTCTCATCTCAACTTGTAAATGATTTTTTTTGGTTTTTTCAAAAATAAATTCAAAAATAAATAAAATTATAGCTTAAGAATTATATATAAATTTTTTCAATGGGTTTGAATAAGTGTTGTAAGCGAGGAATAGTTTTACGTTATAAATTAAGGTTTCAATCTTGCATATGAAATTTCATGTTTTTGTTCAAAGGATATAAGGCAAATACTTTCGACTATAAAATAAGGTTTCAATTCTACCTGTGAACCTTAACCTTTAATCCAATGAGTTTAAGTAAATTAAAGGTAGACAACATAAAGTTGCATACTATAATTGTTACTAACAAACCTTAATATTTAATTAAATAACATGAATAGACTTTTAAAACAAAAATCCTAAACAATTTACATAGTTGTTGTTTAATTTATTTAAATACTATTATGATTGTAATATATATAACAATTATTTAAAATTATTATTTTTCCATAAAATAAAGATAACATAGTTTTACTCATATTATTTAAATATCTTAAAATAAGAGGATCTATTTAAATTATATAATATGCCTTTAATCACAACCTTTTTATCATGACCTCACCAAGACTCAAAAAATTAAAAAATTAGAGCAATTTTGATTTGTAGATAAATCTTGCATACTTGTTTATATTGGATTGGTGCAAGGCAGCATGACAATATTTGTTTTAGTTTTATTGAAAAGGTTGTTTACGATGGAATGTTTTAGTTTTTTTAGGTTTTTGTTAACTTTGTTTTTATTTAACATCTACATTAGGTGTTATTAATTCCTCATTAAAAAAAACTTTTGCTTTAGCTTTCGGTTAGTTAATAGAGACGAAGTGTTTGCCTTTGGGTTATCTTAGTTCAATTCTTCGGAAGGTTCTATAAGAATTTCTCCCACTAAGTTCAATAACCTAAGATTGATTACTAATTGTCTATTAAAAACTTTTAATTTAATATATTAATGATAAAATGAATCCATTAATAAATGCATTAAATAATTATTAGTTTTGACTAGAAATCCCTAATCTATAAACACATTATAATATTCCTAAACCATTATGAAAAGATTTTATTGGCACATTTCGTTTTTTTTTTTTTTAACTAAGATTATATTATATCAAAACATTACAATATTTTGGTGTTAATAGTGTCCACCACCTAAAAAACAAAATGAGGCGGACCAGGAGTAAAACATCATCACTGAATATACATAAGAAAAGCATCATCACTGAATATACATAAGAATAGAAACTAATATCAACAAAAAAAACCTATAGCTATATCTTGCTATTGACACATTTCGTTAATGTTGCTCACGATTTAGTGTCATATATAAGTTAAGCAAGTTGGGACCCATAGAAGATTTTTAGTTATATTTAAAAATTAATATTGTTTTTTCTCATTATATAGAAGGATTGGTTTATATTTTAACATAACATTGATAAATCCACCTCTTAAATTAATATTAAAACTATTTTACTTTTAACTTTTTATATGTTAAATATCTATTTAACCTTGGATTATTTTGTCCTCAGCTTTGAAGTTAGTATAAAATTATTTTAACATGACATTCATAAATCCACCTTTTAAATTAATTTTTTTTTTTTTTTTTTTTTTTCCGAAAAAATGAAAAACTTGTATTAATACAAAGAGCAATTACAAGCGGGAGAGAACACATCCCAACCAAGAACAGCAAACAACACTACAAGAGTAGAGCACAAAGTCAAACCAGCACAACACTGAGGGTGGCGATTTCGCGACATGTCGCGAGATCGCGATAGTCAACCCCGTCTCCTCCGCAGCGGTGCCAACAGTCACGAAAACGCGACATGTCGCGAAATCACGACGACATCTCCCTCCAGCGACCCTTCGCCAAAATTGTCGTGAAATCGCGACTAGAAGACCAACTTGCTCCAAAACGCCAAAAAGGTCGCGAAATCACGACAGAGTGCCTCCGAATCATCCAACCATCAAAAGTGTCGCGAAATCGTGATGAATTATCCTTATGGCATCCAGATCGCAAAAGCGTCGCGATATCGCGACAATTTTCTCCATTCCGCTGGTAAGCCAAAATTGTCGCGAAATCGCGACGAGATTTTCTTGCAGCGACCATCGCCGAAAAATGTCGCGATATCGCGACAAATTATCCACTTTGCACCACATCAACAAAATGGTCGCGATTTCGCGACGGGTTTTCCTTATGACACCAGATCGCCAAAAGTGTCGCGATATCGCGACGGTTTTTCCTTTCGGTGCCCAGTTCTCAAAACTGTCGCGATATCGCGACAGTTTTTCCACTTTGCTCTCCATCTGCAAAAGTGTCGCGATATCGCGTCAAGTTTTCCAGTTAGCCCCAAATTGCCAAAACTATCGTGATATCACGACAATTTTACCATGCGCCTTCCCCGAGGGCCGCGATGGCGCGACATGTCGCGATATCGCAACAAAAACCCGCCAAAGGTCGTGAGGGCGCAACCTGTCGCGATATCGTGACAGCTTCCAACTTGAAGCTGCGACGGTGCTACAGGTCGCGATATCACGACAGAAATCTTCCTTAGCATAAAAAACACTGCACATCATTTTAGAAATCGTTCAAGGCATTGTCGAATCTCTGCATCCTCCACAGGCATGTCACTGTGCAGCTGCATCCCAACCTCCCTTTCAGCACCCATCTTAGCAAGGAAATCGGCCGCCTTATTGAGATCTCGATTCACATAGACAGGTATCACATCATCTAATTCCCTCCAAAGCTCTTTAATTTGGGAGACTAAGATCCGCAACCTCCAAGCTTTCGAGACAAAGTTTCTCATACAGTCAAGAGCACCCACCAAGATTTGGGAGTCAGACTCAATAATAATCTTCCTGTGTCCCTGTTTGACAGCCCAGAAGGAGGCAGATTTAATGGCAAAGGCCTCGGATTCATTGTTTGTGGCACATCCCAGACCCTGCAGTTCCCAATAGAGCAAAGACCCAGCATGATCACGGCACACTACTCCAATTCCAGACACTTCCCGGATTGCCTTTAGCAGCTCCATCAGTATTGATTTTGATCCATCCTTCAGGAGGAGGTTTCCAACTACCACTCACCCGCCTTTGTTGAATAACGACTCCCTCTTCCAAAGGCTCAGAAGCGGACTGAATTTCCCCCTCGGCATGAATGGCAACCGTTTTCGCCACTTTGCTCCAAATGACTTGCCATATTCCTTCTAGAGAGGAAAAGGTTTCACGGAAAATACGGGCATTTCTCTCCAACCACACCTGCCACCAGATAAAAAATAAACCAAGCTCCCGACCAATTCGAAGAGCTTTGGATTTAAATCTACCTTTCTTCCGACTTTCCCATATATTGTTTCGAGACAAGACCCCATTAGCCTGAAGTTTAAAGTGGGAGAACCAGCGTTTCCAGATCTGTCTTGTGAAAGAACATTCAAACATTATATGATCCGTAGTTTCCTCCTGCTTGTGGCATAACACACATTGAGAAGGGCCAATGATGCCTCTGAGTCTGAGATTGTCATAGGTGAGAATTCCATTATGCAAAAATTGCCAGGCGAAGAAGTTCACTTTCGGCCAGCCCTGGGGATGCCATATCTTTCTCCAATCATGAACCAAAAAAAAGTGTGGGGGGGGCTCTGGAAGGATCTCATCATATCCCTCTTTCACAGTATAAACCCCAAGGCTCCCATAGCCCCAGGCCAGTTCATCCTCCTCATCTCTCCCAGTAAGAAACCGTTCTGCCAAGATTTTTCCCAAAGTAGGTACCAACTCCGGAGGGATTGGTATTGGCCACTCATCCAGCCGCTTAAACTTTATGATCTTGTAGTCCCCCAATTGACTAGTGTTAAAGTAGCTCTCAATATGGATCCATCCCTTATCTTCTATAGCAGATTTTATCGGTTGCAATTCAGGAAACACAGCAATAATGGGAGGATTCTGGTCCTAGGAATCAGTCCAGAACCGAGCCTTATCCCCTCTCCCCACTTTCCACAATAGTTGATCTTTGATGAGTTGAGCTCCAAGCTTGAGCGCCTGCCACACTGATGATCCAAAACCTTCCAGAGGAAAGCGGTCCACATCATTAGGATGGACAGAACCCAAGTATTTTCTAGAGAGGATTCTGTTGAAGAGGGATGTTGGCTGAGAAATCCACCTCCAGTACTTTTTGCCAGCCAAAGCCTTGTTGTTAAACTTGGAGCTTCTTAGTCCCAACCCTCCTTTTTCCTTGGGTTGGGTAACCTTGTCCCAGCCAACCAAGGCCCATTTCCTCTCTCCCTTGGCACCTTCCCATAGAAATCTTCTAGCCATTTTATCCAGCTCTTTCCAAATAGACTGGGAGCGACCGAGATGGAGAATTTATAAATTGGCATGGCTCGAATAACTGACTCGAGAAAAGTTAGACGACCCCCATAACTTAACCATCTATGAGACCAATGGTTCATTCTATCTTTGATGCCATCCAATAGGTCCTTCCAAACATCTATTTTTAGTTTTTTGAAATGGAGAGAGACCCCAGGTAAACTCATCGGGAGAGAGGTCCGAGTGAAACCTAAAATCTCAATAACTCGTCCCGTAACCATTGATCAATATTGAAGAAGATCACTTTGGATTTATTGTCATTGATGACTTGATTAGAGGCCCGGAGGTAGACATTTAGAGTATCTCTCGATTCTTCTTGCTTCCCTAAGGCTGGCCACTCCCACCAATCCGATTATCATCTACAAACCGTAAATGAGTCAAAACTTCGACCCGACCTTAATACCTGTTATCTGACCTTGAAGTCTTCTTCTCAGAAAGAGTCTACCCAATCCTTCAGCCAAGATGAGGAAGATATAAGGAGAGCAAGGGTCTCCTTGTCGAAGGCCACGAGAGGAACCAAAAGGAGGCGAGGGAAGTCCCTTGATAAGAACAGAGTATGAAGGCGTAGAAATACAGCTCATGACCCAGTCTGTCCAGTCCTGAGAGAAACCAAAGGCTGTCAACATCTTTGCCAAGAAGCCCCACTCCACCCTGTCATAAGCCTTGGACATATCCAGTTTAATGAACATTCCTTTGTTCCCAGATTGGTGCATTGTATGGATAGCCTCCTGTGCTAGAATCACTCCATCCAAGATTTGCCTCCCTTCAACAAAACCCCCTTGCTCTGGGGAAATTATATTATGCAAGATAGGTTTTAACCTTTCAGCCATAATCTTAGTGATTATTTTATAGATCACATTGCATAAGGCAATAGGTCTAAAATCGGATAAATGAACCCCCCCTGCTCCTTTTGGAATTAAAGTAATGAAGGTATGATTTAGAGCCTTGAGCATTCTTTTATTGGTTCTGGACTCCTCAGTGACAGACAGAACATCTTCCTCCAGGGTATCCCAAAAGGCCTGGAAGAACTCAATAGGGAAGCCATCAGGATCGGGCGATTTGCCAGTACTCATCCCAAAGATCACCTTCTTAAGTTCATCTCTATCTATGGGTCTAAGTAGGGCCTGGTTCTCTTCAGGAGAGATTATAGAAGGAATGACAGCAATAACTTCATCTTGGGCTTCCCCATCTTGCTCCATACTTTCCTTAAAGAGTTTTGAGAAATACTCCATTGAGTGGGAGTGCATACCAGGAAGAGTTTCAAAAGAGTATCCATTCTCATCTTGAAGGAATTCCATATTATTCGCTTGTCTCCTAGCACAGGCAGAGCGCTGAAAAAATTTTGTATTTCTGTCTCCTTCTAATAACCAAGTATTTCTTGCTCTCTGTTTCTAGTAAATATCTTCTTGATTATCAATATCCTCAACCGCTTTGTGCAAAGCATCATCCTCGGATTTAAGGTGCTCGAAAATGTTTCCTTCCCTATAATGTTTTTGCACCTCATCCCATCTGGCCAACAAGGGGGCCCGTTGGTGCTGGAAGTCTGATTTGTTAGTTTGCCTCCACTGTTTCAGTTTACACTTGACAAATTGAAGCTGTTTGTGAAATTTGAACATTGCAGTCCCAAAATGTGGGCGGCCATCTTCCCACCACTGAGGAATTTTTCTTCGGAGATCTTCTTTTTGCAACCAAAAATTTTCAAATTTAAATGGTTTATGGTACTGCCCTGTCATAGCCCCTCCCTCCAGCAAAATGGGAAAGTGGTCTGAAACTGGGCCTTCCAAAATCTGAAATTTAATATTCCATTTCACAAATGCTTCCTCCGAGACCAGAAACCGGTCTAGTTTTACCTTCCTACTGTGTGGCTCTCTTCTCTTATTAGTCCACGTAAAATAAGTGCCAGGACCTTTGATATCAACAAGGTGAAAGGCTTGGACTTGAGCAATCAGAAGCCTATCCCCTGGATCCAAAACTGGGATACCACCTTCCTGATCCCTGGCAGATAATTTGGCATTAAAATCCCTAGCAATAATCCAATCGCAATCTTCCCGGGAGGATCTCATTGAATGAACAACATTCCATTGAAGTCGTTGGCCATCAATGCTTTGAGCCCCATAGAAGTTTGTGATTAAAACCTGTTCAGCTGTAACAATGTTCTTAAAGAGAGATGTGAGAACACCCCTCCAAGTCGTATGTTCTATTTCTATCCACACCAGAGGGTTCCAAAGAGTAACAATCCCCCCTGAAGCTCCTTGGGCCGCCACATCCATATATCCAGTGCCCCTCCATATTCTACTAACAGTTTTACACATAAGATCTAAAGACATTTTTGTTTCCTGAAGGAGCAAAAATTTTGTTTTGTGTCTTCCTAAAAGTCTTTGAACAACAGATTGATGGGTTCTACTGTTTAAACCCCTTACATTCCAAGATTGTATAATCATTGGAAACCTTGGGAGCAATAAGAGTCAATTGTTCTCACCGATCCTCCATTGATCAACTTGTCCCCTTGCGCTACTAGTAGATCCTTATTGGATTTTCTACCAACTCCTTGGGAATTACTATTCTTAGACCTCTTTTCCACCGGGTAATCCCCAATCTTGGTCTTTCTCTGTTCTTTTCTACACTTCCCATGTTGACATCCTTAATAACTCGGTTGTGCGGGGGAATGGATTACCATAGCCCCTAGGTTCTCTCGGTTGCAAAGTCTCAGGGGTTTCAATCACCTATTCTAAGACAGGAGTAGATGATAGAGGAGCATGAGAGTGGGTGTTATTATCCTCAGCATTCCCATCCAATCCTTCCATGACTTGGTCTTCTTGGTCTACAAGGGATTTGAAAATTTCATATCGATTGGTTGGCTTGGTTTGAGCCTGCTCTTTGCCATTTCTCTTTTTGTTTTTCCTTCGCTTCTGCTATTCAAAGCCATCTTTCTGGGCATCAGAACCTTGGGGGATATTGAGGGGTTCTTTGACCGGAGTGAACTTACCCTCTCTAGGGCGATTTGGCGCTCCCGACGGAGCTTCCGCTTTTGTGGTCAGGATATTTGGGCAGAACCTAGCCAAATGGCCATGCTTATGGCAGATTCCGCATCTAAAAGGTAAGGCTTCATAGTCTAGCTGCTGTATCCGAGTTAGTCCCGCCAACTCCAATTCCACCTCGGCTGGAAGTGGCTGGCTAATATCCATTTCTACGCATATTCTAGCAAAGACATCAGTGTTTCCCTCAATGGTATATCTGGAAACTCCCAAATATCTACCTAGAGAATTACCAATCAACTCAAGAATCTGCTCACCCCAAAACTCCATCGGGAGAGCGTACAGCCGAATCCAAATCGGGACAGCCGTGGGCTCAATGCGAGGATCAAAACCCACTCTCCACGGTTGGACAAATAATCCTGCCGGGCCGTGGCTCCTCTTCTCTGATTCAAATGCTCTGTTTCTATCTGCTAAAGAAGAGAAACTAATAATAAAATACCCATTGCTTATAGGCCATAGAGAGTACTCACCAATGGGCTCCCAGTTCTGTCTCACCTAGGTGTGTAGAAAGTTCAGAGTGGGCCGGATACCCATGAATTTGCGGATCAGATCATGGGTAGCACGGTATATAATCGTATCCTCAACCATTTTTGGTTCTATGACAATCTTAGGCCTGGAAGCAGATTGTGGAAGGCAGCCGTTAACTCTGTTTGCAGGTAAACCCTTTCCAGCATTCTTAAATAGCATTTGATAAGCACTTCGCTGAGCTTCATCGGAGGAAGATGCAGGGTTTTCTTTTAATATATCAGCATATGAGCTTTTCTTCCCATCGATAGATCCTGGAGGAGACCCCATTGGGCCCTCCCGAGGCAATGAACGATCCTTCAAAGTAGTGTAGATTCAATCCATCGGAGGTCCTGGAAGAATCTTCCCACCAGAAACCCTGGAGCTTCGCCCGGTGCCTGCACAGAAGGTTTCCCGCCAAATCGCCAGAGCTCAAAAAAAACCAGTTTTTCCCCTTGATACCTTTTAAATTAATATTAAAACTATTTTACTTTTAATTTTTTTAATATGTTAAACATTTATTTAACCTTTGATTATTTTGTCCTATGCTTTAAAGTTAGTATAAAAATATTTCATCAAAGATTATTCTTTAGTTTTGATTGTTATTGTTGTTTATATTTTTTTATTTTAAATTTTAAATTTTAAATTACATTTATTCTTAAATTTTGCATAAAGCTTTATTTAAAAGTATGAAATATTTTTTTATAAATTTAAAATAAACTATAAAATTTAAATTTATTATAAATAATTATTTTTATTTTTAATAAAGAAATTTCAATGACATTTTTATGTTAATAAGAAAATTTAATAGAAAAATAAAATATATCCAAATTTTTTGTTTATTCTTTTATATAAAAAAATAAATTTATTTTTTATTATATGATTATAATTTAATAAACAATAAATACTTTAAAACATATCTTATATATATAGTGGAATTATGAAGTAGGTGATCTAATTCCTTCCTTGTGATCCCACGAGGCTACTAACCTCATTTATTCATCATTATTTTTTTAAGATTAGGCATATTCAAAGGTCTTCACTTCTAGACTTAAAAGTAAAATTTATCCCTAGCATGTGCATACCCATGGCCATGGATTTTTATAATATAACATAAAATTTAGGAGACCCTCACATACTTGTAAATAAATAATCCTTGAGACTCCTTATGGAGAAACGCCAATAATATGTCATTGATATTTCATCTCAGTTACCTTAGTTTGAATTATGGGAAGAGAGGCCCCCTATTGTTATGCTCCCGAAGAGTGTGGCCCCCAGTTGTACCCCCAATTGTACTTCACCTCATTTCAACAAAAAAAAAACCTTAAAACCCAACATCCTAGATGGAAACAAGGAGCAATCCCATCCTAAAGATAAATGAGAAGTGATTCATAGCAATATCTCTTCATGATATATTAGACTCATTGTTATAATCATGCACTACCCAACTCCGATCTCATACACTTGTAGGATAAATAGGAACCAAATGATGAAGATCTTAAGCCTTGGAAAGAAATCCACTTCCTTTTTACTAATCTATGGCTCATCTTGTTAAATTTAAAGGGGTCCTTTCCTTTGGATTTAGCTATATCCTCCCATAACATTAAACAATGATTATGTATATCATTATCATCATGTATCTGGTGTATTGCAACAAGATACAACTATAGTATTTTTATTGCTATTAGCTTCTATTCTTATATATATTCAGTAATGGATGCTTAACTCCTTATCCACCTCATTTTGATTTGTAGCTGGTGGACAGTGTTAGCTCCATAATATTGTAATGTTCCAATTAATGAAATATAATCTAGCTTTTCCTATTAAAAAAAATTATATATATCACATCAATGGATCCCCTTGTATAAAGGCACTTTTAACTCTATTTTCGTTCACAAACATAGAACCCAATAGAAAATCATTATTTACCAATAACAAGATGAATCACAAAATACATTTCAATGGTAATTGATTTGAAACATAAGACATTTAAATAATAATAAATTTTATGAGAAATGTGCACATATATAAGATACTAACTCATGAAACACATCCTTTATCTTGTAAAATATACTTAGGGAAACATGAACCAAAGAAAATTTGGAAGAAACTAAGCCTAAAAAATATGCAAACTAAAAATAGCATAACAACTAGTCACTGGTTGGAGTATTCAAAACAATTGTATGAGTGTAGTAATGAGGAGACACCCTCTACTATCATTGTCAAGAAAGAACTTTTCACAAATTAAGATATTATTCAAGGGATAAAAAAGTTAACAACTTGTAAAGCTCGTGACAGACAATCTTCAGGTAGAGCATATAAAATGGTGAGTAGATATTTTTGCAGCACAAATAAAGAGATTTTCAATGAGGTCATACAAAATGGCTTCTCTACAGAATGGACAACTAGCTTGACCATTCCTTGGTTTAAAAGTGGAGATGTGAATAATCCCTCAAACTATCAAACTATCATGATCAAACCTCTCTTTGCAAAGTTGTTTAGGAGTATGATAGAGCGTAGGATCAGTAGATGAGTAGAAGAAAAGGGAAAGAGAGCAAAGGGGCAAGTGGGTTTTAGGCCCAAGAACTCAATTATTGATCATTGTATCATGCATAGAGATATAGTGGAAAAAATATGGGATAAAAAATAGGAGGTTTTGTGTTGTTTTGTAGACTTCAAAAAGATATTTGACACAGTGTTAAGAAAAAAATTATGGATCAGAATGAAAGAGCTAGAGGTTTCAATTCACTACAGGGCAACAGTTCACAGATTTTATGAGCATGTAAAAGCTAAAATCAAAATGCAAGAAGGGTTATCTGAATGTTTTAGGAGTGACATAGGCATCAAACAAGGTTACCCTCCATCTTTGACATTATTTGGGTTGTACATTGACAAGTTAGAAGAATGGATAAACAAATTTGAGGGAGAGGATGTGCATTTAGCCAAATATGTGGTAAAAATCCTCATGTATGCAAATGATGTAATTCTTGTGACTGAAACAACTAAATATCTAGAAGATCACCTTTGGGTTCTAGAACTCTTTTGTAAAGAAGTCGGGATGCAGGTGAACACGAGCAAAATAAAAATCATGATTTTTTTAGCAAAAAAGAAGAAGCACATCTCGAATTTCAGTTTGCAGGAGAACCTCTTGAGGTAGTGGTAGAATACAAATATCTAGGTATGGACTTTCATGACAAGCTCAATTGGAATACATGTAGGATGAAAATAATTCTAAGTGGTTGGAGAGCACTATATGCACTTCAAAATCGGTGTAGGAATATCGAGTTGTAGGACTGGAAGACCACCAAGGTCTTATTTGGCCTACTTGTCACACCGATTATGTTGTATGGTTGTGAGGTGTGGGCCAGTGGCACAACAAATACAAAATGGAGGCAAATAGAAAGGATTCAAAAACATCTAATTACAAATTTTCTTAGAATCAAGGCCACCTTCCCTTATGAAATTGTTCTAGCTAAAACTGAAATGTTTCCTTTAGAGATTATTGCTATGACCAAGTTGTTATGTTACTTGAAAAAATAGAAAACATGAAAAACACTAGATGGCTTAAGGCAATTAAGGACGAAGAGTTGCATAGACGGAAGAACACATGGATGAAACAAAATCAGAAATGGATGAAACGTTGGGAAACCAACATAAATGAATGCCCAAATTTCAATAAAGACATAAAAAACTATGTGAACGAAAAGTTTAAAAGTGGAATGTGAAAAAATGCAAGCAAGAAAAGACAATACTATATTGCAAATTTTAACCCAACATATGACCACAAGGAAAAATCATATATAGGCATTGAAATCAAGTGGAGAGAAAAAATCTTCATTGCTCAAATAAGGACTAGCTCTCATAGGCTTAGATGTAAAACATGGAGATGGACAATGCCCAAGGAACAATGGGAAGAAAGGATATATACTCTATGCAGCACAGGGGCAATAGAGACAAAGGAACATTTCATCTATTACCCAAGTTTTTCAGACATTCGTAGCAAATACAAAGAAATGCTTGAAAAAGGATCTATGATAGAGTCATTTGAAGACGGTAAAATAATTTTTTTTGGGAAGTTGCTAACCCAAATCCGCAAGAGAAGGAACATCATTCTCAAATATATTAACGGTCATATGATTAGAATAACCACGCTTCCATATTTGGGGTCCCATAGGCCATGTTTGGGTCTCACGGACGTAATTAAAATCTTTCATTTTCATTTTATATGTTTAAAATCCTTCACTATAATTTAACTTGAATATCCTTATTTTAAAACAAAATATAAAAATGCAAATAATGTTGTGTGTACTTCCTCTAGAATAATACTTTATTTCCTAATTAGATACAAATTGTCATGCAACAAGCATTTACAATATAGAATTTAAATCTTTTTTGTTTAATTTTTTCTTTCTATCCAAAAATTTACCACAATTAAAGTATATAGAAGGAAAATAGATCTAAAACCCTACTTTAGTTTTCTTAATAATAATAGACTTGTTGTAGCTTCCCTCCAATGCAATAGTTCTCCCTCTTCCTCCGCTCCTCCTTCCGACCATCATAAAGTAAGCCTTCTTACTTTTCATTCCACTTTAATACTTCTTACCTAAATGTTTCATAACGAAAATATATATCTCACCAATCAAATCTTGACATGTATCTTTTTAGAAAGATTTTTATAAAAATGAAAAGAAAGCTCGCTTATCTTAATAAATCAGAACAACATTTTTATTTTTCAATTGATTATATGAGATTGAAAAAGGCCCCACTTGATATTACAACAGCTTGGATATTATCCATGTATCGCTTGGTAAGATTTGAACCTTAGTCTCTCCTTAAATCACCTGGTATTACAACAACTTGGATATTATCCATGTATCACTTGGCAAGATTTGAACCTTGATCTCTCCTTAAATATTAAAAAATTTAACCGATTAAACTATCACCATTTCATTTTGAAATAATATTTATTAAAACCAAATATTAATCCTAATTATTTAATATTGTTAACTGATTATATTTTTCAATATCATTAATTCAATAAAGAAATTTCACATTAATCATAATATGGTTTCTATTTTTTTTTAATGAACCACCCACCCACTCGCACACTCACCCACACCACGGTTTGAACCTTGGACCTCCCGAAGAAGAGCCAAAGCCCAAACCATTGCGATGTCCCCTACGAACTACGGTTTCTATTTTAGTATTCATTTTATTTGTAAATAAATTAAAGTATATAAAATATCTCAACCACATGATAGTATCATGTACAATACAAATTTAAGTTCTTATATTATAATATAAACATGATGTCTAAAGTAATATATCAAAATTACATTAATCTTCGATAAATATCTAAGAACAAGATTAAAATATACAACGGAGGACAGCCCAATGGTTTGGGTTTTAGCTCTTCTTCGGGAAATCCAAATTTCAAACCGTGACATGAATAAGTATGTGGAAGGGTGGATATATATTCATAAAAAAAAAATACACTTTTATATAATTTAAGGCAAGGCGTAAAACATAAAAATAATTTTTTTTTATCAAGGCTTCAAATTCATTTCTTACTCTCACATATATCTATGAGAATAAACACTTTTCTAACGTGAAACATAATGACAATTTAAATTTATTATAAATGATTTTTTATTTTTATTTTTTGGATGAAAAAAACATTATATTAAAATGGCTTAATCATACAAAAAAGGGTGGGTGGAATTAGCACACCCCGAGCACACAACCAACACACTAACTGTGTGCTAAACAACTAGCAGAGCTACCAAAATAACTTACAGAAGTTCACAAGAAAACCAAACAGAGAACTGCCTAAAAAAACAACTAATAGACTATGCATCATTGTTGTGTAGGGGCTGGAGGAACAGGATTCACTGCACAAGGAGCATTACCCCAATGATCAATAAGGTCCCGTAAGTGATGAAGCTCTATATTCACTTTTTTTGCTTGCACTAAAATCTGCAACCAACAATCATAGAAAACCTGATACTTATCAACAAGAGAAAAAGTAGAAGAAGGCTCCTACTGGCTAAAAATCACTCTGTTGCGAGTTTTCCACAAATGAAAAAGAATCCCCACTCTAAATATATGCCACACAAGAACAAGCTTCTCAGAAAACTCAAGTGGATCCCCTAACAAAATATTCACCCAAGAACAAGGACCTATCATATATGGTCTGAAAAAAGAGAAAATCCACTGCCAAGCCTCTTGAGCTCTCACACAAGACCAAAAAAGATGATGCACATCCTCCTCTGCTCCACAAGATCTACAAGAAATATCATTCACACCCAAATATCTAAGTCGTTGACCAATAGGAAGCCCTTGAAACAATAAACTCCAAGCAAAAAAGGCTTGCTTAGGTTCAAGATACTTTGCCCAGAGTGTATTAAATCTGAGACTCCATCTGGACTGAAGAGATACTACATCCCACCTAGAATTAAGCTTCTCATCCATAGGCACAACAGGGGAAAGCCAAGAGTATCCCAAATGAGGTTTATACTTGGTGAGAGAAACATCTTTGGGCCAAGACCAATCAATCCACCAAGGTTTTTGATAATATCAAAAAACTTTACCCCAAACAGATAAAGGAGTGGAATCAATAACAGCCTCATAAGTAGTCTTATCAGCAGAAGATAAACCAAAAAAATTCCTAAAAATTTCCCAAGGTATCCAAGACCTTGAATGAAAATCCATGAAATCAGATAACCGAGCAATACCTCGTTTATAAAATTTTTGAGCATGTATCCACCGGACTTGAGCAAGGGGAGTCCCTTGCAAAGTGATGGCCAAAGACCACCAGACATTAAGCAAAGGTATTGAAGCCCCCAACTTCCCCTTGTGACCTTTCCAAGAAATCCAGGGTTTAATGGCCTCCTAGGCCTTCCAAATGCTTTGCATAACAAAGGACCCAAAAATATTTATTGGAACAGGGGTTGTAAGAATGGTTTGCAAATCAAGCCCTTTCCACACCTTCTTACCAAAAGGAAGCCCCGTGGAGAGGCAGTGATGAATTAAAAGTTTCCAGGCTTCCTCCCCTTGTAAAGCTCTCACAATCCATTTAGCACAGAGGGAAAAGCCTTGTCGCTGACAATCAAACAATCCCATTCCTCCAAATTTTTTAGGAAGACAACAAATATCCCAAGCCACCCTATGAAATCCCTTCTTACCAACAACATTGGACCACATAAAATCTCGAAGCAACTTCTCCAATTTGGCATAACAAGTCTTGGAAGGGACCCAACAAGAAGAGTAATACACATGAGTAGAGGCCAATACCTTGGAACAAATCTGAAACTTGCCAGCTAAGGATAATTTTTTGGTACACCAATACAGAAGCTTCTTCTCAACCTTTTGAACAACATAATCCCACAAACGGGCAAGAGAACCCAAAAAAGCAAAAGGAATACCCAAAAATTTAAAGGTTTCCCCAGGTTGAATCCACTTCCAAGGCTTATCAGCTAACCAGGGAGGCATATCTTTTCCAGACTGTCTATAGCAAGAAGTTTTTCTCCATTGAATATTAGAGCCAGAAGCTAAGCAGAATGTATGAAGATAATCTAAAGCATGAGTAACAGAGATCTCATCTTCTGCAATAGTCAAGAAAGAATCATCTGCAAAATGACCATTAATCAACTGCTTGGGGGAGGAAGGGAGATAAATTCCCTTGATCAATCCTTGAGCAGATCTATGAGCTAGAAGATAACCAAAGGCCTCAACAACAAGAATAAACAAAGAAGGCACCAATGGACAACCTTGTCTGACAAAACGGGCTAATTGAATATTCTGAGATTGTCTCTTGTTCAGAGTTAACACAACAGAGGCATCTTTGAATAACATAAGTACAATCCTGATAAAATAAGGGCCAAACCCTAGAGCCTTTAGCATAGAAGTAATAAAGAACCATTCTATTCTATCATAAGCCTTCTCAAAATCAATCTTAAGGAAAAGAACATCCTGACCAGAGGATCTAGCCCATTCCATCCCTTCCCAAACAACAATAACATTATCCAAAATATATCTATTCTGAACAAAACTAGTCTGCTCAGGCCTGATTATCTCAGGAAGAATAGGTCTGAGTTTAAGAGCTAAAGCCTTGGCAATTATCTTATAACTGACATTAAGCAAGGTGATTGGCCACCAATTAGAAATAAGTTCAGGGTCTCCCCCTTTTGGAATGAACTTAACATTACCTTTGTTGATGAGATTCCCCAATGACCTAGTAAGCATAGCCTCTTTATACACTTGCAGCAAATCAGAACCCACCAAGTCCCAACATTCTTTATAAAATTCACAAGGGAAACCATCTAATCCAGGTGCTTTGTCATTTGCCATCTGAGACAGAGCCTGTTTGAGATCCTCCAGGGTTAAAGGTGCATCACAAAAATCTCGCTGAGTTTGAGTAAGCTTAGTAGGTATGACTTGACAACAAGATTCTAGAGCTTGCACTCTATCATGGGTAAGGCCCTGAGAAGCAAACACTCTTTGATAATGATTAACAAAAGCTCCAAAAATATCATCAAGAGATGTGAACCTTTGACCATCAACTTGTAGAGCAGTGAATTGGGAAGTATGAGCAGGTGGGCGAAGGCACTTGAAAAATTCTTTAGAGACTTTGTCACCCACCTTTAACCAATGCATCCTGGCTCTTAATTGTGCTCCTTTGGCTTCATACATATCAACTTTTTTAAGCTCATGTCGAAGGGCAGCCATGAAAGCTTGAAGATCAGAACAAAAAGGATTAGCCTCAAGCTGCACATAAACTTTTACTAATTTCGACTTCAAAACCAAATTAGCTTTCTTCCTCCTCTTGGCTACTTCCACTCCCAGAGTGCGAAGCAAAGAGGTGGTTCTAAAAATAGCAGCATTCCACCAAGAAACCCAACCAAAGTCACCAGAGGGTCTCGAAAGCAAATTCCAAATTCTACAAATATGAGCCTTCATAGTCGGGTGATGAAGGAAGGAAACATTAAGATAAAACTGGGTCTAAAATTATCGGGGCTGATGAAGAATGGCTTCCACAAAAAAAAGAATAGGAGCATGATCAGACAAAATAGTACCTAGGATAACCAAAATAGGAGGTTGAGAAGGTGAAACCCTAGCAATTTTAAAAGTCTCACTGGAAGAGATCATGGCTCGATCAAGGCGTTTTAACACCCTGGCTTCGCTTGCTTGAAAATTTGACCATGTAAACCATTGAGCTTCAGAAAAGTTAGCAGGAGAAAAATAGATATTAGGATCACTAAGACTCAACTTATTTTTCATAAAATAAAAAGCTTCCCGCTCCCCAGCACACCAATGGTTAGGAGATAAACTAACTTTATCAGAAGGCTTTTCCACCATACTAAAATCCCCACACATCACCCATGTGGCAAGAGGCAGATACAAAGCCAACCACCGCCACAAGGCACACCTTTCTGGAGTATTATTTGAAGCATAAACATTAATAACTCCAAATGATTTAACATGTAATTCCAACAAAGTCCAGACTGCTTGATTGGACGGATCCACTCCCCATGTCACAATATTCAAGTGCCACTTTGGGGAAATAAAAGTGACAACTCCACCTATCCCACTGGAATGATTCGTTACATGGAAAACACCGCGAGGCCATAAAAAATTACATATACACTACAGATTAAAATCAAAAACTGTCACTATTGCCAAATTCTTTTCTTACTCTCACATATACCTATGAGAATAAAACTTTTTTTAACTTAGATTTTCTTTTTTGAATTCAATATACATCTTAAAAATTATTAAATTTTTAAAATATAATTTTATTTTATTTATTTATTAATTTTTAAATTTGGTTAGTGTAAGAAATTTCTATTAAGTTTTGAGTTTTAAGGGTTGGGTGAATTGGTAGTTGTTTGTCTAGTTAGACACTTATTCAAAAGAGATTTAGTTTCAAACTTTGGGGGCATGCCTGTATGCAAAGGTAGGAGTCTACTTCGAATCCTTTGAATGTGCATTAGATCAACAATGACGGTACAAATATCGAGCGATCGATGGTCCTCTTCACGTCGGTTATAAAATAACAAGGTGGTATAGGCTTGTTAGAGGTAGTCCCTGTGGTTTGAACCTTACACTTAGCAGCTACTAAAAATAGTGTGGATATAACCAACTCCCCTATGTATAAAACCAAGCGGCTGCTTCAAATCCTTTGAGTGTGTATCAGATGGACGACGGTACGAATTTGAGCGATCAACGATCCTTTTCATGCCAGTTATAAAATAACAATATGGTCTAGGTTTGTTGGAGGCAGTTCCTGTGGTTTGAACCATGTACTTAACAGTTACTAAAAATAGTGTGGATATAACCAACTCCCCTATGTATCAAGGAGAAAAAATGTGAGAAACCCCTATGATCAACCTTTAGGGTTAGGCATCCCATCCCACCATGACCTCTCATAAGGGTGAGAGATGAGCTTATCAACAGGGACCAAACACACAACTATACATACACTTACCCCTCACACACTTACCCATGCCACAGTTTGAACCTTGAACCTTTTGAAAAAGCTCGAACCGTTGCGTTGTCCTCCTAAGAGGGGGAACAAATTTTTTTAATTTATTTTTATGAGGGATCCCAATCCCTTCAAACTGAGTAGGGTTTGAACCTTGGACCTCTCAAAGAGAAGACAAAGCCCTTACCACTAATTAAAAAAGAAATTGCATCATATATGTTTTTAATAAAATAATTATAATACCAGATAAAAGTCGAAGACCTATCCTTCTTGATTAATCTTTTACATCATTTTAATTGAGAATGAATTCCACTATTTATATTTTATTTTATTTATTTATTTTTGTTGCTTAAAAAACCTCTATAAATCTTATTTCAATAAAAACAAAATTAATAAAACCCACCTATATCACTACCAACCGAAATATTTTTTTGGCTACATTATATGCATTTTACTTCTTTAAGTTTCAATTAGAACAATATGCATTCTTATTTTTCAAATAAACGTACGCACTTTTTATTTATTTTTTTAATTTTAGAAATTTTAACAAAAGAAAATAATTTAAAATAAACTTTAAGAGGATGTAAATAAAGATTAAATATTTTATTGTTAAAGTAAGAGGTGAAGTATAATTAAGTATAATTGGATCACTATTTATAAAATTCAATAATATTAATTATTATTAAATAGTATTATTAAAACATTAAATCATATATTTATTGTTTTAATTTTAAAAGGGAGGAAAGTATGTATATTTACAATCATACATCCACCCACCCTTTCACACATTCACTAAGGGATGTATATTTCAGATTACATACCTATCACTTTATACAATGTCATTTACAAAATAATCACGAAGTTAATGATTGAGTGATTGAAATCTCTTCTTGACAACATTATCTCCTTGAAATAAGGGTTTTTTGTAGAGGGCGGGTAGATCTTGGATGGTGTGGTTGTAGCTCAAGAAGCAATCTACTCAATGCAAAAATCTAGAAATAGAGAAGTGTTCATAAAATTGGATATGTCAAAGGCTTATGATAGGGTGGAGTGGAGATTCTTGTTAAGGATGATGACAACCTTCGACTTCTCTCAGGATTGGATAGAGTGGGTCATGAGTTGCATCTCTACTCCTTACAACCATTTGGAGCCACTAGAGGCCTTTGTAAGGGATATCCTTGTTTCCCTTATCTTTTTCTTATATTGGATAAAGGTTTGAACAAACTTATCTTAAGAAGAGGACAACAGGGTTTGCTTACAGGTATCAAGGTGGGTGAGGAGGTTTTAACTCACCTACAATTTGTGGATAGCATAGGATTGATGGGAGTGGCCAAAATCAAGGAAGCAAGAATGATCAAGGATACTCTTAATGTTTATCTTAGGGCCACAAACCAATTCATCAATAATAAGAAATCCAAAGTGGTCTTCTTCAATCTTCATTAAAAGCTTTAGGACAATTTTAGATATCTTGGGATCTGCGAGGACTTCTCTCTTAGTGGTTTATTTAGGGTCCCTCTGTATTTTAAAAAACTAAAGATAGATGTCTAGAGGAATATTTTGGACCGTATCAAAGAAAGAATTAATCATTGATCTCATAAATGGTTAACCTTTGGGGGTAGATTAACTTTTTTATAGTCAGTCATTCAGGCCATATCAATCTAAAAGTTTTCTATCATTGTTGCCCCACAATACCACATGGAAAGAGTTGGACAAGATGGCCAAAATTATTTTATGGGGAGGAGCAAAAGGAGAGCGGAAATGGGTATCAGTAGGTTAGGAGAAAGTAATTCATCCCAAGGCAAAGGGAGGTTTGGGCTTAGGGAGATCAAATCTAAACAATAAAGCTTTAGTTGGAAAGCTTTATTGAAGGTGGATCTCCCAGACAACTTATTTATTAAACTGAGTTTTAACTAGTAAATATTTGGGATAGGTGAACCCAAATGAGGTGAGTGATTTTCCTTTGGATGGTAATGGATCCCTAGTGTGGTAGGCACTAAATATAGGATCCCAGGTAGTGAAAGAAAGTGGGGAGAGAGAAGAAGATAAAATTTTGGATAGATTCATGGGATCAATATCCACCTATGATTGTTGAATTTCTAGAACTACAACCAATAAAAATAGCCATGGAAAGTAGGGGTTGAATCAATATTGAAAGTTATTTCAACACCATCAAGCTAGGGGATTATACGTTTAAGCAACTTAAGAAGTTAGACAAGTGGCCAATTCCAATCCCTCTAGAATTGACACCTATCATGACTAAATTATTGGAAGAAATATTTCTCACAAGTAGGGATAAGGAGGATGAATTAGCTTGTCGCTATGAGAGCCTTAGAGTCTATACGATGAAGGATGAATATGAAAAGATCCTTATAGAACCTCATCATCATGCATATTAGATTGAGGATTGGAGAAAATTTGGTAGTCCAAGGGTTAGACAAAAGTAAACTTCTTTGCCTAGTAGTTGGTCCATCCTAGTGTGTTTTATGCTACAAAAGTGAGGAAACATCTCACCACTTGATGTTTGAGTACCTTTTCACATGCTAGATCTGGGAGAAAAAAAAATTAGCTTATAAAATATGAGCCAATAGTGATTTGAACTAGGTTAATATTTAGGAAATATAGAAGAGGGGCATATTTAAATTTGAAGCTCTTTGTATCGATTAGAAGCTTGGATTAAATTTTATTTGGTAGCAATTATGGCTAGAGAGAAACAACATAATTTTTAGAGAAACCTTTTTATCATTGGATGACGTTTGGTAGGTTGTTTGGAGCAAAGTCATGGAAACTATGGTAGTATATGCTAAAAAGAAAACTCAAGTTGATATAGGGATGATGAAGAAGGAAATCAATGCGCATGAGGGGCAAGATAGAGCTAGTTGGAAAACACCTCAAAAGGTTGGATTAAAATTAATATTGATGGAGTTACAAAATGCAATCTAGGTAGAGATGGAATTGGAGTGGTCTGTAGGAATCATGTTGGGACAATGCTCTATTGGGAAATACAAGGTCTAGGTAAGGCCTTGAATAATGAAGTAGATGCCTTAGCTATCAAATTCACTTCTATTTGAGAGATAAGACAAGGTTATATGATGATAATCATAAAATCAGGTTCTAAAATCTTGGAAGGAGCTTTGGATTGCATTGGAAACATGGATATTGAGGATTATTGTCACCCAAATTAAGGAGTTGTAGAGGGAATTGGATTATGATCCCAATTTATGTGGGTAGAGCTCAAAATATAGTGGTAAAATTCTTAGCTAATACTGGTACCAAGAAGGAGGTAGGGGTTCAATGGCATACTGACATGACTATTGAGGATGAGCGGATTAGGAAGGTTGGTGAACAAATCCAACATTTGGCTAATTTGGATAGTTTTTTTAGACATATGGTTTAGGATATTTGGCTCCAATGCAAATCTTCTTTTAGTGTTCTAGCCAAAATTGGTTGGTTCTTAGGATCTTTGGATTTAGATTTATGGAAGTTTGTTGAAAAGTTAAAAGGAGGAAATAGGTGCTTTTGTTGGCTAAGGCTAGAGGAGTCTCATCCCAAATTGTAAATAATCTTTGTTCTAATATTTTTTTCAAAAAAGAAATGAGGTTTAAATTTCTTAATTTTTGATAAGTCCTAGGTTTAAATCTTGTCAAGAGATACATACATGGTTGCCAAAGTGCTATAATACCACTATGTGGTCATAATGTAAAATGGGTGGGGTCATTTCAAATAAATAAATAAATAAATATATATATATATATATATATTTATTTATATATTTATTTATATACTTTTTTTTGTATTATAAGTATTATGACAATAACTATTTTTTATAAACATTTTAAATTTAAAATCGTTTTGTTAACATGTATTTGTTTTAAACATATTTGTCTGTAATTTAATATAAAATTAGATTCAATCAAATGACATTACCTTAACTGATTAAATTCCTCAACATTCAAGAAGGAGACCCATATTCGAATCTTGCCAAGTTATACATGGATAATATCTAAGCTTTGTTGTAATACCACTATGTTTTGATGATGTAATACAGTGGAGTCTGTTTCAATCCCATATAACTAATTGAAAAATATATAAAATTATATTCAAATTTTAGAAGGTAACTGGCCTAGTGAGATTTTATCTTTTAAAGAAAATGATATCAATGAACTAATTATAGAAAATATCACTTTAAGAAGATGAAAAATATATTTGATAGAAAAGGAAATAAGGATTATTTTTCGATAAAAGGGCAAGTTGGATACGGTTTAATTGAACCAATAAAAATTGTAATGTTTTGGTATTTTGATAGAAGTGGCCTCAATAAAAGACACATATAGCTTATTCAAAAAAATATCTTTACATTTATTGAGTTATATATGTTTCTAAATTTTTTAGTTACATGCTAATATGTATGTGAAATAATATTTTATTATGGAATGGTCAAGGTAGAAACTTTTGTAGAGTTATTGGAATCTAAGGAGAAGAACATTGTTTTAAAATGAGTAAATCATCAAAATCTAAATTCAATATGAAAGAGTCATGGTAGATATTCAACTTCTTCTATAGAAAACACTTAAACTTCAATTTTTAAGGTAATATACAAAATCTCTGATGTTAAATTCAAAAGTTTTGAAGAAACCTTAGATTTCTTGAAGGATGTTATGCTTATAACATCATCTAAGTTAGCATGCGAGGTCACATGGTGATCAAGTTTCAAGCAAATTTGAAATAGAACCTTTAAAGCTTCTAGGTAAAGCTTCATTCAAGGAGGTGATCCTAAAATCATTATGTGATGGTTCTAACAAAAGTATTAATCAACACATTAAATGTTCCTTGGATGGATCAAAAAAATCTTCTAAACTAGACAAGGCCTCTCTTCCATCTCATAGGCAAGGGTTTATTATTGAAAAATATTTTTTCTTCTTTTTGTTTATCTAGAATATGAGGAGATTCATTTTCTCTCTTCTAAGATCCTTGAGAAAGGATTTATCTATAGGTCCAATGGTTTTTGGTCCATTATTTTGACTTTGAGTTAATGGCTAGGTGAAAATTGGTCACTTCTTATTTTATATGAGATTGAAATTTATCCTTGTGCATAATAGATTTTCACCATGCTAATAAAGGATCATGATGTTATTTATGATGGTGGTTCTTGGTTTTATAATGGAGCTAGGATTTATATGAAACCCTAGTTTTTAGAACTTTGATCCCTTAATGGACACTCTTTCTTTAGTTCCAATATGGGTTAGTGTAGTAGTGTACCTCAACCTTCAAATTAGAGCCAAGAATTAGTTAAATGATGAGAAAAGAGAGGGATTTTGTAGAGCCATAAGTAGCTATGTGAACTTCAAAATTTGAAACAAATTCTAGAAAAATGGCCAAGTATGACAATTGACAATTTGTCAAAAAACTCCCAATTCATTGACAAGATCTTGATTCGTCAGATTCCCTTCCAAAATCATCATGACTTAATACAAATTTTACAATTCATAAATAAATCTCCCCATTCATTAGTGTAGATACCCAATTTTGTGTGCAAAACTAATATTCAAGTTTGCCAACCTTTTCATCAATCATCCTTTTAATAAAACAAAACGAATCAACCTTTCTTGTGCCCAAATTTGGAGAATTTATTATTTCAAAAGTAATAGCATCATGGTGCTATCGCATCCTTGTGACACTTATGCAAAACCTATCAATTTTAACCATTCTCACTCATTTTTGACCTCCAATGGTCATGAGACAAAAGTGCCACCATAAAAGCATCATCGACACTATTGCCTCTTGAAATTTGTATTGTCATGAGCCAAAAAAAAATTACCTCTTTCAAGTTGTTACCATCAATGAATCAAATCCTCAAAATATGATCTAAAACTCCTACAAGAAATTCTAATCTCAAGAATTGTTATTCTCATGTTCTTCTATTAATCCCTTTTCAAATTCTTACCATCTCCAATCTTGTCATCTTCAATGCAACTCTTCCCCAAAGGAGCCATGGATTCCTATAAAGCCATCATATGGGATATTTCAATCCACAATATTTTGAAAGCAACAAATTCTATAAAAATCTCTCTAGAGTCATAGGAATCAAGCAATGTGCATGCCAATATTATGCCAAAATCTTATCACAATATTGTGAATATCATCATTACAAGCACTTAAGCTCTTGTTCTTGCAAGCATCCAAGTAAGTCTACAAGATATCAAGAAATCATCAAGTATAAAGCATCAAGCATCCAAGCCCATAATCTCAAGCATTCAAGTACCATAAACAAGTAAAATAGAAAGCTTTCAAAAAGCTTCCAAATAAGGTAAAACAACCTTGTGTTGGATTGTGCTATTATCCCTTATTTATTGTTGTCTCTTACTTGTGCTTGCAATTTTAAGCCTTGTTTTATTGCATTGAGGACTAATCTTGCATTTGTATATAGTTATTTTTTAATTTTTAATTTAATTTTATCATTTAATATTTATCTTAAGCAAGTAAATATTTGTTTTCTTGTCATTTAATAGGGCCTCTATGCTCATCAAGGGGTATTAGCTCAATTGGTTAAATTCCTCACCATTAAATGAGGAGACCAAAGTTGGGATATTTTCCAGCGATATATGGATAATATCCAAGCTTTGTTGTAATACAACTATGTGGTGGTGATGTAATTTAGGTGGGACCCATTTCAATCTTGCATAACCAATTGAAAAAAGAAGGCCTCTATGCTCCTAATTCAAGGGCCTTCACCACAATCATAATAATATTAGCTCATCTTTTATGTAATCTTTTTATTCTACTCTTAGAAGTAAAAGAGTCACCAAATTATAGGTTGGTGGCATAATTGCTCTCTAGTTTACACAAAGCAAAAGCATTGATGATGCTATAATGATATAATGGCACTTTCATAACCTTGTATATATTTTTTGCATTCTATTATTTTTATAACCATTGTCTAACTAAATAAGGGCTTGATTGTTGCTCAAGGAAGTATAACCTCCTCTACCAACTTAGACAGACCTTTTTATCATTGACTATATATTTTTTTGTTTGTTTTGTAGGTCAAGTAATAGATCCATTAATAGGCGATAGTGCCAATGGTGCTTATATGGGATAACAATGCTTCTACCTCTACAAAAAAATAGGTTCTTCTACCCCATAAATCTACCATTTAAGCATTTAGGAGTAAATTTCTATTTGCTATCTATGTAAACTAGGTTATGTTTTATATTTATTATCAAAATAGATAATAAAAAATGGAACTAGTTAGTCTTAATCATATAGGGGATCAACTTAATATTCAAGCTTTAACATTTAATAAAAATCACATATAACGACATATTAGGATTTTTTTGTTGTATCTTCTTGCCCTTGCCTCTTAAATTAAAAATTATTATTTCCTTTCTCATCAAAAGCAAAAGTTATTTTAGCTTTAGACCTTGTTTTTACATTTATATGTGCATTATGACTAGATTAGGTTTAAGCTTAGACAAAAAGTATCTTAGAAGAAACATAGGTGTTCTTCATTTAATTCAACAAAACTAGACTTTAAGCTCACAAAATTCCTCTATTATGTCTCAAAGTGAGAAGAGGAGAGTAGAAAAGTGTCATGAGGAGGCCCTTTGTGACACCTTTCATCTTTTTCCCTTTTCACATTTTGGTGAAATTGATGTGAACACCATCTCAGGTCCAAATATTCTTCTTTGTCCAAGCTAAGCCTTAATCAAGCTAAAAATGATCAAACTTTAATCAAGACCATGCAATTTTATTTGTTTACATTAGATCACATTAAATCTAGATAACAAGAAAACAGGTGTTGTAGGTGAGTTGGAGAGGAGACGACAATCCTCCAAGGGAGGTCCCAAGTTTGAATCTCCATCCTACCAAAAATTTGAATTGGGTATCCAAAATCCAATTGATAATGTTGGTGCAGGCAGGGCCGGGTGCGACTCTCGGGTGACTTTGACGATGTAGAACCCCATGTTCGTGGTCTCTTAGACCAAGGCATCCCCGTAAGGTATTTTTCACTTAAAAATAATAATAATAATCTAGATAACAAGAACATAACCAATTACTAGTCTTGCTAAGGTTTTTCATGATACTTTTTGCTATCATATGAGTTACTAGGCTATATTGGGTATATAGCGAGACTGAGTCACAAACCACCCATATAGGGTCTCATGCATACTTATGATTAGTAAGGAGTATATTGTAATGGGTTAGTGGGGGTCATAAGATCTATTACCACTCATATACCATCTTGGCCATGCAACCAAGTGGTCATTTCTATGCATCATTACAATCCCATGTATTAACTTTCTCTTATGTACTAATGGGTATATAGAGAGGAGTTAGATATATAGGAAGTAACTTGAGGTATATACATTAGATTTGGTATATTAAGGGGAGGGGATATAAGGTTGCTAAAACATCTTCTTTTTTTTCTTTTATAAACTCTATAAACTTCAAAATTTAATTACCTTAACCCTTCTTTCATTCTAACCCATGGACAAGAGATGCTACCTAACCTATGGTGTTATTCATCAATTGGTCATCAACCCTAAACCTCTATTGGAAGGTCCTAAGTACCAAATTGCATTTGAGAACCCTAAATTTAAGGAAGAAGAGGAGGTTGCTACACCTTCAGGGGATCTAACACCTATCCATGATGATCAAAGGAGAGTGGTCTTTGCATTTACTGATCACATGGATTTATTTTTGTAGAAGCATAGTGATGTTATGGAATCCTTAAGAAATCTCATGACAACCTAGGTTTCTTTCGAAGGAACAATCACTCTTATATCATCCCCAACAACCTAGATCCAATCCTTTATCTTTAAATCAAATGGATCCATCCTTTGGATCTTTGAATGTAAACCTTAATGTATCAACTTGTAACTTTATTTATTCTAATCCCCCTATCATCACCACTTTTTTGAATGTTGGGATGAAAAACCTACCATATTCCTTGACATATCATTCATCTTTTTCTTATCTTGCAGAATTATTATAGCACATTATGAGTTTCCTAATGTCTCACCAAGTTGGCACAATTTACATTACTAACTTGGATATACCCTCAAGTGTTCTGATTTCTAATCCTCATAACCTTTATTCTAATATCATAAGTGCGAGCATGGATTTCCATCAAAACCATAATCCTACACTCTCTCATCCTCTACCTTCTAACCCTTTCACTCAAATTAACTTGAGAACAAATAATATATTATCAAAGATATCTCAATATTATATCCCCAAGTGTATCAATCATTATATTAGTTATCAATTTTCACCTATCTCTTAACATGTTCCTTTTGTGCAATGAAATTAAGTTTTTTCTAAACTTTAAGCTTTGACCTCTCAACTAGAGTTTCTAAAAAAACATATGGTCACCACCCAAAGGTCTTTCTCTAGTTAGAAATACTCTTATGATGACTTGTATAACCAACATCTAGATTATTTTATAGCTAGTCTCCATTTTCCTCCCAAATTTAAAGCTCTCAAGTTTCAAATGTATAAAGGGAAAGAAGATCCTATCAACCCCCTTAGGCTATTTAGAACCACTTGTGGTAATATTTCTTATAATAAAATATTTCTATTCAAAATATCTACCAAGATCCTTAGTAGCCTCATATTAGAATGGTACTACAAAATCCCAAGGCATTCCCTTAAGAGCTTTAGGTATCTTGTTGATATGTTTGTCAAATAATCATTTGTGCACATTGAGAAGGTTACAATTCGTGACGTATGTCAACTCAAACAACGTAAATAAAGGAAATTTGCTAACTTCTTTGCAATATAGCAATCCTTGGAGAGACTCCAATATGTCCCCACACCAAGAGACCTTTTAGACATATTTATAGGAAATCTAAATGAGCAATTGACCTTCTATTTGGAGATGGTCAATGTATCTTATTTTAAAGATGTCATTAACATGGCCAAGAAATCAGAGACCACCCTCCTCAAAATGGGGCAATTAAAATGCAAATCCCATAAGGAGGGAGATAATTCTTCCTCCCACCTAAAGGGGTAGTAAAATAATAAACACATTTATGCAATGGGGTTACGGGCTAGAACCAAACCAACAATGTAAGTGCTATGAAAAACCATAAAATATTGTCTTAGGGAAGCCACAACAACCAAGACCTAGGGTAAAGTATCCCAAACTGGACAAAAATTCTTCAACCATCCTAGATAAACTCTTAAAAGCTAAAATGGTGGAGCTTCCACTTGCCAAGCCTTTAAATCCTAGTGGAGGAAAAAAATTTGGGTTTTGCCCTAATGAGAAATATACCTTCCACTACATTACATATCATGTAGTTGATAAATAAATGAGCCTTAGTAACCTAATCCAATACCTAATCGATAAATATCAAGTTGTTCTTAGTGATTATGACTCTCAAAATTATTCTAATCAAGACCTTAAAATTTTCTAAAATTGATTGTGTAATCATAATCAAAATCGAAACATAATGAATAATATTCCCTACAAGAACATCCCACTTGCAAATTAAAGAATGGTTGGGATGATCCATTCTTCTAATCCCATTTGTATTATAAATAACAACACAAGAATCCTTTTTTGATGATCTAGACCTTCTTTAGTCCTTTGTAAAAAAGAACTCCCTATGAAGGACCTCCATTAATCATTCAATCATGAGACAAAACTAAGGTCACTTTTGATTTGCTCTAGTAACTCAGTAGCACTACAACTAAAATGTTATTTGATTCTCAATACCTCTCTAACCCAGAGGTACATCTTACTCAAATTTTTGAGTGAACAAGTTGTTCCTCAAGACCTCAACTCAAATTACCTCATTTATATGGTGGGATCCATTAAAGTTAACGATGCAACTATACCATTCCATGAGGATGATATTCCCCAATCCTCTATAGTTGAATATATCCTATTGTACATCATAGGCCCCCAATCCTCTATGGTTGGATATATCCCATTGTACGTAATAGGTGATAGAGCCAACAATGCTTCTATGGGTTAGCAATGCTTCTACCTCTACAACAAAAATAGGTTCTTCTACCCCATAACTCTATCATTTAAGCATTTAGGAGTAAACTTCTATTTAATATCTATGTAAACAAGGTTATTTTTTTCTATTTATTAGCAAAATATACAATAAAAATTGGAAATAGTTAGTCTTAATCATATAGGGGATCAACTTAATCTTCAAGTTTTAACATTTAATAAAAATCACTTATAACGACATCTTAGGCTTTGTTTGTTGTATATTATTTCCCTTACCTCTTAAAAGAAAAAATATTATTTCCTTTCTCATAAAAAGCAAAAGTATTCTTAGCTTTAGGTCTTGTTTTTACATTTGTATGTGCATTAGGGCTATATTAGGTTTAAGCTTAGACTAAAAAATATCTAAGAAGAAATGTAAGGTTCTTCATCTAATCCAACAAAACTAGACTTTAAGCTCACAAACTTCCTCTAATATCAAAGTGATAAGAAGAGAGAGTAGAAAAATATTATGAGGAGGCCATTTGTGACACCTTTCATATTTTTCCCTTCTCACATTTTGGTGAGCTCAATTTGAACACCATCTTAGGTCTCAAGATTCTTCTTTTTCCAAGCTAGACCTTAATCAAGCTAAAAATGATCAAAATTTAATAAATACCATGCAATTCTATTTGTTTAGATTAGATCACATTAAATATAGATAACAAGAACATAACCAATTGCTAGTCTTGCTAAGGTTCTTCATGATACTTTGTGTAACTATCATATGAGTTACTAGGCTATAATGGGTATATAACAAGATCGAGTCACCAGTCACCCATATAGGGTCTCATGCATACTTATGCTTAGTAAGGAGTATATTATAGTGAGCTAGTGGTAGTCACAAGGAGATATCTATTACCACTCATATACCATCTTGGTCATGCAACCAAGTGGTCACTTCTATGCATCATTGCAATCCCATGGATTAACTTTCTCTTATGTACTAATGGGTATATAGAGAGGAGTTAGGTATATAGGGAGGAACTTGAGGTATATACATTGGATCTGGTATATTAAGGGGAGGGGATATAAGGTTTCTAAAACATCTTTTATTTCTTCTTTAATCAACTCTATAAACTTCAAAACTTAATTAATTGAACCCTTCTTTCCTTTCAACCCATGGAAAAAATATTCTACCTAACCTATGATGTTCCTCATCAATTGGTCATCAATCCTAACCCTCTGATGGAAGGTCCTAAGTACCAACTTGCCTTTGAGAACCCTAAATGTAAGGAATAAGAGAAGGTTGCTATACCTTAAGGGGATCTAACACCTATCGATGATGATCAAGGGAGAGTGGTATTTACATTTACTGATCACATGGATTTATTTTTGTAGAAGCATAGGGGTGTTATGGAATCCTTAAAAAATATCATGACAACCTAGGTGTCTTTGGGGGGAAAATCACTCTTAGATCATCCCAAAAAACCTAGATCCAATCCTTTATCTTTAAATCAAATAGATCCATATTTTGGATCTTTGAATGTAAACCTTAATGCATTAACTTCTAATTTCGTTGATTCAAATCCCTCTATAATCACCACTTTTTTTAATTTTGGGATGCAAATCCTCCCATCTTCCTTGACATATCATTCATATTTTTCTTCTCTTTTAGAATTATTATAGGACAATGTTAGTTTCCTAATGTCTCACCAAGTAGGCACAAGTTAAATTACTAACCTAGATATACCCTCAAGTGTCCTGATTTCTAATCCTCATAACCTTCATTCTAATATCATAAGTGCAAGCATGGTTTTCCCTCAAAATCCTAATCCTACTCTCTCTCATACTCTATATTCTAACCCTTTCACTTAAATTACCTTGGGAATAACTAATATATTGCCAATTCCATATCAATACTAGATCCCCAATTGTATCAATCATATCCTTATATTAGTTATCAATTTTCACCTATCTCTTAGCTTGTTTTTTTTATGCAATGAAATTCAATTTCTTCTAAAATTTAAGCTTTGACCTCTCAACTAGAGTTTCTAAAACAACAAATGGTCACAATCCAAAGGTCTTTCTCTAGTCATAAGTACTCTTATGATAACTTGTGTAACCAAACTCTAGATTCTTTTATAACTAGTCTCAATTTTCCTCCCAACTTTAAAGCTCCTAAGTTTCAAGTGTATAAAAGGAAGGGAGATCCTACCTAAAGAACACAAGCTTATATTGAGAGGGGGTGTGAACAGTATAAGATAAAGTTTTTACTTTTCTTTCCAAAACAATATTATCCACTATTATCAATTGCAATAATGAAACAATGTACAAATCACCACACACATAAGAGACACAAATTTAACATGGTTCACCCAATGTGGGCTACATCCACGAAGAAATATTTCTTATAAATTTTCTCAACAAATTTCCAGGAGACACCAATATCCTATTACAATGTTCGTGGGCACCCACCCACAGGAGACACCAATCCCCTCTGCTCTGGTTCATGGACCTCAATCCATAGGAGACACCAATCCCTCTACTCTAGTTTATGGATCTCAATCCACAAGAGAAACCAATTTCCTCTACCTTATTACTGCATAGATATGCTCTTAAACCTGCTTACAATACTGCTCACAACTCTGCTCAACTTAGCTCTAAAAATTGCTCACAATTTTGCTCAACACAGCTTCAAAACCTACTCACAACTCTGCTCAAAACAACTTCATAACCTGCTCATAAATCCTGCTCACAAATCTGCTCAAATTAGCTCACAAAACTTGCTCAAATCTATCTTCAACTTTACTCAAAATATACCCTTAATATTGTTCAAAAATTCTCTCAAATCTGCTTTAAAAATATTCCTTCTTCTTGAGTTGGTTTTCTTCAAACCAAAAGTATTTTACCTAGTATTTATTTGTCCTTATAAACAAATAGAGAATGATATATTGGTGTTGGAAGCTTCAAATAATCACAATACTTTTCACATTCATTAAGTCTATTGCTTCCACTTATTCCACACTAATCACATTAAGATGTGATCTAGAATTAAATAACTTACTTGCATGTTGACTTGGAGACTCTAGTCCTTTGTATTTCTCAACTTTCAATTTACCATTCAATAGGGAAAAGAATATGCAACACAAAGTCTTCAAAGAATATGTAGACAAGTCCTCCTTTACTCGAAAATAAATCATTTTTCCCTTATATTTTAACTTTACTAATTTTCAATCATCATCACAAATGCACATAGCCTTCAGATTACTTTCTCTATGATCTTAACTTATTGGAAGTCATACCCATACCTTAACTCAATCACCAACAACTTGCTTTCTTTCTCCCTGATAATCTATTTTTTTCAGACTTAAGGTGATTGCTTTGTCTATATCATGGGATCGTTCACCTATCCTCTTTGCTTCACAAACTTATCTTCAATTTTGAACCATCGATGATGTCTTTATCCTTATTGAACTCACATTCACAAATATACCTGGGTGCACCTCAAACCTGCACTATATCCATATGCTTCTGTCGTAGAGAAACCAACATCGATATTTTAGAATGATATGGTCAGTCACTCAAAACCATCAATACTTTGAAGCTTTCGTCTTCCTTTCGCTCTCCAATTTGTGCTTGCCTCTCACTTCTTTCCAATAATAGATCATTATTTAGTAATAATAACAAAGCTTTTTAACTCATTTTCAAACCTTTCACCTTCACTATTTACGTGAAGGTATTTGCCCACACTTACAATGATTTTCCCAGAGTTCCAAGTGTTTAGTGATCCAATGATTTAAATTGTCTTTGATTACAAATTAATCTCTTGCACTCTTGTTTGTTCTTTCTCTCAACTCCATGCGTGCAAAAAAACTTTGCTTTGAAATGCGTCCTCGATGCTAATGATAATTCATCTCTAAATGAAAAGCCTTTAATATTTCTTTGTTACATTTTTAGGGTAGTTTCTAGGCTACACTTCAACGTTTGCAATCACCTCACACAAAAATTTCTTCTTGATATTTTCAACCAGAATAATGCATCTCCAAATGATGTTTGGTGCACTTCTTATTTTGTAGATAAAAACCAACAACTACTTATGTCTTCTATGCTCTCCTTTTACCAAAAATAAAATAAAAAATATGAGCAATTTGTGTTACCTTTATTTGCTGCCATCCACACTGTAATTGTTGTCTCTCACACTTCCATAACTGTTCTTTCACACTTCCATCGATGTTCTCCACATTGTACTTGTTATCTCTCACACTGCAATCATCGTCTCTCACACTGCAATCGTTGTCTCTTCTCTGGTTTTACTCACTCTTCAAGCGTAGACGAAGGCACACTCTATGAACAAACAAACTTACTCTTTCTTCAAAGGCAACACCAAGGCGCTCTCAAAAATCACACTCAGCCATAATGTTAGAACCATATATATATCAAAAATAATTTTTTAATCTCCAACATTAGGGTCAGCCCTCAAATTCAACTTTCCACTTCATATAAAATATTTAAATCATTGATTTAAATATTTAAACTTTTATATCTTAACCTTTACTTTAATATTTAATTTAAATATTAAAGTATATCCCACTCTTAATATTTAAATATTAAATTTCACACTTTGTCTTGCATACCTTTTGAAGATATATTTGTCTTGCATAGTTTGCTCCAACACATCATGATTTTCTTTTGACATCAATGACAACTGCTATTAACCAAAACAACCTTTGACATCAATGACAACTCAATATTTCCAACAATCTCCCCCTTTGTCATTGATGGCAACCCTACAAAAAAATATCTTCTTCTCAAGCTGCTTCCCTTGACAAGTTGCTCCCCCTCACTTAAATTCTCCCCCTTTGACATCAATGGCAAAGGGCTCCTTGGGGCTAAAAATAAGACACTTAGCACAACCCCCTCACCACCTCCTTTTCTTGAGGTGATCAATTTTGAGATGGGAGTGAAATTACTCCCAACTTTCCTCTGAGATACTCAAAAGTTTCCTTTGGAAGTGGCTTGGTAAAGATGTCAGCAATCTGTTCCTTTGTAGCAATGTATTCCAATTTGACTTGTTGATCAGTCACTTGCTCTCTCAAAAAATGATATTTGATTGGAATGTGCTTGGTCCTTGAATGCATCACTAGATTCTTTGAAATATTAATGGCACTTGTATTATCACAAAGTATGGAGATAGGATGATCATGTTCTATTTTGAAATCACTTAAAGTTTACTTCATCCATAAAACCTGTGTACAACAAGCAACTACTGCAATGTACTCTACCTCTGTAGTGGATAAGGATATTGATGCTTATTTCTTGCTTAGCCAAGAGACTAAACAATCTCCAAGAAAGAATGCTCCTCCACTTGTGCTTTTTCTATCATCAACACTGCCTACCCAATCCGCATCTGTATATGTAGTGAGTGTGAAATTATTACATTTGGGGTACCACAGTCCAAAACTCATAGTTCCTTTCAAATACTTAAAGATTCTCTTTACTGCTTGTACATGTGTTTCTTTTGGTGTAGCTTGAAATCTTACCACCAATCCGACTGCTTGCATTATATCTGGTCTAGTAGCTGTGACATATAGTAAACTTCCAATCATGGATCTATACAATGTCTGATTTGCTTTAGGAGACTCATCATATTTACTTAACTTACATCCTGTAACCATGGGGGTACTCACAGGATTGCAATCCTCCATCCTAAACTTTTTCAACATTTCTTTCACATACTTGGTCTGAGAGAGAAATATACCTTTATCTGATTGTGAAATTTGCAAACCAAGAAAGAAAGATAACTCACCAAGCATAGACATCTCAAATTCATTTTGCATACACTTTGCAAATTTTTGACACATCTTATCATTACTACCTCCAAAAATGATATCATCCACATAGACCACTACAATCAACAAGTTATTTCCTTCATTTTTGATGTATAGATTGCTATCAACTATACCTTTTCTGAAACCCTATTCTTGGAGATACTTATCCAACCTTGAGTACCAAGCCCTAGGGGCTTGCTTTAGTCCATAGAGAGCCTTCTTTAATTTGCATACATAGTCCAGCTTATCTGTCAGGCTGAAACCATCTGGTTGCTCTATGTAGACCTCTTCCTCTAAGTAACCATTGAGAAATGCTGATTTTACATCCATTTGATACACCTTGAAGTTTTTGAAGCTTGAGAAAGCCAAGAACATTCTTATGGCTTCAAGACGTGCAACGGGAGCAAATGTCTCTTCAAATTCAATCCCCTCAACTTGTGCGTAGCCTTTGCACACAAGTCTTGCTTTGTTTTTGACAACCTGACCATCTTCATTCAACTTATTTTTGTAGACCCATTTGGTGCCAATTACATTCTTGTCTTTAGGATGTGGGACAAGTTCCCAAGTCTCACTCTTTTCTATTTGGTCTAACTCTTCTTCCATTGCCTTAATCCAATATTTATCTTCACTTGCTTCATTGAAATCCTTGGGCTCAACTTTAGATAGCAAAGAAAAATTTGCATGTTCACCTATTCCTATTATCTTCCTCCTTGTTTGTCTCTCATCTGGATTCCCAATAATCAGTTCTCTTGGATGATTATTTTGCACATACCTGGATGGTGTCTTAGGTGGTGCCCTTTGTGTCTCATCTTCTTTAGTTTCTTCACCTTCTTCTTCTTTGCAACTTTCTCCTTCTTGATACACAATCTCTTGAGCTGGTTCTCTTAGATCTATTTCTTCATCAACTCTTACATTTGCACTTTCCACAATTGTATGTGATATTTTATTGTAGCATCTATAGGCTTTGCTCTTAGTGGAATAACCAAGGAAGATACCCTCATCACACCTGGAATCAAACTTACCCAAATTTTTCTCTTCTCATCTAATGTAGCATTTGCTTCCAAAATTTTTGAAGTACTTCATAGTAGTTGGTCTTCCCTTCCAAAGCTCATATGGGGTTTTGTGGTGATTTACTCTTACTTGAGCTCTATTGATAATATAAATAGTTGTATGAATTACCTCTTTCCAAAAAGCATCAAAAATCTTAGATTCATTTAACATAGCCCTGGCCATACCCTGAACAATTCTATTTTTCCTTTCAACTACTCCATTTTGTTGTGGAGTTCTTGTTACTGAGTATTATCTCTTGATTCCATATTGTTCACAGAATTCTATAAATTCACCTGAAGTGAATTCTCCTCCTCTATATGATCTTAGACACTTGATATTTTTGCCTGTTTCATTTTCTACTAGTGCCTTGAATACCTTGAACTTTTCAAATGCTTCTGATTTTTCCTTTAAGAATGTTACCCAAGTCATTCTAGAGAAATCATCAATAAATAACATGAAGTAATTCTCACCTTGTAAACTCTTTGTCCTTGTAGGACCACATAGATCAGTGTGAACTAGTTCCAAAGGCTTGGATGAAGAAAACTCCTTTGATTTGAAACTTGATCTTGTTTGCTTACCATGCTGACATTGTGCACAAATCATACTTGGGGGTTTTATTATCCTGGGAAAATATCTGACTGCCTGTTTGTTGCTTATTTTCACTATGTTGTCAAAGTTCAAGTGACCCATCCTTCTATGCCATAACCAGATCTCATCCTCTTGTGATAAAAAATATTTTTCTCCCTTGATTTCGCTCAACATGTAGAGATTGTTTGTAGTTCTACTGGCATCTGCAATAAGCTTTCCTATCTTGGATTTCCTGATCTCACATCCATTTGGGTGAAATGTGAGAGTGTGCCCTTGATCACATAATTGACTTACACTTAGTAGGTTGTGCTTCAATCCTTCAACATATAACACATTTTCTGTCCTTGATCTTCCATTATCCAAACTCAAAGTCCCTTTTCCAACAATTTTAGTAGAAGCATTATCACCAAATTTTACTGTTCCTCCATTTATTTTCTTGAGAGAAAGAAATTTACTTTTATCACCTATCATATGACTTGAACAACCACTATCAATATACCACTGATTTCCTTCATTTTGCACATGAAGAGTTGTTTGTACCAACATGGACTTTTCCTTTTCTTGTTCCTTTTTCTTTTTCCAAACTTTTGAGGACATCTCCTTTTGAATTGTTTGACCTTCCTCTTTCTTGCTTGATTTAGGAAGTTCAGGAAATATTATTTTACACCATCTAGCTTTGTGCCCAAAATTATTACATTTGTAACACATGATATTGTTATTCATGAGAGGTGCAAAATAATTGTAATTTCTATTGATGATGCCAACATTATTTTTCACATAGACCATGCAATGTACAACTTTATGACCATATTTGTTACATGAAAAACAATAACCATGGAAGAAATATTTAAACCTGTTTGATTGCCTTGGATGATATGGTCGCATGGTTCTTTCATTTTTGTTCCTGTGATTGACTTTTGTCCATGATGATTCTCTATTTTCTTCCTCCTTGATGCTTTTACCCTTCAATACATCAACATAGGTCATGGGCTCTTCTTTACTTACTTTCTTTGATGTCTTTGTTCCTTTTGAGCTTGAATCCTCTTTCTATTTCTCTAACCTTATATTTTGTTGTAACTTATCCTTAGAATTTTCTACTTCCTTTCTTAGAGAGACAACTTCATGTTCCAATTTTTCACATTCTAATTCTTTTACCTTTAATTTCTCAACCATAACTTCTTCAATTCTCTTTGCCTCTTCAACCTTCACTTTTAAGTCTATGAGATCTTGTAGAAGCTTTGTCTTTGTTTCCTCATCCTCTTGAACTTGAGCCTTCAATCCTGAATTCTTCTTTCTAACCCTTTTCAATTCTCCAAGAGTAGCAATAAGTTCCTCCTCTATGTTAACCATGGTTTCTTCTTCATTTTTTGGATCTCTCTTGTTGATTTCAACCATAGGAGCATCTTCTATCACTTTAGTGGCCATGTGTGTTCTTGTAAGATCTTCCTTCAAGTTGTTAGGCTTTCACGAAGGAACCCGCTCTGATACCAATTGAAGAACACAAGCTTATACTGAGAGGGGGTGAACAGTATAAGATAAAACTTTTACTTTTCTTTCCAAAGCAATATCATCCAATATTATCAATTGCAATAATGAAACAATGCACAAATCACCACACACATAAGAGACACAAATTTAACGTGGTTCACCCAATGTGGGCTACATCCACGGAGAAATATTTCTTATAAATTTTCTCAACAAATTTCTTGGGAACCAATTCCCTATTACAATGTTTGTGGACCCCAATCCACAGGAGACACCAATCCCCTCTACTCTAGTTCGTGGACCTCTATCCATAGGAGACACCAATCCCATCTACTCTAGTTCGTGGACCTCTATCCATAGGAGACACCAATCCCCTCTGCCCTAATACTACACAAACCTGCTCACAATACTACTCATAACTTCGCTCAACTCAGCTCCAAAACTTGCTCACAATTCTACTCAACTCAGCTTCAAAATATACTCAACTCTAATCAAAACAACTTCATAACCTGCTCATAAATATTTCTCACAACTCTACTCAAATTAGCTCACAAAACCTACTCAAATCTATCTTCAACTTTACTCAAAATCTGGTCTTAATATTATTCAAAACTTCTCTCAAATCTGCTTCAAAAATATTCCCTCTTCTTGAGTTTACTTTCTTCAAACCAAAAGTATTTTACCCAGTATTTATTTATCCTTATAAACATATAGAGAATGATATGTTGGTGTTGGAAGATTCAAATAATCACAATACTTTTCACATTCATTAAGTTTGTTGCTTCCACTTATTCCATACTAATCACATTCAAATCTAGCATTAAATAACTTACTTGCATGTTGACTTGGAGACTCTAGTCCTTTGTATTTCTCAACTTCCAATTTAACATTCAATAGAGAAAAGAATATGCAACACAAAGTCTTCAAAGAATATGTAGACAAGTCCTCCTTTACTCAGAAAAAAATCATTTTTCCCTTATCTTTCAACTTTACTAATTTTCAATCATCATCACAAATGCACATAGCCTTCAAATTACTTTCTCTATGATCTTAACTTATTGGAATTCATAACCATACCTTAAATCAATCACCAAAAACTTGCTTTCTTTCTTCCTGATAATATGTTTTTTTCTAGACTTAAGGTGATTGCTTTGTCTATATCATGGGATCATTCGCCCGTCCTCTTTGCTTCACGAAATTATCTTCAATTTTTAACCAGTGGTGATGTCTTTGTCCTTCTTGAACTCACTTTTGTAAATTTTCTTGGGCACACCTCATACCTGCACTATCTTCGTATGCTTCTACCATAGAGAAACCAATGTCACTGTTTTGGAATGATATGGTCATTCACTCAAAACCATCAACACATTGAAGCTTTTGTCTTCCTTTTGCTCTCCAACCTGCACTTGCCTTTCACTTCTTTCCAATCGTAGATAATTAGTCAATAATAATAACAAAGCTTTTTAATTCATTTTCAAACCTTTCACCTTCACTATTTATGCCAAGGTATATACCCACACTATCAATGATTTTCCTAGAGTTCCAAGTGTTCAGTGATCCAACAATTTAAGTTGTCTCTGATGACAAATTAATATTATGCACTCTTGTTTGTTCTTACACTCAACTTCGTGCATGTAAAAAAAAATTACTTTGAAATATGTCCTCAATGCTAATGATAATTTATCTCTAAATTACAAGCATTCAATATTTCTCTGTTACATTTTTATGGTAGTTTTTAGGTTGCGGTTCAACGCTTGCAATCACCTCACACAAAAACATCTTCTTGATCTTTTCAATTGGAACAATGCATCTCTAAAGGATGTTTGGTGCACTTCTTATTTTGCATATAAAAACCAACAACTGCTTGTCTTCTATGCTCTCCTTTTACCAAACAACAAATAAAAATTATAAGCAATTTGTGTTACCTCCTTTTGCTACCATCCACATTGCAATTGTTGTCTCTCATACTTCCATCATTGTTATTTCACACTGCAATCATTGTTCTCCACACTGCACTTGCTGCCTCTCACACTACAATCGATGTCTCTTACACTGCAATCATTGTCTCTTCTCTAGTTTTACTCACTCTCCAAGCATAGACAAAGGCACACTTACAAACGAACGAACTTACTCTTTCTCCAAAGGCAACACCAAGGCGCTCTCAAAAATCCAACTCAACCATAATGCTAGAACCATATATATCAAAAATAAATTTTTAATCTCCAACATTAGGGTCGACCCTCAAATTAAACTTTCCATTTCATATAAAATATTTAAATCGTTGATTTAAATATTTAAACTTTTATATCTTAACCTTTATTTCAATATTTAATTTAAATATCAAAATATATCCCACTCTTAATATTTAAATATTAATTTTAAATATTAAAGTTCACACTTTGTCTTGCATACCTTTTGAAGATGTATTTAACTTGCATGGTTTGCTCCAACACATCATTATTTACTTTTGATATCAATGACAACTTCTATTAACCAAAACAACCTTTGACATCAATGACAATTCAATTATTCCAACACTATCAACCACCTTAGGCTATTTAGAACCACTTGTGGCAATATTTCTTATTATAAGATATTGCTATTCAAAATATTTACCAAGAGTCTTAGTGGCCTCACCTTGGAATGGTACTACTAAATCCCAAGGCATTCCCTTAAGAGATTTAGGGATCTTGTTGATATGTTTGTCATATAATCATTTATCTACATTGAGAAGGTTACGATTAGTGACCTATGTCAACTCAAACAACCTAAAGAAAGAAAATTTTCTAACTTCTTTACAAGATAGCAATTCTTGGGGGGACTCAAATATGTCCCTACACCAAGAGATCTTTTAGACATATTTATAGGAAATCTAAATGAGCAATTGACCTTTTATTTGGAGATGGCCAATATATCTTATTTTGAAGATGCCATTGACATGTCCAAGAGAGTAGAGAACACCCTCCTCAAAATGGGGCAATTCAAATTCAAATACGATAATGAGGAATATAATTCTTCCTCCCACATAAAGGGGTAGTACAAGAACAAACACATTTTAGATGATGGGGTTACAAATTAGCACCAAACCAACATTTTTAGTGCTATGAAAAAACTTAAAAACTTGTCTTAGGGAAGCCACAACAACCAATACCTAGGGTAAAGTACTCCAAACTAGAAAAAACTCCTTCAACCATCCTAGATAAAATCTTAAAAGCTAAAATGGTGGAGCTTCCACCTGCCAAGCCTTTAGATCCTAGTACAAGAGAAAATTTTGGGTTTTTTCCTAATGAGCAATATACCTTCCATTGCATTAAAGATCATGCGACTGATAAATGAATGAGACTTAGGAACCTAATCCAATACCTAATTCATAAATATCAAGTTGTTTTTAATAGTTATGACTCTCAACCTTCTTTTAATCAAGACCTTAGAATTTTCTAAAATCCATTGTACAATCATTATCAAAATCAAAACATAACAAATAATGTTCACTATGGGAACATCCCACTTGCAAACTAAATAATGTTTAGGATGATCCATTATTTTGATATCATTTGTATTGTAAACATATAACAACACAAGAATCCCTCTTTTGATGATCCAAATCTTCTTTAGTCCATTGCAAAAAAAGAACCCCCTATGAATAATCTCCATTAATCATTCAATCAAGAGATAAAGCTAAGGCCACTTTTGATTTTATCTATCAACTCAATAGCACCCCAACTAAAATATTCTTTATTTTGCTTCTCAAGACCTATCTAACCCATAGGGACATCTTACTCAATTTTTTGAGTGAACAAGTTGTCCCTCAACACCTCAACTTAAATGACCTCACTTTCATTGTGAGATTCATTGGGGTTAACCATGAAACTAAATAATTCCATGAGGATGACATCTCCCAATCCTCTATGGTTGGATATATTCCATTGTACATCATAGGCCATATCGATGATAGATTAATCAAATAAATACTAGTTGATATTCATCAATCAAATTTGGGCTAACCAAACAACATTTAGAAAAATCTAATCTTGTTATTAGGGCATTCAACAATGAGTAATTTGAGGCTAGTGAAACTATAGTATTAACCCTCAGAGTTGGATCACACTTTCTCAATACTCTTTTTTATCTCATGCCTTGACTTAACCTACAACACTAGCCCTGCTATGATCTCAATTATATTTACCTTTATACACTTCACCTTCATTTCTCACACCCTTATCTTCATTGTTTTTATTCCCTACTATTAGTTTAGTTTATATTAATGTAGGTTAATGGGAAATCAACCCAAATTTATAGTTCAAGGGGACTTAAATCTTCCCTTATCAAACTATTGATGTAGAGTGTAGGTGCATATATGACTAGATGCTTCATGCATTCAATATGTTTTTAGCGTATTTTGTAGAATAAAGAAACAAATTCCTCTTTTTTTATTTTTCAAATCAATTTCAACTATTGCAAAATTTTCTATATCTAGAAAGGGGTTGTTTTAAGACCTCAAATCTAACAAAACCTAGAAAAATCTTGTTAAATCTATACATAAAATGCCCATATATAAATTTTTTACACTCTTATTCCAAAAATCATATGTTGATTGAAAATCATTACAAATTCCTTGATTCAAGTGCAAATTATGACTTTGTTGATGGTCAAACCTTGTATAACATGTTTGAAATAGATTTCCTAGATCAACTAGTAATACTAGCTAGATCAAATGGTTTGAAACAACTATTTCCAATACTATTTCTTTCCTTAGATGGTATGGGTACTTTATTGCCAAGAGGAAGAAAATTGAAGAGAGCCACTTTCATAAAGATATATGTCATCTTTGTTCTATGCTTATGAAAGATCCCACTTATCTTGTTATTCAATGTAACCTAGCTAATGCTAAAAGTTAGGTGAAAGGTTATGAGTCATATCATTCTAGAGGGATATAGATTAGATCTTCCAGGGTGACAAGGGTTTCTAAATTTTTATTTAACTACCTCAAGCATAAGATTATTTTAGAAAGGATTATTGAGCTAGAGGACCCTTTACATCATTCCATTTCTAACTCCAATGAGATCATGAGTCTTTTTGTAACCCACTTCTCTCAACCTTTTACAGTGGATCCAAGGGATGACATCCATCTTCTCTTAATGGGATATGGGTAGGAACAAATTCCCTCCCTAGTAAACCCTATTATTCAAGATCAACTTGAATGTCCTCTTTATATGAAGGATCTACATAATGCTCTTTTTCTATGAAGAATGACATAGCTCTTGGTATGGATGGTCTTCCAGTGGATATTGATAATTAAATTTGGCATATATTTTCCTTAGATCTTCATTGTGTTTACCTAGAAGCTCTCTAGAATAATTATCTCGAATATTATATTAATGTAAAGTTAATAAAACTTATTTTTAAAGAAATGAATTGTAATTGAATCTATAATTGAATATCTATTACCCTCCTCAATGTTTCATACAAGATCATAGCTAAAGTTATAGCTTTAAAAATCAAACCTATTGCACAAGATATTGTTCACCCAGAGCAATCTAGCTTTCGTAATGATGATTATATCTTAGATAATCTTATGATGGTCTAGAAAACAACACACTAGACTATCGACTTCAATCAAGATGCCCTATTGGTTAAGTTAGACTTTGACAAAGTATATGATAAAATAAAATATGATTTTATTCTTTATATGCTTTCCTGGCTTGATTTTGATCTATAATCAAATTGGTATGCTCTTTGGTGATGCTTCAACTTGTGATCAGGTTAATGGAGCTCTATCCCCCTCCTTCCTTCTATAATGATCTATTAGACAAGGTTGCATTGTTGCTCCTTTTTTGTATGTTCTAGTTGTTGATTCTCTTGGTTATCTTCATAAGGCTCAATATAATGGCCTCATTCAAGGTATTAAGGTTCGTGAGAATAAACGTTCTATTAACTCACATTTTTTTGATGATTTCCTTATTTTTATTCAAAATACCCAACATGATGTGGAAATAGTTAAAGAGATTGTACAACTATTTTATGATGTTTATGGCTCTTGTATCCACCACTCTAAAATAGAAGTCTTCTATACTTTTTCCAATACTAATGGTTGCAACTCCTCAATTGAGTGGAAGATCATTCCTCATGGAATGATCATTTGTTACTTGGAATCACCTTTGAGATTAATATTTTTCCTAAAGATATATGGATTTGGGTTACAAAAATACCTCAAAAGAAGTTTCATGCATGGTTGACTTAGTTTCTCTCATAGTAGGAAGAATTCAAGTTGTTAATAAAGTTATGACAACCTCTCATGTTTACTACTTATCTTGCTAGATGGCCTCAAAGGATGCCTATAACAAATTTATTGAGGTTATTCATAAATTCTCATGGACCAAATAGGATGTGGAGGTAGGCATGACAATTATCTTGTGGAAACTTTGTACTCAATCAAAGGCTTCAAGAGGTTTGAGTATTATTGATTCTCTTACTCAGAGTAAAAGTTTGGCTATGAAATGGGTTGCTAAAGCCAATTCTGGTGATGGAAATTAGAAACACCTATTCTAGTATGGAATCTTCCAAGATTATCACAAAGGTAAATGGAAAGAAATCCCATGGGAGGATAAAGTATTTAATGAAATTTATGGTTAAAGGATCTATTCCTCGTACTTGTAATTGGAAATATTAGTAATCAGTTTCTCATTTATTGACTTGGAAGTATGGCTCCTTATGTCACGGTTTAAGCATAAATCTAAATAGTCTTTAGTGGAGTAAAATTATCCTCCATAATGATAAACCTTTAGCTTTATGTAGTTCTCTTCAAGTATTGATATTTTTGAAGAAAGGTATAAACAAAATAAGATATATCTAGGATCTAAGTAGCTGCTCAATTATCACTTGAACCTAGATCCATAATTATCGTTCCTATCCCTCTCCATTTATGGGGTCTTATGGCCTTGTTGTAGCTTCCATTCCATGAGATGTCCTTATAAATTTGGGAACAACTAGCTACAATATATGGACTGACTAGAGATGACTTAATGATAATAAAATCTCTTTCATTAAATCTAGTTGAATCTACAAAAATATTTTATCCCTTACTATTGGACCCTAAGCTCAATGTCAAGTGGTAAGTCAATTTTACCAAAGCCCAATGGAAGTCTCTTGCTGCTCAAATTTGGAAATTTTCTATTGAATTTAAAACTCAGCTTCTTGGATGATGGGTTTCACATCAAAAACTTTTAACTTCTAAAATTATGGTTCCAATTTGACATATTTCTCATCAATGCAAATTTTGTAATGCTTCAAAAGCTCTTGTTCACTTATTTTGGTTCTGTGATATGGCTAAACAATTTTGGAATGTTTTCTACACTTTTTTATTTCCCCTCATTCACTAGATCTTAAAAGCTTGCTCTACTTAGTTTTTCCTAGTAGGATCATCATCCCAAACTCTGGGATGTTTGTAGACTCATTTTTCTTAAACATATTTGGAAGTTCAGATGTAGAAAGGTGTTTAATGGTTTCACTCCTCCATGGGGTATTGTTTTGGTAGACTAGACCTTTAATATTTTGATAACACATTCATTCCCATGTTGTTAGAGCTTCCAGTACACTAGGAGATGTTACTGATAGACTTCATCAGATATTTCACATAATCCAAAATCTTCAAAAGTTCTAATAGGTTACAAAAAAGAAGGCTATAAATAATTATGAACCAATTTAGGAACTGTTGATCACGAATCTGCCACAGGAAAGGATTTTAAAATAAATGCACCCTAGACCCGGCCAACACTGAAATGTTGGGAGAAAGAAATGTCTTCCAGACCAATCTCCAGAGAGGGTTGGTTCCCTTACTAAATCTAAGCTTTATTTCGAACTAAAGTTGCAGGAAAGGAATTGGAAATATGTAGAAAGAAATGAGAAATTACAAAAAGAGATGGGAAGTATAGCCACAGGCCAAATTTGTCAGATCGGGAAAGATTAACAACAGATAACTTTAAGCACACTAACAACATATAACAGAAGACAACGACGTAATTCACTTACAACATTGTGAAGATAACCTTCAAAATCACATTCCAAAACTCACTTCCTCACTAGAAATATTTAAACTCAGATGCAGAATTCAAATTAAGCAGTAGATAAGAAATGCGAGCGTAAATGAGGAATGCATCAGACAGAAGGGAAAACACATACAAAATTGCTTGCAAAACAAAATGCCAAATATCTTTCATTCATGCAAAGAACTTGAAAGCTTTTCAGCAAAAGTCTCTCTCTCGATCCCTCTTTCTGAGATATATATTGATATTTATAGAGGTTTTGCCTCTTTGTAGAATTTAAAACATGAAACGGACCTCCTCGAGATCTACAAAATGTGCAACAGCAATAATGAAATGATCCCCTTAAACCAACCTCGAAGAAACCAAAAATTAAATGAAACAAGGAACTGGTCATCTTCATTAAATGGTCATCCTCGGAGCATGCTAGAACCATTAGAAATCATGAACAGAAGCTTTTAATAATGGAGGCATCTTCAATTTTTGTGGCTTTGCTACAGGCTTGAGCACGTTCTTCTATCTTGCACGCATTGGAAAGCAGCAAAACATTCAATTTTGGAGTGCTTTTAATCCTTGAAAATCACAATATTTCATTGGGCCATTTGAACTGCTTTCTGGCACGAAACTGTGATAGGTCACAAAAATGCGACATGTCGCGAAATCATGACATATTTCTCTTCCATACGCTTTTGCCATTTTGGATCACAAAAACCAACCATGTCATAAAATCATGACATATTCGGCTCTTTGTTCTCTTTTTTCACCTAAGGTCACGAAAACATGACGCGTCGTGAAATCGTGATGTTTCGTACTATTCTGCTCCTTCTTTACCTTGTTCTCATGAAACTATGACTTGTCATGAAATTGCGACATTCTTTCCTCATATTGTCCTTGTGCTGTTTCAAAACGTGAAAATGCGACAAGTCACGATTTCGCTACATCTTTCTCTCTTCGGCTTTATCTTCCTGATACGTTGCGAAATCACGACATTCTCCTTTGTTGGGACTTCTTTCCTCAACATGTAGCGAAATCGCAACATGTTCTTTCATCTGCCTTCTTCACTCCTCCAAGTTGCGAAAACGTCACCATGTCGCGAAATCATGACAATTCTCCTGCTTTTGTGTCCTTCTATCCACCTACGAAACTGCACCATGTCACAAAATAGTCCTTCGATGAAAGAGATCACCACTTCTTGATTTGCAACCTTGGTTGGAATAGCCTCAGACCATCTCGTGAAATAATCTGTAGCTGTCAAGATATACTTGTGTCCAGCTGAAGAATTCGGATCAATGATCCCAATAAAGTCCAATCCCCATTGCTGGAAAGGTGCTTCAACCTGAATTGGATGCAGGGGTAATGATGCATTTCTAACCCTTCTTGTATACCTCTAACATCTGTCGCATTCTTGAGCAATCCTGAAAGCATCTATGAACAAAGTTGGCCAATAGTAACCAGCCTAAATAATTTTCAAAGCCATTGGTCTACCTGCATAGTGTCCTCCTGATATGCCAGAATGAAACTCCTCTAGGAGTCTAGCCTTCTCTGATTCCTTGACACACCTTAAAAGAATGCCATCGATATTCTTGAAAAACAATCCTTCGGGCAGCAACACATACCTAAGAGCTTGCAGGCGAAACCTTCTCCGTTGTGAGGCATTTAACTGTGAAGGGCATCTTCCAGTTGTGAAATAGTTGATCAGGTCCTCAGCCCAATCTTGTCCTTGTACTAAGAGGTTCACCAGATTCCTATCTTCAGCAAGATCATCTGCTTGATAATCAACTATCCCAGATGCTGCAGTCTTTGCTAAGTGCTGGCATAAGGCCTTACCTCGCACCAGCTTGGTCGGATGAATCTCAACATCAAATTCTTGAATTTTGGTGACCCAACCAGCGCGTTTATCACCCATCTCACCCTGAATTATGAAATTCCTTACATCTAGATGTATAACATAGACGACTGTCTTACTCTAAGATATAAAATGCTTGAATTTCTTAAGAGACTTCATGACAGCATATACCTATTTTTCAATGAAATTATATTTGGCCTCATGAGGTAAGATAACCTGACTAAGGAAAGCAATGGGCCTTTCGTTCCCATCATCTCTTTTCTGTGTAGTACTACGACATAGCTCTCATATTCTCCAACTACATACAGAATGAAATATTTTGAATAATCAGGATTAATTAATATAGGAGCCTGTGCTATTCTGTCCTTAATCTCCTGGAATGCCTCCTTCCTCTGAGTCGTCCACTTAAATTTTGCATCTTTCTTCAACAACTCAGTCATGGGCTTTACAACCTGGGCAAAGTCAGAAATGAACTTCCTGATAAAATTAATCTGCCCAAAAAAAGACTGCAGCTCTTTCTTATTGGCGAGGAGCGACGATTTCTTCAATGCTTCGACCCGAGATGGATCAATTGCCAAACCATATTCTGAAATAACATGCCCCAAGAGTTTACCTTCCTTCACTGCAAAAACTGACTTCTTTGGATTAATGGAAATACCAAACTCTCTACATTTTCCAAAGATTTGCCTCAGATGAGAACAGTGATCCTCCCGTTTATGTGAAAATACAGTCATATCATCCATATAAATGAAAATAATTTTGTTCAAAAGCTCCTCGAATGCAATGTCCATGGCTCTCTAGAATGTGGCCCCAGCATTGGACAATCCGAAAGGCATGCACTGATAAGCAAAAGTGCCCCACTTGGTTGTGAATGCAGTTTTGTACTGGTCCTCATCTCTAACCCAAATCTGGTTATATCCAGAGAAACCATCTAGCAGTGAGAAACGCTGAGCCCCAGTGACAACATGAAGTATCTGATCAATGCGAGGCAAGGGGTAGTGATCTTTCAGAGATGCGCGGTTCAAGTTTCAAAAATCTACACACAGTCGTATGTCTCCATTTTTATTTCAAACTAAAACCAGATTAGCAACCCAAGTCGAGTGCTTAACCGGATATATAATCTTGGCCTACAACATTTTCACAAGTTTGGCCCTCATGAGAGTCTCAATATTTGGATTCACTGGTCGTTGCTTTTTCCTGAAGGGTTTAACTCCTTCCTCCAACTCAATAGTATGCTAAATAATTTGTTTGTCATATCCCCTCAAATCCTCGTAAGTCTAGGCCACAATATCAGAAAATTCTTGACACAGTTGCCTAATCTCTTGTAATTCATCAGGAGTAGAATCAGTCCCAATATTAATGACCTTGTTGGGTTCCAACTGCAGCTCCATATACTCCTTCTTATAGATCTCAATCCGATGTTTCTTGGACCGATCATGCTGATCAAACAAACTTTCTAGAGTGATAAGACCTTTTGGAATATGATTATTCCGCAACTGAATTAGACCATCTATTTCTTCATGCTCCAAAGTTCTTCCTTTGATAGAGGTAGCCTCTTGAATCAAAAAGTTAACAATTTGCTCATCACTCTCAAAGACTTGCCAGAAAGTATCTTTGTCTGGGACACTAGGTCTGTACACCATTCTTACTGTCTTTGGTTTCTTTACTACCTACTCAATGGGAGAAAAATTTGCTCCAAGAGATGCTAGAATATCAGCATGCTTATTCAACTCTCATGAAATGGCTTAAATACTCAGAGCTGTGAAAGACTCAAATAGGTCCCAAACTTGATTGTGGTATGCTTTGAGATAATGCTGCTTGGAAATACACCTGTTTGTTACTTGGTTTACAATCAACCCAGAATCACCAAAAATCTGCAACTGTTCGATTCCCAATTTTCTTGCCTTTTTCAAGCCTAGGCATAATGCTTCGTACTTGGCGGCATTGTTAGTACAATTCTAAGTGAGACGGTATGAATATGTTCTTTGTAAACCAAAGGAAGAAATTAGAACAATACCTGCTCCTGCATCATTTTTGCATCTTGCCCCATCAAAATACAACTTCCATAATTGATCGGGGACAGAGCTCTGATCATCTTGGTTAAGAAGTTCCTGCATTGCGCCATCCTCAGGCTTTGTGATAGAATAACAACCGATTTTAGTCTCCAACATAGCATTGAAATCAAGCATAGAAAACCTATCTTCCAACTAAAGCTCGTCCAAAACCTCATCCACCAGATCAGGACCTTCTAACTCTTTGGTTAGCATATTGACAGACTGCATGGTCTTTCCTGCTTCATCCAACCTCTCAATATGAAAAGAGGAAGGTTTTTCATTATGAATTCGAATTCTCTTTCCTTTAAAAGGGATCTCCAAGTGGGAATAATCCAGTGAAAGATAGCCCCCCATCTTTGCAATAAATTCTCTTGATAAGCACATACTGAAATATGATTCTAGATCAACCACAACTATCTCCTGAATGACTATAATCTGAGGCATACTGTGTAAAATAATCGGGACATCCTTGATTACCCCCACCATTTTCATAGGAGTACCATCTAACTGCAAGACTCCAGGGCTACTTCATGTGTATTCCATACCCATAACTTTGCAAACTGCCTTTGGCATGACAGTTGTAGCGACACCAGAATCAATCATGCAGTTATACACGATCCAAACCTCCATTCGAAGTGACAGATAAAACGGGTGTGGTCTATTCTTACCAGTTATGGAGGTGGTTAATGCTTGAGCATAAATTGTCTGGGTAGGGCTATTCTCATTATCTTTCATAGATTTCAAAGATTCTTGTAATAAATCTACCTGTCCAGGCAATTGTAATGCATCATAAAGACTAACCTTTGTTGGGATCTTCTTCAATTCTTCAACAATGTTGTATGCAACAGCAGCAGATTCCTTCTTTTCAACGGGGGGATCATATCTGCTTCGATACTGCTGAGTGGCTTCTACTCTCAACCTTTTGGTCAATGATGGGTACTTCAACTTTTCTCTTGCTTGCTCCTCTGCTTCTGATCTAACCTGTGTAGCTGCAGCTTTTTTTTGTACTATGTGTGGAACAGGATCTTTTGGTAAAACAGGTGCATCTAGCTTTGATACTGGCACAGGATTTTTCACTTGTTTTCCCAAGTCAACTGGCACTTTTAATGGCTCTAGCTCAGCAGGATCTACTGTAACAGGCTTCTTTCCAGTCCTTGTGAGAACTGAAACTTGTTCTTTTGATGGAACCATTAAGCTATGACCTATCTCAGAGATCATGTTGACTTGCCCTCCCGAAGAACTAGTGGCCAAGGTCTGCACATAATTCAAATGAACCATGCAAGTATCTTCACCATGTGGATCATTACATGTTGAACACCAATATGTTCTTTCTGCAAGGACTGCATCTTCATTTGCCAAAACAATCAGGTTCTTCTCGGGTGCTTTGCTTGTTGAAGCAGCTTGTTCTCTAGTAATCAACGGAGGCTGAAATCTCCTGGGCTGGAAATCTCGCTCAGCTTGCTTCCTTTCAATCAGCGTGATCTTATTGCCCATTGCTCTTATCGCAAAATTGGCAGATTTTACCTCTTGCAAGAGTGTTGCATAAGGATCAGGATTTATAGGCGCAGAAGGTGCTGATAAGGGCAAAGGTGCTGGCGGTGCTAGTAATGCTGAGAATGAAGTGGAAGCGGGGAATGGGATAATACTGGGTGCAATCTGAGGTGCATTGGAGCTCCATGATGGTACAAGATACATAGAAGACATGGATTACAAAAATGAACTAGGATATAAATGTTGTGGAATATCAGGTAAAATGGGCATTAATACCTTTGGAGGAAGCCTACCAATTGCAATCAAGTCTACCTCCGCCTTTTATGCTTGTTCAAACAGTTCTGGGAAGGTCATCACATTGGACTGCTTGATCGCCAAGCCAATTTCTATGTTGAACGCTCGAAGATAGTAGAAGATAGCTTGCTTAGGGGTAGGGCGAAGACCTTCAGGCACTCACTGCTAGCTTCTGGTAAATCAAACATTGAAATCTGCTATTGCCTCCTGCGGGTGCCTCTGAATTGCATTAAACTGATGCAACAAAAGAAAATGGATCAGCCTGTTCATTAAAATTCTTAACTAACAGTTCTCCTAGTTGATCCCATGATGCAATAATGCCTGGTTACAGAGATCGGTACCAGTACAGCAATTTTCCTCTCAAGGATAGTACTAATAACTTCACCATCACATCTTCGTCTGTTATATCATGAATGGTTGTGGCTACCAAAGAAGCTATATCATGAATATGTTCATATGCAGTCTTGCCAGTACCATCATAAGTTGGCAAGGCTTTCAAAGCAGCCTGAGGAACTAGATTTTGAGCCTGTAAATTCAAGGCTCCTGAACCATTCCATGCTGAAAACTACCTGGGTTGAGGATACTAGGCCATTGGGACTAGTGGATGTGTCTGAGAAGATGGAAAACTAGCAACAATACGAGGGATGTTTGTGGATATGGCAGATGATGCGAGCGATGGGGAAACCAACCTAGAGTGTTCACCTCTTTTTGTGTTGTCAAGTTCAAAAAACTCAACAAGATTTTCAACTTTTTTGGACTTTGATCTCGTGATCATGAAGTACAACTTTCACTGTATCCACGTTCAGAGATTTTTGAGTACTGTAGAGTCACCAAATGTTCTAACTATACGACATGAAGGCAAACATTAAACCCTCAATACTATGGGATCTTTCTGAGACAGAAACAGTCTGTCCCACCGAGCGTGCCAAAAATTGTTGGTCATGAATCTGCCATAGGAAAGGATTTTAAAATAAATGCACCCTAGACCCAGCCAACATTGAAAGGTTGGGAGAAAGAAATGTCTTCCAGACCAATCTCCAGAGAGGGCTGGTTCCCTTACTAAATCTAAGCTTGATTTCAGACTAAAGTTGCAGGAAAGGAATTGGAAATATGCAGAAAGAAATGAGAAATTACAAAAAGAGATGGGAAATATAGCCACAAGCCAAATTTTTTAGATCGGGAAAGATTAACAGCAGATAACTTTAAGCACATTAATAGCATATAACAGAAGACAGCGACGTAATTCACTTACAACCTTGCGCAGATAACCTTCAAAATCACATTCCAGAACTCACTTCCTCACTAGCAATATTTAAACTCAGATGCAGAATTCAAATTAAGCAGCAGATAAGAAATGCGAGCGTAAATGAGGAATGCATCAGACAGAAGGGAAAACACATAGAAAATTGCTTGCAAACCAGAGGCCAAATATCTTTCATTCATGCAAAGAACTTGAAAGCTTTTCAGTAAAAGTCTCTCTCTCGATCCCTCTTTCTGAGATATACATGGATATTTATAGAGGTTTTGCCTCTTTGTAGCATTTAAAACATGAAACGGACCTCCTCGAGATCTACAAAATGTGCAGCAGCAATAAGGAAATGATCCCCTTAAACCAACCTCGAAGAAACCAAAAATTAAATGAAATAAGGAACTGGTCATCTTCATTAAATGGTCATCCTCGGAGCATGCTAGAATAGTTAGAAATCACGAACAGAAGCTTTTAATAATGGAGGCATCTTCAATTCTTGTGGCTTCGCTACAGGCCTGAGCACGTTCTTCTATCTTGCACGCATTGGAAAGTAACAAAACATTCAATTTTGGAGTGCTTTTAATCCTCGAAAATCACAATATTTCATTGGGTCATTTGAACTACTTTCTGGCGCGAAACTGTGACAGGTCGTGAAAATGCGACATGTCGCAAAATTGCGACATATTTCTCTTCCGTACGGTTTTGTCATTTTGGATCGTGAAAACTAACCATGTCACGAAATCACGATGTATTCGGCTCTTTGTTCTCTTTTTTCACCTGAGGTCGCGAAAACGTGATGCATCGCAAAATCACGACGTTTCGTACTATTCTGCTCCTTCTTTGCCTTATTCTCATGAAACTATGACCTATCACAAAATCACGACGTTCTTTCCTCATATTGTCCTTGCGTTGTTTCAAACCGCGAAAATGCGACAAGTCATGATTTTGCTACATCTTTCTCTCTTCGGCTTTATCTTCCTGATACGTCGTGAAATCATGACATTCTCCTTTGTTGGGACTTCTTTCCTCAACATGTAGCGAAATCGCAACATGTTCTTTCATATGCCTTCTTCACTCCTCCAAGTCGCGAAAACGTCACCATGTCGTGAAATTGCGACAATTCTCCTGCTTCTGTCCACCTGTAAAATTGCACCATGTTGCGAAATTGCGACAGTTTTCTCTTCCTTGGCCTTCACCCTCTTGCATGTAGAGAAAATGGAACATGTCGTGAAATTGTGACATTCCGTACCATTTTGTTCTTTCTGAGCTTTCACATCGCGAAAACAAGACATGTCACGAAATTGCGACATTTCTTGTCTATTTAGCTTTTCTCCACAATATGTCGCAAAATCGCGACGTTTCCTTGCTTTCTCTACTATTGCCGCTTTCTATCGTGAAATCTAGACGTCTTGCTCTTGCTTGGTCTCATTTTCAAAAATGTCACAAAATCGCGACGCCTTCATGCCTTATGCTTTCTCTTCAACCTGACCGTGATAATGTGACATGTCACGATATCGCGATGTCTTTTACATTCTGGCCCTTGTTCATTTTTCTGTCGCAAAATCGTGACGTGATTCATTAACATTGCCCTTTGCTCAATTATGTCGCAAAATCGCGATGATTTCTAACATTCTGCTCTGTTGCCATCGCAAGTTGCGAAAACGCAACATGTCACGATTTCGCTACAATTTTGCTGCTCTGCCTCCGTTGACCATTTTGACCGCGATTTTGGAACACGTCGCGATATCGCGACATTTTCTAACTTTGCTTCTCTCTCCTCAAAAGACCCGCGATAACGCAACATGTCGCGATATCGCGACAATTTTTAACCCGTGCTCTCAATGTTGTTTTTGGTCGCGATATCATGACAGTCTTCGGACTTAGCTGTTTTGGCACCAAAACTCGTAGAGAAACATAGAGGATATAATGGAGGAACTCATTTATTTGATTTCTTCCTTGAAGACTTTAGAGGATATAATGGAGGACATGCTCGAAACTTCTCCACATGACAAGCTCTCTCATGGATGACTGATGATATCTGACATATCATAGTAGGGTACAACTATAATCTCTTTCTCGCTATTAGCTTCTATTCTTATGTGTACTCAGTTATGGATACTTTACTCTTTATCCACCTCATTTTGTTTTTTTGCTAGTGGATGGTGCTAGCACCATATTATTGTAAAGTTTTAGTTGATGACATAATATAATCTAAGCTTTTACTTAAAAAAATTATATAGAATTTGAACTTATGACACTACATTGACTTGGGTCTTAGGGGTGTACCATTATTATTGATTTAACCTCATCTTAATAATCTTTATAAGTTCTACCCTAATGTTACATTTTAATCAAGTAAAATCTCTTATGTTTGTTTTCTAATAAGTTTATGATTTGTGACACATCCAAATTCATTTGCCCTAACAAATTTCTTGTAAATGATGGAAAATGATAAATTTAACACTATAATTCATGGAACCCAGGTGTTGTAGGTGAGTTGGAGAGGAGATGGCAATCCTCCAAGGGAGATCCCAGGTTCAAATCTCCACCCTACCAAAAAAGTTGAATTGGGTATCCAAAATCCAATTGATAATGTTGGTGCGAGCAGGGTCGGGTGCGACTCCCAAGTGACTTTGATAGTGTAGAACCCCCTGTTTGTGATCTCTTAGACCAAGGCGACTCCGCAAGGGGTTTTTCGCTTTAAAAAAAACACTATAATTCATGGTTTTAAACTCATAAATGACTTGCTTTGTACAACCACGAAAACACACATAAATATACGTAAAACTTATATCAATACATGGATCAAAGTCTAAAATTATTTTATGAAATAAAAACTAATTTTTTTATCAAATTAATAAAAAATAAATATTCTTCTTTGGGAGGTTCAAGGTTCAAACCGTGGCGTGGACGAGTGTGTGAGGGGATGGGTGTGTGGTGGCTTTGTGTTAAATTCCCTATTGATAAATATAGCTCTCGACTTTACGAAGGGTCATAGTTGAAAGGAGACTACTCAACCCCTGTACTTCAGTTATAAGAATTTCTCACAATAACCAAATAAAAAAAAATATATAAAAAATCTTAAATTTAAATATTAATAAATATAAACTTTTAACTTAAATTTAAATTTAAATTTAAATCTTAATAAACATATAATTTTAATATATATTACTAATAAGTGCTTAACCTCTAAAACAAGTATCTTGACATCATTATAAAATTTGCCTTACCTTATACAAACTAAGAAATTTTCAAACCCGTCTAATGAAAGACAATCTCACCCTTCAATAAGGTGTTAACGACCTTTCAAATGAAAAGGAGACGCACCCTTCCCCCGCCATACCTAAAGTGTGCCACATTTATGTCGTATCAATTACTAAGATGTTTCAATACTTGATAGATTTTTAGCTTAACAAGAAGTTTAATATATATTTTATAAAGTTTTTTAACATTTTATAATTTTTTTATAATAATTATTTAAATATTATTTAAGTAATTTAACTTTTGCAATAAATACATTATAAGTTTAAATTGTTTTTTTAATATATATTAAATGAATATATGTGAGTGAATCTAAAAACTTGCCACATAATGTCAAATAAAAATAGGAGTGAAACCCAATTATTTTGAGCTAGTGTAAAGCAACCCATCCTCAAATCCAATTCACGTTCAATTATTCTATACTTGGGACCATGGCACTCATGCCATCTTATATTGGCCCATAATATACATATTCCATTGCTGCAATGAGATTTGTTTTCAGTGATGCCGACAATGTTGTGCCACTCAATTAGTGGTATCAATCCACACCAATCATTTTATATATATATATATATATTTTTTTTTTTTTTAAATTTAATTTTTTAAAATTAAAAGAAATTTTTACGAAAATTAAAATAAATTATTACACTGTTTTATAAGAACAAGATATCACTAACTCAATGCCTAAATCAACATTACTTCAATTTTTCAAAAAAAAAATCTAAAATCTAAACCAAATCACTCATATCTAAAACTCAAATCAAATCATTACAATATTCCAAAAGTACAGCATCCCACTGGCCCAATGCCCAAATACAAACAAAGATGAAACTTTTTGTCTCTATCCATCTCCATCATTTTCTAGTGTAAAGTTATTATGTATGTTTGCATGTCCTTATCAGCTGATTTTGTATTGTTATAACTTACTTTTAAAGGCCTTATCAACTCAATATGTGATACATTATTGAGAAGGTCTGTATGTCAGACCCATTGTCAGGTTTTAATATTCTATATTATAAGTCTACTTAGAGGAAAATTATTTTAATATCACACAAAATTCACAGACTATATATATTATTGAATTGTGGATGCAAAGGTACATTCCCTTACCATTGAGGTAATATTTTATAAATTCTTCAAAGTGTGGTCTCTCCTTATTAAATCTTTTGCTTTTAAATGGATCGAGGATCTATAACCTTTTTTTCTCTTTTCTTGTCTGTTTGTTTTTTGAATGCTTTTTAATCCTTTCTTATCAATGTCAAAGTTGGTTCCACTATATGATTAACAATGCCATATATTATAATGGCACTAAAAGTAAGCTTACCTAGTATAAGTGGCACTAAAAGTAAGCTTACCTAGAATAAGTGTTACAATTTATTTTATAATACTTTTTTTTAATTTTTTTAATTAAATAAAAATACTTATAAAGTTTGAAGAATATAATTAGAAATTTTTTATAAAATTAAAGTTGTATCTTTTTATAATATTCATAACTTTTGCTAGTATATTAAGTAGTTTATAATATAAGTTATATCTTGTTATTTTGTTAGTATATTGAGTAGTTTATGATATTCACACTTTTTTTTTTTTTTTTTTTTTGTTAGAAGTTAATACTAGTAGTTTTGAAGTAACATATAACTAGAAACATAAATTTATGTTTATAGTATATGGTAGTGTAAAAATTCTTTAGAAAAATAGTATATTACTTTATAAAAGTTAATTTTTTTATAATGAGTTTATATAGGTTTTTATATAAGAGATCGTGGTCCTCTCATATTGAGTGGGGTTTGAACCTTGGACCTATCAAAGAAAGGTCCAAGTCCTTATCACTACAGTAATCTTGCAACTTAATATTTTGATAAATTTTAAATATATTGAGAATGACAAATTTTAATGAGTGTATTACATAGAGTATATACATTACATTGTTGTTGTGAATTGTGTCGATTTGATTAATTTAAGCTCACAAATTATATTGAGTTGACAAGTTTGAGTCAATAAATTACATTGAGATAATAAAATTGAGATAACAAATTTTATTGGCTATGGAATTTAGCAAACAAATATAATGAATCATGTCTAACAAATAGAAATAACATGAACTTGATGAATACAACTTATGCAAGTCAACAGATTACATTGAGAAAAAACTAACATGCATTTATTTTTTCTTTTTGTTTAAAATACTTTTTTTTTTTTTTAATTTGATTATTATGAGAAACCTCCATGACCGACGCATAGGGCCAAGCAGTCTCCTCCCAACCATAACCTCTCATAAAGCAGAGAGTTGTACTTATCAATAGAGAATTTGACACAAAGCCACCACATACCCACCCCTCACACACTCACCCACGTCGCGGTTTGAACCTTGGACCTCGGAAGAAAAGCCAAAGCAACATAATCCTTATATATAGGGTGTCACTTTTAAGATTAATGACATAGCATTCAAAATTTTAAAAAATTCAAAAAAAAAAAATTTGAAAAGGATGTGAGCAGAAATTTAGATTTCATATTTGTAAATGAGATAAGGTCTGCAAAGGAAAGAATACTGCAATAGCTCACTCGCATAATTATAGATTTATGAGTTTGGATTTAATGGAAAAAGGATGGGTTCAACTATCAAGAAAAGAGATGCACAAAAAATGTTCCAAAAAACTTATAGGTTTTATAAGGCAATAAAACGATTTGGGAAGTAAACCTTTTAATTGAGTAAATACTTCTTATACATGGGGATTGAACCCGGGTCACATCACCCATAATGCAAGTGACGTCTTTGTTTGTAAACCTTACATAATTACATAAGTGTTCCACAACATTATATCATCAAGTTAACAATTAATCAAAAAAATATTAAATAATCAATCAATCAAAAAGATTTTACAATTTTCTACTTTAAAAATATATTACTATGAAACAATAACTTTAGATATTAAATTTGTAAAAAAATAATTGAAAATAACAACTTCAAACTAACAATTAATAAACTTTGTTAAAATTACTTTAAAATTTTTATTAAAAAATAGGATAATAAAACTATTTAACCCATTTTTATTCACTATTCAATGAATAAACTTTAAAAGATGCCTTGAAAGTTCTGTTAGCCCATTCTGAGAAAGGACAAGATAAGATCATCACCTGAATGGCAAATAATACACTAAGCATATTCTCCGTGATAAAACCATAATACAAATATAAATATATTATTATTTTTTTAAGGGAAACAATACGAAGTTTTGGGTTTTGGTTTTTTTTCACGAGGTTCAAGGTTTGAATCTTAGCATGGCAAGGTTTTGGTTCTTCTTCCGGAAGTCCAAGGTTTAAATCGCAGCATGGACAAATATGTGAGGAGGTGGATGTATGGTGGCTGTGTTAAATTCCTATTGATAAGCATAACTCTCGACTTTAAGAGAGGTCATGGTTGGAGGAGCCTGCTAAGCCCTCTGGATCTAAGAGTTCAAATAAAAAAACATGTTTTAAATTTGAGCTTTAGGTTTTTTATTTGAAGTAAAATTTTTATTAAAGTGGGTGGAAATAATAGTAAGAACTTTCTAAATTTAAAAGGTACTTAAAAAATAATATGATAAAGACGGTTACAATTTTCTTATGTAAAAGAAAAAAATATTTTTTAAATCAAAACTAAATAAATCATTAAATATTATTTTATCGTCACCTGTTAGTTCAGCACGATAGAGGGTAAAGCAATAACATTACACATTTAAATTAAGGAGTATATTAAACATCCCTTCATCTTTGTAAAATCCTTCTCTACCTTGAAAACTTGGACAAGTTTCAAAATTTTTAATAATCTTGTATAGATTAGGATTCACAAGGATTAGATAAATAATGAATTTGTTAGTGATATATTAATATATTTAATTTTTAGAAGCAAGTGATAAAATTAAGAAAGATTAAATAATGTTTTAAAATTAAGAAAGATTAAATAATGTTTGAAGATTTTATTAATGATATAAAATATTAAGTAACATAATTGAAAAAGGTCAAATAATGTTTGAAGACTTTATTAATAAATATAAAATATTAAGTGATCAAACAATGTTTAAAGATTTTATTAATGGATACAAAATATTAATGTGGATTTTATACTCAGAATATACATATTTTTTAAACATTAATATATTTTATATTCATAAACAAGCCATTATAAGTGATAAAATTGAGAAAGGCCAAACAATGTTTGAAGATTTTATTAATGGATACAAAGTATCAAGTGACAAAACTGAGAAAGGCCAAACAATGTTTGAAGACTCTAGATAAAAAATATCAAGTGACAAAAATAAGAAAGGCCAATGTTTGAAGACTCTATTAATGGATACAATATATCAAGTGACAAAATTGAGTAAGGCCAAACAATGTTTAAAGATTCTATTATTGGATACAAAATAATAATGTCAGTTTTATGAGAGAGAATATGCATACTCTTTGAATAGATGTATTATTTGTCATTCATGTGATGATCTTATCTTGTCTTTATTTTGAATGTATGTATTCTTTGTAAGTAAAGTTTAATGAAAAGCTACATATTTCAGTTCATCATTGACAAAATATCAAGTGACAATATTTTAATGGATACAAAATATTAAGTGACAAAATTGAGAAAGGCCAAACAATGTTTGAAGACTTTATTAATGGATACAAAATATCAAGTGACAAAATTGAGAAAGGCCAAACAATGTTTAAAGAATTTATTAATAATGTGAGTTTTATTAGAGAGAATATCCATATTCATTGAATAGATGTATTATTTGTCATTCATGTGATGATCTTATCTTGTCTTTATTTTGAATGTATGTATTCTTTGTAAGTAAAGTTTAATGAAAAGCTACATATTTCAGCTCATCATGTTTGTTTCAACCATTTTAAGATATTTTATTTGACAAAATATCAAGTGACAATATTTTAATGGATACAAAATATCAAGTGATAAAATTGAGAAAGACCAAACAATGTTTGAAGACTTGTTAATGGATACAAAATATCAAGTGACAAAATTGAGAAAGGCCAGACAATATTTAAAGACTCTATTAATAGATACAAAATAATAATGTGAGTTTTTATCAGAGAGAATATGCATATTCTTTGAATAGATGTATTATTTGTCATTCATGTGATGATCTTATCTTGTCTTTAGTTTGAATGTATGTATTCTTTGTAAGTAAAGTTTAATGAAAAGCTACATATTTCAGCTCATCAAGTTTGTTTCAACCATTTTAAGATATTTTTTTGACAAAATATCAAGTGATACAAAATATCAAGTGACAATATTTTAATGGATACAAAATATCAAGTGATAAATTTGAGAAAGGCCAAACAATGTTTAAAGACTCTATTAATGGATACAAAATAATAATGTGAGTTTTATTAGAGAGAATATGCATATTCTTTAAATAGATGGATTATTTGTTATTCATGTGATGATCTTATCTTGTCTTTATTTTGAATGTATGTATTCTTTTTAAGTAAATTTTAATGAAAAGCTACATATTTCAGCTCATCAAGTTTTTTATTGTTTCTTTGTTTCAACCATTTTAAGATATTTTATTTTCAAAAATATAAAAACATATTGTGTTAATCCATCAACATTAAAATATTTGATAAAATGTTAGATAAATTATTTCAACGCAACATTTTTTTGATGAAAAAGTAAATTTATATTAATTTAAGATAACAACCTTTACAATAAAAAAAGTGGGTGGGTTAACACATCCCATGGGGAATCAAACTAACCCTCATTGACAAGGGTTAGTAAACAAAACCGCCAAAAAAATACAAGTTTACCAATCATGATCATTGACGATCATTGATGATCATTACATCAAAGAAAGCATATCATATGGAGTAATGTGCCCTGGCATGTTGTCTTGTATAATATGCTAGTGATTATGGGATGGGAATCCACAACTCTACATCACTATTAAGGCCTTCAGTACCCACATCACTCCAACTAACAATTGGTCCAAGAGAAATTGGTTGAACATCATCCCACCCTCGTCTTGACGGGATGAACAAGCAATATCAACATTAGGATGCTTCCTGACTAGTGAGGGCTGGGACCAGTGTCTGTCTGCGAGAGCACTTATTGCATATGATAGAGACCGATGGTGAGAGCGGGATTGAAAATACTCTTGAGAAGAGTACTTTGTGGGGATCTTATTAACTATACATGAAGCATTTTTCCAGTGCACCATAAGAACATGCAGATGATCCAAATCTAGAGCAACTTTTTTGGCTTGAGTACATATCTGTAGCCACATGTCATTAAAAACTTCTAATTTGTTAGCATGAGTAAATGTGATAGAAGGTGTACACTGTTTAAAAATAATTATGTTACGAGCCTTCCAAATATGAAAGAGTAGGCTAATCCTAAAAACCTACCACACTTCAAAAAGTGAAAGAGACAAAGTAAAAGAGTCCCCAAGAAGAGCTTGGGGCCAAGAAACTCTTGCAACTATAAATGGGGAAAAAAATAAAGAACCCATTTCCAAGCTTGCCTAGATATTCTACAATTCCAAAATAGATGAATACAAGACTCAAGAACACCACAAAAAGGGCATTTACCATCAAGAATTCCAAGATGCTTCAAATGTTCCCCTAAGGGAAGGCCTTGCCACAACAAGCTCCACGCAAAAAAAGTTTGCGTAGGCCCAACATAAGTAGCCCAAACATTCTAAAATCTAGAATTTCATCTAGTCCTTGTAGAAAATAAGTCCCAACGCTGATTGAGCTTAGGCACAAAAGGAAAATGAGGAGATAACCATTTATACCCAAACGAGCCTTATAATTAAGTAAAGGAGTGTCAACATGCCATCTCCAGTCTGACCACCAAGAACGTTGCGAGCACACACCAACCTTATGCAATATAGAAAAGGGGTGAGATCAATAACAACATCATATGTATATTTATCCATACCATTTAACCTGAAGGTGCGTTTGAACTCATTCCATGGAATCCAATCCTTGGTTTGGAGAGAAAAGAAATCAGCTATTATAACAATACCCTTTTTAAAAAACTGCTGAGAATGAATCCATTACACTAGAGCTAAGGAAGAACCTCGATGAAGAAACACGAAGGACCACCAAATATTCATATAATTGATGGATAAGCCTTTAAGAAATCCATATCCTCTCTAACAGATCCAAGAAGTGAGCTTCTGCCAGGCTTTCCATATACTTTTAACAACAAATGAGCCAAAAATCTTAACAAAAATTGGAGCAACAATGAGAGAGGGAAATCCAACCCTCTCCATGCTCTATGGTTTAAGAAAAAACCTAAGGAAATGACATGTCGACCCAAAACTTTCCAAGCTTCAGCTTCTCTTAGAGCCCTCATCACCCACTTAGCACACAGAGCAATACCTCTTTGTCTACAGTGCAGCAGACCCATTCCACCAGATTCTCTAGGAAGATAACAAATATTCCAAGCAACTCTATGAAATCCCTTTGTTTCAGAAGAATTATTTCAAATAAAATATTGAAGGAGTTTCTCAAGCTCCTTATAGAAAGCCTGTGAAGGAAACCAGTAAGAGGAATAATAAACATGATTTGCAGCTAAAACTTTAGACCAAATATGAAATTTTCCTACTAATGATAGCTTCTTAGTAATCCAGAAATCAAGTTTATTTTCAACTCTTTGAAGCACATAATTCCAAAGCTAAGCAGGGGAGCCTTGAAAGGCAAAAGGAATACCAAGAAACTTAAAAAATTCTCCAGGAGGGATCCAATTCCAATGATACCCTTGAATCCAAGGTGGCTTAGGCAAGGGAGACTGTTTGAAGCAAGAGGTATTCCTCCATTGTATACTAGAACTAGAGGTTGTGCAAAAGGTGTTCAAATAAAATCGAGCATTATAAATAGATTGTTGCTCTTTCCTTATAGTAAGAAATAAGTCATCAACAAAGTGACCATTAATAAATTATCCCTAATCATTCAAAAAGTAATTCCTTTAGTAAGACCTGCAAAAGCTTTATCAACTAAAAGATAACCGAGGGCTTCATCAACAAGCACATATAAATAAGGAGCAATAGGAAACCCTTGCCGAACATAACTAAACAGACCCACTACTTTAGATTGTGAATTTTTTAGATTGAGAATAGTCGAAGCATCTCTGAATAGGATAGCAACAGTCTGAATGAAAAATGACCCGAATCCTAAAGCTTTGAGCATAATAAGAATGAATCTCCATTCAATGCGATCATAAGCTTTCTCAAAATAAATATTAATAAAAAACATGTTCTAGTTTGACATTCGGGCCCATTCCATGCCCTCCCAAACAACCAAAACATTATCGAGGATGTACCTTCCTTGAATAAATCCAGTTTGCTTTGATCTAACTATCAAAGGAAGAAGAGGCCTAAGGTGAAGAGCCAAAGCTTTGGTAATGATATTGTAACTAAAATTCAACAAAGTAATAGACCTCCAATTACTAATCAACTCTGGGTCCCCTTGCTTGGGTATGAATTTGATATTGCCCCTATTAATAATTACTCCCAAAGAGCCTACTCGAAGAGCCTCCAGATAAAATTTATGCAGATCAGGACCAACTACGTCCCAAAGACCCTTGTAGAACTCACAAAGAAAGCCATCCAGACCTGGCACTTTGTCATTTTCCATTTGAGATAATGCATCCTCCAGATATGTAAGGGAGAGTAGTTTATCACACCCTGCTCTTTGAGACTCTAAAACCTTAACTAGTACAATTGCCATACAAGTTTCCAGTGCTTGCTTTCGCTTAGGGGAATAATATTGAGTGGCAAAAACATTAGTATAGTGCTTGACAAAAGCATTAATCATATCAAGAAGAGAGGTAAGCCTTATTCCATTGTCTTGAATGACCTTAAATTGAGTAGCTTACCTAGGATTATAGAGCCTTTGAAAAGATTATTTGGTGACCCTATAACAAAATTTAAACCAATGAAAATGGGCTTTAATTTGAGCTCCCCAAGCCTCATAAAGTTCAGCAAGTTTAAGTTCATGCTTCAACTGGGCAACATGAGACTGAAGTTCAAGATTAAACAGACAAGCCTTAAGCCTAAGAGATTCTTTGGCAAGCTCATCATGAAGGACAACATTGGAATATCTTCTAAACTGTGCCACCTTTTTCCACAAAGTATAGAGCAAGATAGTTGTATAAAAAATGGTATCATTCTAACATTCTATCCAATCCAACTCTCCAGTAGGTCTAGAAACTAGATTCTAGACTTTGCAGCTATGACAAACCATGGAAGGGTATTGAATAAAGGTGAAGACACCAAAACCTAGCCACTTATCCTCCATCTTGACTTTCCCGCCATTTCCACCACTTATTTAAATATAATTATATTTATTTATTTTATATATATTTAATATTAATATTTTATATATTGTATTATATATATTTAATAAATATATATTTTTATAAGTGAATTAATACCAACCATCCGGTTTCATTTAATCATATTCATCCATCTACATCAATCCATGCCACACCCTAGATATAATATCCACCCTCCTATATGCTTTTATCTCGGCCACACGATTAGTGTTGTTGAAACCCTAAGTATGCCCTAGGTTGGATTATTAATAGGAGCCATTTTGATGGATCAACCCCTAAACCTTGGAAAAATCCTAAGCCATTCGTACCCTAAATCTAGAGAACCTGAGTCCTAAACCATTCATCCATGAGTCTCTTGGATCATTTGAGCACCCTCACCTTCCATCCATATCTACCATAACCCTCACATCCATCGTTGCATCCCTCGCCCATTTAGATATTATTTTGTAGACTTCCCCCTTAGCTACCGAACACCTTCGAGTGCTTCCTGTCACTCCCGAGCACCTATGGGTGCTTACTTCCCCATTGCAAAGCACCTCTAGGCACATTCCACCATCATCGAGAACCCACAGACATTTCCTATAGCTGCCAAGCGTTCGCGGGTGTTTTACGTCAGAGATCCTAAAGTCCCCCTAGCCTTTGGGAAATGTTAGGACATTGTCGCATTAGTTCACTGCAACAAGCTACATCAGAAGAAGATGAAAAATACGTAAGGTAAATCCATTGTTTTTTATTTTATTTATGCACTTTTAGATTATGTTCATTTATTCATATTGCATAGCTAGGATTTTTATCTACTTTTTGAGGGCCTCACATTATGGAGCCCTCATAGGTGCTACTAATCTATTTGTTGTGTTATTATGTGCAAATTTAAAGGTGTGACATCAACATTGGACAACTGCTTAAGCTAAAGTGGCCCGACATCGGATAACTAAAAGCCCACTCACTAATGTTGGGAGCAAGGATGCACCTGAAGACACCACCAACCTTGTTTGCTAGGGTTTCGAAGAACCCTAGCCATTGTAAATATGTATAAAAAAGTATTCAAATATCCTCATTGTATCAATGGAGTTTTTAGGCTCCCCCCATTAATATAATATCCTCTATTGTGCAATTCTGTGTTCTTTGAGTTCAATTTATTTAGCATTATTTGGTGTTGTTTTTTTGCATCTTCAAATGGTGATCATGGTGGGACCCCCAAAGGGTTCTTATATTTGATTTGCCTTGTTTTATCTGGTTTTCTGATATGCTATTTTCATTTATGCTTTGCAAGTTTCTTGAGAGGTTGCAGGGGCGCTTAGTGGAGCTCCTGGGTTACACATTTACAACTGTTAGATTGTTCAGGAATTCCAGGTATTTTTTGAATAAATATGGCAGTTGTATATTTATTTTATTTCAATTTGCATTAGGTATTTTACATTCTTGCATATTAGATTCGTATTTTACACATTAAACATTAGGCATTTACATTTTTCATTTTGATCTTCTTTTGCATTGTTTGTTTAATGCATCATTGTGTGTTGTATGCATTTAGCATACTAGGTTAGGAAGTGTATCTACAACCTTATCTTGTATCCTTGCCCTGTACTTCACTAGAGTGTATTTTGGTTGTTACTATTTAAGTTTCCCCTCCTACTGTTGGAACCACATTGGATGGTTCAAAGTAGAAAAGATAGACAAACCCTCCACCGTTGGAGCCACTTGATGGTTCAGGGTGGGTTTTAAGCGGTGTACCCTGCATCTCTTTTGAGGATATAAACTTATCATTAGTATGCCTATGCACTTCTTGTTTGAATTCTTTTCAAGGTACTAAATTTGATTGTTTATGAATTTCCATTTGTTTGTACACAATAATAAATTTACACTATTCTAAAAGGAATCACACACTTTGCATGTACCATCACAACATTAACATTTGGAGTTCATAACCAACTGTTGATTCGGGTTCAGTTATGGTGGCAGTAATTTCCATCCACTGACTTGTACAAGTAGATAAAACATAGTAACTTGTGGTAAGAGTCTGAATTTCATCACCAAAATTTCTCCCATTTGTCCTAGGCATTAGGCATAGGAACATTTCAACACACAAACCCCACACATAAAAAATTCTAAGAAGATAATCACAAAATTGTTGTTGCAAAACTTAGTGTGCTTTTGTTTGAAAATTTAAATGAGATAATCACAAAAATTTATGTGCTTTTTCTTGGAAAAATTTAAAAGAGATAATAAAAAAAAAAATTGTTGCAACATTTCCACATTAACATGGTTGCACAATAGCCATTCCACATTAACATGGCTACACAACTACCATTCCACATTAACATAGCCACACAACAACCATTCCACATTAACATGGCTATACAACAACTATTCCAGCATTAACATAGTTCCACAAAAACCATTCCATCATTAACATGGCTTCATCTTAGCCATTCCATCATTAACATGGCTCCATATTAGTCATTCCACCATTAACATGACTTCAACAATCATTCCACCATTAACATGACTTCATCTAAGCCATTTCATCATTAATGTGACTTCATCTTAGTCATTCCACCATTAACATGGTTTTAACAACCATTCCATCATTCACATGGCTACACAACAACCATTCCACATTAACATGGTTGCACAACAACCATTCCATATTAACATGGCTACACAATAGCCATTCCACATTAACATGGCTACACAACAACCATTTCCACATTAACATGGATACACAACATCCATTCCATAGTTACATGGCTTCACAACAACCATTCCATAATTAACATGGTTTCAATAGCCATTCCATCATTAACATGGTTGCACAAAACCCATTCCATATTAACATGGCTGCACAACACCCATTCCATATTAACATGGTTGCACAACACCTATTACACCATTAACATGGCTTCATATTAGCCATTCCATAATTAACATGGCTTCAACAACCATTCCATCATTAACATAGCTACACAACAACCATTCCATCATTAACATGACTCCATAACATCCAATCCATCATTAACATGGCTACATAACAACCATTCCATCCTTAACATGGCTCCATAACAACCATTCAATCATTAACATGGCTCCACAATAGTCGTTCCATCATTAACATGGCTTCATATTAGCCATTCCATCATTAACATGGCTTCATATTAGCCATTCCATAATTAACATGGCTTCATATTAGCCATTCCACCATTAACATGGCTTCATCTTAGCCATTCCATCATTAACATGGCTCTACAACAACCATTCCACCATTAACATGGCTTCATATTAGCCATTCCATCATTAACATGGATTCAACAGCTATTCCACCATTAACATGGCTTCATCTTAGCCATTCTATCATTAACATGGCTTCATCTTAGCTATTCCATCATTAACATGGCTCCACAACAACCATTCCACCATTAACATGGTTGCACAACAACTATTCCACATTGACATGGCTACACAACAACCATTTCCACATTAACATGGCTACACAACAACCATTCCACATTAACATGGCTACACAAAAATCCATTCCATATTAACATGGCTACACAACAAGCCATTCCACCATTAACATGGCCTCACATTTACTATTCCACAAAAATGGCTCCACAACAACCATTCCATCATTAACATGGCTCCACAATAGTCATTCCACCATTAACATGGATTCATCTTAGTCATTCCACCATTAACATGACTTCAAAAACCATTCCATCATTAATATGGCTCCACAAAAACCATTCCACCATTAACATGGCTTCATCTTATCCATTTCATCATTAACATGACTTCATATTAGCCATTCCACCATTAACATGGCTTCAACAACCATTCCACCATTAACATGGCTTCATCTTAGCCATTCCATCATTAACATGGCTTCATATTAGTCATTCCATCATTAACATGGCTCCACAACAACCATTCCATCATTAACATGGCTCCACAATAGTCATTCCATCATTAACATGGTTCCATACCATTCCCTCTTTCTGTTGAGGCAAAAACAGAACTCATCACTTGCATTTTCACAATTACTCCATCATTCATTACCATGACATCTTCACATCCACCATTACATTTCCACAATCAGTTCATCACAATCACATTCACTTTCATCCATAATCATTTCATTCTCCAAATCAAAAACCCCTTCCCTGTTAGGGAAAAAATAGAACCAATCTTTGGATTACTCTAAAAATCCTTGCGTTGCATTCCCATTATTTTATCATTTTGCATTTTTACATGTTTTTTGTTTGCCTTACAAACTTGCTAGGCTAGGGGAGTAAAAGAATTCAAAACATTTGAACACCACCCCCCTCAAGATATTGCATGGCTAATACACAAAAATTATGCATTTCATTTGCAAATATTTCATTTTAAAATAATTGCATCCATACACTCCATTTCACAAATTGCACATCATACATCTCATCCAAATTTTATATTAGGGATCATTTATTTAGTTTAAGATATTAATTGGTCCATTAAATTCATGTTGCCTTAATCAGGGGCACCTTTAAAGTCACCATACATTTCATTGCACCATTCCACCAAGCCAAAATTATCATTTGCAAAGCCACATTTCCATAAATTCCTAGGTATTTTTGGTCACTCAACCACTCCTAGTGTGTTAAGCAACCTCCAAAATATATGTCGAGTTTCTTTTAGGACCATTACACATCTAGACTAAGAAAATATCAAGTTTTGGGAATTGACTCTAAAACATTCTTGAACCAAACACAATTTCACATCTTAAAAACATCTTGTGTCAAAGAGGGATAACACCATACTTGGTTTAAACCTCAAAGTGAAAAGGGTCTTCCTTGCTAGTCCCATCATGCAAAATAGTCCATCAAAATAGTGATTTTCACCACTATCACAAAATCTAAAAATAAAAGAAAGAGTAGGGACAAATACCTAACAAAAACTCTAAATATTTTACATCACACACCACTGATCATTGGGTTATAAGGATCGTACTACATTTTTAGTTAGACGGTTAGGTAGTCATCCCCAAAACTTAAGAGATCAAAAACACAAATCATGGACTATGGAGTCAGCATCCACCAGAGCTATAGATGCTTGACTGGCAGTGGAGTACACTCATGTGTGGTGATACATATCTTTCAAAGAGACCTCTGACAACACATAAGGACAAGCTAGCTTCTTGGTCTCATCCATAACATTTTTACCCAATTTACTCAAGATGAGTTAATAAACTCACTTGCATACACATTGGTTCTTGATTGCCTCAAGTCATTACCATGATCTTGATTCGGTAAATGAATTCATTGCACACACATTTGGTCCTAGAGGGATTAGGCGGTGTTAGTGAGTTTTTTTATACCACTAGTATGTCTGAGTCTCTATAAAACAGTCATTTTTCCATATCAACATCCATATCTTCTTCCATATCAACATCCATATCTTCTTCCATGTCACCATCCATGTCAATTCATGAGTCATCCATCCCATATGCCACTAAGTTTTGCTCCCCTGATTAAACAACAATGCTAGAACATGGCCAAGCAAAGAGATAAACTATAAATGATCATTAGAATATTTGCATTCCACCTTGCATTAATCATCTATACATATCATATACATTCATAATTCATATACACATGCATTACACAAAAGCATTCCACAAAAAGCATTTCATTAAAAGCATCCACACAAGCATAACACAAAAGTAAAAGCCATGTATATATGTGTGTGTGTGTGTGTGTGTGTGTGTGTATGTGTATAACTCGCATATGCAAAGATTGCTAGAAATTTCAAATAACATCAAAACTTGGGGGTGCTCAAGGTATCACACCTTCCCCACAATTCAACAAACAATTCAATCATGCATACACCTCACATCATCAACACATCAATTGTTAGGTTCAAAAGGTTGCATCCTTTTGTCAGAGGTTACGCCCTTTACCTCGCATTCACATCATCAACAATCCATTGTTAGGTTTAAAATATTACATCCTTTTATCAAAGGTTGTGCCCTTTGTCTTACATTCATTCCATTTCAAAAAACCCTTCATCTATTGGGGCAAAGAACATACACAATCATTACATTTTCATAGTCATTTCATTTTTCATTATAAAAAACCCTTCATCTATTGGGGAAAAGAACAAACACAATCATTGCATTTTTTTCATATTTATTGCATCATACACATGCCAAAAAACCCTTCATCTATTGGGACAAAGAATAGACACAAATACAAGTGAACCTTGTATTTAGTGGTTTATCCTAGTCACTTGGCGGTTGTAGCGACTAGTTATCCATGCAATTTGGTAGGATGGGTAAATCACCATAAGGACACTTGCATCATCAAAAACCCTTCATCTATTGGGGAAAAGAACATACACAATCATTACATTTTTATAGTCATTTTATTTTTCATTATCAAAAATCCTTCATCTATTGGGGCAAAGAATAGACACAATCATTGCATTGCAATTTCCCATGTCAAAAACCCCTTTCATTTGTTGGGGCACAAACAAACTCAATCACTTGAATTCATATATTCAAAAAATAGCTTACCTCCACAAAATCACTCCATATTGCATCCATCAATACATTTATCATCATCACATCTTCATGTCAACATGATTTCATCCATCAATCATTACATTTGCACATTTGCCAAGTTCACCTACACATTCAATTGAACCTTGTATCTAGTAGTTTATTCTATATACTTGGCGATTCTAGCAATTTGCATCCATGCAATTTAGTAAGATGAATAACCTACCATAAGGACACTTAGTCATTTTCATCATCACATATTTCATTGTTCGAAAACAAAAATCAATTTTGGTACTTCATATTTAGAGTGAGACTATGCCAAGACCAATTTGCTCAAAAGCTATCATTGATGGCCTTGTTCATGGGGCTTGAAACATGGAAAAAATCATAACTTTTCATCATCTCCTTTTACACTAGTCTCCAAGGATGCAGGCCGGGTAAAGTGATTGAGCAATCGTTTAGGGATTTTGTGTAGAAATTTTTGCAATCATGAGTGGACCCGAGGATAGACTATTTTTCTTTTCTTTTTCATTTGCATACTTGCATATCAATGACATCGGAGGCACATTCTTCAACATCATCGAATTAGCCCAAATTTGGGGCAACCACATTTGATTTTAACTTTTACATAACGAGATACATCTTACATGATCATGACATCTACAGATACAAAAAGGGGCATCTGTAGACACCAAAACCTAGCCACTTGTCCTCCATCCTAAATTTCCCACCATTTACCCACTTATTTACATATATTTATATATTTAATATTAATATTTTATATATTATATTTTATATATATTTAATAAATATATATTTATATAAGTGAATTAATCCTAGCCATCCGATTTCATTTAATCCTATCCATCCATATACATCAATCCATGCCACACCCTAGTTTTAATATCCAATTTTCTATATGCTTTTATCTTAGCCACATGATTAGTGTCGTTGAAACCCTAAGTATGCCCTAGGTTGGATTATTAATAGGAGCTATTTTGATGGCTCAAACCTTGAACCCTAGAAAAATCCTAAGCCATTTGTACCTTGAATTCGAAGAACCTGAGTCCTTAGCCATTCATCCTTGAGTCCCTTGGAGCATCCGAGCACCCTCGCCTTCCATTCATATCTGCCATAGCCCCCGCATCCATCACCACATCCCTCACCCAACCAGATTTGCTTCTACAAACTTCCCCCTCAATTATTCAATGCCTTTAGGCACTTCCTATCACTCCTGAGAGCCTCTAGGTGCTTCCTTCCCCACTGTCAAGTGCCTTTGGGTGCCTCCTACCATTGTTGAGCACCCACAGGCATTTCTTACAGCTACTAAGTGCTCGCAAATGTTTTATATCAGAGATCCTGAAGTCTCCTTAGCCTCTGAGCGATGCTAGGGCATCACCGCATCAATTCACTGCAACAAGCTACATCAAATCAAAAGATAGCAAATACGTAAGGTAAATCCATTGTTTATTATTGTATTTATGCATTTTTAGATTTTTTTCATTTATTCATATTGCATAGCTAGGGTTTTTATCTGCTTTTTGAGGGCCTCACATTGTGGAGCCCTCACAAGTGCTACTAATCTGTTTGTTGTGTTATTGTGTGTAGATCTGAAGGTGTGACATCAACATTGGATAATTGCTTAATCTGGAGGGGCCCGACATCTGAGGTCTTGTTTTGTAATATAACTGGTTATGTATGCTCCAAAAATAAGCTTTATGTTTTAAAAGAAGATACTGCTTCGCTGTCTTATAATGATATTTATGTTAAAAAGAATGGTATTTTTTCAAAATGCAATGATTATCGTGCCATGGCTACCAAAGAAAGAGCTACGAAGGAGCTTCTCTATGATTTTAATTATCGAGATGACTTGATTTCTAGAAATTTCTTTGATAAAACAGTTCATGGTACACTTGTTTCTTATGCCAAGAAAGGAGGTACATTCAGGTTTTGTGTCGACTATCATCCTAATTGCTTAAAATAAATAATAAAAAATAAATACATTAATTAAATAAAATAAAAATTTTCATAAAAACAATCATTCATCATTTAGCTATGCATTTGCATTTCCATTGCATCCATATGATTATTCATAATGCATTGTTTGCTTGTCATATTTTGCATTGTTTGTCTGACATTTAACACAACCTACATGTTTGAGTGTCATATTTTGCATGATTGCTTGTTCATGACTGGTTGATCATATATATTTTGGGGATCTTGTGACAATGGAATGTGATGATACCTAGTTAGGTCGTAGCTTACATGCATTGCACTTTCACTAGGATTATGTTGCCTAGCAAGATTCCCACTTAGGGTTTCCTCTTCATTCTTTCGCTTGCTTCTCTTTGCTTCTTAAGTTCTATTTTTCCTTGATCTTAGAAACATTGGCTTATCATATTCCTTGGATCAAGGATGATATTTTGTTAGTATTCCCTTGTCACTTCTCTATTGCTTCCAAATTTTTCTTCGTTTTTGCCTTTTTGCTTTGACAAGGAAATATGAGTATATATTTCTCCCTTTGCCTTTTTCAAAGTTATCTTCTTCTACACATTTGCACAAACTCACCAAGTGTTTTTTATCCTTAAAAACCCCTATCAGGGTAGCACTCACCTAATAATTTTTATCCTTATATTTCACCCCACATGGGATAATTATACATCCTAGCGAGTATCTTATCAGATATGATCTCCTATCGGGTTATACTCTCTTTTGGCTTAGCAGGCTCAACATCCCACTACAGGATAAGCTTCTTGGCTATTTTTAGTAGGCCTTAGCATACATCCTAGCGGGTAATCATCCCATAATATTCAATTAGTGGGAAACCACCCATAGCGGGTCAAACTCCAATATTTCACCCTTTATTGCGAGTACTACGTCCATAGCGGATTTAGCTCCCTATTTCTGGTATGATTCATAGTATTCAGTCACATTGGTCCATTGTGACATACAATGGTTTAAATACTGTGTTTTCATCTATCCTTCTCTATTTCAGATGGTTGACCTTTTGATCTTCTCATTTTTTTATTTTATTTCTTGTTTTTTTTTTGTCTTGTGTTTCTTCCTTTTATCCATTTTTCATCCATGCATTTCATGTAGACTTGCATTAAGATAGTTTTCATGCATAAAAAATAAAAAATTAATCTAAAGAACACTTAATTAAATCATATCACATGCACACACATTCACACAAAATATAAAAGTAGTTATGTATTACTTGATGAAAGAGAAAGATACATCAGTGTCTGGTTGGTGTACCACATTCCAGTCCCAGTACACTCAACCAATCCCTAGGGATGCATACCACAATAAAAAATGGCATGTCATCCCAATACCTAGCCCTAGATCTGAGAGCCCATATTTTATGCTCTGCCCAGAGGAGGAGGTGGTCCAAGCAACCGCATACCCACAGATGGCAAAGTTGAGACTATCTGTGATTGAGATCATGACCTATCTATGATCGATATTGTGATCTATTTGTGATCGATATCGTGACCTATATGTGATCGATATCATGACCACCCTCTACCCATCTAGTACCATCTAGTATTACATAGCCTCATAGAAAGTATCCTGTTGAATGGCCACCTCCAGCCTCTCCCTTGTATTCCATAGTTTTTCCTATAAAAGGTGGACCCCATATCTAGCCTAGCTGCTCTTGATGATAGCCATCCCCTCTACCCGAGCCCTCTATCACTTTGTGTATAGATTATTTACCTCCCCTTAGAGATGATTGGCATCTTATTGAGCCACATCTCTCTCTATATTTGTGGTACTTAATGAGCTCTACAGTCTCTCTATCATCTTGGACCTATCCTCCTAGAGTAGGTCCACATGTCTCCATAGAGTAACCACCTGTACTCGTAGTGCCTCTGCCTCCCCACTCAGGTCCTTTAGTCATGAGGCCTAGCCTAAATTAGTTTTGGTTGATGTAGAGGCCTTTATTGATCCTCTGCATTATGGTACCCTAGCCTCTATAGGGGCAACTCCAAATACCCCCACATCCCTGGTCCCTACAACACTCATATCTTCTATCACTAGCTCAATCCAGACCTACGCATGTATCTATCCCAAAGGTGCACAACCCTGCTACACCCTCTCTATAGCCCTAAGAGCTACCTCTTGAAATGCTCATTGCATGTCTGGGTCCATCACCTAGCACCTTTGTATCAGCACTAGCAGGGAGACCCTTCGAGACATGACTCCTCTGTACCATCACCTATAACAGAAGGCCACTCCTGCATCGTCAATCCCAGGATCCATGTAAGGAGTATCGTCCAAGTCCTCCTCTACCCACCTATCCAATTTTGGCTCATCCTTTATCCCTACTAGGCCCCGATAGATTCTCTGATACCAGTAATCCTCCAGGTTTGGTATTCCTTTCAAGATCTTGAACTACCTAAAAACTCTATCAAATAAAAATATCTTTGGATCCCCTCTCTCTATAGTTAGCCATCTGATCCTCCTAATCCTAGCTAGCTCTATCTTATCCTCATCCCATCCTAGGTGTAGATTCCAGGACCACCATACAATATTGACCTTGTTCATTTCATCTATTACTCACCTCACTAGTGGCAGCTTCCCAGCGTATGTCCATCTCTATGTTATTGGTCACTTTGGGCTAGGCAATGGTCCTAGTAGTACATCTAATATTTGCATAGCTATGTGCTCCTAAATCTATACCTAGAGCGAAGTCGTACACACTATCCCTATATATCCCTTATACACAATATTGTACAACATCTTGTACAAGCGAACCAACACATATGGACCCCATACAAATCAAACACTCTAGTATTACATATCTGCTCCTACACCTACCATAGTCCATGGCATATATCACCTATTCATGTGGCATATTTGTAATCCTACCACCACCCTATAGAGCATGATCATCAATGGGTCCGCCCCATATCGTCCCACTAGGTCATATACGACTATGGTGCTCTCCCATACTCGATGGATCCAACATCCTGAGAATGGTTATAATGTCACTGGCCACCATCGCACTCTATAAATTTCCATCCCCATGAAGGGGATGTGCAAGATGCACCACACATCCTCCCATGTGACCGTTATCTCTCCCGTGGGTAACCGAAATGTAGACGACTCTGGATACCATATCTCTACTAGAACCATAACTAGTGCCCTATCTGCCTCAACCTAAGGCATCCTAGCTAGATGGTCTTGTCCTACCGCCACTAGTGTATCTCTCTCCACCTGCTCTAGTACCTTTAGATCCACCTCTAAGGAGCCTGCTCACCACTAGTAGCTCTCGAGTACTCTAAGATGCATTCAGAAAGATAACAAAATTTCCATCAGTTTCATAAATTAATTAATTAATAAATAAATTAAATTAAACAAATTTATGTTTATTTTTAAAATCAAAATTTTGTATTTCTATGCTATGACTTGCTTGCTTCTTTCTTCCTTCTCTTGTTTTTCTTCTTCTCCTTGTTTCTTTTTCCTTCTTTTCCTCTTTTTTTTTTTCTCTCAGCAAAATCACACCTAGTTTTCCAGGACCGGAATTTCATCGAGATGGAATCGTGCCCTGTCCTTCACGAGGTGTGATTTTGTGAAATTGCACTTTGTTCTTATCATCGAGAATAATTTCATAGCTACTACCCAGGGCTAAATCATGGTTAGACTGTGAAATCGTGCCTAGGTCATACGCAGCAACACCACCCAAAAAACATGAAAATTTTGAAAATAGTAGGAAGTTTTTTGATCCTACCTCAACCCACTCCACCTTTGGGTCGACCTCGCCCCTCGTGATTATCGATGATGCACTGGTAGTGCCATCTCCAATTTTTCCCCAAAGCTCCTTTCTCCTCTTTTGCATGATAAAAATGAATTAGGGTTTTACCCATTTTTTCACTTTTATCTATCTCTTTCACTTGTCTCCTTTTTTATTTTTTGTCTCTTCTTCTTCTGAGTTTATCTTTTCAAGTTTTCATGAGGTATGTGTCCTACATCATGGAACTCGAGGGGGCACCCTAGCCTAAGAGGTATTAAAGTCCCTAATATCTTGATTTGCATGAAAAATAAGAAAGTGTTTGGAATAACACTATTTTTGCACCACCATTTTCTTCTAAACTAGCCACCCTATTTTTGCTTATCATTTTTTATCTTTGAGTGTTTACATCTTTTCTTTGACACATTTATTAGGCCATAAATGCGTCAAAGAGGGGGTAAAATGTGGACACAAAAAATTGACCCACTTTAGTGGGTAATCTTCCTTGAACCCTTTGAGAGACCCCTATACTTGCCTAGGATAAGGGTTTGGCTTCTCCCCCATATTTTTCCTTTTTACCTCTCTACACAAAATCGCATTGGCCCATGATGGGGCATGATTTTACATAGGGTAAAATCACTGTCGGCCTTGATGGGGCATGATTTCACCTTTCAGGGTTTCTTCTAAAGAAACCATAATTCTTTAGAGTTGGTAATTTTTACAACGGCCCTACTCGGTTTCTCATTCATTTCACCTTCAAATTTGCTATATAAATAGAGTTTGAATTCATTTCTAGAGCACGACGATGAATGATAACAACATATCACAATTATTATTTGCAAGTGTTTTTAGTGCTCACGAATTTTTCTACATCCTTCTTCTTCTCCCGCAAGCAAGCTAACTCTAGATTGAGAAGATTGATTTATTCTCTACTGCATTGGATTGCTGATTGTTGTTGCTTGCTTTAGTGGATTTGTGTTGGAGCCCTAAGGAGACATAAACTATTCGAGAGGTCTTAACCCTTATGCTTGCTTCTTTACTCTCTACCAAGTGAATTCACTCTATTATGCATATTTTAATTCATTGTACATAACACTTATTGTTTCGTATTGATCTGAGGTGTTTTAACTCACTTTTGAGAAATCACACTTAGGTCTCTACGAGGTGCAATTTTACTGCTGCAATATCATGATCGGGTGTTATAGGGAATGATTTTTCTTGAGCTATACCTGGGATAAGCTAATATTCTATATTTCATACCTACATCATAGGTTGCATATAGGGCATAGTGTTGCATTATGTTCTATGACTCTATCATTTTATTATGCTATATTTTGATATGCTTGATTTCTTCCAGAGGTCAACTTTCACTTTTATTTTCAAAGGTCAACTAAAAGGACCTAGAGGGATTGACAGTTGTGCCTCCAAGTACTATTGTACATTAGCCTAAGTAGACCTCCTAAAGCTGATTATATTTTCCAAGTGTTTACCAAGTTATCTTGTAGGAACATAAATTATTGATATCATTAGACAAGGGATAAAAGCAAGGATTAATCACTAGATAAGCTAAGTTTTTCAATTAATATTTAGGTTATTTTTTGAGTGTCTTCTATTTCTATTGTAAAACCCTAGATCTAATTTTATAGAAATACATTTAATTTATTTCTAGGCATTTGAAAGATAAACATCATATAGTGTGCACTTAGGGTTAATACTATTTATGCATATTCTCTTGAACCCTTGCTTAAATATTTTCTATTTGAAAACCTAGGGTTAGAAAGCATTCAAAGAAAGAATCATACTAGGGTTAGTTCTTGTCTTATTGCATTCTATATTTTTACATTGTCCTTTATCTTTCATAGCATAGATATAGAAATACCAAACATAGGTGATTGTGTTGAATCGAATACATCAAACATTCCTAAAAATCTTATGGACTTGGAGCGAATCCTTAAATCCGTTCATGGTGAACCCTTCCCCCTTCTTTAGCATCAAATGTAGAGAACAATGCAACCCCCATGGTTCACCTCAAGGCTTTCTCTCTCTTGTGGATCTAACCTTGAGAATCGTATGCGGTAGGGCATTTTTCCCCTCTACACTTTTAATCATGATGAAACTGTAGGGCTAATATGGATTTATAGGTATATCTTTGGCAGAGTCACCAGGTAACAAGGGAATCTAGAGAGATATGAGTATCATCAGTCCCTTGTGTTTATCCAAAATGTGGGAAGGGGTCACACCGAGCATGCCAGAAACTGTTGGTTGAAATTTTATCTAATGGTAAGGATTGTGCGCCTACAAACCTCAACCAAATTTGAATGGCCCTAAGACGAAAGATCTCAGGGTCAATCTCCAAATAAGGTCGACTCCTCACAAGTTCTAACTAAACGCTTGGGGAAAGGGACGGAAAATAGATTAAAGAAAATGTAAAGCTAGAACACAAAGTGGTGCAAATCCAATTGCATCAAGATACATGTCTAATAAGTATGAAATATAAACAACGTTCATGGACTACCTAATAGAATAGCCACTGATTTAATTAGTCATTTACGTGCATTACTCTACCAAGAATTCTAGAATTAAGGAACTAGTAGCATGAAATCCAGATATCAAAATTAAAGTTATTTCATTCACTTAACTATAGTAGAGTGAAATCATACATACATGAAAATAATTGAAGGCCAGACAATAATCCACTTATATTGTTGTATGCATCAAACTATACATGGAGATTGTAATGACTATATATATGACACTAAAACATACATTAGAAACATGTATATATAGCCCCTTCCAAGAGCAGGATTTTAAAAATTTAATTAATATAACATTAATGGTGGATCAAGATGTTAGTATTCAACTTGTTCGAGTGATCTCCTATGTGATTGCTCTATCACAGATAAAATATTCTCCACTATGTCTAGATGGGAACTACTGACATACCCTGCCTAGGCCTTCCTTTGCTAATTAATATATTTTATGTCGCCACTGCCTTTGAATATTTTTCTATAAACTGAGGTAGCCACTCTACATCAATTTCTCAGTTACCACCTTATGTACTTGGTCATATCAATTATTAAATTCACCCATTTGCTACATCCTTGGACTTAGCAATCCGAAAAGCTCGACATGAAGAGGGAATCTGAATTTGATGAGCCCTCTACACGGCTAGGCCTTCATGCATTTATTACTGAAGAGGATGGATATGTGTATTGAATACACGCCTTGGTTTGCCTCCCTTCATGCATTTGGATCACATTCCTCTAGGAGGGGGAAATGGGAGCCCTTGTTCATCTTCTTCTTTCTATTATTTCTACCTTTATTGTGGCCTAATAAACATCGGGTAAAACTTTGGGTCTGCCTCTTCCTGTATCTACCTCCCAATTTTTTATCTTTATGAACCTATCACTTGGGTGGAAATTTAGGACCTCTTTCCTTTTTGATATTTTCATGATCGTTCGACCGATTCCTTCCACTTGTAGATGGAATTTTGGGAGTGCCTATGATGGGGATCATAGCCCATTCTTTCATTGGGAGCCTCCTTGGACTTGATTTCCTTAAGATAATATTTTTTGATGGTGAATGATCTAGAAGTGACCCATTCCTCCATCCATCCTTTTCCTTAGTCATTTTTCAAAAAAAAAATTCCTTTCTTATAGAACAAAATAGGTGGGTGCAAAAACTCACCCACAATAATCCACTTGTTGATCCTATTCTCTTGATTAAAATTTAATCTTGATTCAAGTATATACATCATAATTTTAGTCCTTAATAATCAATCCCTCTAGATGAAATCCCCTAGAGTATTAATAGTATTATTCACAACCTCCTTATTAATAAGATGAAATTAAAGTCTCAAAATCTTAACACACATTGGAAACCTTTTGATAATTATTTCCTTCATACATAGATTCTCACTACATGGTCTTAAATATAGGTTATTTATCCCCTATACCATGGGACACCATCCATTATTTTATCCCCAATTTTCAAAATAGATAAGATGGTGAGGATTAGAAAGAAAAGTCATTAAGTAATTTTTAGTTTGATCCCTACTTCCATTTGATCCAATTTTGAATCTTCGAAAAACTTAGTGAGTATATATAGAACTTACATATTAACCCTCTAATTTGAAGAACCATTATATCATTCTTAATCATCTCAGTCTTGATAATCACATCTAATATAATGTTCATTGCCTATATAGGAATTCCAGTAGATTCACTTTTCTTCTTATAACCAACTAGGGAATCCTCCTTCCTTCTAATTAGGGCTTTCATAAATGACATTCCTTCCATGCTACCTAGATTTTCCTCATATGCACCATATTTTCTTATTTCTTCAAAGACTTAATTTATTTATTAAATTTTTATTAGAACCTTCGAGGTTCTAAGAGACCCACTTATAAAATCTAGTAGAACACATGTTTTCATAATGGTATTTTTATCAGAAAGATTATTAGTTTTGATAATTTCTCTTGCTTGTACTACTATTTCACTTGCATCCACAACATAAACCTTTCTAGCACCTACCAATGCACAAAATATAGATAGTATTTATATGTCGCACCCTACATCCAATACCACTTTGTCTTCAATAAGATCTTGATGTTTTTGTATTGTAACACTATAAATATCTATACGCACTTGATCCTTGAGCATTTATTCTAACACGGGAGGTACATAAATAGATGTTTTATTATTAATGTCAATAGCACATGGTTTCCATTCCTACCCTTCCATTGCATTTTAGGTACAGTTATTGCTCTCTAATATGGCTTTCTCTTCTTCATGGGAAGAAGTAGATAGACGTCCATCCAATTGATTGTCATTCTCATCCAAGAAACTCTCATCCAAGTGTTCCTGTGAGTGCGATAATGTTGGGGCACTTCTTAGGTACGCAAAGGGTTTGGATATGTTTCCCAGGTATGTGATTTCTCTCATAACATCATCAAGACATTCCCTAAATTATTTGATCAAATCCACATAATATTTCCAAGACATGGCTCTGATACCAAATGTTAGAACCTCGAAGGTTCTAATAAAAATTTAATAAATAAATTAATAAAAATCATTCATTTGAATCGCTTGTCACTTATAGGGGGATCCCTCCTTAAATTTAATCAAGAAAAAGAATAATATTTTTATTAATTAATTTTGAGGGAGCCCCCTATAAGTGGCAAGTGATTCAAATGAATGATTTTTATTAATTTATTTATTAATTTTTATTAGAACCTTCAAGGTTCTAACAAACCCAATTATAAATTTTAGTAGAAGACGTATTTTCATAATGGTATTATTAATAATATGTAATAATATATCATTGAAAATTACACATATATTAAGGGAAGGAAAAAAATCTATAGATAATCTAGCCAATAGATAGGTTTTTCTTGAGGATCATGAAGGTAACACCTCCTTTCCATGGTTAGATGAAGTAAAAAGTTTAGTTGAAGCTGACAAAAATTGTTGATTGCCTATATCAATTAATGATAAAGATTTACTTTAATGTTTTCCATTGATAATATCTATTTTATTTTGTAACAATAATGTGCGTTCATTTAGACTATTTATTATAATTTTTGTGGTTGCACTTGTGTTTCAGGAAGAAAACTAAAAATCCATATTTGGTAAAGCGGACTATGTTAGTGCGATGTTTTAGAAATATTACTCTACTAAGATGCAAGGCATAGATAGTAGAGGTGAAGTTTTGGCATTGTGAAGGCTGCTATAGGAAAATGTCAAGAAAGATGCTAAATTATGGAGTAATTGTATTCATACAAAGATTTGAAAAGATCCAAAAAATGAAAATCAAGAATTCAAAACATTTTTATGTAAAATGATGTAGGTTTCTAACTATAGCACTCAATTGAGATGAGAAGTGTATCTATTTGTTAACACTCAAGCTCTAAAGAAGAGATATGTAATTTTTTAAAGGTGGGGGACCCGAGTACAACCCCTTTTTATCAAGAAAAAATAAATAACATAGAAAATTAATACCATATCAAGATTATACCTAAAAAGCATATAAAAATGTGTCAATTTTATATTCTATTTATATTATTAGACATGTTTCATATCTTAATATTATAAACTTTAAATACCATGTCTAGAACATGTTTGGGATATCTTAAAACATACCACATTGTAATTTATTTATGATTGTTGATTATGATTCACATCCTTATGTAAGAAGTAGTCAATAACATACTAGAAACATACTCGAAAATATACCAAGATACATTAATTTATAGGTTATTTATATATGTTCATTATGATTCAATTTGTAATGTCATAGACTATCAAAGAGAGAGAGAGAGAGAGAGAGAGAGAGAGAGAGAGAGAGAGATGTCAATTTGTAACCTCTTAATGTCATAAGTAGTTAATATGACAATGGAAATATATTTGATTATCCATCAAAATATTTTTTTTAATAAGATATATATTTCTTCTATTAGGGGCCACTCCCATCAAAATATGAAAATATTATATTTGATGTTACATCATATAGAAAATTTTCAACATGCATTTGTATCATATAAATTCTTCGTCTTCCTCTTATTGTTTTGTTTCCTCTATAAAGTCTTTAATATATTTTTCATTAATAGATAAAATCTCCCTCAACTAGTTACTTTCTAAAATTTGAATTTCCTCAAAATAAATATCAACATAGTGATTGGATAAACTAATTTCTACCATATTTCCTTCTCTACAAATATGTTAACATTTTAAATATGCCATTGATAATAGTTGATAGACATCAAAAATAATATTTTCTAATCCATTCCCCACATTCTTTTCTTGATAAAATTGATAATAATTTGTAAACCTTTATAACTTAAAATATATTTTCATGCATTTCAATGGAAATATTGATCCTTATAAGAACTAACCTAGCATTTGCATCATTTATTTTTATATATAAAAATTTGAAGTTTTTGAGAGGATCCCACAACCTTATACAAAATACTCCAAAAGAAGTCAAACAACCAACAACCCTAGGAGGACCACCTAGCCAAAAAGACTTAACTAGAGATGAACCAATAGAGTCCAACAATCTTACCAACCTACTTGCAAATTAAAAATCATCCGAACAGAGAAAAGCTACTAGCCAACAACCCAAAAAGTTCCTAACAACTAATAGGGCAAGACTAGAAAAAAAATAAACCTAAAGTTAAGGAATTACCAATGCATTCCCTATATAAATATTTCATATGGAAGAGTTCTCTAGAATATGGCCCAGGAGGTGGTTCACTCCCTTAGTGAACTCGATAGCAACCTTAAGGATATCCAAGATCGATCTCTATTTGTCCTCAACAATATTTATGAGTTGAAGGTGCTTACATAGATTTTTAGAACTGGGAGTAGCATGGAATTCCACTCCCTCCTTCTTAACCTATTTCTTCACTGTGGGTAGGTCCTTCAACTCTGAATGGATCACTATAATAAAAAACTCCTTTTTATTTTCTTTTCAAACAACCTAGCAGAGCACACATTCCCCCCTCGAACCCCTTTGGAAGTAACCAAAATTCCTCCTAATCTTCTACTGCTTCTGACCACTTTGAATAAATTAGATGGACTCTCCACCTAATCAAACATCGAAGAGTTTAATATTAACCTTTTGGAACAATGTATTTTATTACCTTTCACTTATTTAGGTGAGACAATGATATCTTGCTCAATTACAACCTTCTTGGGAGAAGATTCAGGGCTCCCTCTATCACCCAAGCCACCAAAACTATTGGAGTTGGAGAGATCCATCTCTTGAGTGGAGATGGTAGGTGGGGGAACTTGCTAATATTTGATAGCTTTTATAATCTCTACAACCTCCATCCCTCTTTATTTCACAATATACTCAAATATTAACATGGCTAGACCCTGATGAAGAGGGTCCAACCCTCTCCTACTCCTGATATCTATCATTGATTTTTACATCGATTGAAACAAAAATATTGGGATGTCCATCCACCTCTCTCTTATCAGATGATTGAGTAACATAACATGATAGCTTCTTACAACATATTTTATTAGGTCCAACATAAAATTGTCCATAATGACAATAACCACTCGATCCCATGAAGCTTTGAGAGGTTTAGCATTGAAACCATTTTGTTACTTTGGGAGGTATTCATTCTTATCTAGGATGTAATTTAACTCTCTTATTAGAGAATAATTTTTCCTATTGTGACTATAGCCATAAAGGAGGACGCCTATAACTTTGGCTAGTAATTTCGAATTCTAGGCTTCCCACCTTAACCTAGCCCTTTTTCCAAGAGTATGCCATGCACTTTTTTTTAAGCAAAAAACCCCTTGCGAGGTTGCCTTGGTCTAAGAGACCACGAACATGGGGTTCTACACCGTCAAAGTCACCCGGGAGTCGCACCCAACCCTGCACCCACCAACATTATCAATTGGATTTTGGATACCCAATTCAGCTTGTTGGTAGGGTGGAGATTTGAACTTGGGACCTCTCTTGGAGGATTTCCCTCTCCTATCCAACTCACCTACAACACCTGGGTAATGCATTTAGAAAGAATAATATTATATCCATTAAATTTTTGGATACATCCCAAGAGGCCACCCTGCTTTAGAATACACTTCACCTCCTCATAAGCATTCAGAGCGATAAAATCCAACCATAATTTTGAAAGGGTGGGCCTCTATTTCAAGCTCTTAGCCTTCCCCATTAATTCCTCCCACAACTAGAAATAACAACTCTCACTAACAAAGCTCACAGATAGAAATAGAATAAACCAAAAAAAGCTTTGACAATAAATAAGGCAACAATCAGATATCCACTTCATGTAATAGGAAGGTTATCATGTAAGGCATACGTTGCACTAATGATTAGGCCATCCAATGTTAATAAAGATCGAATAACAAGGCAACTACCAACTCCAATCATGTTCTAGGGGAACTTCACCCCTGAAGTATCTGGTAGTGCATAACTCGTAACCAACAACATTACCATAGTGTGTCAGTTGGACAATATCTCATCCTCCCAACACCTCTCATAATCCATTCCTCCATCATGCTTCACTTCACATCATTTATCACCAAATACTCTGTGTAGTATGCCATATCATGCAACCCTCCCCACTGCCCTCACCATGATACCCTATATCGATAGTTGATAGATGTGATACACATCCTCCAAAGTCATAGTCATTTCCCTTATCAAGAAATGAAAGGTGTTCCTCTTAGGATCCCACCTCTCGCACAAAGCTGATACATAGGCTCGTTTGGAGTGCACACTCTACATCTCCCACAATCCATATAATCCAACCTTGCCCAACCATGTGCTACCATCCATCAACCATACATCATTAAACCTCCCTCTTAATGTATGAATTTTATGTCATGGTTGCACCTTCTTCACCTGCATTCATCCATTCAAACACAAAAAATCATCATCAGTATGATATATAACATGTATACATACACATGCAAACCAAATTGTTCGTATGAACATGTGCAAATCCATACGACCTCGTACGTTTGCACATCATCGTGTCAATATAATTTTGCACATATATTCGAGCACCCATTTGGCTTAAAATTAGGCCCATACAAATATCTTTGCTCAAACATGCACATACACAGTCTAAAACATGCATCTATGCAAATTCATGCATATCTAGAAAATTGGTCAACATTGCAAACAACATACAAATTTGGGTACCCATTTTCCTAAAAATCATGCTTATGCAAAAACAATTCCAAAACAATGTGCCTACATAACTCAAAAACACACATACTTCCATGCACATATTTCGAGGCATAAAGTCAACATTGAAACAAAAGTGGATTTGGATACCCATTTGGCCCAAACTTCCACTCATACAAAAATTATTGGTAAAATTTCCATGCAAACATGCCAAACTGCACATATACACACATTGACACATACATTCACGCACATCGAGACACAAGTCAAAATTGATCAAAAAATTTTGAACCATGCACATGCACACATTTCTATACACTTTTCTGTTCCTTCATGCAACTCTAATTCTACCATGCATTTTCTTCTACGATTTCATTTCACTATAAATTTGTTCCCTAGGGTTCATTTTTTAAAATGCCTTATACACAAATATCAAGGCAAGAAAAGTCAACTTACCACTACTACGCTCCCTCCTGCACCCATATTGGTTTACCTTCTTGTCATCGTCTGCCCTCACCTTTGCAATATGATAGCACTTCGCTTCACAAATTCTTCCTCACCACTCTCTCCCTCCTTTGCACAACATAAAATGAGCATTTGCCCATGCGATCGTGCTTTTATAGCACCTTTTTGGTGGATTTGCATAGATACATGCGAATATCCATATTTGCACAGACGTGCAAATGAATAGATTTGCACACTGATATGCAAATCTAATTTTTTAGTTGCATTCACCATTTTATGCATGGCCCTTGCCCTGTATACCATCATCTTCAAATTTTCATCATTTTTCACCCTTAATTTTCATATTTTTTAATCAAATCATCGTCATTTCTTGTATTCTCCATAACTAATTCATCGCTTAAGGGGGTAGACATTCAAAAAATCAAAATCAATCTTGCACATGATCAAACAAGCAAACATCCAATCATGGATGACACATTTACGTAAGACAATTTTTGCTGAAGATTATCTCATGTCCTCATTTGCTAGGGCAAACAAAGAGCAAAATTTCTCTTCTCAAAAAAAAATCCAATTCAAACAATATTTAATAAACCTAATACCTACAACTATAGACAAATCTTGGATTGTGTTCTTCAAAGTGGCAGTCGTAATACCACTTTTGAATAAAGCACCTAACAAAAATATACCTTATGGCATCAACGGTTTATCAAATATCATCCAAGACTCATCAATCAATCAACAACAAAAATTTGCAAGGTCATGTGTTCCTTCCATAATTGGAACATCTTACATTGACCACAAAACAAGACAAGTTTACGTCTTCTTCCAAAAGCAATCATTGGAGCACTGCAAAGAGTTGTATTAAATCACAAATCATTTTTTATCAATGTGTCTCTCTCATAATCATCCACAATTATCCATAGGAAATTCATCTTCAAAATCATCCCATCAACTCATGTCATCAATTTTTATACTGCATCATGTTTTTACACAACCCAGTAGCAAGGTTAGAAAAATCTTCAATGAAATGGAAAAGTTGATAGGGGGTGGGATTGGGGTAGGGGTAATGTGTTATATTTCAATATGTTTAAATTGAGCACTTCATTTTATTTTGGGAGAGATGTTATTTCTTGTTGTTTTATATATGAATCTTAGGTTTTTGGGGGCTTGGTGCAATAATTTATAGTCATATTACAACCCTTAAGTCAAGTAGATAACCCAATCCTAAGAGGGGTTGCAGTGATGCAATAACTAGGTAGTTGTAAATATTGAAGGAGTTGTGATGATGTAATAACTAGGTATTTACAAATTTGGGAGTTGTGATGATGTAATACCCAAATATTTGTGAATAATACACCTTGAATGGTGATACTTGGGTGTTCCAAAGCAGTAAGGCTTTTGGAGTCATTTACAAAACAATAAAGTGGTGGCACCTTAAATAGTGAGGATCAGGTGACCATGATCATTACTAAGTTAGTGGTAATGGCTTTAGTTAGCCTATGAATGTGTGGTAACTAAGCACTAAGGAATTAAACCATAATGATCCTACATAGATGGACTTATATAAGGTTACGAAAAATTTGTTCCCCTTTAAGTGATATGGGACTTAAAGGATAATCCCTCTACCATGGTCAAATTCTCCTATATCAATTAGGGTATAGGAAATTTGGGGGGTGACTATTGATGCCATTTCTAAATAGTAGGGTTTAGAAAGGTGAACCCCAAAAAATATTGGATGTTGACCACTCTTGTCCACTTGAGTGTCGTCTACAATGAAATTGAACTCAAAATGTTGTTATGCTTTATAATGCTTAAAATATTGGTACTTCTTTGTGAATCTCTACTTGTAAAAAAAGAAATTCTCTCTCTTGGGTTGGTTTGGTGGGTTGTTACACAGTTGAGTAGAAATATAACAATTATGATTATTTCGAGGGAAGCCAAGGATAAATTTATTTAGGAGTTTAATAGCTCAGGAGAATACACAAAAAGAAGTGGATATAATGTAAAGCAACAACAAAATATGAATATCATAAGAATATGAAGAGATATTAGGGATAGCCCAAGAATTCCTAAAGTCAAAATGTTTGTTTGGCTAGTAGGTCATAGAAGAATTTTAACTTAGGATAACCTTATGAAAAGGGGTTTTCATGGCCCCTCTCAATGTGTTCTTTGTAAAAAGGAGAGTATAGACCATCTCTTGGGACATTCTAAACTATGGCAATGGATTATTAATATGTTTTATAAATGCATGGTGATGAATAGCAGAATTGAAGAATTATTAAAGCAATTGCATAGCACTTTTAAAAGTGATGATTTATAGACAATTTTGGATATATCAAAAGATACAATACTTTGGACTATATGGCTAGAAAGGAATAGAAGAATATTTAAAGGAAAGGAAAGTAGTTTAGAGGTAATAAAAAGGAAGATATATTTAGTCATAGAGGAGTCTAATCCAACCCTATCAACTCACCTAGTCCCTAATCTAGAAGTAGAGAGCCTTGATAGATGGATTCAAGTCATCAAATGTAATTATGATGTTGGGTACAAGAGAAACAAAAAGAAGACAAAATATAATGTGGAAACCACAAAATGTGGAGTTGGTCAAATTGAATTTTGATGGAGCATCTAAATAAAATCTAGGACTATTAGGAGAAGGAATAATTAGAAATAATATAAAAGAGATTTTGTCTCATTATGATTTCAATAGTGGATTTAAGACAAATAGTGTAGTTGAAGCTTCAACAAATTTAGAAGGGTTAAAAAAATGCAAAGTGAAATGGAATAGAGTATGGATGGAAGGTGATTCACTCATAGTAATAAATACAATTTTGAGGAAAGCAAAGGCTCCATGGAACATACAAGAGATAATTTTATAAATTCAAGATATTGCTAAAGAGTTTGAAGAAATCAGGTTTAACACACATTAAGGGAAGAAAACAAATGTGCAGGTAACCTAGCCAATAGAGGGGTTTTAATTATGAATCATGAAGTTAAATTCTCCTTTCCATGGTTAGAGAAGGTAGTAATATTAGTTGAAGCTAACAATAAAATGATGACTACCTGAATCAAATAATGATTAAGATTTATTTTAATGTTTTCCATTGGTAGTATATGCTTTATTTTATAACATTAATGTGTTTTCATATCAATTATTTATTATATTTTTTGTGGTTGCACTTGTGTTTTAGGAAGGAAATTAGCAATCCATATTTGGTAAAGCGGACTATGATAGTGCGATGTTTTGGAAATATTACTCTACTATGATGCAATGCATAGATAGTAGAGGTGGATTTTTGGTATTTTGAAGTTTGCTATAGAAAAATATCAAGAATGATGCTGAATTCTAGAATATTTGTATTCGCATAGAAAAAAATTAAAAAGATCCAAAAAAATGAAAATAAAGAATTCAAACATTTTATGTAAAATGATGTAGGTTTCTAGCTATATCATCTCAATTTTTATGAGAAGTGAATATATTTGTAAACTCTCAAGATCTAAAGAAGAGAGTTGTAATTTTTAAAGGGTGAGGTACCTGAGTATAATCCCTTATTATCCAACAAAATAAAACAAGAGGATTATGAAAATATTGCACTCTAATATCGTAAATGTTACGATACTAGAGACATGGCAAGAGATTACAAGCAAAAATAATTAAGAAAGTTGTGGAAATTTTGGTCATGAGGTAAACTTCTAGATGAAGCAAGGGGAACATATTATTTTAGAAGCTAGATTAGATCAAGCATTTTCCACTCATAGAAAAGTGGTAAATAAATCCCCTCTACATCATAAAATGAAAAAGACCATTATCATTCACTCATATCAATAATTAAAATAAATTTTAATTAAAGTATGAGGAATTACAATATGTAAGTTCAAATTCAAAAGGAGTTAAGGGCACAAAGGAATATGCAAAGGCAAATTTTAAGCAAAGAAGGTGGAAGAAATCAAGCTTAATCTAGGTAAATCATCTTCATTTTCCTCAAGTAGTATCAATTCCTCTACTTGTAATGAAAATGAAATTAATATAAAATTTTTAGGATATCATAAGAAAGTAATTACTACGAAGGATGGTTCTTGTAGTTAAGGTTTTCTATGGCAGCATAAAGAAGAAAATATTTTGATGTTATTCCTTGCACTCTAGGGTTTCCAAGGAAGTAGTAAAGGTCACAATTATGAATCATCATTGAATTCGACATAAATAAATTAAGGTCCTTTCAACACCTATCTTAAAGAGTAACTATAGTTGGAGCATATACATTTATGACTCCAAATTTGATATTTTTCTCTTTCTTGAAAAATATCAAAAACCTAATAACTTAAGCAATTTTCCATTATATTTGTGTTTATCCTAAACTATTATAATACCTCTTGAAACTCATATAGAAGAAATTGCTTGACAATATCCCATATTAGAAATATTTTTGAAAGCATCCTTATATTACTCTTTAGTTATTTGATTTCTTGCATTAAAATAAACTCAAGACTATAAAAACCTAGTAATTACCTATTAACTCTTTATTTAGGGGTCTCATTGATACCCCTAATATTCTAAGATACCATATTTATCATCACTTTTTTTTTTGAGCTTATCCCAACTTCTTGTTAACACAAGTGATATTTGTTTCTATTTTTCCAAATTGACATACCTTTGAGTTTTATTTTCTATTTATTCTTTCTTTGAGCTTCTTCCTCTCCTTTTCCCATTCCCACCAGCACTTTCATCCTCATCAATTTATTTAATTTTTTCTATACCATCATCCATATACTTACTTTCTTATTTATGTTGTCCTAGAAACCCTAAATGCAAGGGCCATCCTCTATAGTAGTTACTTTCTTATGCTACCTTAAAAATTCTAAATTTCCATGGATATCCTTCATACTCCTTTGTTTATAATGTTGCACTTGAAACCCTAAAGTGCAAGGAATAAGCTATATACTAATTTTACTTTTATTGCAAGGAGGCTAATTGGGAAAAATAAAGATGATTTACTTAGATCAAACTTGATTTTTTTATCTTCTTTGTTGTAAAATTTACCTTTACATCTTCCTCTACACCATTATGTCTTATGAATTTGAACTTGAACATTGTAATTCCTCATACCTTATATCCTTCTTTGTTTCTTTTAATGTTTGGTCTATGTGAAACTTGATAGCTATTGAAATTTGATGATGCAAAGGAAATTTATTTACCAATTTTTTGAAGTGGAAAATTATTAATCTAATTCACCTTCTATCATAATATGATATCCTTGCTTCATCTTGAAGTGTATTTATTACCAAAAATTTCCATCTCATTTTCTATCATTTTTATTTTATAATATTTTACCATGTGGTTATTCTTGTAATTTTTGTAACATGGGAATGTAATATTTTCATAATCCACTAGTTGATCTTATTCGCTTGATTCAAATTTAATCTTGATTCAAGTATATACATCATAATTTTACTCCTTAATAATCAGTCCCTCTAGATGAAATCCCCTAAAGTATCAATAGTATTCTTCAAACCTCCTTATTAATAAGCTGAAATTAAAGTCTCAAAATCTTAACACACATTGGAAACCTTTTGATAGTCATTTCCTTCATACATAAATTCTCACTACATTGTCTTAAATATAGGCTATTTATCCCCTATACCATGGGACACCATCCATTATTTTATCCTCGATTTTCCAACTAGATAAGATGGTGAGGATTAGAAAGAAAAGTCTTTAAGTAATTTTGAGTTTGATTCCTACTTCCATTTGATCCAATTTTTAATCTTTGAAAAACTTAGTGAGTGTCTATAGAACTTACATATTAACCCTCTAATTTTAAAAAGCATTATATCATTATTAATCATCTCAGTATTGATAATCACATCTAATATAATGTTTATTTCCTAGATAGAAATTCCCATAGATACACTTTTCTTCTTATATCCAACTAGGAAATCCTTCTTCCTTCTAATTAGGGCTTTCATAAATGACATTCCTTCCATGCTACCTAGATTTTCCTCATATGCATCATATTTTTTATTTCTTCAAATACTAAGAACAAGAAAATATGAGGCTCAATCCTTGCTCACATTTTTTGCTTGTATTCTTATTTTATCAATTTTAATGTGGCTTTAAAGTGTTAAGTTTTATCCATAGGATTGGAACCTTGGTCTATGATGTGAAACTCTTCACTCTACATTGATTACCCTAAATCCCATAGGCTTCATGAACAATCATTTATTATAATGATATTATTAATAATCACAATATTTTATGAGGGTCCATAAAAAGTATCTCAAGCAATCTTATACAACAAAGGAGAAGGATTCTAATACATCAACTCAAAAAATCTTAATCTAATGTTTTCTTTTAGATTAATAAAAAATACAGTGCATATAGTGCTTGATAAGCTCACCATATCTCATAATTATTGTAGATGTGTGCTGGTCCACTTATAAAATTTAGTAGAAGACGTGTTTTCATAATGGTATTATTAAGAATATGTAATAATATATATCATAGAAAATTAATACCATATCAAGATTATACCTAAAAAGCGTATAAAAATGTAACAAATTTATATTCTATTTATATTATTAGACATGTTTCATATCTTAATATTATAAACATTAAATACCATGTATAGAACATGCTTGGGATATCTTAAAACATGCCACATTGTAATTTATTTATGATTGTTGATTATGATTCACATCCTTATGTAACAAGTAGTCAATAACATACTAGAAGCATACTTGAAAATATATCGAAATACATTAATTTGTAGGTTATTTGTATATGTTCATTATGATTCACTTTGTAATGTCATAGGCTATCAAAGAGAGGGAAGGGGGGGGGAGAGAGAGTTGTTAATTTGTTACCTCTTAATTTCATAAGTAGTTAATATGACAATGGGAACATATTTGATTATGTATCAAAATATTTTTTAAATAATATATATGTTTCTTCTATTAGGAGCCATTCCCATCAAAATATGAAAATATTATATTTGACATTACATCATATAGAAAATTTCTAGCATGCATTTGTATCATATACATTATTCATATTCCTCTTATTTTTTTGTTTCCTCTATAAAGTCCTTGATATCATTTTCATTAATAGATAAAATCTCCCTTAACTAGTTACTTTCTAAAATTTGAATTTCATCAAAATAAAGATCAACATAGTGATTGGCTAAACTAATTTCTATCCTATTTTCTTCTCTACAAATATGTTAACATATTAAATACACCATTGACAATAGTTGATGAACATCAAAAGTAATAGTTTCTAATATATTCCCCACATTCTTTTCTTGATAAAATTGATAATAATTTGTAAACGCCTCATAACTTAAAATATATTTTCATCATTTTTCAATGGAAATATTGAACCTTATAAGAACTAACCTAGCCTTTGCATCATTTTTTATATTTTAAAAAAGTGATGATTTTAAGAAGATCCCACAACCTTATACAAAATACTCCAAAAGGAGTTAAACAACCAACAACCCCATGAGGGTAACCTAGCCAAAAAGACTTAACTAGAGATAAACCAATAGAGTCCAACCATCCTACCAACCTACTTGCAGAATAAAAACTATTCGCACAAATAAAAGCTACCATCCAACAACCCAAAATGGTCCCAACAACCAATAAGACAAGACTAGAAACCAAATAAACCTAAACTTAGGGCATTATCGATGCATTCCCTATATTAATATTTCATGTGGTTCACTTCCTCAATGAACTCCATAGCAACCTTGAGGGTAACCAAGATCGATCTCTATTTATCCTCAACCATCTTCATGAGTTGAAGGTGCTTACATGGATTTTAGGGGTTGGGAGTAGCATGGAATCCACCCCCTCCTTAACATTTTTCTTCATTTTGGGTGGGTCCTTCGACTTTAAGTGAATCTCCAAAACCAACGACTCCCTTTTAATTTTATTTTTAGACAACCTAGTGGATCACCTCACCTTCATCCCTTGAACCGCTCTAGAAGTAACCAAAATTCCTCCCAATTTTTTGCTTCTTTGGACCACTTTGAAGGAATTAGATGGACTCTCCACCTAATCAAACATCGAAGACTTTGAGATTAAAATTTTGGAACTACGTAGTTTACTACCTCGTACTCCTTTAGGGGAGACAATGATATATCACTCAATCTTGAACTTCTTAGGAGAATATTTGGGGCTCTCTCTATCACCTAAGTCACCAAAATTGTTGGATTTGGATAGATCCATCTCCTGAGTGGATATGGTAGGTAGGGTAACTGGGTGAGATTCAATAGATTTTATAATATTTTTAGCCTCCACCCCTCTTTCTTTCATAATATACTCAAATATTAACATGGCCATACCCTGATGAAGAGGGTTTAGTCCTCTCCCGCTCCTGACATCCATCATTGATTTTTGCATTGAGTGAAATAAAAATGTTGGGATGTTCATCCACCTCTCTCTTCTTAGTTTATTAAGGAACATAACATGATAGATTCTTACATATTTTGTTGGATCTAGCATAAAATAGTCCATAATGACAATAACCACTCGGTCCCATGGAGCTTTAAGAGTTTTAGCACTAAAGCATTTTTGTTCCTTCGAGAAATATTCGTTCTCATCCAAGAAGTAACTTAGCTCTCTTATTAAGGAATTTGTTTTCCTATTGTGACTATATCCATCAAGTGGGAGGCATGTAAATTTGGCTATAATATCCACAATAATTTCAAATTCCAAGCTCCCCACCTTGACCTACCCCTTGTTCTAAGAGTAAGCCATGCATCTAGAAAGAATAAGATTATAACCATGGAAGTTTTGGATACACCCTAGGAGGCCATCATGCTTTAGAATAGGCTTATCCTCCTCATTAGCATTCAAAGCGATCGAATCTAACCATAATTTTGGAAGGATGGGACTCTATTTTGAGATCTTAGCCTTCCTCATTAAGTACTCCTACCCCCAAAAATAGCAACTCTCACTAACAAGACTCACATATAGAAATAGAATAAACCAAAAAAATCTTAAATAGTAAATAAAGCTAAAATTAGAGATCCACTTCAATTAATAAGGCATACACTGCACTAATGACTAGGCCATCCAATGTTCATAAAGATCAGATAACAAGGCAACTGCCACCTCGGGGCTTGATGATAATATCTCAAGTTTAAACGACCATCCATGATCTGACTCATGTTAGAAGTTGAAAAATTCACCTTGAACACCTCCCAAGGCTGACACCCAAATCTCGATCCTTGTAGGAGCTAAGGATTTTACACTCTTAATCAATGCTAGCCACAAGAATTAGGTATCATTCTAAATAAAAATCTTAGTGGATTCTACCTCTAACTCTAGAGCCACCTTATTTGAACTTGGAAATTGCAACCCCTTAAGGTTGACAAAACACAATTGGCTAACCAAAATGTTGTGTTGATCCAATGATTCTCCATGCCACAATTAACACATCGAGTGAGATGTTTCCAAGTGGAAATTCTAGCACTACCCCCTTAGGAGATTCTGGCACAAAAAAACAAATACGATTCAAAATTCTAGGCCCTAGAGGAAGGGCCACCAAAGAGGTCAAAAAAATGCATCAAAAATTTGTGCCCATGACCCATTTAAAAAAATTCAAATGTTGGATGAGCAATAAGCTAAGGCATGGCTGACTTTTAGCACAAATAGTGCACCAACTACAATATCCCCAAAATGATCAGAGGAGAAAATTAGGATGTTTCTTCATTAAATAAATGAATAAGATCTTCCATTAAATTGGACCTCCATACAGACAAACCAGGTTGAGCATATCCCTAATTGGCCATACAATCCACCAATTTATTTCCTTCTCTCAAGATATGAGAAACCTATACTTCCTCCATTCCTTGCAGAATCCTTATTACTTCCACTATCATGTTTTGAATATTCCAATTTAGTGCAATATATTATTTAATCAAGTTAATCAAACTCAACGAGTCCCCTTCCACAATCACCTTCCTTGCCCCCAACTCTTACAGAATCATCAATCCTTGGAAGGCAGTCCTAGCCTCCACAAAATAAGAAGTTTGAGTAGAAAGGTGATCAGAGAATTCCACCACTAAGCTCCCTTGATCATCTCTGACTACTCTACCTATCCCTGCTAACCCTAGATTACCTTTAGATTCCTCATTAAATTTGATTTTTAACCACCCACAAGGGGCACCAACGAACAATAAAACTTGGATTAATAATTGGGCCATGTTGATTGACCTAAGAAAAGCCCAGAGTCTACTCCAATTCAACTTTTATGGTTTGGGGTCTTTTATGACCACTACCCAATTTAGAGAATGCAGAAGAAACATTCTCTATCGAGCTCCAAAGAGATCTAAAACCAACACTCATCCAATTATGACTAGAATTTTTGAAATCACGAGCATTCCTTTCTTTCCAAAGATCCCAAAGGAGATGAGGAAGAAGGAAATTCCAAAGATACTTAAGTCTTGGAGATATAAAGGGTGGTGCCCATTGCAAGAAAATATCTTCAAACAAGTTTGGAAGCACCCAGCTAACTCCTAATCTCTCCAAAATAGTCGCACATGCACTTATATAAAAGGAACATCTAAAAAATAAATGGTTTGTCATCTCTAGATCAGATTCACATAAATAACATTTGTTGGGGAGAGCTATACCATATTTTTGGATATTATCTATAGTCAAGATCTTATTCTAGGTAGCCAACCAAAAAAATATGTTAACTTTTGAAATAATAGTATTAATCCAAATTTTATTGTTTGTTGCCCAAAATTGAAACTCTGGTTCCAACAACGGATAAGCCAATTGAATTGAAAAGGATCCATCACTTTCCCCTAACCAAATAACTTTGTCCTTCCCGTCAATATGGTTTAGCACTTGAAGTTTCAGAATATTCGCTATACTCTTCCAAGTTGATTGCACGTCTTTGTCCCCTATGACCATTGGTGGATCCTTCCATCTTCTTCATCTGTTGACTTGGATAATGAAGTCTACAACTTTAAAATTCCCTAGATATTTGTACGAGGGTTCAGCAATCACCAAATTCAGGTCTGAGGTAAGAGGTTGAGCAGATAACCACGAATCATTCCAAAAGTTAATAGATTTTGCCATCTTCAAGAATCCACCTTCTTCCTAAGAGCAATAGGAATTTTGACTTTAATAAAATCTACCAAAAAGGGGACCCATTAGAGGGCAATAGTTCTAAGAGGAAATTTTCAAACTGGTACTTTGCCTTCAAAATTCTAACCCATTCCACTGACTCACTCTTAACCACCTTCCAACCTTGCTTAGTGATCATAGCTTTTTTCATTCTTCGCACACTCTTAAGATCCAGACCCCCCTTTTCTTATGATTGTAAGCTTGATCCCATAAAACAAAGTGGAATTTCCCTTTTAAATCTAGCCCAACCCAGATAAAAGCTTGAAGAATACTTTCCATTTTTAATACAATCTTACTTGGGAGTCTGAAAATGAACATGAAATAGAGTGGGATACTCTGAAGGGAGTTTCTTACCAAGATAATTTTCCTAGCTTGGCTTAGGAGAGCCCCTTTCCAAGTAGCCAACTTCTTATACATCCTCTAAATAATAGAGTTTCAGAGGGATTCTAGCATACAACCATGAAATAGAGGAAGATCTAAGTAGATTGTCAGAATATTGACAATGTTGCAACCCAATATGTCTACAATATTTCTTTGTCATTCTGCAGGGGTATTCACAAAATACAACTTACTCTTATGAATATTAATCTTCTATCCTACTATTTTTTCAAAGTACTTCAACACCCTTTTGATCTCCCTAGCCTACAAAACTGAAGCTAGACAAGATAAAATATTATCATCTACAAACTAGTGATGAGATATTGGGTTGCTTGCAAGAGCAGGTTTCAGACCTTAAATTGAGGAGTTTAGAGAAATGGATCTTCCCAATGCCTCCACCATAAGGATCTAGCTTTTGCATAATTATTAACTGAAGTTCCATATGATTCTATGTAAGGATAATTTTACCTTTATTATTCTAAAAGACACTATATCTAGTAGTTTTCCGTAGGTTTCCTCTGAAATAAGCATCAAAATTAATTTTTATAAACCTAATTTTAGGATAATTTTATTTACCATAGATCGATGTAGGTCCTTTGTGTTAACTTTGTTAGTACATATAACCCTTGTATATATATTCAAATCATGTAATCAATATGCAAGCATCTCTTCTTTTACTCTTAATACTTCCCATGATGAGCACCACACTTGTAAAAATTATGTGAGAGAGGAAATCATATGATTTCAAAATTGTGTATGATTTTGAGATTTATTTTTATAAAATTATTATTCTTTTCAAGCCATAAATTTTAAGAAATGATGATAGGACCAATCCTTCATAGAATGCATAATATTTTAGCTTCAAAATATTTTTATTAACTCTTTGATCATTTATGGAGCTATCTAATATATTCTCCTTTCTTGGAAAACAGATCCAAATTGTGTAATCAAAGGGACAATTAAGAGGTAAATCATATGATATTTATACATACAGTAAAAGGTGTTTTATTTATATCAACATAATATATAATTATCATCTTTGTTTGTATTCAATTTTTTTTATTTCTCTATCTTTGCTTTATGAATTTATTTTCAATATGGCCCGTGGAAGGGGGAAAATACTTTTGCAACCAAGATCGCAGGGTGTTTTCCCCACTTTTTTATTTAACACAAGTCAAGTTCCAGAGGTGTCAACCATGAATGTTGGATTAGATAATAAACTATTAAATAAGAAATGTGGGATGGACTATGATGATCCATATGTAGGGAACTATTTCTTTGTGATCTATGAGGTAAATTTCTTGGGTTGGTTTTCTGAATTGATGGTTCAAGGGTCACACACTTGAAGCATGATTGAATTTCAAAAAATAAATTCATGTTCTTTCTTTCAGCCACCACATTCTGTTGAGGTGTGAAAAGACTTATTTTCTGCCTTTTAATCCCAAACTCACTACAAAAATCATCAAATTCATGAGAATAGAACTCACCTCCTCTATCTATCCTCAAACATGATAGACATGCTTCTAAATGCATATACTATTTTATTTGCCAAATTGCAACTATACAAATGTAATCAAATAATATAACCATCTATTGCATAGTTGATATCAATAAAAATCTCTATTTTCATTTTTCCCTCTCATTACCCAATGAGAGTCTTCAACATATACACTAACCATGGGTTTTACTTTAATTCATAAGTTCAACCTTCATGCAAAAATTAAATTCCCATACCCTTAATCATCAAATAATCTAGGCTCTTGTATATGCATTTAGAAGCATGTCTATCATGGAACCATGAGTTCCCTAATCCTCTACTATCCTCAAATGATCAATGGGAAGAGAAGGAGGACCAAAGAGGTAGTTGGAACCATTGCACTAGTTTGCTTCCTACTTGCAATTATTTTATTATGCTCAAATAGACTAGATTGTGGGGATATTTCCCTGATGAAATTGATGTAATATATTATTCTTTAATTAGTATTAACTCATAAAGTGAACCATCACATCTCTTCATAACGTGAACCATCACATCTCTTCACCAACATAGCTTTAGGGTAGATATATATATTAGGTTTGCCATTCACACAAATCATCCAAGAAGAAGAATAAGAAGCATAGATTCTAAAGAGGGAGCCCCCTATAAGTGGCAAGGAGGGAGCCCCCTATAGCGGCAAAGCAATTACAAGGGATACCCCTTTAAGTTTTGTCGTCAATTTCTTGTCGATGACTTTTTGTCGTCATTTTGTTGTCGACGACTTCTTTGTCATCAATGTCTTGTCGACGACTTTTATCGTCAAATTTTTGTTGACAATATTTATCGTCATTTTTGTTGATTCCAATTTCATTGTTAAATTTTGTGTTTCTTCATTTTTGTTTGTTTCAAATAGCATATAAGGAACTTTGATTCTTTATTGAATATAATTGTTGGTTCCAATAAATATAAAAAATAATAATAATAATAATAAAATAAAGGCATGCCTAAAAGGTCCATGGTATCCTCAACTTTGTAGACTCTCACCTATAAGAATTTTGCTTTAGACTACAAACCAAAGGAGTTTTGAGGCCTTAGAGAAGGCCTCCAATGACCAAAAATTCTTTAGAGAGAAATATTTGGGAATAGAAAATTCCAATTTTCCCAAATCCTTATATCCCAACTTTACTTAGTATCTACAATATCATGGTAGATTTTGAACCAACTCATCCTTCAACATAAAAATAGGAAAATAGAACTTTTTGAAGTATAATTTGAATCTTGTTTACTATTTTTAAATATTATGTCCCTTAACCAAAATTTCTAATAAAAAACTATAATATGGAACTTATACTCACATAAATATAATTTATAACCTTTGAATATCTAAAATTCAAATATGCCCAAGACACTAGTTTCTACTTTATATAAAAAACAATAGGATAATTGCACGCAATTATTAGACAAAAATTTTGTATAATCCCCTCATAAACTATTATATATATGTCATAATATTATCATTAGTTCTAGGGGTTACTATTAGTTAAAAAATAGTTGTAACCAAATATCTCTTCATTCTTGATTTCTACTTGTATATACATATTTATCACATCAATGCAAAGTTCATTGCATCGATCTTGATTCATAATATTTTAGGTATTAGAGGTTTGATGTTGCAAATATGGGACCAAAGTTCCAAAGTAGAGACACATTTTGAAGTTCATATGTCTAACTTGACCAATCCAAGAGCTACAAATAGATACAAACCTCTTGGTCAATTTGAGAAGTGACCCAACAATAATGAAATTTATATAAAGAGAAATATGCTACCCAATCGATTATAAAAAGAAAATTTTATGTTATTCTTATTTTTTTGTTTTTAGGTTTAAAGTTGTTAATTGACTATGCATTCGAGTGGAACTCATTGCATAAATATATTCTATAGATGTTGGTAAATACCCTATTTGAGCATTGCACCAATTATATATCAATGTTTGCTTAAGGTCATCAGGGTAATGAGCATACCTTCCAAGTTGACAAAGATCATCGAAGAGTTTAAAACAAGTTGTTTTCTTTAAAGGATATGCTAATGTGAGATATCTTCAAGTGGCCAGACCATTCCAAATTTTACATATAATACTAACATTAAATGTGTTACAGCATGGGTTGAGATATTACTATTAATACGGACAATCAAGTAGTGTAAGTGTTATCTTAAACATGCATGAAGGATCATTTGAATATACATTGCTATAAAATATTTAGGATCATTAAATAGACTTATTTGTGTTGCCATAAAAATGACATGAAATGGCCATCTAAAATAAATGTTATCATCTTGTTATGCCATTCTTGAGTTAAGAACAACCACTCCAGTTCAAATGGTCATTTGAGATGAGATGATGTATCATAAAAATAAAATTGAGCCATGTAAATTGATCTATGTTAAGTGATCTCAAATTCAAAGGTGTCATAATAAGTTAAGTTCAAGTTGAAGGAGAGTCATATTTGTCCTACAAATAAGATGCCTATGTTTTTCTAAAAAAAAGTCATCTTTGTGCATGATCCATCCTTTTTGTAGGAGGTAGATATCCAAGGTGTTGTAATGACCCCTTCTCTACGGTAGACGGAGCAGAGACCTGTTAGCCTAGTCACAGGGGTCCCCTAGGCTAAACAGTTTGGTTAGGGACTCAGTTCGGTGAGAATCCCATCATTCAGAAGGTTCAATTCTTCCATTTGTAGGTGTTGACCAAAGGGAAGGTCGCTAGGTTTGAAAAGTGTTTATGTTTTAATGTTGAGTTATAATATGATATTATAACTTAAAAATATAAAGTAACTCAACTTTAAGTTATAACTTAAAGTCATTCGCCTAGGACAAGGGGGTCCACTTTAATGTCATAAAGTGACATTAATGAATAATTAAAAGAATTATATGTGCAACCTCAAAGTGGTGCCTAAACCAAAAAGGCAACTTTCTTCTATTTAATGGCAATTTGGAGCTCATTTGGAGTATGGAGAATTTGGAATTTTTATTGAGCTTTTCACAGGGATTTTTGACAGAAGATCAAAGGGCTTGTTGGGAGTGATTTCTCAGTAGGATTGGACCAGTTTTAGGTGTGAGAAATCACCTCTAGCTGAAGGATTGAATTTCTCAATTGTAGAGGAATTATCAGAGCATAACAGTGGCAGATCAGGTTTTGCCTATGACTGAAATCAACTGGATTGAAGATCAGAGCTTCTAGGTTTCATTATTTCAATGGTAATTTAAATGGGTCTCAATCCATTTTGAAGTTGCTGAAGTTTGAGGGAAAAAAGTAGGCCAGTCGTACCATTTTTTGCTCATATTCTGTGGATTTGGTGAGGGTTTCATTGTGGGTATTTATAGTTAAATCTGCCTTTGCCAAGCACCCCTTTTTGAGCATTCCTACATTGATTTTGAAGGAATATTGAATTTCTAAGGGCTGTCATACAGATTTGCAGGTTGTACAGTTCAGAGGGTTAGCAGATTTAATTAGCAATAGTCTTTTGAAAGTAGTTTTGGTTGGGTTCAGACTTGCATGTGGAGCAGCCAACCTCAGTTTGAAATCTGCACTCATTGAAGGGCCATTGGGAGGAATGAAGAAGGAAAATCGTAGCAAATGAGACATTTCCAGACTTGCTTTTTGTATCAGATTTGTTGTTGTTCGTAATCAGGTTAGGAAAATATGCAAATTTGTATCTATTTTTAGTTATCATGAATTGAAATAAAATTTGTTCTTGTTTCCAACTATTGCTTGTTATCAATTTGCAATTACTTTCAAATCAACCACACAAACTCACAAAAAAAATCAGACCACAAACAATACATGCAAAATAATAGAGAAGTGTAGTAGAGGGATGGGGTGTTCATTATAGTGGTATCAGAGCCACTTATTCCTGCCAGCCTATGGGAAAAAACATGTCATGAGTGAAAGGGAAAAATGTGCTTTGGAAAGAGAGAAGAAAAAAGTAGAGCAAGATTATTTAGATTGGTAGCATAGGCAGAAGTAGTGGCCTAAACCACCTCCAGGATAGGGAATTACTGAAGTATTGGGTATATCCATAGGTACATCTTCATCAGTGGCTATGGGTGATAGAACTAATCAAGATGAAATAGAAAGGAAGATGGCAAAGGATATTAGATAGATGCAACATAACATGCAACATAGTTTGGAACAATTAGTCAGATTGATGACACAATAGGTGCATGGGATTAATATTTTGGTTAATGCACAAGGCCCACAAAATGAACAAAATAATACAGGACAAGGACCGGGTAATGAGGAGTCAGTAGCTAACAGGGGAGGTACGCCTACCGGGATAGAGAGGGCTACTGGGATAGAGAGGGCTAGCAGCTCTAGGCCATTCATGCCCAAATTCCTACCATGTTTAGAGTCGATTGTTCCTCAACCAGTTGAGGAAGAGCCAGAACCTACAGTAGTAGATCAGTATAGGCAGTACAGGCAGGAGTGGGATGAGCTTGGTCCTAAATTTCATGACCTTATGTCATTCTGGGATTATGTGGACACTCGTAATAGGAAAACTCCTAGGAATAGGGGAAGGCCTATTCATCATGGCCAACAGGGTCAAGGAGAGCATGCACATCAGATACCACAGGGACGCCAGGAGATACAAAAAAATATTGGCAAAATCCACATTCCTTTCTTTGATGCATCTGGCAAGATGACAGCCAAGGCTTGGGTCCAGAAGATGGACACGTATCTACAGCTGAACCAGATGACTGAAGATGATGCCATAAAATTTTGTACCTTACATTTGGAGGGTGTTGCCCATGATTGGTGGCACCACGACATGCACACCTTGGGACATGATAGGGTGGATACATACGCGGAGTTTACAGAGAGACTCCAACATAGATTTGATAAGAAAGAATAGGAGTTGGAATTCAAAGAGTTGACTCATTTGAAACAATGGGGCTCAGTTGACTCTTACATTTTTGAATTCCAAAGGTTATCTGTCATGGTTATAGATATGTCCGAAAGACGGTTGGTGGTTTTGTTTATGGATGGTCTGATGGAACCTTTGAGAGGTTGGGTCAAAGCTTTTAACCCAACTACCCTGCATGATGCCATTAGGCAATCTCGAGACATGGAAGTCACCTCCGCTAAGTCAAAGAGTCAATACAAAGGAAAAGACTTCAATCAATTCAAAGGAAAGGACATCAAAAAGGAGAAAGATAAAAAAATTTTCAAAACAGACAATGATCAACAAAGGGGGACATTCAAAAAATTGGACCCCAACACCCTTCAGGAGCTCCAAAAAAAGGACTATGTTTCACTTGCCAAAAACCTTGGACACCTGCACATAAATGTGAATTTAAGGGAAAATTGCAGTTGATTGAGTATTATACAGATGATGAAATTAGTTCTGAAATTTTTGATCAGCAATCAGAAAGTGGGGACAACGATGGTGAACAGGTTGCAGAAGAACCAGAAGAGAGGCAAAATCAAGAGGAAAAAGGTAGTAATACTCTTGCCCACCTTCACAGTGTACAGGGAGCTCAGTCTTTGAGGATACGAGGTGTTTTACAGGGGCAGCGTGTGGTCACATTAATAGACACAGGAGCCACACACAATTTTATCGATGAGGGACTGGTAGCACGCATAAAATTGGAGACAGTGGAAGTAGATGAATTCAAAGTCCTAATTGCAGATGGTTTCTCCATTTCTTGCACCAGAAAGGTGCCACAGATGAAACTTACTTTGGGCAATTATGAGGTATGTGCAGATTTCTTTGTGGTCAGCACAAAGAACTTGGATGTAGTATTGGGTATTCAGTGGCTGAAAACTCTAGGTGAGATAACTTTCAACTTCCAAAAAATGGAGTTGAAATTTGAGGCAAATGGACAACGAGTTGTGTTGAGAGGAATGTCATCAGGTGAAGCTCGTGTTGTCTCATTTAAAAGGATGGAGAAACTTATGAGACATAACCAGGTTGAGTGGGCAGCCCACTATGTTATTCTACCTGCACCCACCGAGGAAAAAGAATGAAGTTATCATCCAGACATTCAGACTTTGCTCACCAAACATAGCAAAGTCTTTAGCAGCATACCACCAGGAGTACCACCGGATAGAGGGACTGAACATATCATAGAACTAGAGGGGGGTACTACCCCTATCATGATTACTCCCTATCATCATCCGAAGTGACATAAGGATGAGATAGAGAAGGCCATCCAAGACTTGATCGATATGGGACATATCAGACCAAGCAAGAGTCCATTTGCTTCATCTATGGTATTAGTTAAGAAAAAGGATGGTACAATGCGTATGTGTATCGACTATCGAGCATTGAAAAAAAAGATAATTAAAAATAGATACCCGATACCATGCATTGATGAGCTATTGGATGAGTTGCACGGTGCAGTTTACTTCACCAAGATAGATCTGAGATCAGGGTATCACCAGATCAGGATGAGGGAATCAGATGTGGAGAAGACTACTTTTCGATGCCATTATGGGCATTTCGAGTTCCTGGTTATGCCATTTGGGCTAACCAACGCACCTGCCACTTTTTAGTCTTTGATGAACAGGGTGTTTCAGAGGCAGTTGAGGAAGTTCGTGTTGGTATTTTTTGATGATATCCTTATCTATAGCCGCACATGGGAGGAGCACCTGAGGCATCTGGATGAGGTGCTAAGTATTCTGGAGGCAGAGTCTCTTTTTGCTAAAGAGACTAAGTGCGAGTTTGGAATGACCGAGTTATTATACTTAGGTCATATCATCAGTGCTCAGGGAGTCAGGATGGACCCTGAGAAGGTACAGGCGATACTGGATTGGCCACCTCCGACTACCCTTACACAGCTCAAGGGGTTTTTTGGTTTGTGTGGTTTTTACCATAGATTTGTCAAAGGATTTTTGTAGTTGGTAGCACCTTTGACAGACTTGACGAAGAAGGGTGCATTTCAGTGGTCAGATAAGGTGCAGTAGGCATTTGATAGATTTAAGGAGGTTATGAGCAGTTGTCCTATCTTAGCTATACCAGACTTCACCAAACCCTTTGAGGTGGAGTGTGATGCGTCAGGAGAAGGTATTGGAGCAGTTTTGATGTAGAGCAAACATCCGATAGCCTTTGAGAGCCAAAAACTAAGGGGAGGAGAGACCAGTTATTCGGTGTATGATCGTGAGATGCTAGCCATCATGCATGCGCTGGCTAAGTTCAGATAGTACTTGGTAGGCCAGAGATTTATTGTTAGAACTGACCACAATAGCCTTAGATACTTTTTGAATCAAAAGGATCTCAATGATAGGCAGATGAAGTGGATCAGTAAGATACAGGCCTATGACTTTGACATCAAATTTGTCAAAGGAAAGAAGAACATCATGGCCGATGCACTATCCAGACGCCCCCACTTGTGTTCATTAACAGATATTTCTGAGTATTGGAGGCCCAAGCTCACAGTAGATTATGCTAAAGATGAGTTTGCTCGTAAGATTTTAGATGGTACACAGGATGATGATAGGTATGTTATCAGGGATGAGGTGATTTATTATAAGGGCAAAATTTGGATCACACCAGATTCCAAATTCAAGAGATAGATATTCAGACTTCTTCATGATACACCTATGGCGGGACACCCTGGCTACTACAAGACCTACAGGCAGATCAGGGAGAGGTTTGCGTGGAGAGGGCTTAAGGATGATATCTTGCAATACATCCGAGAGTGTTCTGTGTGCCAACAGAATAAATATGAGCATACACTCCCTGCCGGTTTACTCCAGCCACTCCCCATTCCTTCACAGAAGTGGGAGAGCATATCCATGGACTTTGTTACTAGACTTCCCAAGGCGCAGGGGAAGGATTGTTTGTATGTGGTGGTAGACAGACTCACGAAGTATGCCCATTTCTTCGCCATCACCATAGGGTTCACAACAGCTCAGGTGGCTGAGCTATTTTTTAGGGAGATATTCAGACTGCATGGCTTGCCTAAGACCATTGTCAGTGATCGAGATAGTAAATTCATGAGTCTCTTTTGGTAGGAGCTATTCAGATTATGTGGGATAGAGCTGACATCGAGCATGAGTTATCATCCTCAGACTAACGGATAGACAAAGATTGTCAACAAATGGATTGAGGGATATCTGAGGAATTATGTGTCAGGACAGCAGAAGGCATGGGTTAGATGGTTGCATATGGGGGAATATTGTTATAATTCATCCTATCACATGTCGATTAAGATGTCACCATTTATGGCATTGTATGGGTATGAAGCACCCAACTTCATGGATTTGGTTTTAGGTGACAGTCGGGTCCCCAGGGCCAAGGATTTTCTATAGGAGGCACAGGATATCATGTGTTCATTGCAAGAGAACATCAGATAGGCACAAGAGCAGCAAAATAAATATGTTGATCAGAAGAGGATCGAATGCTCATTTGAGATAGATGACATGGTTTATCTAAGACTGCAACCATTCAGGCAGTCATCACTGAAGAGGAGTGGAGCTGAGAAGCTCAAGCCTCGATTTTATGGCCCATTCAGAGTCTTACGATGTGTGGGTGAGGTAGCCTATGAGTTGGAGCTACCTGAGAGCAGTAGAGTGCATAATGTGTTCCACATTTCCCACCTCAAGAAGGCATTGGGACACAATGTCACACCCTCGATAGATTTACCACCTCTGGACGAAGAGGGCAAGTTGGTGTTAATTCTAGAGGTAGTGATTGGGCAGAGAGAGTGTACCCTCAGGTGAAGGACTATAAAAGAATATTTGATCAAATGGAGGAACTTACCTGAGGAAGATGCCACTTGGGAGGGCGAAGCGATATTGTAGACTCTAGGATTCCAATTGCTTGAGGACAAGCAATTTTGAGGAGGGGAGACTGTAATGACCCCTTCTCTGTGGTAGACAGAGCAGAGACCTGTTAGCCTAGTCACAGGGGTCCCCTAGGCTAAACAGTTTGGTTAGGGACTCAGTTCGGTGAGAATCCCATCATTCAGAAGGTTCAATTCTTCCATTTGTAGGTGTTGACCAAAGGGAAGGTCGCTAGGTTTGAAAAGTGTTTATGTTTTAATGTTGAGTTATAATATGATATTATAACTTAAAAATATAAAGTAACTCAACTTTAAGTTATGAAAATATAAAGTAACTCAACTTTAAGTTATAACTTAAAGTCATTCGCCTAGGACAAGGGGGTCCACTTTAATGTCATAAAGTGACATTAATGAATAATTAAAAGAATTATATGTGCAACCTCAAAGTGGCGCCTAAACCAAAAAGGCAACTTTCTTCTATTTAATGGCAATTTGGAGCTCATTTGGAGTATGGAGAATTTGGAATTTTTATTGAGCTTTTCACAGGGATTTTCGATAGAAGATCAAAGGGCTTGTTGGGAGTGATTTCTCAGTAGGATTGGACCAGTTTTAGGTGTGAGAAATCACCTCTAGCTGAAGGATTGAATTTCTCAATTGTAGAGGAATTATCAGAGCATAACAGTGGCAGATCAGGTTTTGCCTATGACTAAAATCAACTGGATTGAAGATCAGAGCTTCTGGGTTTCATTATTTCAATGGTAATTTAAATGGGTCTCAATCCATTTTGAAGTTGCTGAAGTTTGAGGGAAAAAAGTAGGCCAGCCGTACCATTTTTTGCTCATATTCTATGGATTTGGTGAGGGTTTCATTGTGGGTATTTACAGTTAAATCTGCCTTTGCCAAGCACCCCTTTTTGAGCATTCCTACGTTGATTTTGAAGGAATATTGAATTTCTAAGGGCTGTCGTACATATTTGCAGGTTGTACAGTTCAGAGGGTTAGCAGATTTAATTAGCAGCAGTATTTTGAAAGCAGTTTTGGTTGGGTTCAGACTTGCATGTGGAGCAACCAACCTCAGTTTGAAATCTGCACTCATTGAAGGGCCATTGGGAGGAATGAAGAAGGAAAATCGTAGCAAATGAGACATTTCTAGACTTGCTTTTTGTATCAGATTTGCTGTTGTTCATAATCAGGTTAGGAAAATATGCAAATTTGTATCTGTTTTCAGTTATCATGAATTGAAATAAAATTTGTTCTTGTTTCCAACTATTGCTTGTTATCAATTTGCAATTACTTTCAAATCAACCACACAAACTCACAAAAAAAATCAGACCACAAACAATACATGCAAAATAACAGAGAAGTGTAGTAGAGGGACGGGGTGTTCATTATAGGTGTTGTGGTTTATGAAGTTTCATCTAAAATAAAATCTAGAATTTGAAGGAACACAAAAGTAGAAACACTACTAAATACAAGCATTGATGTTATAAATATTGTTGGATGTTTGCTTATACAAAAGAGGAATTGTTATGTTCAAGGTTGCCAGGATATTTTAATTTAGGTGTCATTTGAATTTGAATAATAAGATGACTATGAGCTCTAAAATGAGAAGTTGGAGGGTCTACTATAATGATTTGTTGAGTTGTAAGTCTTGCTTCAAATATTAGAAAAAATCAATGACTATATGCTTATTCCAATTATTCTACGAGCACTACCACCTAAATCTAGTGTTTTTATGACAACTCTAAACTTTACTAACTAAGGTTCCACTTTTAAGACTCTTATAAGTTTCCTTAAATAGGAGGAAGTGATTCAAGAGATAAAGACTAATGATCAATGTACTCTAGTCATGCATAAAAAAGACAAGAAGCCACTACAATTGAATAAATTTGGTAGATCCCCTATAAGCACCATGAATAGTAGAAATGAAAAGGGCATAATCAACAATAGTAAGGACAAGGGAAATTTTCACATTCCAATGGCAAATGTTTCATTTATGGGAAACTAGATCATGTACTTTAGAAGTGTAAGTATAATATATTCTCACAAGGTTGTTAAGGAATCAAGTAGAAGGGTCCTCACTAGCATATGAGTAATGTACCTTAATGCTAAACATGAAAATCTAATAGAGGATGCTAATTTTGATATAGAAGAAGAAAATTTTATTTATTTTGTATAAACTCCTAATGTTGTTTCAAAAACCAGACCAATTTGGTATATCAATTTGGGGGTATGACACATATGATAGGTTAGGAGAGGTTCATATGCCTTGACCATTCATCTTATTGTGAAGTTTTCTCTTGAAGATAATTTGGCATACACCATTGCTAGTATTGGTGATGTTCATTTGCACCTTGGTTCACATACTTATCCCTTGCCTCACAAAAAACTTATTATCTATGAATTAGTTCCTTGATCACAATTTGAGAGTTAAATTTCTTAAGACAAATAGCAAGAAACTATGTCTCATTCGAGAAGATATATAACAAGAAATATGCCTCGTTGAAGAAAAAATAGAGGTTCGATAATTATTGCCTATGATATTATCAAATTTCAGCTTACAATTATATTGTGAGACAACTAAGCTTTGGCATCCAAGATAGATGAAGCTACCACACTTTGGCATAGAAAATTCAAACATCTAATTTTTGACCATATAAAGTGTTCATAAATCATGTCATGATAAAAGGACTTCCATCACTAATGAAGCCTCCACTTGATAAAAGGAATTTCATCAATCATGCCATGATAAAATTTACTTGATAAAAATAGTGTAGAACAACTAGTCCACTTGACCTTGTGCACATCTATTTGTGTAGACCCATGGATATGAGTGTTATGAACCTATTATTCTTAGAAATATAAAAGCATCCACAACATGCTAAATATTAGATAAATCAACCATAATAATTAATCCACACAAGACATGTGATAATACACTTCAAGTAGGGCAACACCAATATTATTCCTTAAGGAAGGAACCACTCCATAATATCTCCCAAAATGAGAGCTGCTTCATGAGCCAAGACTATTACAAGAGAATACTTGATACGATTCATTGATGATTATAATAATTGTTGTCATCTATGATTTTCCTAGAAATGCAATTGTACCTCGTGGGGAGTAACACAACAAGGCCACAACTAAGAGTGCAAGGTTTAGCTCAATAGAGAGCCTTTAGGGATTTTTACAAGATTGGTTCCTTGTTCATATGTGATATTTTAGACATAGTTAGACTCAATAAAGGGAAAAAATGGGGTGCAAGAGATAAAAGGAAAATAACTTAACAAAATAAAAAATGAGGTTGTGCGCCAAAATATCTTCTCAGATATTCCTACAAAAATATTCCTAAATGTTATGTATCAGTGGTGAAAACTTCCTCTCCTCAATACAATAAAGCATAAATGAGAGTTACCAACCATAGGTATGCATAAAGAGGTAGGTACCACAAGAGAGCCAATGAAAAATGATTGGTCCAAAAATAGACATAGACCCTCACACATACATATACTTGATAAAATCCAAAATAGGTAAAAGTGTTACAAACACATACATACACAGAGAAATGGGTCCATAGGAAGCTAAAAATAGCTAAGGCAAAAATTTACATAGGATTTCCTATATATATATACAAGCAGATAATTACAAAGATAGTGCTAGAAGCAGGGGTTCGAAAATACCCATAAACCTCTTAGGAGCATACTACTTTTACAAAAATAAATGAAAGGAAATCCTACAAGAGAATACAATTGCAAACTTGTTGATCCTTTACAAAGCTAATGCTACTCCTATTTATAGATTACAAGGGGAGGGTTTTCCCTCTAAAACTCATGTAGAGATTTCAAGGTGGTTGTTGCTTTTGATGTTGAATCATGTCTCGTCCAAACGGTTGGTCCCTTTAAGGTTCTCTAGACTTGAAGTCATGAATGTCAAATAGCCTTAAGCCCTTGGATGAGCAACTATTATCTTTATTGCCATCTACCCAATTTTGGAAATTCCCAATATTTTGTTATAGAAGATCTCTTCATTTAATGTCCTAAATCTTTGAGTTTCTTATGTCATGGCTTCAATGTTGTTGTTGTCCTTTCATGGGAATATGAGATGTTTTTTCAAAATTTTGACTTTCAAGGTGTCGAAGATTTTGTCATCAAAAGTTTTCTCATTACTTAAAGTTGAGATCGCTTGACTTTAGGACTTTCTGTGTCAAATACCTTCATTTCAAAAAATTTGCTCCTTGCCTTTTGATCGGGACTAACAAATTTTTGAATTTTTAGATAGGCTTCACTCTCAGGACCTTCCCTTCGATTGTCAAAACTTTTTATTGGGGCTTCTTCTATACTTGTCCATAGCTCAAACTTCTACTTTTCTTTACCAAAAATAGGGGTGTAGTGAGTCATCACTACAATAACAATATCCCTTCTTTATATACCCATATTTTAATGCTATTTTAGAGATTTGACTCCTAAATCCTTATCTCACTCATTATTATAATATAATAAACCTTATGTTATGTGTGGCCCATGCAAACTATATATAATACCCATACACAATATAATATCATATCCTCATATTCATATCCCTAGGTACCATAATATTCCACCACCCCTTGCAAATGTTTCATCGTTGAAACATATGAAGAAACTAGATAACATATTTGCTAAGCAATGTTGACAACTGGTACCAATATTGAGAATTGCTCTATCTAAGTTAAATCTTGATTGGTGGTGAGTTGTAGTGATGCCAAGCTACCATTGTGCCACTTGAATATCCATAATTTCTCTATTGACAACAATCTTCTATTACTCTATTTTGATATTCTAAATTATGGGTCTTATTGTTCCATGATGTTGTTGCACCACTCAAAAATATAGAATCACTATGCTTGTTTTTCCAAACATTGCCTTACTTGATGCCTTTCTAACTCCATATAGATCCATAATAATATTGATGCTCTAATCCCTACCTCCAATATTTTTGTCACTCATGGTGGTGTGGGTGGCAATATGTTTTAACCTTAACATAATGTTCTATCTCCTTGGATCCTTTAACATTTTGTTTTACTATTTTAAAATCTTCCTCAAGATCTTCTCTCATGAGCTCTTCTTTTTGTGAATTTATGTGCTCTTCTAATAGAGCTTCCTTAGATTTTTTTTTTTCTTCTTCCTAGGCATCTGCTACTTCCTCTATTATAGACTTAGCTTTTGATTCCTCTAATTGTTCCCCTGCCATAACTACTTCTTATTTCTCCTTGGATCCTTGCTCCTTAAGCTGAGAAATATCTTATAGATTTATCTTCTTTTTCTTATGCCATAACTTCATGAAATTCTTTTGCACATTAATGTTAATAATTTCCAAAGAATCCAACCAAGGATAACTTAGAATAATATCCACATCATCCATATAAATAGCATGAAAATCTAAATGTAAAACAAATTTATCCATGGTAATATTCAAATATTTAAAAATATGAACATTCACACTCTAAATTTGTATGTATTTAGTTTTTGTTACTTGAACCTACAACCTCTTATCCAATATTAATGAAATCATACCTACTACTAGGACTTATGGAAATAATTACCTTTTTCCTATGAATGCAACCATGAACTTGTGAAATAGAATTTTTAGATTTAAACAAATATTTTTATCAATGTTTGGCCTGTCTAACATCAAAATTGTGGTTCCCTCAACCCACACACTATCATCCTTATCTTTTCCTTCTACCAATTTCTTAAAAAAATTAGACTCTCTTTTTTTATTCTTTTTGTTCATCCTCAAGCCTAGCTATCTTTTTATATGGGTTCCATTGACTCAAGAATGTTTACTCTATTTATTCCCAAGTTAGTAATTCATAATTATGGGCCATAAGAAAACTTTGAAACCAAGAGAGATATTATCTTCTTTAATAAAAACTAAGCCTCACGCTTCAACAATAATTAGTAGAATACAAGGATTTAAATTGTTTCCATTATTCTCTAACATCAATATCCAAAACAAAATTGTAGCTCCATAAGTTCACACCCCAACAAAAATATAATGCAAACTAGGGTTTTATAAAAAGACTTATCCTTACTAATTTAAAGCTAAACTTCCAAAAAAATCTCCTTCAAACACAACAATAGATGATTTGATTACCTTAACTAAAAGATATATCAAATTTTGTTTTTCTAGAAAAAAAATATGGTTTTAAAAATATCATTTCTTTGTTCCAAATGATTCAATTCATAGGGTTGTATCTCTATAAATACTATTTTGATTCCTTCATAAGACCACTTAATTTTAAGCTCTTCAAATTTTGAACAATATGGTGCAAGAATCGTCTAAATCAGACAACATTACACAAAGATATGGCTCTCAAAAAATGAGATATTTTTCAAAAAATTATCAAAAATTTATAATTCACAACACAATTCCCATTTTGTTAGAATTGTTGCTCTGATACCACTTGTTATGTACCTTTTCTTCTCATAAATATAAAATCATCCACATTTTCTAAATATTAAATAAATTGAGTACTCTAATTAATTCACATAAGATAAGATGTAATAATACCATTTAGGTAGAGCAACATCAATATTATTTCTTAAGAAAGAAACCACTCCATAATATCTCCCAAGATTAGAGTCACTCCACAAGCCAAGACTTTTACAAGAGAATACTCGATATGATTCACTAATGATTATAATGACAATATCTCTTCTTTATATACTCATGTTCTAATGTTACTTTGTGAATCTAGCTCCTAAACCCTTATCTACTCATTAGTGTAATATATTCAACCTTGGATTATGTGTGGTCCATGTCAACTATCCATGTAAACCAAAAATGAACAACACCAATACAATGATAAAGTATAAAAAGCACAATAAAACCATGGAATGCACAAAATGAATAATATTTTATTAATATAAGCAGATCTTCGAATTGTACAATGAATGTGCCCCAATATGGGGTTACAAATGCTTTTGATATATATATTACAAATAATAGGGTTTCAAAACCCTAGTTCAATAAATAGTTGGTGTCTTTTGGCTCATCCTTTATCCAAGCAAGAGTGTGGGTAGGTTTGTATATCCCTATAGGACCACCCTAGCTGTAACAACTTCCAAAAACATGGATCCTACACCTGCAAACAACAAACAACATAAAATGGGTTAAAAGCACCTGCGAGGGCTCCACTGCGTGAGGCTCTCTAAAAGATAAAATAAGTAAAACCTAAATGTTGTAAAATAAAATTGTAATAGAAATGCAAGAACATAAATAAATTATGCAACAAATATTTTTACCTTGTTACTACTAATGTATGCTCTCGTATATGTGTTCGATGGTTGCACGAACTCCCAAAAGCATCTAAGGGCTTACAAACTAGAAATATACTACAAAAAATACCCAAAGGTATTCGATGATGGCTGTGAATGCCCAACAACATTTTTAAAATGCTCAAAAGTGTTCTGTGAACTTTGGGTGGCGTTCGAGGGTTGAGGAAAGTGAAGCAGAACCAAATCTTTATTGTGAGGGTTTGGCAGCGATGAAAATGATATGGGTGATAGCGACAGCGAGGGACGAAGATGATAGCAAAATTGCTAGGAGTTTTGTAAACCTTCTAATATTTTCTAAGACTTTCTATGACCTTGATTCATAAAAATGACTTATCTTTTATAATCTACCCTTGAACATGTTAGGGTTTCGAAAACACAAAATGGGTGGTTGAGATTAAAATATGAAGAAGGGTGGATATTAAGCTTGGGAAAGTGACATGGATTGAAATGGATGGATGGCTGAGATTAAGTCATGGCAGATGGCTAGGATTTATTCACATAAATACATATAAATATAAATATAATATTTTAATATTTATGTATATATTAAATAAATACATATATAAATAATGGATGGCTATGATTGGAGGACACAGATGGATGACAAGTGGCTATATTTTTGTTTCTACAATCCATAATACCCATATATAATATAATAGCATATCCTTATATTCCTATCCCTAGGTACCGTAACACTAAATTTTAGTGGTTATCAATATATTTAGTTGTTTCTTGATGATCATATATGATGAATGTGATTATATTTCCTAAAGATAAAGGATAGTGCCTTCCATTTTTTCCAAGAGTTTAAATCTTGTGTGGAAAATTTTATTGGCCAACATATTCAAGTACTCCACTCAGATGGAGGGAGGAGCACACAAATGTAGAGTTTTCTACTTTTGTAAGGTTGAATGGCATTAAATAAAAGTTGATAATTACCTATACACCTCAATAAAATTTTGAAGCTTCAATGATTCAAGAATATCATACATCAAAATAATGGAATAATATTATGAATATCAAATATCAAATGTTGATGAAGGATAATTCATGGCACCTTATTGATCTTCTATTTGATAATAAGCCCATTGGCTATAAGGGGGTATTCAAAACTAAATATAAATTTGATTGAGTATTAACAAATACAAGGTAAGGCTTGTTATTAAGAGTCATGCATAAAAAGAAGGAATTAATATGACAAGATCTTTGTACTAACAATAAATATCAATGCTATTTAGATGATATATGCAATAGCAATCCAATTTGGATGCGAGTTGCATCAAATGGATGTGAAGAGTGCATTTCTCAATAGTGATCTTAATGAAGAAGCCTACGTGATGCAACTAGATGGATTTGTTATATCTGGTTAGAAGAGAAAGGAATACAAGTTCATCAAGTCTCTCTATGGGCTAAACAGGCTCCCAAAGTCTGGTATGTGAAGACTGATGAGAATATTTGATGACATGAACTTTGTCATAGTCCTTATGATTTGAATCTATACTTCAAAATTCAAGGAAGAGAGGTTATAATCATAATTGTATATGTCAATGACTTCATCATCACTAGGATTTTAGTGAATATAACTAATGAGATCAAGAGAGAGCTAAAGAAATAATTCAACATGACTAATCTTGGGCTTATGCATGATTGTATTGGCTTGGAGGTAGAACCATGTGTGTATGTCATAGGTGAAGTATGCTAGTACATTGCTTAATAAGTTTCATATGACATGTTACAATCCCATGGCTACTCCAATGGAGATAGGGTTGTATTTATCCCAAAATAATCCATACCCACATGTAAATGTAACTCTCTATTACCAGTTTATTAAGAGTCTTATTTATATAACTTACACGATATAAAATATCAGTTATCTTGTTAGCTATATTTCATTATTCATGCAAGAATCAAAGGTATTTCATTAGAAAATAATAAAGAATATGCTCAGGTGCATTCATGATACAATTAAGTATGGTCTGGAATACAAGAAGAATGATCAATTATTCTTGATAATATTCATGGATGTGGACTATGTAGGATCCATTGACAATAGGATATCCACATCTCTATATGTATTATTTTTAGGATCTGATCTAATATCTTGAGAAAGTAAAAAGCAACATGTTGTTGCTCAATCTTCCACCAAAGCATCATATTGTAGTTCTCTATAATGTGATATGGTTACATTGCATCTTGTCAAGAATAGGCATTCCACAAAAGCAACCAATGATCCTATACTATGACAATCAAGGAGTTTTGAAATTTATTCACAATCAAGATTTTTATAAGTGCAAAAAGCATATTAAAGTTTAGTGTCATTTCATTCATGAACATGTTCAATAATACAACATACAACTTCAATTTTTCCAACTACATAACAACATGTAGACGTATTCACTAATTCTCTTGCAAGTACTAAGTTTACAAATTTTAACGATTTTCTTGTATGTGCTTTGATTGAGCATTGATCTAATAAGGGTGAATGTTATAAATATATCATAATAGTGTGATTAGTTATAAGGGTTATGGGTAGTTACAAAATAGTTGTAAACAAAAACCTCTCCATTCATATCAATTCAAATTTTATCCCAACCAAAATTCATTCATAACATTGACTAGCCATTTAATATATTTCTTGATAAATTATAAAATTCTTTGATATGCAGTCTTATATTATCCAACCTTTGGGTAGGATTTATTTCTTTAACAAATTTATTGCATCTATAGAATCTTGTATATTTTTAAAGTAACATTTTTGCTCTTAAATGCTTTCCTTGATCTTCAAACTATCTCCAAACAAATTTTGCCCCAAATGCAAAAAACATAAGTTTACAATTTTGCAAGCCTACCACTCCAATATTATTTTCTTTGCAAACCCTATCCAACTTACAAAAAGGAAACCTAAGATATCATTGACATCCTTTCCAAATAAAATATCTTTAATTTATCAAATTTTAATGTTATACCTTCTAGCAATCTTAAATTATAGAGAAATATTGTAATATAGCCTTCATGACTTATAGCCTTCTAGTCATGGTTACTTACCAACCTTCCAAATAATGTTTCATTCCATATAAAATTGAGTAACAAAAATTTCTCTTATTTCCTTTATTACATAAAGGAATGTTTAGATATATTGATGGCAATTTTCAACATTAACCCCTAAAATATTCATAATAATTCATTGTAAATCTAGGGTAGTGTTAATAAAAATGTGGTATCAATCAATTGTCTAGTAACTTTCTTGTATCATGATAATATTGATTTAAACTCTATTGATTGAAGGATGACCCTAAATAAATGTACTATCAACAAATCAAAGATGATATTTGAAGGGGCTATTTTTTGCAATCTAAATACCTTTGATTTTGCCTTATATTTTTTCCTTTGAGAAATCTCTCCCAAATGCCTTAGCAAGAATGGAGAAGAGGTAAGGAAATAGTAGGTCACCTTGACAATGTACATAGGATGATTCAAAATATCTAGGAGGGGGTCCATTGATCAAAATATAATATTTTGGAGTGTTATAACAACATCTAGTTCATTCACACCAAGCTTGATTAAAAACTTTTTTTTTAAGAATATCATGTATAGAAAACTCTAAGAAAATATATCATATGCTTTGTTCATTCATGGAATGAATATAATGTATCACCTCTTATATAATTATATACATTCAAGAATATGTTTACCATAAATGAAACCACCTTGTTTCTTCAAGATAAAACAATCTAAATCTATTTGCCATAATTTTAAAATTATCTTATAAATCATATTACAAAGGCTTTATAAATATAAATCTTATAAATATTTTATGTTAGCTTTCTTGGAAACCAATGCAATAAAGGGAACATTGATCTCACTTATTATAGTCCTCTTTCTCCTAGCCTCTTCAACTACAACCATCATATCACTCTAACAATTTCTAATTTTTCTATAAAAATACCAAGAAATTTGCAAGGGCCAATGCCTTATTAGGGTGAAAAGAAAAAAAAAATTGTATTATATCCTCCATAAATATCTTCCTCTTCAGGCCTTTGTTTTGTCACTAAGTGAAAACTGGTGGAATATTTTGAAAAAGCTTACCTTCAGCCTCCTTATTCTACCCAACTTTAGATAAATTATCTCAAAATGATTAATTGCTTCATTCCTAAAATATTTTTCATGCCCAATACTTCTTCCATATGGAGTTTAAATATTTTTTATTCAACAAAAAGATAAATATTTTTTAGCATTAGCATGAAAATTTTGATATTTCTATCCACTTTCTTAATTCTTCTCTCCCAATATGATTCTTCATTTTGTGATACATTGTTATAATAAGAAAGTAATTGTTTTTCTTGCACATAAGTATCTTGGTTCATTATATTTTTTCAATGGTTCATATGGTATTGAAATGGTTCCCACCCATATTACATCATGATCCAATAGTGACATTACAATAGCTTGGCAATTATGCATGTATTATTTGGTAAAATTTGAACCTCGATTTCCTCCTTGAAAGTTGAGAAATCTAACCAATTGAACTAATGCCATTTTATTCTTGGTATATTCCATTGACCTATATTATTTCTTGTGAATTGTTGATCTTGGATTTAATTTCACATTTTATTTTAAACATGTTAACAAAATACTTGGTATTTTAAACATCCATTTCTTCCTTTATATGTTTCATCTTTTGAATATGCATACGTAATCCTTCAAACCTTACTTCATCCCACAATAATATAATTATTTGATAGAAATCAAGGTCTTGGAGCCAAATAGACTAAAATAAAAATGGATTTGCATAACCATTATTGATTTGATCACCTCTCAAGAGAATGGGTTTTTGATATGGCCTTGATCACAATAAAATGTTTGAAGAGATTGTATACTCTATTTTCTAATAAAAATGTAAGTATTCTATAATGGCCTACTAGCAAATGCAAAAACTAAATTTTTTGGGCTACATTGAAAGAAGTATAAGGAACTAGACACCCTACCCAATCAATAGAGAAGGAAATAGTATTCAAGAATGTTGAAGAATAATCTCTTTGTTTATGATTCCTAGAGACTGCCTAACAAATTATCACTACTTTCACAATAATAAGATTGTGTCTGTTTTGGCTCTCAAGTCTTCATTATTGACTAGTGGTAATAACCCTTTAAGGGTATAGATTTTTTTGCTCTTAAGCTAATATCATCTAGAATGTTAGATTACTTTGAAGGTAGTAGCTCACACCAACAGACTATTGATGACTTCAAAGTTAAGCTAAATTGGATTTTTCAAGGTGAATCGATTCTTTGAGTCCTATATCACAAATATGCTCTATTCTATCATATTTTCTTGAATCATTCAGGACTTGCTTGGTAAGGAAATATACCATTTTGATTCCCTACACAGGTAATGTGTTGCCAAGATATGGGTACAAACAGATGTTTTTAGCTTAAGGTCTTAAGTGAGAAGGTGGAGCAATTCTATAATTTTGGCAAGTACCTTTTGGTATTGACCTCACCACAACCATAGAGTATCCTTTCATTATATATTTATGAATTTATAACTATACTTTGATATTAATACCTTCAACCAGTGTGATCACTTTAGTCTTATTATTATTGAGGGTTCCTAAGGGAAGTGAAATAGCTCTAATGAGGTTTCCCTCATGGCACTAAAGAACTATGATTTCACATATAGGGCTAGGATTATCCTTAGATGATCCATCAAAATTAAGTTTCAACATGTGAGGAGGGGTAAATTCCATGAAATGTGGAGTTTTCCAGTCTTCCCAAATAGAAATTGGTAAGTTGGGCAAAGTTGAATATGGGGGCCCAATTTTTGATGTTATATTATAGTTGATGTAAAATTGGATTCTTATTCACATTAAGAGAGATTTGGTTCTTTTTTGGGATAATATATTATATTGTATTAGAGACCTACTCTACTAAGAGATATTGTTCTCTATAAATATGGTGGTTGCACTCAATATAGAGACTCCAAATGAGGATAGTTAGGATGATTCCCTAGAGAGACTTAGTTTCATGTGACATTTATGCCCAGTGTTCAAATACTTGTCTTATGGTTCTAGTCCATGACTAATACATTGGCTATATTTATAGAAAGTAGCTCCATAATTTGTGATTAAACTTATAATTGAGTAGGAGATGGTCTAGGGTCTACCTCATGTTTTGTAGAGGATGCATTATGAGTGTATTTATCATCCTCCCTTTTGTATATTATAGGAAGTGTTAAATTCACCTTTGATTTGAACACATGATACAGCATTGGCCTTAGGGAGACCATGTTTGAACTAGATATTTTAGAAAAGGTCAAGGTTATAGCTCTAACAGGAGCAAAATTTTTGAAATCCATTCTTGAACTTATACTTTCTAGTGGGATCAATTTCCAATTTAAGAGTGTCCTCTCTAGTAACTATGGTAATTATTTAGTTTGCACTTGCTTGTCTAAGATAAATTTATGAATTCTCAAGACTTGCCCTGCTTTGGAAAAGGGTATCCACCTTTGCATAAAGCCCTTCTAAGCTAAGGTGGAAAATAGTCACACATTTTTTATCCTATACTTACTATAGCTCTATGCATAATAGATTCAAGGATGTTATATTTAATTAGAGGCTTATGGACCATCCATGTATCTAGCCAAAAAATAACTTTAGGTATTTATCCTATCTCCCACTATAGATGCCCCAAAATAAGGTCTCAATAGGAAGACAAGAAAACCTACATATGTGAGCCTCAAGGGGAAGTGTTCACTATGAAAATTATTTTCTTCTTCCTATCATTTAGATTTTTATCTATAATCATTCTACTATAGTAGTTGTGTGTCCCTTATAAATTATTTATACTAATTTTACTCTAAAATCATACTCTTATCTGATAAATTCTTGATTTCATATCCTCTTACCTATTTTTACCTACATAGTTTCTCCTAGATCAATAATGGGAGTCTCAATTTATCTAACATTACTTGCTAGAGGAAGGAGTGCATGATCTTATTCATTCTTTTTATTACTTCCATCAAGGCCCTTAGTGTTGAAAAATATATTTTGGGAGGTATTGTAGGATTGAGATGATAAGTCAAGTCCTTTCAACCTAGCTAAGATACTTGCATTTCTAATTGGAAGTTTTGGTAGAGAACCAATAAATTATATCCTTTCATAAATTTTTATTGAATCTATCAAGAGAAATAAATATAAGGTACTTGTGTATCTGATCAATCAAAAATTTATAAAATATTTGCTAATTTCTATTGCACCTTGGCAAAGACATTAAGAAAGAAGTAGGATTTGTTTGCATCTATCCTTTGGCTAAAATTTTGGAGTATCTATGAATCAATAGAGTGTACCCCTATGTTTCTCTTAGTGTAACTATACCATATAGGATGGTATCATTTATGAACCATTTGTGTGTGTGTGAAAATCCATAAAAGAAGCAATTAAGTCTTCTAATAATAATAACCTATTTGGATGTTGATTGCATTATCTAACACCTTAACCATAATGATGTACAGATAGGGTGAGATGCGATATCCTTGTCTTAGACCACACAAGAAAGTAACCTTATTATCTTTTGTTGATAAATATTTATATGTGATAAATTGTGATACAATTTTGTATCCAAGTTATCCATATATAGCCAAAATCAAAGCATGCCAAAACTTCATCTAAAAATATCTATTCCACATGATCAATGTTTTTTTATATCAATTTTGGTAATTATAAATACTTTCCTCTCTATTTTATTGAATGAATCAATTCTATGCCACAAAAACTTCATCTAGTATTTTTTACCATCAATAAAGTTATCTTGTTTGGGAGAAATTATCTTGGTCAAAATCGATCAATTTATCTCTATCATAATCTTTGTTAGAAATTTGAATATGGTGTTGCATAGAGAGATAAGATAAAAATCCCCAAAGTATTGAGGATTATCACACTTGAGAATGAGTGCAATATAGGTGGTGTTCCAATCCTTGATAATCTTTTAAGAATTTCTACTTTCATCTAAAAAAATTTATGGGCCCTATAGACATGTCTTGTTTCATGAGGAAAAGTTCATTATGGGCCTCCCCACGGTGAAATGGAAACCATTAAAATTTTGTTATGAATGTTATCCACTAATTCTAATATGTGGATTACAAACTCTTGTCTATCATCTAAATCTATGGATGAATAAATTGGCAAGATTCCTTTAAAAAGTTGATTACCTCATTTTTTATGTTTGGAAGCTTGTCAAAAGGAAATATTCACTCAACAATATAAAGAAGATGTGATTCATATGTTTTCTTCTCTGGTATAAATCTCCTCCAAGGAGCACCTTAGACATTGTTCCTTTGTAAGCAACTCATTGATCAAACTTGAATTTTGTGAAGTTTTGTTGAGGGTTGATAAGACCTATGTTGTTTTATGTCTCTAGGAAAAAATATTACCAAAAGTGATTTTATTTCACTCTGATAGTTAAAATTATAATATAGAGTTCATTCATGGTGGCTACCGGTTCCACCATGTAAAATCAAATAATAATAATAATATAGAGTTTATCATAGAGTTTATACATATTAGATCCACTTGTCTTAGAACAATCCTTCCATCATTGATCCATCAAGATATAGAGGTTCTCATCCCAAATTTGCATAGATTAAAACCTAAAAGGAAATATTTTATGTTATAATTTGATTTGATATGGATATAGATAAGGGCATGATCTAAGTCGCATGCTTGACCTATTATAGATTCAATAGCCACTTCTTAGCCTAGATAGTTGGCCAAACATATGAATCAACTAAGTCATTCTACAATGAGAGTGAAACCTTTTCTTCTATTGGTCCATGTGTAATTACAATTTTCAAGAGGGACATCCCATAGAGATAATTCTTGTATAAAGTTGATAAAGTCTATTTATGATTCTATGATGTGTTGTACCTTGCCCAATTTATCCTTATCATTTAGTATAGCACTAAAATACCCTATGACTATTATTAGTTTCCCTTCATAGGCTTCCAAGAAAACATTCATTACATTCCATATTGAAATCTTGACAATGAGATTATATGGGCCATATGTGTTCACCATTATGGGTTTGAGAGTAACTCTTAAAATGAATCTCACTCTAACAATTTCTTGAATCTACTAGAATACCTAAAGTTATGGAGGAGCTTCATAATATTGGTAAACCCCTAGAAACTCCTTATACACCAATGTTGCTAAGATTCTAGTCCTACCATATTTTGGCATGCCATTCCACCAATTTTTTGTTATCAAATTTGGTATCTTGTAGGTAAATTATCTATGTGCAAGAGGAGGTTATATGGTTATGAACTAGAAAATGTTTTTTAGGGGTGCCTAATTCCCTAACATTATAAGATTGAATCTTCCTTATTATTTTGGGGAGAATTTCACCCCTAGATTGAAGGTCATATATTTGGCATTATTAACCTAAGTTAATTCATCCAAGGGCCTCCAAGTCCCTTTTGGTGGGCTACAATATCCTATCTTTCTTTTTTTCTAATAAGCCCACATCAATGGACTCCTTGAAGTATTTTGTTGAATTAATGATAACTATATTATGGGCTAATTTATGAACTTATGGGCTATGTGAGGTTATCTCATTTGTTCTTATGGAGGAGTCGGAGGAGCTATAACATGTTTGGGTACTGGTCACTCTTAACATCTATGGTGAGTTCTCCTTATTCTTCCCTTTCAATAATGTAGTATATGAAAAACTTGGTTGAATATTTTCTTATATATAACTTTGCATGATGCATCTATTAACCCATGAACATGGAAAGCCTAAGGAAAAATATCTAAAAGGTCATTTGAATTGACAAAGGAAGCAAAATCCTTCATTAATTTAGACAATTCAATATTATCATCCTTATTTTGAAGTATATAAAACTATGTTCAAGTCCCCCAAGATTCCACAGATCACAATTATGAACCAATAATTGAATCTAATATAAATAAATAGAGGTCCTTCCGATATTTATAACAAGTGTATTTGAAGCATATATATTTATGACTCCAGATTTAATATTTTCCTCTTTACTACAAAAAAAATACTAGCAACCTAATTACTTCTTGCTTCTAGCAATCGTCCATCTAATTTGTACTTGTCCCTTATTATTGCAATACCTCTTGAAGCTCTTGTAAAAGGAACTAATAAATAATCATCCATATTACAAATAGTTTTTAATGTATTTTTATATTCCTCATTTATTTTTCTTGTATTAAAATAAACTAAGGATTGTGACATATTATTAACTCCCTAGTGACTTTTTAAGAAAATTATTCATACCCCTACTATTCTAAGATACCATCTTCATCATCACTCTTTTCTTATTTATGAATTTAATCCCACTTCTTCTTAATACTTGTGATATTTATTTTTAGTTTCCTAAATTGATATCCCTCTGAGTCACTTTTTCTCTTTGTTCTTGCTTCAAGGGTCCTCTCATTTTTACATTTCAGTCAACACATTATTCTCATTAATGTCTTCTATTTTTCTATACTATTCATGTTGTGACTTATCACTTATAGCTTTATTCTATCATGGAAAACCTAAAATGCAAGTAATAGCCTTAGAAAATATTTCTTCTTTATGTTGCCCTATACTACTTACTTTCTTATGTTGCCCCAGAATACCCTAAATTGCAATGGATATCATCTATAATCCTCTCTTTATTATGTTGCTCTTAGTACCCCAAAGTGGAAGGGTTAATATCTATATTATTTTCATTTTTATTGCAAGGATATGGTTTTCTACTAGTTGAGAAAAATATTAGATTAAATTTGGCTTGTTCTACCTTCTTTACTTTAAAAATTGATTCTACATATTTGTTCACACCTTTAATTCCTTTTGAATTTCATCTTGTATATTGTAATTCCTCATTCCTTGCATCCCTCATTTCTTTCTAATGGTTGTTATAAGTGAATTATGAAGGTCTTTTCCATGTGATGAAACAAAGGGGCCTTCAATGCGATTTTTTTAGAGTGGAAAATCCCTGCACTAAGCTAGGTTCTATTAGAGTATGATTTGCTTGTTCACCTTGAATTTTATCTCCTCATTAAACTTTCCATCTCTTTTTTAATTATTTTCATTTTCAATCTTTTGCCATGCATTAAGTCTCATAACATTTGTAACATTAGAATGCAATATTTTCATAATCCACTTATTGATCCCATTATCCTAAATTATTAGTGGATTTTGGTAAAGATTTTAAATATCCCTGCCAACACATATATGAGTATACACAACATGCTTTCACTCCTTTGTAGTTGGTACCCCTTGGATGAATTCCAAAGAGTATAATGAGTATTATTCATAGCTTTTGGTATATATTACACCATATGATGTAACAAATCATATTAAGGTAAAAACAAAGTGGTTAGAACCACTCACATAGGATTTATGTGTGAGTTTTTAGTTAGTTGTAATGTTCATCATTTAAGAAAATCACACTGTTAGCGTCATTACTCAATAATGGGAAACACAACTTGTATTTAAAGGTTGTTTATTAATGAAAATTATAATCAAATCATTCTAATTTATTAACATTTGGTATCAGAGTCATTTAATCAGACTGATTTTTTATCTCATTTTAAGATGGGCTAGTGAGGTTGCCCTCCTACTCGATTTTATGAAAAGCAAAGCCTAGGCAAAGTTTTACAATTTGGGGAAAGAGGAGAGCTCTATTTGTATTTCTATTTGAATTTACACCAACTCTTTGGAAATTGCAATGGTATTTTGGAGGTGAGTTATAGGCTACAACTTCTATTTGTTCTTCTCTTCTCCCACAGGTTTGATCAAATCTACAAAGGGGACAAAAGGGTATAAATGGGACTACAAAGACAACTCTTGAGGATTATGTTCATTCAACAAGTGTGATAATTCTTTTTTTGGTTGGTATCCTCTGTTACATGCAAAGGGTGAGGTAGAAACAATGGAGGAAGCTCATGAAGAGATATCAAGTGTTGAGCAAGAGCACAAGGTTGTTGTTATTTTGCTTCCTCAAGATCAAACATACCATCCAAAAAATGACAGAAGTTATATTAGTAAGGGTAGGTTTGGCTTGGTGTATAGAGGTACTCTCCTAGATGGGTTGGATATTTTTATGAAGAGGTTCAAGTATTTCACAAATATAGCCAACGAGAACTTCATCCATGAGGTGTAGGTGACCAGTAGCACCAAGCATAGGAACTTGCTCCCATTGTGGGGATATTTCATAGAAGTGAGTAGCCAAGTGCATGAGTAAATTTTCATGTATGATTTCATGGAGAATGACAACCTAGTAAAATACCTCTTCAGTCCCACCTACCCTTGTATGATGTGGATGCAGTGCTACAATATTACAATAGGGACTACCTAAGGGATGGCATACTTGGACAAGGACATGAAGCTAGCCATCATACACAAAGTCATGAAAGCTATAAACATATTGTTGGATGTAGATCTAAGCCCATTGGTGGTAGACTTTGGCATGGCTAAGTTCAAGATAGAGGATAATATGTATTACACCACCTGGACAATGGGCATGCCCAGCTATTTGGTACTAAAGTATGCCCTCTACAACTACCTCAATGATAAGAGGATTTGTGTTGTTCAATTCAAAGGATTAGATAGAATCAATTGTCCAATATACGTCGACACCAATTGTGTTCACCATATGGATGTCTTATGTGGAAGTATCCATAATAGAGCTCATCAAAATTAATTAAAGCATACATTCTTTCCACTTTAATAATAGAGAAAGTGGTTCCATCAAAGATGCTCGACTTCTTGGATGCACCAATTCCATTTATTGTTGGTGTTCTAAACAAGATAAATGAAGTGAGGTCTAAAGTTTCAAATATGATACATGTGAATGTTTATAAATATCAAGTAAAGACATGCTCCATGCCATTATTGACTCATCATAAAGGCTTAGTTTTAGCATTGGAACCGATTCATGAAAAACTAGCAATAAAGAGTGAATCAACAGGGAGACACACTCTATATAAGTCTAATGATATGCAACATTATTGGAAAAAATTATACGTTGGCCTTGTGTACTTGGAATGCATGAACGATGGTATCCAACACTCTTCAAGTATTGTGCAAGTAAAATGTGCCCATAAGTTTTGAATATAGCATTCAATAAGCACCATGTGACTAAAGATCAAGAATGTTCTCCAAGAATAGTAAGGACCATCCCACTAACCTCTTTATCGAATGGACAAGTGAAGTCACATACCGCACTCAAGGTGAATAGTTGAGTTTATCCCCATTCACAATATTATGTAAATCAATAAGACCTAGTTTGTTATCTACGATTGGTTGTGTATCCCCAATTATAATTGTTGTGAACAATAGTGTGTGTCCTTGTTTACAATTTTGATGTTGGATAGAGTGTGTATCCCTATCCAATTATGTTGTATGACCTTGGATAGTTGAGTTTATCCCTATCCTTGGTTAAGAGTCCAATGAGGTCATTCCCACTAAAGAAGCATAATGAGGCCATTCCCACTATTGCTTGTTGTGAATAGTTGAGTGTGTCCCTATTTGTACTCTAAGTGTATTTGATGAACTATTGAGTATGTCCTAGTTCATCATATGGTTATTTGTATTATTGTGAGTATTCCTACCCATGTTTGGATCATGATGTAATAAGGGAAATGTTGGGATTTATTACATCATATGATGTGATAAATTATATTAAGGTAAAAATAGAGTGGTTAGAACCACTCATATAGGATTTATGTATGAGTTGCTAGTTAGTTGTAATTTCCACCATTTAAGGAAATCACATTATTAGTCTCATTGCTTTATATTGGGAAACATAACTTATATTTAAAGGTTGTTTGTAAATGAAAATCATAATCAAAGCATTTTAAGATTTTAACAATAACCTCCTTATTAATAAGCTAATATGAAATTACAAAGAACCTAATGCATAATAGAAGCATTTTAATAGTTTTTTTCTCCATAAAAAAAATATCATTCCATGGTCTCAAATATAGACCATCCCTCAAACCATGGGCCACTACCCATTATTTTATCCCTAATTCCTAAATTGAAGATGTTAAGAAAAATCCTTTCAAAAGGAAATCCATACAATGAGTTGAATTCTATCCCACTTTCCTTTAATCCACTTTTGCATCCTTAAAAAATTTGGTTAGTATCTATGAAACTTTTATATTAACCCTTTTATTTAAGAACCATTAAATTGTGCTCAATTATCTCATCCTTAATAATCATTTATTGTGTAAATATTATGCTTGGATAGACATTATCATAGCTTCACTCTTCCTCGTCCCTAACTAGGGTATCATTACTCTTAGTTAGGGCTTTCGTAAATATTTTTTACAATTTAATTTCTCCAAATTTCTAGAATATAAAAAGGTTGCTAGCACTTGCACTTGGTCTTGTTTACTAATGTATTGGAAGATGTTAATTTGTAAAACAAATTAATGACTTATCTCTAAATATTATAGACAATTAGTACTACATTGAGATCATAAATGAATGTGTTAAATATTTGCTAGTCAATCTCATCAACAAAGTCAAGATATAAGTTCATAGTGATTACAAGTCTTACCATAAATCGTTTTAGGATTTTCTTGAATGATAATAGTCTTCAAGAAAAGCCTCACAAAATAAACTATATTAGCAAAATTATGTCAAAAATTAGCAAAAAAATTGAAGTCTTCGTGATCAAATAAGACATTTTCAAGGATGTGCTCATTATAATAAAAATAATGATATCAAGTAATAAATTTAATTACTATACAAACCTATAATATAATAATCTTCATATATTTTTATAAAATCCTAAAAAATTAATACTTCACACACAAATAAATATATATAAAATAATTTTCATGAATTAGATAATACTAGGTAAAGCATATTTATTAGAAATTACTTGTATCCCTGATGAATAATTTTAAAATATTTTTTATTTAATTTTATAGTTTATAATAAACAATCCCCAAGGGCTAGGTGGATTGGTAAGTTTTTGTGCTTACCAAGAAGAGACCTAGGTTCAAACCTTGGGGGAATGCTTGTTTTCAAAGATAGTAGTTTGACCTGAATTTGTTGTGTGTGTCAGCCTAACGATGTCGGTACCAATTTTGAACGATTGGTGGTCCACTTCACATTGGGTTAAACAACAACAAGGTGGAATAGGGAACAAGGTGGAATAGGGATTATAGGGGGTAGCCCCAAGATTTAAACCCTACTTGGTAATAGAAAAGGACTGTGGATGTAACCAATTCTCCTATGTATCAAAAAATAAACATGTATTATCGTATGAGGCAACAGTGCAGCGGTTCGAGCTTTGGCTCATCTTTAGGATGTCCAAGGTTCAAACTATGGTGTGTGTGGGGGGATTGTGTGTTAATCCTCTATTGATAAGTTTAGCTCTTGGACTTGCGAGGGATCATCACTAGGATGATGTGTGATTGTGTGTTAATTCTTTGTTGATAAGTTTAGCTCTCAGCCTTACAAGGGATCATGGATGGGATGGAAATGCTTAGTCCTAAGCATCGGTCATTGGATTTCTCACACTAACCAAATAAAAATAAATAAAAGTAAAATAAACACATATTATTCATGTATATTATGTGTATAAATGGTTATATTTATTACATTTGGATGATAGAGCATTAATTGTTTAATGTTATTAAATATATTACAATTACACCCTTCAAATAGACTACAATCTAAATTGAATAACCAATTTTTTAATTGTAAAACCTCTATAGCTTTTAGTTATTGGGCAAAGATGAAGTCAACAGGACTTAACCTTTCAAAAAATCAAATCGAAGCAACCTATTGAAAAGCACTGAATTGTTACCAACCAACATATCTCTTTCTAAATGACCAATATTATTTCAAAAGTCCTTATATGTCCTACACTTAACAATCTCAAGTGCCCATAGACCACTAGATTTGAATAAGGTGCTAGTCCTTTGACTTTATTAAATGGTCACATATGGAACTCAAAACAAAGTCGGTTATCTAAGTATGTAATTTTTTTATTTTGGTTAGTGTGAGAAACTTATATGATCAAATTTTAGGGCTGAGCATTCCCATCCCAACCATGACCCCTTGTAAGATTGAGAGTTAAACTTATCAATAGAGGACTAACACACAACCATACATAAACATTCACATCCCAACCATGACCCTTTGTAAGATTGAGAGTTAAACTTATCAATAGAGGACTAACACACAACCACACACATCATCGTTTGAACCTTAGATATTTCAAAGAAGAAACAAACCCTGAGTTGTTGCGCTATCCCCTGGGACGTCTAAGTATACAATATTAATATTTCCATATTCTTAAACAAGAGATATATAGTCATGACCCCTCATTTGACATGATCCCTCATTTGATCGAGAGCTAAACTTATCAATAGAAGATTAACACACAACCCTATCAATAGAAGATTAACACACAACCCCACACATGCCATGGTTTAAACATTAAACCTCTCAAAGAGCCAAACCCCGAACTATCTCGAGCTATCCCCAATACATCTAAGTATGCAATATTAATCATTCAATGTTCTTAAACAAGAGTTATATTTAAACCTTCAAAACAATGTTAGTTGTTGAATAATATTATATCTTATTTAGCTTGGTTAGAGGTGAATATGAATATCTAATAGTCCTGGTTCAATGTTCTTAAACAAGAGTTATATTTAAACCTTCAAACATTGTTAGTTGTTGAATAATATTATATCTTATTTAGAATGGTTAGAGGTGAATATGAATATCTAATAGTCCCGGTTCAATTTTCTTAAACAAGAGTTATATTTAAACCTTCAAACATTGTTAGTTGTTGAATAATATTATATCTTATTTAGTATGGTTAGAGGTGAATATGAATATCTAATAGTCATGGGGCAGTGCAACAGTTTGAGCTTTAGCTCTTCTTTGGGAGGTTCAAGGTTCAAACCATGGCATGGGTGAGTGTGTAAGGGGGTGGGTGTGTATGGTTGTGTGTTTAGCCCCTGTTGATATGGGTGGGATGGGAATGCCCAACCCTAAGCATAAGGTCGTAGAGGTTTCTCACACTACCTTAACCAAATATATATAAGCTCATACTACCCTAATCAAATAAATAAATAAATAAAGATATATAATAGAATTAAATTGCAGTATTAGGACCTTATGGTAGGATTGTGGACTTTGTTTATCAACATTAAATGCTAAATTTTTATCTTATATTTGGTTAATTCACATGTTCAACATGTAAAATATAGTAAAAAAAATGGATGGGTTATATGGGATTGAAACATGCCCACCTATATTACATCATCACCACATAATGGTATTACAACAAAACTTGGATTTTTTTTAAAGTTTGGTAAGTGTGAGAATAAAGCTTGGATATTATCCATGTATTATTTGGTAAGATTTCAACCTAAATCTCCTTTTTAAGTTTCCTCTGTAAAATATTTAGGAATCTAACCAATTAAACTAATGTTACTTAATAACTTGTAAATATAATAAATGTATTAAATAAAAAATTTAAAAATTTATTTTAAATTAAATGTATTAATGAAAAGTTAAATTTAAAATGTTTTGAATTATATATTAATTATTTAAATAGTATATAAAAATAATAAAACAAAAATTTAAGTACTTTAAAAAAAATCTAAGATTTGAATAAAAAAAAGAGTATATATGTTTTATAAATAGATAACACAAGTGCCTCTCTTAAATATAATGCACGAAAGCGGTGGACTAAAACAGGTATGAGATAATTTAATATCTACAATATTTGTGGACCTTAAAAGTTAACACGTGAATGAATCTAAAAGATACCTAATAGGTAATATCATTCTAACATTATTTTTTTTTAATTCTTAACCTTTGATCTGAAATAAAATATATACGAGAACTAATTTTAAGATTTGTTTTTTAAATTTGTTATCTAAGTTGAAACAATTTAAACTCCATATACTATATTGCTATTGTATTTTCACATCAATTCCTCGTTTATTAATTTCCTTTGCATCAATAGTCTCATAAAATTATTTTAAAATTATTTTCACATCAATTCCTCGTTTATTAATTTCCTTTGCATCAATAGTCTCATAAAATAATTTTAAATTTTAAATAAGAGGTTTAAGGTTAGAATTTAATAGAAGATAGAGTTATATATTATACTTTAATAATTAAAGTTTATTTAAATCAATATATTGGATAAATAATATCTTTTATGAGGGTCATTTTATATAACCTATGGTCTCGTGGATATAGCCTAAGATTCGAATTTTGCAAGATAGGTTTATATATCATGCATGGTAGGTTGTATGCATACTTCAATAATCAGAGTATGGTTAAATAATCATATATCAAGTAAACAACATCTTTCATGAAGGTTGTCTCATACGATCTATGATCGTGAAAACATTAAAAATTACTTTATTCTTTTTTTTGTTTTGTGGAAAACATTTCAAAAGGGATGCCACTTCCAGTAAGATCCAAGGACACAGGAGTACCTTAAATTACTTTATTCGTTACCTTTAAAAAAAAAATCTTTAAAAAAAAAAATTAGTTTTGAGTAATGTGACAAACCTCTACGATCGATGCATAGGATTGAGCAGTCCCCTCTCATCTATGACCCCTTGTAAGGCTGAGAACTACACTTATCAATAAAGAATTAGCACACAATCACATATATACCACGGTTTGAACCCCACGTAAGGCTGAGAACTACATTTATCAATAAAGAATTAACACACAGCCACATATGGACCACAGTTTAAACCTTAAACCTTGCAAAAAAAAATCAAACTTCGAATCATTGCGCTACCCCAAAACTACCTTTATAAATATTATTGATTTAAAACATGTAAAAGCATATTCGAATAATTATATAATATCATTTATAAAATAATTATAGATCAGAATAAAATAAATTTATGATTTTCAATCTATGTTATTAAATTATTATCTAATTTTCTACTAGAACTAGGTGACATTTTCAAATTGATGGTTATATACTTATCTTTATTTCATATATTTAATATACAAAATTATCATATTCGAAAAGTTAAGCTCAAGCAAGATTTCATTTTATTTACTATTATTTTACATTGTATTAAACAATAAGATTTTAATTTATTATATAACCAATATTATTAACACAGTAATAAAAAAAAAAAAAAAAATTAGAATAAATGTTCAATTTTTTTTTAACAAGTTACATGGATTTTATTGAAGCTACTTTTATAAAAATACCAAAATATTATATTTGTTGTTAGGTCAATTAAATTATATGAAACATGTCTTTTATCACAAATATTTTTATTTATTTTTTAAATATATTCTTCAACTTTTTCAAAGTGCTGTGTTTCCACATCTCCTTGACATCATTTTGATTAAGAGATAAAATTTCACTTGGTTAATTGTCTTCTAAAATTTAAATTTCACCAATCCTCTTATTTATTTTTATTGATAGCATTAATGATAATTTGTGAATTCTCCTTAATTTACATTTATTTTTGTCCTTTTTTTATTGCAATTTTAATTCCTGGGAGAAGTGCTCTAGCCTCTACATATTTGTTAGAATATCTATATGATTCTGAGTAAGTGAGGAGAATTTACCTTTGTTATTTCAAAAAAACACCACCTCCATTGATTTTTTTTCAAATCTCTTAGAAACACCATCAAAATTATTTTTGATAAACCTAATTTTTGACATTTTCATTTTATTCTAGATCGAAGTAGATCCATTGCTTTAATGTCATTATCAAAAATGACTCTTCCATGTATATTCATGAAGAACACAAGCTTATACCGAGAGGGGGTGAACCGTATAAGACCACTTTTTACTTTTCTTTCCAAATCAATATTATGCAATGTATAGATAGCAATATCAATAGTAGTAATCAAAGCAATGCATAAATCATCACACACAATAGAGACACCACAATTTACGTGGTTCACCCAATGTGGGCTACTCCACGAAGAAAATATTTCACTAAAATTTTCTCAATCAATCTCTTGGGAATCCTTTCCCTATTACAGTATTTATGGACCTCTGTCCAAAGGAGACACCAACCTCCTAAATCAAGTTTGTGGATATCTATCCACAGGAGAAATCCTCCTATGCTCTGGTTGGTGATCCTCTAGAAGACTACTGCCTCCACTACACTAGCTTATGGATCTCTCTCCACTAAAGACTCTTGTACCTACTTAGAAGACCTACCTTACTGCCCTGGCCTAATGGATCTCTATCCACTAGAGACTACTGTCCTCTATGCTCTATCACCTCCAAAGCTCTGTCTCAAATCTACACTAAACACAGTCCTTCGGTCTAGTACAATTTTACTCAATCTCTATCTACTTTGAAAATGTTGCATAGTCTCAAATCTGTACTATACACCAAACTCTGCTCTCAAATCTGCACTAAACACAGTCCTTCAGTCTAGCACAAATTTGTCCTCAATCTCTTTCCTCAAGCCTTAACTCAAGGCTTGTCTCAACTCTGTTGGATCTGCCCTAAACCTTAACTTAAGGTTTGAAAAAATCAATCAACTCTACGCTCAAGTCTTCTCAAAGACTTGTCTCAAATATGCCTTGTAAGCTTCGACAAAAGCTCACACTAATCTGTCCATAAGTCTTCTCTAGAACTTGCCCAATTTTGCTCAATAAGTCCTCTCAAGAACTTATCCAAATTTGTATTGTAAGCTTTCACGAAATCTCACACAAAATCATTCCACATGTCTCCTTAAAGACTTACCTCAAATCTGCTCAACAAGTCCACACAAAACTTATCCAATCTCATAGAAACATAAAGAGAATTGTTAGAGACTCAATATGTTCTATATTAATCACAATGCTCAATTACTTTCAATCACTCTCTTAGAAACATAAGGAGAATTGTTAGAGACTCAATATGCTTCAAATTTAATTCAATGCTCAATCACTTTCTCAACTCAATTCAAAATATAGAATAGTTTATTTTATGAAACTTGAACAATCACTTCACACATCCACTTGACTAGGCTCAACCAACTCAACCAATCACTCAATGAAATAATCCTTGCTCACAAACCCTAGTCCAAGCATATAACCATCAACTCAAAATGTTTCCAACAATGCTCAACAAAAAATCTCACATAACAATGATACTCATGATCTTTGTAAACCCTAGTTCAAGTTCTTCACTCAATAATTCACTTCAACAACAATGCTTATAAAACAACTCTCACATAACAATGATACTCATGTTCTTTTCAAACCCTAGTTCAAGTTCTTTTCTCAACAACTCACTTCAACAACAATTCTTATAAAATAATCTTCCTATGGCAATAATACTCAATCCGTAATTCAAGTTCTTCTCACAACTAATGGCTTCAACAACAATTCTTACCAAACAAGGTTTTAATAACAATTCTTTATTTCAGAAAACCTTGAAGCATTCACTCAACATGCTCAATAGGAAACCCTAATCAAGTCCTTTTCACTCAAAAATTATTTTCCAAAAAACCAATCAATCAACTCAACTATGGAAGAATGTGCTCATACCTTTTCTTGATGATGAAGGGATCTCATAAATCTTTCACAACCACAAACACTTCTATGCCAATCTCAAAGAGGTTAGAAGATAAATATTTCTCACAATGTAATGTAAAAACTCAATTACACCTTATCACTCCACCTTTCAAAACAACCATCAACAAACATAAAATATTTATCCAATAACACCTTATAATCTCCCAATTAAAAATAAATTCAACATCCACTAAAATTAACTCAAAACCTCTTTAATCATATTTAATGGCAAAAAGAACTTTGGCAAAAATCAAATCTACTTTTCGTATAACTCCAATAACATAAATCACTTATCAATAAAAACAACCTTTCATAAACTCTTATAACTCCAGATAATATGGATCAATTATCAATCAAATAACCTTTCATAAACCCTTATAACTCCAAGTAACATAAATTAATTATCAATCAAACAATCTTTCATAAACCCTTATAACTCCAAATAGCACTTTATAGAAAACCTTAGGCAAATAAAATTTAATTAAAAATACCTTTGCCACTAGTGGGATTTGAACCCACAATATTTGCCTCTGCAAGCGCTCTAGCCACGGGCTTGACCACCGCATGTACTAGACGCATGCTTGAAAGCTTAGGAGCACTTCATGCTCTTTCTCCTAAGTTTGGCACTCAAAATGAGCACGTGCCAAAATGATTTCCCCTTGACGCTCAAGACGAACACGTAAACTAACCACCACACAAATCGATCGTGGTCACTTCCACTCCCAACACTCTCACAAAACATGTGTTGCCAATGGACCACATTTTCCAATGGGAGTGAGGTTTTCTCCTCCCATTTCAATCTTTTTCCCTGGCACTAAAAGACAACATGAGTTTGTCTTCTTCCTCAATGATTGCACGAATTATCTTTCTCTTTGGTCGCATAAAATTTAATCGAAGAAGGTAAGTTCTAATGTTCTTTGGCGTGGTATTTATACACGATTTCCCCTTTTGCCATAGACGTCGGTGCTCCATGAATTTTGATGACGTCGACGCTTTTTAAAACCTTTTATAATTTATAAATTATTTAAATTCTAAAAGAATTTAAATTTTATAAATTATATTTATAAATGTCTGACTTTAATAAAAATTAAAGCCTTCCTTGGGATAAAATTTAAACCTTTAATTTGTATACCATTGATTTGATGAAGATTATTATGCCACCATGGTTTTAATAAAAACCTTAATTCTGCCATCACAATGTTTAAGGAAGCCTTTATATCCTTATAATGATTTTAATAAAAACCTTTTAATTTTCACCATGGTTTTAACACAAACCCTCATCAAACAATATTTTGATAACTTTTCTTCAACTCTTTGCATTGTTCCTGGTGACAATAATTGTGTACTTCATGGCATTAATGATAGCTTCTTCACCTTGACATCAATAATGACTTCTTACCTTGACATCAATGACAACTAAATGAGCTCAAAATGGCCAACAATCTCCCCCTTTGTCATTGATGGCAACCCAAATTATTTTGACTGAAAACTTGACCTTTCCTTTGTTTTGCCCCCCCTGGGACATTGCTCCCCCTGGCTCAATGCTCTCTCAAATACCAAATCTCTACCCATTACTCAAATCTCTCCCCCTTTGACATCAATGGCAAAGGGTCACCTTTGGGGCTCAGGGCTAAGAATGAGCCTCTTAGCTTATCCCCTCCCCCATCTCCTCTTAAGGTGGTTAATTCCATGGTGGGAGTATTTCTACTCCCAGAAAGCATTGTTCTTTACCTTTATCATTGTTCTTGTCCATGTCTAAATTCTTGTCTATGTTCCTGTTCTAGTTCCTATTCCTGTTCATATCCATGTTTTTGTTCCTATTCATGTTCATGTTCATATCCATGTTCGTGTTCTTTTTCCTATTATTGTTCTTGTTCTTGTTCTTATTCTCGTTCCTATTCATATCCATGTTCCTATGATATTCTCACAATGACACTGAGAGGGGGGGTGAATCAGTGTAGCTAAAAATTTTGATCTGCAATTCTTAAAACTGAAGCAAAGAGAACTGAAAATAGATAAAGCAGTAAACACAAGAGAGCACACCACAACACACAATGTAATGAGGTTCACCAATTTGGCTACTCCTCAAGAATGACTGCTTGGACTACGGTCCAAATCCAAGCCTTTGCAAAACACCAATTTTACAATCTGTTTACCAAGCACCCACTGGAAGGAGCACCAACCCCTGATTTATCTGCACCTACAGAAAGGAGCACCAACCCCTATCCAAGCACCAACTTGAATCACAGATTTGAAAGTTATATCAATGACATACAAATGCCTTCACTATTACAAGACCCTGACTGGTCTCCAATTTAAAACACAGTAATTACTCACTGCTCAACTTGTTGCTCTCTTACAACACTCTTTTCACCCTCTTACGATAGCACTTTCACAATTACAACAGCAACAATATTCTTCACGCAGACCTGTTTTTATAGCATGAAAGTCTCTATTTTTAGCTTTCATAAATTTGCATGCAACCCGTAACTGTTTCTTTTTAAAAGATCTCTTTCGCCACTTGTCAACTGTAACTGCTTCTAAAATTTCTCATGTGCCACTTGTTAGTTGTATCGCTTTCTAATCATACATCTCTTTTGTCTAATATAGAGTAGGCCTTTATGTCATGCATGCATGCATTTTACGATTCTATAAATATGACTGTTCGATTTCTCCTTCTTCGACTGTTATTAAAAATTTGCATGAATTCTATCGATAAATCCACCTATAACTGTCGCATTTACTCTAGTTAACTGTTATTAAAAAGCTGCATGCCTTTTCTCTACTACTGCCCCTTTAACTATCGTTCTGTTCCAGTTAACGCCTATTTAACGTGTTGTTGCGACTTGTCGCAAATCGTGACACTTCTATCTTTTTCGCCTTCTGCTTTTAACACGAAAAAATAGCATGTCATGAAATCGTGACATTCTCGGCCTCCTAGTTCTCCTTTTGTCTTGCCCTGAAAACTACATGTCACAAATCGTGACATCTTCTCCTCTTTCTCTTCTTGCTTGCGGAAACGAACATGTCGTCGAAATCGTCACATTCTCGCCTCCTTTCTCCTTTTTCTCGCGAAAATGGAACATGTCACGAAATCGTGACATCTTCGCTACCTTGTGCCTTTTCTACCTTCTGCCCACGAAAATGGAACATGTCACGAAATCGTGACATCTTCGTTGCCTTGTGCCTTTTCTGCCTTTCGCTCACGAAAACGGAACATGTCACGAAATCGTGACATCTCTCTCTTCCTTGTGCCTTTTCTTCCTTTCGCTCGCAAAAATGGAACATGTCACGAAATCGTGACACTTTCGCTGCCTTGTGCCTTTTCTGTCTTTGGCCAGTGAAAATGGAACATGTCATAAAATCGTGACATCTTTCTCTTCCTTGCACTTCTCTTCGACCATCGTGAAATCGTGACATCTTCTCTCCTTGGCATTTCTCTTCATTTAAATTGACTCTTCTATCCTCCTCGAAATCGTGACATCTTCTCTCCTTGGCACTTTCTCTTCGATCCTGTCGCGAAATCGTGACATCTTCTCTCCTTGGCACTTTCTCTTCGATCCTATCATGAAATCGTGACATCTTCTCTCCTTGGCACTTCCTCTCTCTTGTCATGAAATCGTGACATCTTTACTCTCCTTGACGCTTCCTCTTGGAACTTGTCACGAAATCGTGACACTTTTTCTCCTTAGCGCTTTTCTTCCCGTCGAGTCGCGAAAACCCGACATGTCACGAAATCGTGACACTTTTTCTCCTTAGCGCTTCTTCTTGCAACTTGTCACGAAATCGTGACACTTTTTCTCCTTTGCGCTTCTTCTCCGAACATGTCACGAAATCGTGACAATTTTTCTTACAAGCGCTTCTTCTCCGAACATGTCACAAAATCGTGACAGTTTTTCTACTTGCTTTCTTTTCCAACATGTCACGAAATCGTGACAATTTTCTCAACTTGCCTTCTTTGCTTCAACATGTCACGAAATCGTGACAATTTTTCCACTTGGCTTCTTTGCCTGCAACATGTCATGAAATCGTGATAGTTTTGCTTGTGCCTTCTCTCTCCTCGTCCATGTCGTGAAATCATGACAATTTTACTTGCGCCTTCTCTCTCCTCCGATATGTCATGAAATCGTGATGTTTTTCTTTTTGCCTTCTAACTTCTCAACCTGTCGCGATATCGCGACAGTTTTCTTACTTGTCTTTTTCTTTGATTTTTTGGATCTGGGTCACTTTTGTTTTCTTAGAATTTCATTGTACATGATCTGACTGATCTCTGAACTCCTGTCCACTACTTCAACTGCATCAACTGATCCTGCTTCAACTGCATCAACTGATCTATCTGTCTGTGTTGACAACAATGACAATACTTTTGCTGCACCTTGCTCAACAATCTCCCCCTTTGGAATTGTTGGCAACACTCATGCACTCTCCTGTAATTCTTCTCCCCCTTTGACAATAATACCAAAGGGCTGTTGCAGACTCCCCCTGAGTCTATGCACAACATTCTCAGATACACATTGTTATAGTTAGCAAAAATAATGAATATGAGCAAAACTATAAACATAGGCATAAGTACTCCCCCTGAGAATGTGATCCCAATTGATAGTCAGTTCTTTGGAAATGTGACTACTCCCAACTTACTCCGAAGGTACTCAAAAACTTCCTTGGGCAATGGTTTTGTGAATATATCTGCTACTTGCTCTGTAGTTGGAACAAAATCCAATTTGACCTCACCTTCTGCAACTTTATCCTTCAAGAAGTGATACCGGATTGCAATATGTTTGGTTCGAGAATGCATAACCGGATTCTTTGATATGTTTATAGCACTGGTGTTATCACATTTAACTAAAATTGGCTCTTTGAAGTGAATACCAAGATCTTTCAGTGTTTGTCTCATCCATAATATCTGAGTACAACATGTTGTTGCTGCAATGTATTCTGCCTCTGCTTGTGGATAGAGAGACTGATTCTTGTTTCTTGTTGTGCCATGCTACCAACCTGTCTCCAAGATAAAATGCTCCTCCACTGGTACTCTTTCTATCATCAATACATCCTGCCCAATCTGCATCAGAATATGCAATAAGAGTGAAGTCCTTACCTTTTGGGTACCACAACCCATACTCCATAGTACCCTTGAGGTACCTAAAAATCCTCTTTACAGTTGTCACATGAGTCTCTTTGGGACTAGCCTGAAATCTTGCTACCATGCATACTGCCTGTAATATATCTGGTCTAGTGGCTATCAAATACAGCAGGCTTCCAATCATAGACCTGTACATGGTTTGATCTACATCTGGAGATTTGTCATCCTTGCTCAACTTGCAACCTGTTGTCATGGGAGTGCTGACAGGTTTACTATCCTCCATTGTGAACTTTTTCAGCATTTCTTTCACATATTTTACTTGAGAGATAAAAATCCCCTTTTCACTTTGATTGACTTGCAATCCGAGGAAATAAGAAAGTTCACCAATCATTGACATCTCAAATTCTGTCTTCATTTTATTAGCTATGTCTCTACAATATTTATCCATGCTACTGCCAAATATTATATCATCTACATAAACAACAAGTACAATAAGATGGCCATTCTCAGTTTTGATATATAAATTGTTGTCCACCATACCTTTCTTGAACCCCTGTTTAATAAGATAGTTATCCAGCCTTGCATACCATGCTCTGGGTGCCTGTTTCAGACCATACAACGCTTTCTTTAACCTGCAAACAAAATCAGGATTGTCACCGAGTTGGAAGCCATCTAGCTGTTCAATGTAAACCTCTTCTTCCAGTTTTCCATTCAGAAATGCTGATTTTACATCCATTTGATATACTTTGAAGTTTTTATGGATTGCTAAAGCCAGAAACATTCTGATTGCTTCTAGTCCGGCAACTGGTGCAAATGTTTCCTCAAAATCAATGCCTTCAACCTGAGCATAGCCTTTACAGACCAATCTTGCCTTATTTCTGACAACCTGTCCGTCTTCATTTAATTTATTTCGAAAAATCCATTTAGTGCCAATTATGTTTTTATTTGCTGGTCGTGGTACTAATTCCCAGGTTTTGTTTTTCTCAATCTGATCTAGTTCTTCATTAATTGCCTTCATCCAACTTTCATCTGTGCTTGCTTCAGCAATATTTTTGGGTTCAATGCTGGATAATAAAGAGTAGTTTCGTATTACTGCTCTTCTTGTCTGAATACCAACTGTTGGGTCCCCAATAATCTGTTCTCTGGGATGATTTTTCTGCCAGCTGCCTATTTTGAATTTATTGTTCTCTTCTTCTTCTGAGTCGATTCTTAAATCAGTTGGGTCAATTTTTTGATTTTCTTCTTTTTCTATTTCTTCATCTCCTTCAATGACGTCTTCATAAATAGGGTAGTTTTCTTGATACGTAACTTCTCGTTCTCTACCTTCATCAACTTTAACATCAGCACTCTCAATAATTTTCTTTAGCCGCTTGTTGTAACATGTGTAGGCTTTGCTTTTAGTTGAGTAACCGAGAAAAATACCTTCGTCGACTCTATCTTCGAACTTACCGAGATTATCTTCAGTTCGTTTGATATAACACTTGTTGTCGAACACTTTGAAGTATCTTGTTGTTGCTTTCCTGCCGAACCATAGTTCATACGGTGTTTTGCTTTCATGTGTTCTTAGCATGCACCTGTTTTGAATGTAAACTGCAGTATGTACTGCCTCTTTCCAGAATCTGTCGGCTATTTTGTTCTCAGCCAACATTGTCCATGCCATTTCTTGCATAGTCCTGTTCTTCCTTTCAACAACACCATTCTGCTGAGGTGTCCTTGCTGCTGAAAACTGTCTTCTAATCCCATATTTTTGATAGTATTCTGCAAACTCCTCTGAGATAAACTCTCCTCCTCTGTCTGATCTTAGGCATTTAATTCTTTTTCCAATCTGATTCTCAACCTGCTTTTTAAAAATCTTGAACATCTCAAAGGCATCTGATTTAAGCTTTAAAAATAGTACCCATGTCATTCTGGAGTAGTCATCTATGAACAACATAAAGTATTTGTCACCATTTATGCTTTGTGTTCTCATGGGTCCACATAAATCGGTATGAATCAGCTCTAACGGTTTGCTGGTGAAATATTCCTTTGCTTTAAATGTGGATCTGGTTTGCTTCCCTTTTTGGCATGAAGCACAGATGCTATTTACCGGTTTGCCAATGGTGGGTATATCTCTTACTGCTCTTTTTGAACTTATTTTTACCAGATTGTCAAAGCTAATATGCCCGAGCCTCTTGTGCCACAACCAGTTTTCATCTTCCTGTCCAATCAAGCATGATCCTTCTGAAGTTTCTGAGAGAGTGTATAGATTTCCAGAAGTCCTCGATCCAGTAGCTACCAGCTTCCCACTGTGTGCTTTTCTTACTTCACAGCCCTATTTTTTAAAGATGACTTCATGACCTCTGTCACAGATTTGACTTACGCTCAGTAAGTTGTGCTTCAAACCAACTACAAACAGAACTTCTTTGGAATTGATCTTTCCATCACTTATCTTGACTGATCCTTTTCCAACTATTTTGGCTCCATCATTATTTCCAAACTTTACCGAGCCCCCTTCATATTTCTGTAATTTTTCAAATTTTTGTTTATCTCCTGTCATGTGACTGGAGCATCCACTGTCCAATATCCATGGTGCTGATTTGTTCTGTGCTTTGAATGTTGTCTGGACAATCAAGGATTCCTTTTCTTCTTTGAGTTGCTCTTTTTCTTTCCATTCTGATTTGGCTGTAGTTTTGGTCATTTGTTTAGACTTTTCTTTGTCAGTGGCCTGTGCATGTTTATCTGGGAATTTTTTGTTTTGCTTTAAATTGTTTGGTTGAGTTCTTCTTCCCTGATATTTATTTGCTGCATATGTGCTTCTACAGTTTCTTGCAATATGTCCAAAGTTGTGACAGTTATAGCATTCTACTGCATAATCTATCAAGGGTGAAAATACATTTCTACTGGAAAAATTTCTTTGTCCTATATTATAAATGCAGTCTGAAATCTTATGACCGTAAGTATTGCATTTAAAACAATAACCAGAAAAAGAATGATTGAACCTGGGAGTTGGTCTTTGCCAATTTGTAGTAGGAGCCACAAATTTTCTTCTCCTTTGATGAGTGACTTTTGTGAATCCCTCATTGTCAACAGTCTTCTCGTGCCTGCCATTGTTGCTTTCTTTTGCAAGATTCATTTTTCTTTGGTCAACCTTGATTTTATCCTCTTTCTTTACTGGTTCTACAGTTATGGCCTTTGATCCACTTGATGATTCTCCTTCGACAAACCCCAAGCCAAACTTGATGTCTGTAGTCCTCTGACTATTTATAATCTTTTCAAGCTTTGCAGAACTTCCTTCAAGTTTGTGATAGCAGCTCAGTTTTTTATTCTTTTCTTCTAGCCGCATTCTTAAAATAACAATCTCTTCTTCTAGTTTGTTGCACTCATCTATTCTCATGGTTAACTGTACTTCAAGTTCTTCAGACATTTTCTTAAATTCTTTTGTCTGTACTTTTAAACTGTTTATTATGTCATTCGCATCTTCAAGCTTTCTTGAGACTTTATTATTCTTTTTCCTTTCTGACTTCAACTCTTTAAGTGCCGCAACCAACTCACCTTCCAGATAAACTTCAGCCTCATCCTTATTTTTTGTATCATCTTCCTGTTTTTCTTCTGTTTTTGCTTCTTCAAATGCCATGAACAGAGCTTCACCTGTTTCTTCTTCAGAATCTTCACCTGAGCTATCTTCAGAAGAGCTGACATTCTTGGATATGAAACTTTTCTTTTTGAAATTGCTTTTCTTGAAGTTTGGTTTCTTTTTCCAGTCACTTCTTTCTTGGTGTGACCCTTCATTACTTTTGGTTTTCTCATTCATGGGACACTTAGCTGCAAAGTGACCGACCCCTCCACAATTGAAACACTTAAATGGCAACTTTCCTCTATATTTTCCTTTTCCTTTTGTAAGTTTTCGAACAAAGTTGGCTTCAGTTTCATCCGATGTCTCTTCAACCTCAGATTCTTGTTCAGCTTTTGTATTCTTGTGTGCTTTAAAAGCAGCTTCTTTGTCTATGGGCTTAGTTTGTCCTATTCTCATTTCGTATGCAGTCAAGGAACCATGCATCTCATCCATGCTAAAATTGTTTAGATCTTTAGCCTCTTCTATTGCAGAAACTTTAGAATTAAATCTTTTGTGAAGAGTTCTAAGTACCTTTTTCATGACAACTGCATCTTCGATCTCTTCGCCGAGTCCTCTGATTGCATTAATGACTCCATTGACTCTCAGCATATAGGTCTCAATGTTCTCTTCGTCATTCATTTGTAATGCCTCGAACTGAGCTCGATGAGTTTGCAGTTTGGCTTCCTTGATCTTGTTGTCTCCTTCATGAATGCTTTTCAGTTTGTCCCATATGTCTTTTGCCGATTTACAGCTCATGACCCTTATCAGTTCACTGTCTACTAGCCCACACATTATTGCATTCTTTGCTTTGGAGTTATTCTCAGACAGTTTCTTACCGACAGCATCTGTTGGAGGAGTAGTGGGTGTTGTGTATCCACTTTCTACTGACTCCCAAATGTCGTATCCTAAAGCACTCAGATATGTCTGCATCCTGAGTCTCCAGAATGAGTAATTAGTTCCATTGAACAGAGGAGCTTTGTTTGATGAGAAACCTTCACTACCTGCCATTGTGTTCCTTCCAAGATCACCTTAGCTGATTAAGCTTGTTCAGGAACCTTGCTCTGATACCAATTGATATTCTCACAATGACACTGAGAGGGGGGGTGAATCAGTGTAGCTAAAAATTTTGATCTGCAATTCTTAAAACTGAAGCAAAGAGAACTAAAAATAGATAAAGCAATAAACACAAGAGAGCACACCACAACACACAATGTAACGAGGTTCACCAATTTGGCTACTCCTCAAGAATGACTGCTTGGACTACGGTCCAAATCCAGCCTTTGCAAAACACCAATTTTACAATCTGTTTACCAGCACCCACTGGAAGGAGCACCAACCCCTGATTTATCTGCACCTACAGAAAGGAGCACCAACCCCTATCCAAGCACCAACTTGAATCACAGATTTGAAAGTTATATCAATGACATACAAATGCCTTCACTATTACAAGACCCTGACTGGTCTCCAATTTAAAACACAGTAATTACTCACTGCTCAGCTTGTTGCTCTCTTACAACACTCTTTTCACCCTCTTACGGCAACACTTTCACTATTACAGTAGCAGCAATATTCTTCACGCAGACCTACTTTTATAGCATGTAAGTCTCTATTTTTAGCTTTCATAAATTCGCATGCAACCCGTAACTGTTTCTTTTTAAAAATCTCTTTCGCCACTTGTCAACTGTAACTGCTTTTAAAATTTCTCATGCGCCACTTGTCAGTTGTATCACTTTCTAACTGTAACTGCTTTTGTCTAATATAGAGTAGGCCTTTTGTCAAACACGATGCATGTTATGACTCTATTTATGCGACTGTTCGATTTCTCCTTCTATGACTGTTCTTAAAAAGCTGCATGAATTCTAACAGAAAATCCACTCATAACTATCACTTTTACTCCAGTTGACTCTTCTAAAATCAGTTGCATGTTTTTCTTCTACAACTGCCCCTTTAACTATCATTCTGTTCCAGTTAACTACCTATTTAACGTGTTGTTGCGACCTGTCACGAAATCGTGACACTTCTGTCTCTTTCGCCCTTCTCGGCTTTAACCCCCAAAAAAATAGCATGTCACAAAATCGTGACATTCTCGGCCTCCTAGTTCTCCTTCTATCTTGTCACCGTGAAAACTAGACATGTCACGAAATCATGACATTTCTGCCCTCCTTGCTACTCCTTCTTGCTTGCCAGCAAAAACGAACATGTCACGAAATCATGACATTTCTCCCTCCTTGCTCTCCTTCTCTTGCCATGAAAATGGAACATGTCACAAAATCATGACATCTTCGCTGCCTTGTGCCTTTTCTGCCTTCTGCCCATGAAAACGGAACATGTCACGAAATCGTGACATCTTCGCTGCCTTGTGCCTTTTCTACCTTTCGCTCATGAAAATGGAACATGTCACGAAATCGTGACATCTCTCTCTTCCTTGTGCCTTTTCTTCCTTTCGCCCGCAAAAATGAAACATGTCACGAAATCATGACATCTTTCTTGCCTTGTGCCTTTTCTATCTTTGGCCAGCGAAAATGGAACATGTCACGAAATCGTGACATCTTTCTCTTCCTTGCACTTCTCTTCGACCTTCCAAAAATCACATTCTCTCCTTCCTTCAAATCGTGACATCTTCTCTCCTTGGCACTTTCTCTTCGATCCTATCGTGAAATCGTGACATCTTCTCTCCTTGGCACTTTCTATCGAAATCTGACATCTTCTCTCCTTGGCACTTCTCTTCGATCCTCGTAAATCGTGACATCTTCTCTCCTTAGCACTTTCTCTTCGAAACTTGTCACGAAATCGTGACACTTTTTCTCCTTAACGCTTCCTCTTGCAACTTGTCATGAAATCATGACACTTTTTCTCCTTAGCGCTTTTCTTCCTGTCGAGTCGCAAAAATCGGACATGTCACGAAATCGTGACACTTTTTCTCCTTAGCGCTTCTTCTTGCAACTTGTCACGAAATCGTGACACTTTTTCTCCTTTGCGCTTCTTCTCCGAACATGTCACGAAATCGTGACAGTTTTTCTTGCAAGCGCTTCTTCTCCGAACATGTCACGAAATCGTGATAGTTTTTCTACTTGCTTTCTTTTCTGCCAACATGTCACGAAATCGTGACAACTTTCTCACTTGCCTTCTTTGCTTCCAACATGTCACGAAATCGTGACAGTTTTTCCACTTGGCTTCTTTGCCTGCAACATGTCACGAAATCATGACAGTTTTGCTTGCGCCTTCTCTCTCCTCGTCCATGTCGCGAAATCATGACAATTTTACTTGCGCCTTCTCTCTCCTTCGATATGTCATGAAATCATGACGTTTTTCTTTCTGCCTTCTAACTTCTCAACCTGTCGTGATATCGCGACAGAAAACATGTCGCGATATCGCGACAGTTTTCTTACTTGTCTTTTTCTTTGATTTTTTGGATCTGGGTCACTTTTGTTTTCCTGGAATTTCACTGTACATGATCTGACTGATCTCTGAACTCCTGTCCACTGCTTCAACTGCATCAACTGATCCTGCTTCAACTGCATCAACTGATCTATCTATCTGTGTTGACAACAATGACAATACTTTTGCTGCACCTTGCTCAATAATTCCTGTTCATATCCATGTTCATGTTCCTGTTCTTATTTCTATTTTTGTCCATACTTGATTTTGTAATGTCTTCTCTACACCACTTTGTTGTGTGACCATCATTATTGCACTTATAACACTTAATATTATTATTCTTTGGAGGTGCAAATGTCTTAGTATTTTTCCTAGTGAATCCATACCTTCTTCTGTCATGAACCCTGCAATTCATTGCCTTGTGACCAAACTAATTACATGAGTAGCAATACCCATGGAAAAGTTGTTTATTCCCATATTCATGTATTTCTTGTGTCCTGCACTATGAAGCCATGTGCCCAAACCTATGACATGAAAAAGCATCTTCCATTGAAGCCTCCTTGTCTTGACCTCATTGGTCTCCTAGTCTCTCTTGACCTATTCTGATTGTTGTTCCATTTGTATCTTCTTTGTGCATTGTTCTTGTTCTTGTTGAACTATCTATTGTCCAACTCATCCTCAGATGTCTCACTCTCTTTTACACTATCTTCTTCTGAAGTATCTTCATCTAAATTTTCTTCTCCTCCAAAACTTGAGTTTGACTTTCCTTCCCATTTCTTTTGAACCTGTTCAAATCCAAGACCTGTTTTGCTTGATCTAGGATTTTGTATCTTGATGAACTTATCCAAGTTCTTTGAGCTATTTTTGAACCCTTTTAGCTTGACTTTGGAGTATTTTAAATATTCCCTTAGTAGTGCCACTTCTTATGCTAACTTTTCACATTCTAAGATCTTTGCTTCTAACTTATCTTTAAACCTCTTTGCTTTAGCCTTTGATTTTTCTAAATCCTCTATAAGCAATATTCTCTCTTCATCACATTCTTGAAATTGAATTTCAAGTTTAGAGTTTTACTTTCTTATCTTCTTTACTGTTTCAAGAGCATAAATAAGTTCTCCCTTGAGATCATATTCATCTTTCTCTTAATATTTCTCTATTTTTTTGCTTTTGTCCATATCTTTATTTTCTATTGACTTGTCTTCTATAGGATCATCTACTTCTTCTTCTAATGCCATTAGAAGGTTTTAATCTGGTCCTTCAAGTGCATACTCATATTCATCATCACTGAAACTATAACCATACCTTGTACAATTATCTTCAAGATGTCCAAAGTTACCACATATAAAACAAAGTTACCACATCTAAAACACTCGAGAATTACTAGAGTCCTTTTCTTAACTTGTTCTTTTTCTTCAATCACAAAAATAACTTCATCTCTATCATTGTTTGAAAAACTAGCATCACTATCACTTGAGTACTTACTTGCTTTCTTCGCATAGTAGCTCATTTTTTACCTTTGGAATAACTTATTTTCTTGTCTGCTTTGTCCATCCTTGCTTTTCTTCTAGTGTCTGTATCTTTCTAATTCCCTGTTCCTATGATCCTATTTTTCTTCACCATTGTTATTCTTAGCTTCTTGAAAATCTATTGCAAAATGTCCATACTTTCCATAATCAAAACATTTAACAGTTTTAGATCTCTGGATCTTCTATAATCCTTATCTCTTCTACCATAATTAGCTTCTTCATCACTGGATGACTCATTGCTTGATTTTGACTTCTTATCCTTTGTATTTTTTATTGCTTTGAATGTTGCTTTCTTTTGGGGAATAGGATATTTTGCTCTTATCTCATGTGTTGTAAGAATACCAACATATCTCTTGTCAAAGTATCACCATCCATTGAAGCTTCTATAGCAGAAACCTTTTCACTGAATCCTTTTAGAAGAGTTTTTAAGACTTTATCACAAACATCAAATTCATCAATATTCATTCCAAGTCCTTGCATAGCATTAACAATCTCATAAATTTGAAGTAGACAAGTATTAATATTTTTCTCATCCTTCATTCTTAACTCTTCAAATTGTCCTTTGATATTTTGCATCTTTGCTTTCTTGACAAATTTATCTCCTTCATAAATATTTTGCAATTTATCCCATATTTCTTTTGTAGTTTGACAATGCATAACTTTCATAGACTTTGTTCTATGCAAACCTCTCAAAAGTGCATTCATTACTTTTGAATTGTAATGTTGTAGGAGCTTACCTTCCTTATATGTAGGAGGATTAATCAAGGGATAGTATCTGATTTCAACTGCTTCACAAATTTCATTGCCAAGTGCCACCAGGTAGATCTTCATTCTCAAACTCCAATATATAGTCACTTCCATCAAATGCTAGTGCTGAATTATCTGAGGACACATTCTTAAAATCCATTATCTTCTTGTTGAATTTTCCTTCAAGTTGTTAAACTTTTCTAAAGAAACCCGCTCTGATACCAATTGAAGAACACAAGCTTATACTGATAGGGAGGGTGAATAGTATAAGACCACTTTTTACTTTTCTTTCTAAATCAATATTATGTAATGTATAGATAGCAATATCAATAGTAGTAATCAAAGCAATGCATAAATCACCACATAATAGAGACACCATAATTTATGTGGTTCACCCAATGTGGGCTACTCCACGAAAAAAATATCTCACTAAAATTTTCTCAATTAATCTCTTAGGAATCCTTTCCCTATTACAATGTTTATGGACCTCTGTCCAAATGAGACACCAACCCCCTAAATCAAGTTCATGTATATCTATCCATAGAAGAACTCCTTCTCCACTACTCTGGCTGGTGATCCTTTAGAAGACTACTGCCTCCACTGCACTGGATTGTGGATATATCTCCATTAAAGACTCTTGTCTCCACTCAGAAGACTTATCCTCACTGTCCTGGCTAATAGATCTATATCCACTAGAGAATATTGTCCTCTTTGCTTTGTCACCTCCAAAGCTTTGTCTCAAATTTGCACTAAACTTATTCCTTCGGTCTAGTACAATTTTTCTCAACCTCTGTCTCTGGTCTAACATAAACTTATCCTCAAATCTACACCAAAATCTGCTCTCAAATCTACACTAAACATAATCCTTCGATCTAGCACAAATTTATCCTCGATATCTATCCTCAAGCCTTAACTCAAGGCTTGTCTCAACTCTGTTGGATCTACCCTAAACCTTAACTCAAGATTTGAACAAATCAATCAACTCTGCTCTCAAGTCTTCTCAAAGACTTATCTCAAATTTGCCTTGTAAGCTTCCACAAAAGCTCACACTAATATGTCCATAAGTCCTCTCTAGAACTTGCCCAGATATGCTCAATAATTCCTCTCAAGAACTTATCTAAATCTATATTGTAAGCTTTCACAAAAGTTCACACAAAATCAGTCCACAAGTGTTCTCAAAGACTTACCTCAAATGTGCTCAACAAGTCCACACAGAACTTGTCCAATATCATAGAAACATAAAGAACTCAATATGTTCTATACTAATCACAATGCTCAATTACTTTTAATAACTCTCTTATAAACATAAGGATAATTGTTAGAGACTCAATATGCTTCAAATTCAATTCAATGCTCAATCACTTTCTCAACTCAATTCAAAATATAGAATAGTTTATTTTATGGAACTTGAACAATTACTTCACACATCCACTTGACTAGGCTCAACCAACTCAACCAATCACTCATCAAATAATCCTTGCTCATAAACTCTAGTCCAAGCATATAACCATAAACTCAAAATGTTTCCAACAATGCTCAACAATAAATCTCACATAACAATGATACTCGTGATCTTTGCAAACCCTAGTTCAAGTTCTTCACTCAATAACTCACTTCAAAAACAATGCTTATAAAACAACTCTCACATAACAATGATACTCATGTTCTTTTCAAACCCTAGTTCAAGTTCTTTGCTCAACAACTCACTTCAACAACAATTCTTATAAAACAATCTTCCCATGGCAATGATACTCAATCCCTAATTCAAGTTTTTCTCACAACTAATGGCTTCAACAACAATGCTTATCAAACAAGGTTTTAATAACAATTCTTTATTCCAAAAAACCTTGAAGCATTCACTCAACATACTCAATAGGAAACCCTAATCAAGTCCTTTTCACTCCAAACTTATTTTCTAGAAAACCAATCAATCAACTCAACTATGGAATAATGTGCTCATACCTTTTTCTTGATGATGAAGGGATCTCATAAATTTGTCACAACCACAAACACTTCTATGCCAAGCTCAAAGAGGTTAGAAGATAAATCTTTCTCACAATGTAATGTAAAAACTCAATTACACCTTATCACTCCACATTTCAAAAAAACCATCAACATACATAAAATATTTATCCAATAACACCTTATAATATCCCAATTAAAAATAAATTCAACATCCACCAATTTTAACTCAAAACCTCTTTAATCAGATTTAATGGCAAAAAGAACTTTGGCAAAAATTAAATCTACTTTCCTTATAACTCCAATAACATAAATCACTTATCAATAAAACAACCTTTCATAAACTCTTATAACTCCAAATAACATGAATCAATTATCAATCAAACAACCTTTCATAAACCCTTATAACTCCAAGTAACATAAATCAATTATCAATCAAACAACCTTTCATAAACCCTTATAACTCCAAATAACACTTTATAGAAAACCTTAGGCAAATAAAATTTAATTAAAAATATCTTTGCCACTAGTGGGATTCAAACCCACAATATTTTCCTCCGTAAGCGCTCTAGTCGTTGGCTTGACCACCGCATGCGCTAGACGTGAGCTTGAAATCTTAGGATCACTTTGTGCTCTTTCTCCTAAGTCTGGCGCTCAAAACAAGCGCATGCCAAAAGGCTTTCCCCTTGGCGCTCAAGACGAACATGCAAACTAACCACCACGTGAATCGATCATGGTCACTTCCACTCCCAACGCTCTCATGAAATGCGCGTTGCCAATGGACCACCCTGTCCAATGGGAGTGAGGCCTTCTCCTCCCCTTTTTGTCTTTTTCCCTAGCACTAAAAGACAACACGAGTTTGTCTTCTTCCTCAACGATTGCACGAATTATATTTCTCTTTGGTCGCATAAAATTTAATCGAAGAAGGTAAGTTCTAATGTTCTTTGGTGTGGTATTTATACACGATTTCCCCTTTTGCCATAGACATTGGTGCTCCACGAATCTTGATGATGTCGGCACTTTTAAAACCTTTTATAATTTATAAATTATTTAAATTCTAAAAGAATTTAAATTTTATAAATTATATTTATAAACCTTTGACTTTAATAAAAATTAAAGCCTTCCTTGGGATAAAATTTAAACCTTTAATTTGTAATCCATTGATTTGATGAAGATTATTTTACCCCATGGTTTTAATAAAAACCTTAATTATGTCATCACAATGTTTAAGGAGGCCTTTATATCCTTATAATGATTTTAATAAAAACCTTTTAATTTTCACCATGGTTTTAACAGAAACCCTTATCAAAAAATATTTTGACAACTTTTCTTCAACTCTTTGCATTGTTCTTGGTGACAGTAATGGTGTACTCCATGGTATTAATGATAGCTTCATGTGTTCACCTTGACATCAATGATGACTTCTCACCTTGACATCAATGACAACTAAATAAGCTCAAAATGTCCAACAATTCAAATTTTGTAACCAAGTCATTACCACCTCTTTTTTTGCACTTGAGACTTTCCATCATGAGCACCATGTCTATTAAACATTCTACAAGAGAGGCAATAATATGATTATAAACTTGGGTATGATTTTGAGATATGTTTTTAAAAGGTATATTATTTCTTTTAAGCCATAAATTCCAATAAATAATGGCATGACCAATTCTCCACAAAATACATAATGCTTTAGCTTTGAAATATATATTTTTTAAACTATAGGGGAGTTGATTACATCTATAGTCTTTTTTTTCTACCAAGCAGGGTTCAAATCCTGGGGTTACCCCCAAAAACACCTATTCTACCTCATTGTTATTTAACTTGGCATGAGGAGGAGTACTAGGGGCTTGAGATTGGTATCATTATTGTCGGGATAGTTGCACTCAATGAATACAGGTTAAACTACTACCTTTGCACAAACAAGCATGCCCCCAGGGTTTGAACCTAGGTCTCTTCTTGGTAAGCATCAAAACTTACCAATCCACCTAGCCCCTAGGGACATTTTCCTTTAAAAATAATTAATCCAACATTTCATCCTCTTTCAAAATTGGGCATGATTTTGAGATTTATTTTTAAATTTTTTAGTATTCCTTTCAAGCCATAAATTCCAACAAATAATGGCATGACCAATTCTCTAAATAATACATAATGCTTTAGATTTGAAATAATCAATCCAATATTTCATCAACTCTTTCAATGTTAATGGAGCTACCTGTTGGTCATCAAATCTGCCTAGGTAAGGATTTTGGGTAAATGTATGCGCCCTAGACCTGGACCAACATTGAAAGGCCGAAGGGAAGAGATGCCCCTCATGCCAATCTCTAGAGAAAGGCCGGCTCCTATACTAAACTACTTGGGTGTTTGAAGATAAGAGTGCAGGAAAGAGATAAAGGAGTTAGGGTTAGAGAAATAAAATAAAAAGGGTAAGGGAAGAGAGATTGATGATTTCAGGTGGGAGAGAACAGGAAGCACGATCACTAACTGACAACTGGAATGGAAGCAATGAACACCAAGAATAAACAAAAGAAACGTAGTATTAACCTTCCTATGTATCCTCTCGAACGAGTTTCAGGGTACTGTCCCCGATCGCACACCGGACGTAGAGTTCAACATCTCAGTCTACAAACGAAGAGAGACAAAAGAATCAAGCGAGGCAGGCAGCATAAAAGAAAGTCAATATGACGCTTTTTCACTCCTATGTATCCTTCAGAACGAGTTTTAGGACACAATCCCCGATCACACACCGGACGCAAGATTCAACATCCAACATACAAACGAGGAGAGATAGAAGAATCAAGCACAGAAGGCAGCATAAAAGAGAGAAATGAAGCTCAAGGCTCTTTAGTATTGATCGTAGGACATCAAGTTACAGCAGCTTTCTAGCAGATAGTTCCCCCCTTTTCCATTACAATGCCTGGGTTTTTATAGAGGACCCGGGCCTCTGAATCATAATTACATAGCAAAGAAGAGTACGCCCTCGAGCCCTGAGAATTCGGCTCCTCAGGCTCTCGTGATCGAGCTTTCAAATATGTTACCAAAACTGGCAACTGCAATCGGGTCAACCATGGAAAGGTGCATTGATGAGCCATCTGGACGTCCTTGGTCTTCGGGTGCGGTGCTCGAGTGGCCGCCATGCTCGTCGGGTTCTCCATCATGGCTTGATACTTCACTTTTGATTGCCAAAAATGAGCAGCGGGCTTGTTGGGCACGAAAAATTGCATTTATGAGGCACTTGATCGCCTCGGGAAGATACCCGGCTTGGAACGTGTGCCCGTGAAGCGCTTCGCTAAGTTTTCATTCACCACTTCGCTTCGCAATGGTTCTGGGCCGAAGCAAAACTCCTCCTTGGATTATACTTCGCAAAATTGAGCTTCGCAAAACTGCTTCGGGGATGGTTTGTGCCGAAGCATATCTCCTTCGCAAAATGGTCTTCTTCGTCCTTGCCACTTTGACAAAATTGCTTCGCTGATGCCTTGGAGAAATGCTTCGCTGCGATCTTCTTTCAAAATTGTGGTTCGGAGAGATTTCGGCCGAAACACATTCCTGCCTTCAAAATGCTTTGCTTCTCTTGGCTGCCAGAACTTCGGTCGAAAATGCTTCGGGTGAAAACTCGCCGAAGTGAATGCTTCGCTAGATTTTCCACCGAAGTAGAAATGGTCGAGCAAAACCAGAGAATTATGGTTTCTAAGAAATGGTTCGGGCATGAAGAGGCCCGAAGTAGATGTTTCGATAATTTTTTGGCGAAGGATTCTTCAATGCTTCTTCGGGTTCTGCTTCGCTGGTCCTCTAGCCGAAGTAGTTGTTGGAAATGCTTCGGGCCCGAAGTCCTTTTACCTTGGTCAAACTTGAATCGTGGCCTAGAATTTTCTCCTTCGACGAAGTTGCTCTCCTGAATGCCGCTTCGGATGATTTCCGCCCGAAGCCCTTTTCATCGGTCCTCTTGCATTTTTCTTCGACAAAACTACTTCGCAACAAATCCTACCCGAAGCAATGCTGGAAGCGCTTCGGGTGCGAAGCTCTTTCTTCGGCAAAACTACTTCACAAAATTTTCACCCGAAGTAGCGCTGGAAATACTTCGGGTGCGAAGTAGTTTCATTTTCTTTGGCGAAGCTCTTTTCTCTAGCTTGTTCGGTAGCGAAGCTTTTTCTCTTTCTACTTTTTATACAAAGGGGTGGCTTTGAAAGCCAAAATTGCTGCAACTTTTCAAAATAAAAATAACAAAGCAAAAACTTTACACAAATCTATACAAAATTTGGTTTCTTTTTCTACCCCTTGAGAAATGTGACAAAATTGTCAACATTCTTGGTGGCTCGTGGGGCAACGAGCTCATCTCGATGGGAGGACCCTTTAACTTTGATCCATTGGGCCGGAGTCCTTTCCCGATCCTTCTCCTCCTTCCCTTCTTCTTCTTCTGGGAGTGCCTCTGCAGCTGGTTCTCCTTCTTCTTCTGCTTCTTCTTCCTCCTCTGCTCCTTCATCTGTTGGCGTGGCCTCCTGCTGTGGTGATGGGATAAGGCGGTCACGGATTTTCTTTATAGTTCGGCGGACATGAGCCCAGACCCCTTTCTGAAATGATTCTTGGTCTTCGAGCGCCTTGACTAGAACATAGAATCGGTCAATCTGCCCTATGTCGGCGTGCTTGATCCTTGCACCTAGGTCATTTAGGCAAGTCGCGATTTTGCAGTGCCTCAGGATGAAGTCCGTGACCTGTCCCTCCGTGACCGGCTCTTCCCACTCATCAATTTCGGAGACGTCACTTTCAAAATGGAGCCACGTCGGCTTTAGTTCTTCCCTGGTGAGAAGGTTCCCATCATCATCCGTGAAACTCGGGAAACCCAAAGAAGAAAGGTCTTCAAAGTAACTCATTGAAGTGCGTTGCTCCTGCTCAAATATATCAAGGAGGTCTTTCGCCTTTTGCACTTTCTTCACCTTGGAAAAGAAAGCGCGAACAGTGGCTTGGGCAGTAGACCAATCCCTAGCCGTTCGACTCATAGCAGTGACCTGTAGGTCTTGATATCTGATGCTTTGGACCTCAAAGGCGAGCTTGAGTCGCTTCTTAATTTTTTGAATCACCTCGTCCACCATTGGTCCCTTCTTAGCGATGGCGTGCTGAGCTTCGATGACATAAATTAAAATTGACAGGGCACTGGCGGCCCGAGATCTGAAACCCTTGAGTAGGTGAGAGCGGATTTCCTTGATCCTACCTTTGTCGAACAGCTCCAGATTTACCTTTTGGTATAATTGTTGTTGGGACTGCAAGATCTTGCTCTCGAGCTCTTTGGCCTTTAGCTCATTTTTGGCCTATTTTTGTGCTTGTTGCTCGGTCGAAGTCTGCAATTGTAGAATTTGTTGTTTGAGGGCATGTGTTTCCTTTTTGAGCAATTTGCCCTGCTTCTGCGAATCCTCCAGCTCAGAGCGAATCCTAGCCAACTCTTCTTCCAACTTGATGTTGGCATTTTCTGCTTCAAACCTGTGCTGGTTGGCAATGTTGGCATGTGCTCTGAAAGTTTCGACCCTGACATGCATGGATGCGGATTCGTCATCTATGTTTAAATGCTCCAGGTCCTTGGTCTTCTCCTGGTAGTCGTAGTCGGCTGGAGTCATTTCGTCCAGAGGCTTTTGGACTTTAGGGACCTTCTTCACCTTATGCAACTTTCCGCCCTTCAGGTCGAAAACTGCACATTTTTCAACTTGAGCCAGAGATTTCCCTCTTTTCTTTCTCGCCTCCTTTAACATCTTCTCTGTATTCTGTCGAGCTAGGAGTAGCTTTTCAGCCAGAGGGCGCTCCTTTATTGAAGATAGGTCTGTTTTAGAGAAAGCCGAATCTCCAGCCAAAGGTGTAAACAAATATAAAGAACTAGCAAGGACAGGTTCGCCTGACGACTCGAGGACGGGTGTAGCAGGGGCTTTGGCGAGCGGGACTATGCTTTGAGCTATGGGAGAGTGGGCTACGGGGCTTGGTGACTGCGAAGTGGTTTCAGTGGGCTTATCTTGGTCAGACGACTCGGGAGGAGTGGGGCTATGCAGGATTGGGCTGGCGATGGGCAGTTTTTGAGTGGGGGATTGACTCTATGGGGAAAGGAGAGACTGATGAGGGCTTCCACTCGGGACTGCCATGGATGTGTCAGAGACCAAAGCGAAGGGAAGAGAGTGCGTACCTGCGTGCCCTCCTGGCAAAGCGGCTGTGGTAACTTCTTGCATGGTCGGCTCTTGTGTCTCTTGGGCCTCATCACTCCCGACCTCTACAACTTCTGCTCCAGGGTCCTTCTCTTGTTGGAGGAGTTCCTCCACATCGATGATATCTATTTTGGGGACCGTTTCAGCACTTGGTGCCCCTGTGTCCTCAATGTTCGCCTCAGCTGGGCCTGATGCAGGGGATCCAACAGGAGTACCTGAAAGTTTCGTGCGAGGGCGCTTTGGATGGCTCGGAGGCATTTGAACTTGCTCTTGCCTCTTCCTTTTCTTCCTCTCCAATGGTTGCTCTGCTTCTTCGATGCTTGCTTCCTTTTCTTCTTTCGAAGCATCCTTAGCGCCTCCTGGGCTTTCGCCCGATCCTGGGGTAGCTGGGGGAATAAAATCTGCAAAGGATATCGACTTCCAGGTTTCGACATTGGAGTCATAAAGAATTGCGAAGTCTTTATCCGATGCTAAGAGTCCATAGGAGTTTGTCTTTTGACGATGGACTCTCATTGTCCACCATTCCCGAAGCTTTTCCTCGCTCCAGTATTTTACCTCCTCCTTCAAATCGTCCCTTGCTTTTTTCCAAAAGGTGGAGCCTGGAGTCGGGAGGGGGTGTTGATCAGGGTCGTACTTGACCTCTATAGGATAGAACTCATGCCATGGAGGCAATGTCCTCATCCTCTCTAAATGCCACTCCAGATATTTTCCATTGGGGTTGTTCCTTTGTTCCACAACTTCGGGGTGAGGGCAGATGTGGAAGCTCTTGAATTTTAAATGATCCCTCATCACGCCCAAAGGATCGTAGAGCCACTATTGAGGAATCTAGAGTAGGCCGAAGTAGGCAAGCCTTTCTTCTAGGAAAACGCCCTGTTTTAGGGCAAAGACTTTGATTACCCCCATCCTGAAGGGGAAATCATAGGTATGTGCCCACTTACGGCCGTGATCGTATATTGCATTTGTAGAGTCGCTCTGTCGAGCGACCTCCAATGCGAACTGATATTCTGAGGGGTAGACTGGTAACAGGAAGGGCTTCCCAATGAAGCCGAATATGCGAATCACCAGTCCCTGTGTCAATTGGAAGACATCTCCCTTTTTTCCCAGCACCACTCTATCTCTCAAACTGAGTGGTACCCGAGGAGAAGAACCTTTCAACAAATGCATGGCGGGTCCCAAAAATTGTTGATTAAAAGAATAATAAGACTCCTCCTTCAATAAGAGGGGAGTCCATTGGTACACTGGCAGAGGATTTCCATCCTTGCCGCTTGGGGAGATGGCGATATGGGGAAAATGCTTATGAACCTGGTAGAAGTACAACCAGACAAGAAAGGAACAGGGTGAGAAGTACTGGCCTGTTGCTGAATTCTTCATGCTAGCGAGCCTTGTATGCAAGGTTCGGGCCACCCATTCCGCCCAATCAAAGAAAATTGGGTTGGTGTTCGGCCTTGAAGCGTCAGGGGCATAAAACTCCCCTCTTGAAATGCATTCGGCCAAGGACACCTGCCAGGGCTGTACTGAAGTATCCTTTGACAAGCCCGCCACCCATGCAATGATAGAAAAAATATCTGTATTTTTGAAGGCCTCCAAGGGTAAGGGCATCTGGGGCAACTTGTTTGAAGGCAGCCCGCTCTTGAGATTCTCCCGTAGGAACTTCAATATGTGGTTGTTGGAGGTGAATCTCTCCATTTGTTCATTTAGGAGGACATTGCGAACAGAATAGCCCTTGGGCGGGCCCTACTACGGCACGAAGGCTGCTTGTACATCTTCCTTCAGGATGGAGAATAGCTTGTGTCCCGAAGCATCTAACACCTGCCTGGTAGCAGGTTGGTAATTTTGTGCGATGGCGTAGATCAACTCGGGACAATGGTGAGCAGGCGGTGTTAAGAACCAGTAAATCTGGGAGTAATAAGCAGCAGCTCTCTTATTTTTTGGCGTGAGCCTGCTTGTCATGAATTCTATGGTGTGTCGAAGATCGGATACACCCTTCGAGAGCTGCGTGTCTCGGATTCTCTCCCACCCATCAATTGGTGGCTCCACAAGCTGTTCTTCTTCTGAGTCGTCCCCCTCTTCCATTGGCTATTTTTTGGGTCGAAGGGGAGGATTTAACTTCTTCGGGGTGCGCTTTTTCTCTTCCTTCCCCTTCTTTGTCTTTTCGGGGCCTGCAACTTCGGGCTCTTTTCTTTTTTCCTTAGAGTTCTTCTTTCCCATGTTGTTATGGACAGCAGCAGAGTTCTTGATGCAGGGGGCTTAAATGCGAATGGCCAGATGCAAAGGATGGGAGAGTTGTAGAATATCCGAAGGCTCTTAGTTTAGCTCTAACTGATGGACAAATAACTTCCCTCTTGCCAAGAACTCGCTTTTATAGCCTAAAAAGGCAACCACCTGAATTTATGGCACCTACTAAAATTAAATTTGTACCTCGAACGGAAGAGCTGCCGTATTCTCAAACCGCTTTTGCAGCGACGTGGTACATAGGGCTGCATGCTTTGATGATTATACTTCATACTGGAGACGCCACCCGTTGCTACCTCGTACCTTGGTGCGAGCTTTTCTTCTCTTTTTTTGACTCGATCATCTCGGGAAGTGCTCCACCAACCCTTTTCCTTAAATTCATCCGCTTTGTACTCTTTTCAAGGCCGTTGTTGGCACGTTCTCTGAGGCTCGTTTCGAATTCTCCACCTCGCGCGTGCTTGGCTCGACGAAGAGGAACTTGATGCTGAAAATGCTTCACGGTGAACCTTTGGTTCAGACTATTTTTTGATGATTCAGGCTCGAAGTACTTCTTCTTCATCGTGTTGCTGCTTTGTCTTTGAGGGTCGCCAAAGTTTTCCCTTTTGAAAACTGCTTCGCAAAAAATTTGCCCGAAGTAGCTACTCAAAATACTTCGGGTGCGAAGCTCTTTTCATGCCTTCGTTCGGATTTTGGTTCGGCTTCCTTTCGGGTAACATGCTTCGCAAGGAGCCCCTTATAATCCACTTCGCAAGAATGCTGCCCGAAGTAGCTGCTGAAAATACTTCGGGTGCGAAGCTCTCCTTTTGAAAACTGCTTCGCAGAATTTTGCCTTTGGTTACCTTCTTCGCAGTGAACCTTTTGTACTTGCTACTTCACATCAGAAGTCTCTGAAGAAGATTTGGAAGTGGTACTTGGCTTTGTGATCTTGGAAGAGAATGTATATACAAATGCAAATTATATACAGAAGTATATATACACATATTTTTTTTTATTTAAAAGAGAGAAATTATCTTTAGCGATGAAAAGTCTTCGAGTGAAGACCATTGACAGAGATCGGCAGAACTTGTCCATCTCGCATCTTTGAGGATGAATGAATTGGCCGAGTTTACCTTCATAATTTCAAATGGCCCATCCCAAAAGGCGTCCATCTTGTCATGATTCCCAGGCTTGGCCTTCCAAGAATCCCACTTCAATACCAGGTCTCCCACATTGAATGTGCGATCGGATGATTTTTTCTTGAACCAATCTCGGATGACCTGAGTATGCTTAGCGAAGTCTTGGTATGCTTCTTCGCGATCCTCCTCCAGTCACAGCAGCTGAGCTAACCTGTTCTCCATCGGACTAACTCCATATTCTGCTTCTAACAGCCGCAGTGCAGGGATCTCAACATGGATGGGTAAGATGGCCTCCTTGCCATAGACCAGAGCATAAGGCAAAGTTTTGATTGACCTTTTGATAGAAATCCGATCGGCCCACAAGGCCCGATCTAGAAGGAGATGCCAAGTCCTTTTGTTCGTCTCTATGAGCTTCCTTAGCATTCTCAACAGAGTCTTGTTGGTGGATTCTGCCAAGCCGTTGCCTTGTGGATAATAATTGGAGGATACTTTATGATATATCCCATACCTGTAGAGGAAATCATTGATCTTAGCGCCTGTGAAGCCAGGGCCATTGTCTGTGATGATTGCTTTGGGGATACCAAACCTGGTGATCAATCCTTCCAAGAAGGTGACTACAGTCTCTTGATCTGCATGTTTGGTAGGAATCGCTTCGGCCCACCTGGTGAAGTAGTCTGTTGTTGTCAGGATGAACCTATGTCCCGCAGAGGAATTTGGTGATACGACTCCTATAAAATCCAACCCCCATTGTTGAAAGGGTGTCTCTACTTGTATCGGACGAAGGGGCATTGCAGCATTTTTGTTTTGGCCGGTGAACCTCTGACACTGCTCGCATTTACGACAAACTGCGAAGGCATCGACAAAGAGTGTGGGCCAATAATAACCCGCCCTAATGATCTTTAACGTCGTTGTTCTTCCTGCAAAGTGACCTCCCGATAGTCCTGAATGGAATTCTCCCAGGACTCTCCTTTTATCATCGTCTTTGATGCACTTAAGAAGGACACCATCAATGTTCCTAAAAAATAGGCCTTCGGGGCACGAGTGTATCTGGAGGACCGCATCCTGAAATGTCTTCGTTGTGATGCATTTAGATGCGAAGGACACTTTTCGGTGTTGAAATAGCAGATTATCTCACCGACCCAATCCTTCTCATCTTCTTCGTAGTTAGCGAAGCATTCTTCGGCTGGTAAGTCATCCCTCCGAGATTCTGTCACTTCGGCCGTCGCGCTCTTTGCCAATTCTTGACACAATGCACGGCCGTGAACCAATTTTGTGGGCTTGATCTCAATGTCAAACTCCTGTATTTTGTTCACCCAACCAGCTCTTTTACTTCCCAATTCTCCTTGGATAATGAAGTTACGCACATCGGGGTGAATGACATAAACAGTGACTCGGCTCTGAGAGATGAACTGCTTGAACTTCCTTAGTGATTTCATTACTGCATGCACCTGACGCTCTATGAAATTATATCTTTCTTCATGGGAATTGATCACCTGACTCAGAAACACGATGGGACGCTCCTCGCCATCTTCTCCCTTTTGCGTCAGGACAACAGCGTAGCTCTCGGGCTCTCCTATGACATACATGATGAAATCTCGATTGTAGTCTGGATTGATCAAGACCGGCGCCTGAGCAATTCGATTCTTAATCTCTTCAAAAGCTTCTTTTCTTTCTTCGGTCCAGCTAAATTCGGTGCCCTTCTTCAGGAGTTGAGACATTGGCTTGATGACTTGGGCGAAGTCGGGGACGAACTTCCTCACGAAGTTAATCTGGCCGAAGAAATATTGAAGTCCTTTCTTGTCTGTGGGGAGTGGGAGCTTCATTAGAGCCTCGGCTCTGTCAGGATCTACAACGAGGCCCTTTTTTGATATCGCGTGTCCCAGCAACTTTCCTTCGCTGACTGCGAATATGGACTTCTTTGGATTAATTGAGATGCCGAACTCTCGGCATTTTTCGAAAACTTGTTGTATATGTGTGGGGTGGTCTTCCCTTCTTCGGGAGAAAATAGTCATGTCATCCAGATAGATGATGATAACCTTATTTAGAAGCTCACCAAAAGCAAGATCCATTGCTCTCTGGAAAGTGGCCCCAGCATTCGAAAGGCCAAACGACATTCGCTGGTAAGCGAATGTCCCCCACTTGGTGGTGAATGTCGTCTTGTGTTGGTCTTCATCCCTGACCCAAATCTGATTGTATCCAGAAAAACCATCGAGCAGAGAGAAGCATTGAGCTCCAGCCATCGAGTGCAAAATTTGATCGATTTGTGGGAGAGGATAGTGGTCCTTGAGGGACGCCTGATTTAGATTGCGAAAGTCTACGCATAACCTGATATCTCCATTTTTCTTTTTGACTGGGACCAGGTTTGCTACCCATGAAGAGTGCTTGATGGGATATATGATCTTTGCCTCGAGCATCTTCAAGAGTTCGGCCTTCATTAAGACCTCGATCTTGGGATTCACCGGCCTCTGCTTTTGTCGAAAGGGTTTGACCCCTTCCTGCAACTCGATTGTGTGTTGAACCAGCTGTCGATTGTATCCCCGGAGATCTTGATAAGACCAAGCGATTATATCGGAAAACCTTCTGCATAGATTTTGTATCTGTTCTATCTCCCTCGAAGTGCAGTCGGTTCCCACCTTTATTGCTTTCCCAGGTTCGAGCTCCAAATCCTGATACTGTTTTTCATGGACTTTGATCATGTGAGAGAGAGCTCGGTCGTTCCGATCAAAGAGACTTTCAAGGGTGATTAGTCCCTTGGGGACATGATTATTCTTCAATTGGATCAACCCTTCATACTCTCCTTCATCAGAGCTTCGGTCTTCGACTGTGGCGGCTTCTTGGATCATGAAATTTATAATCTGCTCATCGTTATCAAACACTTGCCAATGCAGCTCTTTGTCTGGGACAGAGGGCCTGTAGATCATCCTCACAGCTCTAGGCTTGTGCACCATGTCTTCTGCTGGAGAGTACTTGGCTGCGATGGATGCCAGGACATCGGCATGTCGGTTCTTCTCTCGTGGGATTGACTGTAGATTGAGAGATTCGAACTGATCAAACAGGTCCCATACCCTGTTGCGATATGATTTTAGATAATGCTTCTTTGAAGTACACTTATTTGTGACCTGGTTGCAAACCAGTTCAGAATCTCCGAAGATTTGGAGATGCTTTATGCCTAACTTATCAACTTTCTTAAGTCCTAGGCATAATGCTTCGTATTCCGTTGCATTGTTAGTGCAGCTCCATGTCAACCGGTAGCAATACTCTTTTTGCTCTTCGAATGGTGAAACTAGAAGAATCCCTACCCTAGCGCCATTTTTACATCGGGCACCGTCGAAGAACAACTTCCATAGTTCTTCCTGGGCACTTGTTCTATTCCCTGGTTGGGAGTGATTTTTAGGCTTGGCGATCGCATAACACCCTATCTCGGTCTCCACCATGGCGTTGAAGTCTGCCAATGAGAACTCATCTTCATAGCTCAATTGCGCAAGAGACTCCTCGATCAGGTCCACCTGCTCTATTTCCTCCACTAGTGCATTCACTGGTTCGCTACTTTCTTCTTCGGACATCTTCTGCACAAGAAAGGAAGAAGGCTTTTCATTGTAAATCTTCACCTTCTTTCCTTTGAATGGAACCTCTAGGTGAGAGTAATCCATAGATAGATACCCGCCCAGTTTAGCCATGAATTCCCTTGACAAGCACATACTGAAATATGGCTCCAAGTCGACTACAACTACCTCTTGTATGACTGTAATCTGAGGCATCTTATGTAGCCGGATAGGAATGTCCTTGATCACTCCCACGGTCTTCACTGGAGTACCATCCAATTGGAGTACACCCTGGCTGCTTCGCGTATACTCCATTCCTATTTCTTCGTAGATCGCCCTTGGCATGACTATTGTAGCGGCCCCAGAGTCGATCATGCAGTTATGTACAATATACCCTTCCATTTGTAGGGTTAGGTAGAACGGAGGTGGTCTGTTCTTCCCCATGATAGATGTGGATAGGGTCTGCACAAGAGCAAGCGGTGCTGCCTTTTTTGCTTTAATTGTCTTCAATGATTCTTGCAGCAAGTCCACCTGTCCAGGTAGTTGCAGTGCATCGTACAAGCTGATCTTGGCTGGGATCTTCTTCAATTCCTCTACGATGTTGTATGCCAGAGATTTGAGCACTTCGGGTTCCTTTTTGGGTTCGTATCGGGTACGATATTGCTCTGTAGCTTCAACTCTTTGCCGCTTGGTGAGGGAAGGAAACTTGAGCTTTTCCTTAGCCTGCTCCTTAGTTTCTACCTGAGGTGGTTCGACAGAGGCCTTTTGAGCCTTTTCTTTGACTAGTGCAGGCGGAGGAGCTTCGCTCGGGGCCGAAGTAGATGATTGTCCTTTCTCGGGTCGAACTTGCTCTTTTGCAGGAGCCATCTGAGTGGCATCCATTTCTATTGCCTTCCTTCCTCCTCTGGTAAGTACTGCAACGGGCTCCTCCTCGCCAATTACCAGGTTCTGACTCATCTGCCTAATGACGTTCACTTGACCGTTGTGACTACTATTTGCCAGTGTTTGTACATAGTGTTGGTGCAGGGTGCAGGTATTCTCTTCATGCGGATCGTTGCACGTAGAGCACCAATATACATAATCGGAAGTGCTCGGAGCTTCATCAATTGCAGCATTTCTTGTCGAAGCCTTCCCTTGCTGGACTGCTTGGTCCTTGGTAAGTGCAGGCGCAGGATAAGGTCTTCTCGGTAGGAATTCCTGCTGCGCTTGCTTCTTCTTTACAATGGTCATGTCATTTGACAACATCTGAACTGTAGAGTTCAGAGACTGCATCTCCTACAGAATTTTAGTCTGTATATCATCGGCTTTCGAAACGAGCGGCAATGAAGCCATCGTCGGTATTGGAGGAAGAGCGGGGTGTTGAGGTGGTGCTGGCAGCACAGGAAAAGCCGAAGTGACCGTGGGCTGTGGAGTTGAAAATGTAGGGAAATGAATTTGTGGGGCGGTGATTTGAGACACGACAAGATTCGGATTCCAAGATGAAATCGGGAGTGCAGGGGTTGTGGAGATTTGCGAAGCGGCTACGCTTGCATACTGGAATTGTAAGAATTCGGGAAGTATGGGCGTCGGCATCCTTTGGGGAAGCTTGCCCACAACTATCAAATCCATTTCTGCTCTCTTGGCTAACTCATACAACTCGAGAAAAGTATTAACGTTAGAATATCTTACCATGAGACTGATATCGGGATTGAAAGCCCGAAGGAAATAGAGTGTTGTAGCTTCGTCGGTTGGTCGAAGGCCAATTGGCACTCTCTGCCAGGTTCGAGCGAACCTAACATTGAAATCTGTGATCTCTTCTTGCGGATGTCTCTTGATCGAAGTGAACTGATGCAGAAGAGAAGTAGGATCGGAAGACTCATTGAAGTTTCCCATCATTTGCCTAGCTAACTGGTCCCATCCCGTAATGCTACCGGGTGGTAGAGATCTATACCAATAGAGGAGTTTTCCTCTAAGGGAAAGAACCAGAAGCTTTACCATAATTTGTTCTTCTGTAATGTCATGGATCGTCGCCAGAGATATTATGTCCTGGATATGCTCCAGAGCGGTTTTCCCAGTTCCATCGAACGTTGGGATCTTCTTTATGGCAGCAGGCGGCACTTGTCCTTGCCCTGCTAGATTCAGTGGTGACAAGGAATCCCATGCTGGGCACAACTTGGGTGGCTGTGGCTGCTGCATTTGTTGTTGTTGTTGTTGTTGCTTTGTTGTGCCATACTTGCTCCTAGATTTTGAGAAATAGGAATTCTCGAAGCTCCCCCTTGACTGCTAATAGGACAACTAATAGGAATGGAGGGACTAGGATGCTTCGGAGAGTTGGGAGGATTGGGAGGAAAACTAGATGTTGTACTATCAGAAGTTGAGCCTTGTCTGCCAACAGAGGATGTTCCTTGTAACAGTGACTCGGGGGTGATCAACCTTGATTGTTCCCCCAAAGGCATCAATATCTAGCTCAAAGAACTCGGTTTCCTCTCCTCTATTCTTAACTCTCCATCTCGTTTGCATGAAGGCACAGACTTTTGGTACTGGTCTTTACGACTTAAATATTCTTGGGTAAACAGAGTCGCCGGATGCTAAGAGTCTTTCAGTAATGAGGGCATCGGTCCTCACTACCACTAATCAGGTGAGACTGACCGGGTCACACCGGGAACTAGTTTGAACTATTGGCCCCGGTGAAGACGGGTTTGAGATTTAAAATATGGGACCTTGACTGGTTATGGATCTTTCTAAGACATACACAGTCGGTCCCACCAGGCGTGCCAAAAACTGTTGGTCATCAAATCTGCCTAGGTAAGGATTTTGGGTAAATGTATGCGCCCTAGACCTGGACCAACATTGAAAGGCCGAAGGGAAGAGATGCCCCTCATGCCAATCTCCGGAGAAAGGCCGGCTCCTATACTAAACTACTTGGGTGTTTGAAGATAAGAGTGCAGGAAAGAGATAAAAGGAGTTAGGGTTAGAGAAATAAAATAAAAAGGGTTAAGGGAAGAGAGATTGATGATTTAAGGTGGGAGAGAACAGGAAGCACGATCACTAACTGACAACTCGAATGGAAGCAATGAACACCAAGAGTAAACAAAAGAAACGTAGTATTAACCTTCCTATGTATCCTCTCGAATGAGTTTCAGGGTACTGTCCTCGATCGCACATCGGACGCAGAGTTCAGCATCTCAGTCTACAAACGAAGAGAGACAAAAGAATCAAGCGAGGTAGGCAACATAAAAGAAAGTCAATATGACGCTTTTTCACTCCTATGTATCCTTCAGAACGAGTTTCAGGACACAATCCCCGATCACACACCGGACGCAGGATTCAGCATCCAACATACAAACGAGGAGAGATAGAAGAATCAAGCACAGAAGGCAGCATAAAAGAGAGAAATGAAGCTCAAGGCTCTTTAGTATTGATCGTAGGACATCAAGTTACAACAGCTTTCTAGCAGATAGTTCCCCCCTTTTCCCATTACAATGCCTAGGTTTTTATAGAGGACCCGGGCCTCTGAATCATAATTACATAGCAAAGAAGAGTACGCCCTCGAGCCCTGAGAATTCGGCCTTCCTCGAGGCTCTCGTGATCGAGCTTTCAAATCTGTTACCAAAACTGGCAACCGTGATCGGGTCAACCATGGAAAGGTGCATTGATGAGCCGTCTGGACGTCCTTGGTCTCCGGGTGCGGTGCTCGAGTGGCCGCCATGCTCGTCGGGTTCTCCATCATGGCTTGATACTTCGCTTTTGATTGCCAAAAATGAGCAGCGGGCTTGCTGGGCACGAAAAATTGCATTTATGAGGCACTTGATCGCCTCGGGAAGATACCCGGCTTGGAACGTGTGCCCGTGAAGCGCTTCGCTAAGTTTTCATTCACCACTTCGCTTCGCAATGGTTCTGGGCCGAAGCAAAACTCCTCCTTGGATTATACTTCGCAAAATTGAGCTTCGCAAAACTGCTTCGGGGATGGTTTGTGCCGAAGCATATCTCCTTCGCAAAATGGTCTTCTTTGTCCTTGCCACTTTGCTGACAAAACTGCTTCGCTGATGCCTTGGAGAAATGCTTCGCTGTGATCTTCTTTCAAAATTGTGGTTCGGAGAGATTTCGGCCGAAACACATTCCTGCCTTCAAAATGCTTTGCTTCTCTTGGCTGCCAGAACTTCGGTCGAAAATGCTTCGGGTGAAAACTCGTCGAAGTGAATGCTTCGCTAGGTTTTTCGCAAAGTAGAAATGGTTCGGGCGTGAAGAGGCCCGAAGTAGATGTTTCGATAATTTTTTGGCGAAGGATTCTTCAATGCTTCTTCGGGTTCTGCTTCGTTGGTCCTCTAGCCGAAGTAGTTGTTGGAAATGCTTCGGGCCCGAAGTCCTTTTACCTTGGTCAAACTTGAATCGTGGCCTAGACTTTTCTCCTTCGGCGAAGTTGCTCTCCTGAATGCCGCTTCGGATGATTTTCGCCTGAAGCAGTGTTTTGAAATGTTTCGAGCCCGAAGCCCTTTTCATCGGTCCTCTTGCATTTTTCTTCGGCAAAACTACTTCGCAACAAATCCTACCCGAAGCAATGCTGGAAGCGCTTCGGGTGTGAAGCTCTTTCTTCGGCAAAACTACTTCGCAAAATTTTCACCCGAAGTAGCGCTGGAAATACTTCGGGTGCGAAGCAGTTTCATTTTCTTTGGCGAAGCTCTTTTCTCTAGCTTGTTCGGTAGCGAAGCTTTTTCTCTTTCTACTTTTTATACAAAGGGGTGGCTTTGAAAGCCAAAATTGCTGCAACTTTTCAAAATAAAAAATAACAAAGCAAAAACTTTACACAACACTATACAAAACTTGTTTCTTTTTCTACCCCTTGAGAAATGTGACAAAATTGTCAACACTACCCAATATATTTTCAATTTTTTAAAATACATAATGCTTTAGCATTGAAATAATTATTCCAACATTTCATCAACTCTTCAATGTTGATGAAGCTACTCAATATATTTTTAATTTTTTTAAAAAGTAACCCCAAATGGTGTGAGAAAAAGGATAATGAAGAAATAAATAGTCTAATGTTTCTAAATCCTTCTCACACAAGGCACATCTGAAAATTGTATGATATCCTCTTCTTTATAGACTCTCTTTTGTAAGAATCTTACTTTGAACCACTAACCAAAGGAATGTTGAGGCCTTAAAGAAAGCCTCTATTGACCAAGCATTCTTCCAAGAAAAATATTTTGGAGTAGGAAATTATAATTACTCTAAATTATCATATCCCAACTTGACTAAGTATCTACTATCTTTTGATAGATTCCAAACCAACTCATCCTTTCATGTAAAAATTGAAAAATAAAACATGCAGTTTTTTTGAGTTTCTCTCCTTGAATCAAGTTACTAATAGAAATCCATGATATAGAATTGTTGCTCATATTAAATTAGTCTTTGAACTTTGGACCGTTACAAACTATGCCTAAGCCAATGATTACTATTTGGAGTTAGATATGTAGACGTTGGTTCTAGACAAAAATAGAAGTAAATTGTTTACGAAAGTTTTTTAGTGCAATATGCACTAAGTGTTGGTCAAATTTCAATGTAAATAAATGATTAGTCAAATGCCAATGAAATATAATTGAAATGTAAATGTTATGTTATAGTTATCATAAGTTAATATATTGCAAATAATGTAAATTTGGTGCATGTTTCTAATGTGTGTTGGAAGGGAGAAGTAGTTATGTCCTTAGGTGTTCTTGAAGTCATTATTAACAATGGCTAGGATTGAGTTATAAAAGGGATCCCCCATTCATTATTGCATATGATGATCACAATATACACATACTAGGCATAGATGAGAGTATATCTGCAAGTGCATACGAGAGCATCTTGTGAGTCTATATACAAGTGTTGTAATCTATAAATGTCATACAGATATCAATGCAATCTATTCGTTCTTTATTTGTGTTAGATGTCTATATGTTGATACCAGTATGCTAGATCATTATACTTGTGTATTGTCAAGGTATTATGGTTGTAGGTTAGAAGATGTAGTCAAGTGTAGCAATTTGAAGGTTGAACTATAACCAAATATTGACAATAGTTGCTAAGGTAATTATTATCTTGTTGAGTAAAATTGTCATCTTGAGACTGCCATATGGAGGAGACCATCATGTTGATATCATAATGCTAATTTCATCATGTTGATGTTGTCCTATTGACTATAGATTGAGTTCAACTTATTGTCTTATGTATTGTCGTTTGAGCAAATAATCATGTTGACATTATTCAAGTGTGTTGACTATAGACTTGTTGGCCTCTGAAATCTATTATTCTATCTTTATTGTTGGGAATCTCACCACTTGTAGACACGAAAAATTGACCCACTAAGGTGAGTAATTTTCCCTAGATCCCTTGTTTTCTCCTTGGAAAAGTAGGTTCATATTTGAGCTGACTTTTTCCCTATCAAATCTTATCCATTCCTCCTAAATCCTATACCATTGGATCGGGCTCAAAAAATACTTTCCAACGGTATATGATATGACCCATTTTGACTCCATTTGACCCTCCAAAATGCATTAAAACCGCACGGGGGTCTAGCTGGTGCGATGTCGCGTCCCATCTTAACAGGGCACGATTTCGCCATTTTTATTTAATTTTTAATTTTATTTTATTTTCTTTTCTTTTGGCCCACTTAGACCTAGGTTTAAACCCTCCAACGTGTTTTAGCGTCGGTTGTGAGTTTATTTGTGCCCGCCTTGATCGTCTATAAAAGGGAGAGCAATCTTGCTCTTTTGGTAATCAATGAAGTAATCAAGCAATCTCAATATCACAATCATGGAATTTTTAATGCTCATGCAATATTTATTTTCTAACACTCGCTTATTGCTTTTATTTCGCTCTACTTTCTGTGTCTTCTACAAGCTAACCCGAAGTGCGAATTTTGGATTGATCTTCTATTGCGTGGATTGGATTGATTTGTTGTGTGACTTGGTGGATCCGTGGTGTAGTTCGGAGAGATAGAGTGCCCGCTTGGATACTTCAATCTTCTCTGCCTGCTTCTGTGATGTCCATTAGGGTTTTCTTACTTTGTTTTTGGCATTTATTTCATCTTCTGCATTCATTTTTATTTTTCTTCAGTCTACAATGATATCACGCCTGGCATTAGTGAGGCGTGACTTTGCTTACCCTAATTAGGGAAAAGTTATTCATAGAAGCGAAATCGTGCCTCATCCAGACAGGGCATGACTTTGCTACTGCGATATCGCGCCCGCTCCAGGTGAGGCATAATTTTTCCCTAGGGCACATCGGGGGTAATTTCTAGATTCTACTTTCACTATTGTGTTCCATTCTATCTCTAGATCATACTGTTGCATTTTATTTTCTATTTTTTGTTACTGTATTTCTGATTTATGATTAATTCTCCAAAGGTCAATTTCTGTTTTTGTATTAAAAGGTCATCTAAAAGGACCTAGGGGGCTTGACTGCTGCTAGATCTATTACACAATGGCCTAAGCAGCCCCCTAATACTAATTCCATTTTTTAGTGTTTCATGAGTGATCTTGCAGGAACAAGAATTGTGGATAGCATTGGATCAAAGGATAAAAGCAAGGATCAACCATCGGATAAGCTAAGTGTTCCAATTAGTCTTTAGGTTGTTTGTTGAGTGTTTTATATTTCTATTGTAAACCCTAGATCTGATTTAAAAGGAAATATATTTAATTAATTTCTAGGCATTTAAAAGATAACAACATATAGTGTGCACTTAGGGTTAATTTTGTTTGTGCATTTCTTCTTGAGCCCTTGTTTAAAGATTATTTATTTAAAACCCTAGGTTAGCGAGCATCCAAAGGAAGAATCATATTAGGTTAACATTTGTATTCTTGTATTCTATTTTTCTGCATTGTCATTTACCTTTCCTAGTTTAGAATTAGAAAGGCCAAACTTAGGTGTTTTTCTTGAAACTGAATACATCAAACAATCCCAAAATCCTGAGGACTTGGAGCGAGTCCTTAAACCATTCCTGGTGAACCCTTCTCCCTAGCACCGAGTGTAGAGTACAACATACCCCCGTGGTTCACCCCACAAAAGGTTCCCTCCTTGTGGATCCAACCTTTTGTTTGGGAATTGTACGTGGTAGGGCAGTTTTCCCCCTCTACATATTTGGTGAACCCGACGTGAACACCTCCTTAGTGGCCATTAGGAAACCTTTTCCTCTAGTTCTTGTTTTTAAAATTAAAGAGAGATAATTTAAATTTTTTTGTACGGATTTAACAATTTAATTTTATTTTTTTATATTTTGTTAGAATTTTGCTTTTTATCTTTAAGTTTTTATTTTTAAAATTCAAATAAGATAATTTAAATTTGTTTGTGTAGATCAGACCATTAATTAAAGATTTAACAGTTTAGTTTTTGACTTTTATATTCTGTTAGAATTTTGTTTTCTTAAAATTATTTTTTCTATTTTATGTTTTATATTAAAATTTCATTTCTTGTTTGCTATTAAAATTTTGGCCCTATTCAAATCAAGAGTGAGTTAATTAATTAATCTCTTTCTTTCTAAACTATAGTCAATGGTTGTCTTTCTAAACCTCCTTGTTATTTTAAAATTTATTCTTTTCCCTTTTCAAATATTTTTAGCATCTAAAAAATACTCTAAAACTCATAAAAAACATAAAGAAGATTTAATCCCATCACATAATTATTTTAATAAAGAACATGAAGAAATTGTTACTGATAAAAAGTATGAGGAAACTATTAATGAATTTCTTCATCTTTCTCAATTTTCTCCAGCCTTAGGATACACTAATGAACAAGATAAAATTATTCAAAAATTCCTTAATGATCTTGATAATAATATTGTCAAATCATCTCTCTCATATACAGATAATATTCAAGAATCTATTAATCACATTAGTAATGAGCATAAAATTAAACATAATATTTCATTACCCTCCATCATTAATTCTCAAGTGAAAATTAATTCTAATCCTCTTCCTTCTTGTGATATTCCTAAAAATATTAAGGAACAAACCATTTCTTCTCAAAATATTCACATCAATCCTTTGTTTAAATCTTTGCATCGTGTCAATCCGTTTAAGCCAACTTATGCCACTACTGTAACCACCAATGTTGGAAGAAGTCCACAAGTTCCTCCAACTAGTAGTGGCACCCAAAATTATTTTCAATTTCCTCCTTCATCTTCTAATGTCAACACTATTACCTCTATTCCACCACAAGTTAATCTTCCATTCTCACAAGGCACCACATATAACAACAACCTTCACATGTCCAACCTAAGTCAAGGGAGCATGGGAAACATACATAGTAATTCAGAAATGCAGAATTTGGCAAGTATAGTGAATCAGTTGGTTTCAAGGATGGATATGATTCAGCCTTCAGGGTTTACATACAATTATAAGGAAATGTGTAATCAACCATTGGATCCTATTGTTGTTGCTAGGCCTTATCCTAAGTATTTTTCAATGTCGGATTTGCCTATCTATAAGGGAATAGAGGACCCAATTAAGCATTTAAGGATGTTTAGGATAGCTTGCCATGATATCATCTATGATGATATGTTATTACTAAAGATGTTTCCTAAGAGTCTTGTTGGCATGGCATTAGAATGGTATTATCGGTTACCTAATTATTCTTTGAGAAATTTTGAGGAAACAACAGAATTATTTGTTCAACAGTTTGGTGCTTATATTGAGGAGGTAACCATGAAAGATGTTTATAATTTGAAACAAGGTAAAGAGGAAAGTTTTTTAGAATTTTTGGCTCGTTGGAGAAGTCTAGTTGGATGCTTGAGATATACTATACCTCCTAGATATATGCTTGAGATATTTATTGGAAATTTGCAAGAACAATTATCTTATGCATTAGAAACTACTATTATCACATCTTTTGATCAAGCGATTGAGTTAGCAAGGAAAGTAGAACAAGCTCTTATCAGAAGAGGACAACTCAAAGTGAAAGAAGATAAAACCATTAAGTCATAGTATAAGAATAAGGATGTGGTAGGTGATGGTGTAATGGATAGTAGGCTTGTTAATAATATTGTTAACAACCTACAAAATATAATACTTCAAAAACCTCCACAAAGGAATTTTACAAGGCTTAATATGTCTATGGAGGTAGTTTTGAAGCAATTATTAGAAGCCAAAGCAATTGAACTTCCTCCTATAAGACAACCAGATACTACAACTCATTGGTATAAGGTAGGTCAACATTGTGCATATCATAGAGTAGAAGGACATTGGACAAATTCTTGTAAAAGGTTAAAACATGTGGTTCAAGATTTAATTGATGCAGGTCGTATTGATACTAGTAGTTTTCAATCTTCAAACAATCAACAAAATTAGAATAGGACTAAACAGGAAACTAACCAAGTGTCCTATAAGAATGTACCACATCATTATGATAACCATATGGTTGGTATGGTAACAACTACTTTAGAACAACAGGTGCAGATCCAACAATCTCAATAGGAGATGAGAGCTTCAACAAATATTTCCCTCTTAGAGATTTTGCAAAATTCTCCTACTCATGAAGAAGCCTTGATAAGTGTTCTAAAACAACAATTTGTCCCGCTAGATATTTCCCCTAGTGATATGGTCAATATGGTAAGTTCTCTTGGGACACATCATCTCACATTCTCGGATGATGATATTTCTTCCTCAAACTTGCAAGAAGATTCTTCTCTTTACATCACCGCATTTATTGGGGATACTTTTATCAAGAGGGTCATGATTGATAATGGTTCTTCCCTTAATTTATGCACATATCAATTTATCCAAAAGTTTGGATTAAAAGAGGAAGATTTAACTAAGTCCAATGCAATCATCAAAACATTCAACAACGAGTCCCAAGAAGCTTGTGGCACCATATCTCTTCCCCTTAAAGTTGGACCCAAGATTTTAGATACATTGTTCTATGTGGTACCTTGCCCTGCATATTTTAATCTACTTCTTGGATGTCCTTGGATCCATGCAATGAGGGTTATCCCTTCTACTCTTCATCAATGTTTGAAGTTTAAATTTAAAGAACAAGTTATTACCATTCTGGGTGACCCTCAACCATTTGAATATTGTTCAATGGTTGAACAAGCTCAGTTTGGTCTCAATGTTTGTCCTTCAGTTTCATCATCTGTTTCTCCAAGTTCCTCATCTCAAAAATTTGAGCAATTCAACAATCTAAAAGTGAGTGAGGAACCTCTAATCAATTCATCATGGGATCAAGACAATCAGTTTCTTCAAGAACCTCTTCTGGATATATCTCATCAAGGTTTGGAGCAGAGTAACGAGGATGAGGATCCCCCTTATCCCTCTAACATCTTATTTTGTAATATGATAAATTCTGTGTGTTCTAATGATAAATATTTTGCTTCTCATAAAGATCTTGCAATGTTAGGGATTTCTCCTCCTTATGTTAAGAATGATGGTTTTGTTCAAGAATGTATTGATTATCATGTTATGGCTGCCAAAGAAAGAGCTATGGAGGAGCCTCTCCATGATTATAATCATCGAGATGGCTTGCCTTCTAGATTTTTCTTTGATGAAGCAGTCCCTTGAATGCCTGTTATTTTTGTTAAGATAGGAGGCACAATTAGAGTATGTGTCAACTATCATTTTGATTGCTTGTTTAACATAAAATAAAATAAAATCAATCATTAATTAGGCATGCATTTAGCATAGGTTCATATTGCATTTGCTTTCCTACTCATATTGCATGATTGCCTATCATACTTTGCATGGTTGCCTGACATTCTGTTCCTCTTGCATTTTTGCTTGTCATAATTGCATTGTTGCTTGCTCATGACTGCTTGATCATATAGCTTTTTGGGGATTCATGACAATGGCATGTGATGACACCTAGTTAGGTCATAGTTCACATGCATTGCACTTTCACTAGGGCTATGATGCCTAGCGAAGCCCCAACCTAGGGCCCATGCATTTTCATCCCTTCTTATCTTCTTGTCTTCCTTTGTTCTTTTCTTCTCTTCTCTCTTCTTCTTGTATTCCTTGAATTTGAAAGTTTTACAATGATCATCATTTCTCTCCAAAGTCAAGGAATGCAATCCTCTTTTGGTATGTCCTTGTCTTTTTGCATGATTCTTATTTATCCTCTATTTTCTTTGTTCAAGATAAGGATATACATTCTTCTCTCTTTTGTTTGCACATTTCCTCCCTCTTGAATTTTCACTAGCTGAAACTTCAAGCTAGGGGCACACACGCACAATTCTTTGCTCCTCATTTTTCTTCCTCTTATTTCTTCTAGCACATGCACACACTCACATCGTGTTATGCTCATATTGATTGGTCCATACATACATACGCATATACCTTCTCAGGTAGTACTGGCATATACATACATCATTTTACATCAACATACACTATAACACCCCTATCGGGTTATGTCTCTCTTTGACTCAATGGGCCCAACACCCCATTATAGGATCAGCTCCTTGGCCATTGATAGTAGGCCTCGACATACATCCTAGTGGGTAATCACCCCACAATAGTTACTAGTGAGCAACCACCCATAGCGGGTTACACTATACACTTCACTTATTGGTCCATATTTAGCGAGTACTACACCCATAGTGGGTTCTTCACTCCATACATGGACCATATTTTGAGCATAACACCCTCTAGTCAGGGTTCTGATTTAGCTTCCTTCTTGATTTTAGATGGTTGACCTTTGGAGTTTTATCTTTGTCTTCTTCTTCTTCTTCCACTTCACAACTTTCTATTTCTTCTTCTCTCCTCTTCCCTTCTTCTTTCTTTCCCTTTATTCTATTCATCCATGCATTTCATGCTAGCTGCATTAGGTTCATGTTGTACCCAGTGATCTTTGCTCTATTGTTTGTTTGCTTACTTTTTTCTCTATGTTTCTATGTTTTTCCTTTTCTTTCTTTACCTTTTTTGAGTTTCTTAAGGAATTTTTCTTTCCTTTCGAAACTCGAGGGGGCACCCTAGCCATAGAGGCATTAATGGTAGTAATGTCTCACCCTTTTTCCCAAACCTGGCCACCCCATTTTTTGTGTTTGTTGTCTTCTTTCCCATAGGTGTTTACATATTTCTTTGATGCATTTACTTGGCCTTAAATACATCAAAGAGGGGGTAAAATGTAGACACGGAAAATTGACCCACTAAGGTGAGTAATTTTCCCTAGATCCCTTGTTTTCTCCTTGGAAAAGTAGGGTCATATTTGAGCTGATTTTTTCCCTATAAAATCTTATCCATTCCTCCTAAATCCTATACCATTGGATTGGGCTTGAAAAGAGCTTTCCAACGGTATATGATATGACCCATTTTGACTCCATTTGACCCTCCAAAATGCATTAAAACCGCACGGGGGTCTAGCTGGTGCGATGTCGCATCCCATCTTAACGGGGCGCGATTTCATTGTTTTTATTTAATTTTTAATTTAATTTTATTTTATTTTATTTTGGCCCACTTAGACCTAGGTTTAAACCCTCCAGCATGTTTTAGCATCGGTTGTGAGTTTATTTGTGCCCACCTTGATCATCTATAAAAGGGAGAGCAATCTCACTCTTTTGGTAATAAGCAATCAAGCAATCTAGATATCATGATCACGGACTTATTAATGCTCATGCAATATTTATTTTCTAACACTCGCTTACTAATTTTATTTCACTCTACTTTTTGTGTCTTCTACAAGCTAACCCCAAAGTGCAAATTTTGGATTGATCTTCTATTGCGTGGATTGGATTGATTTGTTGTGTGACTTGGTGGATCCGTGGTGTAGTTCGGAGAGATAGAGTGCCCGCTTGGATACTTCAATATTCTCTGCCTGCTTCTATGATGTCCATTAGGGTTTGCTTACTTTATTTCTGGCATTTATTTCATCTTCTGCATTCATTTTTATTTTTCTTTAGTCTGCAGCGATATCGTGCCTGGCATTAGTGAGGCATGACTTTGCTTGCCCTAATTAGGGCAAAGTTATTCGTAGAAGTGAAATCATGCCCCATCTAGATAGGGCATGACTTTGCTACTGTGATATCGTGCCCACTCTAGGCGAGGCATAATTTTTCCCTAGGGCACATCGGGGGGCAATTTCTAGATTCTGCTTTCACTATTGTGTTCCATTCTGTCTCTAGATCATACTATTGCATTTTATTTTCTATTTTTTATTATTGTATTTTTTATTTATGATTAATTCTCCAAAGGTCAATTTCTACTTTTGTATTAAAAGGTCATCTAAAAGGACCTAGGGGGCTTGACTGTTGCTAGATCTATTACACAGCGGCCTAAGCAGGCCCCCTAATACTAATTCCATTTTTCAGTGTTTCATGAGTGATCTTGCAGGAACAAGAATTGTGGATAGCATTGGATCAAAGGATAAAAGCAAGGATCAACCATCGGATAAGCTAAGTGTTCCAATTAGTCTTTAGGTTATTTTTTGAGTGCTTTATATTTTTATTGTAAACCCTAGATCTAATTTAAAAGAAATATATTTAATTAATTTCTAGGTATTTAAAAGATAACAACATATAGTGTGCACTTAGGGTTAATTTTGTTTGTGCATTTCTTCTTGAGCCCTTGTTTTAAAGATTATTTATTTAAAACCCTAGGTTAGCAAGCATCCAAAGGAAGAATCATATTAGGTTAACACTTGTATTCTTGCATTCTATTTTTTGCATTGTCATTTACCTTTCCTATTTTAGAATTAGAAAGGCCAAACTTAGGTGTTTGTCTTGAAACTGAATACATCAAACAATCCTGAATATCCTGAGGACTTGGAGTGAGTCCTAAAACCATTCCTGGTGAACCCTTCCCCCTAGCACTGAGTGTAGAGTACAACATACCCCCGTGGTTCACCCCACAAAAGGTTCCCTCCTTATGGATCCAACCTTTTGTTTGGGAATTGTACACGGTAGGGTAGTTTTCTCCCTCTACACCACTATGCTACATTTGGTGTTGTTATCATTATCAAATCAAATTTGGGTTAAGAAGAAGAACTAGCATGTGTTATGAGTAGGAACGTGAATGACAAATTCTTTACCATGAGTATATGGAATATGAGATCATGAAAGAAGCCATATCCTTGTAAGAAGAAGCACAAGAATTGCTAAGCAACAAGGAGTGGATCAAACTATTACCGATGAAGTATTGTAGTTATAATATATAAAATTCAAAGGAACCTATGGTAGAACATGTGTGGAGTCCTTACAAAGAGGATAATCTAAGAGTATTATATGAAAGGTGGTACATATTGTTATTAACAATAGAGGATGAGTTACAAAGCGAGTTGTAACAAACAAATGAAGAAGGCATTTGTGTAAGTAAAGATTCCAACACAAAGGATGAATGAGAAAATGACGAGTGGATGATAATGTTATAGCTAGTACAAAGGAGTTTATCAAAAGGTGCAAATAATAAGAGTTAGGCACCAGAGCAGCAACATGTAATTTTTTGGAGAGTAGACCATATCCAACGTACATGTATTCACAAAGGAGGTCACAAAGTGAAGGTACACTAGAAATTGGTTAAATATTGTTTATGGGAAACATGGAGGATGAGGAAGCACCATGGGTCAAAGGAGTGCCAAGAACAAAGGTTCCAAATGAAGAAGTGCCAAGAATGGAGGTACCAAGAGAATAAGTGCTAAGATTAAAGATACCAAAAGAAGCACAATTTGAGGAACCATCAAGTGGGTAAGAATCAGATGAAGAGAATCGACCCCCAATGGTGAATATTGCAAACATGGCAGGGAAGAAAAAGTATCCAGTTTTTTTTTAGACATGAAATAAGATAACATACATCATATATGAACATGCACCACAATATGTAGAGCTAATGAGATGCATGACCTAGATGCATGGCTATAATTATTCCTAGCCACATTGAGAGGAATTGTGATTGATTGGCACTTGAAGAGGAAAAGAATAAATACCTTCATAACATGGATAAACTAAGTGGATGAATTCAAGGAGGAAATCAAATTACTGCGAGATGATACATAAATTATAACAAAAATATATTCCACTAAGTAAAATAAAAACAAAGATATAAAGTCCTACAATAGACAACTAAAGCAACTTAATAACAAAATGAAGATGCAACAAAAAAAGGATTGTATAAGAGATGATCCATTTATGGACTATTACCATGTTATAAGAAGAAGATGAAGATAATACCACCCATGACATATGAAGAAGCATACAAGAGAGCAAGAAATTTGGAAAGTGAAGCCAAGCAAACTACAACTAGAATAAGTCACATTAGAAATGATGACTCTAATAGTGATAAGGAAGAATTGCATAAAGTTATCCAATCAATAAAGGAATTTGAGAGGATGATCAATGAAGTGAAAGGTAAAAATAAAAAATAGAACAAGGAAATCAAGTGCAGGAAGTGTAAAAGGAACATACGAATTTAACTTATCCAAAGAATACCTACTATGGTATATGAGATGTTATGGGATATGAAATCAAGGAATTTCCATTTATTCTAGGAAGTGCATGATGTCAAACCTTATCAGTGCAAAGGGAATAACAAGAAGAAAAACCAAGTACAAGGAATGGACAAGGAGAAATAAGTGATGAATATAAGAACAACTATCATGAAGGAAGACAAATAATCAACAACAAGGTGGGTAGAGTTGATTATAGTATGATTTGGATGGTAGACCCATCATATAGTGTAGAAGATTCTAATAATGGGTACATTCCATGAGAAATTGTTCCAACCAACAAGTAGGAGGAAATAATGGAAACAACAATCCACACGTGTATATTGTGTGGACTATAAAATCATAAAGAAGTAAATTATCCAAAGAAAGCAATTTCAAGTGGAACTCAAAATATAAATTTTATTGATATTGTAGAAGCTAGAAGGAACCATAAATACAAATACAAGAAGTGTTGGTCGTGATAAGGGCATAGGCAATAAAAGTTGACAAGTACTCTAATCCTACTAAGGAGAAGAAAATATGGAAAGAGACACATGATTTTTTTAAAAAGGAAATGCAGAAGATGAAGTGATAAAGGCTCATTCAATATAAGGAATTAAGAAGCCAATCAAGGTGGAAAAGAACCAAGATAAAATATCACCAACAAAAAAATTAGTAGCACAAGTTTTAAACACACAAGTGAAGGTCAATGTGTCTAGTCTACTTGATGCAATATCATATATGTTTGCATCAATAAAAGAGACAACTAAGACAAAGGATTTTGTAGAGACACCAACATATCAAGAAACATAGACAATGTTGACACAACTATGTTGATGATCGAAGCAAGGAAGAAATCAACATTAATTCATATGGAAATATTGAACCATAATCTAATGTAGATGATCATGGATGGTATCTCAATTGTGAATTCCATGCCTAAAAAGACATACAAAGATATTGGAGCACCCTTTTTGTGGTCTCAAATTTTTTTACTAAATGGTGTAGACCAATACGATATATAAATGAGAGAAGCATTGACAACTCAAAAAGTAAGGATCACAAACTATGATTTTATCATGGACTTTGTTGTAATCATGATGCAGAAGCCAACATATGATGCATTACTTGGATAAGGGTGGTTGCACATGGTGAAAGGAAATCATAAATGGGAAAAATATCACCTCACATTTAAGAAGGAATAATATAAGTACATGATAAACCTTAAAAATCATTCTGTAAATCAAGATGTAACAATATATGGTTAGTCAAGTACTTCATCATTCGATGATGAGAGGGACAAGAGCCAAATAGAAGAGGAGTACTAGAGTTGCAACAATATTTAGAAATGATGCACATTTAGACAATGGAATCTTCCATTGGAAAATGGGATATTACAAAATGTGTAAACCCCAATGTCTATTTATCCATGCAAAATATTATGAGCACAAGAGAAAGAAAAGAAGGTCACATATGAAGTTAGAGAAACAAGTACAAGAAAATTACCACCTACGAAAGAGGAGTTAGATGTTGGTCATGAAGAACGTAATTTGCCAAAACAATTGCAAGTAGAGGTGTCTGATGGTGAAAGGGATAAGAGTCCAACATCGATGCACATGGACAATGGCATGGCCAATAATATATGAGATAGGAGTCTGGCACTACAGGAGTAGTAGGTTGGTATGCTCAATGGCAAGCAAGATGATATTCTAACATTAGAGCAATTACAAGTTGGCACATTTCATAATGAGAAGTATGGAATTCTAGTGATAGAGCGATTACAAGATGGTGTGTTTAAAAATGTAAGGAAGAGACGATGGTAAAATATTACAAATTTTATTCTCACAAACATAAGTCATTCACCAATATATAGAAATATTAAATCATACATCCACAAATAATATCCACAATAACAATCCACACAATGAGACAAAGATAGATAATACCCTTAGGGTAGGGCAACACCAATAATACTCCTTAAAGAAGGAAAACTCCACAATATCTCCCAAGATAAGAGCACCACTTAGATATGGTCTCATAAGCCACTTCATGGGTGAAGATAATTACAAGCAATAATTCATATGAATGATATTCATGATGATCACAATGACAATGTCTCTTCTTTATATAAGCTTCTAATTCTACTTTAGGGAGCCAACTACTAATTCCTCATCTCACTCATTATTATAATATAATATAATAATATAATCAACCTTGGGTTATGTGTTGCTCATGCCAACCTTTATACAATATATTATCAAATCCCTATATGCCTATTTCTAGGTACAATAACAAAAGATTGGTTGAAGCACCACAATAGACTTCAAACAATTTTGATGGAATACGAGTGTAGGAGTGGGAGAGCCAAGTCATCTCACTTAAAATAATAGTGTGATACAAGAAATTGAAGACATGAATTTAGGGTGGTTGTTTGGGATAGAAGACAAAGAGCAACCCATCATGGAACAAGAATATTTAGAACCTCAATAAACTAAACAATAAAGAAGATAGGTACATGTGATATTTCTAGACATAGAAGAAGAAAGGAGACTCCAATCACTCACTAATGCAAATGTGCAAAGAATGGAGTTTGTAGCAAGGAAAAGACTCAATCAAGAACCTTAGAGTGATGGAAGTGAATACAAAGATATGAGTCCATTAGCACAAACTGGTCTCATGCAACAAAGAATATATTAGGAAACATGAAGGCTATAGGAATAATATGAGATTTTGCAAAGATACAATAAGAAAATGATGGAACAAGTTGTTCAAGAAATTGATAGCATAATACAAACCCTCAATGAAAAACCATATAGACAAAAAGAGTTGAATTATCTTGAACAACATAGGTTGAAGAGAGTAGAAACAATGGAGGTACTATGAAGAGATTTTTTTGAAACTCCTACAACTTAGGAAGGGGATGGAATGAATTGGTCATTTTATAGTAGTAGCTTATTCTCCATAAGCTCCTATGAAATAAATATTAACTCTAGTAGTAGTAGTAGCTCAAGCTCAACATTGATGAGATGATCTAAGAGAAACTTGACAAAATCTAATCCAATTTCTTAGGAAAAATAAAGAAGTAATGCCCAAAATAATTATGAGAAAGAAAGGAAGATTCAAATTTTATTGTATGATACACCAACAATGGCTATCATAGGAGAAGCAGAGCCTAGTAGTTCACAAGGATTACTAGGTACCCCTGTAGTCATGCATGAAATAGGTAACAGAAGAAACTCAAGGAGATCGTTATGTCTTCTTGGTCATTTAAGGTTACCCAGACAAAGGAGGAGTTTTCTTGGCCTCCCTCCCAATAACTCAAGGGATCCCTTTTGCTACCCCTAGGCTACATGGTTGATAATATGGGTCACAAGGACCATTCTTTTATCATGCACAAAACAACCAATCATCACGTGACCATCAAGTTGGCTTGTCAAGATTGTCTTATGGCCCACAGTAGAACCAAATACATTGTAGTAGATGATCAAGGACTTAGAAAAATATTGGATAGCTTGGAGTTGGAAATATATAGTCCCAAATTATGGAGGCGTACTCGATAAAGAGATTGGAGGTTAGGGAATAATCTCAAGGAAGATGATAATAAAAAAATAGAATTATGAAATAATAAAACTAGATAAGACAAGAGAGAATATAAAAAAATAAGAGTTACAAATATTGGGCCATAAAATAGGTCCAACCAATCACACAAATAGTGGCCAAACAAGGCAAGTGTCTAAGTTTCATTAACAAGCTAATAGGCTCATAATCGGCACTACCCTGAATGTAGTGTAAGACTCTCTTAGCTGCTTTCCAATGGGAGACCTTTGGTTCTTGCATGAACCGTGAGAGATAGTTTATAGCATAAGTAATATCTGGTCTAGTATTAGTTAGATAGATGAGGCTTCCAATCATCTATCTATAAAGTGTTCCATCTACCTGTGGTGAGTCTTCATATCGTGATAATTGTAGCCCTGATTCCATCGATGTTGCTTTGGATTTACAATCAGTCATATGATATTTTTCTACTAAAGTCTTAACATACTTTGTCTGAGTCACCCTTAGATGATTATTTTTTTGTTCTATCTCAAGGCCAAGACAGTAGTGGAGAAGTCCTAGGTCTGTCATATCAAATGACTCTTTCAAGTCATCTTTCATGGATTTAATCAAGTTCTCTAAATTGCCGATGATGATCGGATCATCTATATATAACACAAGAATCACTATCTCGGAGCTCGTGTTCTTGATATAGAGATTTGCGTCGGATGGACTTCTCTTAAATCCATGTTGCAGTAGGTGACTATCCATTTTTATGTACCATGCTCTTGGGGCTTTTTTTAGCCCGTATAATGATTTGACCAATTTGCAAACATGTTGCTCATGGCCTACCTCTGCAAATCCAGGAGGTTGAGTCGTGTATACTTATTCTTTTAAGTCACCATTAATAAAGGCACTTTTTACATCCATCTGATGTAATTTCCATCTGAACTGTGCTGCCATTGCACAAAGCACTCGAATGGTGGTCATCCTTGCTGCTGTAGGAGCAAATGTTTCCTCATAGTCAAGTCCTTCATTTTGAGCATAGCTCTTTGCCACAAGATGGGCTTTATGCTTATCTATAGTGCCATCTACCTTATATTTTATTTTGTAAACCCATTTACAACCTATGGGTTTCTTTCCTTTAGGAAAATCCACTAACTTCCATGTTTTATTCTTTATGAGGGAGTTATATTATGCATCCATAACTGCCTTCCACTAAGGTAGTCTAAGTGCTTCATCAACTGTAGAAGGTTCATTCTCATCACATGTTGATAAGTAAACCCTCTCCTCATCTATTTCCATATCATCTTCCCTTGGTAACTCTCTATCAACAGAAAGATCTTGAAAATCTGCACAAAGATCATCAACTGAAGTGGATGCTTCATTCTTTTATTTATGTGTCATGCTTCTTGTCTTTGGACGATTGAGAGTAAGATCAGGTGGGGAAGTGAGTTTAGAGTCTTTCACTGTGCTTGTATACCATTTGGGTGACTTTTTTTGTTGTGAAGAAGGAAGTTGATGTTCCTCCTCATCATCTAGGTATACTGATGTAGTGTTGGATGTGAAAGCTTCATCAAACACTACATCTCTACTTACATGTATCTTCTTGGTAAATGGGTCTATCAACCGATAGCCTTTTGAAAATTCATCATATCTAAGAAATATACAAGGTAGGGATTTCTCATCTAATTTTTTGCTTTTCTCCTTAGGTATATGCATAAATGCCTTACACCCAAATACCCTTAGATGAGTTATGGAGGGTTTCCTACCACTCCATGATTCTTGAGGAGTCATACCTTCAAGAGCCCTTGTGGGAGCCCTATTCAAAAGATATATTGCAGTTTGAACAGCTTCAGCCTAGTAAGTTTGCTCAAGTTTGGCCCCCTTAAGCATACATCGAACCATTTCCATTATGGACCGATTTCTTCTCTCAGTAACCCCATTGGATTGAGGAGTGTAGGATGTTTCTAACTGTCTCTTTATCCCATGTGTCTGTAAAAATGAGGAAAATTCTTTTGATGTGTATTCCCCCCTTGATCTGAACGGAGAGTCTTAATAAAGCATCATGATTCCTTCTCAACAAGAGTTTTGAACTGTTTAAAATAGGAAAATGCTTCAGACTTCAACTACAAGAAGAATACCCACATTTTTTGTGAGTGATCATCGACAAACAATTGAAAATACTATTTTCCTCCACAACTTGTAGACATGGGACCACACAAATCTATGTGAACCAACTCCAAAGGTACCTTAGCTTGAAAAGAGCTACGTTCAAAAGGTACTCTATGTTGCTTTCCTGAGAAGCAATCAGAGCACACTGGAAAAGTAGATGAAAGAGTAGGCAGTCCTTTCACCATTTGATATTTACTCAACTCTAGTAAATATCCTAAAATCAAATGCCCAAATCTCTTATGCCAAAGAGAAGTGACCTCTTTTGTGTTTACTGCCATTGCAGTATGAGTAGAGGTAATGGCATCTAAGACAAACAAACCATTTTTGTATGAACCTGTTGCTATCTGTTTTCCCTTTTTAGTGATAAAGCAACATTTCTTTTCTTTATCCACAGTAAAATTGACATTCATGTTATTGTCCAAGATTTGTGGAACTGACAAGAGATTATTTTTCAATCCTGGTACATAAAGAACTTTTTGAGTATTACATTCTCCATCTGGAAGGGAGACAAAAACACTTCCTTCTCCCTGAACTCAATAGGTGTGATCATCAGCAATGGTGATCGGTCTACCTTCTCGAGCCTCAAATGTTGCAAACCAAGATTTATCGCCAGTCATATGTTTACTAGCACCTGAATCTATGTACCACATAGAGTCCTTATGAGAGGAATCTATATGTGTCATGAGCACTTTGTGTGCTCTCTCAGAATCTAAACTAGAATCTTTAGCTGCAATGTGTCCCTTTTGCTATTTTTTCTTGTTCTTAGGTTTTCCTTGGCCCTTTTTGTTTCCTTGTTCATTGGGCGATTTGTTCTTAAACCAACATATTTTGGTTTCATGAGTGTCTTTGTCACAAATCTTACAATACTGCTTCTTCTTCGAAATCTCTTTGGCTTTACCCTTTTCTTGATTAGAAGAACCTTTATGTTGATTCCACTTTTTCTTACCACCTTGTATTTTAGAGAAAAGAGCATTGTTTGATGTCTCATCTCTTTGGAGTTGATTAGCTTCTTCTGTTTGAAGCATGTTTACCAACTCGACAAAAGTTACTGTTATGCCATAAACTTGAAGTGAAGTGATCAACGTTCGGTAGGAGTCAGGAAGAGCTCTCAAAATGATAGAGTTCAAGACGTGGTCTTCCACTTTCTCTCCTAAGGATTGTAGTTTTTTTTTTTTTTTTGTGACTCTATAGAGGAATAGCTCTACTGTTTCTCTAGATTTCATATGTAGAGTATGAAGTTGTGTTTGAATGTTAAGAATCGTTGATTGATTCTTCCCCTCAAATATGGTATTTAAGGCATCCCATGCTGCCTTACCAGTCATAGCTTCACTGATATGAGGTTGGATATCATCAGTAATAGCAAGCAAGATCATTAAGGATAGTTTTTTATCCTTTTTATCAAAGTCTCTTTGATCTGCTCCGAGTGATTGAGGTATAGTGACACTTCCATCCACTATTGACCACAATTCCTCTACAATTAAGATAGCTTTCATCTTAGTCTTCCAAGCTGAATAATTTGAACCTTTGAGCAGTTGGCTCTCAGTGAGATACTTGTGTATCATGGCCATGGTGTAGGTTTCAAATTTGATAGGACTAAGATGGTGATATATTGCAATATATCCTCAAAAGACTATATGGAAGTTGTTTTCAATTTGCCTCTATAAGATATTTAATGGCACCTGCATTAACACCCTTACCAAGGGATGAAAAGTTGGAGGAATTTTAAGCCAAACAAAATAGAGCAAATGAAACAGGGGTAGGTTTGTAAAAATTTTGATTTTGCCCTCTAGGATATTTAATGGAACCTGCTTTAACACCATTTAAAGAAGGATGACAAAGAGAGTGAATCAAGGTGATTTGAAGTTTTGACCTTTTGATGGGGAGTAAAAAATGACTTGTTTTAACCTATGCAAAGTTTAGAATGGTTTTTGAGTGAAGTTTGGGTTTTGTGAAATGCTTCTTTTAATGTTATATTTGACTTTTTAATTACACACAAAAACATGAGTGTTTAGTGCAATAATCAAAACATGAGAGCAACCCAAATTTGTATCACTCTAGGTGTCGGATGCAACCGAAAATGCACCTAGTACAAGCAATTTTTAAGAGAAGGTGTCGAGTAAAATCGAGAATGCACCTTTCTTACTCTGAAATATCCCCCCTTTTTCGTTACAATTTTGCAAACTATAGAATCAAAAAAAATTCTATCCCCCCTTAATGTTTACAAAATGTAGAATTTAGAGCACTCCTTTCAAGACAAGTCGACACACGACCCACGTTTGAAAGGCTTCCAGAACTAGTCGACACACGACTTAGTTTTTATGGACCCAAGGTTACAAAGTCTTCTCAAATTTGCAGAAAAAAAATAGATATGCAATTTTATGTATTATGTCTCCTTGTAGAAAACAAATGCAGTATTTGTATTTTTGATCTTTACAAAAAAATTTAGGCTCCTTGTTGTCTAATTTGCAAAAAAAAATCAAGTGTGATCCTTTCTTGTATGCTAAATGAACAAGGTTTGAGAAAAGTTGTCTAATTTGCAACAAAAAAAAATGTGCTCTTGCTAGGTCTTATATCTCCATTTTGTGAGAAAACACTAGCACCTTTAAATATCAAAGTTGCAAAAATATTTCTTTAATTTTTAATTTGCAATAGTTAAGAAAAGTTTAATAAATCATTTTAATTAATAATGAAAAACTAAAAAATATACCTTTTAAATAAATCAACTTAAATTTTTAAATAAAATTTGATTTAAGGAAAAAAATATGTTCAAGTTTAAATTATTAAAAAAAATAAAAAAGAAAAAACTTTAATTAAAAAAATACCTTGGAAAAAATGCGAAGGCAAAAAAAAATTGCCTTTTGTTCCCGGTGGGAGTCGAACCCTGGACTCCCCGCCATGGGCCTTAGCTCGACCCGATCAACCGGTCGGGCTACAGCGCCCGATGGGAACAGGGGCACACCATATCCCCCTTAAGCACTGGGGACGGCGATTGTGGTTTGAAAAAACTACAATATTTTATCCCACATGCATCCCACAGTGGGATGCTATGGGATTGATAAGGCAGAGGGCTCCCCTTATCCGTCGATTGCTTTCAGGCAATCGACTAGCATTGCCTGCCCTTTTGGTTGTCGCCACGTGGAGCCAAGGGTAGGCAAGTCCGTCCAATTCAGTCCTGTGGTGATGTGCCATGTGTCAAGTCGTGTCTAGTGGTTGTTTGACACTTTTCCGGTCCCAGTCCAGTGGTTGTCCACCACGTGCCCACCAGTGGTTTTCTGCCATGTGTTCGGTTACGGTCCTATCTAGTCAGCACCTCGGGTGCGTGCTAGGTTCAAATTAGTGTCGATCCGATCCACATGTCCCTCAAGGTGTGTGCTAGGGCCAGTCTACGTCGATCTAGTCCACGTGTCCCTCAAGGTGCATGCCAGGGCCAATTGACATCAATTCAGTCCACGTGTCAGTTAGGGATTGGAGGGTCGTCTACCCTCTCAGATCCTAAGGTCTAGGTCAGTCCGCGGGGAGGGGAGGGCGCTCCTGCCCTCTTGGCTCTCCCATGATTTGGCCACATGGCCTTTTTGGCCTATGTGGCCCTGCGGGCCCCTGGGCCGGCATGGGAGTCGAGGATGAATGTCCTCTTGGCTCTCCCATGATTAGGCCACATGGCCTGCTTGGCCTACATGGCTCTACGGGCCCTTGGGCCGATGTGGGAGCTGAGGATGAATGTCCTCGAGATATCGACCATGGCTAGTCTAGGGAAGCGCAACCCCTTGGCCTACGTCGACCAGGTCGATGGGCAAATCCGTGGGCCCTCTGGCTACGTTGACTACGATGGTCAGGTCTACGGACCTACTGGCTATGTCGACTGCGACGGCCAAATCTGTGGGCTTGTTGGCTACATCGACTGCGACGGCCAGATCTATGGGCCTGCTGGCTGCGTCGACTGCGATGGCTAGAACTATGGGCCTTCCCCATGAGTAAGAGACCACGTTGAGCACCTCAGCTGCTCCATGGGAATCCGTAGTGATGGGGAACGAGTGAGAGCTCGTATTCTCCTCGTTGGCGAATGATACCAATGTAGGTCCAAGGTAAGTTCTCAATATGAAATTGAACATTAGCTTAGGCAATAGATTGCCCAAAATATATATAACAAATAATAATCAACTAATCTAGTCTATCTCACTAACCAACATGGTAGGAGAGACGTGTAGCTAACTACTAACCTAGGTAGAGAGTTCTAACCATAACACTAACCTAAATATCTAACATAGGATATTTAGGTACTTACCTAGTTTAACCATGAGGAAAACATCTCATGGTAATTACATAATTACATAGAAAAGTAAATGTAATAACCCCATGTAGTGTAATGCAATACACTACCTTATTTTACCCTAACAAGAGTGTGGTCATAAGATGATAGGGAACCATCAGGAGGATCATTAGACAATAGGGTGCCATCAAGAGGAAGGTCAGGTAGTTGAGTATCATTAGGATGAAGTCCAAACAATATATCATTGTATAGAGAATGAGCAAATAGTTGATCATCGTATAGATGAACCTAGGATGATAGGAAAACACAATCATAAGACATAGAAAGAGGGAAATTATCATCATAGAGAAAATACACATGATTCATTGGCAAAATATGTAATTGAAATCCAAGTTTGCATGGTCATATGAATCATATAATGGAGGTGACATGTGGACCTTTATCCTATTGTAAATACGTAAATAAACTTTAAAATAAAGAACAAAATAGAAAAATAGAAAAAGACAAATAAAAATGAGCAAGAAAGAAAGCACCATCAATTGCATGTAGGGTGGCAAGGTAGAGATCATTCAATAGTTTGGCCTTTGCAAAGTGGTAGTTATTCGACAATTACACATGGATGGAAACCAACTTCTACACTTATAAATAGAGACAACCTGAGGTAAGTGAGCACTTAAATATTTCAATTCTATATGTGAGACAAATGATATATAGGGTAAATTATAGACGTAAGACACGGTGCAAGAGGAAGCGAAGGAGATTTACCAATATTATTGAAGTGAAAGGAATGAAGTATAGATGAAATAATATTGTATGAATGGCTAACAAAGAAGTGGAGTTGCAGATCGATAAGAGTTTTTGGTCTGAGGGAGTAACTATGCAGATGACAAAAGGTTAAGGAATCTATGTAAATAAATGAGGGTAGATGAGGTTACCATATAGATGATAGGAAGGGTCATAGAAGTCAGGATAAAGTGACCAAGTTGTAAATTCACAAACATGTAAGCATAAACCAATGATAGATGAGTTGTAGTCAGAAGGAAGCATCATCTAAAGAGGTCCAGTTAGAAGGAGTGTTTTCTAGGAGTTATAGTCTAAGAAGTGTACCATAAAAAGTGTGTTGTGCCTGTTATACAAGTGATGCAGACAAAGTGTGTTGTACAAGTCAATAAGTAAGACCACAAAAAGGGTCGTATAATAAAATTAAAAATAGAGTTGCTAAGTAGGATGCATAGAAGACCAAACATTCTAAAAGCAATTCTATAGGCAACATAGAATAATGCCACCTGATCTAATGACATAAAGGCATATGAATCATAGTCATGTAGGATGCTCAAGAGCAAGTGATAGAGACTATGGCTCACACACAAGATGAAGTAGTAGAAGGAAATTGTGTAAAAGATCAAATGCTAGTATTTTAGAAGAAATAGAAAGTGATGCTAGGCCTCAAGAAGCAAAAAGGAATAAAGAGATGGAGAAGGTACCCTTGAAAGATATTACTTGGGTACAATTAGCAAAAGAGTACTATTGAACATGGTGGAAAAAGGCTCTAAAGATTCATCTGTTATAGACGATGTTATAGAACACAAGAGTTAACTTCATATTGTAGATTCTAAATTTTGACAAAGAATTCTTAGAGTATTTGTTGCAATGTTGTAAACATACAATCTCCACCAACATGCTAGCAAAGTGAGAGTGGGTGACTGAGAGTTGATTGTTGTATTTTCAATAGGTAATTTTATGAGGATTTTTAGGTTGAGAGATCACATTAATATTCATTATTTTTCCTCATTGACATGCATCAATATTCACATAATTTTTATTAATTTCCTTTGCGTCAATAGCCTAGTGGAAATAATTTAGAACTTTAAATAAGAGGTTCAAGGTTCAAATCCAATAGGGCATAGAGTTGTATATTATACTTTGATAACTAGAGTTTGTTTAGATAAACATATATTAGATAAATAACATCTTCTATGAGGGTCATTTTATATAACCTATGATCTCATGAATATGGCCCAAGGTTCAAATTCTGCAAGATAGGTTTGTATTCCATGCAAGGTAGGTTGTATACCATACTTCAATAATCATAGTATGGTTAAATAATCATATATTATATAAACAACATCATCCATGAGGATTGTCTCATATGATCTATGATCGTGTAGACATTAAAAGCTACTTTATTCTTTTACCTTTTAAATTTTACTTTATCTTTAAATTTTTTTTTTGAGTAATGTGACAAATCTCTACGATCGATGCATAGGACTGAGCAGTCCCCTCCCATCTATGATCCCTCGTAACGCTGAGAACTACAATTATCAATAAATAATTAACACACAATCACATATATACCACGGTTTGAACCCCACGTAAGGTTGAGAACTACACTTATCAATAAAGAATTAACACACAGTCACATATATACCACAATTTAAGCCTTGAACCTTTTGAAAAAATGTTAAACCTCAAATCGTTAAGCTACCCCAAGACTACCTTTATAAATGTTATTGATTTAAAACATGTAAAAGTAAAATCAAATAATTATATAATATAATTTATGAAATAATTGTAGATCACGAAAAAAACAAATTTATGATTTTCAATCTATGTTATTAAGCTGTTATCTAATTTTCTACTAGAACTAGGTGATATTTTCAAATTGATGGTTCTATACTTTTCTTTCTTTCATATATTTAATATACAAAACTATCATATAAAAAAAGTCAAGCTCAAGCAAGATTTCATTTTATTTACTATTACTTCACATTGTATTAAACAATAAGATTTAATTTTATTATATAACTAACATTATTAACATAGCAATAAAATATAAAAAAAAAAAATAAGAGTTTTTTTAAAATAATAATGGTTCAAATTTTTTTTTAACAAGTTATGTACATTCTATTGAAGCCACTTTTATAAAAATACCAAAATATTATATTTGTTGTTAGGCCAATTAAACTATATGAAACATGTTTTCTATCACAAATATTTTTTATTTATTTTTTAAATATATTCTTCAACTTTCTCAAAGTGCTATGTTTCCACATTTAACTCCTTGACATCATTTTGATTAAGAGATAAAATTATACTTGGTTAGTTGTCTTCTAAAATTTAAATTTCACCAATCCCCTTATTTATTTTTGTTGATAGCATTAATGATAATTTGTGAATCCCCCTTAATTTGTATTTATTTTTGTCCTTTTTTTATTGCAATTTTAATTCCTGCAAGAAGTGGTGCTCTAGCCTCTACATATTTGTTAGTTAGAAGATCCATATGATTTTGAGTAAGTAAGGAGAATTTACCTTTGTTATTTCAAAAAAATACCACCTCCATTGACTTTTTCCAAACTCTTTTGAAATCACTATTAAAATTATTTTTTATAAACCTAATTTTTTGACATTTTCATTTTAGATCGAAGTAGATCCATTGCTTTAATGTCATTATCAAAAATGACTCTTCCATGTATATTCAAAAATTTTAACCAAGTCATTACCACCTCTTTTTTTACACTTGAGACTTTCCATCATGAGCACCATGTCTATTAAACATTCTACAAGAGAGGTAATAACATGGTTATAAACTTGGGTATGATTTTGAGATTTATTTTTAAAAGGTCTATTATTTCTTTTAAGCCATAAATTCCAATAAATAATGGCATGACCAATTCTCCACAAAATACATAATTCTTTAGCTTTGAAATATATATTTTTAATCTATAGGGGAGTTAGTTACATCTATAGTCCTTTTTTTTCTACCAAGCAGGGTTCAAATCCTGGGGTTACCCCCAACAACACCTATTCCACATCATTGTTATTTAACTTGACATGAGGATGAGCACTAGGGGCTTGGGATTGGTATCATTGTTGTCGGGCTAGTTGCACTCAACCAGCGCAGGTTAAACTACTACCTTTGCATAAACAAGCATGCCCCTAGGGTTTGAACCTAGGTCTCTTTTTGGTAAGAGTCGCAACTTACCAATCCACCTAGCCCCTGGGGACATTTACCTTTGAAATAATTAATCCAACATTTCATCCTCTTTCAAACTTGGGCATTGATTTTGAGATTTATTTTTAAATTTTTTATTATTCCTTTCAAGTCATAAATTCCAACAAATAATGGCATGACCAATTCTCCAAAGAATAAATAATGCTTTAGCTTTGAAATAATCAATCCAACATTTCATCAACTCTTTCAATGTTAATGGAGCTACCCAATATATTTTCAATTTTTTTAAAATGCATAATGCTTTAGCATTGAAATAATTAATCCAACATTTCATAAACTCTTTCAATGTTGATGGAGCTACTCAATATATTTTTTATTTTTTTAAAAAGTAACCCCAAATGGTGTAAGCAAAAGGATAATGAAGAAATAAATAGTCTAATATTTCTAAATCCTTATCACACAAGGCACATCAAAAAAGTATGTGATATCCTCTTCTTTATAGACTCTCTTTTGTAAGAATCTTACTTTGAACTACTAACCAAAGGAATGTTGATGCCTTAAAGAGAGCCTCCAAAGACCAAGCATTCTTCCAAGAAAAATATTTTGGAGTAGGAAATTTTGATTGCTCTAAATTCTCATATCCCAACTTGACTAAGCATCTACTATCTTTTGATAGATTCCAAACCAACTCATCCTTTCATGTAAAAATTAAAAAATAAAACATGTTTGTTTGAGTTCCTCTTCTTGAATAAAGTTACTAATAGAAATCCATGATCTAGAATTGTTGCTCATATTAATGTAGTCTTTGAACTTTGGACCTTTACAAATTATGCCTAAGCCAATGATTACTATTTGGAGTTAGAGATGTAGACGCTGGTTCTAGACAAAAATAGAAGTAAATTATTTGCAAAAGGTTTTTAGTGAAATATGCACTAAGTGTTGGTCAAATTTTAAAGTAAATAAATGATTAATCAAATGCCAATGAAATATAATTGAAATGTAAATGTTATATTATAGTCACCATAAGTTAATATATTGCACATAATGTAAATTTGGTGCATGTTTCTAATGTGTTTTGGAAGGAAGAAGTAGTTATGCCCTTAGGTGTCCTAGAAGTCATTATCAACAACGACTAGGACTGAGTTATAAAAGGGACACCCCATTCATTATTGCATATGATGATCACAATATACACATACTAGACATATATGAGAGTATATGTGCAAGTGCATATGAGAGCATATTGTGAGTCTATATACAAGTGTTGTAATCTATAAATGTCATACAAAAATATTATCAATACAATCTATTCATTCTTTATCTATTTTAGATGTCTATATGTTGATACCAGTATGCTATATAATTATACTTACGCATTGTCAAGGTATTATGCTTGTAGGTTAGAAGATACAGTCAAGTGTAGCAGTTTGAAGGTTGCAATCAAAAGTGTAAACTATAACCAAATGTTACCAATAGTTTCTAAGGATAATCATCATACTAGAATTATCACCTTGTTGAGTGAAATTGTCATCTTGAGACTGACATCTGGAGGATACCATCATGTTGATATCGTCATGCTAATGTCATCATGTTGATGTTGTCCTATTGACTATAGATTGAGTTCAACTTGTCTTATATATTGTCGTCTGAGCAAATAATCATGTTGACATTGTACAAGCATGTTGACTATAGACTTGTTGGCCTCTAAACTCTATTATTCTATCTTTGTTATTTATAATATCACCACCATGCTACATTTGGTGTTGTTATCATTACCAAATCAAATTTGGGTTAATAATAAGAACTAGCATGTGTGACGAGTAGGGACGTGAATGACAGATTCTTTGCCATGAGGACATGGAAGATGATATCATGAAAGAAACCAGATCCTTGTAAGAAGAAGCACAAGAATTGCTAAGCAACAAGGAGTGGATTAAACTATTACCAATGAAGTATTGTAGTTCCAAAATATAAAATTCAAGGAACCTATGGTAGAACATGTGTGGATTCCTTACAAAGAGGATAATCTAAGAGTATTATATGAAATGTGGCACATGTTGTTATTAACAATAGAGGATGAGGTGCAAAGCGAGTTGTAACAAACAAATGAAGAAGACATTTGTGTAATTCAAGATTCCAACACAAAGGATGAATGGAAAAATGATGAGTGGATGGTAATGTTATAGCAAGTACAAAGGACTTTGTCAAAAGGTGCAAAGAATAAGAGTTAGGAACCAGAGCAACAACATGTAAGTGCTTGCATAGTAGACCATATCCAATGTACATTTATTCACAAAGGAGGTCGCAAAGTGAAGGTACATTAGAAATTGGTTAAATATTGTTTATGGGCAACATGGAGGATCAAGAAGCACTATGGATCAAAGGAGTACCAAGAAAAAAGGTTCCAAATGAAGAAGTACCAAGAATGAAGGCATGAAGAGAATAAGTGCTAATATTACATATACCAAAAGAATCACCATTTGAGCAATCATCAAGTGGGTAAGAATCAAGTGAAGAGAATCGACCCCCAATGGTGAATATTGCAAACATGGCAGGGAATAAAAAGTACCCACTTTTGTTTTGGAGACATGAAAGAAGATCACATACGTCATATAGGGACATGCACCACAATATGTAGATCTAATGGGATGCATGACCTAGATGCATGGCTACAATTATTCTCAACCACATTGAGAGGAATTGTGATTGATGGGCACCTAAAGAGGAAAATAATGAATGCCTTCATAACATGGATAAACTAAGTGGATGGATTCAAGGAGGAAATCAAATTACTGTGATATGATACGAAAATTATAACAAAAATATTTCCACTAAGCAAAATAAAAACAAAGATATAAATTCCTACAACAGATGACTAAAGCAACTTACTAACAAAATGGAGATGCTACAAAAAAGGATTATAGAAGATATGATCCATTGATGGACTATTACCATGTTATAAGAAGAATATGAAGATAATACCACCCATGACATATGAAGAAGCGTACAAGAGGGCAAAATTTTTGGAAAGTGAAGCCAAGCAAACTACAACTAGGATAAGTCAATTTAGAAATGATGATTTTAATAGTGACAAGGAGGAATTTCATAAAGCTATCCAATAAATAAAAGAAATTGAGAGGAGAAGAAGGTTGCAAATTATATGTGGCAGGATATAAATATAAACAGGTGGAAACACATCAGAGTATAGGGTTTTGAAGCGGAGTCTGAAGAGCTTTATAACATTTTAACTCAGCAAATTATTCCCTCTAGAGAGGATGAAGATCACATTGTTTGGGCTGAGACTGAAAGTGGTGACTTTACAGTTAATTCTGCCTATAATTTGCTTCTCAATGTGGAAGGTCAACAATTTCAACCGAGTTTGGTTTGGATCAAAGGCTTAATTCCTAAAATATCCTTTTTTTCATGGTTGGTGATTCAAGGAAAAATCCTCACTATGGACAATATGTTATCCAAAGGTATGGTTATTGCTAACCATTGCTACATGTGCGGGGCAGGATGGGAGACAACCCAACACTTGTTTTTGGAGTGTCCGATAGCGGAGTCCATCCTGGATGAACTTTTCCAAGCCTTTAGGATCTCATGGGTTAAGCCTGCTCTTATATTCGAAGTGTTCCATCAATGGCCTCAACCCTTTGTTAGCCTAAAACTTAAGTACCTATGGAAAATTTGTTGGCATCATTTTCTCTAGCATATTTGGCTAGAAAGGAACCATAAAGCCTTTAAGGATACCATTCACAACCCAAAAACCATCCTCAATAGGATTATTGTCTTTACGAAATAAAACCTTAACACCTTAGTGGATGAGAACCACTCAATTCCTCCCCAAGAAAAATAATTAGCTCGGGCCTTAGGTATTGAGGACAAACCTTCCATTCCTTTGCCCAATCCTAGAAATGGGATTTCTTGGGAGCCACCCCCCCAGGGTTGGTTTAAACTAAATTTTGATGGTGCAGCCAAGGAGAACCCGGGAAGAGCTGGAGCTGGAGGAATAATCAAGGATCATCAAGGAAATCTGGTCAAGGCCTTCGCTGAACCATTAGGAATATAAAATAATAATGAAGCAGACTCTAGAGCTCTTTGGAGAGGGTTGCAAGTAGCCCAAGAAACTCGAGGTAACTTGATGATTGAAGGTGATTCAATGAACATCATCAACCTGTTAACCAATGGCAAAAAACCTCCATGGAGAATCGAGGGAGTCATCCATGAAGTGAGGATTATTTTTGTGGCAAGACAGAATAGGAGGGCTCGTCATGTGTACCGTGAGGCCAACAGGTCAGCTGACAAATTAGCCAACATAGGTGTTGATGTTGGTAGTTTGGTGACATGGACACAAGGTGTGCCACGTGAAGTGGAAAACATTATTAGTCATGAAAATAAATCTACCCATTAAGGAGAAAGATGAATGGGTGTTCTTTCCCCATGGAGTTGGTAATAACTATGGGGTTTCCCTCTAAATCATACCAAATTGGAAATGAAGGTAACAGGGTGTAAGCCTTGGAGGATTCCAACAGAGAATAGAAAATGGGCAAGCAACAGGTTTCACAAGTGCAAAGTTCTAAACTTCAATTTCTTGTCAATGTAAGTAATGTTTACAGTTATGTTTAGGTATGGGTGTGCCTTGTTAGTAAGGTGTTATAGGGGATTCAACACAAGTTCTGGTAAGAAAGTTTCAAGGATGACTAGGATCTACAATCTCAACAAAAGGCTAGATATTGTAATAGGTTTTGGGTTAACCTGCAAAACCCGATAATTAATGAAGACTTTTATTTACCAAAAAAAAGAAATTGAGAGGATGATCAATGAAGTGAAAGGAAAAAAGAAAAAGAGAAGGAAATCGAGTGCATGAAGTGTAAAATAAAGGAACATACGAATGTAACTTTTCCAAAGAATACCTACTATGGTAAATGAGATGTTATAGGACATGCAATCAAGGAATTTCCATTTAGTCTAGGAAGTGCTTGATGTCAAACCTTATCAATGCAAAGGGAATAACAAGAAGAAAAACCAAGTACAAAGAATGGACAAGGAGCAATGAGTGATGAATATAGGAACAACCATCATGAAGGAAGACAAATAATCAACAACAAGGTGGGTAGAGTTGATTATAGTATGATTTGGATGGTAGACCCATAATATAGTGTAGAAGATGCCAGGAATGGGTACATTCCACAAGAAATTATCCCAACCCACAACTAGGAGGAAATAATAAAAACAACAATCCACACGTGTAGATTGTGTGTACTATAAAACCATAAATAAGTAAATTATCAAAAGAAAGCAAGTTCAAGTGGAACTTAAAATATAATTTTTATTAATATTGTAGATGCTAGAAGGAACCATCAAGATAAAGACAAGAATGACAAGGGTATAGGCAAAGTAAGTCGACAAGTACTCTAAGCATACTAAGGAGAAGGAAATATGGAGAGGGACACGTGATTTATTAGAAAAAGAAATGCAGAAGATGAAGTAAGAAAGGCTCATCCAAGATAAAAAAAAATGAAGAAGTCAATCAAGGTAGAAAAGAACCAGGATAAAATATCATCAACAAAAAAAATTAGCAGCACAAGTGTTAATCACACAAGTGGAGGTCAATGTGTCTAGTCTACTTGATGCAATATCATATATTTTTGCATTAATAAAAGAGACAACTAAGACAAAGGATGTTGTAGAGACACCAACATATCAAGAAACATAGACAATGTTGACCCAACTATGTTGATGATTGAAGCAGGAAACAAACCAACATTAATTCATATGGAAATATTGAACCATAAGCTAATGCAGATGATCATGGATGGTAGCTCAATTGTGAATGCCATACCTAAAATATATAGAAGGATATTGGAACACCCTTTGAACCTAGGACAATAGGAAAACACAATTATAAGACATAGAAAGAGGAAAATTGTTGTCATAGAGAAAATACACATGATTCATTGGCAAAAGATGTAATTGAAATCCAAGTTTGCATGGTCATATGAATCATATAGTGGAGGTGACATGTGGACATCTATCCTATTGTAAATACATAAATAAACTTTAAAATAAATAATAAAAATAGAAAAAGACAAAGAAAAATGAGCAAGAAAGAATGCACTATCAATCGCATGTAGGGTGGCAAGGCGGAGGTCATTCAATAGTTTAGCATTTGCAAAGTGGTATTTATTCGACAATTACTCATCAATGGAAACCAACTTCTACGCTTATAAATAGAGACAATATGAGGTAAGAGAGCACTTAAACCGTTCAATTCTATAGGTGAGACAAAGGATATATAGAGTAAATTGTAAAAGTAAGACACGGTGCAAGATGAAGCCAAGGAGATTTACCAATATTATTGAAGTGAAAGGAATGAAGTATACTTTAGCAATGCTCTAAAGGAAAGATGAAATTATATTTTATTAATGGCTAACTAAGAAGTGGAGTTGTAGATCGATAAGAGTTTTTGGTCTGAGGGAGTAACTATGCATATGATAAAAGGGTAAGGAATCTATGTAAAGAGATGATGGTAGAGGAGGTCACCATATAGATGATGGAAAAGGTCATACAAGTCAGGAGCAAGTGACCAAATTATAAATTCACAAACATGTAAGCATAAACCAATGATAGATGAGTTGTAGTCAGAAGGAAGCATCGTCTAAAGAGGTCCAGTTAGGAGTGTTGTCTAGGAGTTATAGTCTAAGAAGTGTACCATCAAAAGTGTGTTGTGTCTATCATATAAGTGACGCAGACAAAGTGTGTTGTACAAGTCAATAAGAAATATGACAAAAAGGGTTGTATAATCAAATTAAAAATAGAGTTTCTATGTAGGATGCATAGAAGGCCAAAAATTCTAAAAGCAATTCTATAGGCAATAGAGAATAATGCCACCTGATCTAATGACAGAAAGGCATATGAAGCATAGTCATGCAGGATGCTCAAGAGCAAGTGATAGAGACTATGGTTCACACACAGGACGAGGTAGTGGAAGGAAATTGTGTAAAAGATCAAATGCTAGTATTTTAGAAGAAAGAGAAAAGGATGCTAGATATCAAGAAGCAAGAAGGAATAGAGATATGGATAAGGTACCCTTGAAAGACATTACTTGGGTACAATTAATAGGATAGTACTGCTGAACATGGTGGAAAAAGGCTCTAAAGAATCATCTGTTATAGATGATGTTATAGAACACAAGAGTTAACTTTATATTGCAGATTCTAAATTTTGACAAAGAATTATTTGAGTATTTGTTTCAATGTTGCAAACATACAATCTGCACCAACATGCTAGCAAAGTGAGAGTGGGTGACTAAGATTTAATTGTTATATTTTCAATAGGTAATTTTATGAGGACTTTTAGGTTGAAATTATCATGGAGTATCAGTAGTGAAGGCCTTAGTGGATTCGAATTGGTGTAGACAAATGACCCATGAAGTAATAGATCTCACTCCAAATAGAGTATAGAAGATGATGTCACATGGAAGCGAAGGATTTAAGAAATAATAATTACAGAATGAGGAGTTGCAATGCACCATGAATGTCATAATGGCAAGACTCTCCAGAGAACAATGAGCCTAGGAGACACCCATATGGCTCATACCTTACATGCAAGGAGTAGCAACTGGTATAGCCTATGATTGGACATCCTACCTCTCATACCACATTAAGAATTTCTTGATGTGGAATGCAGAGAACTTGTCAATGGCATTCAATATCATTGGCTTGCTCATGAATGTTGTGATGTAGGAAAACGAGCATATTCTATATTTGGACCCTCCTAGAGATCTTTACTAGAACTGGCACCAACAATTCTAAGGTGAATGTGTTGGAATATATTACATTATTTGGTACATGCCAATATACCAACATGGGTACGTCTATATATTAGGAAATAGTGTCTTAGATTAGAATGAAAGCATTTTCTGTATGCAATGTAATACATGCACAAGTCTGCAATGATATTTTGGCAATTTAAATGTGCATATTTGTCTCTATGTACTTGTGTCAATAGAGTAGGAAGATGAAGAGTCATAGGAAGAGTGGGGGTCAAGAATCCTCCATATGAGGAGTCACATTCCATTCTATATATAGATGTATTGGTGTAAAAGAAGATAGAAAAGTAGAGAGAGTCATCTTTGGAAGCAATGGAAGGTGATGCAGTATGATGTATTTTGAGGTCTTCATTTAATAAGATTTCTTAGCACTTTTTGAGCATTTTTCATTAGTATTTTTGAGTTATTATATAAGAGATTCTGATTTTATATGCTTGATTGCTTAACAATATAATATATTTCATATTGCAATTTTATTATTGATCTTAAGTTAATATTTTTTTTTTAAAGCAAAAAACCCCTTGCAAGGCTGCCTTGGTCTAAGAGACCACGAACAAGGGGTTCTACATCGTCAAATTCACCCGGGGGTCGCACCCAGCCCTGCCTGCACCAACATTATAAATTGGATTTTGGGTACCCAATTCAGCTTTTTGGTAGGGTGGAGATTCGAACCTGGGACCTCCCTTGGAGGATTGCCCTCTCCTCTCCAACTCACCTACAGCACCTGGGTGATCTTAAGTTAATATTATTTTTAGTATTCATTCATCAAAAGCTAACAATGGTATCAGAGCCACAAGGGACCATCGTAGTTTCCACCATTCATCCTTTGTTGTATCTTTATAAATCAGACCCGTCATTGTGCACTGTTGCATGAGAACAACATCATCTCAGGATTGTTTGATAGAAGTCCTAATATAGATCAGAAGGAAAGAAAATTTCTATTGATTAATAAGATACCAACAACAATAAAGGAATTACCTCTAGAAAGAGAAACCAAAGAAGATAAAGAAAATAATTTTGGAAAGAGAAACCAGAGAATATTGATCAAGATATCAATTAGAAAAATTATCTACAGGAAGTGTGGAAGTAGCTCTGGATAAAATTCTCACTTCGAAGCAATCAACACTTGTCAAAACAGAGCATTGAGGAAAATTGGCTTAACTTCCATCATTTAATGAGTGGTCAACATCCATTTAATAAAATGGGTTGGTTTTAAATAACCAACACCCATTTAATAAAATGGGTTGGTTTTAAATAACCAACACTCATTTAATAAAATGGGTTGCAAGCATTTAAGAAAATGGGGGCTACACGCATTTAATGAAAATGGATTTCTTTTGCACAACACTTAGTGTTAAATTAGTGCACAACATTGAGTGGCAAATGGTTGCATAACACTGGGTGGTAGTTTAATTTTTACACAACATAGTGTGGTAGAGTTTTCAGAACAGAAATTCTTGCAGAACACATGGTGACGACTTGATTGCCAAATCTATAGTGGAAGAACAGAAAGAGAAGAAAAGACATCAAAGCAGGGGGGACAAAGTTGGAGAATGGAATATTGCAATCTAATACCACAGTAAGGAATGTAATCGAATTATTATTTCCAATAAAAATTTAGTATTGTTGCATGAAAACATCATCATATCAGAATAGTAAATATTGTGCATTGTTGCATGAAAACATCATCGTCTCATGATTGTTTGATAGAAGTCCTAATATAGATCAAAAGGAAAGAAAATTTCTACTGGTTAAGAAGAGACCAGGAACGATAAAGGAATTACCTCTAGAAAGAGAAACCAGAGAAGATAAAGGAATCAACTTTGGAAAGAGAAACCAGAGAATATTGATCAGGAGATCAATTAAAAAAATCATCTACAGGAAGTGTGGAAGGAGCTCCGGATAAAATTCTCACTTCGAAGCAATCAACACTTGTCAAAATAGAGCATGGAGGAAAACTAGCTTAACTTCCATCATTTAATGAGTGGTCAACACCCATTTAATAAAATGGGTTGGTTTTAAATAACCAACACCCATTTAATAAAATGGGTTGGTTTTAAATAACCAACACCCATTTAATAAAATGGGTTGCAAGCATTTAAGAAAATGGGGCTACACACATTTAATGAAAACAACTTTCTTTTGCACAACACTTAGTGGTAAATTGTTGCACAACACTTAGTGGAAAATGGTTGCACAACACTGGGTGGCAGTTTAGTTTTTACACAACACAAGTGTGGCAGAGTTTTTAGAACAAAAATTCTTGCAGAACACATGGTGACGACTTGATTGCCAGATCTGCAGTGGAAGAACAGAAAGAGAAGAAAATACATTAGAGCAGGGGGAGCAGAGTTGGAGAATGGAATATTGTAATCTAATACCACAGTAAGGATTGTAATCGAATTATTATTTTCAATAAAAATCTGCAGAAATATCTTTGATCGTGGTTTTACCCATTTTGGGGTTTCCACGTAAATTTGGTGTTTCTCTTTAAACTATGTGTATGTTTTTTTTTAATCTGAGATTATTGCTATTATTTACCTTAATTGTGGGAATTACCAGATTAATACTAACACATAGAAAGAGTTGATCTCTTTGAAAATAACCAGACAACACACCAATGCTTGTATTCACACTATGAATTTATGAAGCGATTTTTGGTTCAAGTTTTAGAGATCCTCAACCATAAATTAAGCATAAGGATTAAGCAAGATCCATAGATCTATATGTAGAGGTGAATCCATAGTGTGGCACTTTACAGATCAAGTTTGGTATCAGAGCTGATTTTCCTAAAGAACTGTGTATGCAAGGTAGAAGATCTCAAGGAAAGGACTTAGCCCCATACAACCCAGATATTGGGAGAAGAAGGATCAGATCTGTGAAAATGGCAGATCAATCAGAACCTAACTCTCCAACAATGTCCAACAAGGAATTTCAAAGAAGATTTCTTGAAATGGAAAACACTCTCCAAAGCTTGATGGAGTTGGTGCTTTCTCAAGAAGAAAGGAAATCAAGGAAGGAAAAGAAGAAATTAGATTCAGAATCTGAGATTGAGTTTGGTGCTTCCAATGGTGAGAAAATGGAGGTTGAAGAATCCCACTCCAAACAACCTGAGAATATCTCATCACAACCCTTGATTGCAGATCCATTCAAAATGGAGGTCAAAATTGATATTCCAGCCTATGAAGGGGAGTTAGATCCTAAAAAATTAGATGGATGGCTGAAGAAATTAGAGGTTTACTTTAGTACTAAGTCTTATACAGAGGTACAACAGATCAAATTTGCTAGATTGAAACTAGGTGGCCATGCTCTCACATGGTGGGAGGTATACTCAGTTGGATTGGCAAGAAATCAACAGCCAGCTATGGAAACATGGGCAGAATTTGTGAAGGCTATAAGAGCTCAATTTTATCCTATTGGATATCAAGAGAAGATGGAGGAGAGATGGTTATTTCTAAGATAGAGGTAGGGCCAAATAGTCCAAGAATACACCACAAAATTTAGAAAATAAGTTGTGTTAATGGGTGTTAATCTTTGCAATCCTCAAATATTTAAGAAATATAAGTGTGGTTTGTCTTATCAGATCAGGATAGAACTAGCATTATTTTATGCCAAGGACATTGATGAGGTATGCATTAAAGCCACATACCTAGAAATGAGGGTTAGAAAGCCAATGAAATATAATAAGGCATCAAATTCATCTAAACCCTCCAAGCCTATAGAGAAAACCAAGGGTTCCAATAGTAAAGGCAAGAAGAAATCAGGGGCTACAACCACAAAATCACAAAAGGGTGAAAAACATTGCAAGGAGTGTAATGTTGATACTCATTCAAGTGAGAATTATTGGAAGCTACACCCTGAAAAGAGGCCAAAATGGTGGAACAAGGGAAAGAAGAAATCTACCAATTCTGCTAAAAAGGTTGAGCAGGAGGAAGAAGGGTGTTTTGAGGAAGAGGATGAAGGAAAGGTAGTGTGTGCTACCAAAATTAAGCCTTTAAGGTAGGAGAAGACCTCTAAGAAGGAGGAACAAGCTTTAGAGGCCAAGAAAGAGGAATTATTTTGGGTCTACATACAAGTGCAGAGGATGAAAGTTACAACATTGTTTGATAGTGGATCCCAACGAAATTTAATTTTTGAGGATCTAGTGAAGCAGTTGGGATTGAAGACTGTGGATCATCCACAACCATATCCATTGGGATGGGTGCAGAAGGACGTGGAGCTACAGGTAACCAAGCAATGTACTTTACAGTTTTCTATTAAAAATAAATTTCATGATGTAATTACTTGTGATGTAGTACCTCTTGATATTTGCCAAGTAATTTTTGGTAGCCCATATTTATGGGAAAGAGATGCTTTGTTTAAGTGGAGGTGCAATGTTTGGGAGTTGAAGAAAGGTGGAATCACCTATGTGATTAATTCCAGCAGGTTGGAAAATAAATTTCAGCTTGTGACAGTGCAACAGGCCAAGCATTTGGTGAATGTAAGCAAGAGATTCGTGTTGTTGATGATAAGGGGTACGGATAGTAATGTGCAGTTCAGTAAGGAGGTGGAAGAAACCAACTGTACTCCCCAACAAAAGAAGGAATTGGAGGGATTGCTACAAATATTTAGCCAATTGATGGAAGAACCAAAAGGCTTACCACCAAAGAGAGAAGTGGAGCATGAAATTCAGCTCTTACCTGATTCACCTCTACCTAATATTGGGTTGTATAGGTAGTCTATAATTGAGTCAGATGAGGTGAAGAAACAAGTTTAGGAATTACTAGATAAGGGTTTGATTCATCCTAGTGCATCCCCAGCTAGGTCCCCAATTGTTTTAGTCCCTAAGAAATATGGAACATGGAGGATGTGCATAGATTATAGGGCACTCAATAAGATAACTATTAAGAATCGATACCCGCTACCATGAATTGATGATCTACTGGACCAGATGAAGCATGCAAAGTATTTTTCTAAGCTGGATCTAAAATCAGGTTATCATCAAATCTGGATGAAGATAGAGGACATCTAGAAGACTGCATTCAAGACCAAGCAGGGTCTGTTTGAATGGTTAGTGATGCCATTCGGATTAACAAACGCCCCAGCTACCTTCATGAGGCTGATGAATGACATTTTGAGACCTTTTCTGGATAGGTATGTCATTGTATTTCTTGATGATATATTAGTTTTCAGTCCAACATGGGAAGAGCATATTCAGAATTTAAAATCAGTTTTTGAAGTGTCAGCAAGGGAAGATTTAAAATTAAATCTTAAAAAGTGTGAGTTTGGAAAGAAGTCTTTAGTTTATTTGGGTCATGTAATTGGGAATGGAGAACTCAAAATAGATCCTTCCAAGGTGGATGCCATAAGAAATTGGCCAGCACCAAAGACCCAGACTGAACTGAGAAGTTTTATTGGGGCAGCCCAATACCTCAGAAAATTTATTAAGGATTTCTCACATATAGCAAGACCTCTGTTACAACAACTACAGAAGAATAGAAATATTGTTTGGGGAAAAGAGGAGAACAAAGCCTTTGAGCTGATAAAGGATAAGGTATGCAATGCACCTGTGCTTGCTATGCCAGACATGAGGATGCCTTTTGAGATTGAGATGGATGCCTCGGGCCATGCTATGGGGGCAGTTTTGTTCTAGCAAGGTAAACCTGTATGTTATCATTCTGAATTGTTTTTAGGGGCTATTCTTAACTATCCTACATATGACAAAGAGTTGTTTGCACTTGTCCAAGTGGTGAAGAAATGGAGACATTATTTATTGGGTAAAGAAACCATTGTGCATACAGATCATGAGCCATTAAAGTACTTGCAAACTCAGAGCAAGTTACAATAGTCCAGGCATTTTAAATGGATGGGTTTCCTACAATAGTTTAATCTCCTAATCAAATATAAGAAGGGGAAGACAAACAAGTTAGCTGATATGTTGTCTCATCCTCCCATAAAGGTTGCTTCAGTTGTAATGGAATTGGAGCCTTTTTCTTTCGAAGAGTACAAGGGACAGTATGAAGAAGATGTTGAACTTGGGAAGAAGTATAAGGAGTTGAAAAATGGAGTGCAAGGAAAATCCAATGAGGTTTTTCATTTGGAAAAAGACTTGTTGTTCAAAGAGGGAAAGCTCTGTGTGCCCAAGGGAGATAAATGCTTACAACTGATAAGGGAAGCTCACACATCACTAGTTGTTGGTCATTTTGGCGTGCACAAAATAGTAGCTAACCTCCAACGATATGTCTACTAGCCCAATATGCAGAATGATGTGTCTAATTTTATCCGTGGATGTGCAAATTGTAGCACAAGCAAACCCAACAACCACAAATTGGGACTATACACACCTTTACCAGTTCCTAATCGGCCATGGGAGAGCATTTCAATGGACTTCTTGGGTGGATTGCCAACCACTCGGAGAGGTAATGATTATTTGTTTGTTATAGTGGATAGGTTTAGTAAAATGGCAATTGTTGTGCCTTGTAAGAAAACTGTTACAGTAGAAGGTACAACCAAACTATTTTTTGAACATATTTTTGTTCATTTTGGATTGCCTAAGAGTATCATTTTAGATAGAGATACTCACTTTCTCAGTAAATTTTGGCTTGCATTATGGGGAATGTTGGACACTAAGCTGAAGAGATCAACAATATTTCATCCACAAACAGATGGACAAACAAAATTGATCAACAGGACAATTGTGCACTTACTAAGGGACTATAATCAACGAAATCCAAAGATATGGGATGACAGTCTAGCATATGTCCAATACTGCTACAATCGGGCAATACATTCATCTACAAGATTATCACCATTTGAGGTGTGTTATGGGTTTCTACCTCATTCACCTTTTGATGGAGCCTTTGAGAGTGGGCAAGATCCAAGTAGCTCAAAACTAGAAGGAGAGAAAGCATTGAAGTTCATTCAACATATTCAATTGATACAATAGAAAATAGAGGAGAAACTAAAGCAAACTCAATAGCACTATAAGGAATGCCATGACAAACACAAGGTAGCTCATGATTTCCAAGTGGGAGATCTTGTATGGTTGCATTTAAGCAAGGAATGACTGAAGGGAGAAGGTAAGAAATTGAAGCCTATCAAATATGGGCCATTTAAAATTTTAGGCCAGGTTGGGCCAAATGCCTTCCAACTCGAACTGCCAAGTTATATGTAAATGTACTCTGTTGTCAATGTGGAAAACCTAAAGTTGTTTGAGCCCTCTTTGTTGGATGAGAGAGAAGATGCTCCAATATTACCTAAGTTAGATGATTTAGTCTCAGCTGAGTTTGAGGAGGTAGTAGTAGATTTAATTTTGGATAAGAAAATGTGGACAACACGCCAAGGGTAGGAGGAATTATGGTTGGTATGTCCTAAGGGGAAAATTCTAAGCAAGGCAAAGTGGATCTCCAAGAAGCAAGCGGAGAAACAATATCCCCATCTAAATAAAGATGATTTTGAGGGACCAAAATCCTCCAATGGGGGAGGTCTTGATCAGGAGATCAATTAAAAAAGTCATCTACAGGAAGTGTGGAAGGAGCTCCGGATAAAATTCTCACTTCAGAGCAATCAACACTTGTCGAAATAAAGCATGGAGGAAAACTGGCTTAACTTCCATCATTCAATGAGTGGTCAACACCCACTTAATAAAATGGGTTGGTTTTAAATAACCAACACCCATTTAATAAAATGGGTTGCAAGCATTTAAGAAAAGGGGGCTACACGCATTTAATAAAAACAAATTTCTTTCGCACAACACTTAGTGGTAAATTATTGCACAAAACTTAGTGGAAAATGGTTGCACAACACTGGGTGGCAGTTTAGTTTTTACACAACACAGTGTGGCAGAGTTTTTAGAACAGAAAATTATTGTAGAACACATGGTGACGACTTGATTTCCAGATCTATAGTGGAAGAACAGAAAGAGAAGAAAAGACATCAGAGCAGGGGGAGCAGAGTTGGAGAATGGAATATTACAATCTAATACCATAGTAAGGATTGTAATCAAATTATTATTTCCAATAAAAATCTGCATAAATCTCTTTGACCATGGTTTTACCCATTTTGGGGTTTCCACGTAAATTTGGTGTTTCTCTTTAAACTATGTGTATGTTTTTTTGAATATGAGATTATTGCTATTATTTACCTTAATTACGGGAATTACTAGATTAATACTAACACATAGAAAGAGTTGATCTCTTTGAAAATAACCAGACAACACACCAATGCTTGTATTCACGCTGTGAATTTACAAAGCGGTTTCTGGTTCAAGTTTTAGAGATCCTCAACCACAAATTAAGCATAAGGATTAAGCAAGATCCATAGATCTGTATGTAGAGGTGAATCCACAATGTGGCACTTTACAAATCAAAGATAGAGAAATTACCTCTAGAAAGAGAAACCAAAGAAGATAAAGGAATTACCTCTAAAAAGAGAAACCAAAGAAGATAAAGGAATTACCTCTAGAAAAGGAAACCATAGAAGATAGCATTTCTCACTGTGTTAAAGGAAAACCAGTGATATTTAAGGAAATACCTATTCCAAGAGCAAAATTAGAATAGTAGGAGATTGAAAGGTCTTGAAGACAAACCTTATCATTAAAGAGATTAAGAGACCCTTAGAAGAGATCCTATTGATAAAGCTTGATAAGAGAGTAAAGATTCTAGATTATTATTTGGCTAGAATCTTTCCACGAGGTTGAAGAAAAACCCATGAAGACCAAGATTCAATATAGATTTGATTCCACTAGTTTTTAAGATAGCTAGTGAAGATTATTATTTTTGGAACTTTGAATACATTTGATTATTACTATCTAAGTTTTGTTGCAGAAGATTGATTCGTAGAAGTTGAGAAGCTTCCTAAAATATATAGAGAAGAATTTCATCTTTGTTACCTGAAATTCTATGTGCTTTCCTAGTGCAGGAATTAACTCTTTATTGTAGAAAAGTAGAAATTAAATGAGGTCCAAGAAGAAGACCTTATTGAATATTGAGAAGAACCTAGAATAAGGCTCTCATTACAAGATTGCAAATTGAAGATAAAGACCCAAGAAGAGATCACTTTGAACAACTTCTAAGGTTTGGAATATTGAAGATAGAGACCCAAGAAGAGGTCACATTGAAGAAATTCCAAGGTTTGGAATATTGAAGATAGAGACCCAAGAAGAGGTCACATTGAAGAAATTCCAAGGTTTGGAAGATTGAAAATTGAAGATTTTCACATCCCTGCTACTTGATATGATGCACCTTGCCAGAGCCATAACTTGTAAACCGTACGCCCGTTTGCCTTGAAATTTAACAGGTGGTTCCGCATGCGTGTTCTACATTAGGATGATCTTTGATCCTCTTGACCCTACAAAAATCATGTTTTCGAGACCTAAATTCGACATCTAGTGCCCCAAAATTAGCTTTTAAAATAGGTTCCCGAGTTTTTTGGGTTTTTTTGGCTGTTAGAAGTTTATTATATTTTGTTATACCTTAAGTTGAGACCTAATATTTTAAAATAAGGTTCATTATTGTAAGAGGGATGTGTGCACCAAATTTGGGTGCAATCCGAATCATTTCTATTTTTAGCATTTTTTAGAAAAAATATCTATTTTTAACAGTTTTTAGAAAAAAAACATTTTAGGGATTCTTTAGGGTTTCTTTGGTTTTCGGTTGCTATATGATGGATTGTAATATTTTGTATAAGGGGTGTGAATTCAGGAATGAGAAGAATATCAATTGGCAGTTTTCTTCCATTATTGCATTTGTGTTATGTGATTGGAGTCCATTTTGTTGGTCTCTTGTAGTTGAGTTTACACCACAATATCTTTTTATTTGGAAGAATGTGATGCTGCATTGAGATTTTGTGATGCAGATATAGGTTTACGCGTGGAGGCATAAGAGAGTAACCACCCCTGACTGAGACTAAGGTTGAAAGGTGACAGGTAGGTGGGACATGATGTTGTGCTTCATTGCACCTTGGCCAATGGATACATGGAATTCCACCATAGAATTTGCATATGAAATCATCTTGTATGTTGATGCATTTGGGCATGTGTGTGATTGCACTTTGTACAAGATCACTATTGCATGTCTTAGTTGTCCTTTGATGTTGTGTGCATTTCTTGTGTGCTCCTTGTTATGGTGCAAATGCCAATGCTAAGTTTATTCAAAAGGGGGAATAAAAAGAAAAAAAAATGTATATGTTGCTTGTTTGCCTTTGAAGGAAGAAACTCATGTATTGCAAGATAATACAAATAAATAAATATAAATCTAACAAAACATAATGTGTAATTTAAAAAAAAAATGTATTTAATAAATATTTCCTTGATAATTTCTTACATGGAGTTTAATTAATAATATGAATCCATTAGATAGGTGTCTTTGCAATCATTACTTTTAATGATGATAACCATCAGTAAGATCACTTTGTTTTCATTCCATTCAAAAATATATATAATAAATTAAAAATATTTGACTGTGTATGGGAGATGATTTGGCATAGCCATTATGTGAGGCGTCACCCATGGATAGTAGAGTAAGTTTTTAGTAATGATGAAGCAAAATGGATGCATGTCGTCGATCGAGCATTAAGGAATAAGTAGTTGGAGGGAAAAAGGGGGCATGCAAAGGAAATTGAAGGAGAAGTTTCGAGTAGGGAGAGCAACGGAAGGAGTGAATCGGCTAGTGGAAGAAAAACAAACAGTCAGTGGGGAAACACTGCGTAACTAGGTATACTTGAGCTTCAACGTAAAACGCCTTTTGTGTGTTATAATTTCCTATGACTGAGATGGATTAAAATTGTATGTTTTTTCTACTGTTGTTATGTGACAAACCATTGTAGTTTTATCGTAAATGAAAACTTTTAGTTTGAGAAAATTTACCGTGACAAAACATGGTCAATTCTGAAAAACTTAGCAACCGTTAACAATGATTTGATAAATCAAAATTTTGAGAGATAGCCTTAATAAGCCGAAAATATTACATGTGGAAAAAAAACATCAAATCTGAACCATTAATAGTTGTATGCCTGTGTTTTACATACGTAGAAGCCATTTGTAGCACCCTAAAATTGGCGTAGTAAAATTGTAATAATTACATTCACCTTAGTAAATAATTTAAATTCAAACTTAACCTCCCAAAACTTAACCTCCCAAACCGCCCGTTAACCGTCGAGTAATCCATTTCCCCCTTTCTCGTGCCATTTTTAGAGGTTGTTTTGACCGTTTGACGATATCGTCGTCGATCAGACGATATCGCCTCAGATCTGACGATTTCATCTGGACTAAGACGTCCAGACGATCTTGTCGCAAAACTGATTGTTCACAATTAGCTTTTGTTCCAACGGGCCTCTAATCCGGGTAGAAGTGTGTCCGCACCATTAGAGACCCTCCCCGTTGGAGATCTCCCAAATAGGGATGATCTCCAACCTCCTAACTACTCCCCTAAGCCTATTTAATCATTAAGACCTTCCCTTCCCAACCCCTGGCTGAATTTCCCTGTAACTTGATTTTGCGTGCATCAGAATACCTAGAACATTATTTTGCCTTTGTTATTTTGAAGTTTTCTTGCAGGGACCTCATTGATCTTCAGCCGGAGCAAGCTCAGATCGTCGCAGACGATCTCGTTCAAATCTCGGACGATCCTATCGTAATTCGAGATGATTTCGACTGCAATCTGCATTGGGGGCAATCAGTGCCCAGAGTTTGCACTTTCTCATATTTCTTTCGCTATTTTATCCTACATTTTAGTTAGTTTATCCTTATTGCTTATTATTTTGCATTTGGCGTTCACCCATATAGCTCAACTTGCATGATAAGATCATAATTTATCATTAGAACATCATAATTTGTTTGGAATTTCTGTTCATGATTATTTTTTAGTATTCATACTGTCATTTTGTGTTGTTTCCCCTTGTTAGTACAGTAGTATTCTCTATATTTTGCATATGTTCTTTTGTTTGTAGGTCTCTGACGAATTTGTCTGACGAATTCGTCAGATCTCAGACGATCTTGTCTGATCTCAGATGATTCTATCGAATTCTAGACGATCCTGACTGCTTCAACATCAAAATCTTCATCAGACATCCGGATCAGGTATTCTGCTTTTAACCTTCTGTAATTTCTCTGTTTCCTGTCTTAAATTTGTTCTCTGTATTCATTAAATCTGCACTTGCATATAGATTAATTTAGATTCATTTGGCCAAACCTAGGATATGGATGCTTAAGGCTAAAAACGAACACATTAAAACACATTCCAAACCTAGGCGTGGAAACTACCATTAAATGTTTCCTGGTGAACCCACCATCCGTCGAAAAATCATCAAAATACACCTCCCTTGAGATGCGGGACCTTTGCAAAGTCCTCTCAGTCCGAGGTACCGTGACATCCTTTTCCCATCCTCCTTCCGGGCACGGATCCTATAGCCTGAAGGTAAGGATGCAAAAAATTTGGAGCGATACACCATTTTTATTTAGACTTTAAGAGATTTTTCTTTTTAAGAATATATATATACATAAACTACATGCCCTGTATATTAAGTGAGTAAACTTCATTTTGAATTCCTGGAGAGTTCGAATTTTGCATGCCTATGTAATGCATGTTGAGCATTGTTCTTCTTAACCTGAGTCGATCTTGATAAAATGTATGCCTAAGAGATGCATGAATGATGAATCTTTAATGGGTACGTCGAATTGCTCAATACAAGAATGGGAAATATTTATTGGAAAGAATTGGAAACCATACATGTTGTGTGTTGGACGTTTTTCTTACTTTATGTTTAAATCTTGTATGCTATGTGTATGGATTGTGAATAAAACCATCAATTAATTGGGAAAAGAGTCAATATTTTACATGCATTGTGAATTGCATGAGAAGGGAATTTTATTTCTTTTATTCTGAAAATAGCTTGACTGCTTTGTGAGAGTGTGAATATATATCTGGAATATTTTTTTTTTGTAGCATGCATGCTTGCATGAGTATTGTTTGCATTTAGATGCATAAATGGCCAAGCTAATCCCATACTCTCACCTTTAAACGCATTCTCTTGGTGGGTAGTTTGAATGGGTATTGAATGCGTGGTTCAAGGATGGCAATGGTGAGATTGCTGAGCTATGATCTGCACATAATGTTTCAGCATTATAGCCATTTTCCTAGAATGAGCAGTGAAGTATCTCATTTATACCAAATGCATTATTTGGCTATGTTTTTATATAGTGTTAGTAAGCCAAAGGTGGTTGTATATTGTCTTTCGAAGTGAAAGAAAACAAAAATGTAATATTATTATCTTGTAGAGTTTGAAGAGATGCAAACTTTAAATCTTTCAGACTTAGGAAAGTCTTTTGAGGTGTTTCATATAGTATTTTATGATTGCATTAAATCATGTAATGTATTTATTTATTAAAAAATAACTCCTCAACAAATTGCAAGATCATTTTATGTGCTTTTCTAAATTCTAGACGATGTAAAATATGAACTTTGTTGTTTAAAAGAAAATGTAGAATGTTATCCTGTTGGAGACAGTATCTTTTTATGGATAATACATTGAAATTTTAGTAGAAAATAAAGAGAATGTGTGGCTACAGGATAGATTAAATAAAATAAATCATAGTTCTATATAGTCTCTAAGTAGAATACAGTCAATTCGAAAATGGTAAAGAGTGCTTAAAAGAAATACATATGATATTCTTTTGATAACAAGTGAATAGAAAAAAAAGCCCATGAAAAAAAAGTGAACGTGATTTGGATGTTAGATAATGTTTGAATTTCTAGAAAGAACAATTAATGCGATTAATATTTTCTTGAAAAGATAGTTTTTATCATACTCTTTTCATAGAGTCTTTATATTTTAAGAATGAAATAAAAAAGATCTTAATAAGTTGATGCTTAAAATTAGACTTTTTGAGTTATATTATGTAATTATATGTTTATTATTTTGAAGAAATTAAATGGATTTTTATGATGCTATTTTAGAACTATTTAGTCAGCATCACAAATTTTCTAGTTGTATGACTATGCAAAAGAAGAGACTTCAATATTATGCTATATGAAAACTTGTGTTTATGTGATTGGAAAATATTATATACCCAAAAGAATTCAAGCTGAAACTAGGCATTAAGCCAAAAAGAAACCTTTGCCATAGAAACAAAATATATTTTAAACAAATTCAAAGTGAACAAGACTTCATTATTACAATGAGAGCAAGTGTTCATCAAGGAGGATAACACTAAATGAATTTTGGTATCCAACGGTGGTAGCAACCATGAATATGTATACATATAAAAGGTGCTTATCGAGAAGGATAGCACTAAATGATCTCTAGTAGCCAGTGGTGGCGGCAACCATGATTATGTATACTAAATGAAGTGCTTATCAAGGAGGATAGCACAAACCCAACTCCGGTGGCCAGAAGTGGCAGGCAACCAGGTATATGTGTTCCAATATTCAGCTAAGAGGTGAACTAGAGGTTCCAAGCTGATGAGAGTAAGAGATGATGGTATGGGACATTATCTCGAGAATACATGGATGGTACGTGAGGATTTTTACTACTTGCTTCAATAATTGTGGAATTGTCAATAGGACTCGTAACTAGGAAGCTGGTATATGAGGTTGAAAAGTCCAGCGATAGATGAGATGGGCAAAATTACCACCAATCAAAGATGAAATTGAATAATCTGGTTCAAAATCCATGTGATGGTGAACCTTGACTATACTTTAGTAGAAAGTCAATGGTTAGTCACAAGCATAAACACGCCAATTCCAAAGTGATTATTTAAAATATGTATGATTCGGTGGACTCTCATGGTCATGAGTGGAATTGTGAATCCTTGCACGAGTTTATAATAGGAGAGTTAAGGCGTCCCTAATTTCAAGTGATATGGGCCCTTTAAGGACAAACCCCATGCCAAGAACAGTATATCCCCATAGAGGAGTAAAGTTCTATTTATGGTAAATATTGTGGGAAGTTGGTTGGTCTCGAGCACTTAAGATACCAGCTACAATGATGGAAATCTTGAAGTGTGATACCCTTATGCCTAGTACAAATATTAATTTGGGTGTATATAATGTAAAAGTGAAAGTTTGGTTATGCTCTCATTAAAGAAAAATGGTGTGTGTTTTAACAACCGGTGAGTAGGTCGGATTGTTACAAAGATAGAGATCCAAGAAGAGGTCATATTGAATAACTTCCAAGTTTTGGAAGATTGAAGACTAAATATTGAAGATAGAGACCCAAGGAGAGGTCACATTTAAGAACTTCCAAGATTGGAATATTGAAGATAGAAGGACTATAGAAGGTCCTATTGCAGACAAAAGCAACAGAGTCAAGAGATCCAAGAAAGAGATCTCATTGAAGGATTTTCCATAGTTGGAAAATCAAAGAAACCAAGGTAAGGTTTCATTAAATCATTAACTAAGAGAATTGAAGGTTGCAGTATTAGAAGACCCAAGAGTAGAGGTCCCAAGAAGAATTTACTGAAGAAAGAAAAAATCAAGAGAAAGCCTTATTGCAGAAGCTAAAATAGTGACCATTAGAGAAGATTTGAAGCAGAGTGCGTGATAGAATATTGTAAGTCAAAGGAGCACCTGACCAGAATATTTTGGGATAATTGTCACCATATGACAACAAGCCCAAAAGGAAAAAGGATTTGGCAAGAAGTTTGTCAAATTTTGAGAAGATTATGGAGAGCTCAAGACATACAAATTCTAGTAAAAGAAGACAGAGAAAAAGGTTAGATTTGAAGTCGAAATTTGGAAAGAAATTAGAAGAAAGCAAGAAGATTGTAGAGGTCATAGTTTTGAAATATTTGGAGACAGCCACAAGAGTCTTGTAGGCTGAATTGTAAAAGCACAAGTTGCATATTTTTCAAAGATAAGATGAAATGTCACATGACAACAAATAGTAGAAATAGAAAGCTGCATTTTGGAAAAGCTTTGGAGAAGCTTTTGGAGCATCTTTGAACAACCAACTAAGAGAAGGCTTGACAACAAAAGAGAGCAGTAGATTTGAAATTTCAAGGACATCACAAAATCAGATTTTGTAAGCAGCAATTAGAGGAGTTTAAGCTGCAATTTCGGGTAACATTGAAAGAATAAAGTAGATTGTATTTTAGAGAAGATATAAGATAGACTTGGAACAAATTTCAAGCATATTTTAGCAATATCTAAGGAATATTTCTTGTAGATTTGAACAACGAAATGGCAGCATTTGGAGCTACAAATTTCAAATATAGCTAGCACACATTTGAAGAAGAAGAAAGCTAATTTTGAGTAGCAACTATAGTTGCAAATCAAAGAGTCTACAAGCAGCAAAAATGAACAAATAATTTTGCAAATCTAAGAATACAAGCCATCAAGAATAAGAGCTACAAAATATTTTAAAAAGGTGTGTTAATTTGATGTTATATAAAGTATTATTGCAAATATTTTGAAAGTGTTTATTAAGAGTTTAGCGCATCAATTTTAAGAAGCTATTAAGACCTAGCAAAAGAAAGCTTTTAGAGTGCCATTAAGCCAAGGAGAATACACCATTACACACCATTATTATTATTAAAATCTGCAAGTTATAACAACATTAGTCAAGTATCTAAAAGGAGCCATAAGTGAATTAGTGTATGCTATTTTTTATAGTAAATTTAAAGTAGATTATTCTACATAATTGTGAGGCCGAAGAGTCCTCAAATAAAGGGTAAAAATCATGTGTTTAAAAACACCAAACTTGCAGTTTATAGTGGTGAAGAAAACCACTAAAATAGTGGTGGGGATCATCAACGTCCATCGATTTGGAAAGTAAAAGCACTAACAAAAAGTGCTTAAGGAACAATCCATTAGGCTCGAAAATATTTCCACCAAGGTGCTAGAAGACACCATCATCCAATACAGTGGCAACCTACAATATACAAGCTCTATGTAAGAAATAAGAAGAGAAGCATATGTAGAACTAAAGGGCTACACTATCAACATAAGATAACAAATTGCAAAGGAAAGATAACAAGGTGTACAACTCTCTAGACAAAGCACCATAGGACCGTCATTGAAATGCAGTGGAGTTACTATAGTTGGAGCCAACCTTGGGTAAATTCATCATTGTCCATCTTTGCTAGAAATATAGAGGAGACATCGTACAAACTGTAGTTACAAAGGCAACAAGAATACATTGAAACCAAGCTTGTGATAGTAGAGAATACGTTGAAGATAAAGGCAACAAGAATTCATTGAATCCAAGCTTCTAACAATAGATAATACGTTAAAGACAAAGGCAACAAGAATACATTGAAGGTAAGCTTGTGATAATATGTTGAAGAGACTAAAAAATCATACGTCGAAAAACGAGCGCATGCATAAGAAATCTCTACCACCTATCAAGAGCAAAGAGGAAGCAAAGTACCACTTGGCACAAAGGTTGAGTTGGCATACAAACCCTAATGCAAGCAATAAGGAAATAAGAGTTCTCAATGATCTAATGCTTGAAGAATAAATTAGTAATGTTTAGCAGTATAAGGAATATTACTCTACGTGTCACATCATATCAGAAAAGGAATTCTACTAATGCTACATCACCTAAGGGGAGTCAAGAAATCTCTATAACTTATATAGTATGTGGCACATTACACAAGAGAATTGAAGCACCCTTATAGCCACCAATGTAAGGAGTGGAGGCAAAATCATAGCAAGTTTGAAGCAAGAGCAATTAAGGCACAATCAAGGGATATTCAAAGCACCAGTCATCAAGCAAGTTGACCAAAAGGAGTAGCGCCAGCAATTCAACATATATAAATCAAAGAGAAGTGCCTGAGTTGTAAAGGTAACACTTACTACATTTTTTTTTGGTATAAGGTAGAGGTGGTTATAAGGTCCACAAACCTTTTACAAAGTCAAAATGGGCTGGTTCTAGCATCAAGCCCGTATAATCAAAATACAAAATGGATCTTTCTAAGACTCACATTAAGCCATACTTAGAGTCCACAGTCCTATACTTGTCGCTTGACTATTCAGGATAAAACAAAAACCAAACAACACCTAGCACTTACTAACACTAGGTTGTCGTATCGTACACTTGTCACCTCCCGTGCCCCAAGCAAATGGGATGCCTTTTCTCGCCTAATTCCATCTCGTCGAATTACTCATCATCAGCCCCTCCCGATCTCCCCGATGCTCTAACGAGTTTGATCTTAGCTCTTCTCTAGCAACCAACACCAATAGTTCTTGAGGGAAGTTATCCTTCCAAATTTGCATCTCCCCAACGAAACCGCAATATTTGCCATTAGATCCGCCGCTCTGGTTCCCTTCTCTCGAAGGTGTGTTGGATTCGGGCATTAACCAAATGAGATTTATGAATCTTTGCTTCTAGGATAAGCTCCAATATGGTCCAGTTGGGGTCTTTATCCTCCTTAATTGCCTTGATTATATTAAGCGAATCCCCTTCAAAGATAACTTCCTTATAACCCTCAAGTCTGGCAATTCTCATTGCCTGCATGCAGGCTCGGGCTTCTGCAAAATGATTTGTTAGGTAACACTTACTACATTATTTAATATTAAATTTTATATTAAAGTAGGAGGTATAAGGAATAAAGTGCAAAATAATATAAGGTTAGAGTTTGAAGATATTATTGGAGTGATAAGCATTATAAATACCTTAGAAAATCATAATATTGAATTTAGAAGCCTTTATCAAATATATTGAAGAATATTTTAGAATTGAAGATTATATTTGGGGTTTTGTAATATTGCATATTTAAATTTACAAAACAAATTGAATATTTGCAAAATTAATAAATTTGGATAAATAAGGCATTCTACATCAAACTAGGATTACAAACTTGCAAATATTATTTTATTTCTAAATTTCAAAAAGTTAGAGGAATAAGGAATCCTACATCAACATAGTTTATGAAATTTAGAGTTAAATATTTTATTCATAAATTTTGGAGATAAAAGGAATTCTACATAAAGATATTGCATCTAGTAGTCTAATCTCTAAACTCAAAAATATTAGATATTTGAAGATTTGTAAAGGATTGAAATTGCATTCAAATCACACATTGATTGATAGAATTGATATTGAAGATTGCATTGTCTTTCATACATTAGGGAGATAAAAGGTATTCTACAAAACATAGAATTGAAAGAACAATATTAAAACTTGGGAGATAAAAGGTAGTCAACAATCTGAACATTATTTTTAGTCTATCATTCTCAACTAAGGGAGAAACTACTTTAGATATTGATTCAAATAATTGCTTGACAAGCTAAATTTGGGAGCCATAAGGTAGTCCACCTAGTCATAATTTTTATACTCATAAGGAAAAGGAATGTCTACATCAAAGGATACAATGAATAAAGATATGAACTACACTATTAGAAAATAAAGGGCAAATGTGATTAAAATTGGAATCAAAAATTTGCTTACACATGGAAACTCATATCTTACTTCTAAATTGATCTACAATGAAGCTTTAGAAGAAAAGTTTACAACATTGGAATATTATCTTCATAATAGAATGGTTGAAGCAATTGATAATGGAAAGGATGATATTACAATTCCTCTTGACATTGGAAGCATATTATGTATGGCTTTACTTACATTCCAACATTGCAAATAAGTGAACTCAAAGCAAAAGGAATTAATTAAATCACTTAAAGAGAAAACAAAAGTGGATGAATCCTTCCTAGAGAAGATATTTCAATCATCATGTTGTATTAATACTTTAAGCTCTTCTAACTCAATATCTTATCATGATGCTTTAAGCAACTATACAATGGACTTATACCAAAGAAGAATTATGAAAATAAGGACAAAGGTAAAGAAAAAATTGTTCTAAAAGAATATAATAACAACATGACAACTTATGAAGATACAAATATTGGTGTTATTAATGAAGACAAATAAGAAGAAAAATAAGAACCTGACAAATGAGGAATATAGTGCAAGGTGAATTAAAGATAGATTGATGAAGATCATATTGAAGACTAAAGTCTTCAATAACCAAATAATGTAATACAGTGGGGTGTTGGAATATATTACATTATTTGGTACATGCCAATGTACCAACATGGGTACATCTATAGATTAGGAAAGAGTGTCTTAGATTAGGATGAAAGTATTTACTTTATGCAATGTAATAAATGCACAAGTATGCAATGATATTTTGGCAATGTAAATGTGCATAGTTATCCTTATGTACATGTATCAATAGAGTAGGAAGATGAAGAGTCATAGAAAGAGTGAGGATCAAGAATCCTCCAAATGAAGAGTCATATTGCATTCTATATATGTGGATGTATTGGTGTAAAAGAAGATAGAAAAGTAGAGAGATTCATCTTTTGAAGCAATGGAAGGTGATGTAGTATGATGTATTTTGAGGTCTTCATTTAATAAGACTTCTTAGTACTTTTTGAGAAATTATCATTAGCATTCTTTGAGTTATTATATAATATATTATGAGTTTATATGCTTGATTGCTTAGCATTATCATATCTTTCATATTGCAATTGTATTATTGATCTTGAGGCAATATTATTTTGAGTATTCACTCATCAAAAGCTAATAGGATGAATGTAATGTGTTAGGTACCTAAGGATATGAATGTGGGAATATAATATAATATTGTATTATGGCATGGGTCATACATAAAATTATAATAATATATAATATAGTGCCATATTATAATATTATGCATTTTGTAACTCATGGAAGGTGAACCGCCACATTCTTGTATAAAGAAAGATGTACCTCTCATTGTAGGAAGTCATATGAAGTATTCTTTGTAGTAGTATTGGCTCGTGGAGTTGGAGATCTTATGGAGTGATTCCTTCCTTAAGAAGTAATTTTGGTGTTATCCTACCTTAAGGGTATTATCTATCTCTATTTTATTGTGTGAAGTTGTTAGATTTTGATGAATGAGCCTTGGGAGATAACAATCACAAGATTTACAGAATAATATGAAAGAAATTAAATTTGCTAGATGACTGAAATATGATGTAGATAGAAATCATATAAAATATGAAAATGTAGTTATGGAGGAAATGAACACTCCATTAATAAAGCTACTGATCTACATTGTATCCATCACCAATGAATGGTGAGGCACAAAATTGTACTATCCACTAAGCTACACTATCTGACTATGTCCCCCAACTCTATATCTATCTATCTAAGAGGCCATCCTTATATAGGTAAAATAGGATATTTGGCCAACACTCTATCTAGTTGTGCAAGGGATAACTTGCACATTGACACGTACATTTATTACATTGCATGAAGTAACTAGATAACTTGCACATAAAGCAATCTAAGTATGTATCTTGGAGGATACATTTACATAACCCAAATGATGGAATAGACTCTATTTCTAATATAAGTGTTATTATGAAATTTATTTGTGGATTCACGTTAGACTTTTCTACATATTGGTGAAAGATTTATTGTTAATGAGAAGAGAGGTTTATAACATAATGCCACATACGAAGAGGCACTATGTTAAAAACAATAATGAAAAAGGTATTGAAAAGAAAGAATATGCTAGATGAGGTACCTAGTGAGGATTTATAGGAAGATGCACCACCATCCAAGCCAAAACCAACCCAAAAGGAGAAAAGGTGTAGGAGGCTGAGTAACCTCCACAACAAGCCATATTGGATGTGAGTGGCAAGATGGAACAAACTATGGAGGGAGGAAAATAGCAAGGTGCAACACAATAAGAGATTGGAGAAAGAGCTATAGTTGGACAACAATAGCCTAAGAAGGAGACTCAACAAGAAGAAGAATAGACACAAGAGTTCCAAAAAAAATGTGCCTATGGACAAAGAAGTCTAAGAATCTATGGATGGGATGGGAGATGTACAAGTTAGATTACCTAAATTTCTTGTAGAAGCATAGCAACAATTTGATCCAAATGCAACACCTCTAGTATAGAAGGAGGTATAATTCAAAATTGCATCCATAGTAGAGGAATAACAGGGAATGAAACAGACTGAGCCAACCAAGACACTGGGAAAAGGAAAATAGTTGATAAAGAAGGATGCAATGCCAACAAAACCAAAAATAGACTTGGATGATAATGAGCCCACAATAAAATTTATGTTACTAAAAATAAAAGGAAGCAACCAAAGGATGGAGTAGTTGGCTAATACTATAGAACAACCTATAATGGAGGGCAAGAAAGTTGGGAGATTTATTAATTTTTTGGAACAAGGAGGAGAAAATATGGTATAGACAACCATAGAGGATGACATAGATACAAAACTGTGTGATCACATTCTAATAGAAGTGCTAAATTTTAGGTAACCACAAAAATTGAGGGATCACATTGATGCACAGGTGGGTACTTTTTTGTAGAGAATATTTAGATTCATAGACATATTAAGATTGGAGTTCCAAGTAGGTTATGTTGGACAGTGGATGAAATGGTAGTTTATGATAGAGAATGAGTTGTGCAAGCTAGTAAATTGGATTCATGATGATGCAAATTTACATCCATCAAACTCATCCATGGGAGTTGGATATTGATAGTATTCAAACCACGATCGGTGTGTAAGAACTATAGAAGGGAACTTAGACTTTGTATAGAAGACCATCTTGTATCTATATTAATGGAAGAAGTAGTAGCCTTTTTCCACAAAATAAAATAGTTATCAAGTATGTTGAATCAGCACCAGAGATAGTATAAAGATATACCAATATTAACTTTTTGGTATACTTGGTGTGATGGTTAGCCATAAGAATTGAAAATATTCACAATGTAGGTGAAGAAAAGGTTAACCAATTTTAGCTAATAGAAGCCAAATTTCAACAGGTGATCAAGTAAGTTGAAGATAAACTAGCCAAACTAAGACAATAAGTTAAGGAGAAGACTAAGGCTAAAGAGAAATAGGATGAAGTGGTTGCACAATTGAAATCCAAGTGCTTAATTAGAGAGTAGTTAATGAAAACTAAGATGAAGGAATTGGAGCACAAAGATAAATTGATTGCTAAAAGAGACGACCAACTTGTAGATTTAGAACAAAGAGCTACAAATGAAGCCTTTGCAAAAAGGGAAGAAGAGCTCTTGTTGAAGTTGGTAGCAATAGAACAAAAATCCAACCACTATGGTATGTAATGGGACAAGTATTATAATTATGCCAAAAGACTCAAATATGAGAAAGAGTTATAGAAGATGCAGATTATCGAGATGAGAGGAGTACCTATTTGAACACCTCAACAACCAAGTACAAGTCCACCAAAACAGATATGGATGCCAACAAGGGCATCGACCAAATTAAAAGGGAGGACAAATGTAGGTGCTAGTTTTGGATAAAAGCATAAGTAACATTGCTTGCATAAGTTTTTAAGTGCAATACATACTAAGTGTTGGTCAAAGTGCAATGTAAATAAATGATTAGTCAAATTTCAATGAAATATAATTGAAATGCAAATGTTATGTTATAGTCATCATAAGTTAATATATTACATGTAAAGTTGGTGCATGTTCCTAATGTGCATTGGAAGGGGGATGTAGTTATGCACTTAGGTGTCCTAGAATCCATTGCCAACAACCACTAGGATTGAGTTATAAAAGGGACCACCCATTCATTGTTGCATATGATGATCACGATATACACATACTAGGCATAAACAAGATATGAGAACCTATCTATTTTTCTAAATAATTTTATTGTATCAAGAGAACCTGTCTATTTTTTAAATAGTTTTTTTGCCCAATCCTTTCCTTGACCTCCAAATATTTCCACCCAACCTTTACCCCTAAGAAAAAAATTATAAGTCTACAATTTTGCAAGCCTACTTCTCCAATATTCCTTCTTGTGTAAACCCCATCCCACTTACAAAGAGGAAACCTAATTTTTCCTTTCATCCTTTCCAAAGAAAGTCTCTTTGAATTTTATCAATTTCTAATGCTATACCTACTAGTAATCTTGAAAGTGACATCATATAAATAGTGATGGTTTACAATGTAGTCTTTATGAGTTGTAGAATTTCCACTATGGTTAAGAACTTACCTTTCCAACCTACCAAATAAGCTTTCATTCTCTCAAAATAAGAGACCCAAAGCTCCTTTTTATTTCACTTATGAGACAAAGGCATACCTAAGTAGGTTGATGACAAATTTTCAATTTTAAATCCTAAAATATCCAAATAATTCATTGTAAATATAGGATAGTGTTAATGAAAAAGTCTTGGATTTTGTAGTTTTAACCAACTATCTAGTAGCCTTTTCATAGTATGATAATATTTATTTAAACTTCATCGCTTCACTAATTGAGGGATGGCCTAAAAGTAAAGTATCGTCAACAAATTGGAGATGAGATTCGAAGGGACCTTTTTTGCAACTTCAATACCTTTGATTTTTCTTTACATTTTTGCCTTTGATAGAGCTCTCCCTAATGCCTCTACAAGAATAATGAATAGATAAAGAGATAGTGGATCACCTTGGTGGAGTCCACAAGATGACTTAAAGTAACCAGGAAGAGAACCATTAACCAAAATAGAAATATTTACAATGTTATAACAATATTTAATTCATTCACACCAATTGTAATCAAAACTAATTTGTTTGTGGAATGGATTATGGCTCGAGTGCTAGGTTCCCTGGGACTATCCAATCCCATTTTTCATTTCCCTACCCCCCTCCCTGGGCTATTCTCCTACCTAATCTTCGAGATCCCTGGGTTTCTCAGGTTTCTCGTCTTTGACTGGTTTGTTGTTCTGCAAGGAGGGTGTTGTGGTTTCTAGCCCTGAGTACCCTGGTTTGGTGGGTTTTCAACTAGCTTGGGTTTGGCTGCTAGAAGAGGTTTGGCTCTGGTTTTCTATTCATTGCTCATGATCCTCATATGCACTCTTTTTTGCTTTGGGAGGAGGTTGTTCCCACAAATGATGTTCTTTCCCAGTTGTTCCATGAACTCTTTGCCTTCGGTATCTCCTTGTAGATCCGATGGTTGTTTTTTTTTGGATGGATCCTCGATTTCCTCCTGCAATATGCCCTTTTTATCCTGGGGGGATCCCAAGCGTGTAGCTATGGCTTTCTTTGGATTCATCCTCCGATAGGAAAGGGTGGGGCTAGAAGATTTCTTGTTGGTTGTTTTAGTGGGTTGTTTCTTTGCAGGTTTATTGATCTTGGGATGGGGGCTCATGATCATCTAATGCAAAGGCAGTGCCACGATCTTCAACCTGATCATGAAATCCTCTCTAGTCATGGGTGCTCATGGGACAGTTTCCCTATCTCTCCTCTATAGTTTGCATCCCAGATCTAGTTACAAGGGAGATCCGATGGTCTTGGAGATCTCCCATTCTTGTTGTTCCATTTCCAGACCTTGCCCCAGCCTGGTTACCTCGTACTCCTGTTGGTAGGATACCAGTGTTGCGGTTCTTCAAACTATTTTTCTACTGGATTTCTCGTTGGGCGGGATCCTCCAAACCTATTGGTTTTCCCACTGGGCGAGTTTCTCAAATAGGATTTTCTGTTGGTTGTCCCACTGGGTAGGTTTTGTTCATTTGCTGGTTTTCTCATTGGATGGGATCCTTCACATCTGCTATTTTTCCTACTAGGCAGGATTGTCCAAATCTGGTTTTCTAACGGTTTTCCTGCAAGGCGAGGTTTAGTTTTTACTGTTGGTTTTCCCATTGGGTAGGATTTTTCGAATCTATTGGTTTTTCTTGTTGGGTGGGATTTCTATTTTGGTGGTTTTCGACTGCTTCCTATTGGGTGGGATTTTTTAAATTTGCTATTTTTCCCACTAGGCGGGATTGTTCAGATCTAGTTTATGTTGGTTGTCCTATAGGACGATTTCTTGTTTTCTACTGGATTTCTCGTTGGGCGAGGTTTTCCAAATTTATTGGTTTTTCCCATTGGGCAAGATTTCCATTTGGTGGTTTTCGACTGCTTTCTGCTAGGCAAGATTTTCAACTTCATCTTCCTATTGGTTTTCCCATTGGGTGGGATTTTTCAAATTGGTTATTTTTTTACCCTTGGTTTGGTCGGTTGACCTATTATAAAAAGGTTTTGGGATCTTTTTTATTTTGGTAGGTAAAAGTATTTTATTTACTGCATGAGTTAAAGGGTCGTGTCCCTATTATAGTAGGCGTGAGTATATACATCAGTGCCCAAAAATGTTAGCCATACAAAAACCATCAGGGGTTTTGCCCCTTTCAACCTGGTCTAGTAAAGATCGAAACCAACAAAAATAGACTTCATCAAACCATTACAAAAATAGGCAACCTTGCTGCCTAACAGACAATTTCCCAGGCTACTAGGAATCTTTATCCCTTTCCTCTTTTGCATTGGAGTTATGATCAGGGGACAAAAGAGTCTTGAGCATAGCAAGGAGATCCTTGAGCTCCTGGATGGCACTATTAAGGAGAGCACCTCCTTATCTGTAGCCTGGCAAATGAACACCTTTGGTATTGAAGAAATACCATCGTGGTAGCTAGAGCTACCTTTCAATTCTTTTCTCCACATCCTGATTGGCTATGGTGATGACATCCTGGGGGAAGTCTTCTTCCTAGACAGACAGAGTGGATTGGTTGACAACTTTGTTGGCTAGGATGTCAACAACCTTATTTGCTTCCCTGAACACGTGGTTGATCTTGTATTGGGGAATGCAGTTAAGGGAGACTTGGGACTCCTGGATAATGTTCTGAATGTTCCTTCCTCCTATGCTCTTGTTGATGATGTGGCCAACTATAACAGTAGAATCCCCTTCAAAGATGATTGGTTTGGAAAGGGCTTTACTCACCTCAATGCTTCTCCACAACGCTCTGGCCTCTACATAATTGTTAGTTTGGGTCCCCAAATTTTTTGTGAAAGCCTTGATAATACTGCCATTGTGGTCTCTGATGACTCCTCCCACCCTTGCGCTGCCTGGGTTGCCTTTGGATGCACCATCAAAGTTAGCTTTGAGCCATCCCAGGGGAGGAGGGAACCATTTGGCATTGGTCCTGGGGTTGGGGGAATTCTGGACTTTATTGCAGTTTGAGGGAATCCCAAGAGAAATGAATAGGTGAGATTCAAGCCCAAATTTTGGAACATCAGTGCAGGGAATGAGGTTGTTGTTCTCAATGGCAAAGGATAGGGCTCTGATGGTGACAACATCCGAGTTTCTGGGGCTCTCATTGAAAATGCGATTATTGCATTCCAACCAAATTTTCCAAGTCGCATGATGGAGCAAGGAGTTCCACAGAAAGCTAAGTCTTGAATTTTTAAAGACCCTGGGCCATTGGGTAAACAGGTCTATGATGGACTTGGGCCAAACCCAGCTGACCTGGAATCTACTGATCAAGAAGGAGAAAACATCCCAAGTGAAGGGGTATTCCAGAAGAATGTGTTGGGTGGACTCCCAAGCTTGGGTGCAGAGGTAACACCTATTGGGAACAATGACTCCCCTTTGGATCAAATTGTCTGTAGTCAGGATTCTGTTATGAACAACAAGCCAGCAGAATTGGGCCACCTTTGGGATCAGGAGCTTGAGCCAGATGCTCCTGGCTACGGACTGGCTATCTCTATTTTTGGGAGTCATGGGTGGGGTGTCCATCATCTGGGAAGCAGATTTAATGGTGAAGAGCCCATCGTTGGATCCTTTCCAGCAATGTTCATCTTTCCTCTGAGACTACGGGATGAAATTCACCTGAAAGATGTCCTGGAGAGTTGCTATGGCTTTGTCAATGGCATCATTCTTAATTCTGAACTGGACCTGCTTCCACTTTCGGCTTCCCTGGTCCATGGTGATGAAATCAACAACTCTGGGACCAAATTTATTATCTGTGAGGTGTTTGATTGTGGCCACTTTAGGATCATTGATGAGGGGATCTGATCTGGCCCAAGCATCCTTCCAAAAGTCAATGTCCTTACCATTTCCCAGCTGCCACCATGACCCCTGATGCAGCAGCTGCTTGGTGTGAGCTATGGATTTCTAGAAGTGGGAACCAATGCAGGGGGTCTCCATATCCAGAAATGATTGGTGTTGAAGATACTTTCTTTTGACGATGGACACCCACTCCAGATTGGCATTGGTGACCACCTTCCAAGCTTGTTTGGCCAGGAGGGCCTTGTTTGTGATGCTTATACGGTGAAAACCCAACCCCCTCTATTTTTGGGAGTGCAGACCTTATCCCAGGCAACCAGGTGGAATTTTCTCTGAGTATCATTCCCAGCCCATAGGAAATGCTTCTGCACTTTTTTGATAGCTTCTCCCACCGTAGCAAGGATTTTGAAAATCGATAGAAAATAAGTTGGAATGCTTTGAAGGACATATTTAACCAAAGTTGCTTTGCCTGCTTGGGAAAGGAGAGCCCCTTTCCAACCTGCCAACTTTTTGTGGATCTTTTCTGTGACATTGTTCCACATGGCCTTGAGTGGCCTTCCTCTGAACATCGGAAGGCCTAGATAGGTAGTTGGGAGATCAGCTATGGTGCAACCCAAAATTCTTGCAATCATACTCTATCTTTTGATGGGGGTGTTGATGAAGTAGAGCTTACTCTTAATGAGGTTGATCTTCTAGCCAGCAACTTCCTCATAGAGGTTGAGGATGGCCTTGATGACTTTGGCTTCGGAGACTGAAGCTTTGGTAGCTAACAGAGTGTCATCCATGAACTGTTGGTGAGTGGAAGGAGGGAGCCCAGAGGCTGCCTTGATACCAGAGATCAGATTTTTGGAACAAGCACTTTTGATGGCTCTTCCCAAACTCTCAACCAAGATGATAAAGAGAATGGGGGAGAGGGGATCTCCCTGCCTTAGTCCCCTAGTGTTGGGGAAGTAGCCGGTGACTGACCCATTAACCAGGATAGAGAACCAAGAAGAGGAAAAATAGTTGGAGATCAGATTTACCCAAGATTCATGGAAACCGTACTTGAGGAGGATTTTGGTCAGGAAATCTCGGTTAACTCTGTCAAAGGCCTTGTTCATATCAAGCTTGAGGAAGAAGGTAGAGGAGTTGGAGTTGTGCATAGAATGGATCAGCTCATGGATTGTTATGACGCCATCAAGAATGTTTCACCCCTTTACAGTGTTGCCTTGGCAAGGATCGATGATGGTGGGAAGGATCTCGGTGAGTCTGTTGGCTAGGGATTTGGACAGAACTTTGTAGATGATGTTGCACAGACTGATGGGATGGTAATAAGATAGGGACTAGGAATTCATCCCCTTGGGGATCAGGGTGAGGAAGGTGGAATTGACATCTCTGGGAATGACGTTGGACAACTGCATTTCAGTGATGGCTAGGCACAGATCAGGGCCCACAATGTCCCAGTAGGTTTGGAAGAATCTGGGGGGAAGCCATCGGGCCTAGGGGCTTTATCCAGATTCATAGAAAATAGGGCTTGGTGAATTTCCTTGTGGGATAGGGGGCTGAGGAGAAACTCATTCGTAACTTCAGAGATGGTTCTGGGGATGTTTTTGAGGAGAGAATCCATGGCCGAGACGGAGGGGGAGGGGGGCGAGGAGATCTTCAAAGTGACAGATGACTTCATTCCTAATTTGGTGAATGTCAGAGGTGTATGACCCATCCTATCTGGTGAGGCCTTTAATTTTGTTGGCTCCCCTGTGCCTGAGAGTAGAGATGTGGAAAAACTTGGAGTTGGTATCACCTTCCCTGAGCCAAAGCTGTCTTGATTTTTGGTGCCAAAACATTTCTTCTTTGCGTAAGGTGTTGTGATAATCAGACAACAAAACCCTCTCTTCATTTCGAAGCATGTCGTCCCCCTGCCCTTTCTAAAATTTATCCTCAATCTGATCAAGCCTGGTTTTGATATCACGCTTGGTTTCAAAAATATTCCCGAAGGTCTCCCTATTCCAAACTTTCAAATTTTCTTTGATCAACCAGAGTTTTTGCATTACTTGATTGGTGGTTGTCCCAGGGAATTTTCTTTTCCACCACTCTGCAATCTAATTTTTGAGATCAGGGTGTTGAGTCCACATTGACTCAAACCGAAATGGAGTCTTAAACTGGGGCTTGCTTGTTATTTCGAATAGGAGCGGGTTGTGATCAGACCCTATCTTCGGGAGAGCCTGAAGAGTGGCATCTCCAAAGAGGGGGAGAGCTTCTTGGGACAGCAGGAACCGGTCAAGATGCTCTTGGATGAGATTGTTTCCCCTTCTTCTGTTACTCCAAGTGAAATGGGATCCCTGCAAATGGACGTCCATAAGAGCATTGGAGTCCACAAACTATCTTAAATCATTTGTTGATCTGTGAGTGATGGCATTCCCTCCTCTTTTATCAAAAAAGTGCAGGGGAGAGTTGAAGTCCCCTACCAAGATCCATGGAATATTGATGAACGCTTGCCTCATCTGAGTGATGGTGTCCCACAAAACCATTCTACCCTGAGAAGTGTTGGGGGCGTAGACATTAGTCATGATCCATGAGGTCTGGGAACTGAGATCATGGAAAAGAATGTTGGACAATCTGTCTTGACCAGAGATGAATCTGCCTTCGACTTTGGCTGGGTTCCAGAGGCATAGAAGGCCACCTGAGGAGCCGATAGCCGGGGAGTAAACGAAGTCACAATTTTTCCAAATGGTTTTAGCAACCCTTGGTGACCACTGATCATCTAATTTGGTTTCCTGTATAAGGAAGATTGTGGGGTTGGAATCTTTCCTCATGACAACAACCAACCTTTGCTTAGCTACCCCATTCAGTCCTCTCGCATTCCAGGAGAGGACTTTCATTTAGAACTTTTGGAGGGTTTTTTTCCCCCTTTGCCTTGGTGCATGGGGGGTTTGGGTCTTCGGATTTCTTCCTTGATGGTGTTTTCAATTTCTTGGAACAGGGTTTTCTGAGTTCCATTGGCTATGTCCTCAATAGTGTCCCGATTTCTTCGTTCGACATCGGAAGGCCTACCCTTATTTCTGTCTCCACCTACATCCATCTGGGATTTTCTGAAGCTTCGGGTTTGCTTGGGACTCTAGGTTTCTGGGGATTCATGGGTAGACTCATCGCTATCGGAATCGGTGATGTTTGTGTTAGCCGGGGAGGCAGGGTATTCAGACCCAACGGGGAGGGGCAATGGGGACGAGGGGGTAGGTGAACATGGGGGTTTTGAGGGAGGGCTTTGAAGAGCAGTGCTAATAGTGGGTGGGGGGACTGATGCGAAGGGGAGGGGGAAAGGGAATTTCCTGGGTGGCACTGGCATTCGGGCGTAGAAGGGAAGTGAGATTAGGAATAGGGGAAGTCTTGGTAGGGATTTCTCCTTCCTCAATCTCCTCAAAGGAGCCAGAATCATTGAGTAAATTAAATTTATTAGAGATAGAGACCAGGGTACTTGCCTTTTGCATCGCTCTAGCTGGTGGTGGTCGGTTCGGTTGCCTGCTCTTGATGTTCAGGCTCTGTCCTGCTCTAGAGATAATCTTTTGGCTGTCAGCTTGGTCCGAATGCACTACATTCTGGTGGTCGATTTTAGGGTTTTTGCACTTTGGGCACTAGGATGGGAGGTGCCCTTGATATTGGCACTTCGAGCAGAAGGTGGGCTTGTTTTCATACACAAGCGGTTGTCTTCATCTGTAATCCCCATAGATCAGGTTGAGGTGATCTGGGAGTTGTGATTCTAGGTTCACATTGACACAGATGCGCACCTGAGTTAGACGAGTCCTGGCATGGGTGGCTGGGTCTATAGCCACAAGCTCCCCGAATGCTCGAGCTAGACCTTGTAATGCATCCTCATAGAAGAAGTGCGTAGGGAGATTAGGGAGCCAGACCCAGATGGGAGCATAATTTATGCTCTGTGTCTCTGGATCAAAACTTGGCTCCCATTTCCTTAGGAACAAGCTTCACCTTTCGAAGAACCAAGGACCTCCGGATAATATGCATTTTGCGTCCTCCTTTGTGTTAAGTTGGATCATGAAAAACCCCCTGGACATTGCGAAGAGTTCCAGACTCCCTAGGGTTTTCCATTTTGTTGATGCCCAACGATGGATTGAGTCCATATCCGGGCGTCCTCCGATGAATTTTCCCACAAGGGAAAATGAATCTCGTGTCGCATAGCCTTCCATGAGTTGCTTAGGGCATAGCACATCGTATCCCTACGCGACGAAGCCACTCGAAGCGGCTATAGGCTGTCTGCATTTGCTCTGTAGGAGCTCTGCGTAGGAGGGTTGGCCGTGAATTTTCCCACCATGGTCTTGTTTGTCAAGGGGGTATTTCCCCTTGATAGGTCCATTTTGAGTATTGTCGCTCATGGTGGGTGAAGTGCTTTCGACTTGGTTCGCCGTCGCGTGAGGGGTGGATTTATCGCACGATTGTGCATCGCTCTCCACCCGATCATCTGCCTTACTCTGCTTCTCGCCTGAGATGTCACCCAATTTTTTGATCGCCATCTCCCCCATCCACCATTCCATCTAAAGTAGAGAACTTGAATAGAATGCCTAGTTTTCAGGTTTTGGGATCCTTTCAAAACCTGCTTATAATATAATTTTAACTCACAAAAAAAACAATTTTTTTGAGAATATCATGTAAAAAAATATAGAAAACCTTTTCATATGCTTTGTTCATATCTAATTTTATAAACGTATATGATTTTTCCATGGAATAAAGAGAATATGTGGCCTTTATGCAAATATTATACCATCAAAAAATTATTTACCATGAACAAAACTACCTTGTTCCTCTGAAATAGCACAATCTAGAATGCCTTTCAACCTATTTTCCATAATTTTTAAAATAATCCTCTAAAACTATTACAAAGGCTTATTGAACAAAAAACATCAAAATATTTTGCTTCACCTTTCTTGGGAACCAACATAATATAAGTGGAATTGATCTCTCTTATTATAGCCTTCCTTTTTTGACCCTCTTCAACTACAACTTATATATCATTCTTCAATAAATCCTAAAAAAATTGAAGGGAATCCATCTAGACCAGGTGCCTTGTTAGGATGGAAAGAGAAAATTGCTTCATGTGGCTCATCCATAGATATATTCTTCATCAAGCATTCATTTTATTGCTTCAACATTTCTTCCATCTGGAGTTAAAATATTTTTGATGTGACGAAAAAATATTTTTGCTGTATCATGGTTTTTTTTGTATTTCTATCTTCTTCCTTGAGCCATTTCTCTCTAGATTTTTGGAACCAATATGGTACTCTTTTTTCAATACATTATGATAATAAAAAGTAATTAAATAATCCTGATCCATTCCAATAGTTTCTACTATCTATTATTAAATTTTGAGCTTTGATTCAATTTCTTTCTTTTCTTTAAAAATGTCACCAAAAGTTTTGACATTCCAAATTTTCATTTGCTCCTTCAAACATTTCATCTTTACAACAAACCTATACATGTATGTGTTGAAAATTTTGAGTAGATAAGTTGTCATTGATGTCAAGAGTGAGTGGTCATTGATGTAAATCTTTCAGTACCAGTAAGTGGCAGTTTCAGTGGGCAGCATCCGTTTCAGGTTCTATTATAAAGGGAAGTTTTAAATTAATTATAAATTAATTAATATAATTTTTATTATAAATTAATTTATAATTTAATTTACTTAAGTTATTTAAATTATTTATTAATTAATTTTAATATTAGTTATAAGTTAATTTATATTAATTTTTAACTAACCCTAAGGAGGGTTATTAAAATTAATTCGAATTTCGAATTCAAATTTCTAGCACCAACGTGGGAAGAACATTTATCATGTGTATAAAAGGGGGATTACCCACCTTACCAAAATCTCCAATGCTTTCGAATCAAATCCTATGCTATGCGAATTTCATGTGAATCGTGGTGTGCAACGAAAAGTTTTTAATTTTTAAAAAGTGCTTAGAGGAGGTGAAATCATTTCATCCACCAAGGAGGGAGCCTTGGTCACCAATCACTGGTAGCACAGTTGGCAACCACGACAGTGGAAATACGTGAGGCCAGCGACAGGCGCATGCTCAAATCCCCGCAGAGGATCGTTTTGTTTTGTGTTGGAAAACATGGCAGAGCAAGGTTGAAAGGGAAGGAAGTTCACCTTCCTTCACGTGGGCGCATCTAGCCCACACGGTGGGCTCCAAAGTGCTAAGACACTTGGCACTTGGGGAGACGACGGATTGAATTATGTTGAAACCCTTTTTGGGGGATAACAAGGTATGCATTAAGTTTGAGCGCCAAAATTTTTGAAAAAGTTGTTAAGGTATTAAAAATTAATTTTTGCATATTTTATTTGGAATATGAGGTTTTTTGGGGAGTTATAAGGTTGGTGCAAAATATATTTTTGGTATTATTTGTTTTAGGGTTTGAAAAAGAAATAAAGGTGTTTTAAATATTGAATGAGGTTTTTGTGGTGTTCGATATTATTTTAAGTTGGAGATTATAATGTGTATCCAAGTAATTATTTTTGTGCATGATTTGATGAATGTTAATTACAAGTAGGAGCAATAAGGTGTATTTGAGCTTTGTTTATTTTTGTCTAAGGAATATTTGAGAAAGTGTTAAGAGTGAGATTTTGTCATCTAACCATTGAAATTGCAAAGAAGGGAATTGTGATTAAGACAGGTTTGCTAAGGTCACTTCTACATCAAATAAAAGGTATGGGCATATTCTTCCTAGTGAGTGATTGTTGAATGTTGTGTATGCAAAGTTGGAGTGAAAAGGATTGTTAGGTGAGCATTGTTGAGTGTGTGTTGAATTAATGCTTCAAGGTTTTATGGAATAAAGAGTTGTTGATAAAACCTTGTTTTATAAGCATTGTTGTTGAAGTGGATGGTTGAGTGAAGAACTTGAACTAGGGTTTGAAAAGAACATGAGTATCATTGTTATGTGAGATTGGTTGATAAGCATTGTTAGAAATATTTGAGTGAGTTTTCATATGCTTGGACTAGGGTTTGTGAGCAAGGATTATTTCATTGAGTGATTGGTTGAGTAAAGTTGGTTGAACCTATTCAAGTGAATGTGTTAAAGTGATTGTTCAAGTTCTATGAAACAAATTGTTCTATATTATAAATTGAGTTGAGAAAGTGATTGAGAGTTAGTGAGTGTGAAGCATATTGAGTCTCTAACAATTCTCTATATGTTTCTGTGGTAAAAGGAGTGATTGAAAGTAATTGAGCATTGTGATGGATGTGAAGCATATTGAGTCTCTAATAATTATCTTTATGTTTCTATGATATTGGACAAGTTCTAGTGTGGACTTGTTGAGTAGATTTGAGGTAAGTCTTAGAGAAGACTTGTGGATAGATTTGTGTGAGCTTTTGTGGAAGCTTACAATACAGATTTGAGGAAAGAGATTGAGAGCAGAATTGGACAAGTTCTAGTTAGGACTTGTTGAGTAGATTTGGACAAGCTCTAGAGAGGAATTATGGACAGATTAGTGTGAGCTTTTGTCGAATCTTACTAGGCATATTTAAGAGAAGTCTTTGAGAAGACTTGTGAGCAAAGTTGATTGATTGATTTGGTGAAACCTTGAGTTAAGGTTTGGGGTAAATCTAGTAGAGTTGATTTGAGATTAAGTCAAGCTTTGTGTTAAGGCTTGAGGACAGAGATTGAGGACAAATTTGTGCTAGATTGAAGGACTGTGTTTAGTGTAGATCAGAGGATAGAGATTGAGGATATATTTGTGCTAGATCGAAGGACTATGTTTAGTGCAGATTTGAGGACAGAGTTTGGTGCAAATTTTAGGATAGGTTTGTGCTAGACCAGAGATAAAGATTGAGAAAATTTGTGCTAGACCAAAGGACTATGTTTAGTAAATATTTGAGATAGATCTTTGAAGGTGATAGAGTATAGAGAACGATAGTCTCTAGTGGATAGAGATCCATTAGCCAGGGTAGTAAGGATAGGTGTCTTCAGTGGATAGAGATCCATTAACCAGAGTAGTAAGGGCAACAGTTTTTCTAGAATATCACTAGTCAGAGCTAAGGAGAAAGGAGTTCTCCTGTGGATAGAGATCCACAAACTTGATTAGGGGATTGGTGTCTCCTTTGGACAAGAGGTCCATAAACATTGTAATAGGAAAAGGATTCCCAAGAGATTCATTGAGAAAATTTTAGTGAAATATTTTCTCGGTGGAGTAGCCCACATTGGGTGAACCACGTAAAATTGGTGTCTCTATTGTGTGTGGTGATTTATGCATTGCTTTGATTACTGTTGTTGATATTGCTATCCATACATTGCATAATATTGATTGGGAAAGAAAATTAAAAAGTGGTCTAATACTGTTCACCCCCCTCTCAGTATAAGCTTGTGTTCTTCAGTATGATTTTTCAAAATTTGCTTGATTCCACCATAACATAACCACCTAGAAGAAATTGGGGTCTTGGAGCCACATAGACTAGAAGCAAAATGGATTTGGATGACCATTATTGCATAAATCACAAGTCAAAAGAATAGGTTTGTGATTCGATCCTACTCGTAATAAAATATCTAAAGAGATTGTATACTTTGTTTGCAACCATGTGTTGGATAACAAGAATCTATCCAAACTTTTTATAATTTGTGTTTTCCTAATGTGACTATTATACCGTGCATATTGAAAAATTAAAGGATTAACATCTCAAAGGTCATTTAAATTGATAAATGAAGCAAAATCTTTTATTAATTCATATCATCCTAGAGTACCACCCTTATTTTATATGGAAGATAAAATAGGGTTGAAATCACCACCAAGAATCCATAGATCACAAATAATTATCATTGTATTTAACAAAAATATGCTAAGGTCCTTCCATCAATTTTCACTAGGAGTAGTTATAATTGGAGCCTAACCATTTATAACCTCAACTTTAATGTTTTTTTCTTTCTTGGAAAATAGTCCAATAACCCAATTATTTTTTGCTTCTAACAATTGCCCATCTCATTTTCATTTGTCTCATATTTTTGCAATACAACTTGAATCTCCTATAGAATAAATTACTAGACAATCACCCATCTTCCAAATCTTTTCAAAAACATCCTTACATTCCTCACTAAATTTTATTTCTTATATTAAAATAAACTCAGGACTATAAAAACTTATTAATTCCTTAATAACTCTTTTTTAGGGATCTTATTCATACCCCTAAAATTACATGATATCATTTTTTAATAGGTTATATGTGGCTTCTATTGGGGGCCACTCCCATCAAAATACCAAAATATTACATTTGTTGCAAGCATACATTTTTATCATAGTTTTTCATTTCTTTTTTCTCTTAAATATATTCTTCAACTTCCTCGAAGTGTTATGTTTCCACAATAAACTCCTTGACATCATTTTGATTAGGACATAAAACCTCACTTAGCCAATTGTCTTCTAAAATTTTAATTTTATTGGGATTAAAATCAACACTATAATTCGCTAATTTATCTGCTACTCGGTTTCCTTCTCTATAAATATGCTCACACTGCCAGGAGATTACCTCTAGTAATAGATGATGAACAATATCAATAATATTATTTTTCATCCAGTCTCCACATCCATTATTAACATATTACCTCTTGTAATAGATGATGAACATCAATAATAATATTGTTTTTCATCTAGTCTCCACATCCATTTTTGTTAATAGCATTTATGATTTGTTGTGAGTCCCCTTCAATTGAAATATATTTCCATCCTTTTTTTGTTACAATTTTAATCCCTATAAGAAGTTCCCTAACCTCTACATAGTTGTTAGTTGAAGTTCCATATGATTTTGAATAAGTGAGGAGAATTTTGCCTTCACTATTTCTAAAAACACCACCTCCACCAACTTTTCCTAGATTTCCTTTAGAAGCACCATCAAAATTAATTTTGATAAATCCAATTTTTGGATATTTCTATTTTACCATAGATAGAAGTAGAACCTTCGTTTTAATTCCGTTGTCGCAAATGACTCTTCCATGCATGTTCAAATATTGTAGTCAAGTTATTAGCACCTTTTTTTCTGCAATTGAGACTTCCCATGATGAGTACCATATTTGTAGATATTTTGCAAGAGGCAATAATACGATTTCAAACTTGGGCATGATTTTGATATTTATTTTTAAAAAAATTGTTATTCCTTTCAAGCCATAAATTCCAAAAAATAATGGTAGGGCCAATCCTCCAAAGAATACATAATGTTTTAGCTTTGAAATAATTTATCCAACATTTTATCAACTTTTTCAATGTTGATGGAGCTACCCAATATAATTTCATATTTTTTAATAATAATCTCAAATGGTGTGAGAAAACAAAAATTAAGAATTAAATGGTATGACGTTTCTAAATCCTTCTCACATAAGGCACATCTAAAGGGTCCATAATATCCTCTTCTTTGTAGACTCTCTCCCATAAGAATTTTACTTTGAACTACTAACCAAAGAAATGTTGAGGCCTTAGATAGAGCCTCTAATGACCAAACGTTCTTCCAAGGAAAATCTTTGGGAGAAGAAAATTTTGATTATTCTAAATCCTCGTATCCCAACTTGATCGAGTATCCACCATCCTTCGATAAATTCCAAAACCAACTCATCCTTTTGTGTAAAAATCAACAAATAAAACTCTCAAAGCATCTTTTGAAGTTCATTTGCAATTTTTTTTATTTCCTTTCCTTCAACCAGGTTACTAAAAGAAATCTATGATCTGGAGTTTTTGCTCATAATAATATAATTTTTGACCTTTGGACCTTTACATGCTAGGCACACTTGAGCCAATGGTTTCCATTTTGAGTAAGAGATAAGAGGATAAGGCTTCAACCAAGCATAAAACCAAAAAATTGCATATATCCTCTCATTGACTAACCTTCTAATATGTTTCTTTATCAATTGCAAACTCTTTGATATGAAGTTCCATGTTCACGATCCTTTGGGTAGAGTTCTTATCCTAAAAAATTTAATTGCATCAAGAGAACCTATATTTTTTTGAAGTAATATTTTTACCCAGTTTTTTCCTTGATATTTGAATACTCTCCACCTAAGCTTTGCTTCTAATACCAAATTCATAAGTCTGCAATTTTGCAAGCCCACTCATCCAATATTCTTTCCTTTGCAAACCCTATCCATCTTACAAAGAGGAAATCTAAATTTTTCCTCACAACCTTTCCATAGAAAGTATTTTTGAATTATATCAATTTCTGATGCAATACCTATTGGAAGTCTTGAAAGTGACAACATATAAATAGGAATGGATTACAAAGTGGTATTTATGAGTTGTAGCCTTCCTTCCATGGTTAAGAACTTACCTTTCCAACCTGCCAAACAAGCTTTCATTCTCTCAAAAAAATAGATCCAAAGCTCCTTTTTATTTCCTTTGTCACACAAAGGACTACCCAAGTAGGTTGATGGAATTTTTTCAATTTTAAGCCCTAAAATATTCATAATAATTTGTTGTAAATCTAGGGCAGTATTAATGAAAAAATTCCAGATTTTAAAGTATTTACCAATTGTCCAACAACCTTATCATAGTATGATAATATTGTTTTAAACTCCATGGCCTTATTGACTAAGGGATGGCCCAAAATAAAAGTATCATCAACAAATTAGAGATGAGATGCAACTTGAATACCCTTGATTTTTCCATCCATTTTTGCCTTTGAAAAGGCTCTCCCTAATGCTTTTGCCAGATAATGAATAGATAAGGAGAAAAAGGATCACCTTAACGAAGTCCACAAGATGACTTGGAGTACCCAACAAGATAACCATTGATCAAAATAGAAAATTGTGTAGTGCTATAACAACATTTAATCCACTCACACCAACTATAATCAAAGCTAAACTTTCTAAGAATAGCATGTAGAAAATTCTAGGAAACCCTATCATATGCTTTATTCATATCTAATTTCAAAAGCATACCTATTTTTTTCATGGAATGAAGAGAATGTATGGCCTCTTGTGCAATAATTAAAGCCACCTTGTTCCTCAAAGATAAAACACCCTAGAATTCCCTTCAACCTGTTTGCCATAACTTTTGAAATGATTTTATAAATCAAATTACATTTTTTTTGGATGAAAATTATAAAAATATTTTGTGTCACCTTTCTTAGGAACCAAGGTAATAAAAGCAACATTGATGTTGATGATATGATTGTACCTTAGGCTTAATTATAAGCCTAAGTTATTATTTTATTATTATTTCCTATTTCTTGCACTTTGTATTTATGTGAGGTATAGTATGCCCATGTTGGAAATAGGTTTTTATTTGTTAGGATGTTCAGTTAGACTATTAGAGTTGTCCTTTATCTTCTAGCAGTTAGTTGGCATCCATGTTTAGCATATTGTTATCTGTTAGTTACAGTGGTTGGCCATGTTTGGCAAATTGTTACAACCACTGTAACCTACATGATTCTATTGTAAGCTTATATATTCTATTGCACCTAATGAATAATCAGCTTCACTTTGGATATTTCCATATCACTGGTAATCAGAGTCAAAGGATAAATTTTGTGACGACAAATTGTCACTCCATTGCTAGGTGTCTAGTTAGGTTTTGCAGCTAGTGCATCAGATCCTAGGTAGGTGCTTGCATAAAATTGGCTTGAGACTAGCTGCATCATCATTTTTTTGAAGCTCGGGAGGTGCAAAGGGAAGAATTTACCCTTGCACCGAATACCCTTGGTAGAAACCAGAGGGTAACCAGACTTACTGTGAGGAAGGTAAGAAAAATTTATTTTTTGGAGAAATTTTGTTTGCTTTGAAGATCGGAGAAGATCAAGATATATTTGAGTAGTTGAATATTTGAGGCTCATTTGTACAAATTTGAGGCCAATTTTTGGCCAAAAGGAAGAATCAACACTCCTTGCCAAAAAAGCACCAACATTGTTGAAGAAAAATTACATGAAATTGGAATATTTTTGCTGAGTGGTTTACTCCATGCATTAAAAGATTAAAATTTTATATTAATATTAATATTTTCTTTATGAATATAAGATAAAAATAGGATTTTTGCCTATTTTGAAGTGCCTCACCCTATTTCTGCCATACCGATGGGTCGCTTGATATCGATCGATGGCCTAGTCTTCATTCGGCTTCGATGAACAACATCGACCACCTTTGACCATTGTTTGAGTGCTCATCAAACATGGTAGTATCACATCTCCCTCCTCCCACCCTTGACTCATTACCTTCAGCCTCCAACTATCGATTGCTACACTACATAGAAGACCGGATGCATATTCGAATAGTAGGACACTCGCGATTCATCCACAATCACTAGTAACCATAGGCCATACCACATAGAGATTCTCCCTCCCATCGAGCCCTGACTATAGAAAGATATCAAATCACCATGATCACAAACCATAGATAACTATAAAATTTGCAAACAAGAGTTTAGTAGCAGATCGTGAATCATCGCATGAGGGAGAAATGATTCGTAGGTGGCTCTCAGGCTGAGTAGACGTAGAAGGGCTGAAAGACATTGTAGGTAGGTTTTTGATCATAGCAAAACTCCTTACTCATGGATGAAAAATCACACTTTGGAGTGCAACAGTTCCCAGGCAATAGAAGACGGTGAGGAAAAAATTAAAAACAAACCCTAAGGTTTAGTTGTCAATCAAGATGTGAGGAGAAAGACTTTGCAAACCTAAATTCGCTCTATCAGTGCATAACATGTGGTGATTTATGAGTCATTCAAGAATCTTGAAATGATCTAGCTGGTTGTGGATGCGTGGTAGGCAAATCAGTTTCGACAGGTTGCTATTTTCAATAAATTTTCAAAAAAATCTAGCAGGTTGGATAAGTTTCGACGATAAGCAAGGTTTTTCGATGTAAGAAACCTTCTTTCGACTACCAATTTCCATCATCACAGGCTCCTCTGATAACTTCACCAATTTTTGGCATCCTTAAGTGGTTTTCGATGATCATAGATGCCCAACGGGTTAGGTTCTCAGGCAGGCAAAATTGTTTAGTAGATTTTGGATTTACGATAGTTTTGTGACCTCCCCCGATGGATGGAAAGCAAATTTATTTTCATTGTGGGTATATTATTCCACATGGGCCCTAGTGAGGCCAAAGGGATCTTTAAAAGTGTCGAAAAGCCAATTGGCTCACGTGTTGAGTTTGATAAAGTGTTGACTTGTAATAAGTTGCGCATATGACCATTCCAAGTAGACTTTGATATTTGAGCGCATAGACATTGTTGACTGGTCAGATAATGGTTGAATTGGTCATTCGACTATTGACCAAAAACATTTTTTCCATCGAAAATAAAAATTTGAATAATTTTTGGCACCAAAACAACAAAAGGGAAGGTGAAAACCATTTTTTCTCAATTTTTACAATTTTCAACATTTTTTTGCAAAATTGATGAATTTCTACCTCCATAAGTCAATTTTTTGTAATTTTACGGGCTAATTTTATCATTTTTAGTGCTAATTTTTTGTAATTACAAAATTGATGTCATTTTTGTAAAAAGCACTATAATAGCCTATTTTGTAAATTGGAAGGCAATTTTTGTAAAATCTAGGCAAATTGTGCATTAGGAAAACTTGCAAATTATTCCTAAGAGCCTAGATAGTTCTTGCAACCATTTTGGAATCCTCCTAGTCTGGCATATACACGTAATCAAATGGCTACCGACCTCAAAACAAACATGGAAAATCTTACTGTTGCAGTAGATATTTTGGCAGATAAAGTGAAAGATATTGTTGTTCAATTGACTCTTGGTGATGTCAAAATCTATCACAACCATGCCAACAAAGCAAAATGTGAGGTCAAATTGTATGACGGATCAAGGGATCCTGATGTCTTGTCTACATGGATTTTAGATATGCAAACTTGGTTCGCCTATGCTGAAATTCCTGAAGATGACCAAGTTGCCTTTGCCATAGTCAAACTCACAAGCTTAGCAAAAGTTTTGATTGTAGAAAGACAAAGCCATAATGCTGTCATGACTTGGAAAGAATTGATCCAAATTCTGAAAAACACATTTTTCCCACCAAATTACCAAAGTGACCTCACGACCAAGTGGTATAGATTGAGGCAAGCCTATAGTATGTCAGTTGTTGACTACATTTTTCAATTCAATAGGCTAAGGGTGCTTCTTGGTGTGAAAGATTCATAAGAGGATTTGATTAACAAGTTCACTTGTGGATTGCAAGATCAGATTTTTAGGGAAATCAAGTTCAATGATTTCCTCACTTTGGATGTGGCATTCAAGCATGCCATTCTTGTAGAGGAGAAAGTTGGTGCCTCTTACAGATCTCGACAGGACAATAGTTCCAAAGGCATGAATCAACATCAACAAAAGGTGAAGAACAATTCTCATTCTTCCCCTCATTCTTCTTCTCCTCCCACTTCTCCTAAAGCACATTCTTCTTCTTCTCACTCTAAAGATCCTTCTTCAATGTATTGTGATTTTTGTAAAAATCATGGTCATATAAAGTCTAAATGCTTTACTTTTGAAAGAATGAAGAAGAAGTCCCTAATTGTATAGCCTACATATGAGGAACCACAAGATGGTCCCATTGTGACTACAGGGACAGAAGAAGAATATCCTGCTTTAAAGGGTAAACTAAACAAAGTTACCCTCATGACGAATGTTTTGGCACAAGGGGGTCATGACCATTTGTTTGTCACTAGAGCCCACCTTACGCATGATTTTTATGTGGATTGTATCATAGATAATGGCTCGCAGAAGAATCTCATTGTGAGGTCTATTATCGAGAAGTTGAAGCTTCCCACAAAGCCACATCATCAACCCTATGCACTTGGGTGGAAGGATGTAGACTCCACATCTAACATCACACACACTTGCACCTTATCTTTTGCTTTTGGTGATAAGTTTGTGGACAAAGTAAGATGTGATGTCACTGAGATGGATTGTTGTGGACTATTGCTTGGTAAACCCTATCAATTTGATAGGAATGTAGTGTATCATGCTAAAAAGAACACATACACCTTGGATTTGCATGATAAAACATATTTGATACAAAGCACTACACCCACATCAAATTTGATGCTAAGTTGTAGGCAAGTTCGTAAGCCATTAAGTCAAGCACTTATTTTGGCTCCTACTTGCATAAGTCCCACACAAGAGAAAGAACAAGCACCATCAAAGACTCATGATAAAGAAGAAGCTTCACTTCCACAAATTGAACAATCACAAGAGCTCATGGTTAAGGAACCCATCACTCTCACTCATGAGAAAGATACCAACCATTCCATTGGCATCATTTTGGGTACACCTAAGAACACACAACCACTTGCTCCATAGAAGTTACCTTTGGCTTTGCCCTCTTCCACCATTGCACATATGGAGGAGCAAGCTAAGGTCACTTCCTTCATTCAGCATCGGTAGAGCCTTCAGGGCAAGATAACACAAGACTTGCAGAAGACTCAGTAGGAGCAGCAACAAGTGATGCACAAGCATCACAATCCTCACTCATTTCAGGTTGGAGATAGAGTTTGGCTTCCTTTGGATAAGCGATGCTTTCCAGAGACACCATATCAGGATCCTCCTTTGGTACCTAAACCTGTCATCAACCCTACAATAGTAGTGGCACCTGACCATTAGCTTCTACTCACTACAGATAGAGTTTTCAAGATGAAGACTCATCACACTCGATAGGGTTCTTCCACTTCTTACCTTATCGCCCATCGTGGTCACTTTCCACATATGGCTTGCTGGATTCCTCACCATCAGATGGCCCATGACTTTCCACATTTGTTGAGAGCATTGGGGTCCAATGCTTCTATGGTTGGGAGGAGTGTTGAGGATATGATTGTACCTTAGGCTTAATTATAAGCCTAAGTTATTATTTTATTATTATTTCCTATTTCTTGCACTTTGTATTTACGTGAGGCATAGTATGCCCATGTTGGAAATAGGTTTGTTATTTGTTAGGATGTTTAGTTAGACTGTTAGAGTTGTCCTTTATCTTCTAGCAGTTAGTTGGCATCCATGTTTAGCAGATTGTTATTTGTTAGTTACAGTGGTTGGCCATGTTTGGCAAATTGTTACAACCACTGTAACCACATGATTCTATTGTAAGCTTATATATTCTATTGCACCTAATGAATAATTAGCTTCACTTTGGATATTTCCATATCAATTGATCTCACTTATTATAGCCTTCCTTCTTTCAGCCTCTTCAACCAGATCTAACATTTTACTCTTCAATAAATCCTAAATTTTTTGAAAGAAAGTTGCATGAAATCCATTAGAGTCAGGTGCCTTGATAGGATGGAAAGATAAAACTACTTCATGGAGCTCCTCCATAGATATCTTCTTCATCAAGCTTTCATTTTGTCCCTGAGTGATAATTGATGGAATATTTTGCAGTAGTTTTTTTTGTGCCTTCTTATGTTGCCTAGAATCTGACAAAATATTTTTGAAATAATTAATTGCTTCATTCCTTATATCTTCTTCGTCCTTAATATTTCTTCCATCTAGGGTTATTATATTTTTTATATGACGAATAAATTTTTTTATTTTTTTTCTAGCATAATATTTTTTTTTTAATTTCTATATCCTTCCTTGAGCCACTTCCCTCTGGATTTTTGGAACCAATATGACTCATTTTTCAATGCATTATGAAAATCAAAATGTAATTATATTTCTTTCTTATAAGAATCTTGATCCATTCCATTACTTTATCCTATCTCTTGTAAATTTTTGAGCTTGGATTCAAACTCCTTTTTTACCGAAAGAGTTGTCATTCCAAATATTAATTTTCTCTTTTAAATAGTTCAACTTTTGAACAAACCTATACATACATGATCCTTCAAATTTTGATTCATCCCACCACAACATAACCATCTAGAAAAAATCAAGGTCTTTGAGCCACATAGATTGGAAGTAAAATGGATTTAGATGACCATTATTAGGTAAATCACAAGTCAAAATAATGTGTTTGTGATCTAATCTTACTCACAATAAAATATCTGAAGAGCTTGTATACTTTTTTGACACCATTTTCTAGATACCAAGAATCTATCTAGTCTTTTTGCTATATGGATTTGCCCACTGTGTCTGTTATGCCATCTATATTGAAAGTTTGAGGGATTAACATACAATATATCCTTTCAATTGAAAAATGAAGAAAAGTCTTGCATTGATTTAAACCATATTTAAACACCACCCTTCTCTTCCAAAGGAGATAGAACAATATTAAAATCACCCAAAGAATCTATAGATTACAATGAATCATCATTGTATTTGATAAAAATATGCGAAGGTCCTTCCAACATCTTTCACGGTGAGAAACTATAGTTGGAGCATGTGCATTTATAACCTCAACTTTGATGTTTTACTCTTTTGTGCAAAAAATCTAGTGACCCAATTACTTATTGCTTCTAATAGTTGCCCATACCATATACAATTATCCCATAATATTGTAATACTGCCTAAAGCTCCTATACAAAAAATTGCTAAAAAATCACCCACCTTCTAAATCTTATTAAAAGCATCCTTACATTCTTCACTACATAATTTTATTTCTTTTATTAAAATAAACTTAGGGCTATAACAACCTATTAATTCCTTAAAAAAATAAAAAGGATTTTTTTCATATTCCTAATGTTTGATAATATCATTTTCATCATCAACACTTTTTATTTTTATTAGTGGTTCTAGTCCCACTTCTTGTTAACACCTATGATATTTTTATTTGGCTTCCCAAATAAATATCCTTTTGACTTTATTTTTATCTTTGTTCCTAATTTGATGGCCTTCCTCTCCTTCCATCCCCACCAACACTTTCATCTTCATCATTCTCTAATATTTTTTTCATATTGTTCATAATGAGACTTATCTTCTGAAGATTTATGTCAGCCTAAAAAATCTAAAGTGCAAGGAATAGTCTCATTAGTATTTTCTTCTTTATATTACCTTAAAAGCTCTAAACTACGTAGATGATCCCCCATAGTCATTACTTTCTTATGTAGGCCTATAAAACCTAAATTTCCCTAGATATCATTATAAGATTTTATTTATTGTACTGCTCTTGAAACCCTTAAATGGAAGGAATACACTTTATACTACTTTTAATTTTATTGTAAGGACAACATTTTATGCTACCTAAGGATAATAAATATGATTTACTTAGATTAAGCTTGACCTCCTTCACCTCCTTTACTTTAAAATAAACTTTTCCATCTCCCTTTGCTTTAAAATTTGCCTTCCCCTCTTACTTTGCATCTTTATATCCTTCTATATTTGAACTTGTGCATTGTACTTCCTCATACCTCATCATTTTTTCTTCTAATAGTTGATTCAACTGAACTATTATAGCCTTTGCCATTTGATTATGTAGAGGGGTTTTCTTGCCATTATCTTAGAAGTGAAAAATCCTTAATTTGACCTATCTTATCCTATGATATCATCTCCTTATTTCAAATTGAAGCTCATGCTTAAAAATTTCCATCTCTTCATATTTTTCACTTTGAAGTATTTTGCAATGTGCCTAGTTTCATGATATTTGTGACATCAAAATGTAATATTTTTCATAATCCACTAGTTGATCACATTCTCTTGGTTCAAATTTAATTCTAATTGACTATGGTAAAGATTTTGAAATACCCATGAAAAAATATATTCGAGTGTATATACCATGTCTTCTCTCCCTAGTAGTTGTTTCCTCTTGGTTGAATTCACCTAAAGTATTACCAATATTTTTGAAAACCTCCTTATTGATGATTTGATAAGGATGTCCAAAAAGCCTAATCTATAATAGATGCCTTTTAACAGTTTTTGTATCCACAAAAAAATTCTCACTCCAAGGTCTTAAATGAAATGCATCCGTACCCCTCAACCATGGGCTTCCATCCATTATTTTATCCCTTATTTTTGAACTAGAGAAAATAATGATAAAAAAAACTTTTGGAAGAAAAGTCATGGACTAATTTGAATTTAATCTCCATTACCACTTGATCAAATTTTGAATCTAAAAAAATCTAGCTAGTATCCATGAAACTTACATATTAACCCTTTGGTTTTAAGAACCATTATATCATTCTCAATCATCTCATCCTTGATAATCACTTCAGGTGTAGAATCTGCTATTTTAGACAAGGTTTTTCATAGACTCTTTCTTCCTCTTGTTGCTAGCTAGGACATCCAAACTTACTACTTGACCATTCATACTTTCAGTAAGGAGTTTTATGAATGACTTTATTTCCATGTTACCTAGATTTTCTTCAAATGAATCCTTTAAATTCTCCTAAGATTTGGAGAAAGAAATGACACTTGTTCCTTGATCACACTTTGCTTTCTACTTTATGATTTTCTGCTCATACTTCCTCCTCACTCCCACTTTATGCTTTCCTGCTCACACTTCCGCCTCACTCCCAACTTGTGCTCGCACTTGTTTTTGGTTGCACTCACTTCTGGCTCGTGCTCGTACTTGCTTCCAGCTGCACTCACTCCCGATTTCGGCTACACTCACTCTCGGCTCATGCTTACACTCGCTTTCGACTGCATTCACTTCTCAGCTACCATGATATCATTTTCATCATAATCACTTTTTTATTTTTATTAGCTTAATCACACTTCTTGTTAGAGCCTATGATATTTTTATTTGGCTTCCCAAATAGATATCCCTTTGAATATCTTTTTCTCTTTGTCAATGCTTTTATGGCCTTCCCATTCCCACCAACACTCTCATATTCACAATCTCTTTATTTTTCCACATTGTTCATAATGAGAATTATCTACTACAGATTTATATTTCCCTAAAGAATCTAAAATGTAAGGAATAACCTCTTAAACACTTTCTTCTTTATGTTGCCTCCAAAACCCCAAATTGCATGGATGATCGTCCATAGTCATGGCTTTCTTATGCTACCCAAGAAACCCTAAATTTTCATGGATATCCTCATTATTTTCTTTATTGTGCTACTCTTAAAACCCTAAAGTGCAACGAATACACTTTATACTACTTTGATTTTCAATGCAAAGAGAAGATTTTATGCTTCTTGAGGAAAATAAAAATGATTTACCTGGATTAACCTTGATCTCCTTCACCTCATTTGCCTAAAAATTTGCTTTCCCATATTTCTTTGCTTTAAAACTTGCCTCCCCATCTTTCTTCACACCTTTAACTCCTTATGTATTTGAACTTGCACATTTTACTTCCTCATCCCTTATGCCATTTTTTCTTCTAATTGTTAATTCCAATGAATAATAATGGCATTTGCCATTTGATGATGTAGAAGGGTTTTCTTCCCACTTTTTAGGAGTGGAAAAATCTTGATTTGACCTAGCTTCTCCTATGATATGATCTCCTTATTTCATATCGAGGTTTACATCATGTCCAAAATTTTGAGGTTTGCATCTTTTCCAAAATTCTTGTTTTAAAAGCACACCTACATCCAGAAACAACTTACATCATGTTTTCACTTTGCAATCTCTTGCCATGTGTCCAATTTCAAAATATTTACGACATCAGAGTGCAATGCTTTCATAATCTACTTATTGATCTCACTATCTTGATTCATGTTTAATCCTAATGGACTGTGGTAAAGATTTTGAAATATCCATTGCAACACATAATCTCTTGCCATGTGTCCAATTTCAAAATATTTACAACATCAGAGTGCAATGCTTTCATAATCTACTTATTGATCTCATTATCTTGATTCATGTTTAATCCTAATGGACTGTGGTAAAGATTTTGAAATATCCATTGCAACACATAATCAAGTATATACAATATGCTTTCTCTCCTTAATAGTAAGTTGCTCTTGATGAACTCACCTAAAGTATTGCCAATATTCTTCATAACCTCCTTATTGATAAGTTGATAAAGAAGTGCAAAAAGCCTAATCCACACTAAAAGCCTTTTAATAGTCTCTGTCTCCACAATTGTTTTTACACTCCATAGTCTTAAATAAAATGCATCTTTGCCCCTAGACCAAGGGCCTCCACCCATTATTTTGTCCCTTATTTATAAACTAAAGAAGATAACAAGGAAAAATCCTTTTGGAAGAAAAGTCATGAAGTAATTTGAATTCAATTCGCACTCCCACATGATACAATTTTGGATCTTAGAAAAACTTGGCCATGGAACTAACATATTAACCCTTTGGTTTTAAGAACCATTATATCAAGCTCAATCATCTCATCCTTGGTAATCACTTCAAGTATAGTATATACTACTTACTTAGGATTTTCTATAGATTTATTCTCTCTTATTATAATCGGGGCATCCATACGTCTAACTAGGGCATATATTTATTCTCTCTTATCGTAATAAATGCATCCATACTTCCAACTAGGGCATCTTTACTTCTAATAAGAACTTTAAAAATTGACTTTCTTTCCATGTTACCTAAACTTTCTTCACATAAATCTTTTTGCGTTTGAGTTTCTCCTAAGATCTGGAATAAGAAATGGTGCTCGTTCCTTTACTTCTTACTTCATGCTTCTTACTTATTCTTGACTCATGCTCGTTCCTTCTTACTTCCTGCTTCTTACTCACTCTCGACTCATGTTCATTCTTGACTCACTTGCTCGCTTATTTTTTTTTAAATTAAAAAATAATAAAAATAATAAAAAAGAGCATATTATATTTAATAACAAATCTTTATTATTATTTTAGATTTGGTTAATGTGAAAAAACCCTAAACCAACGCTCAGGGATGGATATCACCATCCCACCATGACCTCAGCTTATCAATAGGAAATTTAACACATAACCCCACACACGTTGCGGTTTGAACCTTGAACCTCTCAAAAAAGAGCCAAAGTTTGAACCGATACTCACTTGCTCACTTAATTATTTTAAAATAAAAAAATTATTAAAAAAATATATTATATTTAATAACAAGTTATTTTTTATTATTTTTATTGATTTATTTTGATATCCATCCCACCATGACCTCAGCTTATCAACACACGTTGCGGTTAGAACCTTGAACCTTTCAAAAAAATGCCAAAGTCTAAACCCATACTCACTTGCTCACTTTTTTTTTTTTAAATAAAAAAATTATTGAAAAAATATATTATATTTAATAACAAGTTCTTTTTTATTATTTTTATTGATTTATTTTTTTATTGAGGTTAGTGTGAAAAACCCTATGACCGATTCTCAAGGCTGGATATATTCATTCCACCATAACCTCTAATAAGGAGAAGAGCTGAGCTTATCAATAAAGAATTTAACACACAATCACACACATGCCATAGTTTGAACCTTGAACCTCTCGAAAAAAAACCAAAGCCCAAACCTTTGCACTGTCCCTCAAGACATAAAAAGTATTTTTATTATACAAATCAAGTTCTTAGTATATGTACAAAACTTTTTATTCTTTTATTTTATTTTATTATAATATTTTTTATTTTTGAAAACAAAATACAAAGGTGGCACAATTGAAGTTCACACTTCCTAGGGCATAACGAGAACTCCCTTCTTGTGATTTGAACTTGAATAATTTGAATAACAATCCAACAACATACCACTAAAGTATCTAAAAAATTTATAATATATTTTTTACATTAAAAAATAAAATTTCCATAGTAATTTAAACTTGAGTAATTTAAAATAACAATCAACAACTTACCACTAAAGTATCCTAAAAAAACTTTATACATTAAAAAATAAAATTTCCATTTGCATGAGCGTCTTAGAAGCACAATACTCATTATAATTGTTCACTTATAATTGTTCAATTATAATTGTAAAATACACAGGCAGATATTCATATTTGAATAAATCCCGAGGACTAGGTGGATTGGTAAGTGCTTGTTTGACCAGATACTTACCAAGAAGACATTCAGGTTCAAACCTCGAGGGCAACCTGTTTGCAAAGGTAGTAGTTTGATTTGAATCTTTTGAGTGTGTGTCAGATTGACGATAATAGTATGAATTTCGAGCGACCAATGGTCCCTTTCACGTTGGGTCAACAATAACGAGGTGGCATAGGTTTGGTGGTGACGATGACAGTATGAATTTCGAGTGACCGATGATTCATTTCACGTCGGGTCAACAATAACGAGATGGCATAGGTTTGGTGGTGACGATGACAGTATGAATTTCGAGCGACCGGTGGTCCCTTTCACGTTGGGTCAACAATAACGAAGTGGCATAGGTTTGGTGGTGGTTTGGTGGTGACGACGACAGTATGAATTTCGAGCGACTAGTGGTCTCTTTAACGAGGTGGCATAGGTTTGATGGCGATGATGACAGTATGAATTCCAAGCGATCGATGGTTCCCTTCACGTCCAGTCAACAATAATGAGGTGGAATAGATTTGGTGGCGATGAGGTGGAATAAATTTGGTGGCGATGATGACAGTATGAATCTTGAGCGATCGATATTTTAGTGTGAGAATCGTGGAATAAATTTGGTGGCGATGAGGTGGAATAGATTTGGTGGCGATGATGACAGTATGAATCTTGAGCGATCGATATTTTTGTGTGAGAACCCCTACGGACAATGTGCATGGTTGAACAGTCTCCTCCCAACCATAACCCCTCGTAAAGCTGAGAACTATCCTTATAAATAAGGAATTTAACACATCCACCCTTTCACACACTCCCCACGCTACTAACAACTTATAGTATGTTGGAGGAAGGTAGTAAATCGTTCGATTTTCTGCTTGAATTCTGTGGTTTCAATCTCGATCTCGAGCCCCTCCGGGCCCTCTCATTAGAATAAATGTTACCAGTTTGAGATTGGCGGTTTCAATACCAAACCTCTTTAGGTCCTCGAATAAATGTTCCAGTTATAATATAGCTTTGCTTTGTCTTTACTTATCAAACTATAAGAAAAAAGATTAAAGTGGAACGAAATTCGAAATTCCAACGAGATTGAAAAAAAAAAAAAAAAACAGAAAGACAGCCATGGTCCGTCCTTAATTTTGAAACAGATGAGGTAAGAGAACAAGTTTTTTAAGACCTTGGATTACTGGTACAAGTTTATCCTGCTTAGTTCTAAAATGATCTCAATGGACGCTAAAATCCGTTGTCAATGGCGACTGCAAAATTACTGCTGAAAACCAGAAAAATAAAATAAAAATGCAGTCGTCGTCGGTTCACGTACTTCGTGCTTCGGCGGCCAATTCCTTGATTTCTCTGCCCAGATGGACAGCTCGGTCACGTGGAAGTCTCATGACCGAGAACTTCCTTCCATCCAAGCGACTGCTGCAGGCCCTCAGTCCTCCTGCTTTGCCAGGGAAATTGCTGTTGAGCAGAATGCCCCGGGTTCGAAACAAGGCCGATTCTGTTCCTCAACAGAAAAAATCAGGTAGGACTATCAAACCTTCTGCTCAGGTAGGACTATAAAACCTTCTGCCACACAATTAGGGTTTTGATATTTATTGTATTTAAATATAATTTTCAGCTCCTGGAAAATCTTGTTAAGTATTCCTTTTGCATTTGCAGTGATTTCATATATATTTTTGTTCTTCATATATATATATATATAAAGTTAGAACAGGTCCCATCTTGTGTCTCATCCTCTTGCAAGGTTACTCTCAAAGTTGGCTCATACCATTTGATAAAATATAAAAATCTATTAATAGTTGTAAGATACCTTAAAAAATAAAAAACATAATACGGTGCTCCACAGTATCAAATGACAAGATGGCTAAGACCAGGGTTTTTGAATCTTGTGGGAGATATATGCATAATTGTCAAAATGTTATGGATGGTAATGAGGCCTAAAAAAAAACTGTACTGATGTTGAATCAATAGGAGCCAGCTCCTATGACTGTTACAGTCCAGGTGTTCTGATTAAATGAGTTTCTTCTAGTGCTCTCATGTGAGTATGTTCTGATTAAGTGAGTTTCTTCTAGTGCTTTCTGCAGGGTGAACAACATGTGTGTGCACAATTCTCAGCCTCTCACATCACAAATTCATTGTCTTTTCCCACCAGAATTGGACTTCAAATATCAATAACAGGGGAATAACAGTCTTCTCCAGACTTCAGCTTAGAACAAGCCAATATGTTGTGACACTCTTGCTTCTGCTCTCAAACGCTTACAGGAAACGCATGAACTTAATTTTGAGCATAGAAGCATATGGCAAATATGAGTAACTATGCAAAATAAATGCAAACAAGCCTGCAATGGGCTGTGATGCCTTCCACAAGTTTATCCTAAACTAAGAGTGGGGGAAGTCCTATCCTTCTGAGGATCAACCAACAATCGAATAACAGCCCCGAAAAAGGAAAAGTTGCTATTGATTTGCCTGACTTGAGCAGGGCGACTATTCACAAAATTTATATGGGGAGAAGGTATCTCCACTAAATGTGTAGGGCCTTTCAAACACTTCCTGAATCATCTTAGTAGTATCCACAAAACACAACCTGAATGCCATCAAGGCCCGGAGGTTTGCCATCCTTCATTTCAATCCTTGAATCAGCTAGACGATCATTTCATAACACACTTCTTAAACTCTAGCCTCCAAAAACCTTAGGATTCTTACACTCTTTTAAATGTTTCCTATAAGATTGTGGCGAAGGCATTGGCTCTTCGCTTCAGAGATGTTGCTGCTAGGATTGTGAGACGGGAGCAAACAGGTTTTATCAAGGGCAGGTTCATTCTTGATATGGTCCTGACCGCTTGGGAGACTTTAGAATGGGCACAGGAAAGTGGGCAAAAAGCCATTATGCTTAAGATTGACTTTGACAAAGCCTATGATCGGGTGGATTGGTCGTTTATTTTTAGTATGATGGAATGGCTTGGCTTCAACAAACGGGTAGTGGATAAAATCAAGGTCTTATTCACCTGTGCCTCTGCTCAAGTTGTAGTTAACGGTAAGCTCACTAATCAAATAAGTCTTTTCAAGTCCATTAGACAAGGGTGCCCTCTTGCTCCCCTTCTGTTTGTTATCACTGTTGATGCTCTGGGTTATATGTTGGAATTGAAGAGAGGTGCGGGTTTAATCAAAGGGATTGATACTCCTGGAGGTCCTGTTCTGAATAATCATTTTGCAGATGATTCCCTTCTTTCTTTTCAGTTGGATGCCTTGTCACTGCAAAATGTCAAAGGTTGCTTGGAGCAGTTTTGCAAAGCCTTTGGAGCCATCATTAGTGAAGAAAAATCAGACTATTGGTTGATTGGCAATGACACTCTTCCAGATAATTTCTCTCCTGGTTGGCGGCGGGTGAAGGATGGCGAAATTGTTAGATACCTTGGAATCCCGTTTGGCAAGGCTCTTTCTTTGAAGGGCATGTGGGATTGGTGTCTTGAGAGATTTGCAAAGAAAATTCAGTTCTGGAAAAATAAGCTCATATCCTTTGCTGGTAGAATAATTATTGTTGGAAAAATATTACAAGCTTGTCATCTTTATTATTCTTCGTGTTGGCTGCCCAATGCTTCTCAGTTTGGAATATTGGAAAGGCTTATTAGAGGCTTTCTTTGGTCTAATTTCGATGGCTCCAAGAGAATGCCCTCTATCTCTTGGAACTATTGCATTATTCCTAAGGAGGAAGGTGGTCTGGGTCTTTTGGACATTCAGATGCAGGGTAAGGTGTTGGAAGCCAAATGGGTAGTCAGAGCATTGGAAGGTGTTGATCCTTGCCAAAAACTCTTGAGAAATAGATTTCAGAACTGTCTTCATATTGATGGTGTTAAGGGGGATTTTCATATTGAGGATATTGTGGGTCATCCTGTTCAATTTAAAATACGGGGTTGTATCCTTATTAAGAGGATCTGGGAGGCATGGAAGACGGTTGGCTCTACGGTTTATTGGGCCTATATGGAAGAGCGTAGAGGCTGGGTGCTTCCATATAGGTCTATTTGGATATGGAAAGACAATGGGGTGTATGCCTCGAACCTTCCTCGTCTTAGATGCAAGAGGTTGGTTAAGAGGGGAATTAAGAAATGGGCAGATATGTGGGATTCAGGAGCCGCTGATTGGATTAAATGGGAGGATCTTTGCAATAAGTTTAAGTTGAAAGCTTCTGACAGGGATGCTATTGTTCAGATTCATTCTCTTCTTCCCTTTGAACAACAGTATAAGTTAAATGGTGGTTTGTCTGGCCCTATCTGGCGTGACTGGAGGTGGAACTTTCAAGGGAGCATCATTTCTTACAAATCCACTAAGATTTACAAAACTCTATTGCCTAAGACTTCTTTGCATATCCTGTTAAATAGACGCTGGGACATTGTCTGTCTAGAGAAGAAGTGGAAGAAGAGGCTAAAGCAGGTTTGGAAATTCCGATTATCTACTCAGCTCAAGGTTTTTCTTTGGTTGCTTATTTTCCAAGGTATCCATTGCAAGGCAAGGTTGGCAAGGTGGATGAATATCTCAGACCTCTATAGTAGTTGTGGCAAAAAAGAAACTGTTAAACATATCTTTTGGGATTGTATTGTAGCAAGGAATGTTTGGAAAAGATTGAAGTGGACCTATTATCCTATCCTAGGTGATAGGTGGAGTTGGAAATTGGTTCTTTTGGGAGATGCCTTTGGCTGCCCTCAGCATCTTAGGGGGGTGTGGACTGTTATCAGAGCAACAACTTTGTATGCTATTTGGAAGGCGAGATGCAGTTTAGTTTTTCGAGATGAAGCTATTCCTATTTCTGGGATTGTGTCTAATGTTGTTATTGATATTCAGTTCCAATGTAGAGCCTTTAAGAGGCTTATAATCAAATATCTCAAAGACTGCTCTGCTGAGGACAAGTCAGATGGTTGGATGTCCTTGAGCAGATTTTTGTAATCTGCTACAATGTCTTGTATTTTGATTTTTCTGTATTAATATAAGCAATATTTTTCAAAAAAAAAAAAAAAATGTGGAGGGCCATCTAGATTCCAACTCTTCATTTGCCACATGTAGCAATGAACGAGAGCTGGCGCCAACAGCTTGCCTTCCGGCCAGATTCAAAGGCCAAGGCATCCTTCCTCTTATGGAAGTGTCTGGAGTCATGAACTCATTAGTACTGCCAGTACATCTCTTTTGAATCTGTACTCCCTCATAGTGTTTTATATTATTTTTTGCATAAAACACTTAAAGATGCAGTCATAACCTACTATACAAAGTCTTAAGTTAAAACAGTATAACAAAGCTTGAATTATTTTTTAATCTGGAAAGCCATAGTTAAAACTTAAAACCATTTAAACAGGCAGATTCAGTTTGACCAACTTGGCCTAGAAAGCCACTGAAAGTCATCTCATCTCATTTCACCTATTTTGATAAGCTATGAAATGCAAGCACAAAAGAGCTAAAAAGACTCATGCTGTTTTTAGCAATCATCCTAGATGGTATTGAGTCTTTGGATTCGACCTTATCTGTACTGATGCATCCTTGCAATGTTGCAATGGTGCTTGTGAACATGGTTTTAAAACTTGAAGACATGTTAATGCTACAAGGTCATGTTTATTAGTTAGGTTCCTAATTAATTGTTATGAGGCTTTAATAAGACCTCATTAGAATAGGTTATTTTAATGTATAATGTCATTTCATGTTCATTTGAATTTCATGTAATATGGATTTGGGAGCCTTAATCCTAATCTCATTTTTTTCAATATATAATTTCATAACTCAGAGGGAGAGGTGATTTTTCATTCTCTCCATTTTCAGAAATCTTCTTCTTTTTTCTTGTTTCATGTGGTTGAGCTTGGGCACATAGCATTGAACCTTGCTACAAGTGGTAGTAGAGCTTGGATGCTTGCCCCTCCCACAACCAAGCTTGGAGAAGCATTGCATTCCCCTTCTCTCCTCCACAAATTTATGTGTTGAGTTGAAGGAGAGCATGAGGTTTCATAAAACCTCCATAGATTTTCTTTTTATTGCAGATATTAGCTTGTATCTCTGTTTGCAGGTATCCAAAATCCGGATTTGACCGAGTTTGGCAGCCTCTGTGTAAACTGACCATGTTCGTTTTTTTTACACATCCATACAGTATCCAAAATTTGGATCTGATTGAGTTTGACGACCTTTGTGTAAACTGATCATGTTTGTTTTTACACAGCCATACAGTATCCATAATTCAGATTTGACTGAGTTCGGCGGTCTCTGTGTAAATTGATCGTGTTTGTTTTTTTTACACAACCATACAGTATCCAAAATCCGGAACTGACGGAGTTCGGCCACCTCTGTGTAAACAAACCGTATTTGTTTTTACACACCCATACGATTAGATCGACCTCTGTGTAAATTGACTGTGTTTTTTTTTTTTGACAGCATAACAAGCTTCTAGCATATCCATTGTACTTGTATAAGTGGCTTACAGAATTTTCCACATTGCTTTTAGCTAACTTATAGCCCTCATTTGTAAAAGTGATTCCACTTGGACAGTGAGCAAGGTCTAGTGGATCACACCTAACATACGTACTGCCACATTAGCACTGTAGTAGCACTCCATCTGCACTCCAAGTCTATTTTTAGTTTTCATTTGCTTTCTTTCATTGCAAATTGATTCACATCTTTGCATCATCCCTAAAAGGAATGCATCCGACAACTCATTCCGCATAATTCATCATTTGTAAAAGAGATTCCACTTGGACAGTGAACAAGGTCTAGTGGATCGCATTCATTCATTGTCATTACATGGCTTATTATTTATTGGCACAGTTTGCCTCACTTAGTCATCTGGTCCTTGTTCACACCTTGACACACCTCTTTTAGGTCTTTGTAGTGTCACAGGTCACAATGACTTCCAACTTCAAACAAAATGTTGGATGTACCCTCAAAGGCAAGGATAATTGGGATCAATGGTTCACAGGCCTTAGGACAATTGCAAAATTTGAGAACCTATGGCGCAACCATTTGGACGCAAATCCCACACCACCCACAGATGTTGCATCCTTGAAAAAATGGCAGATAGATGATGACCGAATTCGTGTCGGCATCCTACTTGTCACAGAATATCACCTTCATAATTTGATTTATGTAGCCAAGCATGACACAACATGGTCAGTTCTCGAAGTCTTCAAGAAAAACTTTGACACCAAATATGACCTAGAATTTGTTCATCTTGTCCTCAAGATGAATCAAATAAAGATGCAAAAAGGACACTCCAGTTCCACCATCAACCTCCTTTGCCCTATTAAACAAGTCATTGATAAAGACTTCAAAAATCAATGTATCACATGGGCTTTCCTCATTTAGTCATGTCTTCACATTCTCTACAAGAACTTACTTGCCAGTTTATCAGCTAGTGGAACCTTAAAAATTCTCAACTTTGAAGCCTTAGCAGAAAAGTTCGTTGAACTTGACAAAACCTTTGACATAAGCTTCACCAGTTCTGACCTCAACCTTTCAGGTGGATGAAGATGCAAATATTTCAAACAGTTAAGGTAACCGAAGCCGTGGCCAAGGCCGTGGTCGAGGCAAAGGCAAAGGACAAGGACAAGGTTCTAACAATGGTCAACATGAACACTCACGACATCAAACTAGTCAAGGACAACACAATCAAGGACAAATAAAACAACCTAGTACCTCTCAAGGAACTGACAACTCAAATGTCGTGTGCAAACGTTGTAACAGAAAAGGGCACTATGCCATTGATTGCCGAACTGCCACACACAAGATCAAGCAGTTTCAAAAGCACAATGCGCATAATGTAAATGAAGATGACTCTGATCCAGATGTCTTCCAAAGTGCTCAATTTGTGCATGCCCAGATCATCAGCACACGAGCACTTATATCACCATCTGTTGACCATCCCAAAACATTCATTGAGGCACATTTAGGATATGTTGGTTATGACATTTCTCATCCCACATCACAACCCATTAGAGTTGCCCATAGCGTAGCCTCCACCAACAGTTTGTGGATCATGGATACTGGAGCCACTCAACACATGACTTCCAACAAGGACTTCTTTGAAGAATTCAACTCAAAAGTACTTGGTGTAGTTCACATGGCTGACAAATCCTCTCAACCAGTTGAAGGAGCTAGAACTGTTCGATTGAAACTTCTCGGATTACCTGATTTTGGACTACTTGATGTTCTCTACATCCTTGCTTTGAAGCAAAATGTGTTGTCACTATCCACACTCGTCTGCTATGGATTTGATCTGAGTGTCACCGCCAAAGATAAAACTCTTCGAGTTATTCATCCACCCTCCAAAACAGTGGTCATGATCGGTTTCGTAGATGGAAAACTCATCAGACTTGTTGGACATCCTGCTTCTGAAGTTCACATTGCTGAAGCTAACATGGCACTTAATGCCACCCTGACTCCCAAGAAAATTTTTGTTGATGCATTATGGCATGCTTGCATGGGTCATGTCAAACTTGATCAATTGAGACAAATGGAGTCCACCGTCAGGGGACTACCACACTTCTCTTCCAAACCCATCAAATGTGAAGCATGCATCATTGCCAAATCCTCTCGACAACCTTTTCCAAAGAGTTAGTGGAAGTCCACACAAAAATTGGAGCTAGTTCACTCAGGCATTTGCGGGCCAATGCCTATTCCCTCATTAAAAGGCAAAAGGTCCCTCATTAAAAGGCAAAAGGTATTACATCACCTTCATCGATGACTTCTCAAAGAAGCTATGGATCAAATTTTTGAAAAAGAAGTCTGAATATTTTGAATTCTTCAAAGCATTCAAGGCTCGCGCAAAATGAGAATCAGGTTGTAGAATCAAGACCTTCAGGAGTGACAATGGCGACGAGTACACCTCAAATGAATTCACATAGTACTTGTCGTCACATGAGATTCAATGACAATACCAGGCACACCTCAACAAAATGGTGTTGCCGAGTGCATGAACAGGACAATTATGAACATGGCTTGTGCCCTTCTTGTCTACAAAAATGTGCCTCCATATCTTTGGGCCAAAGCCACCTGGACTGCTATGCATGTACTCAATGTAGACAACAGTTCCAGACAGCAGAAATGAGGAACTGACTGTGAAAATGTCCCAAGCAATTTTGAATGTATATAGCAAATGTGGATTTATGCTATTTTGTAATGCCATTTTGTATAAGGCATAGTGTTTGTTTAGTTTAATCAGCCAATCAGAGGAGAAAAGGATTAAATGCACAAAAGGACAAAATGGCCGCCATTTGGGTTAAGGCTAGTTAAGCCAGACGTCTAGTTAGTGTAGACGTTTGGCTAGTCAGACGTCTAAACTGTTAGTTAGACGTTTGGCTAGTCAGACGTCTAACTAGTTGGTTGGGCAAACGGTTGGGTGGTTGGCGCAGGTAGTTGGGGAATCGCTCCTACAGCCTTTAAATACCCCCTTTTGCATTGTAACCTGGAACCTTCTGGAGATAATAAGACAACGCTTGATCATATTGGTGTTATGCTGTGTATTGCAGATCGTGCTTGAGTGTTATTGCAGGTTGTGTTGCTAATGTTGTGCAGGTTGAAGACTCTTCCTGGCAGGTTGTTTGCAGGTATTCGGGAGCAGAAGCCATGGCAGCACCCGTTTGACGTCTAGACGTCTGCACCCCAGACGTCCAGCCCCTAGACGCCTAAGTCCCATACATCAAGCTCCCAGACGTCTAGCCACCTGACGTCTCCCTTCCAGACGTCTCACCCTCTGACGTCTAGTCCAAGACGTCTAGCCTTCTGACATCCCAGCCCCAGACGTCTAGTACCCAGACGTCTGGTTCTAGCCGACTAACAGATAGACTAGTTTGATGTCTGAGTTACCTTGTACCTCCGAGACCCATGCTGATTCCTTGTCTCGTCTGTTCGATCAATTCACCTCTCGTATCGGGAGTATACTCACCCTTGTCTACACTCAACACAGTGAGTCCCTCAAAACATGGCCCGTCACCTCATGAAAAATGGACTGGACACCCCCCCCTCCCATCAGCCACTTCATAATATTTGGCTCCATCTGTTATGCTCATATTCTTCCAGAGCACAGAAACATACTTGATGCTCGAGTTATTAAAGGCATCTTTGTTGGATACCTTATGGATTAGAAGGGATACAAGGTATTCATTCCTTCACACCGGAAAGTGATTTTGACACGTGATGTTGTGTTTGCAGAAACTGAAGAACAACTGGTTACATTGGATACCAGGGGACACAATCTTCAGCCTAGATCAAAAGATGCTAACATATATGATGTTCAGATTCCAGCATTTGGGGGGAGACGTTGAAAAGTTACTCAAAACTTTGGAATCTGCAAATCAACCCACAAGTCCGGAGGAACCAAACTGTGATACTAAGCAGATGTTTGTATCTTCTGCACCTTCTGCCCCTTCACACAATAATGTTGATCCCGATAAAAGTATTGTTTCACATCCATCTTTGTCAGCATCCTCCGTACTTAATGATCCATTCTAGGATCATGAGGAAAACTTCGAGGTAGGTGAGACATCCACACTGCTCCCCATTTGAGGAATTCGTGAAGCTCACCAGCTCTTAAAGGACATCAAACTAGATAAAGCGAGCAAAACGGGCACAAGAGGTTCCCTAGAGCAAGAGTGCATGCATCATTACTTGTTGAACTGGAACTTGCAAAACTGGATCTCGCTGTGAATAATGAACCTCTCACGTACCAAGAAGCTATCAAACACGCAGCTTGGAGACATGCAATGAACCAAGAGTATGAATCTCTGATCAAAAATGGTATTGGGATTTAGTCGATCTACCACTTGGAAGATAGGTAGTTCGAAACAAATGGGTGTACAAAAACAAGTATAAATCAGATGGCACCCCTGTCAAACACAAGGTGAGATTAGTGGCTAAAGGCTTCACGCAAAAGCAAGGCATTGACTACACTGAGGTATTTGCACCTACCACAAAATGGCCCACAATTAGGACTCTTGTAGCCTTAGTTGCATAGCAAGGTTGGAAGATTCATCAATTAGATGTAAAGACTGCTTTCTTGAATGGCGAATTGGAAGAAGAAATATACATGGCATAGCCAAAAGGTTTTGAGATTGCAGGACAGGAGCACAAGGTATGCAAACTCAGAAAATCTTTATATGGATTGAAGCAAGCCCCTCGCGCTTGGTTCAACAAGATGTTAGATCGGATGAAGCAACTTAAATTTGAAGTGTGTGAGTACCAAGACATTGATGCAACACTGTTCTTCAAGCACAACAAAGACAAAGTCACATACCTCATAGTCTTTGTGGATGACATGCTTCTAATAGGTAACAGTGAACACATCATCAACACAGTGAAAAAGGACCTTGCAAAGACTTTTGATATATCTGATCTGGGATTGATGAAATTCTATTTGGGGATAGAATTAACTCAAGAAAATGGCAAAATATTCTTGACCCAAGAGAAATACATTAGCGATATTTTAGAGAAGTTTCAACTCAAAGATGCACGCCCTGTGACAACACCAATGGAATTAAATCTGAAACTCACCGCGGACGATGACACACCAGAGGCAGATGCAACACTCTACAGAAGGCTGGTTGGTAGTCTCATCTATGTTACTAACACAAGACCTGACATTGCTTATGCAGTGGGGATTTTGGCAAGGTACATGACCAAGCCAAAGGAGAGTCATTGGCAAGCGGTAACAAGAGTGTTGAGGTACCTAAAGACAACCCGCAATTATAGCCTGTTGTATGAAAAGAATGCAGATTTCAAACTCATCGCATACATAGACTCAGACTTTGCAGGAGATAAAGACATTGGGAGATCTACGTTTGGGTACTTGATGTTTCTTGGCTCAACACCAATTTCATGGAGATCAAAGTGATAAAAGACTGTAGCAGATTCTCTTGTAGAAGCTGAATATATTGTTGCAGCTGAGACAAGCAAAGAAGTGGTATGGTTGAGAAAGTTGTTACACACTCTCGATATCACTCAAAAAGGTCCTACAAGACTGCATGTGGACAATCAATCAGCAATCCACATGGCAAAGAATCTTGTGTTTCACGATAGATTCAAACACATCAGTACAAAAGTCCACAGGATTCGAGAACTTGTTCAAGATGGCACAATACAAATGCACTACTATCCAACAACAGATCAAATTGCCGACATCTTCACCAAGCCACTCTAGAGGGTGAAGTTTGAACAGTTTAGACAACAGATAGGCTTGAGAGCCTCCATCTCCCCCTGATAATGGAGATGCAACAGGACCAGCAAGGCTAATGCTTATTCGTAAAACCACCTTCGTGTGGGCGGAAAGTATTGGTCGGTCTTTGCTCTATCCCATTTGTGAAAACCCCTTGTGGGCGCGAAAGGATAAGGGTTGTACTAGTTTTGGAAAATTAGAACTTGTGAAAACCCGAAAGGGCATGGGGGATGACCAAACGGTATATGGAGACCCAACGGATTGGAGCCGTATTTCATGGACAATTGGCTAATTGGCTACACAAAGAGCCACCTGAGCCACTCATCTACTGAAATAAAATGACCTTCTACCATTAAGGGGGGGATTGAAGACATGTTAATGCTACAAGGTCATGTTTATTAGTTAGGTTCCTAATTAATTGTTACGAGGCTTTAATAAGACCTCATTAGAATAGGTTATTTTAATGTGTAATGTCATTTCATGTTCATTTGAATTTCATGTAATATGGATTTGGGAACCCTAACCCTAATCTCATTTTTCTCAATATATTATTCCATAACACAAAGGGAGAGATGTGATTTTTCGTTCTCTCCATTGTCGAAAATATTCTCCTTTTTTCTTGTTTCATGTGGTTGAGCTTGGGCACATAGCATTGATCCTTGCTACAAAACTTGCAAGTAATCACTCTGCAAAAGGCTTGATGAGCATCTTGTGCTCTGACTTGTGAGTTGAGTTTTCCATGAGTACTAGTGAATTTTGCCAACCCAACTACAATGTGACCTCTTATCATGGTACTTCAATGAACCACATTATTGTAATATTTCATTAAACCATGTTATCATAGGCCAGCATATCGCTGAGTGTCCGTCACAATGTACTAGTGAATTTTGCCAACCCAATTACAGTGTGACCTCATATCATGGTACTTCAATGAACCGCATTATTGTGATATTTCATAAAATCATATTATCATAGGCCAGCATATCGCTGAGTGTCCGTCACAATGTGGGGATTTGAACTTGGGTTGTGCTCATATGATTTCTTCCTATTTACTGTTGCTACATAATGCTTTGGACAGTAAAATTATCACTTAGTAGATGGGGTTGGAATATGCCCCACCTGTATTTTTTTTTTAAGTGAAAAACCCCTTGGGGGCCGCCTTGGTCTGAGAGACCACGAATAGGGGGTTCTACACCGTCAAAGTCACCCGGGAGTCGCACCCGACCCTGCCCGCACCAACATTATCAATTGGATTTTGGATACCCAATTCAGCTTTTTGGTAGGGTGGAGATTTGAACCTGGGACCTCCCTTGGAGGATTACCCTCTCCTCTCCAACTCACCTACAACACCGGGTCCCACTCGTATTTTTTTTTTTTTTATTTGTGGAAAACATCCCAAAAGGGATGCCACTTTCGGGTAAGACCCAAGGAGGCAGGGGTATCCATTCCGCCAAAAACGCCCAGGACTCCGGACTTGGCCTACCACCTTTGACATACTCAAGGAGCAAACAAACACACAAAACCAAATTAAAAAAAGTAAATAACAACAAAAATAATAAAATAAAATAAAAAACATGCTCCTTGAGTGTGTCAAAACCAAAAGCACAACCAAACACGCACAATAAGATAAAAGAAACCACAACACAAACCACATAGAAAAACACAAGAACCACATAACAAAACACAAACAAGACAAAAACAACATAACACTACAAAGACATAACCCAAAAAAACATGAAAAATAAACACAACCAAAACCTAAAAAATAAAATAAATAAAAATAAAAATAAAAACAACCAACAACAGACAATAAACAAAAACAAAAAACATAGAAAACACTCACACATAAAAAAATGAAATAACACAAACAAAGAGAAACCCAAGAACAAGAACGAAAAAAACACAAGAACAATAACAAAAAACATAAAAAAAACAAAACAACAAAAACACAAGAACAACAAAAAACAACACAAAGAACACAAAAACAAAACAAAACAAAAGAACCCACCCACCTTAAAAAACTAAACAAAAAAACAAAGAAGACAAAAGAAAAAAAATGAACAAAACAATGACCTATCTAGACCAGAAGACTATTAATGCAAGAATCAACAGAGGAAACAAAATAAAGAATAGAATGAGCTAGGGAACTAAAAAAACTGAATGAACCAAAGAGAAACAAAAAAAAAAAACAAGAAGAAACTAGGTACCTTCAGAACTGGAGCCATCCAAAGAAATGATAGAAAGAAGAGCTTCCCTAATTTGAGAAGCCCACCATATAGGAGGGTGGCCATAACAAGTAAGATCACCTTTGTCCAAAGCCCAATTAGCTAAAGCATCAAGACTCTTGTTTTGATCTCTCGACCACATGATTGTAATCAACTTTCAAAAATCCCATCCTGGATTAACCGAATCTTCTCAATAATTCTTTTTATTCTCCAATCCACCTTATGATTCTTAGAAGGAGTCTTCAAGAGATTAATCATAAGTTGAGAGTCGACTCAACTAACACCTTTTCCCATCCAACCTTAGTAGCCTCCTCGAAGGCCTCTAAGGATACCATACCCCTCAACAAGGTTATTGGAAAGAATACCCAAATTCTCAAGCAAAAGTAAAAACCAGGGAGCCATCCGAAAGTCTACCAATTCCTCCCACACCGGCTTTTCCAGGGTTCCCTCTAGAGGCTCCATCAGGATTGACTTTTCCAAAATCCTTAGGAGGAGGTTGCCAATTTCTAGTCCTATCCATCTTACTAATACTCACATTCCCTTTAAGTTGGTTGCCCTTAGAAGGTTTAATCTTCAATCTTTGCATCACTTGATCCCATCTTTGGTGGGAGTTTTGGGGGTGATTAAGGAGTTGATGGACCGATTCAACTAAGTTGGCTATGGTCTTTTGCCAAATATAGTGAATATCCTTCCTATCTTGATTAAAAATTCGGTTGTTCCTTTCATTCCAAATATTCCAAAGAAGAATGGTAGAACCCATCCAAACTAACTGCCTAATAAAATGATCAACACCCTCTTGATTAGGCCAATCCCTCCAAAGCTGTTCAAAAGTGAAAAAATTGGACCACCGTAAGCCAAGTAAAGTTGCCATTCTCCTCCATAGCTCAGAGGCTAAAGTACACTCAATAAAAATATGGTTGATATTTTCTACATTCTCTTCACACATTTCACATCTAAAAGGGCCATGAAAACCACGCTTCATAAGTTGCTCACCAAGAAGCACCCTACGATGCAATAAAAGCCAATTAAAGAACCTCACCTTAGGCCAGAGCTTTTGAGCCCACAATTGAGAAAAGAATGGTTGGGCTTATTATGGCATAAGGTCAAATAACCTTGAGCAACTGAATACTCACCCTTAGTAGTGTTGTTCCATCCAAAACAATCTTTTTCATGGGACCAAGAGAGGGATCTCATATGAAGGATGCCTTGGATATCTTGTCTTTGCCTTTCTGGGATTTGAATAGGCCAGTCCTCAATAGGGATCCAATATCTACCAACCTTTGAATTACCAAGATGGTACCGACAAGTAATTAGCCACCTTTATCCAATTAGCTCGGTGAAGCTCCTCCATCCAAGGCCTCCAATCGGGAAACCGAGTTATCAAAGGCTTGTGACCATCCCAAGAATCTGTCCAAAAATTTGCATGTTGACCATTATGAATGATCCAAAATAATTTTTTCTTTATCAAATCCTCACCAGCCTTAAGAACTGCTAAAATGGGAGAACCTTTGGTAGGAAGTTGATAGCGAACAAGGTCTTCAGGACTTTTGTTCTCAAGATATTTAGCACGGAGATTATTGGCCCAAAGAGCATTGGGGTTATGCAACATCCTCCAATATAATTTAGCAGCTAAAGCTTTGTTGTTATTAATTGAAGACCGGAATCCTAACCCCCTTCACTCTTAGGAAGACATAAAGTATCCCATTTCACCAAGGCCCATTTTCTTTTCTCCTTAGTACCACTCCAAAGGAAACGATGACCGATTTGATCCAATTCTCGAAGAACAACCTTTGGGATATTCAAAACGGAAGAAACATAAATAGGAATAGCTTGAAGGACTGATTTTACCAAGGTGATTCTACCCCCTTAAGAAAGCCACTTGTTGGTCCACTTTCCAATTTTCTTCTTGACTTTGTCCAACAACCAATTCCAATCTTTATTTTTCTGCCTTTGAATATTTATGGGAATACCTAAATAAGTGATTGGAAGAGAGGTCTTCTTATATCTTAATTTATCCAAGACCATGGATTCCTGTCTAGCAGAGCAATGAAAGAAAATAACTTTAGATTTGTCTTCATTGATCAACTGCCCAGTAGCCTTAGAAAAACAGCTAATGATTTGCTTAATATTAGAAGCTTCCTTAACTGTAGCTTTACCTAAAAGGGTAGAGTCATCCACAAATTGAAGATGAGAGATAGGTCTAGCTCCATGAGCAATGGTAACTCCCTCAAGGGTTTTGTTTTCCCTCTTTTGGTTATAGTCCTACCCAAGCATTCAAGAAGAATGATGAATAAATAAGGGGATAGCGGGTCACCTTGCCTAATACCTCTGGAAGCCGGGAAAGACCGAGAAGGCCTGCCATTGATAAGAACTAAGTAGGAAACTCGAAGAGATACATCCCATAATCCAATCCATCCAATCCTTAGAGAAACCAAATTGCCTCAAAACTTTGATAAGGAAGTGCCAATCCACTCGTCATAAGCTTTGGATAAGTCTAACCGGATGAACATAGAAGGAGAATTTTGCATATCCATGGAATGGATGGCTTCCCGAGCAAGAACTATCTCATCTACTATTTGACGTCCTTCCACATATCCCCCTTGCTCGGGGAAATAATCTTATGCAAAAGAGGCTTCAACCTTTCTCGCCATGATTTTAGTAATAATTTTGAGAAGAACATTACATAAAGCAATAGGTCTAAAAGCTGAGATATGATCAACCTCTTGAGCTTTTGGAACAAGAGTAATATAAGTTTTATTGATAACCTTCAAAATTTCTTTGGATTTCCCGGCTTCTTCCACCACCTCTAATAAATCAACATGAAGGATATCCCATAACTCTTGGTAGAACTCAATAGGAAAACCATCAGAACCTGGGGTTTTCCTTTTTGCATTTTAAAAACTACTTGTTGAAGCTCATTGATAGTAACAGAGCAATCAAAATAGAGTTCTCCTCTAAGTGATAAGAGAAGGGATTGCTTGAAGAACATTTTGTTGTGAAGCCGAGTCAAGAGGAGTAGCAACAAAAATATTGGAAAAGTAATCAACAACAATAGAGTTCATGCCATCCCAAGTATAAACAACATCTCCATAATCTGATTTTAAGGAAGAAATAAAGTTGTGAGATCTTCGAGCTAGAAGAGATTTGTGGAAGAAATTTGTGTTTCGATCTCCTTCTTTGAGCCATTGAATTCTAGATTTTTGCTTCCATAAGATTTCTTCTCTTTTTTCCCATTCCTCTAACCGAGTTGTGAGTTTAATTTCATCTCGCACTTCTCTTCTCTCGTGAGGCCATCTAAACGGATTTTCTTATTCAAATTTTCAAGATGAGCAATAACTTCATGTTTTTTTTTATGAACATCCCCAAACTCTTTCCAGCTCCAAGTCTTGATTTTGGATTTAATGTATTGCAGTCTTTTGGCAAAACAGAACATCTTAGTCCCATGCCTAGGTTTACCTTCCTTCCACCATTGTTGCACACGAGGTCCGAAGGAAATGTCTCTAAGCCACATTAATTGAAAACGAAAAGGAGAGAAACTCACATTGGTTTTCCACATTTCCACCATGACCGGCCAATGATCCGAACCAACATTATTAAGAGTCTTCACTTTAGGAATGTGACCATGGATTAAGAAATTTTCAGAGAGCAAAAACCTATCCAATCTCTCCATTATACAAGCTAAGCCTTGCCTTCTCGTTAGACCAAGTCATAAGGCCATTATCTCAAGTTGGATATCCACAAGATGGAGGTTTGCAATATATTCGCTCATGAGGTCAGTACTTTTGTCCAAATTTCTATTTCCCCCTTTTCTCATCCAGAGAGAGGATGGTATTGAAATCTCCTCCGATCAAGATCCAAGCTTTAGGAAAATGAGAGATAATATGAGTAATATCCTTCCACTGTCTTCTTTTTTCCTCCAAAGAAGTCGGGGCATAAACAAGAATGCAGAGCATAATCTGGTTGGAATGTCTACTTTGAATAGCTATAGCCAACAAACCCCAACCGCCAACCATATGGTGAATAACTACCTCTTTTGGGTCCCAAAGACAAGCAATGCCACCCGAAGTCCCTTGGGAACCGAGGGAAACCACTTTTCCAGCTGGCCAAATTTTACCGGCAATTAAGTCCATATCCTCCATTGACATCTTTGTTTCTTGAAGGAAAACAAGATGTGGATGATTTATCCGAATCATTCTTCTAATTTCATTTTGTTTTGAAAGACTCCCTTTGAGTCCTCTAATATTCCAAGTGATGATCTTCATTAATACCAGGGCTAAAAATGTTGGGAAGGGCATTAATCTTACCTTCCTCTACAAGCTTTTCACCTTCTTTTACCATATGATATTGATTGGTCTTGCGACCTACTTTTTGATTAGAATCCATCTTCAATTTTTTTTCCCTGTTTCTTGACTTATTCCAATTGAATCCGAGATGGCTTCTAACCTTGAAGAATGCTCATACACAGCCAAAATTTTACTAGATGGTTCAATGGAGTCTATATTGGGACCTGCATTATTTGAAGTTTTGACATTTGAAATATTGTTTTTCTTGTGTAAATTTTCTCCTTTTTTTTTCTCGTTGAAAACCTTTGATTTGTTGGTTTGTCTCTCGAGTTCTTTCCTTCATATTTAAATTGTGTTTCTAAGATTTCAGTTTCCATTATTTCCTCTTCCTCACTTGGGACATCATTTGTGGAAAGGATTTCAAACATATTAGCAAATGACTTTGATTGATCCTTCATTACTGGTTTTTTTCGAGTGTTCTTCTTCTTAGGTATTTGGAAACTTGTCGAGTTTATATCTTCTTTCTTTTGATCAGGAATTTTATTTGGGCAAGCACTGGCCAAATGACCATATTCATGGCAAATTCTACAACGAAAAGGAATGTTCTCATAGTCCACTACTTGCTCCCAAGTGTCTTCCCCAAATTGTAATGTGATCTTTTTAGGTAGGGGTTTGTCAAAATCCATTAAAACACAAATTCGAGCATAAATAATATGTTCAAAATTTTGAGTACAATCAGCAATCATCATAAAAGTTCCTAAAGAGTTTCCAATTGAAGAAAAATAGTAGGATTCCAAAATTCAATAGGGAGGCCAAAGAGTCTAACCCACACGGGAGCTATAGAAGGCATCTCTTCTTCGGCTTTAAATTTAGTATGCCAGGGCTTCATGAAAAGCCCCGCCCTTCCAAAAACCAAGGACCCCCTTGAAAAGTTTTCTCTCTATCTTCATTATTAGCAAATAAAACAAGAAAATAACCATTTGGATAAATAGAGATTTGTAACTCACCTTTAGTTTTCCAGCTTTTTGCAGCCCAGACTTTGAAAGCAGATAGACTCGGACGAAAACCCACGAACCGACAAATTAGTCCTCTTTTTTCCAAATCTTCAATGCCAACCTAAATGTTACCCATATCAAGCTTAACAATAGGAGTTCCATCACCGCTTTAAGACATCCCGACTCCGTTTTCCCGGGATCAATCTTAGGCATTCTTAGAGGTTTATGAGAAGCCCTAATATTGATATTAACATTGGGCCGAGGCTGTCCACCACGAAGGGCATCCCTAAAATTCATTTTTGGGACTGAGTCTTCATAATTCTTACCCTTGACAGGGGTTTTCACAAGTAGAATTATTTTGTGGGTGCACCTTAGCACCGCATTCACTTGAGATATGAGCCATTTTTTGATCAACTCGCTTGAAACTTATTTCGTGGTCTCTTTAATCCTTGCCCTAGACACCGTGGAAAGGTATGGTTTTCACTTTTCTTTTGTGCAGCAAATTGGAAGCCGTTGTCACTCAAGTTCACGATATGATCTGTTGAAAGACAAATTTCTAACCCATCTTGTATCCCCTGCAACATTTCCTGCTAAAATATTGAGCATAAACCACAAAAATATTGGCCGCTAGGGCCCGAAGGCCCTAAAAACCAACCTCCGGAGCCGCTTGCACTCAACCCGGATGAAACCCTCGCATAGCCGCTTGCCAAATATATCGTTCACACATAGGGATGCGCTAGGATCTGTGTTGCTCCAAATGATATGAAAATTGGTGGAGACGTTCTAGGGTTTTTCAGGCATCTACCCTCAAAATTTCAGCTCAATCCGAGTTCGGATGAGTGAGATATGGCCGAAACGAGTTCGGCAGTTTGGGCAGTCCTGCGAAAAACGTCTCTACCATTCAGCTAATCCAACACAATTCAACTCCCGTCCCACCTGTATTAATCATGACCACATATGTTGTATTTTGATAAACCATATTATCAGAGGCTGCCTTATTTGTGGCAAATAGAAAATCAAAATTTTAGCTCTCTAAATATATACTTTTAATCTTGTTGAAGTTTAGTAACACGTGTGTGCATGCATGTGCATGGAAATATGTATTTTGCTGTTTTCTTGTCATGTCCAACTCGTGAGTCAAAATTTTAGGTTGTGGAGCTCACGTTTTTGAACCATGCTTGTCTAGAGAGTCTGAAGGCTGCACAGGCTTCACAAGGCAATTTAGTTTTTTTTTGGTAGGACATGATTGCACAAATCTAAGGCGTATTGGAAACTTGGAAAGTATAATTGGAAATTTGCCACACATTTCAGTGGGCATAAAAAATATTGCAACTAAGATGCTTTTTTATCATTGTATTTGATCCAATGCCACTATCTACACGGATGATTACAACGTTATACGCTGTACCTACCCTTAGTATACTCAGTAAACTATTAATGGTTAGCTGGAAAGGAAAGTGCCTCGTTGCATAACCAACCCTTTTTCATATTATTTATTTTGTGTTTAATAAAGTTTATTGAACAGTGGACATGTCGTGTGCATTGCTCTGAGTTTGAGTTGGATGAGTTATGTGTGATATGTTAGCTAGGGTTTATTTTTTGTCAACACTAGTAGGGTATGGGCGTTCCCTCCTCCAGTCTTACTAAGCCAAAACTATTTATAAAGGTTTCATGTCATGTTGTTATTATCCCATGGGATGTCTTAAATTGCATTTCTGTATTGAAGGATTCTACGGAGTTAATCCTTCCCTAAGAATTTGTATGGTAAAACCCTAGCTTGATGCTCATTATATTACTTTCTCTTTCATCTTTTGCATTTGATCACCATGCACCTCTTCTTTACCTCTATTCTGTTGTTTTAGATTGGTAAATTTAATTGCTTTGACAGGTTGGTGGATGGCCCTTTTAGATGTCATCCATTTGATTGGATTTGAACTTGGATTGTTGTCAAGAAAGTGAAACCTCTTACTACTTGACTACTTGACTGCTTGACTGCTGTTCTGCTGGTTTATTTCTGCCGTTGATCTAGATATTATATAATATATGTTATAGTTCAATCTATTTTGGCATTTTGGGCTCATAGCAGTGATGGGTGCAAGCTTAAATTTGGCTCATAACTTTTAAGTTTTGGTCAACTTAACACACATAATTTTTAACAGTAAGATAAATAGAAAAGCAAATTGAAAGCACCGAAGGGCATCTTGCTAAAAAAATTCAAAATGTTTACATTTAATCTAATCAAGAAAGCATTGTGAAACATCACTAGTGAAAATGCGAGTTCATCTCCACCAACACCCAATCATAGGACTATTTGGCCTTTATCATACAATTTCAAAATACTTAATGGTGCTCTGTCATCTGAATTCGCATGATGCCAGTCTAAGTATAATTTAGGTTGTCTATATTCAAGTTCATTATCAATTTTTTACCCAGCTAATACAACATTGTCAGACATGATGTCACAGTTGGAACTTGAAAAATCAGATGCTTCTCCAACTACGCAGAGATCTGTTAATGGAATATTTTGGATTCTGCTTCTGAACATCGGTATTTATGTGGCAGATCATTGGTTTCAGGTAAGAGTAGATATAGTTATGTGATAGGAGTATTTTTTTGACCTGTGCTTTACGTATCTTGGTGGCATTTTTAAATTTTGTCATTTTCAATAAGAACATGTGTTCGTGTGGTTATGTATGGCTTGAAATCTAAATGATATATTTGGAAAATTTTGGGCTTTTGAAAAGAAAAGTATTTAATATTTCTTAGTGTAGACTTCCTTGATAGCTTTAATTTTACTCATATAAGTTCCCAAACATAATACCCGTCATTTATCAAATGATTGTAACTGAGAAGAGCTTGAATTTTAGATGGTTACAAGGAACAATGCTATACTTTTATTTCATGACCTTGAATGACGAGGCTTTTTGAAACAGTTTCCGCCAATCAAATTGCTCTATCTTTACCATGACTGGCCACAATGGTACCAGTTCATTACAGCAACATTTTGTCACATTAATTGGTAAGGCATCTAAGGTGCTCTGAAAACATTTTGTCTTCTTGTTATGTCCTTTTTTATGTGCTCCTCCCATTATTGGATTGAAATTAAATGCTGTTAACAGTCTTGAAATGTTTACAGTTTGCTTGCTTACATGAGAACATAATTTTTACTAGCTTTTCTTGATGTTTGGAGGACATTACTTTCAATAGTAAATGCTTGCACGTGTTTCACATATTCTGCAGGAACCACCTTTCAAGCAATTTATTTTTCTTGTACATTTTTGGTAAGTTTTCTTTTCGTTACCATATCTTTGCAATAAAATGGAGAGATTGCACTATTCCTGGGTATTGTAATTTTTTCTTTAAGTACTTCCCAGAGTCAGCCAGGATAGGATGTGTTTTTTTTTTTTTTAAATTTAAGTTCCTTTGGCAGGAAAATTGGTTGAGGAGGAGGAAGGAAGTTTTGCACTTTGGCTTTCATACTTGCTTACAGGAGCTGGAGCAAATCTTGTTTCATGGCTGATTCTTCCCAGAACAATAGTCTCTGTAGGAGCATCTGGTGCTGTGTTTGGATTGTTCGCAATTAGTGTGCTTGTCAAGGTATGCTTTATTGTCAGATATGTACTGTAAGTACACTTTTCAGATGCCTAGCATCATGACGTTGACTTGTCTACGTGAAGATTATGTTTTTCCTGAGTGAAGCTTGATAAATCTTCATATTAACTGCAGATCAGTTGGGATTGGCGAAAGATTTTAGAAGTACTTATTCTTGGCCAGTTTGTTATCGAAAAGGTAATGAACATCGAATCTGATATGTTGATTTAGCATGATATTGGCTATAGATAATGTTTGAAGATAAAGTTGTGTGTTTGCACACCTTGGCATCTGTCTCATGTATTGAACTGAAAATGTTTTGATTTTTTTTCTTTCATTCTAGTTGACTCTTTTCATATTCAAATAATTGCAACATGAAATTTCATGATTCGATCTTCATGATTAAGCATATATTCATCAATTCTCATGTTGTTGTGGTTAATTGCTCAGAAAAGAATCACCTTTCCTAATACTGTTGGAAGTAAGAAAGTAATTTTATGAGGGGAAGCAAGTCATGGAATTAGATTCCATAAGTAAATCCCTGTTCTAGGAGTTGGAGAAAGTTTTAAGGAAGCAGATTTATCTGAGGCAAAGTATCCATAGAAGTTGAAAGAGTTGCTAGAGATGGGAAAGTTTTTTAAGAGAACATCTTGTAAGTTTCTCTTTAATATATGGAAAATATGTCATTGTTGGAGATAAGAAGCTAGATGGGTAGAACTCATGGTCTAGGTCAAGTGAAGGAAAATGTACATATAATTAGCAATCTATGCTTCTTGGAGATGGGAATAAGTGCATTTTTTGTGTCAAAGCTCCTTGTGATATGTGCCCACAGGACCTAGGATGGTGGTGTGATGGACAACTCCCTAGGTCAGCTGGTGAGTCTAGATGAGTTATGCTTAAGAGTTGTGCAGCAGAACAAGGCACAACGAATAGTTCTTCATACAACATGGCATTATATGGAAAAGAGAAATAACCAAGAAGGAATGTCTATAGGGAAATGTAGGAAAATTAGGAACTATGTAAATAAATAGAGAACTTTATTTATAGGTAATGTGAATGTAAACGAAAAGCATAATACAAGGTCTTTATATGGCCAAGTTGGCTTCAACACCTAATCTTAGGTTACGGATGTAGGTGCTGGGGTGCATTGGGCATTTGAGGATGCTGTGGGTGAAGCTTCTTTGATTCCCACTTAGCTTTCATAATCCTAACAGTTGCATATTTCTAATTCTACAAACTCTGATATGTTGTTGATAAGAAAGCCATCTACATCAAATAAGTAGTGAATATATAGAATGTACATAATAATTATAATTAATCTTGTAGAAGCAGAGGCAATTCACCTTTTAGCAGCTTAAAGAAGACAATATGGTGACTCATGTGACAATTCTTTGCATATCTTCCAATAGTGTGAGGTGGAATGTTGGTTGACATTCATTGACAATATCTTTTGGTGCATATTGTTGGATGTTGGCACCTGGTGTTGGGTTGGGAACTTTGGTGCTAAGGCATTGGCGCTGGGCACTAGCATCCAGCACTGATGTTTGGATACTGGCATGACACAAAACTGCTTTGGTGCTTGAAGTTGGATGAAAGGATGGTGTTGCTTGGTGCCAGGTTGTGGTATAGAATACTGGGCTGATGCCCGACCATCTGCTAGAGATTGGAACTGGTGGCCATGAGTACTTCAGCAATCCTTATTTTGCTCAAATCATTTGGTCACCCTTGTAGAGTGATGGTCCCCATTGGATGTAAATCAAAAGAAGAAATCGATACTTGACTTGGTCAAGTGTGTACAATGTTGCTTGAGTGGTAAATTGACCAATTTTCACATTTTTAAAGTGAGTGAGTTCCTTGGCAGGCGTGTTTGGAAGTGGAATCTATCAATTTATCTGCTGTTGCTGGACTTAACTATTCTGGATCCGAGTCTAATGGATGTTGCATTACCATTATTGCAATTAAAGGTTGAATGTAAGGCTTGAGAAGCTCCACATTGAAGATTGGATGCATTCAAAAGTAGAGCAGCAAGTCAAGAATGAAGGAGGTTCTTGTGTGCAAAATGGTGTAAGGTCCATAACACAGTGGTTTGATATTTTGGTGTGGTTTGGATAAGCCCTCATTGTACTTCTGTTGTTGGCATTTAATTATTTATTGCACTTTGTGACGCACATGCATAATGTGTTGCAGGAAGTTCTCAATTGTGTTCACCTCCTTGGTGTGAGCAGGTTGCTGCATGGTGATAGGTGCTTGGAAGCTACGTTAGTACTAGGGCGAAACCTGATAAATGCTTGGAAGGGATTGTGTCCAATGGAGTTGTGCAAGACTCAATTGTATGAATGTTGGATGTAAGGTAGATTGTCATTCCAAGCATGAGCATGATCGTGATTGTACAGTTGGAGCAAGTGTACCAAAGTTCTTTTAACTGCTTCGGTTTGTCCATTTGTCTACAGAGGGAGTGTAATCAAGCAGTCCAAGCATGTGTCAAGCAGATCCCACAGGTGTTGCTAGAACAAGTTGATAAACCTAGAATAATGATTTGATACAAGACATACAAGGATGCTGAAATGAACCCATACATGTAAAAAGAACATGTGTTGTTTGAGAGGCATCGATGCCTTTTTTGTATGCTACCATGATAATCATCTCCGAGAATCTATCAATCATGGAGATGCAATTGTGTTGTTGCTTGGTTGAAGGTAGACTCGACTGAACATCCATGTTGATGGATTCAAGGGCCTGGAAGGAAGTGTTAGTGATGAGTAGAGTTCCATTTTTTTCTTCATTGGCTTGGCAATGTTGCATTAACACATGACTTGATGCGGAGCCCTACATATTTGCGCCTTGGAGACCAATAGAAGTGTTACTGCATCATTGCAACTATCTTGTTGATGTTGAATTATTCAACTACTTTGGAGTGGTGTGCCTCTTAGGTAAGGCATTCATGAAGCATTTTGGATAGAAGACAAAGATGACTTAGGCAATAGAGAAGTCAATCGTGGAGAGATTGATTGGTGACTAGTTTTCCTTGTACTAACTACAAAGTTGCAATCGTTTGGGTGGAGTGATTTGCACTTGCTAAAGTTATGACCTTGGTGTCCACTATTGTGACAAGTATGTAAATTTGACTGGAATTTCATTCCACGTTAATATTTGTCTGTCTGTCTATCCTCACCCTTGTGATGTCTGATGACAAGATGGAATTATTGTGGGCAGGTCATCCTCTTTATATGGTGTGCATTCACCAACTTGCTTTGAGTGTGAAGAAAATGCAGAGGTTTATGATTAGAATGGATGATGGTCTCCTTACCCATTATATGGTGGTGCCATCGGTAAACTGCTTGCATGATGGCATAGAATTCTTTCTTGTAGGTGGAGTGCTACTACATTGTGTCACTAAAGTCCTCGGGTGATCGGCTATAGGATGCCATCCTTGTTGAGTGAGAATGGTGCCACATGGGTAGTTTGATTTGTTAGTCTCAATCTCGAAAGGCTAAGTGATGTTTGGTAGGGCTAGCATAGAAGTTGTATGCAAGTGCTTCTTGCTTTCTTAAAATGCTTGTTGCTAGACATTAATTCATTTGCACGATGATCTAACACATATGATATGGTTAAGTGGCCAGGATATATGTAAGAATCCAAGGATCAAGGTAAAATTGGCTAAGCCCAAGAAACTTTTGAGTTCAGCCAAGTTGGTTCAAACAAGCCATTCATGGATGACATTGATCTTCTCTAGATCTACATGGATGCCTTGGTGGTTAAAAATGTAGCCTAGGTATTGGTTTTCTTAGACGTCGAATGCACACTTGGTCATGTTGGCTTGCAACTTGTGCTTGCGTAAGATGTTTAAAAATTGATTTGTATGCTAATGTGTTCTTCCTATGACTTACTGTAGATGTGAATGCCATCCAAGTAAAAAATGGCATACAATTGGTGAACTGTCTTAAAACAACTGTCTTAAAACATTTTTAATTAGTTGCATTAACATGGTTAGCATGTTGGCAGATCAAAAGGCATAATCAACCACTTAAACAATCCCTCCTTGGTCTTGAAATTTTTTAATGAGATGTTTGAGGGTTGGTTGAAACCTGATGATAACTAAACTTGGGATCTATCTTCCTGAAATAGTGGGCGCCCTAGAACTGGTCCAAAAGATCATTTTACCTATGGTAGTAGATATCTATTCTTAAGAATAATCTTGTCAAGAGTGTGGTAAACCGTAATTGATGTATGGGCACCAATGACCATCTTTCTTTGGCGCTAGTATGGTTAGGCTGGCACAAGGAGATGAATTTGGACTAGTGTTTGAGTGCATTTTGTGCTTTCATCAAAGATGCATACTTGTACTAGGTGCTTAGGTGTTCCTACGAAACTCCAAAGATGCACCCAATGATGTGCTCAGTGTATGAATGGTGCATCAAATGCACTTTGTCAAACAAAGCTACTTTGGACATGCATCTTGACCTCCCCATGCACTCGCCCCTTCACATCTTGCATACCCCATACCCATGTACCCCAATTTTGGAGGTCCACTCTGGGTATTGCATACCCGTTCCTTGTTTAACCATGCACTTGTGCATCCATTAACCTTGGCTTGGACATTTTTTTTCTTCATTCATCTAACAAATATTTACTTCATTCATCTACTCTTGTATATGACTGTGGATTTCATTGTTCTTTTTAGCAAAATTTTAGTAGAGAGTACTGCTTTGTAGAGGTGAACCTATAATTGGGTCAATTTGATGCTTGACAACACAGTAAAATGGGACTTAGGGTGGTTCGTAGAAAACATAAGAGTAGGGTGGAAGTCGTTTATTCATTTGGAGGGATTGTGCAAAACGTAACTTGATTTCGAACTACAAGGGAAAGCTTCTTGGCACAAGCAATTGGTAGCACAAACTTATGAGCATGAGCAATTGGCTGAAACAAGTGTTACCCTTGTCTTAGGTAGACACTTAGATAAGATAAAATTTATTAATGTCCATGTATGACCAAATTAGGCTAATGAGACTCATAAAAAAGAATTGTTACAGTGCACTAGTAACCAAAAAATACTACAAAAATAAGCTAAACCAGAGTAAAGAGACTAATATAAATTACATGAAAGTGGAGCAATTTGTATGTCATTTCATTACAACCTTTAAGATTGCACCCAAAATGGATAAACCCTAAAATGCTAAAAGTAATGACGAAGAGGGAGCTAGTAGTCAAAGTAAATTATTGATAAAAAAGAGCTCTAGTGGATCCAAGTCCAACATTTGTTTCTAGTGGGATGCAAAGTACAACCTTGAAGATTGCACTATAAATAAAGCCTAAAATGCTAAAAGTAACGCCGAAGGTGGAGCTAGCAGTCAAAGTAAATTATAGATAAAAAAGAGCTCTAGTGGATCCAAGTGCCAAAATTTGTTTCTAGTGGGATGCGAAGTGGAAGCACGATTGTTGTCATCACCAACTATCCCAAAAGGGCCAACATAGGATCTAATGATGCTTCCAGGAGAATGGCCAGGGCTAAGGGGGCTTGGTTGGATAATATTGGGAGGACATGGAGTTCAAACGCGCGAGACTCTTCTAGCATCCATGGCCATGGAACCGATAGAAGAAGAGAGGAAACTAGTGAGTTGTGTCTGTCTGAAATTCCTAGGTAAATGAGGGGTGGTTGAAACCCAATGCCAAAGAATTGTAGTCTTGTCCCATTGCATGCAAGAAAAAGAAAGAAACAAATCCCTAGTAGCTGCTCTTGTATGGATCTGTCATTATCATTATGGAGAGTCACAACTTCAACTGAATGCTTGTTACTTTAAGCAACAGTGATAGAGTGAAAGAAAGAGGTGATTAATGGAGTAGTCAATATCACCTATAATAATTGATGTCGAAGAGTGATAAATTCCCCAAGGTATAGAGCCAAGCATCTCTGGTTAGGATACTTAAAAATAGTGTCAAGCAATTCACCTGAGTCTCCACACAAGCAATAAAACCCGCTCAAATTTCATAGTAAACAAGACACGTGAAGATAAAATGTTCTTCAATCTCCACCTCTCGAAGAGAGCAAATTTTTTTTTCAAGGAATATGAAGGTTTGTCTTCACTCACAACTGATGTGAGCACACTCTAAGCTATCCAAGAGGAATCTTGAGGCTATTGTCCAATGTCAATAATATGATTGAGGCAAGCAATGCCATTCTCAATCCTCATTTGATGTATAGTGTCGAAGGTCAACTTCGGACTAAGAGGCTAAGATGGAGTGACCCAAGTAATTTGAGTATACCATTGATAAACATCATCTTTGATTACTTGATTAATTACCCTCTTAACATGAAGGTGGGGAAGAGCATTTTAAGAGTATTCAAATGGAAGTAACTGATCTTATGTAGATGATAACTGATTGAAGAAGATAAATAACTTTTGAATACCATCCACAATAACAACCATAGGTGCTCCTAGACGAAATTCCTTATGAGGCATAGAGTGTCAAATATGGATCTCTTTCTTGGCTTGAGATGCAATCACTCATGGATCTAAGGCAATAAAGCAAAAAAATAATTTTGAAGATGCTCTCAAGGCAAAGAAGATGAGTGCCAAACTCAACCCGAACAAGACATTGGGGAATCGTTCTTTTACATCGAATACGTTGTTGAAGCAAAATAGTTTGGAACCTCTCAATGCGAGCCAGTTAACACATCGTGGACTTGGACCTCAAATCTCAAATCTATAAAGGACCGTGAGTTTGATGATGCAATCAAAGAGGCATTGTAGGTAGACAAATTGATATGTCTGCATAAACAATGAATAAGTTATTTCATTTTGTATTATTTTGTAGTTCATACGCAAAGTGTTTGACAAAATGTGTGTATGTACAAGTAATGAAGTCATAAAGTGAGTCATGGAATGAAATGTAAATGTAATTAAAGAAAATGATAGGTGTTTGGTATTTAGTTTGTCGGAGGATGCAACTACCTCCTTAGTTGTATAAATAAGATCCTCCCTTATTCATTCAAGGGTTGGTATGGTACATGGGTATTGAGGTTGGTATCAAAGGTGGTATTGTACGTTGGCATTACATATGGTAATAGAAGTTGGGTGAAATTAGACGTGAGACATTGGACAGTCTGAATTCTATGCAGGGTAGTCTAAATGCTGTGTTGGGCAGTTTTAACTGCTATGCCGGGCCGTCTAACTTTGTCTGAATGCTATGTTGGGTAGTTTTAGCTGCTATGCTGGGTTGTCTGACGTTGTTTGAATGTTGTGATTGGGTCCTTTGATTTCGTCTAAATGTTGTGCTTGGTAGTCTGAACTGTTGTACTAGGCAGTCTAAATTGTTTTACCAGGCTGTCATAATTACAAGTTATTCACATTGTATATTTTGTTTATTTAGGTTGTAATGGAATTGTGTTGTAGTATGTTGTATTTCATTTCTACATTTTGGTGTCGTTGCCCGTTTGAAATTGGGTCAAGCTTGGTGACATGAAGTTGTGATAAGCAAATCACTAGGGAAGGGGGAAGGTGCACAACGACAACAATGGAATGATTACAATGCAACCGACGAATGATGTAGTTTCCCTTGGGAGGAGGGCAAATTGGAGGTCGCAATAGATGAAGATGCATACTTGTTTGTTGATGCTGATGAAGGACCAACGCATGAATTAGGCATGCAAGTGGATGTGAACTAGATGTGCTAGCGAACATGCACGAAGGAGATGGGTAAGGGTCTGTGCATCGAAAGTTGTGTGATGGCGACGGAGATTTGTGTGATGGCAATGGAGAGTTACGTGTTGATGATGGGGAGTTGCGTGTTGATGGTGGAGAATCACACAACGACGAATTACATGACAAATGTATGGTGCTAGAGCAATTGCAAGTTGGTGTATTTGATGGTGAGTGGGATGAGAGTCCGATGTCAGTGCTCGAGAGACTAGAATTGATGCTTGTGTATTCACGAAGGAGATCATATAGTGTGGGTGTGTAAGGTAGTAGCGAAAGATTGTTTGTAGTAGATCAATCGTCAACAAAATGTTTGTTGAGTGGAGACGAACAACCACCCATGGCAAACATTACTGCAACAATGGGCAAGCAAAAGTTCCCGAAGTTTACAAGGGATGGGAGAGAAGACTCTGAACGCCAAATTGGAACGTGTGAGACGATATGGAGAGCAAATGGTGTGATCGATGAAGATAAATGGTTGAGATTGTTCCCAGTAACATTGTGTGGAGTAATAATTGATTGGCACTTGAAAAGAGAACCCTTCACATACTAGAACGAGTTGAAGAATGAAATCAATAAGGAATTCAGATTGCATCACGATGATACAGAGATCATTGGCGAGATCTACTTGACGAAGTAGAAACATGATGAGAATATCAAGTCCTATAATTGTTGTTTGAAGGAACTCATCGCCAAGATGGAGGTTAAGCTGATGGATGGGCTACAAAAGCGATGGTTGCTAGACAAATTGTTGGCAAGGTACAAGAAGATGAAGGTGGTTCCACTAACCATTTAATAGGAGGCTTTTAACAGAGCACTTAATTTGGGAAGCGAAATGAAGACAACAACCAAAGGAGGAAGTACGAGTCATGACTAGGACAACGATTTAGATAGTGACCATAATGACTTGAGCACTACAATCTAGGTCATGTGGAAGGACTTGGAACGTATGATCACTGACGTGAAGGTGGAAAGGAAGGAAAAGGAGGACATATGGTGTTCTGATTGTAAATTAGAGGGACATACCAATGTCAACCATCTGAAGAAGGCATTTTGTAATATTTGAGGTTGTAGGACATGGTGTTGTAGACTGCTCGTTTAACCTAAGAAATGCAAGACACCAAATGTTGAAGGTGCAGAAAGAGGTCAAAGAGGAAAAACCAAGCTCTTCTAAAATCGGACAAGGATGTAATGTCCCCATCCTAGTCAGCTAATAGAGCGTAATATGGATTTGCCTATTCATAAGGTTCCGTAGGCAATGTCGAGTGTTTAGGAACCACTAGGTGTTATGGAGATATTGTTGGATGATCTGCATTCACAGTTGTCAGCTTTCAAGACCGTTTCTGGCAGTATTTTCAGAGACTTACTATTTTTAGTAAGTCAGTTAGGGTTGGATTCTCGGGAAATGGAAAGTACGACTGGCATCTTCGGCTTAATGGGTATCCGTTTCCGTAAGTTGTTTGGTGGTTGGATGTTGGGAGAGCAATAATTTTAATGCCCGAAGATTTATAATGTTATATTTAAATATAAAAGTTAAATATATTAATGTTGGGCTTATATATTTGATGAAGGGGTGCCTTATGACCACTTAATTTAAAGGTCATATAATAAGCTTTGATTAAAAATTATTTAAATGTGTTTTTGCTCCCTAGACAAGAGGGACGACCCCTTCCTTGGCTTATATTGTGAAATGTAAGTGTTTCTTTTATCCCACATTCACCAGCATATGGGATCGCCCAACTTGAGGAAAGAATAAATAGAGGTTGTGAGAGCATTTGAAGGGATCTTTTGCAATTGTATTCTCTTGGAGTCTTTGAAGGAGAGCTTGCATTGTGCAGGAGTTTCTCATTGCTGCTTTGTTGTGATGAAAACCACAGCAGAGGACACCATTGCTGGGAGTGAAAGATCTCCTTACTTTGGTTAGTTGCATTCTCAATCCTTGGGAGTGACTTTGAGCAGAATTGGAGGCATATTTCAGTATCAAATTGATGTTTCTTGTGAGAGCTTGAAGACATTATCAGCTGTACATTATTTGTACTTCAACCCACAAGGAGGCCGTACCATTTTGAGGTGAAATCAGCTTGTGCAAGGGGAAAATTCAGCTAGGGTTTGATTGTATTGTAACCATACTTCCTCATACAGCCCAGCCGCTTCATATAGGAGTGAATTTAGTCAAGTTCGTGGCAGATTGGAAGAGTCCTTGGCAGCCGTACAACTTCCCAGCCTGGCCGTACAACTCAGAGAGGGACGTGGGACTTGGGTGTTGAGACGCCTTGTTTTTTGGAGCTTTCCAAGCTTGCATTGTCATTGTCTCAATAGAGGGTGTTTAAAACTGCCACTAGTTTGATGGAGAAGTTTGTAATTTGAAAGTTATGAGCAAAACAATGAGTTTTCTGTAGCTGACATGCAATTTCCAGTTTATATCAGACCTTCATATTTCCGGGTATTCTCATTTTAATGCAGTTTCCTTCATTGGGTTTGTTTATCTATATTAGAGGAAGCTTGTGTACAAATTTGGTAGCATTCGGAGTTGTAGAAACAAAGTTAGAAGCATTTCTTTATTTCAGCAGTGTGTATTTTATTATCTTTCATAAATTGCAAAATACACAAAAATCAAACCAAAAACACCCAACCGGAGTGATAAGTGGCAATCTCAGTTGGGGGTTGCACATTACAAAGGAGCAACAAGTGGCAGATACCAAAATAACTACCATGGAAAAAGACAACCACAACAAGGTGTAGACAACAGTTCTAAGCCCTAGGACTGACTGGCACGTTCTCCAACAATTTTGTAATGTAACTGAGCAATTTTGTCTAAGTGTTTGCAATGTAAGTCATCAGACGTCCAGTTTATAAGTCAGACGTCCAGTCTTGTAAGTCATCAGACGTCCAGTTTTGTCAGACGTCTGGGCTAGGGGCCTGACGGCTAGTTAGTGCTAGTTAGACGTCTGATTAGTTATTAGTTAAAAGAATTAGTTGTGAAGTTGGTTGGGGAAGTTGGGGGAAGTTGGTTGGGATAACCAACTTCCAACCCTATAAATACCCCCTTTTCAAACATTTGTAATCCATCAGAAGTGAAGGAAAGAGCCTCAGACTTGGAGAGAGATCATTGTTGTATGTTGTAACTGTGATTGAAGCATAATACAAAGGCTATTATTCTGATCCATATTCTGCGTATGCATTGAGTGTATGTTGAGTTGAGTTGCAGGTTTGCTGCCATTAATGGAGTTGTTGTAGGTTTGAAACCATTGATGGACATGTTGCAGGTTTTCGAGTGCTGATTTGCCATTGCAGGTTTGTTGTCCGTTATCGACGAACAGGTCCCGGAGCAGGAGCGGTTATGGCGGTTGCAGATTCCCTGAGGTCTGACGTCTAGCCAGACGTCTGGTAACCACCAGACGGCTAGCCGTCAGCCCCTCCACCCGACGTCCAGCCCTGACCAGACGTCTAGTAGCTAGACGTCCTGCCTGCCAGACCTGACGTCTGACCCCCAGACGTCTGACCTTGTCCCAGACGTCTGTACTTGTGCACCTGACGTCTGGACCCTTGACGTCCTGACTGAGCCGACTGAAGCCAGAGTTAGCTTACCGAGGAGAACCTTGTTGTGTTGCCTAACCCTGATACTAACTGTCATCACCCATATCGGGAATGTACTCACCCCTGTCTACATTTGGCGTCGTTGCCTAATCAAAAACCCGAAGAGTCTAGACAGAGTGATAGAAAAGTGACTAGGTGAATGACTGGTTTCAGGTCACGGAATAACGAACAAATACCGGTAAGAAGAAGCGCACGACTGGCGAACCTACGAGCAAACGAGGCCCCAGAGGTGTCTCACCCTGAGGTAGAACGAGTATGGAATGCTGAAGAGGATGAGAATGCACACATAGAAACTTTGTTGGTGACTGCAAAAAACGAGGAAGAGCAAAGAGCGGAAAGAGTACCCGTAATTGACGACTGGACGGTAACACCCGAACCGGCGGAAGAGGAGTGGCCAGAGGATACTGTAGGAGAGAACCTGGTATCGAGGCACCGACGCGGAGGTTCGTGGGGAGGAAGACCGGAGCCACGTCTGGTATATTCGCGAAGAAGGTCGCGAAGCAGAGACCAATTGGAGACGCGTACAAGGCTATTCGAGGCGGATTTTGCACCACCAACAGCTGATAGGCAACCACAAAGAACTCAACACACAACAGTACCTGTATACCAGAACACTATGGCAGGAAATCTTGCCAATAGAACTATACAACAAAAATGCCCACCTTTCTCAGGTGAAGGGAAAGAAGACCCAACCCGACATGTGGGAACTTGCACTACCATTTGGGGAGCAAATGGGGTGAATCAAGACACACAATGGTTGCAATTGTTCCCAGCAACATTGCGAGGCATGGCGATAGACTGGTACTTGAAAAGACAGAGTATACAAGCATTTGCACAATGGGACGACCTGAAGAACGCATTCATAGAAGAATTCCGACCAATGAGAGATGACACTGACATAATCACAGAAATTTGCGTCACGAAGCAGAAAACGGATGAAGATATCAAAAGCTTCAATAGAAGACTGAAACAACTGACGGACAAGATGGAGATGACACCTGCTGACGGTATGGTTAAGCGGTGGTTTCTGGATGGACTACTCCCCAGGTGGAAGAAGAAGATGAAGGCAGTACCATCCTCAACGTATGCAGAAGCACTGGAGAAGGCGAAGAACTTCGAAAGTGAAGGCAAGCAGACAACCGCCGGAATTGGAGGATACTTGAAACATACCGAGGAATCAGACAGTGATGCTGAAGACAAGGTGCAGAGCACAATCCACACATTTCGGAAGGAAATGGAGAAAATACTGAAGGAGGCCAAAAGTGAAAATCGTAAAGACAGGAAGGAAATTTGGTGCTCGGATTGCAAGACGGAAGGGCACTCCAATATCGACTGTCCGAAGAAAGCCTATTGTAACATATGTGAGATTGCAGGTCATCCAGTGGCCGAGTGTCCATTCAATCTAAAGAACAAGCGGCATCAAACTTTGGCCATACAACAAGAAGAGCAGCCAAACACAGGAAGGAATGGACAAGCTGCAACAAGTGGAGGATACAGGAATAACCGTCGGGGAGGAAGACAAGGAGGCCAGAGCCGATTGCAATATGACTCTGAGGGCCGACCGGTTATTCAATGTCGGAATTGTCAAGAATGGGGCCATTTCGCAAAGAATTGCTCCAAGCCGCAGAATGCAGGAAACAACAATCGTGGAAATAATACCACGCAGATGTGCAAATGGTGTGGTCCAGGCAACCACACGGAAGCCAATTGCCCGAACAAGGCAAGTACCAGTGGAACGCAGAATATAAACCTGATTGGCATAGGAGAGGTGGAGGAACCAAAGAATGAAGTCCTGGCTGTAACGAGGGCACAGACCAGGAAGATGGAAGAGTACCCGAATCCTGCCAAGGAGAAGGCACGATGGCAGGAAGCCCAAGAGATGATAAGCACAGAATTAGCCAAGGAAAAACGGGATCAACTAATTCTGGAGAAAGTGTTGAAACGACCGGAGATCACGCAGAAGGCAACAATAGAAGGCTTGGTAACGGAGGTGTTGAACACGAAGGTGGAAATGAAGGTCGCCAGTTTGTTTAGCATCGTACCTGAGTTGTATGCTACGATCGGAGAAGTCATCAAGAAGAAGGATGAACCTCGGTAGGTAGCAACTATCAAGCATGACCAGTTCATCGATCCAACAATCCTGATGATTGAAGCGGGAAAGAGGCCAGCTATCGTTCAAATAGAAGTTTTGGACCATAGGCTGAATCAGGTAATTGTTGACGGAGGATCGAGTGTGAACGTAATGCCGGAAAAGACTTGGCGGATAATTGGGCAACCCGCCTTACGATCTCCGACCTTTAAATTATATGGAGCTGACCAGTATGGAATTGAAACACTGGGTGTCTTAATGAACCAGAAGATACGCATAGCGGAACAAGACTTTGTGTTGGATTTTGTCATTATTGCTATGCAGAAGTCCGCATATGATGCACTCCTAGGACGAGGATGGTTGAGAGCAGCCAAAGTTAACCATAACCGGGAGAAGGAAAGGCTATCCTTCAAACAAGGGCAACACAAGTACATCATTAATCTGAAGAATCAAACGGTGAGCCAGGATATAGCGACTTCGGATGATTCGGGGTCCTCTTCATCAGATGGTGAGGCAGGAGTGTTGCAGCTTGATAACTGCACGGAGGACGAATATGACCAAGACAAGGGTCTATTACACTGGCAGATGGAAGATTACGAAGTTTTCCCTCCCCAATGTTTGTGCATAGAAGCGGAAATAGAGACCAAAACGGATGAGGCGCAAGAACCTGGAAAAGAGATCAGCAACAAAAGACTGAAAGCAGCAGACAAGGACAAAGAACGAGAGAAGTGGACATTTCCCAAGAATTTTGCAGAATTTACGATGGGAGAAGCGGTCATTGAAGATAAACCTGCCCACCCCATCGCGGCACTAAAAGCAGCAGATGAACCTGAGTCAATCAAATATGAAGGTCCGAGAATGATTCAGGTAAACTTGGGAGAAGAGGGTGAAGAGAAGATGATCAAATGTGGAGATGATTGGGATCCAGTCCTCAAAGCAGCAACAATTAAGATTTTTATGGACTATAAGGATGTTTTTGCTTGGACGTATAAAGATTTGAAGGGAGTACCACCCGAACTCTGCGTACACAAGATTCCTCTGATAGAAGGTGCGCAACCGGTGAGAAGGCTATCAAGTCCGTACTACCCAGAGCAAACGGGCAGGCGGAGGCGACGAATAAGGTCCTAGTTTCCATCATGTACAAGACATGTGGAGTAGAAGGAGCCGACTGGGAGGAGAGACTACCAACAGTTCTATGGGCGTATAGAACAACTTATAAGCCGACCACAAACAACACACCCTTTCAACTGATGTACGGGCAGGAAGCAGTGGTACCAGTTGAATTCCTTATACCAAGCTTGAGAGTAGCAGTCGACAGCCGGTTGAATGAAGAAGAAAGCATTCAGGAGCGACTGACAGCCTTGGTGCAATTGGACGAGAAAAGGGTGATGGCTCAATGGGCAACGGAGGTAGCGCAGAAGAGAAGGAAGTTCTGGCATGATAAACACCTTCGGAAGATGGATTTGAAGGTTGGTGGACTAGTTCTCAAATACAACGGTAAGAGAGAACTCAAGCCAGGGAAGTTAAAAACCCTGTGGCTTGGACCCTTCCAGGTAGACGAAGTGCTTGAAAACGGGGCAGTTAAACTAAGGAAACTGGATGGAACATTATGCCCCGAGGTAGTCAATGGTTCCAAGTTGAAGGTATATAAGCCACGTGCTGAAGTCAACATGATCAATTTGGAGCGAATTGGAACTCCCAGGAGAGAAGAAGAGGATTCAGGCAGTCAACCTTCTGAAACTAGCGAGCAGGGTAGCGTTGTTCGAGAGGAGGAAAATCAGAACCTGAATTGGTTGTTTGGGAGTGAGGATAGACAAGACCCAAATAACAACGAAGATGACCGACCCCAAATGCCGATAGAGGTCGCTCAACAGGAAGTTCCAATAGAAGAAGAAGAAGACGGAGAAGCCGGAGTCAGGCTTATGCAACGAATGAGAACGGAAACACAAAGGTTGCAAGAAGAATATGAGACTCTAAGGCAGTATAATAATCAGCTACGGGAACAAGTGATAAACGAATTGGATGAAACTATGCAGCGGGTAAACCAGAGGCATGAAGCTCGCCTGGCGGAGTGGGCTGAGCTGGAACAGGGGGAACTGAGAAGAGAGGCAACGGGAAATTCCTCGGAGAGCAGTCTGTTTTCCCTACCAGAAGAAGAACAAGACGAGACTGCTAGCTCAGTTGAGACCCGAAGAGGAAAAGCCTTGGCAATAGATGGTCGTTCCAGAAGTTCCTCGCCTACATTAAACATTGTGCTCAATTCGAAAGACTCCTCACGTACGGAATCCGTAAAACATCAGGAGTTGGGCAAGTCTCCAGAAAAATTCAGGGTATGGGAAGTAGGACAAAGCTCGACTGCTGAATATAAGAAAAGCAGGGAGGAAATGGCAGCCATATTATGGAAAGATATCGAAACAGTACAAGAAAAACCAAAAACTGGAGGATGGTTGGAAGAAACAAGCAGTGACGACAATCAAGATCCTGATATTCCATATGCCAGTCCCAACCCGGACCGTAGGAGGCAGATAGATGAAGATCGCAGTCGACAAGCGGGTGTCAGATTTCTGGAAACCGCACAGATAATCGAAGATGGTGCTTCCATAAGCCCACAAGAGGAAAATAACGAGGACGGTATGCCAGAATTACCACCGCACCGCGAATGGAGAACACCTTATGCTGGAGCCATGAGACGCCCAACTGAACGGGAAGAGGTAGCTAGGTATCGGATGGCTGCACTAGATTTGCGACAACATAGAAGGGAAGTACGAAGATTGCAGCAGAGGGTTCAAGAAACTTCAGTATGGCCCCTCAACACGGTAGGAGATGGAAATGACTCAAGTACCGACTCAGTCTTTTCAGAAGAGTACCGGGAGAATTTGGCTCATTGTACCATGCAACGACAATTTGAGCAAAGGAGATGGAGGCGGAGACTGATGAGAGCCGATAGGAGACTGAGGATCTTGCAACAACTAACACCTGAGCCTGGACCACAACCTACAAACGAGGCCCGTAGCAGAAACAATTTAGGTACCTTCGGGAGACCGCAAGGAATTCCGAGAGCACCTGACCAAGGGAGGAGCGTGGTTGACCTCCGTCCCGGTAGCTTGAGAGGAAGAAATTCCCCTCCGACTACCAATAGGTCGACTGGTTCTCAGTTTGGACCGCAAGGCCCATCTGAGAACCTAGTCCAAGTCAACCCATTACTTCGTGCTCCTGAGAATAGACCGAGAGGTCCATCTCAGCGAGCTCGTAGGAACCTGAGACGTCGTCAGGAACGACTGAGGGACCGACCGAATCTCGGGCAGCTGGGAGTACAGCAGCCCAACATTAGAGAGATTCGATCGGAAAGAGGCCGAGGACGCGGTAACCAGGCCCGCGGAAGGAGAGATTGGGATAGAAACCCCAATCTAGGACGCAGGAATCAAGCACGGGCAGTTGCAGGAAATGATCGAGGTCGAGGTCGAGGCCTGAGAAATAGACGACCCCACCAAAATAGGGAACAACAGAGAAGGCAACAGCCCAGGCCACATGAGCTTGATCAACAGATACAGGAAGGGGTGATATATAACTATATGGATGACTGTTTAATAATGCGGCGTAACGACGGAAGGACTGAACGAATTCCATTGGTACCTGCTCACCCGGAACGTACGAATCTTGCAAGCAGACACCGAGAGAGTATAGCAGAACTTAGTCGTCCGGAGAATGTGGTACATCCAAGTACACGTGTGGAAACTAGCAGGGAGCAACTGGATCACGAGATTGCTGAACCGGGAGAGGCAGATATACAAAGGGTGGAAGACTGGATAGAACAGATTCGCCAGATAGCAGCAAGAAATCAACAGGAGGCTGATAATAATGATGGGCGACAGATAAATAACCACCAAGTTGAAGAGTCGGAAGTACGACAAAAGAAGTCAGACAACCGGACTGGCGTATTATTCCACGAAGAAGAGAAAGACGCCGACATCAGCCATACCCGAAAACTGCTCCAAGTCAGAATAATACAAGAAGACGTCAGAGGACGGAAGAACTTCATAGCGAAAGTACGGACGACTTTGATAGTTTCGAAGAACAGAGTCGTCACTGGCAAAGGGAGACGTCAGATGGCTGGGAACTGCGTATTGGCATGGCCATACGGTTCACCCGACAACATTAAACAGTAGACGTCTAGCCAATTTTGAAAAAAATCAGAAAAAGAAAATAAAAATTAGAAAAAGTCAAAAGTCAACAAATAAAAAAGAGTCAAAAGACGAAATAGGGAAAAAGACGAAATAGAGAAAAAGACAAAATAAGGACACCTAGACGTCTAGGAAGGTCGACGTGTCGCGCATGCATGCAAACAAGTTAGTTGGAGCGGTTGAGAAACGGTTTTTAGGAAACTATATAAGGAGGAGAGACTTCATTCTTCTCACATCGCTTTCAGGTGGCAAGGAAGAGCACGTGAAGGAGGAGAGCGCGCGGCAGGAAAAGCAGGAGCACGCGGCAGCTGTTGCAGATGGCTAGGGCAGAGGAAGAAGGTTGTTGACGGCTGACGGCAGGTGGAGTGGAAGGTTGCATCAGACGGCTGAGTACTCTGACGGCTAGGACCGGACGTCCAACCGACCAGACGTCTAGCACCGACGTCCGAGCCAAGACCGGACGTCCAAACCTCTAGACGGCTGCACCAGACGGCTGGATCCGACGTCTAGCCAGACCAGATGGCTGGACAGGGCAGACGGCTACAGAGCCAGACGTCTGCAGGAAGGAGACGCCCGTAGCAGCTGACGTCTGCTGAACCAGACGGCTGAGACACCTGACGTCTAGGGCCACTAGGTGGAAAAAGGGAGACATGAGGACATCACAACATAAAGCGGGAAAGACTTCTGCACGGAGTGAACCCGAAGCCGACTCAGTGGTAGCCAAGCGGTTGCGGCACCAGCAGGAGGTAGCAATGAGAAGTCAGAACAGAAGTGCGGAAGCTGGACAGTCCAGAGGTAGGAGAGAAGCAGCGGAAGTGGCAACCCGCCGAGGCAAAGAGATTCACCCAAGCGGAAAAGCACCCATTCCGGTAGAGGAGATGACCTGGGTATGTCCGACAGGAGATTTCTGCCGGCAGTGGTGGGCAGATACACCCAGGGATCATCCGGTGAAATCCAAGATCAAGGCAGCGGGGGTACACTTTATTTTGCAGGCTCCTCACTTTGACCGGGAGATTTTTAAGGAATATCTGGTGCAGATACTGGAGACTTATGATGAAAGAAGGCACAACAGTCTGGTAGAAATAGACGGTACTGCACTGGAGGTTGAATTCACTCCCGAAGCTTTCCAGCACACTTTTGGGCTTCCTCTTAGGGGCCAACCGGTGTTAAATGAAAGAGATCCGAAGAAGACGACGGAGCTGATTATGAGTGTGACTAATCTGACGAAGGAGGAAGTAGATGCCATGCTCCGCGTCCACGGCGGAAGAGGAGTTAAGCAGCCACAACTCCGTAATGAAGGGTATGAGGTGATCATGAATGTAATCATGTCTAGGCTGTCAGGAGAGCAGCGAAGTTCAGATCTGCCAATTTGGCTGATTCCTTATTTACAAGGGATAGAGCGGGGAGAACAGTATGATTGGGCAACGTATCTGTCCAACCGGATACAGACGTTTCTGCTGAGGACAACAAAGAATTTCTCGATGACGTTTCACGCAATTGGACTGATTCTGGATGCGGCGGTAAGAGCAAAAATTCCCATCCCAGACTTTGAGGCTTCAAGGGACGTGCCACCAAAAGGACCATCCATCTGTAGGTGGATAGAGTCACAGCCAGCCAAGAAGACGCCAACAAAGAAAGCAAGGGTAAAACAGATTTCCCACAAACCGCGTCAGGAGAAGCTGGTGGCTGAGCCAGAAGGGGAGGATAAGGGAGCCACACAGACTCGAGAGTCAGAAGTACAGAAACAAAAGCAAGCCCAATCTCCAGATGAACCTAGACAGAAGAAGAAGGGGCGATTTGACGTGCCACCACAGAATCTCTCACAAGAAGCATTACAAAAGATAGCAGAGAATCTGGAAGTAGCTCGTAGTCGGGAACTGCAGCAGAGAGAGGAATCTGAGTTTTCCGCAGCAGCTACACTGCATGATCAGGCAGCTGGGACAAGTACAGCTAACCCAGTTGGACAAGACGAGATTGTTGCAGAAGAAGAGCACATAGGTCGCATGGGTTCACCTGATGTGTCAGATAGACCAGTGGCAAGGCCAACAACATTGGCAGACACTTTGAGCACATTCTCTATAGAGGAGATGTTTGCTACAGCCGAGAAAGTAGCAGCAGCCAGGAAAGCTGCAGGAATCAGTGGTAGCTCTGGAGTAGAAGAAGGACTACGGCCAGCAGCTACAGAACAGTGGGAGAAGGAGACGGAAGAGCCCACAAAGGAGACAACAACAGAGATTCCGGGAGTAGATATTACCAAGGATGAAAGAGAACAGTCACCGGAACTGGTAGACCTGAATAAAAATGAAGAACAGGAAGAACAGGACAGTGAAGCCCTGGGACGGTCTACAGGAAGCCCATCTGTTCGCCAGAAAGACAAAGGCAAAGCAACTGCACGGGAGACTGAACAGATTGATGCTTGGTCCCAGGAGATTCTTCTCAGGTTACCAAATTTTATGGATCCCTCAGACGAGATGGATGAGCACGCAACACTCTGTTTTCAGAAATTGGCACAAGTGATGCAGAGTCTGAGCTTGCAGTTTAGCAGCGCCTGTATGGGCCAATGGAAGAAATGGCAAGGCATGGTGGAAGATGAGCTTGACCGATTGGTTAAGTGGGCAGTTCAGGGACCTTGGCGGAGAGATATTTCAAGTATTTACGCAAAGCAGCCTTGGTCACTACCCACGGCCCAAGTGCAGACGATGGAGGATGTGACAGAATTGCCAGACAGGACACCGAGTCTCTATTGTGAGACAGAACAGATTTACGTTTGCGGCCACGACAAGAATCCACCACGGGCTACGGAGCACGACACGCAGGTGGAAGTAGTGCCAGAACTGTTACCCATGTATACACAGCTGAATTTTCTCGCACACTTGTTACAGTGGTTGGGCGAGGGAATCAAACACATCAGTTCAGCTAAGGACATCATGGAGCAAGAGGTTACAAAGGCTCTGTTGGAAAAGGATAAACTCTTAGCTGAAGGCATGGAACGCATGGAACGAGTCCACGAAGGGCTGAGGACGGTAAATGCAAGTCTGACAGCTGAGTTGGTGGAAAGAAACCAGCAATTACAGACAGCAGTGGAGGAGATAGACCAACTCAAGAATCAGAAAGAACTGTTGGTTAAACAGGCAGCCTCATTTTCAGTCAGTAGAAGTCAGCAAGAGCGAGCTTGGGCTCAAGAAAAGGAAGAACTATTGAAAAGAAATGCAGCTTTGGAGGAAGAACTGCGGAAGGCAAAACAACAATCAGGTGCACCGACAGCTTCTCTTTCAGAGGAATTGTTGAAGGATATGTTCCGCAGCAGGGAGACAGAGCTACTGACTAACCTGAAGAAGACAGAAGAGAGAGCAAATAACTTGGAAGTCGAATGGGCGAAATATTATAACTATGCCAAAAGACTCAAGGAGGAACGGGACCAACACCGTCAAAAGCTTCAGGACTATGAACAGGCACTGAGGGCTGCTACACCAACAGAGGTACAACAAACTGAGGCTGGAGCTTCAGCATCGGAGCGGAGAAGGTCGCTGAGGACATCGACTTCTTCGAAGGGGAGGATAGATGTAGACAGCAGTTCTAAGCCCTAGGACTGACTGGCACATTCTCCAACAATTTTGTAATGTAACTGAGCAATTTTGTCTAAGTGTTTGCAATGTAAGTCATCAGACGTCCAGTTTATAAGTCAGACGTCCAGTCTTGTAAGTCATCAGACGTCCGTTTTTCGACGTCCGGCTTGTAAGTCATCGGACGTCCGGTTTGTCGGACGTACGTGATCGCAGACGTCCGGATCGCGACATCTAGTCTGACTGCCGTCAGACGTCTAGATCGGCTCAGACGTCTGGTCTGATTGCCAGACGTCAAGGCTAAGGGCCTGACAGCTAGTTAGTGCTAGTTAGACGTCTGATTAGTTATTAGTTAAAAGAATTAGTTGTGAAGTTGGTTGGGGAAGTTGGGGGAAGTTGGTTGGGATAACCAACTTCCAACCCTATAAATACCCCCTTTTCAAACATTTGTAATCCATCAGAAGTGAAGGAAAGAGCCTCAGACTTGGAGAGAGATCATTGTTGTATGTTGTAACTGTGATTGAAGCATAATACAAAGGTTGTTATTCTGATCCATATTCTGCGTATGCATTGAGTGTATGTTGAGTTGAGTTGCAGGTTTGCTGCCATTAATGGAGTTGTTGCAGGTTTGAAACCATTGATGGACATGTTGCAGGTTTTCGAGTGCTGATTTGCCATTGCAGGTTTGCTGTCCGTTATCGACGAACAGGTCCCGGAGCAGGAGCGGTTATGGCGGTTGCAGATTCCCTGAGGTCTGACGTCTAGCCAGACGTCTGGTAACCACCAGACGGCTAGCCGTCAGCCCCTCCACCCGACGTCCAGCCCTGACCAGACGTCTAGTAGCTAGACGTCCTGCTGCCAGACCTGACGTCCGTACTTGTGCACCGACGTACGACCTTGTCCCGAGACGTACGTACTTGTGCATCCGACATCTGGACCCTTGACGTCCTGATTGAGCCAACTGAAACCGGAGTTAGCTTACCGAGGAGAACCTTGTTGTGTTGCCTAACCCTGATACTAACTGTCATCACCCATATCGGGAATGTACTCACCCCTGTCTACACAAGGGAATTGATCCACAAGAGGAGAGAGTCGGTTGCAATATGATTAGGACGAAAGGCCAATCATACAATGTCAAAGATGTCAAGAGTGGGGACACTTCACATGCAATTGTGCAAATGCTCCAACAAGAGGGGGAAATGGGATGATTGTACAATGATGTGCAGATCGTGTGGACCTGGCAACCACAAGGAGCCAAATTGTCCAAAGAAAGCGAGTACAAGCATCTCGTAGAATGTCAATTTCATTGACATTGAAGAGTCTCAAGAGGACCAACAACAGAAGGAGAAGCATGTGCTAGCAGTAACTTGGGTACGGGCGAGGAGAATGAAGCAATAATCGAATCCTGCTGAGGAGAAGGAGAAATGGTAGGAAGCACACGTGTACATTGGAGAAGAAATACAAAAGACTAATTAGGAGAGGTTGAGTCAAGAGGAGAAGTTGAAGGAACCCATCATGATTGAAGACGATGAGATGTCAATGCAACAATTGACAACGAAAGTGTTGAATGAGTGTCGAAATGAAGGTATCCAGCTTAGTATGCGCAATATTGGAGCTGTATTCAATGGTAGGATAGATGGTGCGGACAAGAGGAGTGAAGGAGCCGTGATGCCAACTAGAAGCACAAAGAATAGCGAGAGATCAATACATTGGCTCGATAGTTCTAAACCAAAACTGATCCACATAGAGTTGTTAAATTAGAAGTTGATGCAAGTAATCGTCGATGGTGGTTCGAGTGTAAATGTATTGACTAAAAATATGTGGAAGGACTTGGGGGCATCATTCTTGTGGTCTCCCAACTTTTGGCTGCATGGCATGTATCAATCTGGCATAGAGATGAAAGGAGTATTGACTACACAAAAGGTGAAGATTGCTAATCAGATGTTCATCATGGACTTTGTGGTGATCGCTATGTGGAAATCAGCTAACGCTGCATTGTTGGGATGTGGATGGCTATGCGTGGCGAAAGTAATCAACTATGAGAAGGATTTTTTAACTTTTGAGAAAGGCCAACACAAGTATGTAATTAACTTGAAGAATTAGTCTGTGAGGAAAGAGTTGGTGACATCCAACAAATTTGGAAGTTCATCGTTAGCGGATGAAGATAATGCAAGCAGACGTGAGCCGAATGAAGGAGTGCTAGAGTTAGAAGACTGCACGGAAGATGAAGGGCACTTGGATAGCAAACTTATATATTGGCAGATGGAATACTGAATTTTTCCAACCAACATCATGTGCATCAATATGGACAAAGAGATCCAAATGAACCATCATTGAGTGTGTATGAGGTCGGCGAGTGCAGTCATCATGCCAAGCATGCAACAAAAGTTGAAGAGGAAGAAAAGTGGCCCTTTCCACGATTTTTGGAAAATATAGTGCTAGTGATGCTCAGATTTGTGAAAAGCCAACACACCCTTTTAAAGTGGCAAAAGTGGCAATAGAACCAGACACCATAAAGTACGAAGGACCAAAGATGGTGCAGGTGAATCTTGGCGAAGGAGAGCACATCGGTTAGTTGGACTCGACTAGCAAGGGTACAACCAAGGGCATGCACCAGGATTTCCAGTAGGTAAACAAATCACATTTCACCATGCATATTTCAAAGGCAACCAAGAAGGGCGAAACAACTACAAAGGAGAGTTGCGTTGGAGTGTTGGAGCTAGGGCATGCCGACCCAACAACGAAAACAAGAATTTTGCTGAAAACTCTTGTCCAACAACCCCAAAATTTCAAGTTTGTGTGCAGGTGAGACATTTGCAGTGGAGAAATGTAGTTGCTGAGGAGGGAGCTGCAATTCCAAAGCCTTATCGGCAAAACCAGTTGGGGTTTTGGAGGAATTTGCCTGCCAAAAGTGGTAGAAGCGTGAAGAAACGAAGGAAGGGATGTGTGAGAACAAGGATGTGTTTTGCGAAGGAGAAACTTGTGCAAGAAGAGCCAGGCTGTCCAAAGCTTGGGCAATGCCGTACAGAGCATAAGGAGCACCATCAAAGCAAGGAGAAGACCGTCAAAGCGAAGCATTATAAAGTTTGGGGCATGGAAGTGTGTGGTATGGCAATGCCGTACAGAGCATAAGGAGCACCATCAAAGCAAGGAGAAGACCGTCAAAGCGAAGCATTATAAAGTTTGGGGCATGGAAGTGTGTGGTATGGACCGTATAATAGGAGAAGAAGATTGTATGATAGCTCGTACGAGCTACCTGAGTATGCTGTATAGATTGTAAGATTGTAGAGGAATTAGACTGTCCAAAACTATGTAGTTTGAGGCAAGGCCGTCGGGAGCTGGACTATCCGTTGCAAAAAGTGGGCTGTCTGGCCCAAGGTTGTTTGATTAAGGAGGTGGGTCTTCTGACTCATGAAGTGGGCTGCCTAGACTAGGAAGTGGGTTGTCTAGCCCAAGAGGTTGGTCGTTTGAAGCCAAGAAGAGGTCATCTAAAGCCAAGGAGAGGTCATTCGGAGCTTAGGAGAAACTATTTAACTAGGTTGAGTGAAGGCTACCAAAATGCATACTAGGAGAAAAATTCAGTTTAGATAGTGAGGATTTCAATGGTATCACTGTTGAGGTATGTGTGAAGGGCATTACCCCTCGAGCCTGCAAGGGGCATTCCCCCTGAATTCTATAAGGGATCTCCTGCCCCCTTGACTCCTGACACAGGTGGTGATAGGCATTGCTCGTCATGTTGATGCGGTTGATTATAAGAAGTGGGATGAGCAATTGGAAAACAATGTTTTGTTGGTAGCCATTTGAAGTGATGCCAATTGCAGAAGATGTTTGAAACAGGAGAAAGCAAAAGGAGCATGAAAAAAGATTCCGGTATAGTGTTCAATGCTTCTATCTCCAGTGTTTAACCCATGTGTCGTCGAGGACTACCAACAAGTCTAGAGGAGGGGATAGATGTAGGCAGACAAATTGATGTCTGCATAAAATATGAATAAGTTTTGTCATTTTGTGTTTTTATGTAGTTTGTATGCAAAGTGTTTGACAAAATGTGCATACGTATAATTAATAAAGTCAAAGTGATTCATCAAATGAAATGTAAATATAACTTAAGAAAATGATGAGGTGTTTAGTAGTTAGTTAGTTGGAGGATGCAATTACTTCCTTGGTTGTATAAATAAAACCTTTCCCTCATTCATTCAAGGGTTGGTATTGGTACATGGATATTGAGGTTGGTGTCAAAGGTGGGTATTGTACGTTGGCATTGCATATGGTAATAAAAGTTGGGTGAAATCTGACATGAGACATTGGGTAGTCTGAACTACTGTGACGGGTAGTCTGAACTGCCAGTCTGATATAGTTGTGTGCATAGTATATCCATTGTAATTGTAAGTTGTGGTAATGGAATTGTATTGCACTATGTTGTATTTCATTTCTACAGGCACATCTTTGTAGATATGTCTTAGAAGTGTTGTTGGAAACATTGACATTCCAAGACTGAGAGAGATGCATATCCCTTGCAAAGTTGTGATAGTGAAGATACTTGAAGATAAAGGGGGGAACTATAACTAGACCCCCAAGTAGGTGTAAGCAGTGGTGATCTCAATTAACTCACCATTAGAATAACAGAATCTTAGATAGGGTCCTTGTTGATGTGTTGAAGATCATCACCTTAGTCTTGATAAGGTTTTCTGGTAGTTGCTTTGGGTCCTCAAGAGTATGAGAAGGAAGAACTACATTTGCAAAAAGCAATATAGCTACCAAGACATGATGTAGAAGGCAACCATCATCAACATGCGTGTTTTGGCAAATAAATTCTTCAAACTTGTCAACATAGATCCAAAAGAACAAGGGATAAAGAGGACATCCTTGTTTGACACCAAGGGTGCTTTGGACATCCTATAACAAACCAAAAGTTGTTTGAAAATGACCGACAACTATGTTGTATAGTCCTTTGATGGCAATGATAAAGAGCTCTAAGAGGCTGATGTAATGTAGTCTCCGAAATACAAGATGGCTGGGAATAGTGTCAAAGGCCTTTCCAAAGTCCACAAAATAACAAAATATATTTGGCAAGCCTACTCAATAATAGCCTTGAGAGTGAAAACATGAGCAATAGTTTGATGATCACTTTAATAACGAGCTTGCCCTGTCGCTTTAGGCTTGCCCTGATCTAGTACTTCTAAGAGTTTCATATTCAAAATTGTGGCATAAAGCGTAGCAAATGTGTGCCCAATCATGATAGTTTTCTAGTTAGTTAGATTTGAATAGTCTCTGGATTTGTTGAAGGGGTGGATAATATGCTGTGACTAGGAGGAAGGAAAGCTAGAACAAAGAACTTCATTGAATAATTCTGCAATGGGATAGCCAATAGATTATTTCAAGAAAACCTAAAATCCCTCAAAATCAAGAGTGTTGCTAGTGCATGATTTATCTAATCTCTTTTAATGTCCTTTGAATAGAAGAGGTGACATGATGTAGGGGGGAAGAGAGATGAATGGTTGGATGCACTTCTCATACAAAGAATTAACATGGGAGATTGAAAACCAGTTGTCAATGCACATGGGAGGGGGCTTTTAAGGAATAAGAGTGTGCAAAAATGGTTTTTGAGAGTGGTGAAAAACATCTGGAAGCTCACAACTCGTAGTGGTAGGAAACTTTGTTTCTTGTGTCGAATTAGTTATATATATTCCCGCTGGGTGGAAGATATAGATGTAGGCTCATGGATAAGAGCAAAACAAAGCTTTTGATGCATGGACTTACATTCTACATCATATCAACCATAGTTGAGAAAATCGGAATCGAGAAATGATTGAATCGACAAAAATTGGGAATCGACAAAAAATCGGGAAAAGAATCGGCCAAAAAAAAAACCGAAGAAAACGAAAAATTTTCATTGAAAAAAAAATTGATGCATATTACAATGAATTAACATTATGCAAATCAAATATTACAATAAAAACAATAATTCATGTCAAGAGATCATACAAGGCTCAAGCTTTAACTACACATGAAAGTGACAAAACACATCTTGTATTGCTTATAATATGAAAAGGTACAAATTAGAAAATATGTCAAAATGCCTCAATAGGCCCACTATCTAATGTCTTCCAATTCCTTTGCCCTTTGCCCTAGCATAAGACCTAGTCTCTCTTTGTTGATGTGTGCTTGTAGTTGTCGCTTCTTGTGCTAGTGCCTCTTGTTGGTCCTTGGCTGCCATCTCCTCCACTAGGTCTTCATAGTTTTGTAAATCTTCCATGGTGAATAGAGGCTCTTCCTGTGCTGCATCTGTGATCCATTCAGATGATGGATCAATGTGACTTAGGTCAATGGGCTCATTATTTGGTTTTTCAAAAGTTCTTTAGTGGAGACAAAGGTTGTAATGCACAAAAACACAAGATCATTTAACTTTTCTTGTATAATTTTGTTGGGCTTCTTGGAGTGTATGTGCTCAAACATACTCCAATTGCGCTCACAACCTAAAGAGCTGCATGGTTGAGATAAGATTCTAGCGGCCATGTGCTGCAAATTGGGCGTAAAATCACCGAAGTCGTCCCACCATAAATCTAGAAACAACAACAAAAAAAAAAAAATTAATGTATCACATGTAAAATAGTAAATTGAGATTATTTTTAAAACAAAATCAAAAGACAATAAATAATAATTCGATGAGGGTTACCTGGCCTCAATGTTGACCTAGCACTCTTGCATTGCTCGGATGGGAATTGGCGGCCATGACATTCCTTATAATCTTGTATCTTTGCACGCATTTTATCGCGCAATTGTTTACTAGCTGAGAACATGCGGTCAATGCAATCTTGAAGGCCAACCTTCACCTCATAATCAACATGAAATGTAGCAAAATAAAAAATTTTGGGGTTCAAGTAGTAACCCGTTTGATGAAGAGGGCTATGGATTTGTGATGTCCATCGGTTATCAATGATAGTCCAAATGGCATCATATTTGGTGCGGGCATATCCATAAAATGCAACAATTGCCTCTTTTGCCATGTCCATAGCCTCATATACAAATCCCATTGAAAATTTTTCTCCATCAACAAGATGAAGAACCTTCACCAAAGGCTCACACTTGAAAAAAAGAAAAGAAAAAATAATTTAAACAAAAATATTTTACAATAAAAATAAAATAAAATAAATTAATAAACTTAGTCTTGTACCTTGATGGCCTCATCCATGGCCATCTAGAAGTCCTCCTCAAACAAATAAGTATATACATTATGCCCCTCAGGTGATGTTCGGTATCTTGCAACTGCTTCGGAATTCCAATCATCACTCACAAACATTTGCTTTGGTGACCCTCTTGCATTATAAATGCTCTCCAATGTCACAAAGTTTGTGGCGAAGCGTGTAATGCCAGGCCGCACTAGCTCCCTCCCATTAGTAAATCACCTCATGAGGCTAAGGACCCATATATGGTTGTAAATGAATTTTGTGATAGCCTTAGCCTTCCTTACAACCTCTGCCACCCAAGGTAATTTCCCAATGTCCTCGAGGAGCAAATCGAGACAATTGGCTCCACATGGGATCCAAAAAATAGTGGGGAATCTCTCCTCCAAAATCCTCCTAGATGCCTTATATGTTGTTGTGTTATTCTTGATGATTTGGACAACATTCTCCTCCCCAACCTCCATCAACCTTGCAAGCATTTCAGCAGTCTTAACATGTGCCGATGCATCTACTGACTTGAGGAATGTAGTTCCTCTTGCAGATGCAACCAAATAATTAATCAAGGTTCTTTCCCTCCCATTTGTCCAACCATCAGACATTATAGTGCAACCCTTGTTCCTCCACACCCTACGTTGGTCGTCAAGCACAACTTAAGTATAAAAAAAAGTTTAGTCATGCACATTGCATATTGATATTATAATATACATATATATAAAACGAATTAGTCATGCCATCTATATATATATATATATATATAAATTTAGTCAAGCACAATGCCACAACTTGAATGTTGTCCATAGATTGTCGAAGGAGAGGGCCCCTAAGGTCATCATAAGTCGGTGCCTTAAATCCTGCGTTGCAACTTGCGACGACATCTATCATGTGTCGCCAGTATGGAGACCTTTCCACATTGAAGGGAATGTCAGAATAATAAAGTGGCAATGGCTGTCCTCGTTGCATTGTGCTTCTCTTGGTTCTACATGCAGCCATACCCTCAAGCGTGGGTTGTGCCCCTGGCACGAAACGGTCTACAAAATGGGACTCTCTCGTCCCACTAGCTGCTTGTGCACATGATGGACTTGAACTCTCTTGTTGAAACCGGCTAAAGCTGCTGCCGGTATGAGGAATTCGGGAGGGGGGTTGAGATGGCATCGGTATGACTTCTTTTGAGACTAGCTTTTTCCCCTACCACAACGATCATGGTCTCTACTTTATTTTTAATTTCTTTTGGCACCTTAGGGCATATCTTGACATTATTGTTAGATCTCTGTGCCAAATGGAATTTGAGGCGAAAAACGCCTCCAATAAGATCTTCGTTACAAAAATTGCATCTAACATCCCCTTTCCTTTCCCCTGGCGTTCCATACGCCCATGTTGGATCTTTTGGTTTCATTTTTTCTATGCCTGCACATGGAAACAAGTAACAACAAAGTTACAAACAATCACTTGAAAACAAGGAAAAAAAAACCTAAACCCTAAACCAAAAGGCTAGGGTTTAGGGTTTAAAATTGAAACATTGACAATTGAAAAATGGGCTTGCATACATAGTTATCAAGCAACAATATTTACTTAAAAAGAGGAGGAAAAAAAAACCTAAACCCAAAACCCTAGACTAGTTTCGGGTTAGGGTTTAAACTTTAAACTTCGAAGTTCAAACATTAATAGCTGAAAAATGGGCTTGCATACATAATTATCAACCTGCCTTAAGCAATATTTAGTTATTTACTTGAGGGGAAAAAAAAAACCCTAAACCCAAAACCCTAGACTAGGGTTTAGGGTTTAAAGTTTAACTTGAAATATTGATAGCTGATAAATGGGCTTGCATATATCATACTTATTTAGTATCTACTTAAAAGGAGGGAAAAAAAACCCTAAACCCGAAACCCTAGACTAGGGTTTAGGGTTTAAAAATTTTAATTTTAAAGTTCAAAACTTAAAACAATATTTGCAAACAACCCTAATCACAAAACTATTTGCAAACAACCCTAATTTACTTCTAAACCTTGTTTTCAGTTGGAGGAAAATAGAAAAAGAAAAAAGAGTTTTCAAAGAATTTCTTACCTCGGATGAATCTTTTGGGCGGTTGTTGTTGGCTGCTGGATTCCTTCACACCGCAATCGCTTGCTCCTAGGATGCCCTAGCGTGTTTGGGTCGGGGTGGTAGCAGGTAGGCAGAGTGTTTCTTCTCTGTTTGGAACAGGTGAGGTGAAAAAATGAAGGGAAAAATAAACTTTTCCCTTATATTGGCTGCGGCCTCTACGCATGTGGTTGTGGTCGGTTCATTCGCGATTTTTTGCCATTGGAATCAACATTTTAATGAATCGCCAAAAAATCACGATTCTGTCGATTTTTTGCCAATATTCTCAACAAAAATATCAACAATTCATGAGGCAAGTACCAATTCGATGGAGAGGCTTTGGCTAAGAAAAAGTGTAGAAAGGAGTCAAGGGCTGCATCCCATAACATGAGGCAAAAATTTATATTTGGTTGTCACTGTGGTGGAATTAATAGATCAGTATTTGGACATCAATTGAGAGAGAAGCAAAATAATCATTGGAAAAACAAGGATCAAAGTGAACAATGGGATGGTTGGTAGGATTGGGTGATGGAGAAGGAAAAAAAGTAAGAGGTAAAAGAAGAATCCAAGGTGAAAGTCAGCATTGCATGATCAACAAGGGAAGCTGACTAGAAACCCCAAAGTAGTGAACACCGGAAAGCATGGTCCTGTTTGTGATGACATAATCAACCCAACATGCACCTCTCATATGTGGAAAACAAGTAAACCTGGAGGAATTAGGAAATTGACGAATTCCATTGATAACCAAGAGGACCTGTAACTTGCACAAGTGAATCAAGTGTTTTTTGTAAGTGGTAATAGGATGCTTCTTATCTATAGATGTCCTATTGAATGCAATAGACATCGTGTTGAGTTTGAAGAGATAAAACTTGTCCTTTATGAGATCATGAGAAGGTACTTGGTGGGTGCCATCGTGGGCATTGAAGTCACCTAAAATAATAACATCACCCAATGATGAATATGTAGAAATCTACAAATATAGATTAAAGTATGAAAAACTTCAAGATTTATCACCTGCAAGAGGAAGCACAATAACAAAAATAGAAACACGGAAACAGTAACACAAGTGACACAGAGATTTACGTGGAAACCTGCAATGTGCAGGAAAAACCACGGGGCAATGGCAACTTCTCTTTTATTATTTTCAGCAAAATTTACATCCACGTCTTTCAACGTTTTCAACAACCTCTACAAAATCACATATGCAAGGGATCACATCCCTTTTATAGAGCTGAAGGAAGACTCCAAATGTTCGTTTCCTCTCCCGACGGAAGCCTCCAAAAACTGTTCGTTTCCGCTCCCAAGGAAAGCCTGAACCTGTTCGTCTTCCGCGTTAGTCGTCTATCTGGACGTCTGCTTGGCTTGACGTCTACTTGGCTAGACGTCAGGCCTAGACGTCTGCTAGCCTAGATGTCTACCAAACTAGACGTCTAGACGTTTGGCCTAGACGTCTAGCAGGTCAACTGCCTAGACGTTTGGCCTAGACGTCTAGCAGTTCGGCTGCCTAGACGTTTGGCCTAGACGTCTAGCAGGTCAAACGTCTGGCCTGTTACAAATTAGACGTCTAGCTGACCTGCTTCCTGTATACTGTCTTCATACCTAACATTCTCCCACTTGAAGTCAGTATTCAGGAATTCTTCTGCTCAAATTTTTTCAGCCAGTGCCAATTGCCCAATGCTGCCCTTGTTACTTTTTCAGCAAGCCCAGAGAAGTTCTGCACCACTCAAACTTCTCTATCTTGACCGACTTTGTAAGCATATCTGCAGGATTCACTTCAGTGTCGATTTTCTGCAACAGGATCCTACCTTCTTCCACCACATTTTTGATAAAGTGGTACTTGACATCAATGTGTTTCGTGCGATCATGGAATGTTGGATTCTTCACTAGCTGAATAGCACTCTGGCTATCACAATGCAGTGTAATTTTCTCCTGCATTACCTTGAAGTCACCCAACAATCGCTCTAGCCAAATTGCCTCTTTGCTGGCGTGAGTCGCTGCAATATATTCTGCTTCAGTGGTTGATAAAGCCACAACAGACTGCAACTTAGAAGCCCAACTCACCGCTCCACCAGCAAGAGTAAAGGTATATCCTGTAGTGGACTTTCTCCCATCTCTATCTCCACCATAATCAGAATCCACAAAACCTGTAACTTGCAAATCTGCCGATCCAAAGTAAATGGCAACATCTGAAGTGGCTCTTAAATATCTGAATATCCACTTCACCGCATTCCAATGCTCCTTACCAGGATTTGCCATGTACCGGCTGACTACTCCCATTGCTTGGGCAATATCCGGTCTGGTGCTCACCATGGCATACATGAGGCTTCCTACTGCTGATGAATACGGTACACGAGACATGCTTGTCTTCTCTGCTTCCGTTCTAGGACATTGGTTGGAAGACAACTTTAAGTGTGGAAGAAGTGGGGTACTAACTGGTTTAGCATTCTGCATATTGAAGCGTTGCAGAATCTTTTCCACATATGACTTTTGACTTAACCAGATCTTTCTTCCTTTTCTGTCCCTGTGTATCTTCATCCCTAAAATTTGGTTTGCTGCTCCTAAATCCTTCATTTCAAATGTCCTAGCCAACTGAGCCTTAAGATCAATGATTTTCTTCATGTTGGGGCCTGCAACCAACATATCATCAACATACAACAGCAAAATAATAAAACTGCCATCGTCAAACCTCTTATAGTATGCACAATGGTCAGCTTCACTCCTGCTGAAACCTTGGCTCTTCATGAAGGTGTCAAATTTCCTGTACCACATCCTTGGCGCCTGTTTCAACCCGTACAGTGATTTCTTCAGTCTGCAAACCAAATGCTCTTTGCCTCTTTCTTCATAGCCCTCGGGCTGATCCATATATATCTCTTCCTCGAGATCACCATGCAAGAAAGCAGTCTTTACATCAAGCTGCTCCAGTTCCAAATCCTGTGCGGCTACAAGTGCAAGTAGAACTCTAATAGTAGTCATCTTCACAACTGGAGAGAAAATTTCATTAAAGTCAACACCTGACTTCTGCACATAGCCCTTTGCCACCAAGCGAGCTTTATAGCGTTCCAACAGCCCATCGTTGTTCTTCTTCACTTTGTACACCCACTTGTTTCCAACAGTCTTTCTTCCAGGTGGGAGATCCACAAGTTCCCAAGTTTTATTCTTTCGAAGTGCCTCGATTTCCTCCTCCATGGATTTCCTCCACTTTTCTGCATTTTCAGACTCTCTAGCTTCCTGAAATGAACTAGGTTCACCATCATCAGTTAACAAAGCAAAAGAGGACTGATACACATGAGAATACCTTTCCGGACACTTTTGTGGACGTGTAGATCTTCTAACCCAATGATCTGTCGGTTGTGGCTCTTGGTCTTGTGACCGTTGTGGCTGCTCTACTTTCTGTTCTACTTGCTGTTCTGCATGCTGATCAAAAACTTCAGCATGTTCATCTTCACTCAATTCTACTTCAACAGGTACAACATTAGGATTTTGCTGTACCTCCTTCCTTTGCATGGATTTTTCATCAACAATTACATCCCGGCTAATAATTACCTTGTGGGCAGTAGGATCCCACAGTCTATACCCCTTCACTATATCTCCATAGCCGAGAAAAACACATTTGCTTGACTTCGGGTCAAGCTTGGACCTTTTTTCTTTGGGTACATGGGCAAACGCGTCACAGCCAAAGGTGCGCAAATGAGAGTAATCAACTGGCTTACAACACCAAACCTCCTCCGGAATCTGTCCATCCAATGCAGTTGTAGGTGACCTGTTAATAAGATAAACAACTGTATTAACAGCCTCCGCCCAGAACTTTTTCTCCAACATGGCTGCGCTAAGCATGCTTCTTGCACGTTCCATGATTGTGCGATTCATCCGCTCAGCCACACCATTTTTTTGTGGAGTGTATGGTACAGTCTTCTGGTGCTTAATACCTTCCTGCATACAAAATTTATCAAATTCCTTGGAGCAATATTCACCCCCATTATCTGACTTGAGACATAAAATTGACTTGCCCAAACTCTTTTCTACCCGTGCTTTGAACTCCTTAAATTTCTGCAAAGCTTCCGACTTCTTCAGAAAATACACCCACACTCTCCTAGAATAATCATCTATAAAAGTCAGAAAATAGATGGCGCCATTCAAGGACTGAGTGGGGACTGGTCCAAATATATCCGAATGTATAAGTTGCAGAAAATCAGAACTCTTACCAGGACTTGCAATAAACCGAACCCTCTTTTGTTTACCAAAAATACACGGTGCTCACATAAGTCTAAATTACAAGACTTAATCCCAGAAAGCATACCTCTGTCATGCAGAATTTTCAGGCCTTTTTCACTCATATGGCCTAGGCGTTGATGCCATAGCATTACTGCATCCTGAACAGAAGTTGTTGTTGTTGTTGTTGTTGTTGTTGCTGCATGGTTTGTCACCGTATCACCGCATAAACGGTATAAAGTCCCATAAGATTCTCCCTTTGCTACTACAAGAGCTCCTCTGGTAATCTTGCAGTAGTTGTTACAGAAGGTGACAGAATACCCTAGCTTATCCATCATTTTGATTGAGAGCAAATTCTTCCTCAAATCGGGCACATGTCGCACATCACATAACATCCTTTCTCTACCATCGTCCAACTGATCCTTATATCCCCTCTTCCCACAATTTCTAAAGGATGATCATCACCCAAATAGACCTTTCCACCACAGTATGGCTGATATTTGTCAAACCAGTCTCTGTGGGGAGACATGTGGAAGGATGCACCTGAGTCCAAAACCCAGGTATATAAAACCGATCTGCTGTTATTGATACAAAAGGCTTCACATGTTGTCGTCTCTCCTGAATCTGCTGCACTGGCCTCAGCTGATGGCTGATTTTGCTTTTCACCATTCTTTAATTGCCAACAGTCCTTCTTGGAGTGTCCTGGCTTCCCACAATGCCAACACTTCCCTTTTCGCTTACGTCCTTTAGACTTAGATCTGGACTGTTTTCTACCTTGTTTACTCCCCTCGAAGGATCGACCTCTCACAGATAGGGCTTCATTGGTCGAGGGTTCCAGAGACGTTTTTCGCCTCAACTCTTATGCCAACAAAGCGGCTACCACATCATCAAATTTGAGAGTTCCGATGATGAATTACTGATGGTCATCACCATATGATCCCAAGTGTCCGGGAGGGAACAAAGTAGGGTGATAGCTCTATCTTCATCCTCCATCTTCACATTAACTGAAACCAGTTTACTGATTAGAGTATTAAACTCATTCAAATGATCTACTACGGATGAACTTTCCTTCATCCTCAAGCTATAAAGCTGCTTTTTCAGAAAAACCTTATTTGTTGCTGATTTTGTTTCATACAACTTTTCAAGCTTTTGCCAAAGGGCTTCCGCGGTCTTCTCTTCAACTACATTGAACAAGACGGAGTCCGCTAGGCAGAGACGGATTGTAGAAACCGCCTTCCTGTCAAGCGTTACCCACTCCTCATCTTTCATGCTGCTCGGTTTACTCGCGACCCCTTCCAAGGCTTGAGCTTGGTCATTCTGAACCAGCAAATCCTCCACCTTCATCTTCCATAGAGCGAAGTTCCTGCCATCAAATTTCTCAATTTCGAACTTGGTTACACCTTTTGTCATTGTTGCAGCTCCCACTCGCACAAAACCTTAGCTTTGATACCAGATGTTAGGAAAAACTTCAAGATTTATCACCTGCAAGAGGAAGCACAATAACAAAAATATAGAACACGAAAACAGTAACACAAGTGACACAGAGATTTACGTGGAAACCTGCAATGTGCAGGAAAAACCACGGGGCAATGGCAACTTCTCTTTTATTATTTTCAGCAAAATTTACATCCACGTCTTTCAACGTTTTCAACAACCTCTACACATCACATATGCAAGGGATCACATCCCTTTTATAGAGCTGAAGGAAGACTCCAACTGTTCGTTTCCTCTCCCGATGGAAGCCTCCAAAAACTGTTCGTTTCCGCTCCCAAGGAAAGCCTGAACCTGTTCGTCTTCCGCGTTAGTCGTCTATCTGGACGTCTGCTTGGCTTGACGTCTACTTGGCTAGACGTCAGGCCTAGACGTCTGCCAACCTAGACGTCTAGACATCTGGCCTAGACGTCTAGAAGGTCAACTGCCTAGACGTCTGGCCTAGACGTCTAGCAGGTCAGACGTCTAACCTGCTAGACGTCTAGACATCTGGCCTAGACGTCTAGCAGGTCAGACGTCTGGCCTGTTACCTAGACGTCTGACTCAGACGTCTAGCAGGTTAGACGTCTAGCTGACCTGCTTCCTGTATATTGTCTTCATACCTAACAGTATGGGTCACTATTAAGTGTTTTTGTAAGTGGTAACAAGATGCTTCTTATCTATAGAGGTCCTATTGAATGCAATATACATGGTGTTGAGTTTGAAGAGATAGAAGTTGACCTTTATGAGATCATGAGAAGGTACTTGGTGGGTGCCATCGTGGGCATTGAAGTCACCTAAAAGAATAACATCACCCAATGATGAATATGTAGAAATCTACAAATATAGATTCAAGTATGGGTCACTGCTAGAGTGGATGATACAAGATGAGGATGGTAGAGGAAAATAGCATAATGCTATAAAGATATCTTGAAGAAGGTTGGGGGCCTCTCTTGCTTTGAAACTACATATATCTAGAGTGCTAATTCGACGCAATTAGTGACACTTGTTGACTAAAGCACTCTTGAATGAGCAATCCACACAACCCAAATTTGAACTCCACCTAATCAACATGTCTTATGCATGAAAGCAGAAGCCCAAAAGGAACCACTAGTAGGTGGGGGAGCTTGTTTTGGGCTTTCATGGGTCTTTGTGATAAAAACAAGATCCCGTGAAGAAATAACATCCTGGCATGTGCTTGGGGAAGATCATATCGTCCCATTACAGTTCTAGTAGGTGACAGAGAGGCTATTGTTGCCTACTAAGACTTGAGAATACCTTTGATTTATAGGCAAAGAACAAGACTCGGCCAGAGGTGGGACTCACAAATCATTGCTTTTCGGTCATGGATAACTACCCACTTGTCTTTTTGAGTAACTATTGCTTGCACATGAGCTTTCTACAGTTCATTTGGAGATGTGTGAGGTCCTCATCCAAGTAAATTTTTATGGAGATAGTAAAAGGTTTATTTTTTGGCTTGTAAAGCCCTCAAATGTTCCTTTGATGAGCGGAATCGGATCAAAAGGGTGTTGTCAAAAGTTACCTAAGCCCGATGAAGGATAATATCTTTGGTATTCAATGTGTTACAAAAAACGTTGTGCCCCGCCTGTAAGGGATTGGTAGGCTTTAAAAGGCCTCAAACTTGAAGATTAAGTTCTTTGGCTCGACGTGCCCTTTCCTCATCAAGTTTTTCTTGCACTACTAGTTCCACAATGGGAGGAGTCTTTTTGTCCTTAATCACTTGAACCCATGAATTATGTTCTTCAACTTGTTTTTGAAGAGATTATCGATGAGCATTTATCTCGTTCTTTAGATTCTCATGTTGGATGAGGATCTCTGTTTGGTTGCCTTGTATATCATGAACAACTTCTTAGAGATGATGAAGATTGTAAGTTGGAAATTATGGGTTTGTTCAAATTGTTGTAATTTGAAAATCTATTAACCTTGTGCTTAAACTTGATGTTGTACTACCCTAATGGTAGTGTCCTTTCTCACGAAATTGGCTTTGGAGTTATGATATTTGCCGTGGAAGCCCAATTCCAAATTATTGGACTTATACAACCCATTTAGTGAGGTGAGTGTACTTGGCTTGGGGAGTTAATACTTTCGAAGAGCATGTGAATGTGGAGTTTCCATGTTATATTACAAATTCTAGCTGTGGTTTTAGCTAGAATAGGCAAGTTGAATTTTCTGCTTAAAAGCAAAGCAAATCCTAGAACATTGAGAAGAATTTTTTTGTGTAAAGGTGACACAAATCCTAGCTTAGGTTTTGGTAGGAATAGGTGGGAAAATTTTCCTCGGAGAAGCAAACTTGGACATGCAATATTTCACGTCCTTGACATATGGATCATTATTGAGAGGCTTGATAGGTTGGTCTATGGTGAAAGAGAGAAGGTATCTCGAACAAGATGTCATATATCTTCAAAGGCATTGAATTGTATGGTCTTTATCTCAAATTCAAAAGTGCATTGATGCTTAATGTAGATCGCCTTTCTCGGTTGAAGACATCTAAGGGAATAGGGCCAAGGGTGTGCTTCAGTTTGGAAACTCAAGCACTTGACAATGTCCTAACTGATGCTTTTCTTTTGACTTTTAGAATAAATGATAATGTGAAATGATTTACCATTAACCAAACAATAGTGTGGAACAAGCTCTCACATTCTTCAAAGGTGTCTAATGTCGAGGTGTTTTTGATCCTTTGAGCATTGGTGCTCAAGTAGGTGGCATTTATCTCTCCATCACTATTTGGCATCTTTATGCAATCAATAGCATTGCGTTTTACAACCAATGTCTTTTATTGTACTCTATAGTCATAGTCGTTATGTGTCTTATGGTGATCACTAATTGCATGTAATTCCTAGCTTTTGCTTCCCTTTGTTCTAGGTAGTTGAGAACTTTAGCTCCCATGCCAAGGTATTGACAAAGAGATACTCCATCTTAGAGCAGATGGTAGTGAAGGCCACCAATATAATTGAGAACTTGAAGTTTCTTGTCATTGCTGATGTGCATGCAAGTGAGGACCTCGTTTAACTTGTATGTGTATGCCAAATGAACTGCTTGAGTCATTGGCACAACTTTTGATAGCACCTATATTTCATAATGGTTCAAGTGGTAGTAACGAGCATGTGCAACTTTAACCAACTTCCTTCAAGTGTCAGTTGGGTCAAGAGTGCTCTTGATTTGGGTACTAGTGGTTTCTTGTTAGCACAAATTGTATCTTGATATATCAAGTGCTACAAAAGAAAACTTACTGGCACAAATGGACCAATTTTCTGCATAGTAGGATTCTAGCCATTGAAGCCAGATATCCTATGTTCCATGAAGTTTTGAGATGGGGACAATGGGAAAAGGTTTTGGGATGGCGGGATGAGTTTCCAGGATGTCAAGACACGTCTTCAAGATGACCTCCAGATCCCAAGACCAATTCCCATGGAATTTGCTATGTTCCAATCAAACATTGATAATCCTATATTCCAAGGAAATATATTTATATGAGGCTAGATGAGTTATATTAAAGAGTTGAGCAACAAAACAGAGTGTAATGAACACTTCCTCATACGACATGGCATTTATATGGAGAAGATAAATAACTAAGGAAGGAATGTTGATCAGGACATGTAAGAAAATTAGAAACTAGTAAAAAAATGGAGAACTTATCTTACAAATAGTGAATGAAGAGCAGAATAGAAGGCCCTTGATAAGGCCAAGCCGGCTTCAACATCAAAGCTTAGGCTACAGATGCATGGGCTGGGCTGCATTGGGCTTTTAGTGATGCTTAAGCTTAAGCCTCTTTGGTTATCACTTAGCTTTCATAATATTAACTACTGAAATATTTTTAACGCTATATACTCCTAGATGTTACTAACAAGAGAGTTATCTATACTAAGTAACTAGCTTATGCACAGAATGTACAATATAGTTCCAAGAACCATACAAAAGTAGAAATAGTTCAGCTTCTGATAATTACAAGATAGTTATGTTGACTTATGTAGCGTTTCTCTACATGTCTTCTTGTGGTACCAAGTGGAATGTCATCTGATAACATGCATTGACGGTTGGCATTGATCTCTAGCTAGTTGGTGTTCGCATTTGGGCTTGGGTTGGGTGCTTTGACTTTAGCGCCTAACATGGGGTTGGTATTTGATGCTAGTGTCTGGTGTTAAGGTTGAAGGGAACTGACTCTAGTGTACGGGTTGGTGTGACTCTTCCTAGGCTAGGATGTGATGAGGATTGCCATGTAGGTTTTTCACCAGGTTCTGATCCCCACAAACCCAACCCTAGATGATTTAGATGTTGGTAAGTCCCATAGCCTCTTATCTCAACACAAGGAAAATTCTATTTTTGGAGCTTGCTGTGAAAAGCACGATGGAATCTTAAATGGAACTACAACAAGAATAAAGTATAGAACCTTCTTTGTTTTGATTTGAGGGACTAGCTGTGGTAAACACAGATCAGGTAGGGTGATTTCTGAAGGGTTGGGGTAGACCCCTTTTCCACTGAAACTCAGTGCCAGTTTAAGGAATATTAAAGAATTAAATGTTGATTTTGGCTTGGCACAAGATTTCTGTCTGATGCCTGATGCTGGATGAAGGGTTGGTGCTACATTGTGCCAAGTTGTGGAATGGGACTGAAGGCTGGTGCTTGAACATGCAACCATGACTGGGCAGTAATATCTGCTAGAGATTAGTGCCAATGGCCATGAGGATTGAAGTGATCCCTGCTAACCATGCTTGTTGGAACTAGTATGATATTGCTAAGTAGGGGAAGATTTAAGGGAAAGGAAGGTGGATTGATATAAAAAGGATTTGTCTGTTACTTTTTGGTGAGGAGCCTACCCTCTAACCAACACTACGCCTATTTTTCTTAGAAGGTTAAAACTTGGACTTTGAAACGTGTTGTGGAGATTTTTATGTGTTTTATTTTAATGGAACTTCATTCCCAATTTAAGATGACATCTGGAGTGTATCTCAAGAATAGAATTCATTTCATTATGTACATTATCTCTTGCAACATTGTCATATATGACATATCATGTCTGTCTCAATTAGATTGTGAATATTTTTGCACTAGTACCATTTATTAATCCAATAAATATAGTGTCTATTACAAGTTCCCCAGTTCTCTGATCAATGTTAAAGATATAGGCCTAAAGGAAATGCACTTAAACAGTCACATGTCATTCCATGAGACTATGACTACTCCATATATACAAGTACTCAATCAAATTGTATCCAAAACTGATAAAGAGAAGTAAAGGACATATGTGAGAATCCTATGAAGGAGCCACACTTAGTAGTGAGATCGGACTTGGCAAGGCCATTTTTTATCCAGACTTGGTGGCTTGGCCAAAAATTGGTGGAAACTCAGCTATATTTATGCACTAGTACCATTTATTAAGCCAATAAATATAGTCTATTACAAGTTCCCCTGTTCACTTATCTATATGTCACATCTTCAGAACTAAAGGAAATACACATAAACAGTCATGTTATTCCATGAGACTATGACCAGTCTGTATGGACAAGTACTCAATCAAATTGTATGATCTTAAACTGATACAGAGAAGTAAAGGATGTGGAGAATCCTATGAAGCCACACACAGTAGTGAGGCTTGGACTTGGCAAGGCCATTTTGACCCAGCTTTGGTGACTCAGCCAAAACATTGGCAGAAACTAGATATATTTTTGCACTAGGACCATTTATTTTTTCAATGAGTTACACAGGTTTTTACGAGGGGTCCTGGTCCCCTCATATTGAGTGGGGTTTGAACCTTGGACCTCTCAAAGAGAGGCCAAAGCCCTTACCACTATAGTAAGCTTGCAGCTTATTTTTCAATGAGTTTACATAGGTTTTTATGAGGGGTCCTGGTCCCCTCATACTAAGTGGGGTTTGAACCTTGGACCTCTCAAAGAGAGGCCAAAGCCCTTACCACTACAGTAAGATTGCAGCTCCTGCACTAGGACCATTTATTAAAACCCAGTAAATATAGTGTTTATTACATGTTCCCCTGTTCACTTATCTGTATGTTACAGATTTCGGACTAAAGGAAATGCACATAAACCACCATGTAATTCCATGAGACTATGTCCGTATGCACAATTACTCAATCAAATTGTATGATCCAAAACTGACAAAGAGAAGTAAAGGACATTTGTGAGAATCCTATGAAGAGCCACACATAGTAGTGAGCCTCGGACTCGGCAAGGCCATTTTTGACCCAGACTTGGTGACACGGCCAAAATGGGAAGAAACTCCGCTAATAAATAATATATAACATAATGCTTTTTGTTGATGTATCCTATTAGCATAAAGGATTCCTGAGCTCTTGCTGAATTTTTCTTTCCTTACGTTTAGTTCCCTTGCCTTAAAATTTTCCAAGACTCGTGAGTTGAGAAGGAAAACTGTGTTCCCTGACTTGGCTCACAACTTGACAGATTTTCTAAAACCTTGGTGACTTCGTAACCATGGAGCCACGTGTTAACCATAACTTCTCGATGTTGCTCTTCCATAACAAAGCTATTAATGAAACACAAATATCAAATAACTAAAATATCAATGTCTCTACCTTTGTTGAGAAAATTGACAAAAAATCGGCAGAATCACGATTTTTAGGCAATTCATTGAAATGCCAATTCCAATGGCAAAGAATCGCTGAGTCGGTGATTTTTTGCCGTTTTTTTGAAAAAATTGGAATCGTCGATTTTTTCCAAAAATTGGCAAAAAATGCGAAAGAATCGGTCGTGGTTGCACGTGTAGAGGCCATGGCCGATATAAGGGAAAAGTTTATTTTTCCCTTCATTTTTTTATTTCACCTCTTCCAAATAGAAAAGAAACACTCTGCCTACTTGTTACCACCCCGACCCAAACACGCTAAGGCATCTTGGGAACGGCGATTGTGGTGTGAAGGAATCTGGCAGCCATCAACAAATGCCCAGAAGATTCATCCGAGGTAAGAAATTCTTTGAAAACTCTTTTTTTTCCCTCCAACTTAAACAAGGTTTAGAAATAAATTAGGGCTGTTTGCAAATAATTTTGTGATTAGGGCTGTTTGCAAATAGTGTTTGAAGTTTCGAACTTAAAAATTTAAAATTTTAAACCCTAATCCCGAAACCCTAGTCTAGGGTTTTGGTTTTAGTTTTTTTTTTCTTTTTTTCCCTCCTTTTAAGTAGATACTAAATTGATATATGCAAGCCAAATTATTAGCTATCAATATTTGTTAAACTTTAAACCCTAAACCCTAGTCTAGGTTTTTGGGTTTAGTTTTTTTTTTTTTTCTTCCTTCAAATAAATAACTAAATATTGCTTAAGGCTGCTTGATAACTATGCATGCAAGCCCATTTTTCAGCTATTAATGTTTGAACTTCGAAGTTTAAAGTTTAAACCCTAAACCCGAAACACTAATCTAGGGTTTTGGGTTTAGGTTTTTTTTTCCTCCTCTTTTTAAGTAGATATTGCAGCCTGATAACTATGTATGCAAGCCCATTTTTTCAGCTGTCAATGTTTAAATTTTAAACCCTAAACCCTAGCCTTTTGGTTTAGGGTTTAGTTTTTTTTCCTTTTTTTCAAGTGATTGTATCTTTGTTGTTGTTTCCATGTACAAGAATATAAAAAATGAAATCATTGGATCCAACATGGGCATATGGAACGCTAGGGCCAAGAAAAGGGGATGTTAGATGCAATTTTTGTAACAAAGATCTTACTGGAGGCGTTTACTGCCTCAAATTCCATTTGGCATAGAGATTTAACAATAATGTCAAGATATACCCTAAGGTGCCAGAAGAAATTAAAAATAAACTAGAGGCCATGATAGTTGTGGCGGAGGAAAAAGCTAGTCTCAAAAGAAGTCATAGTGATGCCATCTCATCCCCCCCTCTCGAATTCCTCGTACCGGCAACAACTTTAGCCAGTTCCAACAGAGGAGTTCGAGTCCATCAAGTGCACAAGCAACTAGTGGGACAAGAGTCCTATTTTGTAGACCGTTCCGTGCCAGTGGCACAATCCACGCTTGAGGGTCTGGTCGTGTGGAACCAAGAGAAGCACAATGCAGCGAAGACAACCATTGCCACTTTTTGGTATTATTTTGACATTCCCTTCAATGTGGCAAGGTCTCCATACTGGCGGTGCAAGATTTAAGGCACCGACTTATAATGACCCTAGGGGCCCTCTCCTTCGACAATCTGTGGACAACATTCAGTTTGTGGCATTGTGTTTGACTATATATATATATGGCATGACTAATTTTTTAAATATATATATATTAATATGATAATATCAATATGCAATGTGCATGACTAAACATTTTTTTGATACTTTAGGTTGTGCTTGACGACCAACGTAGGGTGTGGAGGAACAAGGGTTGCACTATAATGTTTGTTGGCTGGACGAATGGGAGGGGAAGAACCTTGATTAATTTTTTGGTTGCATTTGCAGGAGGAACTACATTCCTCAAGTCAGTAGATGCATCGACACATGTTAAGAGTGTCGAAATGCTTGCAGGGTTGATGGAGGAGGTTGGGCAGGAGAATGTTGTTCAAATCATCACGGAAAACGCAACAACATATAAGGCAGCCTGGAGGATTTTGATGGAGAGATTCCCTACTATTTTTTGGACCCCATGTGCAGCCCATTGTCTCGATTTGCTCCTCGAGGACATTGGGAAATTGCCTTGGGTGGCAGAGGTTATAAGGAAGGCTAAGGTTATCACAAAATTCATTTACAACCATACATGGGTCCTTAGCCTCATGAGGCGATTTACTAATGGGAGGGAGCTAGTGCGGCCTGGCATTATATGCTTTGCCATAACCTTTGTGACATTGGAGAGCATTTATAATGCAAGGGGCTCAATGAAGCAAATGTTTGTGAGTGATGATTGGAATTCTGAAGTAGATGCAAGATACCGAACGTCACCTAAGGGGCATAATGTATATACTTATTTATTCGAGGACTTCTGGATGGCCATGGATGAGGCCATCAAGGTATAAGACTACGCTTATTAATTTATTTTATTTTATTCATGTTGTAAAATATTTTTCTTTAAATTATTATTTTTTTTTTCAGGTCTCAAAGCCTTTGGTGAAGGTTCTTCGTCTTGTTGATGGAGAACAATTTCCAATGGGATTTGTATATGAGGCTATGGACAGGGCAAAAGAGGCAATTGCTGCATTTTATGGATATGCCCGTGCCAAATGTGATGCCATTTGGACTATCATTGATAACCGATGGACATCACAAATCCATAGCCCTCTTCATGCAACGGGTTACTATTTGAACCCCAAACTTCTTTATTCAGCTACATTTCGTGCTGATTTTGAGGTGAAGGTTGGCCTTCAAGATTGCATTGACCGCGTGTTCTCAGCTAGTAAACAATTGTGCGACAAAACGCGTGCAGAGATACAAGATTATAAGGAATGCCATGGCCGTCAATTCCCATCTGAGCAATGCAAGAGTGTTGTTGAGACATTGAGGCCATGTAACCCTCATCGAATTATTATTTATTGTCTTTTGATTTTATTTTAAACTTTTAAGCTGCTACAAGTGAAATATAATTTTTTTTTTGTTGTTTCTAGATTTATGGTGGAAATTGCAGCAAATGGTCGTTAGAATATAATCTCAACCATGTAGCTCTTCAGGTTGTGAGCGCAATTGGAGTATGTTTGAGCACATACACTCCAAGAAGCGCAACAAACTTACACAAGAAAAGTTAAATGATCTTGTGTTTGTGCATTACAATCTTCGTCTCCCCAAAGAAATTTTGAAAAAACAAAGAATGAGCCCATTGACCTAAGTGACATTGATCCATCATCTGAATGGATCACAAATGCAACAAGGAAGAGCCTCTATTCACCATGGAAGATTTACAAAACTATGAAGACCTAGCGGAGGAGATGGTAGCTAGGGACCAACAAGAGGCATTAGCACAAGAAGCAGCATCGACAACTACAAGCACACATCAACAAAGAGAGACTAGGTTCTATGCTAGGGCAAGGGGCAAAGGAATTGGGAGACATTAGATAGTGGGCCTATTGAGGCTTTGACACATTTTGTAATTTGTACCTTTTCATATTATAAGCAATACAAGATGTGTTTTGTCACTTTCATGTGTACTTAAAGCTTGAGCCTTGTATGATGTCTTGACATGAATTATTGCTTTTATTGCAATATTTGATTTGCATAATGTTAATTCATTGTAATATGCATGAATTTTTTTTTTTCAATGAAAAATTTTGTTTTCTTCGTTTTTTTTTTTGTCGATTCTTTCCCCGATTTTTTGCCGATTCTCGATTTTTGCCGATTCAATCATTTGCCGATTCCGATTTTCTCAACATTGCTCTCTACTACCCCAATTTCTTTTATATTCCTTCCCTTAAAAATAATGGCAGGCTTCACTTATGTTTGCTGATTCAATGGGGTCTACACTAATGGAGGTGGTGAAATTGATGCTGCATGGGCATGTGTTGATATTGGCACCTTTCGTATAGCATGGAGTTAAAATTCAGTACACTGCTCTTGTGGTTTTGCTTTTTTCCTCTGCAGAGGATGCAATGAGGAGTCGATGCATTAGTTTGCATGAGCTTTGTGCATCTATTCCCCCTTCAACTTAGTAAATTTGTCATATAACTTAACCCAATCCACATTTGGTTCATGATGATTTTCTAGGATCCTTTCTGGTGATGCTAGATTTTGTTTTTTCCTTTTTCCTTTCCTTAACATATTTATATTTTTTAATCTTTTAGATTCAGCTCCTTGGATAATATGCAATGGACATTTTGTGCTTTACTATTGATTTTTTAATAATACATTCAATTTCTTGGTTAATGAAATGAAGTCCTTTGTCACTTGCAGAGTGTAGAGTGCTAGAGGGCATGGTCCAAGGTTTTGCCAGAGCAAAACCAGCTAGTTCGATGGAGGGAAAATTTGTACTTACATTCATGGAGGGAGCTTCATTGCGTAGAACATAAAGCCAAGGCATGAATCGTCGAGAAGCAAAGGGTTTTGCAAAATTAGTTGGGCAGAAGCAAACCCTTGGAGATTCCAAGTAAATCTAGGAAACCGGGTGAAAATTTCTTGACAAGGGATTGGCCACTACAAACGAAGTGCCAAGGGAAGCAATCTAAACGAACATTGAAGGCAAGGAGAAACTCATCATTACAACTATGGAGTTGGAAGAGTGAGCCGCTAGGGTTGTCGTTGTTTGTACGACCGTTTGGGAGGGACTTTTCAAGCTTTTGGTCATCCATATGGTCATCTGAGGGTGAATAGATTAGTTGCCTAGTGTTAGTCAAGAGAATTGACAATCCAAAAGAGGAAGACTGACATAGGAGACCACGTGTCGTCCAATAAGAGAAGGTTGTCAACAAGTGCAATGGGGCTATCTGCAAGAGCACTTTTGCAGTCTAGAAAAAGAAGCCTATTGTTAGAAGTTCATCGTCGTGATTGGAATTGCTATTAGAGAGAAGAATCGGGCTATCTATCTTAGTGCCTTGACCATCAAAGAGAAGGGAGTTGTCCTCTGGAGTCAACAGTTGCCCATCTGACAACATAAGGCCCTCAGGTAGCATGAGCAGGCTATGGGAGCAAGGGCTGGCCGCTCAAGATGGATAGGGTGTCGTTCGAGAAGACCCTGCCATTTGGTAGCAAGGACCAGTCATGTGGGAATTTGCGAAGTTCTTTTGGAGGAAGTCTGTCATCTAAGTGGGTGCCTAGGCCATTAGGATGAGTGTCCTTGCCGTCTGGAAGAGGGGGCAAGTTGTCAAAGAAGAGAAAGATGTTTAGGTGAAGAAAGAGAGGAGGGCCATCTCAAGTGCTTCCCTCAACCACTAAACCCTAGTGTAGTTTGATTTTTTTGGGGAAAAGGGTTTGACATAATTCACCTAGGGCATGTCGCATACAAGGGTTTTGGACTGTGCATGGGAAAGGATTACTGCATTGCCACCACAAAGAGATTGGGAAGTTGTATGCAATGCATAATTTGTGTAGTGGCAACAATATTAGTTAGGTAGTCACACAAAGTGGAGCTAAGGCCGTGTGTGTGTGCATGTTGAGGGAATAGAGGCACTATTGGCTTTTGCATATAGAATATGAGGGTTTTGGGGTGGTTGAAGTTGAGATTTTGCAACAACGAAGTGGTGATGTTGCAGTTGGTAGTTTTCGTGGCAGTGACAACCAATTGCAGACTCCTGTATTATAATTGCTCGAGAGGGTTTTCCATCTATGCAATTTTGATGACTTGCTTGTTTTGAGACGATGCTTTGGCCACATGTTTCTACAACAAAAAGAGACAAATACCTCGAGTTGCAAAGAGTGCCCTCATGAATTCGGCCGCAACAGAATACCCTTGACGCCACGACATGGATCATAAACATGAGGAAGAGAGAGTATTCAATAGACTCATTTGGTGCACAAAAGAGAGACTCATAGGAGAGATTCTCGACATAGGCACCATTCAAAGCCAAGAGGGAGAGGTGTTCTTGGACTTGCAGTTACCAATATGTCGCCTACCCCTGCGAATGCAACTTGAGGGCAGTAGGTGTGCACACCAAGCACTACTTCCAAGGTTTTCTTCATGTGCAACAACATGTGCAAGAAAGGCCCTAGATATAGTTGAGAGACGCCCCAATCTCTAGCATGAGGAAAGGGAAGGTACGAATGTAGTTCCCTTTATCAAATATTACTTGGACTTTGTTGATTGGAGAAACATGCAGAAGATGGTTGAATGTCAGTCCTGATAGAATTGACTTGAAGAAGACATTTTGTCAAGCGATTGTGCATTACATTCTACTGGTGCCCAATTCAATAAGGATTTTTTTAAGCCCTATCTGCAATAGATGCTGGAGAAGGATGATATAGAGAGGAGACAACAAAGTTGACATTGGGTATTACTAGCTGTGAGTTAGATTCTCTACAAATAATGTTTAGTATGTGTTTGGGCTGCATGGACTGCCCAACTGCCAAGTGAGAAGAGAAGTAGGACAACACATTAGAGACTACTTGGGCCAATACTGTGATATGGGGAAGATGTCAACAAATGTACTAGCTAGGCTATTGGCCCATGGAAATAGTGGGTTGAAGATGTAGCACTTGTGCATGAAAGGGTTGAAGTGCGCCATGTGCCTGGTGATGTTGTGATTGTCTCATGAACATTGAGCCTCAAAGATGCCTGCATGGCTCGTACCGTACATGTAGGGAATAAGGGACGGGACGAAGTATGACTAGGCAACATATCTGTCTGAGCAGAAACATGGGTTCATGATGCGGGTGACTAAGAACTTTTCGGTGGCATTTCATGTTATCACATTGTTGCTAGACACAAAATATATATAGGCTGTTGCTTTGTTAAGGATGGGGCATCCAAAGGGAATTAGTGAAGGCACACCAAAAGTTTTCCATTGGATGAACATTGCACTAGTGCAACATGCCTGAGAATTAGGGAAGAAAAAGAAGATTGTTGCGACAAAAACCATGGAGATATTAAAGAAGGTTGGGATGATGAAGATCATGCCCTCAAATAATAAGTTGACAAGGACAACAAGGAGTAAGAAGTAGAGGAACAACATTGGAAGCACCCACCTCTTAAATTATTCCTCCTTAGAATCCATCCATGTGAAGAGAGGACTGCTCAGGGGATACGTTGCACGTGCACTAGATTGCATAGGGAGGTTAAGATATGCAGAAGAGTTAGGTTGTGCAAAGAAGTGAAATTGTGCAGACTATGCAAGCTGTTATAGTGGTGCATGAGTACGAAAGTGCACATGATGTGCAACAAGGCGAAGAGGTTGTGTACATGGCCCATCAAGAGGAGTAGGTTGCGCATGAAGCACAAGTGAATGAAGTTGCGTGAAGGAGAAGAGGTTGTGTACATAGCCCATCAAAAGGAATAGGTTGCACATGAAGTGCAACAAGTGGATGAAGTTGTGCGAAGGACTGGTGAGGTGCAACATGAGACAATCATACCATAGTAGGAACAAATAAGGTAGAATTTGTGTGACTAAATTAGGAGAGATGAGGTGGCACATGAGATTGTAGACATGGATGTTGCTTTTGATAGGGATGCTCAGGATGCCAATGGATAGTCTCAAAGACATACATGTGTGAACACAAGCGAAACCCAAGAAAACAATCGAGCATGTAGCTGGTTAGATGGAGATAAAGACTAAAGCTAAACCAAGGGTTTAGGTTGCTTAGGAGGCAGTTGTAGTTGATGCGGTTTGGGTAACAGGGATTAGTACCTAGCCAATTGATTTGGATGAGGAAGGTCTCGAGGGACTGAAGACTCCATGGCAGAACTTCATTGATAGAGCAACTAGTCAGTATGCATCCTCTCTGGCTTTTGAGGAGTTGATACTAGTACAAGGGAGAGATGTGCCACGTCCCATGAAACTGGTTGGGGAAGAACTAGTTTAGAAGGATATTGGCCCTAACAAGGAGGATCTAGTTCAAGATGAGGCTAGGCCAAGTAGGTGACTGGGCTAGGAGGAAGATATCCAATCAGAGGATATTGAGGAGTAGCTGCTTTGAAGGGATAAGCAGAAGGGTAAGACTGTTAAAGGAGATCCATATGAAGACAATGATGAGGTGTTAAGAGTTGAAAGGGAAGGTGCTGAAGTAGAATGGGACAATGATTATAGTGATCGCTCTTTGATATCTAAATCTAAAAAGACCACATGTATATGGAGATAATTTCTTTATGTAGCTTAGTGGGGTCATAGGTAGAGCTTGTATGGAGTTCATGACATGCACCATAGGGCAATGGTGGATGTGGTCTCTTAGGATGGAAACGGAAGTAGCATAGGTGTTCAAGTGGTCATGGTATGAAGCATGCATGGCACAATTGACAAGGTTTGTTGAATCTCAAACATGGGAAGTTTGGGGAAACGAGAAAATCAAGTCCTTGTTTGAGTTACCTAGGTTGCTAGAAGAAATGAAAAGCTTATGTCGTCATCCTCCTTGCACATAGATAGATAGATAGATCATTTTGAAACATGCCCTACTTCTCCCATGGTGAAGTACAAAATTCCCCTGAAACTTGAGATCACATATAATAAGCATAATGATCTAGGCATGTGACCTGTATGGGGCATGGCTTTAAGCCCAAAAATGCTCGAAAATCTATTTTTTGATCCAAACCACACTGTTAGGGGCATAACCTTTCGAGACTTTGTTTTGATCCATTTAAGTATTGGAAATACTGTAGGGAGAACAACAATTTCAGATAGACAAAGTTGCCGACAACTTTGTGGAAAAAAAACTCTCTAGAAACCCTAAAAAATGCAAAACAAAACATTTATAAAAATTAGTAATTTTCTATTTTTAGATTTTTGTAGCTGAAATGCATCTCTAGCCATGTTGATAGATAAGTAGAAGACAAAACACAAAAGGACAAGTCATATGTATGTAGTTTTCATTTATTATGCACTTTGTAACTCGTGGAAGGTGAATACATTTCCATATGGGTGACATTTCATATTCAATATAGTGAATTTCCAACACACCAATTATTTGTATAAATAGAGATTCAAACCTAGCTGTAAAAAAAACATAAGCGATGGATGCAATGTTATAGCCTCACATCTCTTCTCAGAGATTGCTTTCATTGTACTATGTTTTTTGAACAATTAAGTCATTATGCAATTTTGCTTATATAATTTTTTGTTTTGGTTTGTTATACTTTGTTATTTCTAAATTGCACTCTTTCTTGATCTTCCTTAACTCTAAATTCTGAGTTTTGGATCAGTGATATCAGAGCGGTCTATGTTTTGAGTGTATGTACATAAACACGAGACTGGGATATCGAAAGGTTGGGTATCAGAAACAAGATCTCTCTAATTACCTCTCTTGTCATTCCAAATGATCTCAAGTGGGAACTAGAATGGACAAAATCAAGACAATTGATCCTTTCAAGAAGATGTTGAATAGAGTTGGGATACAAAGGAATGAGATAATGGATCGGTTTGCTCAAATTCTAGGCCTTGAAGTGTCATCATCATTTTTGGAGGTTAGTACTTTAGGATACAAGAGGTATCTCCTTCAACTTTTGTTTCCTTAATGAATGCCAAACGATGAAGGAAGATGATAGCCAAAACAAGGAAATTCATTCTATTGATAATCAAGTTGCAAAGCAGGAGGACCATTGCTACATTGATCATAGTCTTTGCACAACAAAAGCAAATGGAGTTGATTGTAGTGGAATGTGATGACTTGTTCAAGTTATCAACTAGGGTTCCACTTCATTGTGAGGCAAAGCATCCTATTGATTTAGTACATGGTTCTCCTTTGCCTAATGCATTTGTTTATTGCAGATCACTCCTTGAAAATGATGAAATCAGGAGGCAGATCCAAGAATTGATTTTGAAGGGGCACATCGGACCAAGTGCTTCACCATGTTGCAGTCCATGTGCTTCACCTTTTGGCTTGACCAATGCACCTACCACATTCACGAGGATGATGGATGACATCCTATGTCCCTAAACTAGCTCATTTGTGGTATTCTACTTAGATGGCATTCTCATCTAGTATGACATAGGAGGAACTTCTGCAACATGCTCGATAGGTACTTCAAACTCTTCGAAGACACTAACTATATGCAAATTTGGAGAAGTGTTCATTTGGGATGATGAGGATTCAATATCTTGGGTATATTGTTGACAAAGAGGGAGTCCTTGTTGATCTTGAGAAGATTAAGGTAATTAGAGATTGGCCTACCCCAAAAACTCTAATAGAGCTTTGCAGCTTTATGGGTCTTGCCAATTTTTATCGAAGATTTGTATTAGGGTTCTCACACATTGCTTGGCCACTACACCAAGTGACCAAAGGAGGTGCCAAATCCAAATTCCATTGGAGAGATAAACAACAAAGGGCATTTGAGAGGTTGAAGGACCACTTGTGTTCAACTCCTACACTTTCCTGAGCTGATTTGCATCAACTTTTTGAAGCAATGACTTACGACTTAGGGTTTGCATTGCGAGTTGTCCTCACACAACCAATTGCCTATCACAATGAAACATTCGATGAAGCATTTAGAAAATTCCCCACATATGACAAAAAGCTCTATACCATTGTCCAAGCATGTAAACAGTGGAAGCACTACATCTTGGACAAGGGAACCATCATCCATACATATCACAAACCTCTAGAGTTTATTTAGACACAAAGTAAACGAAGGAATGAAAGACATCAAAAGTAGGCCACATATCTGCAACAATTCCATCTAATCATCAAGCACAAGAAAGTGAGTGCCAATTCAACAACAGACTGTTTGAGCCAACCTCCAATCATAGCACTCACCACCATTTTTTATTCCTGTGGGCATGATACTTCCAATTGGTCCATCTTGTATGAAGTAGATTCTGATTTTGTGGATACATACCAAGCTCTTTGTATGGGTAAGCATGTTTCTGATTTTTATTTGCAAGATAACCTCCTCTATCACATGGGACATATTTGTGTACCAACTAGTGAGTGCTCAAAGATGATTTGGGAAGCGCACTTCAGCAAAGTACTAGGTCATTTTGGGGTGGAAAAAACATTGTCAGTTCTTTAAAAGTACTATTGGCCCAAAATGAGGAATGATGTTGAGAGGTACATCAAGTCATGTACCCACTGTGCTATTACCAAACCAACCAATAGGAAGCAAGGATTGTATACACCATTGCCATTGCCATCCAAACTTGGAAATTTGTCTCCATGGATTTCCTCACAGGTTTGCCCACATCTAAGCTTGGTAATGATTGTGTTTTTGTAGAAGTTGATCGTTTTTTAAAAATGGCCATCACGATTCCTTGTAAGAAATCCATTTTAGTTGAGGAGAATGCAAAGCTGTATTTTAGTCATGTGAGGCTCAGCTTTTGCTTGCCAAAGTCCATTGTATTTGACAAGGATAGCATATTTCTGGGCATTTTCTAGTCCACCCTATGGAGCATGATGGACACCAAGTTGACCATGTCCACAACCTTCCATCCTTAGACTGATGGCTAGACAGAAGTTGTGAATCGATTGGTTGCACATCTTCTCCGAATGTACAATTCCAAGCATCCATGTACATGGGATGAGAAACTCCCCTACATTCAACATGGGTACAATGGAGCTCTATATACCTCTACCAATCACAACCCATTTCATGTCGGTTTTGGGGTTCCAACCCTTGGCACCAACTAATGTAGCACTCCTTGTGCAACCCTTTGGGTACTCACCTCATGGACAGAAAGAAGCAGAAAAAGAAACATGATTTGTGGAACAATTCAACATATCAAACAAGTCCATGACCTCTTGGAGAAGGCGAATTAGAAATACAAGCAATGCCATGGCCAACATCAAGTCCCACATCAATTTAAGGTTGGACATAGGTTATTGTTGTCTCAAAAAAGAGAGACTTGTAAGTTTTATAGGAGGATCAAACCTCTTTGCTATGATGGACCATACACCTTCAACAAGAAGGTGGGAGAAAATGCCTTCAAATTGAACCTTCCATCTTATCTTAGTTTGCATTCAATCTTCAATGTTGAACTTCTCAGGCCTCATCATCCACCTCTATTGGACACTTCCATAGTAGCAGAACAGTTGGACATTGAAGAACTCAATCCAAATAGTTTAGCACCAATGGAGGAGCAGATTGTTGACACATGGACTAAGACCACCAAAAGATAGTCCATTCAGATGTATAGAGTGGTCAAGGCAAGACAACTTGGTCACCAAGGGGAATGGCTCACAAAAAATCAGATAAAGAAACATTTTCTGCACCTAATGTCAAAAATTGACATAATGGGGACCATTGTTTTTCAACGGGGACAAATGATCTAGGCATGTGCCCAAACATTTATTTTTTTTATCCTAAACACACTGTTAGGAGTATAACTTTGTGCTTGGGATTCCGTTTTGATCCATTCAAGAAGCATTGGAAAGATTAGAGGAAGAACAACAATTTCAGTAGGCAATTCTGTCGTAGACAGAGCTAGAAGCAACTTTGTGGAAAAAAACACTCTGGAGGCCCTCAAAGTTGCAAAACAAAATATTTACTGAAAACAATAATTTTCTATTTTTGGATTTTCGTAGCCAAAATGCATCTCTAGCCATGTTGACGCATCAGGAGAAGACAAAATACAAAAGGACAAGTCATATTTATGTAATTTTCATTTAGTATGCACTTAACTCGTGGAGGGTGAATCACTACATTTCCATATGGGTGGCCTTCTAACTCATGGAAGGTGAACCATCACATTTCCACATGTGTGGGCTTCCATAATCATTACGGCAGATTACCAACACACCAATTATTGTATAAAGAGAGATGCACCCGACTGTAAAAAAAAAAAGCATGGGTAATGGATACAATGTTCTAGCCTCACATTTCTTCTCAGAGATTGCACATTGTTTTCTGAGCAATGAAATCATTACGCTATTTTGATTATATAATTTTGTGTTCTGGTTTGTTATACTCTATTATTTCTAAATTGCAGTCTTTCTTGATCTTAACTCGAAATTTTGATTCTTGTGTCACTTAACTACTTGGCCTACATGATTTAGTCATTAACTTCGGGTATACAGACTTTCCATGATATGGTGAGGGATTCTAGATAGATGGTGAAAAGAGAAGTAGCCCATGTCAAATAGATAGAAGAGGAACTTCAACTCTTGAAGGAAAAAGTTGAACCAGAGGCAAAATTGCAGACAGGAGTTGAGTCAGTGCAGGAGGATTAGGAACACTTGCAGCATTTTGGACAACATATGGAGGCCAAGAATAAGAAGATTGTAGCCTTGCAACCACAGTTGGCAGAAGTACAAGCACAACTAGTAGCTTTGCAGGATCAATTGAGGGCAGGGCAAGGGCAAATTGATCAACTTGAGTAAAAGCAAACTGAACGAGCTCAACATCATGGGGTATAATGGGTGAGGTATGCTAAGTATTCCAAACAGTTGAAGAAAAAGTAGGATTCCATTCATGCATAGACTTCTAATCCTATGAGAGTTCCTGTTCCCGTTCCTGCACTACAGCCTGATCCCTGAGGAGCATAGATGCAGTTGACGAGGACATCGACCAATCTAGAGGATAGGGCAGATATAGGAAATAGTTATGATGTGGTGCCAGCACAAGCACAAAGCCTTGACATGACATGTGCATGTGTACGGTTGATGAGTACACCAATAATCAATTTTGTTTATATATGGTTTCATGTTCCATTTTTTATAATTGTATGTTGCTTGAGTGAATGCATGACGAATATGTTTTTGTTATGTATGTGATTAATTTTTGTGCTAGTTGAATGGGTACGAGTGGGTAGTTGCGTAGTTGTGCACCTATTTTGCCTTACTCATCCACTATATAGAGAACCTCTACTTCATTGTTTCTATCATCACATTGTATCTTATAGGTATCTTATAGTGTACATGTCATGATGATATTCCAGTTGCATATATTGTATTATGCATTCCATTTCTGGTAATACAAATTCCTATTGTATGATCCTTTACTTGGATCAGATGTGATGGATTGTTACTGTTAATGTTGCATTGTTATCTTTCATATTTCCTGAGCCTTCAATTGCGGGAATACCAAATGACTGTGCTATATGGTATTCATTCCCAGTAAAGGACCAATAAACCAAAATTGTACTCTCATTTTAAGTCTTCTTTGTTCTGTTTCGGCAAAATCTTTTGAGTACTTGGCAAAAACTCAATAAAACTTGCTGATGAGTAAATGTGTGAGTTACTTGACAAGGGGTCCACTTTATAAGTACTTGCAATTACTCATGGTTAGTACATGGGTTTTCCACCAACAGATACAATTTTGTTTTATTTTCAAACTCCAAAAGTTTGAAAAACACATTCAAAAACTTGCTATCCTTTTATAGGAGTGGTAGGCTGTCTTAACATCCCTCTAAAGGAGTCGAGGCCAAACTAAATTGAGCCATATATCTCCCACACAAATTCTGGAAGTCTTCTCCTAAAAACTTGGCTTTGGAACACATGAAAACATATGACAACACCTCGGTTTTGCCATTTCTAAGGTATTGGACATGACAGAACAAGATTAATGTACTTGTTTGATGGCTATGTCATGGGTATCTGTACACGAAGTAAATGAAGCCTCTAAGGTTGCATGTGAGTCTGGCTAATTCCGTCTAACCTTACAGTTATAAAGGATTATGTTGCACGTGATGTCCCATGCTTAATATGGCATATTTCATTAGGGGGGTAAAAACTTGAGAGAAACATCAAGATTCCAATTGTAATATCCTTCCTTCCCCGTTGGAGTTTCAATCTATTGCTTGAGAAGGGTGAGATTAACGGACTGTACCTTTTGTTTCACATTTTTATAGCACTGGAAAATATGCATTTGCTTTCAAATTCACTCCATTTGACTGTTTTTAACTTTTTTTGGGTCAAAGAAGTGAAGTTGATGCTAACACACATGTAAGATATCAAAGACTTGAGTATTAAACACGGGTATGAACCCATTTGCGAGTAAAGTTTTTATTTCATAGTATGTCATGCACTCTAACCTGAGTGGCCTAACAAGGTAGACTTTGGAACTCTGAATAGAGGTCCATGGTTTGAATCCTGCAAGTTGTAGGGTTGTACACCATCCTTCGGTAATCAGAGTATGTTTAAATAACCATATATTGGGTAAAGAACATTCTCCATGAGGGTTGTCTCATATGGCATATGGCCTCGCGGATGTTAAAAACTACTTTACCCTTCACCTTTTATTGAAAGAGGTAAACTTCCAAAGCTTATGCTTCATGAAGTTTAAAAATATTTGAAAGTTTTCTAGGCTTTTTTATGCTTTGGAAGATAAAGGTGCCCATAACAGCTATGTTAATTCTTGTACTTGGCATGTAACATTCATGTAACACTAATTCTGTGCATAATGCCATCAGCCCACTGTTCTACATTCTACATTCTTGCCTTCAGACAAATGCATCCAGCCATATCTTCCATCAAATTCAAAATTGTCCATGGAATTAAGTGGATAATTTAACAAGATGGGCTTAAGGGTGGGTTCCATGGTGGGGGGGCTACTGCTCCTATTTTCATTCGACAGTGAACTCCATGAAAGCAAACAATAATCCATGCTGGAAAAATTAGTCTCATTCTTGAAACAAATGGAGCAGCCATTTTATTCAGAGGATGATTTATGTGGATGCTGGAAGTTTTCTGCACCTGCTTAACATCTTTTGGGCCCGATGGAAGTTAGTATTTTGTTCAAAATTTTCCTTTATTAGCGCATTTCATGAGACCATTGCCCAGATTCCCTGAAATTTTGATTGACCTTTCTTGTAGCTAGCTTCCATCCTATTTTTCCCCTAAGATTGAGGTTTTTTTCCCTAATAACAATTTCTTGAGAAGTTTGCTTTAATTCGAAACCTAATTTGTGGTCATGTCATTAAACACACTTGGGGAAAGTAATGGCATAGATGCAATAGTTGCTTTCTCTGTGCTATCTTGTTGGTGTCATGTATCATTTCCCTGTGGCTTCTATGATGTCGCTCACACATTATTTGCTCCTGGCCATTTCCTCCAATCTTTGCAAGGTACCTGACAATTTGTTTGTCACCTGTCAATATGTTTAATATCAATTATACTGTTTGTATTACTTCAAAAAAATTAAGAACTTATATTCTTCTTTTCATTTCATACTTTTTTGAAGAAGGGCAAGGGGTAAAGTAGTTTTTAACATCCGTGAGGCTATAGGCCATATGAGACAACCCTGATGGAGGATGTTGTTTACCCAATATATGGTTATCCAACCATACTCTGATTATTGAAGCATGGTGTACAACCCTAGCCTCCGCAGGATTTCGAACCTCAGACCTCCATTCAGAGTTCCAAAGCCTCAACATTTCTTTTCAGAGCTATGCCTAACGTGAAAAGCTATATTATAGGATGAATGATGCTCAGATGATAATGTATAGATTTATGTGCAAAACACAACATAAAAATTTTGATGGTGATGAAACTTCCTTAAAAACACATCCAGATGTTATTATGGAAATTTTGTCAAGATCTCCTTACTGCTGATTGTTGAAATATCACTTGGGAGGAGGACTAGGGAATGTTAGAATGCTGTGGATTGAAAGATCATAGGATATGTGAAATTAATCAACCATCAACGGTGCCATATATCAGAGACGAAACATGTGCTGATGATAGTCAAGATAGCTTTGACTGGTCGCAGTAGCAGAAGATTACAGCAGAAATATGGATAAGGATGTGTTCAACAACCTTTGAGGCTATTTATTTCTTACCTGTCTTAGAAGAAAAATTTACGTTGGGATTAATTTAAAATCCATTGGTAGCATTGCCTGCTTTTATTTTTTAAGCAGAACTTTGTGTAAGAACTTTTAATATTAAGCTTGGACGTTTCATTGAGGGCATTATGTATGGGTTTTGCCTTCCTGCATGGGCATGTTGACTTTTTCAAATGAGGAGCTTAACAACCTCAAACAATTTTTTATTTTACAAAATTTCAAGGTTAGAAGTTTCTAGGATCACAATGGTAACTTTCTCAATATAGTCCCCTTAAATTGAGACAAATCTCACAACTGCTTAAGCTCCTACTATGGTGTTAACTTTTAAGCATTCACTTCCACATACTAGGCCTCTATGCCCTTCGAGACTTGAACCTGAGCCCTCTTTGTAGAAGACAGCTTTTCTCATGCTTTTGAGCTCAGCTCGATGACATTTAAGCTTGTACTTTATGTTTCTAATTTTATTATAAATTCCTTAGTGCAGGGTAGTTTCTTCCATTATTTTTTTTTTCCAATTGGTTATATGGGATTGAAACGGGCCCCACCCGTATTACATCATCACCACATAGTGGTATTACAACAAAGCTTGGATATTATCCATGTATTGCTTGGCAAGATTTGAACCTTGGTCTTCTCCTTAAATGTTGAGGAATCTAACTGGTTGAGCTAATGCCACTTGATTTTCAATGAGTTTACACAGGTTTTTATGAGGGGTCCTAGTCCCCTCATACTGAGTGGGGTTTGAACCTTGGACCTCTCAAAGAGAGGCCAAAGCCCTTACCACTACAGTAAGCTTGTAGCTATTTCTTCCATTATCTTTTAATAATATGGGTATTTAGTTTATGTAGGGTAAGGGATCTAATAACCATATCATTTAAAGAGAGAAGGTACCAAAACCCATTGGATGGGGAAAATGTATTTTCTATGCCAGGTGGAAAGGATATGGAAATTATGTCTAGTCCTAGTCATTCTCAGAAAAATATAAGCTGGGCCAAACAAAAATGGATATAAATAAATGCAACCCAGATAAAAAATCTGGTTTCATGGTCAAGAGGAAAATAACAACAGAATGAATTTTTCTTTTCGTAGCCATGCTTTAGAATGGCTATGTTAGGGGCTGAAATCATGGAAAGAAAACAAGGAATTTAGCACTGAAAACACTTTTAGCATCATAATCAAATGTCAAACTAATTGGATATCTAGGATTGTCTTTTGGATAGTGGCATCCCTCTAGATGCCATGTGTCAGTACTTTATAAACAGAATATTTGATTGTTTCTGTATCAACATATTCCATTTCTGTAGAAGTACTCAACACAATACATTATTGGATACCTTTGATAAAAACAACCTTAGGGGTGATGGGATATATAGCAGGGAAACTGCTTTCCCACATTGCAGACAGATAGGCATGTACCATACCACAAGAAAAACTAGAAGACAGCCAGAGGGATCCACTTGGGTCACAGACCGTAAGGAGACTTTGGTATTGGGTGGAAATATGATGAAAACACATTAAATTGGAGACCTGCACCTGAGAGTCTGCTTCCAGATGTACAGTCACACCTTGTTAGTTATAGCACCATAGAACAGTATTGCTCTGGTTGATATGATAGATATTGTGTCCTCTGAAAACTTTTCTGTTGATGGAACAGCTTATAGAACACTTCATACTCTTGCCTTTTGAATTCCCTAGTGTCTGGATAAGGGTGTTGCATTTTTTAATTCATAAAACATGCTGACTTTTGTTAGTTATGCTCTTAGGGTGGTTCATTCCACCTCATTGTATGTGCTGCAGAAGTATCTTTTCATAAGTTGGTTGACAAGGGGTGTGTCTGTGTGTGAGAGAGTCTTTTGGAAAGTGGGTACCTTGCCAAGGACTCCAGTTTGGGTTCTTGGTTAAGAACCTAGGAGTTTAATTTCTACCAAGTCTTGTTGTTGCTACACAAATGCAAGTTGATTAAAGAGCTATTGTTGTGTTTATGTTTGTATGAGTGAATGACTTGGAGAGTGAGTTCCTTGTCCACGTTCCTAGTTTGGGTTTTCGTACAAGGAACCATATCTATGAGGTTAAAAGTTTGATTCCTATGAAGTTTTGGTGTTGCTACATAGTTACAAGTCTGTTAACAAGCTACTGTTGGGAGGGGGTCTATCTATCATTTTAACCAAGGCTTCTACAATCAATAGCACTATAATCAACCCTTTCCTCTATCTATCATTTTAACTTGTAATAGAACCGAAAATAGTTTAACCCATGGTGCTGGACTCTTATAATGAGCATATGGTTAGAGATTGGTTCCCACCAGGTGTCAGTGTTACTATACTGTTGCAAGGCTATGAAAAAGCTGTTGCTGGGCTTGTGTGAATAATTTGGAAAGTGGGTACCCTGCCAAGGTCCCCGGTTTGGGCTTTTGGTTAAGGACCTATATCCATGAGTAGAAGGTTATGTTTTTTTTATCATGAATCACTTTATCATAGGAAAACAATAATGAAATTTTCATGATTAGGCACAATTTTCAGGTTTTCAAAAGAGCAAAAACCTGATTCCCTTTCTATTATAAAGCAACAGCAATAATTGTGTTATATTTTATTCCTTCTATCCACTCTTGCAAGAATAATTCCAATGCTTGATGTGCTGCTGTTAGCTTTTAAACAATTCTGTGCTGATCTGTTGTGCATTTTGCAAGACATCAGGTAATGGAAGCAGCACAAGCTTCAGCACAACTAGGAGGAAGTGCTAGCAGGTTTTACCCTGGTCAGAATATCAATCATATTGCACATCTTTCAGGTGCTTTAGTAGGAGTTTTCTTAATATGGCTTGTCAGTCGAATTCCATCTGGAGAAACAGATGGAAAAGAACAAAGAAAGTCCCTGAAAAAATAGATGGAGGTATCAAGGGCTACATCCTGATTGTAGATAGCAGTAAATTATACTACCTAAAGAAGCTCATCAAACTATGTGCTGATTAAGTATTTGGATCTTGATTAAGTATATTCTACCAAATCTGTTGTGATCTCTTGCATATTAAGAATTTTGTTGGTCTTTTGACAATGTGTAAATGATCTGAAATGACAATGTAAATATAGTCCATGATATAGGTCATGTAAACTAGTGTGTATTACATATTGTTGATGAAATATTCAAGCGAAATGTAGCATGGCCTAGATCTAGCATTATTTTGTAGAGTTTTCATTATGGACTAGTTGGATATTGCAACCATGTTGGATTCCAAACAATTGATGATTAAATTTTAATTTTTAAATACTGGATTCTGGTAAGCAAACATGATTTATAATTGGTGGACTTTGGTTCCTACGGTTATGATTATTATAGTCGGGGTATCAATGGTTGGAAGTCTTTCGTTTTCTCCTATCAAAAGGGAGCATGAACCAGAGTCAACACCACGAGTCACTTTTGCTGTTGAAGTATAAGTTATATATTTTTCTATGAAAAATGAAATGAAATTACATACGTGACTGCTGGTTTTTTTCTCTCATCATCATTATGTGCAATATGTTAGGGTTTACCTATTTTAGGTCCACTCAAGGATGTCCTTAAATGTTTTTTCATTTTTGCAATAGTTTAGCGAAGTTTGCTTTTGTCTCTATTTTAATCTAGCAATACTTTCTTGCTAAATATAATGCCTTGTAACCTTCTTTTTATGATGAGTCCCATTGACCTACTTTGGTCATTTGTGGACATTAATAGAATAGAATAGATGTCTACATATGACCAAAGTGGGTCATCAATACCAAGGAAGACATCAACGTTACAACAAAAAATAAGATGGTAGATAAACCCCTAAAAAGAAGTAAAAGAAGGAACAACTAACTCGAAAGTGGGGGTAACCTTAAAATGTGTCTTAAAGTCACAATAAATAGACTATGCATGAAGAAGAGCATCCAACCAAATTGTGTTGGTGCTAGGTGTCTGTAAATGAACAAGCTAATACAAAATCAAGTGACAACATTTAAAGTTAGTTGATATAATCACACTAATACGAAATAGATCTAAAATGTAAAAAAAAAAAAAAAAAAATTAATTGTTTAAGTTACAAGAATTAGAAATATAAAACCTATTATTTTAGCATTGTTATAGATGGTAGATGTTTAGGCATACGTGGATTACAATGGATAATCAATATTTGGTAATGGAAAATCTTCATATACAAAGTGAATTGCTATTTTAGACATACTCATGCTATTCTATCTTGATCTAGGATTCATATTGTAAAGGTGACTTGAGCATTCCCTTTAATATTGGAGATGAGATGGTCTTTACATAGCCAATGGCAAATTGTATGATGGCCTTTACGGTAGCAATTTGTGGTTGTTTAGAGACCATCTTGGCTTTGACAATAAAAATAATGTATGTGTGGACATGTTTTTTAAGGTGGAGTTTACTCTCTCCTTTTATATGTAACATTTTTTTATCAAAACTTTGTAGGTAGATATAGGTAGATATGATCTTCATTTGCTTATATGTTTTGGTTGACATGTATGAATTGTGGGAAGAATAAAATTTCTATGTTTGACATTTAAATATTGATACCTTGTTGGTGACAATGTGATTTAAGTTCATTATTCAATGTAAGTGCATCGTTTTCGTTGACTTTGTGGTCGAACACTTCAAGTTCATTTGAACTAAAATTCATACTCTTATCTCATGGTGGTTTGTGGTATAGCAATTGCATTCTTAATTTAAAGGAATGAGAAAGTATTTGGATAGAAACAAACATTAATAGAGATGATCCACACAAAGAATCATAGAAACAAAGAAACAAAAATTTATCAACAGAAACGAAACATCTTTATTTATATGTCCAAAATGAAAACACAACAATCACCATGAAACATGATCACATCAATGATATTCAATGGATATGGTATGCTATCTCCAATATACATATGTTGTTCAAATGTAAGGGGTCTAAAAATAACAAGCTCGATAGGGGAGGTAGTTGTAGAATTGCACAACTAACCTCATACCTATATGCCAACTAACAATTGCCCATTACATGACAATTAGTTGTGCACACATAAAGCAAAACGGTTGCAATTTATGCTCTTACTGGAAGCTTTTTATAAACAATTTGTGCATATATATTATTATTTATAATATATCATAAGAAATTACAAAATCTGAAAGGAAACTAGATAAATGCGGAACAACTTCCTACTTAATCTTTAGAGGAAAGCAGTGCAAAACAGGCCTAGACCTTTCAATTTCAGCAAAGAAATTAAACATGTAAACTTACTGCAGCAACATACAGCACTTAGAAAATCACATATAACTCACATAGGATGCAACATATATCCTGGGAAAACCCTTTTGGGAAAAAACCCAGCAATCAAGGAGCACTCAATGTATTATTCCATAATCAACAATCTGCATTTACAATACAATGACTGAGTATCCACTCCTTCAGTCCCAATAATCAGCAAATCTGGAAACGCACAGACTGTAACACAGCTGGAAATACATAGGCTGCTAATCCTCTTGCAAATACCAAGAATGTAGTGTGTTAGATCTCCACCCCAAATGCCTTATTTAAAAACTTTTCCAGCACTTAGAATGCAAGGTGGATTAACAACACTTATCACCAAAAATAGACAGTCTAAATTTAGACTTCTCAGCCACCCAATTTGCATGTTCAGATTAACAACACTTATCCACTGATTTGGCAGTCCAAATTTAGACTTCTCCAGCGCCTTAACTGCATGATGAATAACACTTATCACCAAATCTGGGCAGTCCCAGTTAGTCTTATCCAGCCATCCAGAATGCATGGTGAATTAACAACAGGTATCCATCAATATAGGCGCCTCAACTTGGGCTTATCCAATGTTTTATTCTTCCTACATGTGACAAAAATTGCCACATCAAGTGGGATGCATGTGTACCCATAATTAATACAAAATAATTAATTAAACTTCAGTGTTAGGATTTGCAAGGTGTATGACACCTAATCCCAACATTCTCCCACTTGTCATATACCTTGCAAGAGCAAAAGAGAATCATCAACAAAAGAGTGAACTAATTGCTAAGGGCAGAAATGCCCATAGCCTTACTGCACCATTTGAACTTCTCAGTGCTCACAGGCTTCATTAAAGCATCTGCAACATTCACCAAAGTATCCACCTTCTCAAGTATAACCTTCCCATCCTCCACCATGTCACGAACAAAATGGTACTGCACATCAATGTGCTTTGTCCGCGTGTGAAATGTAGGGTTCTTTGCCAAGCTGATGGCACTCTGACTGTCATAGTTAATTTTCATTGCTCCTTGACTCATCCCAACATCCAAACACAATTTTTGAAGCCAGATTGCCTCCTTACAGGCATGAGTGGCTACCATATACTCTGCCTCTGTAGTGGATAAAGCGACTACAGCCTGTCGCTTGCTCATCCAACTAATTGCACCACCGAACAGGCTAAACACATAGCCACTGGTAGACCTCCTGCTGTCAACATCTCCTGCCCAATCTGAGTCTACAAATCCCTGTATGTCCACCTGCATGTTGTGGAACTTCTTGGCTGCTAGGGATCCCTGATAGCAAATAGAGTAATCTGAAGTACCACGAAGATATCTGAAAACCCTCTTCATTGCTGCCCAGTGATCCTTTCCAGGATTTGCCATAAACTGGCTCAAGACTCCCACTGCTTGGGCAATGTCCGGTTTGGTGCAGACCATAGCATACATGAGGCTCCCAACCGCACTAGCATAGGGTACATGACTCATGTCCTCCATTTCTCCAGGTGTAGGACACTGCTCAACTGAAATTTTTGTTCCCACAGAAATAGGAACACTCACTGGTTTGCAATTCTTCATGTTGAAATGTTGCAAAACAGAGTCAACATACTTCCTCTGACTTAACCAAAGTTTTCTGTTAGCTCTATCTCTTCTAATCTCCATCCCTAAGATAAACTTAGCAGCTCCTAAATCCTTCATTTCAAACTGTAATGAAAGCTGAGATTTCAAGACCTTAATCATATCCTTACTGTTACCAATCAGCAACATATCATCCACATACAAAGTGATAACAATAAAATGACCACCCTCCTGCTTATAATAAACACAATGATCTGATTTGGATCTAACAAATCCCAACCTCAAAACATAAGAATCAAATTTCTTGTACCACATTCTAGGGGACTATTTGAGACCATAAAGAGATTTCTTTAACTTGCAAACTAAGTTTTCCTTACCCTTTACCACATAGTGCTCTGGCTGTTTCATGTAGATCTCTTCCTCCAAGTCTCCATGCAAGAAAGCTGTCTTCACATCCATTTGCTCAACCTCAAGGTCAAATGCAACAACAACAAATAAAAGGAATCTAATGGATGTAAGCTTTGCAACTGGAGAAAAGATCTCACCAAAATCTATTCCCTCCACTTGGGAATATCCCTTAGCAACCAACCTTGCTTTGTACTTTTCTACCTTGCCCTCAGAACTGAATTTCTTCTTGAAAACCCATTTGCAGCCAATAGGTTTCCTTCCCTTAGGCAATTGAACTAGGTCCCATGTGCCATTCTTCTTTAGAGCTGCTATCTCCTCATCCATGGCCATCCTCCAAGACTCACTGTCATTCATCTCCATTGCCTCCTTCATAGTTCTAGGCTCATCAACATTAGTAGACAAAGCAAAAATACATCTAAAATCAGGTGGGCTATACCTTTCTAGTTGCCTTTGTTGCCAAGTGGACCTCCTCACCCAATGAGATGGAGGTTCTTCCTCCTCTAAACTGTTCGAGCTTTCTGGAACATGCTCCTCATTTGGTCCATCCTGAACTTCTAGTTCAGCCTCAGGTGCAGCCTTCTCGGACTTTGGCTCAAGCTGCACTATTGACTTTGCATTATCACTTGGTTGCTCAACTTTAGGAGAAGACTTGATCTCTCTGAAAATCACATTCCAACTATATATCATCTTTTCTATCATAGGATTCCAAAGCTTGTATCCTTTCACACCATCACCATATCCAATGAAGATACATTTTTCTGCTTTGAAATCCAACTTGGATCTCTTCTCCTTAGGCACATACACATATGCCTCACAACCAAAAACTTTGATATGCTGTAGTGAGGGCTTCTTGCTCGTCCAAACCTCCTATGGGGTTTTGTCAACAAGAGCTGATGTAGGAGATCTATTAATTAGATAACAAGTTGTACTAACTACTTCTGCCCAGAATTTTTGATCCAAGTTGGCTCCACTGAGCATACTCCTAGCTCTCTCCATCAACGTCTTGTTCATCCTTTCTGCAACTCCATTTTGCTGAGGGGTGTATGGAGTTGTCTTATGTCATGCAATGCCATTGTCCTTACAAAATCTGTCAAACTCTGCTGAACATAATTCCCCACCATTATCTGTTCTCAACACCTTGATCTTCTTTTTCGTCTGGTTCTCAACAAGAGCCTTAAACTCTTTGAACCGATTGAGGACCTCGGATTTTTTCTTGAGAAAATAGACCCATGTCTTCCTGGAGAAATCATCAATGAAAGTAACATAATATAGGGATTTTGCAAGTGAAGGTACAACAATTGGACCAAATACATCACTATGAATCAAATCCAAAATCCCTAAAGATCTAGTAGAGCTCGAGTAAAATTGAACACGATTTTGCTTTCCATATATACAATGTTCACAAAAGTCAAAATCCAAAGAACAATCAACTAACCCCTCAACCATATTTTTGCATTTCAAGGCTCTAAGGCCTTTCTCACCAATGTGGCCCATCCGCTCATGCCACAACATAGTCTTTTCAGCTAGAAGTTTCAGGTTCTCAACAATAGGAACCTCCGAACTATTGCATGCAATGGTGCTTGCCTCAAGATGAAATAAAGTTCTGTCTCGAAATCCCCTAGCCAAGACCATGGCTCCATGCACCATCTTGCAACCCTCCTTGCTAAAGACCACCTGCACTCCAAGATCATTCAATCTACTCATAGAAATCAGGTTCCTCGCCAAACTAGGAATGTGTAGTACATTGGAGAGGGATTTGGTCTATCCATCTCCAAGTGCGAGTAAGACTCTTCCATGACCAACAACTTTGAGAGATGAGTTGTCTCCCAAATATACCATCCCACCATCAAAATCTGCATACTTAGAAAACCACTCCCGATGGGGAGTCATGTGGTAGGAAGATCCAAAGTCAATCAACCATGCATCCTCACATGCATGCGTGGCAAGGGCTGCAACAAACATGTCACCCACGTCCTCTTGAGGAGCCTTAGAGTTTGAATCATCATCTGATTCCTTCTTGCTCTTCTTCTCCTTGCAATCCTTCTTGATGTGGCCTTTCTTGCCACAGTTCCAACACTTCACTTTAGATTTACCAGGAGACATAGATCTCCCTTTAGATTTGGATTTGTTCCTATTTTCTTGTTCTTGCCTTTCTCCTTCGATCTACCTCGAACAACCAATGCATCCTTGATGGAATCCGAAGTCTTTCATCTCATCTCCTTTGAGAGTAAAGCACCCACCACTTCTTCAAGCTTTAGCTTAGTGGTGGTGCTGTTGATTGCCATCACAAGGTTATCCCACAAATCTGGCAAAGAACATAATAGTGTGATACATTGATCCTCATCATCCATTTGCACGCCTATGGACTATAGCTAGCTCACAATGATATTGAATGCATTCAAATGCTCTGCAACTGAATCCCCATCACCCATATTCAAAGAGTAAAGCTTCTTCCGTAGAAAAAGTTTATTTACCAAGGATTTAGCCTGGTATAGGTTTCCCAACTTCTTCCAAAGGCTCTCCGTGGTGGACTCTGTAGATACATTCAGGAGCATGAAATCAGCCAAACAAAGCCTAATCAAGCTTCTAGCTTTCTGATCCATCACAGCCCAGTCTTCATCCTTCATAGACACAGGTTGACTTCCAGAAACAACAACCCATAGATCTCTGTCTATGAGCAGATCCTCCATTTTAAGCTTCCATAGCTCAAAGTTTGTGCCATTGAACTTATCTATCTCCAACCGTGATGTACTTGCCATCCTGAAATAAGATCACTCTTGTGCACAACTCCCACTCAAACCAAGATTAATAGAAAAAATCTCTTTTTCTAACCAAGGATCTCAAAAGTTGGTCTAAGCTATGATACCAAATGAAAGGAAACTAGATAAATGTGGAACAACTTCCTACTTAATCTTTAGAGGAAAGTAGTGCAAAACAGGCCTAGACCTTTCAATTTTAGCAAAGAAAATAAACATGTAAACTTACTATAGTAGCACACAACACTTAGAAAATCACATATAACTCACATAGGACGCAACATATATCTTGGGAAAACCCTTTTGGAAAAAACCCAACAATCAAGGAGCACTCAATGTATTATTCTATAATCAACAATCTGCATTTACAATACAATGACTGAGTATCCACTCCAACCCTAATTATCAACAAACTTGAAAAATATATAAGGTATCAACACAACTAGAAATACACAAACTATAACATAGCAAAAAATACACAACTATAACATAGCTAATACAAAGACTGTAGCACAACTAGAAATACACACGCTACAATTTAGACTTCTCCAACACCTTAACTGCATGATGACTAACAACTCTTATCACTAAATTTGAGCAATCCCATTTAGTCTTATCTAGCTGCCCAAAATGGATGGTGAATTAACGTGATGTATTGATCAATATAGGCACTTCAACTTGGGATTATCCAATATTTTTTCTTTTTTTTCTAGTTCACTATTTTCTCCTTCTATACATGCTCTTAGTACAAAATACATGTGATAAAAAATGATACATTAAGTGGGACGTATGTGTACCCATAATTAATACAAAATAATTAATTAAATTTTAGTGTTAGTATTTTTAAGGTGTATGATATCTAATCCCAACATAATAAGAAAGTTTGTGTACTTATGCTTGTACGCATAAATCTAAGCACAAGGTGGTGCTTGGGATGATTTCATGTCAAAACTAGTTGCTACACCTACCCTTCCCTCAAGATTGGTCGACATCTTCATTGTCTATACCTCTTTCCCTTGAGGATTAGGCTAATTTGTAGATGGATATTGGACTTGGATAGGTTCTTTATCCATCCCATGTATCTATGTTGTAAGTGCATCTAGTTTTACCTTCAACTTAGTAGCATAAGACACGCATTATGCCTCCTAGACTCCAAGATGAGGCATGTCTTAAATCATAATTATTGCCTTCTAATGCAACAATCTTTTCTTGTGCATTTGCCAATTGAGCCTATAACATTGCAAATTGTTGATATTTTCTTATTTCTCTTGCTCCAAATACTATAATTTCTCATTATGTCCCTTCGACTCTTCCATCTCTTACCTTTGTCATGCTAGTTTTTTAGAGCCTCCTTCAATAGCTAAAGTACTCCTTATGCTTTTTTCACTTGGGTTACCTACTATTTCACCTTTATTTGTGAATTGTTCACCTTTTCATGGAATATTTGCAACCCTACTATCAACCATTGAATCAAGTAATCCAAATACTTCAATTTAGAATATGTTGCTTCCACCTCCTGTGCCAATTTAAACTTCTTTAGTGGGTGTGGGGTGGGATATGTATTCAATTTATCTTTTGTGATATAGATGTAAGGTAGATGATGATACAACACCCTTGTACCATCCTAAATATCTACTACCCCAATCATATGTTGAATGCCACCTTCCCCAAGCTCCCATGACTGAGTCTCCACTATTTAAGTCAACTATCTCATGCTTGACTCATATTGTGCCTAGTTGGTCAATTTAGATATATTTATCTTAATTGTGAGTATCCAAATTGTTCACTAACCTATAGTGTTGGTATCAAAGTCCCTTCTCATCTTATCAATCACTTTAGTTGTCTTACTAAAGAAATTATGACATTAATCATTGATCATTCACCTATCAAAGATGGTTTATTGAGTTAGACATATTCATTCAACATATTTTCACAAGTGTTACTCTCCCAACAAACTATTCTTCATTAACCTCCTAGCCATCATTCAAACCTTCATCATGCTTAGAAATATCTTAATCACCTTCCCTTAAGTTTCTTTCTAATAAGTGGTTGCTCCTCAACTTCATTTTTACATTTGTTATGTTTGGTGTTTTACTTGATTTTCCAACTTCTAGTACTTCTGGGGCTAGTGTTTGAACAACTCCCTTTTGTATAGTCTTAAAAGTCACTTCTATAGGTATCTCCCTCAAAGGAGAGAAAAATATAAACTTTATTGCTTCCTTGTATTTTTATAAAAATATTTCTAGATCCTCCAAATTAATTGATTAGGACATATTCCCACCTTAAATCTTAAACATGTCATAATATCTTGTGGCCTAATTTGATCCATAGGTTCAATTGCTATCCATATTTCTAGTATGCCAAATGAAACCATGGTGGGTCCATCTTCTCCACAATCTCTATGTTGTGTTCAAAGCCTCCAAAGCAACATCAATTTATTTCATTTCTTGTTTGACTTCTTTCATTATCTCCTACTACACTGCCCTTGCCTTCTGATTAGCTTATTGTTGTGTCTCGTTCTCTTCTGGTTAGGCCTCATTTATAGTCCCCTATTCCTCCACTTGCATCTCCTTTCATGACACACCTTGTGTAGTTCCACCAACTTGTGTATATGTAATCTACTGCATTTCTTGCATGACTTTCTACACTTCTTGTGTAGTCACTGAAGATGCAACACGATGAATATTTGATACTTGTATGTTTGACCTCTTGAATTGTATAGGTCCCTACTACAAATCACCTATCTATGCAGACTATTATGGTGGCTTCATCCTCCCATAACTACCAACATTTGTAGAATCATTACTATATTTAATTGGATCTCATTGAGGGTATTATTATTACTACTTACTTTGATAATTAAGGTTGTTATCTCTTCTACTCTACTACTATTACCTCTTTTTTGCTCTCTACTCTCTTTGAATCTTTTGCCAGTGCATCCATACCATCATATTCTTGCTTAGAAGACTCCATTGACTCCACAACTATGGTTACTGCTAATAATTTTCTTTTCTTCATTGCCTTTCCTGGATTATAGGTATCTTTGCAACTAGTGTGACTAAAGTCCACTAGAAGTCTGATGACACATCCTTAGGAATTGGTATTGAATTCCCTATTCTAGATATAGGAACCCTCTCCATTATTACAACATCCCACAACAATATAAGCCACGTGATCATGTCCAAGTCTCATTGTTCACCTAGCAATCTCAATATAACTATGCACATGGTTTATCATCCTCAACATGAAGTTGTGGATACATTCTACCAAATGTGATGCCCAATCAAACTTAACTTTGCTCATGGTTCCCTACATGTACAATATAAGCCACGTGGTCATGTCCAAGACTCATTGTTCACCTAGCAATCTCAACATAATTATGCACATGGTGCATCTAAGTTGATTTGTGCTTAGTTGATGCATGCTTACCCCTCTCTTGACATGCTTCATCAACATCTACACTTCTTCCTTCAACATAGTTGAGTGTTTTTTGACAAACTCCTTCAACTTGAAAGGTCTTACTTCTTCCTTACAACATGGCTTAGTATTAGATATGGGAAACTCGAACACTCTTTAGAAGTCATTTGCATCAAAATTCACCCCGACTTCATAATTCTTGATCATTATTTTGCTTCATATTTTGTATCTCTCCAACATTTGTAGTAGGTAAGGTTTGAAAAACTCCTCATCAAATTTTGGTACTTGAATAATTTGATGTATTGAAGTAGAATGAAATGTCGACCTTAGTGGACTTTTAGGATATCGTGCCACCACCTTCTTGAAATCTCTCTTGTAGAAAACACCTATATAATTTTGTTAATAGGGATATAAATTCTCTCCTTCCCCTTTCCTTTCTTATGGGTACGATACCCTCTCACTCTTCCCATTGTATTTTTACAATCTTGATAATTTATGTTTACATCTAGAATGTGATGTTAAACTATCATACTAAATTTATATATGTTAAGAAATCAAATTTTTACTCGTTGTAGCTGAGAGTTTTTTATAAAACCCTCATTTCTTCTTCCATTTTTTCATGCGGTGGCACTTCTTCCATGGTGGAAATTCTCTGCCTTGATTTTTTTTTTTAAATTCTAGCTTCACTTCCTCAAAGCCCTTGGTCATTCCCTAGTTTCTAATTTAGGTAACGTGCTATGGTTCTCAAATTGGATCTCATCTTGGTTTCCTCCTCTTTGTATTTCACCTCCTTGGTAGAATTGAAAATGAAATTAATTCAAATTTCTTGTCATTTTATAGCTTCCTCCAAGAATGGTGACACTTGACGCCCATGTCCTAAACTTGTAACTGCTTGTTCTATGTGTCTTAGTTTTAAAAGGAAATACTTGTCAATAGGGGCTGCTAACCAAATAACTTTATTAAATGATCTCTTTTTATCATTGATGTATCTCCATGGAAAGGGAAAGGGCTTGTCATCCTGACAATTGGTAGATTTAGCATAACGTCTCTAGCTTAGGTATAGATGACTAGTTCATTAGCTAGACAACTTGGCCTAGTGGCCAGATAGCCTGAGTCAATCCCCAAATGGTTAGGATAGGAGCTAGGTAGTCTTCTCATTGGTTTGGTCATCCTACATGGCTTATGGGGCCTAACAACCCTCCCAAAAGACCCAAAAGTTAGGCTATTGTTCCATATAGCCTTGGGACCTAAAAACCTGCACTGTCATGACCCTTCCTGGCAGGATTTTGACCTAGAAAGCTATGTGTTATTGAAAGGTAAGTTGAGCTTAGATTATTATTATAAAGGGTTATTTATAATAATAATAAGTTATTTATAATAAAAAATGTTATTATAAATAAAGAAGATATTATAATAATTTATGAATAAAAGGTTATTCATAATAGTATGTCATTTATAATAAAGTGTTATTATAAATGTAAATAATATTATTATAATTTATGAATAAAAGGTTATTCATAATAGTATGTCATTTATAATAAAATTTTATTATAAATACAAAGAGTATTATTATAATTTATGAATAAAAGGTTATTCATAATAGTAGTTATTTATAATAAAATGTTATTATAAATAAAGAAGATATTATAATAATTTATGAATAAAAGGTTATTCATAATAGTATTTCATTTATAATAAAATGTTATTATAAATACAAAGGATATTATTATAATTTATGAATAAAAAGTTATTCATAATAGTAGTTTATAAAATGATATTATCATAATAAAAGCTTATTATTATAAAAGGTGATTTATAATAATAAGATATTTATAATAAAAGGTTATTATAAATAAAACAATACTATTATAGTAAAGGATTGTTATAGATAAAAGAATTATTTGTAATAATAGATTATTTTAAATATAAGGTTATTATTATAATAAAAGGTCTGACATTTAGAAGTTTGAATTCTAAAATTAATTATTTTAGGATATTTTAAAAATATCCTTCCTCACTGTCATAAACATTTATGAGAAAGGAGCTATGCGAGGGATTTCCTGACATAAGGTGAGGTGGACCTTCAAGCCTTCAATATGGGCAGATAAGCCTTGATGGGAGGGGACTTGGAAGGGGCGGGTGGTTAGGGCCTTCGTTGCAAGTTATGGCCACCTTGGGAAGAGGGAAGCCTGCAATAGGGGCGGCCATCAAGCGATGCAGGCATTAAGTGCATTAGGTAAAGAGGGAGGAACAAATTAAAAGAGGAGGTCATCATAGAAGATTAGGATCGAATGATTGGAGAGACGATGATTTTGACCCAAGAGCTAGCCAGTCCAAGGGAGCAAGACAAGGCTCTACAAAGGGAAAGGATGTAGTCTTGCGAGTGGGAGCATGGATAGAGAAGTTTATGGATTGTTGCCTATCCAAAAGGAAGAAAAGAGCTTTTCGACTTAAGGTTTTAATCTTCCTCATACACATATATTTATACTTGATTTATTTGATTAAACCTTGTCCCTATGTTTGTTGTTATCGGGGTTAATGATATCCCAGGATATCCAGTTCAAACTCCTTTTTGTAGTCGATTAACGTACCTCAGCTGCCTCAAACCATTTTGAGTTATGGTTAATGCTACCATTAGAGGTTATAATGATCTCCAAAGGAGTATTTGACATCCTAAACCCTGTTAGCTAAGAGACCGATTAACATTTCCCTCTATTAGGACATCGGTTGTGGATGCTCTTCGTTATCTGACTGACCTTTTTCACCCATTGTGTGATTGATAATCAACCCTTTTGCGATTTCATGGTTGTCTTAGTTGTGCTTGAATCCACTTTTGGGATTTTTGTGGGCCTGTAGGAGTAAGAAATACTTCACGATAAATTCTATTCAGTACCACGTGAGACATATCCTAGCTCTAGGAGGGCTTAAATAAGTTAGCACCCATATTATTCTTCAACTAGTGTGTTGGTCGTGAATTGCAAGGAGGTCGTGGGTATTAGTTGCTAGACGCGTGACCTAAAATCCATTTGGCTTGTGCCGACGGTTTGACCGTTCCAACATTTGACGTGTAGCACTCCGCTTATTTGGATTTCTATTATGGATGCCCAGATGGCCCAGTTGACAAGGTAGGCCTGAAATAATTTAAAAACCCCCTTTTCCTTTGTTATAATACTTTAACATATGATAATATATCGTGCATATTATTATGTTAGTGATTTAGCTATATTGTAATAATTAAAAAGTGTTAAACATTATATAATATGGAGATTATATTTTGTCATAATGTTTATAATATGTTATAATGGGATAAATATTATTTAATTATAATAGGAGAATAATCATTTTTTAGCCGAGATTCAAAACTAAGCTTTTCAGTCGAGCAACAGGTGCACGATGCACTGGATCCATAGAATCTAAGGCTGATTATCGTCGTTCTCTATGGCGTTATGATGTGGTTGTGGTAGAAGACACCGTTCCTGATAATGCATTGATAAATGTGTTGTTTCTATCGGTTAGAATGGATGCTACACTAGAAAGAAATTTCACACTACAAGGAATATGTGAAATGTAAAAACAAATGGGCGTTTAGATTCTACGCAGACCACTATTTCACCATCTGAGTTTTGGGATGGGGTTTATACGGCCGCTGGTGTGAGGGTCCTGATTGAACAAAATTAGGGTTTGTTTTCTTGGATGAAAGTAGGGTTTATTTGATTTTGGATGGAGGGTTTCAACAAAGATGCATGCATTGAGCCAAAAATAAATTTTAAAGAAGCAATCCATGGAGGACCACCTCAAACAGGAGGGGAACACAATCAACGATTGCCAAGGAAACCATTGAGGATGCCAAAGGTCGATTCAAGGAAAACATAGATGGGTTGCATGAAAGCAACTAATGGATCCCTAGTAGTGAAGTTGGAAATAACAGATGTCCAGGAAGGAATAGATGTGATAGAGAGGAAAGGCCTAATTTTTTGATTCATGGGATTTCGATCGACTCTTGCTACCTTCAAGCAATGGGCTACCAAAAACTGGAGCACTAAAGGTAAGTTCCAAATTTTTACTTACCCTAATGGCTACTTTCTTATTTGTTTTGTTAATGAAGAAGATAGGGAGAACATTTTTCAAGGGGGGCCATGGTTTTTTGGTAGGGCAAGGCTCTTCATGAAGCCCTGGCATACCAAGTTCAAAGCTGAGGAAGAAATACCATCAACTACCCTTGTTTGGGTCTATTTATTTGGTCTTTCGATAGAATACTGGCATCCAAAGATATTCGCAACAATTGGAAATTATTTAGGAGTTTACATGATGACTTATGATAGCACCCAACACTTAGAGCATATGATTTATGCAAGGATTTGTGTTTTGATTGATTTTGACAAACCACTTCCAGAGAAGATTACTTTACAATATGGGGAAGAAATATGGGAGCAAGTAGTAGATTATGAAAATATTCCATTTAGATGCAAAATTTGTCATGAATATGGCCATCTAGCCAAGGATTGTCCACATAAGGTCCCTAACAAAGAGAAAGAGGATGGGGACTTGGTAGGGTTTCAAATCCCTAAACAAAAAACACAAAGAAAAAATAACAACAAAAGAGAAAACAATAATTTCACCTAACACCTTTGAAATTCTCTCCATGGATGAGCAAGCAGATGATGAGGATGGTCAAATGGAAACAGTTATTATGGAAACATAGTTTGATGAAGAGAGGGAACATGAAGGATTGCATGATGAGAAATCACTAAAAGAGCTTGCCTTGATGCTGAGAAATAACAATAAAGGAAAAAAAGTACAATGTAGAAAACCAACCCAAGTGCAAAACAAAAGGGCATATTCAAACTACAAACAAAATGGATCCTCAAAAAGACCATACAAATTCCAATAGTAGTGTCGTGGCTCCAAGTAACCAACCTATAGTCCCAAATGGAATGAAGCAAGATACAAATAAAAGGATAAGGATGCCATAATCCTAAGGTTTATAGTCAGTCTCTTTATGGCAATGTTGGAAGCTTTGGCTATTTTGCTAAGCAATTTCTGATATTTTTGGTAATTTGTTAAGCTTTGGTTTATTTTTAGTGTTACCATTTTTTGTTTGATTTGTCATTAGCTCCTTTGGCTTAGTTTTTGTTGTATTTGTTTTTCCTGATTTCGTTTGTGGTGTTTTTTATTCATTTTGTTGTTTTTATTTTGGATTTGTTTTGTTTTGTTGTTTTTGTGGTTTTTTCTGTGTATTTGTTTCTTTTTGTTATTTTTGTTTTGGTAGTGTTTTGTTATGTTGTGTTTGTGGTTTTTTCTATGTGTTTCGTGTTTTGGTGTTGTTTTTTTTGTCGTTTTATTTTATTTTATTTTTTTGTGTGTTTTTATTGTGTTTTGCTATGTTGTTTGTGTGTTTGTTCTATGTGGTTCATGTTTTTTTTTGTATTCTTTTTGTGCGTGTGTTTGGTTGTGCTTTTTTTTTGTCGACACACTCAAGGAGTATGCTTTTTTTGTTTTAGCTTTTTGTGTGTTTGTGTGTTCTTGTTTTGTGTTGTTTCAGGCATGCTCCTTGTGTGTGTCAAAGGTGGTAGGCCAAGTGCGAGCCCTGGGTGTTTTTGGCGGAAGAGATACCCCTACCTCCTTGGGTCTTACCCAAAAGTGGCATCCCTTCTGGGATGTTTTCCACAAAAAAAACATAATCATAATTTCATTTCATTACAATCTATGTTAATCACTAATAACATAATCATAATTTTCTTTTCATTATAATCTATTCTAACAACAATAACATAATCATAATTTCCTTTCATTACAATCTATGTTAATCACAATAACATAATCATAATTTTATTTTCATAATAATCTATGTTAATCACAATAACATAGTCATAATTTTCTTTTCATTAAAATATATGTTAACAATAATAACATAATCATAACTTTTCTTTCATTATAATCTATGTTAACAATAACATAATCATAATTTTCTTTTCATTATAATCTATGTTAATAAATAATAACATAATCTTAATTTCCTTTTCATTACAATCTATGTTAACAACTATAACATAATCATAATTTCCTTTCATTATAATCTATGTTAATCACAATAACATAACCATGTTAATCACAATAATATAGTCATAATTTATTTTTCATTATAATCTATGTTTATCACAATAACATAGTCATAATTTCTTTTTCATTATAATCTATGTTAACAACAATAACATAATCATAATTTCCTTTCATTACAATCTATGTTAAACACTAATAACATAATCATAATTTTATTTTAATTACAATCTATGTTAACAACAATAACATAATCATAATTTCCTTTAATTACAATCTATGTTAACAACTATAACATAATCATAAACTATAATAACATTTTATTATAAATAGATTACTATTATGAATAACCTTTTATTCATAAACTATAATAATAATATTATCTTTATTTATAATAATATTTTATTATAAATAGATTACTATTATGAATAACTTTTTATTCATAAACTATAATAATAATATTATCTTTATTTATAATACTTGCAGGTTGGAAAGGGACCCTCCTCTCTCAAGCAGCCAAAGCCACCCTGACAATGGCTTGTCTCCAAAGTGTTCTTGTTTATTTCATATCCGTCTTCAAAGTTCCTGTTGTTGTCTGCATGAAAATTGAGCAAATCCAGAAAAAAATTTTATCGGCAAGTGCCAAGGATAGGAAAATATTTCATCTGCTCAGTTGGGACAAGGTGTGCTCCTCAAAAATTCAAGGGGGATTGGGGCTCCAAAGAGTTTGTAATATGAACACATCCTTGTTATCCAAGCAAGTATGAAAGGTTTTCACCAACAACAACCTTGAATGGGTCTCAATTGTCAATAGAAAATATATTCAAAACCATTGTTTCTTGAATGATGATATTCCTAGAGATGGTTCCACTTTATGGAAATCAATTACCCAAATCGTATCTCTAATTCATAAGGGGATAAGGTGGAAACTAGGCACAGGGAGCAAAATTAATTTTTGGACTAACAAGTGGATTTCTAATCAACCGCTTTTAGAGAAAAATGAAATTGTTGTCTTACAACCTTTCCTGGACACATTAATTGGCAACAAGGTTGAATATTTCATTGACATTTCATCAAATTCCAAGTGTTGGAAACATTTCCATATTCCATGTGCTAATGGTCAAATCTCTGCTACCTTAGAAGTTCTCAAAACCATCCTAAATGCAACAGTCATCCCCATTGGTAATTCTCTTGACTCCTATTTGGAAAGAAATTGATTTTGGATTGTTCACTATTAAATTTGCTCATGATCTAACTATTTATTATCAAGTGGTCCATATTCTTTATGATCGAGTGTGGATTAAATACCTCATACTGAAAGTTGCTCATTTCAGTTGGTTGTCCATTCAAAATAAGATTCTAACAATTGATAACATTATGAAAAGGGGTATGTATGTCCCCAAAAGATGCTATTTGTGCATGAATACTTGGGAATCTATCAATCACCTCCTTCTAGAGTGCCCTTTCTCCAAGACATCTTTAGATCACCTTATGTCCACTTTTCATATCTCTTGGATTCCTTCTAATTCGTTGAGTCACCTTTTCACCCAATGACCTGCTCCATTCAAATATCTCATATTATATTCTTTATGGAAAGTGAGCCTTCATCATATCTTATGGAAATTATGGATTGAAAGAAACAATAGGGTTTTATCTTCCTCCTTTATGGATCCCATCTCTGTTTCCAACAAAGATATTGCATTTGCTGTCGAAAATTCCCAGCTTTTTCCTTGTCCCAAACCACCTAATTCTAGATTGGAGTCTATTTTGTTCTCTTCTTTAAATATTCCTTGCAACTCTAGTTCTAGTTTACCAACCCCTCATACTAGAGTGTGTACCCATTATACTCCTCCTCCAAGTGAGTGATTGAAACTTAACTTTGATGGTGCCTCCAAAGGAAACCCAGGGGATGCTGGTGCAGGTGGCCTAGTTAGATATAGCAATGGACAAGATATTATGACTTATGATGAGTATCTAGGGTGCCAAAATAATTATTTTATTGAAGGTCATGCACTGTGGAGAGGGCTAGGTCTTCTCAAGGATTATGAATGCAACCTTTTTATTGAGGGAGATTCTTTGAACATTATAATTGCTCTTAAAAACAATAGGGTGTCCTCTTGGAATGTTAGAACTATTGTTCAAGAAGCTAAGAAGCTATCCCAAAATTTCAATGATATCTCTATCAACCATGTGTACCGTGAAGCTAAAATACCTACATATATTCTTGCCAATTGGGGAGTTATCCATAAATCTCTGGTCATTTAGAAAGAAAGCTTTCCCCAAGAAGTTTTAAATGCTACTAATAATGATTTGGTTTGAAATATGTGGTCACAGGTTTTGGTGGGTCAACTTCTCCAATTTTGACTCTCTTTTCAGCATGATGTGTTTCTTTGGTTCCAATTCTTATGGTGGAAATTTTTTGATTAGCGTGACTCTCTATCTAGTTATTAGTGTTGGTTTTTTGTTCTCCCATTTCCCTTTTGTGAAGTATACAATGTTCCAAGATAGGCCATGTCAGCGGGTTTACCTTATGGTTACCTTTTCTAAGCATATCAAGTCCCTGAGTAGGTCTAGGTTGTGCAATTGGATGTTATCTAACAATATCAATATGTGTCAAGTCTCGAGATGCTTAATTTTATGTCTTGTGAATTTTGATATTTATTTTTTAGTCATTTGGCACTCCCAATCCTTTTCCATCCCTATCATATGTGAAGTCTATCTCGTGCCATGTTTGTTTTTTCGATGTCGGTTCCCTAAGGAGAATTATTACGTGGTCTGCCAATTACACCAACTTAGCTTCCGAAAAGGGTGTCAATGGTGCAAATAATTTCTTTATTTACATCCATGGTCTATGTCATTCCATAACCATCTGGTTTTGTTCTCCGTTGTGTGTCTTAGGCAGTAAGAAGATTTTGTGGTCTTCCTTTCTCCTTATTCTTGCCAACATGGCCTTGCTTGAGCCATCTACCCTTCAGCTTGATCCCCTATCTCACACCTTTTTGGAAGCTCATGGTCTCATTCAATTTCTAAGCAAGTTCAAAGGAGCTGAGCAAGATATCACTGAAGCCTTTGTCCAACTCAATTTAGGAGGTTAGCCTAGCTTAAGAAATCAAGGTTTGATACCAGTAAGAGCTCCCCTTACCATATTTTGGACAAAGATAGTTACAATCCTTGCATTACTACTCGCAACACAATCCATTTTAACATTGTTAGTAGCATTATCAATTCCATGGATAAGATCAACGAGACTCTTAAGGTGCTACTCCCGAACCATCCTAGATATGCTCCTACAAATGAAGATGTTATAGAGGTCTAGGTTTGGGTCTATTGAGTACTTTGTTTGTTCTCATGCTAGGTCTCTCTATTTTTGGTCTTTTGATCCCTTGTATGGGATTTTAATTATAGTCTATAGTGCCCTTGCGTGGGTATTTTTGAGCATTGTGTTTATTTCTGTACAGGTGTCTATTATAGTTTTTATGGATCTTTTATGAGCTTCTCCTGTGCAGGTTTTTATCATAGCTCCTTTATAGTTTTTTAGGTAGTTACTTCTCTTAAGCAACCCTTGGTGGGTATTTATGAGATTGTATTTTTGTTCATCTAATGTCAGCGTTCCATCCAGCCTTCTCTACTGCTATTTGGACCTTTTTGTTCAGGTTGTTGCTGGCCAATATGTAGGCACGTGTTATCTTATGCTATTGGTTTAGCTACCAGCTTATGTACTTGGTTTTGGGGCCCATGTAAACCCCACACTTAATCATTTTTACCTACCAAAAAATAATAACATTTTATTATATAGATTACTATTATGAATAACATTTTATTCATAAACTATAATAATATTATCTTTATTTATAATTGTTAGCTTTTTGAGCTATATGCTAAAAGGAAATGAAGCCACAAGTAATGGAAATAAGCAAGCAATCTAACAACTATGATAATGGAAGCTAAACGAGCATGAAACTAAGACAAGATACTTTAGAAATAGCTCACGTAACAACCATTAATGGAGGCTCACAAAAATGGAGAATGGATACAACATGAAGCTCACACTCTACTAGTGGATATTGTAGAGGATACTTACTACAATACCAATGAGCCCTATATATAAGAATATGAGTTGCTTGGGCTTCACTCTACCTAACTGCATGAAGGACATATGTGCTTCTGCATGATAGACACTTGTCCTTTTACAACTTGCACATTCTAACACTTGTGCATTTATTCCTTCTACTCCAAGTAACTCCTACTCTAATAATCTACCTAAGGTGGTACATAGTCATGTACCTAAATAATGTAATAGACTCTATTTCTAACACCCCCGTATTACATTATTTAGGTATTGAATACTTTAGTCTTCAATATGGATCTTGATATGGTTCAATCTTCAATGGAGATCACCAATATCTAATATTTGCAAGGACTCCTCTCCTAGAGTCTCTTCTTAAATCTACTACAAGGCTTCTAGGGACTTTTATCCTTCTGCAATCTTGCAAGTCAGTAGTCTCTAGCAATGGGATATCTTCTTAGGCCTCCAAATTTGGAATCTTCCATTCCTTATGTAAGGTCTTCTATCAAATAATCTTAAAGCAACAGAGTTTACCTGCAACAAGTCCAAAGGTGCATCCGGTTGGTAAAACCGTAGCAATGGTGTTTGGATCAATTATAGCAATAGTGCTTTCTTGTGGCTTGTTCTACCACCTAGATTCTTTTGAGAGTTTTTGTAAGGGGATTCCATTGCTTCCATAGGTGACTAGCCAACTTTGAATCTTCCCCCTTCTTTTTTTCTTCAGGTGTTGGATTGATTCTAAAGAAGATACTCTTCCTAACTTTTTTTTAGGAAGCTTCCCAATTCATTGAATATCCTTTCCCTACAACAAAGTAGTAATGTTGAAATTTGAATATAGAGCTGATGAATCTTCACTAGTTGATTGTCAAACTAGTGGATGCAATGTTGAGTTCTAGTCTTCACAAGTTCTTGTAACTCTGTGGAAAAACTCTAGCCAGATGCTCCAATGTGGTTTCCTTAGCCATTAGGTCTCTCTTGGAGTCTTCAATCCCTATTAATATGCAATAAAGAACTAATATCTGCACTATGAAGGCATGTCGACCTTCAAGAAATGAATTTGAAATCTCCTAGCTATCTGTTGTAGGAGGTGTCCCAATCATCTAAGAATTAATTCTCTACAACAAAATAATTGGAGATGATAATATAGATATCTATAATATTTAGCTCTAACTCTATCATGGTTGGATAAATAATTTGTCTACCTATGTATCAATATATTTGAGTTACCTCTGGGTTTCATTCTCTGGATCACTACCTCTGAAATGCTACCACTGGTACTGCCTTTGGGTCACTGCCTTTAAAATGCTTCCACTGGTACTGCCTCTGGGTCACTACCTCTAGATCATTACCACCAGTATTACTGTCTTAGGGTCACTGTCTCTTGAACTCTACTTCTGGTGAAGAGAAATAAAGAGCCTCGATAAACTAAAATAGAAAAGCAAGAATTACAGAATCAGAAGAAGAAGATTTCAGATTCACACATTACACAATATTTATCCAAGAAATCCTCAACCAAGAAAAACCAGCATAATATTATCTTATTATTGAATTAACTTGATCGTCTCCAATACAATAATATTCTCCTTCTGTCTCCCCAAACCCTAATGCAAGTACAATATATATAACAAAGGCACATGCACATATTTTTACAATATCATGGGCAAAACAAGCATGAATTCAAATATAGTAACCCTAAATCCCATATGGATATAAAAATAACTTAAACCCTAAAAATTTTGGTCGGGGGTTGTCACCCTCGAACCCCTACTTTTTAGAGGGCTACCGCCCCCGAAACTCGACGAGTATAGGTACAAAGGTTCCAGTACCTTTTAGTGTTAGCCCCACCAGAATAACATAGAAAATATTCAACATATTTCCAAAATTCTTCCACTTGTTGAATACTTTCCATAGGGGCCAAAAACTGCCATTGTCAATTGTCAAGGGCAACCATGCCCATAGATCTTCTACACCAAGAAATTTTTTTAGTAGGTACAACCTTTGTTAACAAATCAGTAGTATTCTTCTCTGTATCAACTTTCTCTAATATCACCTGATTCTCTTCAACTATCTCTCTCACAAAATGGTACTTGATATCAAAATATTTTGACCGATCATGAAAACCAGGATTATTGACAAAAAATATTACACTTTAGCTATCATTATTAATTCTCATAAAATTTTGTTTAAGACCAACTATTGAACACAACTTATGTAGCCACACTGCTTCTTTAAAAGCATGAGTTGTTGCAATGTAATCTACTTTTGTAGTGGATAAAGCAATAATTGATTGCATTTTACTCATCCAACTTATTGCCCCTCTAAATAACCTGAACACATAAGCACTAGTGGATCTTCTCTTGTCAATATCTCCAGTCCAGTCAACATCCAGAAACCCTTGTGTATTTACAATATCATTACCTCCAAAATTTTCTCCATAACAGATAGTATAATATGTAGTTCTATGCAAGTATTTGAAGATCCTCTTCACAAAAGTCCAATGTTCCTTTCTTGGATTTGACAAATATTTGCTAACTACTCCTACTGCATGTGACATATTAGGTCTAATAAAGACTATTGCATACATCAGACTACCCACAACACTAGCATAAGGAACATGATGCATATATTCAATTTCCTCATCAGTTTTAGGACTCTATTTAGCAAATAAATTCTGACCAACCGGATATGGCGTACATACTGGTTTACAATCATGCATCCTAAAATTCTGTAGTATCAAATAAACATATTTCCTTTGATTTAACCACAACTTTCTATTTGTACGATCCCTTATTATTTCCATACCCAAAATAAATTTTGCACCACCCAAATCCTTCATGTCAAACTCAAAAGATAACTGAGATTTTAGTAACTTTATCATCTCCTTACTATTACCAATTAATAACATGTCATCCACATACAATACAATGATAACAAAAATTTTACCTTCCTTTTTGAAATATACACATGGATCTGCTTTGCTTTTTCCAAGCCCAAGTGTCAAGACAAACCTGTCAATTTTTTTGTTCCACATCCTTGGAGACTGTTTTCATAAAGAGACTTCTTTAGCTTGCATACCAGGTACTCCTTACCTTTTACCTTAAAGCATTCTAGTTGTGATATATATATATATATATATATATATATATATATATATATATATCTTGATCAATTTCACCATGTAGACAAATTGCCTTTACATCCATCTGCTCTATTTCAAAATCAAAAGTAGCAGAAATAGCCAACATAAATCTGATTGAAGTTAGTTTAGCCACAAGAGAAAAAATATCATCAAATTCAATTCCCTCAATCTAAGAAAATCCTTTTTCTACCAAGTGAGCCTTGTACTTCTCCAACTTTCCTTCTACATTGTACTTCTTCTTGAATAACCACTTACAACCAATAGGTTTTCTGCCATGAGGTAATTTCACCAAGTCCCATGTCTTATTTTTATCCAGGGACTCAATTTTTTCTTCCATAGCCCTTTTCCAAGACTTATTCTCACTTGACTGAATTGCCTTCTTTACAGTCTTGGGTTCTTCATCAGTAACTGATAAATTAAATACAGAATAAAAATTTGAAGGACTATACCTTTCTAGAAATCTTCTCTCTCATTATGATCTCCTTAAAATTGGAGTTCTAGATTCTGCATCTTTAGCTTCCTCCTCACCTTCTTCCTCTGAATATTCCTCTTCAGACTCTCTTTGTAATTCAGGTTCTACCACAGGTTCTTCCTCCTATTCTAATTTTACTTGCACTATTTTTGGTTCTTTTTTTGGTTGCATTTCCTATTTTAAAACCCCTATTGTTTCTCTAAAGATCACATTATGACTATAAACAACCTTCTGTGTTTCTAGGTTCCACAACTTATATAACACTAGTACTATAACCCATAAATATGCATTTTTCATATTTATAGTCTAGATTAGTCCTTTTATCTTTTGGGACATACATATAAGCATCACAACCAAAAACCCTTAGATTTTTGAGAGAGGGTTTCTTACCAGTCCATACTTCCTGTGGAGTCTTGTCCACCAAAGCTGAGGTAGGAGATCTATTGATGAGATAACAAGCTATTAAAAAATCTTCTGCCTAGAATCTCTTTTCTAACCTTGCACCATTTAGCATGCTTCTAGCCTTATCCATCAATGTCCTAAACATCCATCTGCAATCCCATTCTTTTATGGAGTATATGGAGTTGTTCTCAGCATTTCTATTCCATACTCCTTTCAAAATTGCTCAAATTTGTTAGAGCAATACTCACCACCATTATCACTTCTCAAAACCTTTATCTTTTTCTCTGTATGATTTTCTACAAGAGCCTTAAACTCTTTAAATTTATTAAAAACCTTATATTTTTTTGTAGAAAATATACCCAAGTCTTTCTTGAGAAGTCATCTATAAATGTAACAAAATAGATAGATTTACCTAATAATGGTACTTTTGCAGGTCCAAATACATCATTGTGAACTAGATGTCGAATTTCTTCAGACTTTGTAGCACTACTTGGAAACTTGACTCTAGTTTGTTTCTCAAAAACATAGTGCTCACAAAAATAAAAATTTAATGGGTAATCAAAAAGTCCTTCAGCCATACCTTTCATTTTCAATGTTCGAAGTCCTTTCTCACCAATATGCCCTATGCGTTGATGCCACAACATTGTCTTTGTTGCAGTAATACTCTGAGCCATTCCAAACATATTATTTTCCTGTACAACTGAAGATTTATTGCAATTAATACCTACAATGCTAGCCTCAAGTCTAAAGAAAGCTCTTGTGCAAAATTGTAATGAACCTCTTTTTTCATTCCATATATCTTTCAACAATTTGCATAAATATTCAACATGCATCCACAAATAAATTAATTGCATAATAAATTGCTCAATAAAATAGAGATTGATTATACCCTTGAGGTAGAGCAACACCATACAATACTCCTTTAGGAAGCCACTCCACAAGATCTCTAGCTTCACGAGCCAAGACTTCTCCAAGAGTACATCATAGATTATCCATCCTTTCACAATGGGGGTACATCTCTCTTTATACAAGAGTGTAATGGTTCACCTTCCATGAGTTACAAGATCACCCATGTGGAGGTTCATCTTCCATGAGTTACAAAGTGCATAATAATATGATAATATTCCTTGCGGTTACATATGATAATATTCCCCCAACCATTACAAATATGATTCTATGACATACCTATTTCTATTTTGACATGTGGCCTTCCTTAATAATTAATTTATGGCTCATACCATTATACACTACAATATTAAATTATTCAATATTAAATATCTATCTTGGTACCTAACATTCCATCCCCCTTACAAATGTTTCATCCTCAAAACATTAGAAGAGGCTAAATAATACGATCTTATGAGCCATGCTGAATAATGGTACCAATCTCGATCATCCATCCATCTAAGTGGAACTATGATTGGTGGTGGTCTTCTTTGATGCCAATGCCATGTGTTGAAAGCATAAATTTCATATTTTTCCATCCATACTTGCTTGAATTTAAGACTTGTAGCATACCCAAAGTTTTGGCTCCTTAGGTTCCTTATATGATCTTATGTGGTCTCAAGCCTTGTTGCCATGATTTTTTCCTCTCATGGTGGTGTGGATGGCGATATACTCCAACCTTAGCCTGATGTTCAACCTGTTTTTGTTCTTCTTTCTTACTTTCTTTATTTGTTTTATCCTTTTCTTTTACTTCTGTGGTTTCTGCTACTGCCTCTGTTGGCTCTTCACTTTGTTCCCCTGCAATAGCTACCTATTTTTCCTTACATTGAGAAATGTCCTGTAATGTTATCTTCTTCTTTTGGTACCATAACTTCATGAATTTCTTTTGCACATTAATGTTAATAGTACCCAAAGAATGCAACCAATGATAACCAAGAACAATATCTGCATCATTCATCTCAATAGCATGAAAATATGAATGTAAAATATATTTATCCATGGTGATTTTCAAATCTTCAAAAATTTGAACATTGTGACCCTCAAGTTGTATGTCTTTGATTTTCTTTGTTTGCACTTGCAACCTCTTAGTCAAAGACATATTGATAAAATTATATTTACTGCTAGGATTAATGGAGACAATAATTTTTTGATTTTGAATGCAACCATGAATTTGCAAAATATAATTTTTACATTCAAACAAATCTTTTTGACCATTGTTTGGCCTTGACACACAAGGTGTATTTTCAGTAGCCTGCACATTTTCATCCTTTTCTTTTGATGCCCATTTTCTTAAAAATGCAACTTCAAATTCTTCCCATGTTTCACTAGGATTTATTATAAACCAAGATAAAGCTTCCTTTCTCAAAGAACAAAAAACATGACGTCTCCATAGTTTCTCAAAATTATCTAAAGATTTTAACTTCTTCAACCATTCCCTAGCATTGCTATCATCTTCTCCAAAAAAAAATTGGCAACTCCATATTTTTTTTTCAAAATAGCTAGGGTTTGAATAATCGGAACTCAAAAATTAAAATTTTTGAAACCTCATCTATTTCCTTCTTCAAAAATTAAATCTGCACTTTGTCTTCAAAATAAAACAAACAACAACCCAGGTGTTGTAGGTGAGTTGGAGAGGAGAGGGCAATCCTCCAAGGGAGGTCCCAGGTTCAAATCTCCACCCTACCAAAAAGTTGAATTGGGTATCCAAAATCCAATTGATAATGTTGGTGCGGGCAGGGTTGGGTGCGACTCCCGGGTGACCTTGACGGTGTAGTTTTCGCTTAAAAAAAAAACAAACAACAACTGATTTGCTTACCCGGATTGAAAGTTATGAATTTTTTCTTGGCAACCCAAAAAACAACACCAAAAGTCCAAGTTGCAATAGCTGTAACTTCCTCAATACTTATCAAAATTTCACAACTGAATAGTCATTTTTGTAGTAATAAAAATAACATGCATGTTGATACAAAAATATTCTGAAAATGACTACTAAACAATTTAATACGAATTTTTTCTTTTTGAAAAAAAATCGTGCAGCCAAAAAACAGCTTAAACAACCCAACTTCAAACAGTTGTAACTCTCTCAAAACATATCAGAAATCCACAAATGAGCAGTCATTTTTATAGTACTCAAAATAATCTATATGCTGGTGCCAAAATCTTCTGCAAATGACTACTGAAAAATTTAATACGAATTTTTTTATTTTGAAAAAAAGTCCACGTGGTCAAAAAACAACAAAAATAACTCAACTTCAAACAACCATAACTTCCTTAATACATATTAGAATTTGACAAATAAGTAGTCATTTTTGTAGTACTCAAAAAGATCTACACAATGGAGAAAAAACCTTATGAAAATGACTATTGAAATAAAAAATATGGCCTCCACAAAATGCGATATTTTTTTGAAAAAATGTGCCCTAGCTCTGCAAAAATAAACCCACTTTGCAAAAATTGCTACTTTGATACCAAATGTAATGAACCGATTTTCTCATTCTGTATATCTTTTAATAATTTGCATAAATATTCAACATTCATCCACAAATAAATTAATTGCATAATAAATTGCTCAATAAAATGGAGATTGTTTATACCCTTGAGGTAGAGCAACACCATACAATGCTCCTTTAGTAAGGAAGCCACTCCACAATATTTCTAGCTCCACGAGCCAATACTTATTCAAGAATACATCATAGGTTATCCATCCTTTCACAATGGAGGTACATCTCTCTTTATACAAGAGTGTGATGGTTCACCTTCCATGAGTTACAAGATCACCCATGTGGAGGTTCACCTTCCATGAGTTACAAAGTGCATAGTAATATGATAATATTCTTTGTGGTTACATATGATAATATTCTCCCAACCATTACAAATATGATTCTATGACATACCTATTTATATTTTGACATGTGGCCTTCCTTAATAATTAATTTATGGATCATAGCATTATACACTACAATATTAAATTATTCAATATTAAATATCTATCTTGGTACCTAACAAAAATATTTATGCCAACACCAATGATCCACGGACCATCTTGCAACTATCCTTATTGAATACCACATTCACACCCGCATCATTCATCTTACTCACAGATATCAAATTCCTTGCCAAACTTGAAATATGCAACATATGAGGAAGGGTTTTAATTCTTCCATATTTTAACATCAGCTTGACTCTTCCTTAACCTATTATTTTATATGTCAAATTATCTCCCAGGAAGAATTTACCTCCATCTATATTTTCATATTCACAAAACCCCTCCCTATGAGGAGTCATATGAAAAGAAGTACCCAAGTCAATCAACCATGAATCATGGCATTCACTTGAGTATGTTGTAGCTAAGAATAAGTCCCCTGAATCTTCATTTATGGTCTTCATTTCTGTAGAAGTTTCTTCATTAAATGATCGATTATTATCAGCCTTTTTAGATCTACAGTCTATTTTATAATGCCCTACTTTACCACAATTCCAACATTTCCTCTTTTTTGGGGCAACACATTTACCCCTACATTTTGATTTATTTCCTCCTGATTTCTTTTTGCTATTTTTTTAAAAAAACCTCTCACAATCAAGGCTTCCTTTTGATGATAATCCTTAGAATATTTTCATCTCATCTCCTCAGACAACAAAGTTCCTACTATATCCTCTACTTTCAATGTAGATGTAGTATTGGTGATAGCCATAACAAGGTTATCCCATGAATAAGGTAATAAAAAAAGTAAAGTAATTTACTTTTCCTCTTCATCCATTTTTACTTCTACAAAGGTTAATTGACTTATCACAATGTTAAAAGTATTTATATGTTCAACCATAGAGTTACCATCATTCATCCAAAGTGAATACAACTTCTTTCAAAGAAAGAGTTTATTTACCAATGACTTTGTTTGACACAATGTTCCCAACTTCTCTTATAACAAATTTGTTGTGATCTCTATATATGCATTCAACAATACTGAATTAGACAAGCACAATTTGATAGAGCTCCTTGCCTTCCTATCAATTTTTAGCCAATCCTCATCTATCATTGATGTTGTTTTTGCTCCCGAGACTGCAATCCACTGATTTCTATCAACCAACAAATCCTCCATCTTGAGTTTCCACAACTCAAAATTTTATCCATTAAATTTTTTAATCTCTATTCATGTGCTTCCCATATTTCTCCTTTGCTTGGATCCTTTCACGTACGGATCCCACTCAAGAATTAATTTATCATAGGGTTGAAACCTTTACTCCTTGAACAAAGCTAAAACCTACCTCTGATACCAAATGAAGAGAAATAAAGAGCCTCGATAAACTAAAATAGAAAAGCAGTAATAACATAATCAAAATAAGAAGATCGTAGATTCACACATTACACAATATTTATCCTGGAAACCCTCAACTAGGAAAAATCAGTGCAAAAATTATCTTATTATTGCATTAACTTGTCTGTCTCCAATATAATAATATTCTCCGTCTCCCAAAACTCTAATGCAAGTGCAATATATATAACAAAGGTACATGCATGGATTTTTACAATATCATGACCAAAAAGTATGGGTTCAAATATGGTCACCCTAAAAGCCCATATGGGTCTAAAAATAACTTAAACCCTAAAAATTATGATCAAGGGCTGCTACCCTCGGCCCCTTGATTTTTGAAGGGCTACCACCCTCAAACCCTTGTTCGGGGTCTAACCTGGCCCCCAACCCCAAAAAGTATAGGTAGAGAGTGTCCAGTACCTTTTAGTGTTAGTCCCACCAAAATAAAATGGAAGATATTCAACATATTTCCAACATCTGGGTCACCTCAGATAATCATTGTCTTTGGATCATCCATTAGAATACCCATAAGGATATTGCTTCTATAGGATCATCATTGTAGGTTACCTCCCATGTTGTGATTGGATCGTGATCATTTATCTCTTGTTTTTGCATGACAAGATTAGTAACATTCTTTACATTCAATACACTTTTATTCTCCATTATACTTGGTTTTTAAGTGCAATAGGTTCCTATGATGTAGGCTACCTTATGACTCCCTATATAAGAGTATATAATTAATCTTGCTAAGATGCCTTCTAAATAGCAATATGAGTTTAGCTTTCTTGGTTTTAGTAGAATCCCTTTTGACTCCCTATTTTAAGTATTGTGAACTAATTTGATGAAACCTTTCTTGGAATAGGTTTTGTAGGCTTTCTTATATCTCCCTAGTAGTTTAGGATATGCTTAGTTCACCTTCTAAGTTGATTTTGCAATGTTTTGAGAATAATCAACTTTTAATATTACCTTATCTCTCCTTATAGAATAGAAAGCTAAATAATGATGCACCTTCAATTTGATAATGTTCTCTATTTTTCAAGAGTCTATGGTTGGTTTCCTTAGTCCCTTTAATTGGTATAAGAGACTAGTATGAGTAATAAATTCCAACCTCTAAGCAATTAATGAATTTGCTTTTATATCCCAATAATGTGGTTTAATATTTCTAAATTCCAATATTCTATGTTTGTAGTAGTATACCTTATATCTCCCTAATTTGGAATTTTAGAAATTAATTAATATTTGCAATAATAATAATTTTCCAATGTTGAAAACCTTATTCCTTCCCAAAATTATTTAATTGCAAATATTTAAAGGTTTAAAAAAATAAAATTTTAATTCTCTAAGGTAGAAACCCTCATATCTCCTTAATTTTTTACAAATATTGAATCTAGTTCAGTTTATAATAAATTTTAGGATATAATCTTGTTGTAAGCTTCTTCAATGTAATAATCACCTAAATTTAACCTTATAAATAAGCACCTTATAATTCCTAATTTATAGAAAGTAAAACTTTACCTCTGCACCGGTTGGATTTTGACTTCCAAGTAGTGTTTTACTGTGTGTTGGTTGAATTCGTTGGCATATTCACTTTTATGTCTCAAAAATTCAAGGTAAAGTGCATGTATGAAATTTTCCTTTAATGGATACGCTTTCATATTTTTGAAGACCTTGACACCAAACCTGCACTTAATGAAGCTTCGAATGTGTGCTCTGCTTTGTTACTTGATGCAACTTCAGGGTAATATTTAATTTCTCCTAAAATCATTGCTTTAGCTTAGCTATATGGGCTCCAATGGTTGCACAAATATAGAGGTGATCGGTTGATAAATCTTCACATGACTAATGTCCTTCATACTTGTGATGCTCAGCTAGACTTGTGCGATGCTTTGACCATTGTATGCTTACTCGAATATTTTTGCAAATCTCTTGAATGAATCAAGTTCTAGTGCAAACAAGACTTATGTATTTTCAAACCTAGGCAAGCTAGCTGATGCATACCTGTGAAATTTTTCTCACCCAATGACATGGCACTTTTCTTGTGCGATTTCAAACAAGCTTGTAACAGCTAAAAATATGTCTGACTATTTCATAGCTATTAGGTTTCTAACTGCTCTAATGTACATACTGGTAAACATTCACCTTTTCAATGATGCGTCTCCAAGAACTACGTTGTTCAAGAGGCTTCAATGGTTAGCTCACTAGTTTCTCAACCGATAATCTAACTTTTTCCTCCAACTATGTTAATCTAAATCTAACGTGGTGTGTTCATTGCTACTCCTCGTAGCCATGTCTTGTATCCCTTGTGGTAATACTCCCTTACTCTTCTAGTATAACAGCTCCTCTGAATGAATTATGATAGCTCATTCCTGATCACGATGACAGATTTGTAACAACTTCTTTGGTAACAGCTAGCTGGTGATGTAATGACTTCAATGTTTGTGCTCCACTGTAACGGCTATCCTTAATTTATGAAAAAATGGCTCCTTGAGTAACATATCAGGATGCATCAATTGTAATGGCTTCAAAACCTTATTTTATTCAGCCTCGTATATGTCTTTCCTCAGCATATTGATTTGGTGATGAATTAAAATGTCTCCTCCTGACAGGCTATGCTATAGCTCAACCTAACACCACTCTTGACTGGCTCACTGGCTACAAATTCTTCTTGCACTGCTCCCTTGGTTCTGCAAATTTCACTATCTTAACTTACTCTCAGAAACCCTTATATTTATCTCCAATTAGTGGATATTAAGATGTTGTGATGATAGCAGCTTTAAATCAATATGATGACCAACACAACGACGATCACTCTGCTAGGCTTATACGGTGACAAGTAAGTTGGTAGATGAAAGTCGAATGACAATCCTTCAGCAATGATAGCAATTATCCCTACAAGATGACACTCTTTCCAAAATGGAAATGTTCTTGTTGGTAGGTATATGGATGGTTCCCTACGCTTCTTGACTGCAACAATAGGGAAGCCTCTTCTATATTTGATTATAATGCTCTCCTTTTCTTCTTGTTGTTTGCAATGCACTATAGTATATGCAATCTATACTTTGTTGTTTATGCAATGCACTATAGTATATGCAATCTATATTGGAATAGAGTCTTCTTTTGCTTTCAATTGATTGACTTGAAATATATCTAACTCCTCTTTATTTTGTGTAGGTTTTAACCTTGTAGAAGACTATCTTCTGCACCTCCTTGAATATTTAAACTAGAAACCTTATCATGCAACTTTATCCTTAAAATTGGTGCTTAATAAACCTAATATTGAACCAAATATAATATTTCAACTAATGAACCTTCTACACCAAAGTTGCATACCTTTTTAACCTTGATTTGATGGTGAAGTCCTTGGTGATTTGGATCACCTAAATACTACTCTACGCTAGATGAATTTATAGCTCTTCCTTGTTTTCCAAAATAGCTCCTTTGCTCACCTATTTGCATCTTTGAAATTGGGGTTTAGGGGCTCTTGATCTACCATGGCTCCTTCTAGGTAGTTTGAGGCCTTCAATATTACAACTTCTAAAATCTGCAATAGGACCTATGCTAGTCCTTCTCTATCTTCAGTCTTGTGGCTCTCTTCCTATTCTTATTGACCTACACAGACTAGATCTACCATAGCTCTAATACCATGCTAGATTTTTGAGCTATATGCTAAAATAAAATGAAGCCACAAGTAATGGAAATAAGCAAGCAATCTAACAACTATGATAATGGAAGCTAAACAAGCATGAAACTAAGACAAGATACTTCAAAAATAGCTCACATAACAACCATTAATGGAGGCTCACAAAAATAGAGAATGGATACAACATGAAGCTCACACTCTACTAGTGGATATTGTAGAGGATGCTTACTACAATACCAATGAGCCCTATATATAATAAGATGAGTTTCTTGGGATTCACTCTACCTAACTGTATGAAGGACATATATGGTTCTACATGATAAACACTTGTCCTTTTACAACTTGCACATTCTAACACTTCTGCATTTATTCCTTCCACTCCAAGTAACTCCTACTCTAATAATCTACCTAAGGTGATACATAGTCATGTACCTAATCTAATAGACTTTATTTCTAACAATAATAACATTTTATTATAAATAACCTTTAATCTAAGTTCAAATTACCCTCCAACGACACATAGCTTTCTAGGCCAAAAGCCTACTAGGGAGGGTCATGACATCCTACCCCCTAGGGCTAAACACCATCTCGGGTGTTTCCTACAAGAATACTATGGCTACACAAAGTTAGATAATCAATGGTAATATACAACCTTCATTCTATTGAGTGTAAACAAGTTTCATCATCTCTTGTTAATATCAATATTACACTCACCTTAAGTGAGATGCTATATTTAGCAATAAATGTAATAATATTCTTCTTCAAAATTATCCAAAAGGAGGTTTTATTTCTAGTTTCTTGTATCTTTGTATCTTTAAAGTAAGAGAACAAAGAAAACATGGCAATTTTTGCATAACACATCACCCTTAATTGCCATTTTTTGGTATAAACACCCCATCCTTAAAGTACCACAGTACCTCATTAATACAAAAATTTCACTCTTTGCAATATTTCCTTCATGTTTGACCTTGAAGTTCATTGCAACTTTTACCTAGAGATCACATTTCCTTGAATTGTTTCACTAAATCCAAGGGATTTCAAGTCAAATCATTGTGGGCTCTCTTTAATATTTGAAGCTAAACAAGATTTTCTTGCTTCCTAGCCTCCGAATTTGCTCTCTAGACCGACTCTTTATGCCCTAGAGTGTTTACTAAGCTCAAAATTTGGTTCATTCTTTAATCAAATTAAGGAGAGGACCCCATAATCCTCTCTAGAGTAGATTTCCTACCTACTCTTCTTTAGAATTGCAAGCTCACATTTGAAGAATAGAACCCTACATCTATCTTTAAGCATGATTAACTTAACCAAATTTGGTCACTTCACCCATGATGAGTTAAGTTATTTATCTCACCTTTGTCGATGAGATAGCTAAATTTATCCATCCCATCCTTACTATGAGTTGACTCTATCCATCTATCTCATTTTAATGATGAGATAGCTAAAAATTCACCTATCTCATTTTTTCTAGGAGCTGACTCTATCCATCTATCTCATTTTGTTGATGAGATAGCTAAAGTCATATATCTTCTTTTTATCTATGAGCTAACTCTATCTATCTATCTCACTTGAATAGCTAAATTTATCTATCTCCTTTTTAGCTATGAGCTGACTCTATCCATCTATCTCACTTGAGATAGCTAAAGTCATCTATCTCATTTTAGCTATGAGCTGAATCTATCCATCTATCTCACTTGAGATAGCTAAAGTCATCTATCTCCTTTTTAGCTATGAACTGAATCTATCCATCTATCTCACTTGAGATAGCTAAAGTTATCTATCTCATTTTTAGCTATGAGCTAACTCTATCTATCTATCTCACTTGAGATAGCTAAAGTCATCTATCTCATTTTTGCTACTTTCATTTGCAAATGGCTAAGGTTATGTCTACTTTACGCAAGATACTATACCTGAGTAGAGTTGCTTTTCCTAGGACCAATCTTTAAGCAATCTTTAGCTTATCCAAGGAAGCTTCTAGCCCATCATACCTAGATCCTTATCTAGGGAAGCTAATAGTCCCATGACTATGTGCTCAAATTTCTTAGCAACTGATAGCTCAAGGTCTTCTTGGATTTAGCTTAACTAAGCAAGGGCTTAAATAGGAAGATACCTAAACCTTAGCACATTTCAAGGAAACCTCTAGTCCATCATCTCCTAGAGTTCCTTCCATGCAAGCATCTTATCCTACGCCTTACTACTCTGATACCATATGTAACACCCCAAAACTCAACCAGTCTAGGGATGCCACTATTTACTACTATAATTTTTTTTAAGTAATTAACAACATCACATATTAACAACCACAAAGAATCACATTTTAAAAAATAAATAACAATATGAATCCAGCATTAAATCAAATCAAAACATGAGAATTAACTAGTAAAAGGTATATTGAAAGTAAATATAGAAACCACAACAAAGAAATACATAAAGTAAGATCAAAGAAGATACCCATAACACAATATTTATCTTGGGGAAAATCCTCAAAGGGAAAACCTAGCCTCAATAGTTTCCTTTATTGCATAAGTTTGGTTTTAATCAATACAAGGGATCCCATGATCCTTTCTCCCAAACGTATGTCAATACAATGCGTAGAACACCTAGTTCATACGAATTTACCGTGGATTGCTCAATTAATCCACATAACAATTTCCATAATTGCTTTATTGTACTTATACAATCAGTACTAGATTCCACATAAAAATATTTTAATTTACTAAACTAACTAAAGTTTCCATTTACTAAACCCACTAAAGTCCCATACCTTTAGTTAATCTAATAATCCACTTTCCATTTACTAAACCCACTAAAGTCCCATACCTTTAGTTAATCTAATAATCCACTTTCCATTTACTAAACTAACTAAAGTCTCATACCTTTAGTTAATCTAATAATCCAATTTCCATTTACTAAACTAACTAAAGTCCCATACCTTTAGTTAATCTAATAATCCAATTTCCATTCATTTTATTTTCATTACAAACTACACTAACATCTTTAGCATAATCATAACTTTCCTTTCAATTACAACTACACTAACATCTTAGCATAATCATAACTTTCCTTTCAATTACAACTACACTAACATCTTAGCATAATCATAACTTTCCTTCCAATTACAACTACACTAACATCTTCGCATAATCATAGCTTTCCTTCAAACTACACTAAAATCTTAGCATATTCATAGCTTTCCTTCTAATTACAACTACATTAACATCTTAGCATAATCATAGCTTTCCTTTCAATTACAACTACACTAACATCTTAGCATAATCATAATTTCATTTTCATTTTAACCTATGTTAATCACAATAACATAGTCATAATTTCATTTTCATTATAATCTATGTTAACAACTATAACATAATCATAATTTCCTTTTATTACAATCTATGTTAAACAACTATAACATAATCATAATTTTATTTTCATTATAATCTATGTTAACAACTATAACATAATCATAATTCCATTTCATTATAATCTATGTTAATAACAATAACATAATCATAATTTTATTTCATTACAATCTATGTTAACAACAATAACATAATCATAATTTCTTTTTAATTACAATCTATGTTAAACAACTATAACATAATCATAATTTCCTTTTAATTACAATCTATGTTAACAACTATAACATAATCATAATTTCCTTTCATTATAATCTATGTTAATAACAATAACATAATCATAATTTCCTTTCATTACAATCTATGTTAATTAACTATAACATAATCATAATTTCCTTTCATTACAATCTATGTTAACAACTATAACATAATCATAATTTCCTTCCATTACAATCTATGTTAATCACAATAACATAATCATAATTTCCTTTTCATTATAATCTATGTTAATCAATAATAACATAATCATAATTTCCTTTTCATTATAATCTATGTTAACAACAATAACAAAATCATAATTTCCTTCCATTATAATATATATTTTTTTGCTTGATAAAAAAGGGTTGTACTCGGGTCCTCCACCCTTAACAAATTACATCTCTCTTCTTTAGAGCTTGAGAGTTTACAAATAGATACACTTCTCATCTCAATTGAGATGCTACATGTAGAAACCTACATCATTTTACATTAAATGTCTGAATTCTTGATTTTCATTTTGTGGATCTTTTCAAATCTATGTATGAACACAATTACTCCAGAATTTAGCATCTTTCTTGATATTTTCCTATAGCAACCTTCACAATGCCAAAACTTCACCTCTACTATCTATGCCTTGCATCTTAGTAGAGTAATATTTCTAAAACATCGCACTAACATAGTTCGCTTTACCAAATCTAGATTGCTAGTTTCCTTCCTAAAATACATGTGCAACCACAAAAATTATAATAAATAGTCTAAATGAACATACATTATTGTTACAAAATAAAACAAATATTACCACTAGAAAACATTAAAGTAAATCTTAATCATTAATTGATTTAGGTAATCAACAATTTTTATCAGCTTCAACTACACTTTCTACTTCCTCTAACCATGGAAAGGAGATGTTAACTTCATGATCCTCAATCAAAACCCCTCTATTGGTTAGCTTATTTGCACATTTGTTTCCTTTCCTTAATATATGTGTAAACTTGATTTCTTCAAACTCTTTAGCAAGATCTTGAATTTCCACAATTATCTCTTGTATGTTCCATGGAGTCTTTGCTTTCCTCAAAATTGTATTTATTACTATGATAGAATCACCTTCCATCCAAACTTTATTCCATTTCATTTGTTTACATATTTTAACCCTTCTAAAGCTACCCAAGCTTCAACTTCATTATTTGTCTTAAATCCACAATTGAAAGCATAATAAGATAAAATCTCTCCTCTATTATTTCTAATTATTCCTCCTCCTCCTGCTGGTCCTAGATTTCCTTTAGATGCTCTATAAAAATTCAATTTAACCCACTCCACATATGGTGGTTTCCACTTTATATTCTTTACCTTATTTTTACTTCTCTTATATCCAATATCATAATTCCACTTAATGACTTAACTCCATCTATCAAAACTCTCTGCTTCCAAATTAGGGATTGGGTGAGTTGATAGGGTTGGTTTAGACCCCTCTATGGCTAAACATGTCTTCTTTTTTATTACCTCTAAACTTATTTCATTTCCTTTAAATATTTTTCTATTCCTTTCTAGCCATATAGTCTAAAGTATTGTATCTTTTGATATATCCCATATTGTCTGTAAAGCCTCACTTTTATAAGTGCTCTACCATTGCTTTAATCTATCTTCAATTTTTCTATTCATCACCATGCATTTACCAAACTTATTAAGAATCCATTACCATAGATTCCATACTATTGATCAATATCCCAAGAGATGGTCAATACTCTCCTCCTCCTTATTACAAAAAACATATTTAGAGGGGCCATGAAAATCGCTTTTCATAAGGTTATCCCCGGATAAAATTATTCTATGACCTACTATCCAAACAAATATTTTAACTTTAGGAATGCTTGGGATATCCCAAATATCTCTCCAAATTCTAGTGATATTATTATTATGTTGGTGTTGAACATTATATCCACTTCTTGTTATGTATTCTCCTGAGCTATTCAACTCCCAAATCAACTTATCCTTGGCACACCTCGAAATAATTATAGTTGTTATATTTCTACCCAATTGCCTCCTAGCATCAATGTCTTGTATACTTGTAAAAAATTATTATTTTCATTTGTATCTTCCTTCTCGATCTTTGTACAAAATGTTTGAAACCCTATCACCATATTTTTCTTGAAGCAATCTCATCCAAGGTTTCAAAATTGAATCTAAATTGAGTGGTTTTTTATCACACCAAGTATCCATCCAAATAGAACTTTTTCTCTAGTTCCCACCACCCATCGTAAACCTTTAATCATAAGATCAATAGATTTTTTTAAACCATTTGAAAGAGCATAACCATTTGGAAAAGAAAATGCAATAAATATTAAACTTGGGTCATTGGGATCAACATACTTAGAAAAATTCTTGCCCATTTTCTTTGACTTTCTTTGTACAAACTCCAGATAAATTTTCCCTTAAGAGCTAAGTTTGCATCTATAAGAGCTTTTAAACCAAGATCTCCCCTAGTTTTGTCATCACACAACTTGCTCTATTTCACCAAAGAAAATTTCCTTTTATCATGTAAATCTGACCATAAAATGATCGTATAATAAAGATTAAACTTTTCTGATTTTGGCATAGAATACAAAGATATATGATATGTTGAAATGGCTTGTAATACTGACTTAATTAACTACACTCTTCTTGCTAATGATAACCATCTACCTTTCCAATCTCAAAGTTTATTTTGAACTTTACTAATAACTAGATTTCATAAATCTATCCTCATTCTCCCCCCAAATAAAGACATCCCTAGATAACTTGTTGGCAAATTTACCTCCTCCATTTGAAGCATCCTATAAATTCTAGCTTTGATATTAGTATGAGTGTTAAGAAAGTAAAAATTGGATTTAGTCCTATTAATTTTTTGACCTGAAGCTCTTTCGTACTCTTTTAAAAAGTTATTTAAAGCTTTGGCCTCATTTATCCTTGCCCTTCCAAAAAGGGTTGTATCATCTACAAATTGATTATGGGTGATGTTATCGATGTTATTACTAACCTGAATTCCACTTATAAACCCATCTTTGTAAGCCTTCTTTAAGTTCCTACTCAAAATTTTTGCCATAATAATGAACAAATAAGGAGATAGAGGTTCTCCTTGTCTAAGGCCTCTCTTGGCTTTAAAATATATTATCACCAACCCATTGACCAACGTTGAATAAGAAACTGTAGAGACACGAGCTTTAATCCATCTAACCTATTTCTTCCCAAAATTAAACTTATCTAAAACTACAAAAAGAAATTTCCTTTTAACCCTATCATAGGCTTTACTCATATCAAGTTTTAAGATCATATATTTCTCTTTTCTTGAAGCTACTAAATGTATAACTTCATGAGATACTATGATCCCATATAAAATTTGTCTCCCTTTCAAAAAACCTCCTTGCTCTTCTAAAATGATTTTTTCTAACAAAGGCCTTAATATATTCGCCATCACTTTGGAAATAATATTATAAGCCATATTACATAAGCTTATGGGTCTAAAAGAATCAAATAATTTAGCATCCTTATTTTTTGGAATTAGGGTAAGATAAGTTGCATTTATTTATAAGGAATGTATTGTTTTACCCTAGATTGTTCCATTGGCACCAATAAATAATCCTTCACTATATCCCAATTATGTTGGTAAAAATTTGCAAAGAGCCCATCTAGACCAGGGGATTTAACCTTATTAAAAGATAAAAGAATTAAATGAACTTCTTCTAGAGTAAAAGGCTTCATCAATTTCCTATTCTCTTCAATTGTTAAAACTAAAGGAACATATTGAAGAAGTTTATCATTAAGAACTTTGGTCTCCTCTGAACCCAGAATATTATGATAAAACAACTTAGCCTCTTTTCTAATTTTACTCTAATCTTTAATCCAAATCCCTTCTATTGATTTAATTCTACCAATTCTAGAAGAAGATATTTGTACTATAGCCATCCTATGAAAAAATTTGTATTTTTATCTCCTTCTTTTAACCAAGTCTATCTTGATTTTAATCTCCAAAATTTCTCTTCCTTACTCAAAATATTATGATATTCACTAAGAAAATCCCTTTCCTCTAAGCTTGTATTATTTTCATCACCTTTTTGGAATTTTGAAAGTTTATCTTTTAGTTCTTCTTTCTTCTCAAAAATATTTCCAAAGGTGCTCTTGTTCTATTATTTTAATATAGATGTCATAGCTTTAATTTGGTTTGGAAGAGCATACAACCCACCATTACCTAAAGAATTCCATGTTTAAGCTATCATATCAATTAATTGAGGATGGTCTTCCCACATCTGCTCATATTTAAAATATGGTCTTTTTTTGAATTCACTAACCATCATTTTAACTCTTATTGGCCAATGATCTGAACCAATCCTTGTTAAGGTATTAATTTTAGCACAAGTTCCTTAATCTAGCTAATGATATGAGAGAATGCATCAATCTAATTTTTTTGCTATTAGTTTCTGGCATCTCCTATTGTTGGTCTAAGTATAGTTATCTTATTCAAAATAAACTTCCCATAGATCATTGTTTTGAATAAAAGATTAGAAATATTTCATACTTTGGGTCAATTTCCTAATTCCCCTAAATTTTTAATTCAGTTTGGTAATGGCATTAAAATCTCCAATGATCATGAAATGGGTTTCTTGGTCTTTACTTCTCATAGAGGCCTCAATCCCACTCTAAACTTCTAATCTACCTGACTATGTTGTAAGACCATACACATTGATAAGGATGAAGTGAATATCAACAAAGTAGCAAGTGACTAAAGAGGCTATTCAATGCCTAGTTTTATGAATGGTTACACAAGATGTTGTAGAAGGATTTCAACAAGTTATAATTCCCCCTACTACTCCTTCATAATCCATAGCATCCCATTCACATCTTGCCCAAAAAGCTTTCATGGTTTTTGAAACTTCTTCTTTTATTATTTTAGTTTCATGGATACAAAGAATATCAGGTTTATTACTTAAACATAGATCCCTAATACACCTATGCTCAAAGGGGGCATTAGCACCCCTTATATTCCATGAGATGATAATCATGTCTCATTAGGGACTTTTGGCCCCTCTTGTGTATTACCAATATCATTTTGTTGTTTGGTAAAGAGAAGTTCAACCAACTTAGTTTGTGTTCCTTTCTCTATGTTAGCTCTTGCTTCCCTAGATCTTGCTTGATAATTTGAGGATTTTCCTCTTTTTGCCTTACCTATATTAGGAGTAGGTCTTATTATTCTATTCCTTAATATTCTTTCACCATTTTTTTTCAACATTTTATCCTCTCCTGGCTCTATTATAGAAGCTTTTGACTTATCCTGCTCATTTTCTGGTAAATCCTTATTAATGGCAAAGGTATTAACTTCTAAAATTGCATTTTATTTACCAAATATTTTCTCTTGAATGGTGCATAATATTGCAAGTCTTAAAAATATTATGATACACATTCCTTAGGTTCATCGAGAATGTTCTTCCTTAAATTAGGATCATATTGAATATACGGTTCCTTGCTAATATGTTGAAATTGTTGTCATGTGTCCTCTAAGTTTTAATCTACTTTTTCTTCATAGGCTAAAGCCTTAAAAGAATTGGAATTTCTTCCAATATCCTTTCTTATTGGTCTCCACTATTCATTTAATTTTATTTTTCTAGATCTATTTTTTGGAAGTTGAAAACCATCTTTATCCATACCATTTGTAAATTTTTCTTACGATTTTCTACAAATGATTTTGTTGGGCTCTTCTTAGGGCATGATATCTCAATATGCTCCACCTCATGACATCTTCTACATCTAAAATATGTGTTCTCATAATTTGTAGTTTAGTTCCACATCTTATCCCCATACTTAAGAATGATTGATTCTGTTAAAGCTTGATTGATTCTGTTAAAGCTTTACTTATATCAATCTTGACTAATATTCAAGCAAAAATAGCTAAAAATCTATATTTTGTTGTATTTGAAATCTCAAGAAATTATCCTAAAGTGTTGCCTATTGCCTTGAAGGTATCTATTTCCTAAAATTCAATGGGTAATTCAAACATTTTAACCCAGACTGGTACTAGGAATAGATTTACATTTTTAGGTGAAAAGCCTTCATACCAGCGGGTAAGGAAGAGCCCTACTTTTCCCATAAACCAAGGACCCCTTTTAGGATTATTTCTCTTTCTTCGCTAGAGAAAAAAATGGCTAGGAAGAAACCTTTGGGAAGAAATGATAGAATCGCTCATGGAGACTTCCAACTCCTATCAATCTATTTTCTCAAGGTTGAAGCCCCTGGCCAATACCTATTAAATTTACCAAAAACTACCCTATCTTGGAGCAATGAGGATATATTTGAGGTGCACTCACTAACCTCTACCACTAGGTATGATTCTAAGGATTTAACTATAAATCAATCCATGGAAAGGAACTAAAAATCAAAATCTAATGAAATTTATCTGAAAGTTCTATAACAAATAAAATATTTGATATAAACTTTATAAAATTTTCATGCACAATTTCTAAGATAAAGAAAGGAAAAAAGGACTTAGCTAAAAAATTCTTTATCCAAAGAGAATGTCTTGCCTCACTGAAGTCCTAGCCCTTCATTGCTCTTCCCATCGTTCAAACCCTAGTTGGCAAATATTTGCAATTTTATTTTTTGTAACTTGAAAAATCGTCACTGCCCTTGTTTCGAATGGTTGACTTCACAAGGTTTTATATCCCTCAATATTGCTTGGAATTTTGCATATGATCACTTATTTTAAAGCTATTCAAATTCTGCACAAGTTGGTCCAAGAATCAACTAAATCGGATAACTCTTCACGAAGATATGGCTTCTAAAATATTAGATGTTTTTCAAAAAAAAATCCTAATCCTTCGCACTTTGCAATTTTGTCTTTCTTGATTTAAAAAAATTGTCACTGTTCTTGTTCTGAATGGTTGACTTCACAGGATCGTATCTCCGTCAATATTACTCGGATTTTTGCATATGACCACTCATTTTAAAGCTATTCAAATTCTTCACAAGTTATTAAAGCTATTATAATCTATGTTAATCACAATAACATAATCATAATTTTCCTTTCATTATAATCATAATCATAATTTTCTTTCATTATAATCTATGTTAATCACAATAACATAATCATAATTTCATTTTCATTATAATCTATGCTAACAACAATAACATAATCATAATTTTCTTTCATTATAATCTATGTTAATCACAATAACATAATCATAATTTCATTTTCATTATAATCTATGCTAACAACAATAACATAATCATAATTTCATTTTCATTATAATCTATGTTAATCTTAATAACATAATCATAATTTTCCTTTCATTATAATCTATGCTAATCACAATAACATAGTCATAATTTCCTTTTCTTTATAATCTAAGTTAACAACAATAACATAGTCATAATTTTCTTTTCATTACAATCTAAGTTAAGCACAATGACGTAGTCATAATTTCCTTTTCATTACAATCTATGTTAAGCACAATGACGTAGTCATAATTTCCTTTTCATTACAATCTATGTTAATCACAATGACGTTGTCATAATTTCCTTTTCATTACAATCTATGTTAATCACAATGACGTTGTCATAATTTCCTTTTCATTACAATCTATGTTAATCACAATGACGTCGTCATAATTTCCTTTCCATTACAATCTATGTTAATCACAATGACGTTGTCATAATTTCCTTTCCATTACAATCTATGTTAATCATAATGACCTAGTCATAATTTTCTTTCCATTACAATCTATGTTAATCACAATGACGTAGTCATAATTTCCTTTTCATTATAATCTATGTTAACAAGAATAACATAATCATTATTTCCTTATAATCTATGTTAATCATAATAACATAATCATAATTTCCTTTTCATTATAATCTATGTTAACAACAATAACATAATCATAATTTCCTTTTCTTATAATCTATGTTAATCAATAATAACATAATCATAATTGCCTTTTCATTATAATCTATGTTAACAACAATAACATAATCATATTTTCTTTTCATTATAATCTATTTTAATCACAATGACGTAGTCATAATTTCCTTTTCATTATAATCTATGTTAATCACAATAACATAATCATAATTTCCTTTCATTACAATCTATGTTAATGAATAATAACATGATCATAATTTTCTTTTCATTATAATCTATGTTAATCATAATAACATAATCATAATTTCATTTTCATTATAATCTATGTTAATCACAATAACATAGTCATAATTCCCTTTTCATTATAATCTATGTTAACAACAATAACATAATTATAATTTCCTTTCATTACAATCTATGTATAAATAACCCTTTAACATATTTTAAAAGACTCAATATAATTTATGCTAATCTAATTAAATAACCTTTTAAACATATTTCAAAGCCTCTATAAAATCTTATGTTTAAATAAACCTTTAAACATATTATAGAGCCTATATATATAATTCATGCTTAAATAAACCTTTAAACATACTTTAAAGCTTCTATATAATTTATGCCTAAATAAACCTTTAAACATACTTTAAAGCGTCTATATAATTTATGAAATAACCCATATCTATAACCTTGACTACATTCATTATAACTCAACATGGTGTTAATTGAATATCAAATCTTCATCTAAAATGTGATTTATAGATATTGGAGTTCGTTAGCTCTACCAAAGATTAGTCACTAAATCTCAAGGTGATAACTTAATAAATATATAATGTAAACCTTTTAAATCCATTAATTACTTTGTGTAACAAAAATGGTGGATTTACTTAGAGATTACATCATCAAATTTTAAATGACTACCACTGTCATCCCTCATTCGTTAAGCATTCGATCTCAGATCCACAATTGTATCTATAACAACATGCAATCCAATGAATGTATATGCCAACAATAGTAAGTGACAAGTTGAACGAAGTTATATGCCAACAATAGTAAGTGACAAGTTGAACGAAGTGTAGCCAAGGGCATAGACGATTGTCTACTCTCTTTTACGTACGAAGCATCGAATACACTACCTAAGTCTCGTCATTCCCTGAATGGGGTATATTAGACAGTATACTAAGCAAGACCGGGTTTGCCTCACTTGTCACAGTCGGCAGGGCAAGTTGGTTTCAACCTGGAAAGGCATCAACCCCCATTTGAATACCTCAACAAAACAAAATCCATTGGTGGGGTCCTTAGAGAACTAAGATAGGGGAAAGGGTTTTAAGCTACCCCAAGTGCTTCAGGTAGGCACAAAATCGAGTTTGGCTTAGTAGTGCCCACGGGAAGATCTGATACTTCTGTGTCTAATTGAGTGACGTTCTGATTGCGCATACGATAGGAAAAGTAGAGATTACACGAATAAACCAAAGATTAAAATGTTTATTTCAACACTAGACAACTACTCACAACACCAATTGATTATTTAATTAAAATGGAAGGCTACCTCAGCACAAACAACCATCTTGACTTCTACCTAGGATTGCAACAGATCAAGGGTTGCATACAGGCATCCTCATAGTCTTAATTGCCTTCCAACAGAAGGTGAAAATAGGTCTGAGGTGCATAAGGGAAACTTTCCTCACCGTGAAGCCAATAGGTTCGAATGAAAACGTAGGAATAAAATAAACCTACAGTTTTATCATTATTCGAAGTCTCCTAATCCAATTCGTATCTGATTCTACCATGGGAGCAAGAAGGAGGCAGTGGAACGGGTAGGATTCCTTCCTAAGCAAATTAGCATAGTAATTTACACAAACCGACTTTGGCGGATAACCCATGCAGGTGAAAATCAATGGACCCCTCCTTAATTTAAGCTCTACAAGGACTGGGAATGCTTTCACCAACTCAAAATCGAAGGGTACTGAGATTATTACCTTTCAAGTTTATACGCATGGGCAAGAATCCTCTTGGGTGGTTTGTACTCTGCAAGCATCCCATCTTCATTGCTTACTGTTTACCCTTCTCTTTCCTCTATGAATTCTCTTCCTCAATCCCATGCTATTTCCCCCATCTACTGGCTCACTCTCTATCCTCTTATCAAGAGGTCCAACTACCACTGCCTCTCCCATTAAGGCTCTCCTGCCCTATCAGAGACACCCATCCCTCATTCTTAACTGCAACCTAACGTCTTTTATCAGGTAGGTCGACGGAGATAGGGATGAAAAATATCTATAATATTATATAGTAAAATTTAACTTTGAAACCAAATCAAGTCTCTGCATTGATTTGAAAAGGGACATATATTTCAAATAAAATATTTAAAACGTTTTTTTTGTTTAATAACATCATCTTTATTTAAAATAACATTTTATTATAAATAGATTACTATTATGAATAACCTTTTATTCATAAACTATAATAATATTATCTTTATTTATAATAATATTTTATTATAAATAGATTACTATGAATAACCTTTTATTCATAAACTATAATAATAATATTATTTTTATTTATAATAACATTATATTATAATAAATAGATTACTATGTCGAACGGCATTTGGTGTAATGGCAGTTGCCTGGTTATTATCATCCATGTGGTTGTGAGGTCGATTCCTCCTGTGTTTGCTTGAAAAGAGCGTTGATATTTTCAATAAAAAAATAAATAGATTACTATGAATAACCTTTTATTCATAAACTATAATAATAATCTTATTTTTATTTATGATAATATTTTATTATAAATAGATTACTATTATGAATAACCTTTTATTCATAAACTATAATAATATTATATTTATTTATAATAACATTTTATTATAAATAGAATACTATTATGAATAACCTTTTATTCATAAACTATAATAATATTATCTTTATTTATAATAACATTTTATTATAAATAGATTACTATTATGAATAGTAAGTTATTTATAATAAAATGTTATAATAAATAAATATAATATTATTATAGTTTATGAATAAACTATAATAATATTATCTTTATTTATAATAACATTTTATTATAAATAACTTATTATTATTATAAATACCCTTTATAATAATAATCTAAGCTCAACTTACCCTCCAACGACACAACTTTCTAGAACAAAAGCCTCCCAATGAGGGTCATGACATCATTGGTTGAAGGATGACTCAATAAAAAAGTATTAAAAATAAATTGAATATGAGATTAGGAGGGATCATTTGTTGCAACTAGAATATCTTTGGTTTTTTCTTCCATTTTTGGCTTCAATAAAAACTCTCTCAAATGCCTTAACAATAATAATAAAGAAATAAGGAGATAGTGGATCACCTTGGAAAAGCCCACAAAATTATTCAAAGTATCTAAAAGAGGATTTATTGATTAATATGGAATATTTTGGAGTGTTGTAATGTTTTGCAATAAGTGGCCCAAGATGTGATGGCACAAAGGACAACTCCTTATATCAACTTGTGGTTTCATATGAGTTATGCTTTAGAGTCGTGTAGTAGAACTAAGCATAACAAAGTCATTCTCACTAACACAAAAAAATTAATTTAAGAAATCATATTCTAGTGACTTTAAAAAAATTAATGTCACAAGCACAAAAAACTAAGACAAGAAGGGTACTATATACTATTTTAATTTAACTACATTTACATTTAATAGTTGACCTATGTCTCTTCGAAAATACCATCTATTCCTTATAAACACATGAATAGGTGTGCATATATATATATATATATATATATATAACTTATTGCAATTTTGGGTCAAACTAATCCATGGCATACACAATGGCCATCTTAGCAATGTTTATGGCTCTAAATGAATGAATAAAATTATTTTAATCACGTCCACAAGACCAAAACAGTCTATGGAACCAAGAGATTTAATACAAGATGGAGTATGGTGTACAACCCTACTCCCTTTTGAATTCAAACCTTGGACCTTCTATTTTCCAAATTTAACAACATCCAAGAAAGAAAATTCTTCAACAAAGTTAAAAAGCTCAACATCCTCTTTGTAAGAAAATTATTATCATCATAGTTTAGCATCAACATAAGTTGAGTGGTTGCAACCACTCAACACAAGGTCCATGAGTTCACAAGTAGTTGTAGGTAGTTTTTGTCCTATTATGTGTTGTTATGCTATATTGGGTAAGCCTTTTCTATTTAAATATTTTTAGGTCAATAAAGCAAATCATCAAAGCATTCCTTTAGTGGTATCAAAGAAAGAGATTGAATGAAGAGTCAACTCTCCTTCTAATCCATTGGGAGTCAATATCTTTGTGAGAAAGAGCACCAAGTCTTCCTCTTGCTTCAACACATAGGGGATCCAAAGCACTCTATTAATAAATCGGTGGTTATAAAAAGGAGAACCCTTGTAGGTCAAGGAGACATAGTGAGAATGTTAACCTTATTGCAATCTTAGTCTTCTAGTAGCCTCGGGGTGAGGGATTATCATGAAAGGGTGTTCAATCATTACAATAATCCATTAAACATGGGATCCTTAACAAGAATGATCATAAGACATCATCAGAAAACACTTGTAGTGATTATAAATATAGTCACTTGCTCCACTTGTGTACATCCACTCCTACAAGAGCATGTCTACAATGCTTGCTCTCATGGCCTTCATGTGGTCACCATTTTGTCCATACTCTAATGCTCAATGCCCACCTTAGTATTACCCTCTTGTATGTCATCGGGTGCCTTGGTACCAACTATCTTTGCATACCTACCCTTCTTTAAATACCTCATAATTATCACCACTAGGAATTGCAGGTTGACTCTTGTGGCTTTGGATACGATATTCTTCTTGGTACCACTCTCTCTTCTTGTTGCTCTTTTTTATTACTTTGATGAATCCATCATCTTAACCATGTTATAAACTCAAGTAAGCACTCTAGGTTTAAGCATGAACTAATATCATTTGATCTATCCACAAGCATTCACCTATCCTATTTACATAGTGTTATCTATCGTCATAATACATGAGGCTAGAAATCTTGCATCGTTGATTACGAGGCCATCAAACGAAGGGAATTCCTTTAGGAAGGATACATAGATCAATGTTATGGAAAATAAAAGGGGAATAATATCCCCGAGGTTTCTCTAGTTGGTATAAAAGATAAGAGAAGACAATGTTATACTCCTAATCATCAACAAAGCTTGATGGAGGTATATCAACAACGGTTGCTAAGATTTGAAAACTATTGTAATTTATCAACAGAATAACTTCTAGAATGTGTGGGTAAATATGGTGTGCATATTTGAAACATTAATCTTTATAATATCATGGTTGGAGTCAAAGGTGTGCATTAGCTCCTACAATATATATCTTCTCTTCTAACTAGGGCCTTATCAAAGCTAACGTACAAGGCACTCCTATGCAATAGAGACCCAAAGTTCAAAGCAAAGTACTTGGACGATGAGTGGTAGATGATCACTTTGAACTATACCTTGGGCACCACTATGAGCCCCAAGGGTATGGTCTGCAACCACTACAAGGCCTACCTCAATGCCCTCAGCCACTAGTTTATGGGTGTGGTCCATGAAGCCCTCAAAGAACTTTTCCAAAAGTAAGCATCAGTGTCCATGTTGGTCTTAACCCCAAGATACATAAAGATTTTGTGTGGCGATCAAGAGATTTATTTAATGTTAAGTAGACAAGAAGATTCAATGTGAGATTTTTATTAAGATATTAGGAGTATTCCAAGAATATTATTTGAAAACTTTTATTGGAGGAAAAGACCTCGATCCCCTATACCTAATTTGTACCTAATGAGATATTATTGATTTCTCACAACTCAAGGCATTAATCAATTCACGAGTATAGGTTTATATATACTCATTAGAAAGTATTATTTGAGGCTAATCTAGTGGAATTGAAATCTTCTAATTTTATGAGAATTTAACATGGCTAGTGGTGCACCAAAGTTTATATTACCTATTGTTGTCTCCAATTGCCCCTGCCCGAGACTATCACACCTCGCGTTAGAGCAACATAGTGGGACGTAGCTGAGAGCATAGGTTTTGGCTCAATCAAAGGTCTTAAAGAGTTTTTACAAGGTTGAATCCTTGTTAAGATGTGATTTTAAAGGCACTTACTAGTCTACCAAGGGAAAAGGGATGCAAGAAAGTAATCAAACTTAAAAAATAAGAGAAATAAGGGGTGATGTGCCAATATATATGCTAAGATATTCCTTAAAAATAGGCCTAAACACCATGTGCTAGTGGTGAACATTTCCTCTCCTTGACATAGTGAAGTGCAATCAATATCTACCAATTATATGCATATATGAGTAGGCAGGTCTCGTAGGAGAAACAAGTTAATAAGTGATTTAGTCTAAAAATAGACACAAACCCCTCACACACACATACACTTAGCAAATTAGATATTCATGCAAAAGATCACAAACACATACAAATACACAACAACAAGTCTGTAGGCAAAGGCCAAAAAATAGACACAAACTCCCATGTATATATATAATGTAGGTAAACTCTTACATAGATTGTGCTAGAAGTAGGGGTTCAAAATTGCCACAAGCCACTCAAGAACCACAATTATTTTTACAGAGAGAAATGAAAGGAAAGATTACAAGTACATGGAATTGAAAACTTGTAAATTATTTACAAAACTAATACTATTGTTATTTATAGATTTAAAAGGGAGGATTTTCCCTCCAACATTGTCTACAATTAGAATTGACAATATCATCTACTTTTCCTTGGGATTCTGATCATTGAATGATGTACTTATTTGATCATAATGACTAACCAACATAGGATTGTCAAAGCCATACTTCTTGACTGCACATCTGGGATAATAACTATGATTGTCCTCAGGTAGGTGATCTTTGTCTCTTTAATCAAGGAAGTCATTTATTTATCTCATCTTGTTGCTTGATTTGACTCATTCACTCGTGTCCACTTGGTTTCCAGCATTTCTTGCAGACTGATTGAGAGTTTTCTTCGTCGCGTTTTATAATTGCTCACAAAAATTCCTATATCAAAATATATTTTGAAGGTAGGCTCCTTTATAACTCTTTTGGCCATATATCAAGACTTTCGTTGAATGGACATTTTTAGAAGTCTAAATTGTCAAGATTTCTTTGAGCTTGTTCTCCATGGACTAGAAAAAAATTTGACCATCAGTTATTAAGGGTTTGCCTTAGTCATGAGTGGGTACTCGTGGACCACCACATTACCCAATTCCTATCTATTGCGAGGGAATAATTATTCTGCTTGGAAAACTAAACTCAAAACTCAACTTGAGTTTGAGGAAGTGTGGGAAGTTGTAAATGGGTCCACTACCCATCTTGACATAGATGATGAAGAACAAATAAAGTTTGACAAAGCAGATAGGAAGGCTCGGTTGATCATCATGTTTGGTGTCTTTGATGAAGTTCAACCATTCATTCGTGACTCAACCACAGCCAAAGACACATGGGACAAGCTCTAGACAGTATTTGAGGCAAAGAACAAGAACCAAATCTTGTTCCTTCAAAGCCAACTTCATTGCTTAAAAATGAAGAATGGAGAAAAACTTGAGTCATTCTTGAGACGAGTTGCAGAGCTGCATGCATCACTACAAGCCTTGGGAGAAACAGTGTCTGATGACACACTTGTTCCCATTATTTTGAGATCTCTTCCCTCACAGTATAATGTGTTTGTGACAACCTTGAATGTCACTGAGCAAACACCAACATTTGAAAAATTGGTGAATCTACTTCAAAAAGTGGAAGCCTCTCATACATCACAAGATGAAGATCATGTTCTCCTTTCAAATCAAAAGGGGAAGCAACCAGTCAAAAGAGGTACAAGACCTCAACACCACTTCCAGCATCAAAGAAACAATTCTCACATGCAAAAGACGTGTGCACTTTGTGGCAAAAATGGTCACACATTGAAGGAATGTTGGCACAATCCTTTCACAAATGGATCCTCTTCTCAAGCAAAGCATTCATAGAAGAAGTCATCAACTAACAAGAAAAATTCAAATTGGAAGAAGATACATCAACAACATGGTAATGTTGCCGAAGACGACCACTCAAGAGAAGAAAGAGATGACCACTCAGGAGAAGAAGAGCATGTATATGCTGCTCATGATCAACTAAGTCATCCTAATGATGTTTGGTATGTCGATTCTAGAGCAACCAAACATATGACCGGTCGAAAAGACTGGTTCTAGACTCTAGACTGTTCCAATTATACAGGAAAGGTCTCTCTAGGTGATGACACATCCTATGACATCAAAGGCATAGGTGATGTCAAATTATGACTTGGATCACACACATGCAAGATAACAAAAGTCTTGTATGTTCTAAGACTCACTAAGAATCTGCTCTTTATCAACCAATTACTCGACCATAATTTGAAGGTTGAGTTTGACAAATGATAGGACTCCAAGGTATGTCTCATTCATGACAAGGCTAGAAAGTCTATGATTATTGCATATGGTAAAGGAATAGGAAAAATGTTTGAGCTTCATATAGTACATCATGACAATCAAGCATTAATTGTCAAATCTAATATTTCTGCATCACTCTAGCATCGACGATATGGTCATTTAAGTTTTGGCCATCTTATTGCACTTCAAAATAAGCACATGGTCAGAGGTCTTCCTTCCTTGAAGAAATCTACTCAAATTTGCCCTTGTTGCTTAGCTGGAAAGCAACATCAAGCTCCATTTGGTTCTTCAGAATCTCAAGCCAAAGGGCCTCTCGATCTAGTTCATACCGATCTTTGTGGACCCATGGCTCCAAGCTATAATGTTCTCAACTTTTTGTTGATGATCATACTCACAAAATGTGGGTATTCTTCTTGCAGAACAAGAATGAAGCCTTTTCTACTTCAAATAGTTTAAGGCTCAAGTTGAGACATTCACAGGTCATCAGATCCATGTACTCCACTCAGATCGAGGGGGAGTTTACCAATAATGAGTTTTCTACTTTCTTGAAGAAACATGGCATTCATCGACAATTGATAATTGCTTACACACCACAACAAAATGGTGTTGTTGAATATAGAAATAGAACCATCATGGAAATGGTTCATTGCATGTTGAAAGATTCTCAACTTGCACCTTCTTTTTGGGTAGAAGCAGTACATACTATAGTTTACTTGCTCAATCATGCCCCCACTACAACACTTGATCACATCACTCCTAAAGAAGCATGGACTAGATATAAGCCATCAATCTCTCATCTTCATGTTTTTGGTTGTACAACATATATGCACATCCCAAAGGAGAAGAGACAAAAATTGGATGAGAAGTCTCATCAATGCATTCTATTAGGCTACAATGATGAATCAAAAGCCTATAGATTATTTGATCTAGCTACCAAGAAATTGTATATTAGCCATGATGTCATTTTTGATGAGAAAGATAAGTCACCCTCATCTTCTCCACAAGAATCTTCATCCAATTATATTCCAATAATACTTCAAAGTGATGAAGATGAAGAAGATGCTAATGAGGAAGTTTCCAAGGACAACAATGATGAAGATAATAATGGTGATATGGACCAATCTACTCCACCACATCACACACAAAAATACCCAAGTGGTACATTAGCACATTAAGAGCTTCAAGGATAGATGGAGTTCCAGACACATCTACCATAGGACCGAGGACACATAACATGGCTCATGATGAGGTAAATATGGCCCTAATGAGTATTGTTGTACAAACTTTTGAACCATCCATAGTTAGGAAGCTCTTCAATCTAAGTCTTGGAAGGATGCTATGGACACTGAATATCAAGCATTAATGAAGAACAAGACTTGGCAACTTGTTGATCTTCCACTAAGGAAGAAGGCCATTGGATGCAAATGGATCTTCAAGACCAAATATAAATCAGATGGTAGTATTGATAAATACAAGGCGTGACTTGTAGCCAAGGGCTATGCGCAAAAGGAGGGCATCGACTATGAAGAAACATTTGCACCTACAGCAAAAATAAAGACCATCAAAATGATCTTTGCTCTAGCTGCACAGTTTGGATGGAGGATTCATCAGATGGACGTCAAAAGTGCCTTCCTCAATGGAGACCTAAAGGAAGAAGTCTACATGACTCAACTAGAGGGATTTATTACACCTGGACAAGAAACAAAGGTGTGTAAATTGATCAAATCTCTCTATGGTCTCAAACAGGCTCCTTGAGCCTGGTATATAAAAATAGATGAACATTTTGAAAAACATGGTTTCAAGAGAAATCCATATGATCCAAATTTGTACCACAAAGAGCAAGGGGGAAGTTGTGATCATCATTGTATATGTAGATGATTTGGTCATCACAGGTAGTTCTGAGAAAATGATTCTTGTAGCAAAGGATGACTTGAAAAGCTCATTTGACATGACCGATCTTGGACTATTGCACTATTGTCTAGGATTAGAGGTGTGGTAGACACATCACCGCATATTTGTCTCACAAATAAAATATGCCAAGACACTTCTTGAGAAATATCACATGAATGATTGTAAGCCCATGATGACTCCTATGGAACTAGGGCTACAACTCTCATGATTTGACTCCTCTCCACTAGTGAATGCAACTCTCTATCGATAGTTGGTTGGAAGTCTCATTTACCTAACATACACTAGGCCAGATATCAACTTTGTAGTAAGTTACCTCTCACGATTCATGCAAGAACCAAAAGTATCTCATTGGAAGGCAACAAAGAGGGTATTAAGGTATGTCCATGGTACCATTGAGTATGGTCTAGAATATAAGAAGAGCGATCAATTCTTCTTAACCGGCTACACAGATGCAGATTATGCAGGATGTATTGATGATCGAAGATCCACTTTTGGTTATGTATTCTTTCTAGGATCTAGACCTATATCATGGGGAAGTAAGAAACAACAAATAATTGCTCGATCTTCCACAGAAGTAGAATATCATGTTGTAGGAGGAGTTGTCTATGAGGCAATATGGTTGAAACGTATGTTAGCAAGTATGGGAGTACCACAAACTAAACCAACAACCATGTACTATGACAATCAAGGTGTTTTGAAACTTGTTCATAATCCAATGTTCCATGAGCGCACCAAACACATTGAAGTTCAGTGCCACTTCATACGTGAACATGTTCAACAACACAATATTCAGCTCAAATTTTTCCTACTTAGGAACAACGTGCAGACATCTTCACCAAGTCACTTGCACGTGTTAAGTTTGAGGCATTTTGAGATTTTCTCTCCAAGAAACTCTAAACTATGATGTAATAAGGGGGGAATGTTAGGAAATTATTATCATCATAGTTTGTTAGCATCATAATAAGTTGAGTGGTTGCAACCACTCAACACAGGGTCCATGAGTTCACAAGTAGTTGCAGGTAGTTGTTGTCCTATTATAGTTTGTTATGCCATATTGGGCAAACCTTATGTATTTAAATAATCTTAGATCAATGAAGGAAATCATCAAAGCATACCATCACTCTTATCATCTTTAAAAGTATGTTTCTTCTATTTTTTATTTTGATAAAAATTTTCCCTATTTTTCTAATTCTCAATTCTTCAAAATTTTGATCAGTGGGTTTACTTTTAGAGTGTTCTCATATGCAATCCCAATGTCCTAGTAGGCTTTACATTCCATGATAAAATGTGTTTCGATCTCCATTACTCTTGTTGTGCAAAATATACATTAATTACTCTTGTTGTGCAAAATATACATTTGAGATGGTGTGAACTAGATCTTAGTTGGGCTATAACCATTTTTCTTTCCATTTGATCTTTGCATCTATGTACTTCTTTTGGCTATGTTCACAGTTTTGGTTGAACTCACTATTTTTTCCTTCCTAAATTTTTTTTGGTAGGTTAAAATTATATTAAAAGCGGGTTTTGAAAGGACCCCAAAACCTTTTTACAACAGGTCAACCGACCAAACCAAAGGTCAAGAACAATCAATTTGAAGAATCCCGCCCAGCAGAAAATAGACAGTTTGGAAAAACCCACCCAATGGGAATAGATAATTTTGAAAAATCTCGCCTAGCGGGAAACCACCAATTTTGAAAAATCCTACCTAGCGAGAAACCACCAATTTTGAAAAATCCCGCCCAGTGGGAAACCACCAGTTTTGAAAAATCCCGCCTAACGGGAAAACATGCAGGATGATGAATTTGAAAATCCCGCCCCGGGAAAACCAGTAGATATAGAAAAACCCGCCCAACGGGAAATCCAACAAAAAAAAGAAATTGAGAAACCCCGCCCCGTAGGAAAACCAACAGGTATGGAGAGTCCCGCCCAACAGGAAAACCCGCAGAAAATCGGGTTTGAAAAATCCTACCCAATGGGAAAACCAACAGGTTTGGAAAATCCCGCCCAACAGGAAAACTAGCAGAAGAACGGATTTGGGAAACTACAACACTGGAATCCCACCAACAGGAGTATGAGGAAGCCGGAAGGAGCCAGGGAAAACAAACACAGGCACAAAGAAAGGATCCCGAAAGCCACAAAGGACTAGGAACCCACCATCCTTGCTCACGAACAGTTCTAGGGAAGTGGAACTGGGACTAGGAACAACTCAAGAACAAGAAGAGCCCTCCCCCAAGGCCAAGAACAAGCTTTGAGAGTCCACCAAGAAGCAGGACCAAAAAGTAGAAGCCCCCGAACAAGAAACTAAAACGAAAACCTGCGAAGCCCAAGCAAAAAGCGACAGCAGACACAAAGATGGGATCCATGAAAGCCTAAACTGAGGGATCTAGGGGTCTGCATGCATTGATCATAGGTCCCCCCCAAGATCAAGACATGCAACAGAAAACCCAAAGCACCCCAGCAGAAAGGACCAAGAATCCCCATCCTTGCACACGAACAACTTCAAGGAACTGGGACTGGGGCTGGGAACAACTCAAGCACAAGAAGAGGCCCCCCTAAGGCCATGCAAATGCTCAAAGCGTCCACCAAGCAGCAGATCCAGCAAGAATAAGCCTTCGAACAAGAAATCGAACATGGTCCCACCCACAAGGATGAGACCACCAGCAACCAACGACATCCTAGAGAGGAAACACGAGCAAAGAGGAAACTGGCCCCCCTAGACCAACCTCGATGAAGAGAGAACCTCACGGGATGCACCAGGAAGCAAACGAGAACCCAACCTGCAACCACCACAGACCGAGAAAGCCCTGATAATTGGATCCCAGTAACAACCTACAAAAAAACCCCAGGGGAAATCCTGAGGGAGATCAGGTATAGGATCCCAGGAACATGCAGGAAACCCTAGAGGATCCCTGGGAAGCACCAGGCCCGAGACTCAAATGAAGAAACCCCAAAAACTATTAGGAAATGAGTAGAAAGTGAGCAAGGATCTCCCCCCAAGGAGATCATCTGCTACAAACTATTTCCAGAGTGGGATGACCTGGAATGAATCAGAGACTGGGCAAGAACCAGGGAAGGGGAGCAGGGAGAGGGAGCAGGTCCCTCCCCCTCTCTTGTCCCTCTTTTGCCACCAACACTTTTTCTTGAAAACTTTTTTCTCCAAGGTTTCAAGCTCATTACTCCCTTCTTTTCTTTTGATTTCTTTGAGTAGGGATTCATGTTTCTTCCTTCCTGAATTTTTAGTCCACATAACAAGTATGAATTTTTCTCTTAATTTCTTTATTGGAGTTTGAAAGCTCATAAAATTTAATGCTCTGTTTGTCCATCAATTTGTTGTTTTGTTTCATTAATATGTCTTTTATTCTATTCAATGTTTTTTTTATAACCTATTTTAACAGCATGTTATCTTCTATCTTATATTCTTTGCATTTATTTAGGTATACCAATAGCTTTATCATAACTTTTGCTTACTTCTAATAGAAAAGTTAAAATGTATAACATTCCTTCTATTTTAGTTTACTTGATAATTAAAAAATTCAAAAATAATAAACATGAAGGAAAATATATTTTATATATAATTAAGTTAATATAAAAACTACAACATCTAATAGATACAATAATTAATATAGTAAAACATCATATTTAATACCATAATTATAATTTTAAAATAAATTATATATATATATATATAAACAAAAGATGCAACAAAGTTACATCTTTTTTATAGAATTAATGTCACCTTTTGTTGTCCGCGAGGTGGATTGGTAGGACGTTGGACACTTACCAAGAGGAGACCTAGGTTCAAACCTCGCGGACATACTCACTCTAGGGCAAAGGTAGTAGTCTGACTAGAATTTGTTGAGTGTGTGTCAATTTGATGACGGCGGTACCAACCCCGAGCCACCGGGGTCTCCCTCACTCCGGACCGTGTTTATCAAGGCAAGGTAGGGGTTATAGTGGTAGCTCCATGATTTGATGCTACGACCGGAGGCAATGTGATTTGACCCTGTGACCAAAAAGAAAAGCCCCTATGTATCAAAAATAAATAATAACAAAAATAAATAAATATAAATAAATAAATAAATCACCTTTTACTAAATATTTGATCAAACTTGGATGCTGCCACACTGTAACTCTAACCCTAACCCTTTGCGTAAAACAAAATAACAAAACCCTTGTTTTGAAATGCATAAATATTTTCCTGAATATATTACTATTATAACCTTAACCTTCTAAGTAAAACAAAATCAATAAACTCTCACCATAGATAACCAAACATATTCTCCATACATTTTACATTTCGTTCCACTAAAGCAGAGTTTTATGTTTATAAAAGGTTTTACAATTTCTAAAACGCACACGTGTAAAGAGTATATATATTGTAAATATATGACAAAACCATATATTACATTTCGTTTCATTATTATCGTGGTTTAAACTTATACAAGGTTTTACAAATATTTTGTATATTTGTAAAGAAAGGTCAAAGAGTAAATAAATCGTTTTTAATAACTTTGAGGTTATAAGTTATACAAAAACAATTTTTTTTAAATATTTTATTAGATAGGATCTTACAATATATAATTATTTAAGTATATTTTTGTTATTGTGCAACCTTATTCGGTATGTTTTGAACTTTAAACCTCTATTCAAAACTTTAAAGATTAATATATTAATAATTAATATTTGTCCTAACTATAACCAATGGCTCATTGACAATACATTGAGTTAAAAATGCAGGGTTTTTTTAATGAGGAATCTTGGTTCTCTCATATTGGAGTTTGAACTTGGATCTCTTGAATAAAAATTTAAAGACTTACTACTACAGCTCCCTTGTTGACAACACTATATTATGTATTATTAATATAATTAATCCAAAAAATAATATATATTTATATTTATATTTATATGAAAAAGGTTATTTAATTAAATGAAAATTAAAAGGCTTTTACAATCAAAAAGTGGGTAGGTGGAAAATCACATCCTTGAGGAGTTCTCACTAACCCTAATTACGGGTTAGGAAAGCAAAAACATTGCTTAAATGCTACCAAAAAAGGTTGGGCCCACGACCATCATTGCAAAAAAGAATAATTAGATAGCAGATGTGCATTAAGGCACCTCATGGGAGGAGCCCTTGGTTGGGGCCTCACTATCCATCATATGATGCCATTGATTATCCGGGAGTGGGTTGGGTGGCACATTCCATCCATCATTGTCATGGTGATCCTCTTGTAAATCCTCTCCCCAACCAGGGGTACGACGAGTGGGAGTTGGGGGACGAGACCATCCAGAGTGATTCTCATTAATACTTGGGGCATCCCATCCCAACAATGGCAACAAGAGGTGATCACGCTATTGTGAAGAGCTAGTACCTGCATCATTAATTATTTTCTGAATAAGCAGAGGTTGGGACCAAATGTGGTTGGACGGCTGAGATCGGACTCGTGATGGGGGCGTCGATGAGAACGAGACCAATGTTTCAGGGTTGTACGATTCAAAGAAACATGACTGATAGCACACGATGCATTGCCCCAATAACTCAATAGAGCCTGCAAGTGTTCCACCTCCATAGCCACCTTCTTTTCCTGGTCGCAGATCTGAAACCACACATCATGGAATACTTCCAATTTGTCAGCAAGAGAAAAGTCCATGGAAGGATCAACATGTTTAAATATAATTTTGTTTCTAGACTTCCAAATGTGAAACAAAATGCTGACTCTGAAAATTTGCCACACTTCACGTAATGGCAAAGCAAAAGTAAAGGAATCTCCTAATAGTGCATGCTACCAGGAAAAGGGGATGGGCATGTAAGGAGCAAAAAAAGAAGCAACCCATGCCCAAGCTAGACTGGCACATCTGCATGACCAGAAAATATGGAGACATGATTCAGGTTCCTGAAAAAAAGGGCATCTAGGGTCAGGAACACCCAGATAAGTTAGCCGAGCGCCAAGGGGTAAACCCTGACACAACAAGCTCCAAGAAAAAAAGGCTTTCTTCGGCTCCAAGTAGGATGCCCATGCTGAGCGAAATCTAAACTTCCATCTAACCTGAGTAGAAATTAGATCCCATTTGTCATTGAGCTTAGGAACTATGGGAAAAGTTGGTGTAAGCCAGTCATATCCTTGTCTGGCCTTGTAATTGTGCAAAGGAATGTTTCCATGCCATGCCCAATCTTTCCACCAAGGTTTTTGAGTTCTAACCCCTATCTTGTGCCACATGGAAAAAGGGATATTCTCGATCACTGTAACATAAGTCACCATGTTCGCACTAGTCAAATGAAAAGTGTGATTGAAAGTATCCCAAAGGATCCAATCCCTGGTTTGGCTAGAAAAAATATGCAATAGTGACAACGCCTCGCTTGAAAAAATTATGGGCATGGACCCAAGGAATTTGCACCAGGGGAGTTCCTTGCATCTTGAAAACATGAGACCACCACACATTAAGGCAATTAATGGAAAGGCCCTTATTCAAACTGGCTCCTTTCCATGTAATCCATGGGCTAATTTGTTGCCAAGCCTTCCAGATACTCTTGATTACAAAGGAGCCAGGGATTTTGACATATACTGGTGCAAGCACCAAGGATGGAAAATCCATACCTGCCCATGCTCTGCGGTTAAGGGGAAGCCCAGAAGAAATAAAATGATGAAAAAGCACTTTCCAGGCTTCAAGGCCTTTAAGAGCCCGAATAATCCATTTAGCACACAGAGCTATTCCTTGTCTCTTACAGTCCACCATACCCATGCCGCCAGCATCCCTTGGGAGGTAGCAAATGTCCCAGGCCACTCTGTGAAAACCCTTCCGATCAGAACCACTGGACCAAAGGAAGTCTCGTAAGAGCTTTTCAAGCTTTTTGTAACATGCCTAGGAGGGGACCCAATAGGAGGAGTAATAAACATGTGTGGAAGCCAAGACTTTTGAACAAATTTGGAATTTGTCGGCCAGAGAAAGTTTTTTAGCAGTCCAATACTCAAGATTTTTTCTACTTTGCTAATGACATATGACCATAACTGGGACGAAGAGCCCTGAAAAGCAAAGGGTATACCAAGGAATTTGAAAATCTCCCCGGGCTGAATCCAAGTCCATTGTACATTCTCGAGCCACTGAGGGAGCGACAGAGGAGACTATCTATAACAAGAGGTTTTCCTCCATTGTATGCTAGAACCGGAAGCTTTGCAAAAGGTGTCAAGGCATATAAGAGCTTCAGAAAGGGATTGCTCATCCTCCCATAGGGTGAGGAATGAATCATCAACAAAGTGACCATTAATAAGGTGCCCTGCATTCCCAGGAAGAGTAATACCCCAAAGCAATCCATTAGAGGTATATTTGGCCAATAAATAGCCAAATGCCTTTGCAGCTAAAATATAGAGTGAAGGAGCCAGAGGACAACCCTGCCTAACAGACCTATGCAGACCAATAGCTTCGGTTTGAAAATTATTGAGGGAAAGCACTACTGAAGCATCTTGGAAAAGCATCTTGATAGTAAAGATAAAGTGAGGACCAAAGCCAAGAGCTTCCAGCATGGAGAGAATAAACACCCATTCAATCCTGTCATAAGATTTTTCAAAATCAAGTTTAAGGAAGAGGGCATTTTGATTTGACAGACGAGCCCATTCCATTCCTTCCCAAATTGAAAGTACATTGTCCAAAATATATTGGTTCTGAATGAAGCCAGTCTGCTCAGGCCTAACAATGAGTGGAAGTAGAGGCCGAATCCACAAGGCTAAGGCTTTTGCAATAATTTTATAGCTGACATTTAACAGAGTAATGGGCCTCCAATTGGTAATGATTTATGGATCTCCTGATTTGGGTATGAACTTGATGTTCCCCTTATTAATTAGAGCACCAAGGGAACCTGTCCTCATGGCTTCAAGATAAACTTTGTGAAGGTCAGAGCCAATAAAATCCCAACATGTTTTGTAAAATTTGTAAGGGAATCCATCCAGTCCAGGTGCCTTAGCATCTGCCATTTGAGAAAGAGCATCAGCTAAGTCCTGAATAGATAGCAATCTCTCACAATCATCTCTTTGAACAGAGGAGAGGCAGATAGGGGTAACATCTTTGCAGCATTGCAGAGCATGTTCTCTTTTCGGGGTGTACAGTTGAGCAAAAAAAACTTGGGTATAGTGACGAGAAAAGGTTGTGGTAATCTCAGGTAAAGAGGTGAGTCTAACTCCATTATCAAGAAGGGATTTGAATTGAGTAGACTTTCTGGGAGGCCGAAGTCTTTGAAAAACTCTTTGGAAACTTTGTCACCAATTTTGAGCCAATGGAGTTTGGCTTTGATCTGAGCTCCTTTAGCTTCATAAAGTTCAGCCACTTTAAGCTCATGCCAGATTTGAGCAATGTGTGATTGGATGGAGGAGTCAAAAGGACATGCTTCAAGTCTAAGAGAAGCCTTTGCAAGCTCATCTCTTAAAGTTGTGTTGGAACGCCGATGAAGCTGAGCAACTTTTTTCCCTAGGCTTCTAAGCAATGCAGTGGTGCAGAAAATGGCATCATTCCACCACTTAATCCAACCATAATCTCCATTGGGTCTAGGAGCAAGATTCCAAACCCTCTAGATATGACAAACCATAGCATCATGTTGAAGGAAGGAGGTATTGAGAAAAAACTGGGTTTTAAAAAGCCTCTGAGGAAGGGAAGAAACATTAACCGTAAACATGATAGGCATGTGGTCAGAAGACACCATTCCAGGGATAGTTTCAACAAAAGGAACATAAGAGAGTCGTCGGGAGAAAGAGAATTCTTGTTGATCTGACAACATAGGTCTGTCAAGTCTTTTTAACACTCTTGCTGGGCCAGATTGAAAATTGAACCACGTGAACCAAAGGTGTTCAGAAAATTGTCCTGCTGAAAAACACGCATTAGGGTCAAAAACACCCAATTTGTTTTTCATAAAGTACCATGCCTGTCTCTCTCCAACGGCCCACCTGTTGGGATGTTGACCCACTTTGTTAGAGGCTTTTTCTACCATATTAAAATCTCCACACATAAGCCAAACTGCAGAGGGTAAGGACAAAGCACACCATTTCCAAAGGGCACATATGTCTTGTACCTCGTTGGAGGCATAAATGTTAATAATCCCAAAGGACAAACCACCTACTTCAAGAAAAATCCAAACCGCATGATGGGAGGGATCAGTTCCCCAAGTGACAAAATTACCTTTCCAACTGCCATTTAACAGAATGACAACACCTCCGCTACCATGAGGATGATTGGTAGCATACATCTGGCTTCTAGGCCACAAGAGAGAGCATGCAGACTGTAAGGATAAATTTGCAGCTTTAACTTCTTGGAGACAAACAAAATCAGGGCGACCATAAATGCGGGAACAAGTAATAACCTCATCACGGACCATATAACGTCGGACTGGGTCCGTCAATCCTCTTACATTCCAAGAGAAAAAAATCATTAAAACGAATCGAGTTGCATACCTCCACTGGCCTCGCCAACATTATCCGACAACGTTTGAAAAGAGTTACTCGTAAAGGCTTCCAAATGCTTGAAAGGGAAATTTGTTTGCCTTCTTTTATCCATATGAGCATGATGCTCACCTCGAGGAGGGCTACGAGACCGCCGACCTAAACCTCGAGAGTGACCTTTTTCAATCGCCTCCAGTTGTTGAATACCCGACGACACAAGAGGGAGATTACCCTCATCCTGGAACTCTGTATCAATGACTGGTGTGGTAGACGGAGCAGGGGTTGAACCAGATACCTGAATTTGCAGGGGAGGCTTAACAACAAGTGCCTGAACATAGCTCACTACAAGTTGCCCAACATTTGTGGTCCTGGCTTTCCCTTTTTTGTGGGATACCTCAAACCATTCACCTTGGCCGCCCTTAGGGGGAGGGGTCGGGGTATTGGGAGCTGGCATTGCAGCTGTAGCCACTAATGTTGCCATCTTAGCCTTGAATTTATCTGCCATCAAGGGGCAATCCTTAATTCGATGGGAAGCCGACTAGCACCTGTAGCAAGTGTTAGGAAGGTTAATATACACCACGCGCTGGTGAATGCGGGTGGCGCCTACTTGGATATCAATGTACTCCTTCAGTGTTTTGGCAAGGTCTATTTTGACACACATTCTCTTTGTCGGACGAACCGACATAAAATGAGTGGGTTCATCACACACAAACTCTCCAAGGGTAGAAACCATACTCTTCAAAAAAGGCCAACAGGCAGTAGGGAGGTTTGGGAATTCCACCTAGACATGCACAACAAGAGAAACAATGTTGGAAACCGTGAAGTCCCGGTTCCATGGCTAGAAAATGAGCAAAGAGCTATTAACATAGCTTGGGCCTTTGGTAAGGACTTTTTGGGTCTGCTCTTGGCTACCAAAGTGAAAATGGAAAAAACCTTTGGAAAGGTTTTGCACATGGTCGACCTGGATTCTGTAAGGACGCCAGTATTGCTCAATCCAATTCTTGAGGACAGATTCAAGGGGAATACGGCCCAAGAAATACCCAATAAGGGTATGACTCTCAAACCAGGCACAGGACTGGTTAAATTCATGCAAGGGAATAACAAAGTCGGGCTCAAAATTACCTCGTGGAACACCTTGGGGACGAACTTCCGAGGTCGTTTGCTCATTTTTGGTGTCATTTGTCTTGTCGTCAGCTTTAGATGAAGCAGGGGAGGGAGATGAAGACATTATAAAGAACCTACAGGGCAGTACCGACAATTAATACCCGCACACTCTTCTAGGAGAGGTGGTGCGAAAAGATCAAAAAACCCTAAGACCACATGCATCTTGGCTCTCCTCCACATGCAGCTCTTGAATCATCCAATAATTATATGTATATTGATTTGAATTTTTTTTTAAGAATAATTACAACTTTCTCTTTTAGAGCATGAGAGTTCACAAATAAATTCAATTTTCATCCCAATTAAGTTACCATAGCTAGATACCTACATCATTTTTTATAAAATGTCTGAATTGTTATTTTTTATTTTCTAGATCTTCTTCAATTTTTTGTGTGAATTCAAATATTTTAAAATTCAACATCTTATTTTTTGACATTTTTCTACAACCTTGACAATACCAAAACTCCCCTCTAATGTCTATGCATTGCATCTTAATAGAATAGTATTTCCAAAACATTTCACTATCATAGTCCACTTTACCAAATCTAAATTGCTAGATAAATGCAACCACAAAAATTGTAATAAATAGTTTATATTAAACACATTAATGTTATAAAATAAAACAAATATTACCAATAAAACATTAAAATAAATCTTAATCATTACTTGATTTAAGAAGTGAACATTTTCTTGTCAAGGAAACTTACTACTTCTTTTAACCTTGGAAAAAAGAATTTAACTTCATGATCCTCAATGAAAACATTTCTATTGGTTAACCAATTTACACATATTTTGAACATATTTAACCCCTCTATAGGCTAGCCTATTTACACATTTTGATTCTACTTCTTTTAACGTTGGCAAAAAAAATTTAACTTCATGATCCTCAATGAAAACCTTTCTATTGGTTAACCAATTTACACATATTCTGAACATATTTAACCCCTCTATAGGCTAGCCTATTTACACATTTTGAATATATTTGCTCAATTAATACACCTGGTAAACTATATATTATATTCTAACATCTAAATAAACACTTCAATAATTATATAATCCTATATAAACTATAGCCTTGTATATGTTAAGATCTATTTTGTTTTATATAACTAGCTTATCTCTATTTTTTAACTTGATTTGATAATATTTTTTTAATACACATAGAACCCGTAACATCATTGATTATTGTCACTATAAACCTTAGCTTGTTGGGTTAGATGAAATCATATTTGTTGGAAATCGGTAATATCATTGGGTGTTGCCATTATAAACCTTAACCTGTTGGGTGAGACAAAGTCAATGGGGTGAACTGGAATAGTCAGAGGGTGAGACTTAACTAGCTATTATCTCTATTTTTTAACTTGACTTGATATATATTTTTTAATACACATAGAACCCGTAACATCATTAATTATTGTCACTATAAAAATTAGCTTGTTGGGTTAGATGAAGTCATATTTGTTGGGAATCGGTAATATCATTGGGTGTTGCCATTATAAACCTTAACCTATCGGTAATATCATTGGGTGTTGTCATTATAAACCTTAACCTGTTGGGTGAGACAAAGTCAATGGGGTCCCGACCCTCAAGGTATTGAACTGGCATAGTCAGAGGGTGAGACGAAGTCAACGGGGTCCCAACCCTCGAGGTATTAAACTGGAACAGCCAGAAACCCTCGATCACATTATTGGGTGTTGCCACTATAAACCCTAACCCGTTGGATTACACAAAATTGATGAAACCTCGATCTTTAAGGTATGATATCGGACCCTCGGGGTGTTAAACTGGAGCAACCAAAAACCCTCAACCACATCATTGGGTGTTGCCACTATAAACTCTAACCCGTTAAGTTAGACAAAATCAACAAAACTTTTGACCCTCAACTTAGACAATCGAATACCCCAACCCAACAAAAGGACTCCTGACCCTCAAAATATCAAACTCGAACCCTCGTGGTATCAAACTCAGGCAACACAGTCTGATCCTCATGGTATCAAACTCGAGGCAGTTGAGGACCTCAATCCTCGGAGTGTCAAACTGGAGGGTCATCCAGTAAAAGGACTCCTGACCCTCAAAGTATCAAACTCGGACCATCATGGTATCAAACTCAGGCAGCACAGTCTGACCCTCATGGTATCAAACTCGAGGCAGTTGAGGACCTCAATCCTCGGAGTGTCAAACTGGAGGGACTTATGACCCTCATCGTATCAAATTCAGGCAGTCGAAAAAAAAAAAATTCAAATTGGAGGGACTTCTGACCCTCACAGTATAACACCAGCCGGAAAAAAAAAAAATTAATATAACACTCATGGTATCAAACTTAGACAATCGAATACCCCAACACAGAGTCTTAGGACTCATGACCCTCAAAGTATCAAACTCGGACCGTCATGGTATCAAACTCAGGCAGCACAGTCTGACCCTCATGGTATCAAACTCGAGGCAGTCGAGGACCTAAATCCTCGGAGTGTCAACCTAGAGGGACTTATGACCCTCATGGTATCAAACTCTCACCCTCATGGTATCAAACTCAGGCAGCTGGAAAAAAAAAAAAAAATTGAGGGGCTTCTGACCCTCATGGTATTATAATCATGCAACCAACAAAAACAAAAAAAAAAAATCCCGGGGACTCTGACTTTCGGAGTATCAAATTGGAGCAGTCAACGGATAAACACCCAGCCATTACCATTCACCTTTTAACCCTAGCCGTATCAAACTCAAGCAATCGACCCTCATGTATCAAACTCAAGCAACCAGAACCCCGACCCAAACACCCAGCCATTACCATCCACCTTATTTATGTTTGGGTATACCATGGTTTGAACCTTGGACCTTTCCAAATAAAGGCCAAAACCCTAACTACTACATTGTCAAATTATCTTAACTTAAAAATATATATATATATATATATTTTATTACATTGTCGGATTATTTTATATATATATATATATATATATATATATATATTATTACATTGTCGGATTATTTTATATATATATATATTTCAAGACACACTCAGCTATGGTTTATGGTTGATTTTTTATTATGAGAAGTCAAGACCATTGGGGTGAAAAATACAAATTATTTTTATCATACCACATAGTGGTTTGAATTTGTATCTTTGAAAAGAGAACCCAAATCCTAACCACTGTGCTCTACCACTAAAGACAATATATATTAATATTTTAAATATCAAACAAAATAAAAAAACACCATAAAAAGGTAAGAATTTCAAAACAAAAATCAAATAAAAACTTTCAATGGAGAGTCGAGACCCTAGTTTGGAGACCCTAGTTTCAATTCACCTGAAGAGTGACTTGAGATATACCAGCTGATTGCTTCAGTTGTTAAGCTCCAAGGTCAAGATCAGGTGACTTGAGATATACCAGCTGATTGCTTCAGTTGTTAAGCTCCAAGGTCGAGATCTTTATTTATTTAACACTTTTAGATCCTACGCTCTTCAAATTCCATAATTTTAAACATCTTAAGGAAAAAAATAATGAAAAATAACAAATAAAATACAACTTCACTTAAAAACTATAGGTGGTTACAGCATTTTGTTATATAAGAATAACTTTCTGGAGAAAAGAAATTGAGAAATATTGGTGTATTTAGACTTCCATGTTCCATTTTGAGCTTTTAATCATTCATGTGGCCTGGATTTATATGTGGCCTGGATTTATATTTGTAAACTTGTATTGATAATTTTAAATTTATTGTATTATTTTTATTTTTGTAATTTTAAAATTTTATTATTAATTTTTTCGAAATTATCTTACCTATTTTACGTCTTATTATAAATCTTTATAACTACGATAACTTAATCTCTTTCTTGAATATCAATATATTTAATATTTGGTGAGAAGGGCTTCTGAAGTACTACTGAAATTTTTATTTATTTTTTAACCTATGATACATATTGTGGCTTCAAGTTACCTTGTCGAAATGTTAAAGAAAAACACAATAAATCTCTTAACAAGATTCCCACTAGCAAAAAAATACATCATTGAAATAGCTTCATTTTATCTGTCGGGGTTCCTTAAGGTCGTTGGTCACCTGCAGTAATGTCCTATCCATTCCAAATGGATAGGAGAAACTAATTGTTCTGTCACACTAAATGTCTTCTATTTTTTCTGGGTGATATCTACAAGTTCTATTGTCTATGCCTATAATATGTATGTTATGCAGTTTAACCAGAATGCATTTTTGAAGACCAAATGTTTGTCTCATGTTCTATACAATTATGTTGTTCTTTCACAATAAATGTCTTCTATTTTTTATGGGTGATATCTACAAGTTCCAATGTCTATGCCAATAACATGTATGTTATGCAGGTTAACCAGAATGCATTTTTGAATGCCAAATGTTTGTCTCATTTTCCATACAATTATGTTGCCAATTATGTTGTCTGTTAAATTGTGGAGTGGTGAGTGGAGGCGTCTTAAAGATTTGAGTCCTCTCAGCATTCAACAGTGTCCTTCGTGGTTTCAAGTTCCTGTATACATACCTAACATCACAAAAACAGGGCAATAATTGAGCTCTCTCAACAATTGATACTAACTAAAAAGTAAAATATTAATTTGGCTAGGCCTGTACTGATTTGAAGAACCTGAAATGTTGAATTAAGCAATCTGATAGATCCATAGGACACGCTCTTCAACCTATTAGGAAGGTATAAGGAAGAGAAGCATATAAACTGTTAGGAAATGGGAAGGGGTAAATCCATGAACCTACGTCATAGAGAGCAGCAAGCACTTTCTCATGTGTTAGCTCTTCTCCACTCCGGTATGCTATCATTCAGTGCTGAACCTTCTCATTAAAGATCCTCTTATGATGTGATTGCTATACCATTAAAGGTGTTCACCGCTTAAAACTACGAGCCCACACAATTTGCAAGTTGTTCAATGGGAATGATGTTCTCCTTGTCTGTTGCCTTGATTTTAATGTAAATCTTATCGAAGTTCTTATGGATTACAACTTCAATCCTGCTTTGAGGTCTGCAAGACTGTTGATGATGTATTGGACAGCTAAATGTTATAGATGGAAAAGTTTCAAGGGCTTTTTCCGAAGATGCACATATCAAGTCTATACAGTTTTTTCTGAAATCTTTAGAATAGGGAATTTTAAGGATGCCTATAGTTAGATAACAATCACAAGCTCATCTAACTTCGCTTCACCATGATCAATATCAACCAGACAATCAATAAACAAAAACATAGGAAATTAGACGACAATAGTTCCAATTGTTGTTGTTAGTGCATTTTATTATTTTATGCATTAGTTATCCTAACACTTACAATAAACTTGCTTAGGTAGGTGTTGATTTATTTGTCTCTTATAGATACTATGTGTCATGATCTCATTCATGGTGTTGACATTTTTGTCTCTCATACACGTGTTATGATCTCTCACATTGTGTTGACTTCTTTGTCCCTCACACACTTGTCATGATCTCTCACATTGTGTTGACTTCTTCATCCCTCACACACTTGTCATGATCTCTCACATTGTGTTGACTTCCTCATCCCTCACACACGTGCCATGATCTCTCACATTGTGTTGACTTATTTGTCTCTCATGTCACAATCTCATTCATTGTGTTGATTTTTTCGTCACTCATTGATGCCATGTGTCACATTGTTGAGAAGATTCTTTGTTGGGTATTTTCTATATATACCCATCTCATGCTTACACTTAAGCAGATGATAGAATGGGAGAATGTATGTAGTTTTCATTTGTAATTCTGCACTTGTGGAATATTATCATAATTCTGCATATTTGTGTTTGCCTTCTTAACTAGAATAAGCTTATCATTTTGCTTATGTAACTTGCTTCCTTCACCTAGATCTTGGGTCTCGTATCTTCGTCTCAATCCGCCGACGGATTGAGACGAAGATACGAGACCCAAGATCTAGGTGAAGGAAGCAAGTTACATAAACAAAATGATAAGCTTATTCTAATTAAGAAGGCAAACCCAAATACGTAGAAATATGATAATATTCCACAACTACAAAATTACAAATGAAAACTACATATACCAAGAATTTACTATTCCTCAATTCTAATGGCAACACTAACCAGAGACCATCTCATTTATTTTATGAATGGTTGCATTTTATTTTATGAATGGTTGCATAATTGAGTCTCATTATTGTTTTCTCCAATATTGTTCTGCGTTAAGGGTTAAATGCATATTCCACCTTGGCTGCAGTTCCAACTTTCATTTGTCACTCCGTCTAATCATTCTACTAGTCCTTGCCCTCATGATTTATGAAGTTGAGAATATCTTAATTGTTCATTAAGCTTACTCCCCAGTTCTATGAATAACATCTGAAACAGCTTTATAAAATTGATCCTAGACGTGAGAATTCGTTGTTTATAAGTTCCATAACGTACCATTTCCATTGTCAAGGGAGTAACATGCTTCCAAGTGTAAGTCCTATGTTCTTAGTTTCTAAAAGCAAAGATGAGTTCAGTTCAAAGTACATCAAAGGGATAAAACACAAGCATGAACTCAAAGTCTCTACAAAGAGAGGAAGAGAGCTTAAAAAATGCATTCCATCTAGGAATGGATTCCCGTAATATATAAGAAAACAATAGCAAATCTTATACTTTATACCAAACACAGAAATGATATACAGTAAATATAAGTCTGAAATTTCTTACAGGTTTTTATATATCATAATAGAAGCTTTAGTAGTCCAGAATCCACTAAATGACCAACGGGCGAAGTTTGAATCTCTGGACTTCTTACATACGAAACAATCCAACTGCATATGCTTGCATTTAGCCAACAATAATTAATAACAGAACCAAATTTTTGGGTACTGAAACCCTTTACAGTTGAGGGAATTACTAAACAATATCCACCAATCTATAACCATTCTACATGACAGCGGCCTTCGATTCTCCCCATTACACTGGCAGGAATCCAATGCCTAAATCCTCTGTCTAACCCCAAGTAACCTAAGGCAGGGCATTCAAGTACTACTTGTTCAACGTCTTCACTACGGATGTTGCTACAGTTATCCAAAATCATGGCCTCTAAGTAGGCATGTTGTGTAAAGGCAAGGACTCCGTCTCCTGTGACCGATGGACAACCACTGATAACGATTGTTTTCAAATTTGAGCAGTGCTTGGCAATAGCAAGCAATGATACATCTGATATATTAATCAACCATGAAAAGTTTATTTCCTCAAGGGTAGAAATACCCCCCAGAGCCACACCCCCAGAATCTGTAATCGTTGGCCCACATTCTGCCAAATTCAGCACTTGCAAACAAGACATTTCTTGCAGAGGTCTGACACCCAAATCTGTAATTCTACTGCACTGACACAGATCTAGCCTTTTCAATGTTCTTGCAGTTGACCCAGATGCCAACGAGGCCAATCCCCTATCACCCACCGATGTACAGCCACGTAACACCAGAATTTCCAAGCACCCACTTCGCCCAATGGCTTCCAATGCTTGATCAGTTACTTTATTGCAGAATCCCAAGTCCAAATGTGTTAATTTGTGGCATGATTTCATTAGAGCTGTGACACCAGCATTACCTAATGCCTTCCTCTTCCTCAAGCACACCTTTCTCAAGTCTCTACAGTGATCAGCTAACGAACAAATCCCTACATCAGTTACCCTGTCTTTTGAAAATACATCACCAAAACCCGTAATCTCCCGCATATTCAAATTCAAGAATTGAAGGGTAAGACAAGTTTCTGCTATTAATTCCAAATCAGAATCACAAATTCCTCTCTCTGATTCCAGAGTCAACAAGTTTCTGTACCTTGGCAGAAAAGTGGGCAAGAATTTGGAGTCCAGAATTCTGAGGGATTCCCTGGTTGAGGCTTCCAGTTTTCTCCACTGGGTGCATACCCTGGCACAAGATTTCCTATCAAAACTGTTGGTTACCTTCTTCAATATTAGTCCCACCTCATCATTATTTAGGTTCTCCATCCTGCACCTGCCAACAAACCAATCAAATAGAAAAAACTCTTGGAAGCCAAATGCAAAGAATCTGAAATAGAAAGCCTGGACCCAAACTTACACAAAGTCTGATAAACAAAACTTATATGACATTAAACAGGGTAATATCAGTCCCTTTGATACAATAAATTTGGAATTCAGTCCCCCTGGTGATACAATAAATTTGGAATAGACAGGTTGGCCCGTATAGTGACCAATTATTTGATATTGAGGGTAGATGAGACATTTATAGATGTTTATCCAGATGTTAGCAGATTCGGGCTCTTTGCAGGCTACGCAACCACGAAGTACCTACACCAATGAAAGACGACTCAATTATTAAAGAATATTATTTTTATAGTTTCTCTTAGGAAACCACATTGGTATGTGGTTATACTGTGTTAGAATATATATATATATTCCTAGAGAAGAACGGAATGTAGTTGAGGTTTTTTTGTTTTTTTACAAGTTACCATTCGAGAGTTTATATAGATATTTAACTTTCATTTTAATTGAGATATTATAGTTAGTATCTGATCATTTTTCATAAAATATTTAAATTTTTTATTTTTATTTTTAAGATATTTTTCAATTTTATGTGAATATAAATATTTTAGAATTCAATATTTTTTTTTAATATATATTTTTTAAAATGAACACACTCATCCACCCCTCACTCACTCACGTCATCCCGTTTGAACTTTCGATTTTTTGAACCTTGGATTTTTTTTTTTTTTTTTACATTTTTCTATAGTAACTGGATAATTTTCCAAAACATTACATTATCATAATTCACTTTATCAAATTTGAATTGGCTGAAATAAAAGTGTAGCTGCAAAAATATTATAGTTTACAAAGATATTTAACTCTCATTTTAATTGAGATATTATAGTTAGGTATCTCTTCATTTTTCATAAAATATTTAAATTTGTTATTTTTATTTTTAAGATATTTTTTAATTTTTTATGTGAATATAAATATTTTAGAATTCAATATATTTTTTTAATATATATATATATATATATTTATTTATTTATTTAAAATGAACACACTCACCCTTCACTCACTCACGTCACGGTTTGGACCTTGGATTTTTTTTTTGACATTTTGACATTTTTCTATAGTAACAGGATAATTTTCCAAAACATTACATTATCATAATTCACTTTATCAAATTTGAATTGCCTCTTAGATAGAAGTGTAACCACAAAATTTGTAATAAATAACATTTTTTTATAAACAAACACTTACCACACCACGATTTGAACCTTGGACCTCCCGAATAAGAGTCAAACACCAAACTGTTGCATTGTCCCCCTGGGATTGTTATCAAGTGACATTACCTCAACCGACATTTAAGAAGGAGACCAATGTTAAAATCTTGCCAAAGTGATATATGGATAATATTTGAGCTTTATTGTAATACCACTATGTGGTGATGATGTACTACGGGTAGGGCCCTTTTCAATCCCATATAACTAATTGTTAAAAAAGAACACATCAATGTTATAAAATAAAACAAATATTATCTATAAATCCCATATAATCAATTGATTAAGAAAGAAAGATTTTAATTACGTCCGCGAGACCCAAATATGGTGTATGGGACCTCAAATATGGAAGTACAACTGCTCAAATCATATCATATGATCTATAATATCTTTGAGAAGGTTGTTCTTTCTCCTATTGATTTGGGTTAGCAATTTCCCAACTTTTTTTATTTTACTGTCTTCAAATAACTCTGTCATAGACCCGTTTTCAAGTGTTTCTTTGTATTTGCCACGGATGTCTGAAAAACTCGAGCACTTATAGATGAAGTGTTCCTCTGTCTCTACTACCCTTGTGCTGCATAAAGTACATATCCTTTCTTCCCATTGTTCTTTGGGTGTTGTCCATCTTCATGTTTCACATCTAAGCCTATGAGAGCTAGTCCTTATCTGAGCAATGAGGATTTTTTCCTTCCACTTGATTTCAGCGCCTATATATGCTTTTTCCTTGTGATCATATGTTGGGTTAAACTTTGCAATATAATATTGTCTTTTCTTGCTTGCATTTTTCCACATTCCACTTCTAAACTTTTCATTCACATAGCTTTTGATGTCTTTGTTGAAATTTGGGCATTCATTTATGTTGATTTCCCAACGTTTCATCCATTTTTTATTTTGTTTCATCCATGTGTTCTTCCGCCTATGCAACTCTTCGTCCTTAGCTGCCCTTGGCCATCTGTCGTTTTTCATGTTTTCTATTTTTTTCAAGTAACATAACAACTTGGTCATAACAATTGCTTCTAAAGGAAACATTCTAGTTTTAGCTAGAATAATTTCATAAGGGGTTGTGGCCTTAATTTTGAGAAAAATTGTGATTAGATATTTTTGAATCCTTTCTATTTGCCTCAATTTTACCTTTGTTGTGCCACTAGCCCACACCTCGCAACCATACAACAAAACCGGTGTAACAAGTAGGCCAAATAAAACCCTGGTGGTCTTCCAGTCCCATAGCTCGACATTCCTACACCTATTTTGAAGTGCATACAGTGCTCTCCAACTGCTTTGAGTTCTTTTCATCCTACATGTATTCCAATTGAGTTTATCATGAAAGTCTATGCCCAGGTATTTGTATTCTACTACTACCTCAAGTGGTTCTCCTGCAAACTAAAATTTGAGTTGTTGCTTCTTCTTTTTTGCTGAAAAAATTATGATTTTTGTTTTGCTTGTGTTTACCTGCATCCCAACTTCCTTACAAAAGAGTTCTAGAGCTCGAAGGTGATCTCCTAGATCTTTGGCTATTTTGGCCACAAGAATTACATCGTCTGCATACATGAGGATTTTTACCACATATTTGGCTAAGTGCACACCCTCTCCCCCAAATTTGTTTACCCTTTCTTCTAACTTGTCAATGTACAACCCAAATAAGGTAGGAGATAGAGTGCAACCTTGTTTGACACCTATGTCACTACCAAAACATTCAGATAACCCTTCATGTGTTCTAATTCTAGCTTTTACATGCTCATATAATAAAAAAACACATCAATGTTATAAAATAAAACAAATATTATCTAAAAAAAAATATTAAAGTAAATCTTAATCATTATTTGATTCACGCAGTTAACATTTTCTTGTCAGCTTCAATTAAACTTACTATTTTTTTAACCAAGGAAAGGAAAATTCAACTTCAATATCCTCAATCAAAACCCTCCTTATTGGCCATCCTATATCCTCAATTAAAACCCTCTTTATTGGTCATCTTATATGCCCATTTGTTTCATTCCCATAACGTACGTTAAGATGTAATATGTAAACATGACTTTTTTCGAACTCTATAGCAAGGTCTTGAATTTTTACAATTATCTTTTGCATATTCTATGGAGCCTTTTGGATGAAAAAACCATTATATTAATAAAATAATGTTTAATCATACAAAAAAAGGGCGGGTGGGATTAGCACATCTCGTAAACTGATGCAAGAGCATCCAAGGGAAGAACAAAATGCCACAAGGAGAGAAGATGTCGCGATATCGTGACATGTCGACAAAGAAGAAAAAGTGTCGCGATATCGCGACATGTCGCAGTTTCGCGACCAAAAGACGACGGAAGGCGCAGAAGAGAAAAATATCGCGATATCGCGACATGTCACATTATCGCGACCAAAGGACGAGAGGAAGCACAAAGGAGGAAAAGTGTCGCGATATCGTGACATGTCGCATTATCGTGACCCAAGAAGGAGAGAGAAGGCGCAGAGCAAAAGTGTCGCGATATCGTGACATGTCACGTTATCGCGACCCAGGAAGGAGAGAGAAGGCGTAGAGCAGAAAGTGTCATGATATCGCGACATGTTGCATTTTCGTGACTCTGGAAGGAGAGAGAAGGTGCGAGGCAAAAATGTCGCGATTTCGCGACATGTCGCGAAATCGCGATCGAAACAGGAGAGAGAAGGTGCCCGAGGAAAATGTCACGATTTCGCGACATGTCGCGAAATTGCGACCGAGGGAGCAGAAAGAAAGCAAGGAAGGAAACTGTCGCGATATCGCGACATGTCACGATTTCGCGACCCGAGAAGCGAAGAGGAAGCAGAACGAAAGAATGTCACGATATCGCGACATGTCGCGATTTCGCGACCCAAAAGGCGAGGAAGAGTCAGAAAGGAAAAATGTCACGATATCGCGACATGTCACGATTTCGCGACCAAAAAGGAGAAAGAAGAGCGAAAAGGGAAGATGTCGCGATATCGCGACATGTCGTGATATCGCGACCCGAACAGGAGAGAGAGAGCGAGGAAGAAAAATGTCACGATATCATGACCCAAAGAAGAGAAAAGCAACGAGGGAGGAAAATGTCGCGATATCGCGATAGACTGCTGGTTCACGATTTGAAAAAGCACGCATTCCCAGACGATGTTTCCCGAGGAAGTCAAGGGCCTCATCAATGCATAATTTCTTGCCCGATAAGTTAGCTGAGCATGGCGGCCACTCGAAGGCTACACCCAGAGGTCAGGGAGATCAGACGGCTCATCAATGCGCGTTTTTGCGACTGCCCCGGTGGTAGTTGCTAGTTTTGGTAATAGAATTGAAAGCTTAGTCAGGAGAGCTATAAGAGCCGATTTTTGAGATTAGGAGGATGCATGTTTGCAGGTGGGTCATTAATGGCTCATAGGGACGGGTCCTCTATAAAAAACCTAGACATTATGATGAATGGGAGGTCAAAAAACTGCCGAGTGAGAGATAGAGTTGTAGACGTGAAGGCAAGAGGGCCATTCTGCACCTGTCTGAGCAGTTTTTCCTTCCAGAGTTGTATATCTCAAGTGTGTAAATAGATCGCCGAATGTGAGGCAGTTTGCACCTCGGATTAAAGGAGTGTATTAGGTAGACTGCTGTCGTTTTGTAAATCTTTGTAAATTTTTGAATGAGAATCGAAAGTCTTGGGCTGAGTTTCCAAGTTTAATGAATGAGAGTTTGAGTGTTTGCGGCGAGCGGTATTATGTGCCCCCATCAAGTGGTATCAGAGCGAGAGTTCCTGAGTGTGTAAATAGATCGTCGAACGTGAGGCAATTTACACTAGGATCTATGGAAGAGCTTGTAAGAGAAACAAGTAGAATGCCTCCACGAAGAAACCGTGGTGATGGGAGAAATATGATGCCAGAGGAAGATTTCAGAGCTTTGTAGAGGCAAGTTCAGGCCCTGCAAGAGGAGCTGCGTAGAGGGATTGAACTTAGAAGAGAAGAAGGAAGTGAAGATGAAGTTGATGAAGAGGACCAGTTTGAGGAAGAAGAAGAGGCTATAGACCCGGCACAAGCCAGGTTATACAGAGCCATCTCTCAGATTGGGAAGAAACCAAAGATGGAGGTTTCTACGTATTCTGAAAATCTTGACCTAGAGGAACTGATTGACTGGATCAATGATTTGGAAGAATACTTTGAGTATGAAGAAGTTAAAGATCCTGATCGAGTCAGGTTTGCCAAGACCAAGCTGAAGGGTCATGCCATTATCTGGTGGAAGGGAGTACAACTAGAAAGAAATAGGAGAGGAAAGGAGAGAATCACCAGATGGGACAGAATGGTAGAGAAGTTGAAGAGGCAGTTCATCCCAGGTGACTATGAGTTGGATCTGCTAAGGAAAATGCAGAGTTTGAGACAGTCAAGCAAAACTGTCAAGGAATACACAGAGGAGTTCTATAAGATCTCCATATGAACTGGCCATTCAAAGGCTAACAAGGAAAAGGTAGCCCGTTACATCAATGGGTTGAGAACCAGTATTCAAGAAGAGTTGAGTCTGGTTAGGATTAGCACCATTGAAGATGCTTACCAGTTTGCTCTGAAGGTTGAAGAGAAGCTGAACAGAAGGTTTGAGGGTAAGCAAAGAGGAAGAGGTCATGGTGGAAGAACTGGTGGAAGGACCAGTGGAGAAAGAATAGATGGAGGAAGAGATGAGAAGAAAGAAGAGGCTAGCAGCAGCTAGGATCAGAAGGGAGATAATGATTACAGATCCCATAATCAGAACAATGGCTACTAGAGAGGAAGAGGTAGATATGGAAGAGAAGGATTTTGTGGAACCTGTTTCCACTGTGGTGAAGAAGGACATCGAGCATACGAGTGTCCACAACATCGAGAAAAGACGAATAAGAGACCTGAGGGTCCTACCAGAGCTGCTGTAGCAGATGAAAGAGCCGAATCAAAACATTCTGAGGAGGTAGAGAGAGGAGAAGTTATGTTCACAAGGAGAGCCTTGTTGAATGAGGAGAAAAGGTCAGACTAGAGGAGGAGCCTATTTTGCACAAGGTGCAAAAGTTCAGGCAAGGTCTGTAATGTTATTATAGACAATGGTAGTACTGATAACTTGGTCTTTGAAGAAATGGTTACCAAGTTACAACTAGAGAGGAGGAGACACCCGCACCCATACCGGATTGTGTGGTTGTAGAAGGACCATAGGACACTGGTCAGTGAACAGTCCTTGGTCAAATTTAATATTGGGAGTTACTGTGATGAGGTCCTGTGTGACATCCTACCTATGGATGCTTGCCATTTGTTGTTGGGAAGGCCATGGCAGTTTGATCGGTGTGTAGTACATGATGGTCGTGCCAACACTTACTCAGTGACGAAGAATGGAGTGCGCCATAAATTGAAGCCCTTGAAGGAGGCAAAAGAAAAGGTATGTAGCAGCGCTAGAATCTATTTTCTGAAGGGGATGGATGAAAGGAGGTTGCTGACAACAATGAGAGTGGAGGTTGAAGAGGTTGAAGATTTTGCAAGTTGTGAGAAGGTGACAGAATAGTACATAAGTGAGGGTCACTTCTCAATCCACCCCGGTTGTCTGATGCAGGAGCATCCAAGGGAAGAACAAAATGCCACAAGGAGAGAAGATGTCGCGATATCGCGACATGTCGACAAAGAAGAAAAAGTGTCGCGATATCGCGACATGTCGTAGTTTCGCGACTAGAAGACGATGAAAGGCGTAGAAGAGAAAAATGTCGCATAATCATGACATGTCACCTTATCGCGACCAAAGGACGAGAGGAAGCGCAAAGGAGGAAAAGTGTCACGATATCGTGACATGTCGCATTATCGCGACCCAAGAAGGAGAGAGAAGGCATAGAGCAAAAGTGTCGCGATATCGCGACAGAGAAAAGTGTCGCGATATCGTGACATGTCGTGTTATCGCAATCCAAGAAGGAGAGAGAAGGGGCAGAGTAGAAAGTGTCGTGATATCGCGACAGAGAAAAGTGTCGCGATATCGCGACATGTCACGTTTTCGCGACTCTGGAAGGAGAGAGAAGGTGCGGGGCAAAAATGTTGCGATTTCGCGACATGTCGCAAAATCGCTACCGAAAGAAGACAAAAAATGCCAGAGAAGAAAATGTCGCGATTTCATGACATGTCGCGATTTCGCGACATGTCGCGAAATCGCAATCGAGGGAGCAGAAAGAAATAAAGGAAGGAAACTGTCGCGATATCGCGACCCGAGAAGCGAGGAGGAAGCAGAACGAAATAATGTCACGATATCGCGATATGTTGCGATTTTGCGACCCAAAAGGCGAGGAAGAGTCAGAAAGGAAAAATGTCGTGATATCGCGACAGGTAGCGATTTCGCGACCAAAAAGGAGAAAGAAGAGCAAAAAGGGAATATGTCGCGATATCACGACATGTCGTGATATCGCGACCCGAACAGGAGAGAGAGAGCGAGGAAGAAAAATGTCGCGATATCACGACATGTCGTGATATCGCGACCCGAACAAGAGAAAAGCAACGAGGGAGGAAAACATATGACAGACTGTTGGTTCACGATTTGAAAAAGCACGCGTTCCCAGACGGTGTTTCCCGAGGCGATCAAGGGCCCCATCAATGCATAATTTCTTGCCCGATAAGTTAGCTGAGCATGGCAGCCACTCGAAGGCTACGCCCAGAGGTCAGGGAGATCAAACGACTCATCAATGCGCGTTTCTGCGGCTGCCCCGGTGGTAGTTGCTAGTTTTGGTAATAGAATTGAAAGCTCAGTCAGGAGAGCTACAAGAGCCGATTTTTGAGATTAGGAGGATGCATGTTTGCAGGTGGGTCATTAATGGCTCAAAGGGACGGGTCCTCTATAAAAAACCCAGACATTGTAATGAAGGGGAGGTCAAAAAACTGTCGAGTGAGAGACAGAGTTACAGACGTGAAGGCAAGAGGGCCATTCTGCACCTGTCTGAGCGGTTTTTCCTTCCAGAGTTGTATATCTCGAGTGTGTAAACAGATCGTCGAACGTGAGGCAGTTTGCACCTCATATTGAAAGGAGTGTATTAGGCAGACCGTTGCCGTCTTTGTAAACCTTTGTAAATTTTTGAATGATAATCAAAATTCTTGGGCTGAGTTTCCAAGTTTAATGAATGAGAGTTTGAGTGTTTGTGGCGAGCGGTATTCTGTGCCCCCATCATAAACCAACACACTAACCACCGTGGTTAGGAGTACACAAGAGTGTCAGAAACAGTCCGTAAAAATCCAGATAACAACCATCAAAACAATGTTAAATATGCATTCAAAAAGAAAAGAGTCGAGAAATCACTACTAGGTGGAAGGCCTAAAGTTTTCCTCTATAAGGTCATAATTTCATCCAATAGTTGAAGCCGGAGCCCCCTAGCCATCATCAATAGTACCACTAACAGTACAAGTGTGTGCATTTGGTACAATTTCACCCCAACCATGGACATCATCTTACTTAGGAGGCCGAACATCCCAACCAAAGGTCAAGCGAGACGGGCCTCTAGCTCCAGATTCTCCACATTTGTGTTGCTAGGGGTTGGGACCAGTGTCTGGTAGTAGATGGCTATGGTCAGTGATAAGTCCCCCGGTGAGTCGACAACTGAGACCAGAAAGGAGAAGTAAGAGGCACACAACTCATAGCGCAGGGCACATTGCCCTAATGAACCATGAGGGTACATAAGTATTGTAGCTCCACATGTCCTTTTTCAACCTGTACTTGAATTTGTAACCAGCAATCAAAGAATATAGCATATTTATCAACAACAAAGAAGACACGCTCGACATCTTGCTGAGAAAAATAGCTTTATTTTGGGACTAAAAAAGATAAAATAGGGTACAATTTTAAAAATATTCCAAACAACACCCAACTTGAAGGAAAAAGCAATAGGATCACCCAAAATAGCACCCAAGTAAAATCCTCTTGCATAAAAAGTATAAAAAATTGCATTTATTACTATGAGTGAATCAACTTCTATCCATACTCGTTTCATTTCATTTGTTTACATTTTTAAAAAAATTAAATTTATTACTATAAGTGAATTATCCTCTATCCATATTCTGATTCATTTTATTTGTTTGCATAACTCAACGTAAATTTAATTTATATTGAGTATATGAACTTAACATTGATTAAAAACTAAGTAATATGTAATAATACAAAATAAATTACTAAAAAAATCACCAGATTTTTTTTAATTGAACATCTGATACTTATATTATAAATAAAAAATTAGAAACATAATACAATAAGTCACATATAGAAGAGCATTATAAGGCTGAAATACTAACAAAAATTCCAGCAACTACTACAAAGACTGACCATCATGACTAAATTTTTTTTTAATATGCAAGTCATTACATATAGTGACAAAATTACAAAACCAAAGGAAGAAATCAGACTCCTTAATGTCCTGAAATAAATAACTAGCAATCCAAATATTGTCCTTTATTTGAATCAGATTTTCATGCATCTTCTTAGGCTTTAACCAATATTCAAGTCCACATATCAAATTGTTAACCTGCAAAATTATTTTAAATCGTATGAGTCTCAAATGAGACTCAATAAGGAACCTGTGATGCTGCTGAAAGAGTTCATCATTATGAGCTTTCTAAATCATCCATAAAATCTCAGTGGAAAGAAATAACCAGAACATATTATAAGACTTATGCAACTACTAAATACGACCACATAATATTTACATTTCACCCAAAGCAAAACTGTAGTCCCAACCATGAATATTGGAACAAAACATAAGCCAAATCTCTTTAGCATAAACACATTCAAAGAAAATATGAAAAATGATATCCGAAACACGACATAAAGAACATATAACAACCATACTAGGATCAGCCAAAATGAGTAGCCTGTGAAGTAACAATAGCCATCTGAAAAAACACTTTTTAGGCTCAAGATGTCTGGACCAAATGCGTTGTAGGGTATGAGCATAATAATTAGGAGATAAATTCATACTCCATTTATGATTAACAAAATCAACAAAAATAGGATTAACCAGCCTTCTAAAACTATTCTGGATGATGGAATAAGTCTTGTATTGAGAGTCTGAAATACTAAATTCCTGCTTCAAATAATCTCAAGACTTTAACCCAGCAGCACACAAAATATGGTTAAAAGAAAGAATTCCCTTTTGAGTCCATTTACGAGCTGAACAACCCTGTACACGAGCTAGGACCTTATTGTTATGCTTAAGATTCCACCATATATAACAATTATTAAAAATTCTCATTTGAGAACCAATAGGCTAAAACCAACCTTCAACTTTAGATTTGACCTGTAACCAAGCCTTCCAAAGCCTTTTAAAAACATCTAAAATTGAAGGTCTGCTGTCAAAAGTGCCAAAAATAATATCAAACAAATGCAGCCCACACCAAAACTTAGATCTGTTAGGAACAACATTGCAAATATTATGCCTAACTAAAGCTTTCCATGGCTCCTGTCCATTAATACTTTTCAAAATCCATTTGACAGCTAGCGTCATTTCTTGTTTGCGCAAATCAATCAACCCCAACCCACCTTTAGACTTATTCAAAGCAACCCAATCCCATTTAACCATATGTTTTTTCTTTATACCAAAATCACTTGCCCATAAAAACTGTTTGACATACTTTTGAATCTCAAAAATTTGATTAGCATTAAAAGACCAAACAAAAGCATAGTAAACAATATAAGATAGAATTTTCTGACAAATCTGAAATCTACCAGCCAAAGAAAGTTGTCTCTTTCTTCATTTTTTAAGTTTTAAAACAACTTTTTCCTTGATCTAACTCCACATGTTTCTTAGATTATGCTGAACAGCAAAAGGAATCCCAAGATATCTAACTTGAATATTGGGCCCACACCATTGCAATTCAAATTTATTAATCCAAGTAGGAGGATTGTCATCCCAGCTTAAGATTTTAGATTTGGCTTTGGAAATTTTTGCTCTAGAAGCACTACAGAATAAGTCAAGTTTATGAAACAAGTTTATAAAATTACCCTCAACCATTTCCACAAAAATAGTAGTATCATCTGCAAATTGCATATTAATGAGATCCTGAGTTGAAGGTAAATTAACACCACGGACAACAGGGCCAAGAGAGTTATCTCTCAACAGATAATAAAGAAGATCGTTAGCAATTACAAACAATGTCGGAGCAAGGGGACAACCCTACCTAATAGACCTTTGTAGAGCTATGGTATCAGATAAACTCTCATTTACTTCAATCCTTGTCACTGCATCAGACATAAGAGTTTTAACCATTCGACAAAAGTCGCTTGGAAAGCCAAAAGCAAACAACACAACCAAAATATATTCCCATTCTATTTTGTCATAAGCTTTCTCAAAATCAAGAAGGATCATTCCAATCCTCTGTCCCGACCTATGAGCCCAATCCATGGCCTCCCACCCTGTTATCAAAATTTTTAAAATATATCTGCCTTTAATAAATCTCATTTGAGTGAAATTAATGAATTTAGGCAGAATATCAGCTAGTCTGAGAGCCAACACCTTAGCCAGAATCTTATATGAAATTTTTAAAAGAGTTATAGACCTCTAATTTTTGATAAGAGTCTTATCCCCATCCTTAGGAATAAGTCTGATAACACCCGAATTGATAACATTACTAAGAGAACCTGACTCAAAGGCCTCATCATAAAACTTTTTTAAGTCCTCACAAATCCACGAACTATATTTCTTATAAAATTCAATAGGCAAGCCATCAGGTCCATGCACTTTATCGCTGCTAATAACTTTTATAGCTTGATTAATTTCTTCACAAGTGATCTCTTTTTTCCAAAAACTCAGCATCTTGTTCATTAATCTTTTTAGGAATAAGAGAACAACAATTTTCTCTATCTTTCCTCCAAGAAGGATTGTCTTCCGAAGAGAACAAGTGAGAGTAAAATTGATGAAACAATTCTTTTATTCTCTCAACATCACAAACCAGCTGATTCCCATCAGAGATACTATTGATATACTCTTTAGGGGACCTTTCTTTCAAATAATTAAAATAGAACTTAGTGCCCTTATCGTCCATCTTCAACCAATTCATCTAGCTCGAATTCTTTGGCCTTGAATTCGCTTAACTTGCACTTTTCTAAGCTCCTCCTTGATGTTGACTAACTCTAATTGCCAATCCAAATTATTAGGCTGAAACTGGAGAGCATATTCAACATGTAAAAGTTGCTCATTCAACAGTAATTCAGATATTTTACTAGCCTTAGCTTTTAATCTACCAATAGTCTGAAATATTTTAATCCAACTTTGAACATTAGAATTCCACCTATCAATAGCAGAGTTATAGTGCAAACACACCCTATTGATTTCCCTGACTGTAAATATAGCATCCGAACAATCAGGAACATCTAATAATGAAGTATTTAAAATAAACTTATTATATTTATTTATTGTCCTCTTCATATCACCAATCATTCTCAATTTAACCATGATAGGGAAATGGTCAGAGAAGACAGTAGGAAGGACATTGACTTTGTTGCCATTAGCAAAGAAGTCAAAACTGAAAAAAGTATCATTAACATAAGCTCTGTCCAACCTACAATAGATCCTATTACTTCCTTTCTGCATGTTACACCAAATATACCATAAACCCAACATAAGTTTAATTTATTTCATTTGTTTGCATAAACCCAACATAAGTTTAATTTATATTGAGTATATGAACCTAACTTTGATTAAAAACCAAGCAATATGTAATAATACAAGATATTATCTGGGCAGTTATTGCTGTTATCTAACTCAAAAAAATTTTATTATTAGAAACAACTACCTCTCAATAAGAAAAGTATCACAATAAACAAAGTTTAGTAATAATTAATTTTTTTAAAATAAATAAACTTATGTTATATTATAATTTTAAGAGGTTTTAATATAAAACTAAATTTTATTATAAAAATATGTTATTAAAAATAACTAAAAACATTATAATAAATTAATTATAAAATTAAAAATCATTAAAAATAAAATGATTTTAAAAAATCATAATAGATAAATTATAAAGTAAGAGTGTCCACTATTTTACACGAGAATTAAAAAACCCACGTAAACAAGCCTAAAGACAACCTTAAAACTTGGCATTTGCTTTTTTAACCATTTTAATGTTTAAATTTTGTTACAAATAATTGTTTGGCTAGTAAGAATTTTGTTAAAAATGATTGTTTGGCATATTAAAAAAAACATACTAGCTTGTCATATTTACTTATATTTATAACTGATATTTTATATATTAAAATTTAATTTGTGGTTGTATTATATTGACTTAGTCAAAGCTAAAGATTTTGGACCTCCACATAGAAGGTCAATAATTGTTTATGAAAAATGATTATATACTTAAATATACCTAAAGCATAAAATTACTTTATTTTTACCCATATAATTTATTTTACCTTTTGATTTTATCTATATAATTTATAAATTAAAAATTATTTTATTTTTAAATAAAAAAAAATTATTAATCTTTAAATCAAATTAAATAATAATAATATATTTAATTATATACCACGATGAAGCTATAAGCAGTAATCAGGGTTTTAACCTCTCTTCGATAGATTTGAGGTTCAAACCCCACTCAACACGAAGGGACCAAGACCTCTCAAACTTACTGTAGTAGTAAAGGAAGATCCAAGGATCTTCAATCCTCATTCAGTATAAAGAGACCAAAACACCTTGTAAACTTATTGAAAAAAAAATTATATACTACGATATAAAGATTTAAGTAATTTTATAATTTATTTTATTTACAACCGTCTTCTTACTCTTTATTTATTTATATATATATATATATATATATATATATATATATATATATATATATATAAATGTTTTATAATCCAAGTATAGCAAAGTGTTCATCTAAATCTGAAATTTGAATAGCTTTAGGTTTTATATTGTTTATTTTTATATTATATTTTATTATAATATGTTTATATTATAAGATAAATTTTGAATATTTATATTTACAAAACAAGTTACAACGCTTTTATATTTTAGAATTGTTTTACAGGGAAGTATAGTAAAGTTATTTAAATAGTTTTACATTTTATTTTATTTATTTATTTATTTTAATAAGTTATGTGTGATTTTTATTGGGCCACTCTCATTACAATAATAGAATATTATATTGTTTTCATTACATTTCTAACAAGTTAATTAAAACATATCCAACTTTGTTTTTTAATCAGAGATATTCTTCATTTATCCTTTTATTAAAAATATTTTTCATCTTCTCAAACTGCTAACTTTCTACAATCAACTCCTTTTATATTGAATGCCTTCAAAAATTTAAATTCTGTCAAAATGAACTGCAATGGCTAAAATATTTGTTGCCCAGCTTCTATATCAAGAATTATCTTGTCTATAAAAACCTCACAATTTCTTAATATCTTTTTTTTAGGGTTCTTATTCATTCCCCTAATATTCCAAGATATTATTTTTATTGTTATTTTTTTATTTTATTTGTGGGTTTAGCCCTTCTTGTTAACACTCGTGATATTTGCTTTTGTTTCCCATATCAATATCCCTTTGTATTTCTTTTTCTCTTTGTTTTTTCTTCTTGGGTCTTCCTCTCTTTTTTCCATTCTCAAGCAATACTTTCATCTTCATCAATCTCTTCAATCTTCTCACACTGCTCATAGTAAGACTTATCATCTTTAGGTTTGCCTTGTTCTGAAGGATCTGAAATTCAAGGAATAACCTCAAAAGCACACTCTTCTTTATATTTGTCTGGAGACCCTAAAGTGCAAGGATGCTCTTCTGTAACAATTATCTTCTTATTTTGCCCTAAAAACCCTAAATTGTTATGGGTTTCCTCCAACCTCATTTTTATATTATTCTGCTCTTGAAACCTTAAAGTGCAAGGGATAACATCTTCACCAATTTCACTTTTATTACCTGAAGAGGATTCTATACTACTTGAGGAAATTGAAAATGATTTACCTGGAATAAACTTGACATTTTTTGTTGTCTTTGTTTTGGGCTTTATCTCCACATCTTTTGTACCTTTAATTCCTTCTAAAATTTTCAATTGATATTGTCGATAGGATTTCTTTACCTCTTCTTTTGGAGTGGAATATCCTTGATCTGATCTTGCTTCTATTATTGAATGATTTCCTTGCTTTGTCTTGAATTTTATCTCATGGCTAGAATTTTTTATCTCTTTCTTCATAGTTTTTACTTTGCAAACTCTTGCCATGTGTCCAATCTCAAAACAATTGTGGCAACAAAATGCAATATTTTCATAATCTACTTTTTGATCTCATTCTCTTGATTCGGATTTAATCTTAATGGATTGTGGCAAAGGTTTTGAAACATCCATAGCAACACATATTTGAGTATATATAGCATGCTTTCGCTCCTTAGTTGTTGGTCCTTCCTTGATGAATTCCCCTAGGGTATTTCCAATATTTTTCAAAACATCCTTATTTATAAGCTGATATGGAAGTCCAAAAAGCCTAACCCACACCGGAAGCTTCTAATAGTTTTTGTCTCAACTAAAAAAAAATTCCTTCCATGGTCTCAAATAAAGTGCATTTCTTCTCATAAACCATGGGCCACCAACCATTATTTTATCCCTAATTTCCGAACTAGAAAATATGATGAGGAAAAAAAATTAGGAAGAAGAGACAAAATAATTTGAATTCAATCTCCACTTCCACTTGATCCAATTTTGAATCTCCAAAAACCATGACCATGATCCATGGAACTTACATATTAGCCCTCTACTTTTAAGAACCATTATATCATGCTCAATCATCTTATCCTTGATACTTACTTTTGGTGTACCATTTGCTACCTGGATCGAACTTGCCGTGCATTTGCTCTTTCGCTTATCTCCAGCTTGGGCCTTCATACTTCCAATAAGGGCATCTTGATTTCTAGCTAAAGCATCCTGACTTCCCATTAGGGCTTTTAAAAATGACTATCCTTCCACAATATCTAATGGGGCTTGCTCTTGGCTTGCACTCCCTCTTGGTTCACACTCCCTCTCTGCTTGCACCACTCTTGCTCCCAGCTTGCATTCTCTCTTGCCTCACACTTGCTCTTGGTTTGCACTCCCTCCTAGCTCACAAATGCTCTGTCTCTTCTTTTTCTTGGTGTTCCTTCGCTTCACAATTTTTTGAAAACAATGTTCTATGCATTCGTGGTAAAGGTTTGAAGCATTGATGCACTTTGGATGAACCTATCACCCTTTCACCATAATTGAATCTTGGCTTGCACTCCCTCTTAGTTTACACTCCCTTTTGGTTCGCACTCTCTCCTGCCTCACACTTTCTCCTGCCTCGCATTCACTCCCAACTTGCCCTCCCTCTTGGATCACAATTGCCCTTGTCTCTTCTTTTTTTCGGTGTTCCTTGGTTTCAACAATTTTTTGGAAACAATGTTCCACACATTCATGATAAGGTTTTGAAGCATTGATGCACTCTGGATGAACCTGTCGCCATGACTAAATCTTTGCTCGCACTCCCTCTTGGTTCACACTCACTCCCAGCTTGCGATTGCCCTCAATTTTGGTTGCAATCACTCGCACTCGCTTTCGGCTACACCTACTCCCAGATCACACTCGCACTTGCTACTGCACTTACTCCTAGCTCACGCTCACACTCACTGCCGCCCTTACTCCCAATACACGTTCGCACTCATTGCTGCCCTTACTCCTAGCTCGCGCTCGTGCTCTTCCCCATGGAAATCATTTTATTTCATTTATTATTATTAAATATTATATTTTAATAATAAATTTTAATCTTTTATAATGATTAATTTTTTTTATTAAATTTAAAAATATAATTAAATAATAGGTAAATAAGAAATGTTATAATTACATTATTTTTATTAATTATTTAATTAATTTTTTAATAATTAAAAATAAGTGATACAAGCTAGAGTTTTAACAATAAAGATATGGGATTTGGTCCCGTCTTGATCTAGGTTCAAGTGTTTGCTAGTATTATGGGATTGAAACATGCCCCACCCGTACTTACCTTGTGGAGTTTTCTATGCTCTTCCACCCTTAAGGTTTTTTAAAAATGATTACTTTAATAAAAAAGAAAAATAAAAATAAATAATTTTTTTTTTGGTACAAAATTTTGTAAAAGAACATTTTTTATTTTTATTTATCATTATAATTTTCAATTCTTTCAGTCAATTAATTAGAAACAAGTCAATGTTTCTTCAAAGGTGTAAGAATTTTATAAGGATTGAAACAAGCCTCACCCGTATTACATCATCACCATATAGTTGTATTACAACAAAGCTTGAGGACTCTGAACATTGAGGAATCTAACCAGTTGTACTAATGCGACTTGATAAGACAAATTACAATCTTCATAACCCTTTAACTTTTATTTTTTCTAAAATAAAAATAATCATCCATAACATAAGTTTTACCTTCAATATTGAAGTGGGTAATTTTTTTTAAATAACAATAAAAATTGATTATGTTGGATTGAAATGGATATATTGAGATATTAATACACTTATTTATCAATTAATTTAAAACACTTTGATGTAAAATATTATGTTGTTTATACATGAGGTAGAGTTTGTTTCTTTATCCATTTTACCATACCATAAAGCCTATATATTTTTGAAGTACCATTTTTTCCAACTTTTAACGTTTGAATAATATTTTGAATAATATTTAGCCAAAATTTGCCTTTAATGTTTAACTTATAAATCTATAATTTTTTTTTTCCTATGCCACCAATATTCTTTCCTTTGTAAACTTATTATGTTTACAAAGATGACGTCTAAACTTCTCCTTGTATTCTTTTTAAAGAAAATATTTTTGAACTATATTAAATTTTGAGGGTATTTCTACTATTAATATTGAAAGTGACATTATATATAGGGTATTATTGCAATGTATCATTTATGAGTCTTAATTTTCTAGTTATGGTTAAGAACTTTCCTTTGCAACCAACTAGAAAAATAATTTTACTCTATCCAAAATTGAGTCCTAAAGCTTTTTATTTCTTTTATCATACAAAACACCTAGATATGTTGATCAACGTTAAACCCATATATCTTAACAATAATTTATTGTAAATTAATGATAATTTTGATTTTTTTTTAAATCCTAGAATTTGCCATATTAACCAACTATGTAGTAACCTTCTCATAGCATGATTTGAACGATTTAAATTTCATATCCTCACTAGCCAAATGATGACCTAAAAGAAGTGTAATCAACAAATTGAAGAAGATACTGTAAGGGACCATTTATTGCAACCTGAATACCTTTGAGTTTACCTTTGGCATAGCTTTGCCCAATGCCTCAATATTAATAATGAATATATAAGGAGATAGTGAATCACTCTTCCATTAAATAGTATCCAATGGAGAACCCATTACTTAAAATAGAATATTTTGGAGCATTGTAAAAACATCTAATAGATTCATACCAATCTTGATCAAAACCAAATTTTTTGAAAATATCATATAGAAAACTACAACAAATCCTATCATATATTTTGTACATATCCAATTTTGTAAGGTTGCATTATTTTTATGGATAAAAGAGTATGTATGACTTTGTGCAATGATTATATATCCTCAATAATTTGCTTATGACAAAGAAAACCACCTTGTCCCTCTAGTAACATGAACTAGAATGTATTTACCATAATTTTTTAGATTATCTTCTAATTCATGTTGTATGGTCCTATTGAATAAAAATTATAAAAAAAAATGCTTGACGTGCCTTGGGAACCAATGTAATAAATGCTAGAAACACAATATATTTATGCAATATGATTAACATTTGCATTGATGTGATAGAAGTATGTGTGTGTGTGAAATCAAGGTACAAGGTTGGGAGTTACAACTACTTTCCAACTTCTTATAACCTCCATAACCATAAGGTGAATAGGTAATATTCATAACATTCTCGCCCTTATTACATCAATGCTCAATCAAAGTACATACAAGAAAATTTCTAATTTTTTTAAACTTTACACATGCAAGAGACTTTGTCAAAATGTTTGCATGTTGCTCCTCTGTGGGACAAAACTGGAGTTGTATGTTGCGTTCATGAACATGTTCGTGTATGAAAAGAAACTAAACCTCAATATGTTTTGTGCACTCATGAAAAACTAGATTGTGAATAAACTTTACAATTCCTTGATTGTCACAACTCACAATTGGTGGTTTCTTTTGTGGGATGTCAATTCCTGACAAGATGCAACATAACCATATTACCTCACAATAGCTCATCCTATGACACGATATTTAGTCACAAGGGAATAGTGAGCAATAACATGTTGCTTCTTACTTCCACAAGAAATTAAACTAGATCCTAAAAAGAATACATATCCAAAAGTGGATCCCATATCATCAATGGGTCATACTTAGTCTACATTTGTGAAACCTGTTAAGAAGAATTGATAATTCTTCTTATACCCCAAGCCATACTTAGTTATACTACAAATATACCTGAGTATTTACTTTGTTGCTTTTCAATGACACACCTTTGGTTCTTGCATGAACCATGAAAGATAGCTCATAACATAGTTGACATCAGGTCCAATATATGTCAGATAAATGAGACTTGTAATCAATTGTTGATAGAGAGTTCCATTCACCTTTGGAGATGAATCATAGCATGACAATTGCAAGCTTGCTATTATTGGAATGTCCATGGGCTTGCAATCTATCATTTAAAACTTCTCAAGCAATGTCTTGGCATACTTCATTTGTGACATGAATACATGGTTCTCAGTTTGCCACACCTCTAAAACCAAGACAATTGTGCATTAACCCAAGATTAATCATGTCAAATGAATGTTTCAATACTTTCTTAGTCTCTTCAATCAACTTCACCAAACTCCTAGTGATGACCAAGTCATTGACATACACAATGATGATCATGACCTCTCTTCCTTACCTTTTGAAGTAAACTTTTGGATCATATGGACTATGACAAAATCCATGTCATAAGAGATGCTCATTGATCTTCACATACTAGGTTTTGGGTGTCTACTTCATCCCATAGAGATATTTGATAAGCATACATACCTTATTCTCCTAACTTGGTATAACGGATCCATCTAATTGTGTCATGTAGACTTCTTCATTGAGCTCACCATTGAGAAATTTCCTATAAAGCAACTTCCATCCAAACTGTGCAACCATTATGAAAACCATCTGAATGGTCTTGATCTTTACTATTGATGTAAAAGTTTCATCGTAGTTAATTTATTCCTTCTATGCATAGCCCTTTGCAGGAAGTATTGCTTTGTATTTGTTGATGCTTCCAATAGATTTGTATTTGGTCTTGAATACCCACTTGCAATCAATGGCTTTCTTGCCAGGTGGAAGATCGACAAGTTATCACATCTTGTTCTTCATCAATGCTTGATATTCAATATTCATGGTATCCTTCCACTCCTTTGATGCAAGAGCTTCATAAATCATTGAAGGTTCATATGTCTACACCATAGTGCTCATCAAGGCTAGGTTGACCTCATTTCAAACTTTGCTTTGAGTTCTTAGTCTAGAACTAGATGTATCTAGAACATGATCTAAGTTCACATTACGAACTATACTGAGATACCACTTGGGTCTATGAGTGGTACTCAAAGTGGATGGTCCTCAGTCATGAGATACATCTCCATCTTCATAAAAATCAACATCCTCTCTCTCATAGGCTTCATCATTGTCATTATATAGAAAAACAATAAGTGTTTTTTCAATAGCACATGGCTTAGAAGAAGAGGTACACTCATTCTTCTCATCAAACACAACATCTTTGTTGATATGTAACTTCTTAGTGTTAGGATCCATGAGGCAATATCCCTTAAACTCATTTTTATATTCAATGAAGATATATTTATTGGATTTCTCCTCCAGTTTCATCCTCGTTTGCTTTAGAATGTGCATGAATGCAATGCATCCTAACATTGGATTTGTGACATGGAAGGTTTATTTCCTGTTTGTGCCTCTTCAAGTGTGACACCATTCAAATGAAGTATGGGTGTGTGGTTTAGCAAGTAGACCACATTACAAACAACTTATGCCCAAAATGCTAGATCTAAATTGGCATCACTTAACATGCATTGTACCATATCTTGAATAGTATAATTTTGACTCTACAAATCCATTTTTTTGAGGAATGTATGCATTTGTTAGTTATTATTTGATGTCATGTTGTTTCAAGAAAGTAGAAACTTGACTAAAAGTAGAAAATTGGTTATTGGTGTACTCCCCCTTGATCTAAGTGGAGTGTATAAATGGAACAACCTGTAATCTTCTCCTTACGAGCTTTAAACTCTTGGAAATATTAAGAAGATTCATTCTTTATCTTCAAGAAATACACCCACATTTATCATATATAATCATCAATGAGCAATTGAAAATATCTATAGCCACTAAAACTTGAATCCATGGGTCCATATAGATTGGTATGTGCCAGGTCGAGTGGACCAACCACTATACGACTCACTGAGATAAATGGAGATTGATGTTGCTTTTTGGACAAACAACTCATACAAAGGTCATGAGGCTTTATCAAATATGGAAGCCTACATACTATGGCATGATATAGGAGTGACTTCAAATGGGTTAAACTTAGATGTCCAAATCACCTGTGCCATAGTGACGTAACTTCATCTACCATGGCAGCCAATGCTTAGTTGCCTCACACTACAATAGCACGCTAAAACATCTTGTCTACACTAGAAGCATGAGCAATGATCATTAAATCTCTAGATTTTTCTCAAATGAGATAGAGTTCCTTTACATTTATTTTCAAAAAATCAACACATAAATTATGATCAAGCAATTGATTCATATAAATTAATTAAGTTCTTTGTGAGGCTAGGCACGTAAAGAATTTGAGATAAATGACATGTATTCTCTCCAACATTTAATTTAACATCATTGATTCTAGCAATAATGTATGTTGAATTGCCACCAAGTGTTACTTGCCCATTGTAAGGTGAATGGTCAAGGCTCATAAATCATTCCTTTTGGCTTATCATGTGTCTAGTAGCACTTGGATCAACATACCAAACTGGACTTGATTTTGATATAGCATCAAGATATTGAATTGAACAAACATAATCTTGTCCTTCCACATTAGAATCAATGTCCTCAGTTATATTGTCATGTTGGCATTGAGGTGCATTCCTCCTTTACCAATGAGAATGCTTTCGCTTGCCTCTTAATAAATTCTTTGGTTGATTCTTGGATGATCTTTATGAGATTGTGTTATACTAGCACTCCTAAAGGATGTGTCCAAGTTTCCCATATATTATACATGTGATATTTCTTTGTCCTTGATGTTGTTGATGCTCATTTTGTCCTTCACCCTTTTGTTGGTTTTCGTGTTTATTGGGGTGTTTGTCACCTTCTTCAATTGCATCAACTTCTTGCTTTTTTATGCATGAGCAAAGCATGTTTAGTCTTCATCTATCAAATTGTTTCCTCTTATTAAAGCAAATTCACAAGAGTATCAAAACTAGGACTATGGTTTCTCATGTTTAGAGTTGTTATCAAAACACTAAACATTGGTAGTAATGTATGTAGCATTATTGGAACAAGCATATTATCACTAAAAGTTTCACCTAACGTTTGTAGTGAGGCTCAAAACTTAGCTTCTCACCGCTCTTCATATTTAAGTAATACAATTGGCTCCATAGATGTAGAATTTGATTTTAGTTCTTCGACTCGAACATTATACTAAGTTTATTTTGTGCATCCTTCACAATTATAATATCATAAATGTATGACAAGATCTCATCAAACATATCAAATACTATGATCAATCTAGCTTTCTAATCAACTACATTGAACTTTCTTTGTTTATCTAGATCAACATGTCTTTACGTAGAAAAAAATACCACTCCCCATAAATCTTTAAACTCCAAATGAATCTTCAATTTTGTCTTCCACACAAAATAGTTGTCACCTTTCAACAACTGAGAATCAGGTAATAGCATTTTTAAGATATTAATAGCTATTTTAGATCCTCACAAATCTACAAACAATTTATTCTACTAGAACGATCTTGAAAAGAGCTTTCCAACAAGTACATATAAAGCATATACTTATGAAATGATTAATACCTCTAACTATGAAAAAACACCAGGGTCTTATTGAGCAAAAAATAAGGCACGAAGGTTTGAGTTCTTTTCCCTCCAACTTGAATCTTCAAGGAATATTCGTGAAATATTTTTTCAAAGTTCCAGGGTAATAAAAAATGCCAAATCATGAAGCTGCAATCAATAATATACACAGAAGTTGTAATGTTTGAACATTACCTGCTAGTGGAGAAAATTGATTTGTTATGATCACGATTGAGCGATGAGAGTTTTGAAGGTGGCTATGTGAGGGTTTCGTCTGTGGGTTGAGTGTAGGCAACAATAGAGGTTGTTTTTTGGGGCCTATGTGCCCTAGTGGCCAATTTTTTTTGTTGTTGTTTTTGCCCAAGATAAACGCAAGATATGTTGCAGGAGACCCGTGATGGGTTAGAAATTTTTCATTCAACAAATATTCATGCTATGGACTTGATTGAAAACTGCTTCCAATTTGTTGCCCAAGGAAAAAGTGAAAATCACACCTTTCCCCGATGTGCGAAGCATGGATTAAAGAGACTCATAAACAAGTTCCAAGTTGCAGATCAAATAAGAGAAGCCCCCTTAGAAAAAAAAAAAAAAAAAGTTCAAAACTCAAGCAATCCTACTGCTAAGGAACCAAATCCACTATGGAAACCCCTTTCAAGGTTAAGGATTTTGGAGATTTGGCCCCAAAATGAATTTTAAGGATGCCCTTCATGGTGGACATTCCCAGACTAATGCTAATATTAATCTTAAGGCACCTCATAAACCTCTAAGAATGCCTAAGATTGATCCCAGAAAAATTGAGTCGAGATGTCTAAGAGCAGTTGATGGAACCCAAATTGTTAAGCTAAAAATGGGTGACATTCAGGATGGCATTAAAGATCTAGAAAGAAGAGGACTAATTTATCATTTCTTGGGTTTTTGTCTAAGCGTATCTGCTTTCAAAGTGTGGGCTACAAAATATTAGAAAACACAAGGTGGGTTACAAATATTTGTTTATTCCAATTATTATTTTCTTGTTATTTTTGTTAATGATGAAGGTAGAGAGAAAATATTTCAAGGGGATTCTTGGTTCTTTGAAAGGCTAAGGCTTTTCATGAAGCCTTAGCACAGTAAATTTAAAGTCAAAGAAGAGATGCCTTCTACAGGACTTGTGTGGGTTAGACTCTTTGGCCTCCCAATTGAATTTTGGAATCCAACTGTATTTTCTACAATTGGAAACTCCCTTAGAATTTTTATTATGACTGCTAACTGTACACACAAATTTGAACACATTATTTATGCTTGAATTTGTGTCTTAATGGATTTTGACAAATCCCTTCCACAAAAGATCTCGTTACAATTTGGGAGGATACTTAGGAGTCGGTGGTGTGCTATAAGAACATTCATTTTCATTGCAGAATATACCATGAATATGGTCATTTAGCTAGTGTTTATCCAAATAAGATTCCAGATCAAAAGAAAGAGGACACAAACTTTCCAAATGCCTATGAAGAAGAACACCAAAAAAAAACAGTTATGAAGGATCAAGTGATGTTGTCAACTAATATGTTTGGAATTCTTTCCACAAATAACCTCATAGGTGAAGATGACATAATGGAAGCAAAATTCTTATAAACGTAGTTTAAAGATGCAAGGAAGGACTCAAAGACAAACCAAGAAATCAAAGGTTTTCAAAAGAAAAATAAGGGAGAAAAATAGACAAAAAGAACAATCTTTTAAATTTTAAAAATTCAAATAATTCAAACCCCAAGACAAACTTTGTTGAATCTTCCAATAGCGCTTTGGTTGCATATACACATACTTCAGGGTTAGAAGCTATCCCAAATTCAATTGGGGTAAGACAAAAAAATGAAGATGGACACTAACCAAAAGGCAGGTGGCAAGAGTAATCAGCATCATATGGTAAAAGAAGGTGAAAAGCTTGTAGAGGAAGGTAAGATTAATGTCCTTACCAACATCTTTAACCTTGTTATTAATGAAGATCATCACTTGGAATATTAGAGGGCTCAAAGAGAGTCTTTCAAAACAAAACAAAATTAGAAGAATGATTCAGACAAACCAACCACATATGGTTTTCCTTCAGGAAACAAAGATGTCTAGCGGAAATGGAATCTATTGCAAGTAAAATTTGGCCAACAAGAAAAGTGGTTTCTCTCATCTCCCATAGGGTTTTTGGCGGCATTGCTTGCCTCTAGGACCCAAAAGAGATCATTATTCACCATATGGTTGGTAGTTGGGATCTCTTGGTTGTGGTTGCACAAAGTAGATAATCTAACCAAATTATGCTCTACTTGATTGTTTATGCTCCAATTACTTTGGAGGAAAAGCAAAGACAATGGAAGGATATAACTTATATTATCTCCCATTTTCTTGAAGCTTGGGTCTTGATCGAAGGAGACTTCAATACCATCCTCTCTTTGGAAGAGAAGAGGGGGGAAATAAGAATCTAGATGGGAGCTCAAACCTCATGAGTGAATATATTGCAAACCTTCACCTTGTGGACATCCAGCCAGATAATGGCCTCATGACTTGGTCTAATAGAAGGTAAGGCTCTGCTTGTATCATGGAAAGATTGGATAGGTTCTTGTTCTCTAACAATTTCTTAATCCATGGTCACATTCCTAAGGTGAAAACTCTTAACAATGTTGGTTCGGATCATTGGCCAATCATGGTTGAAATGTGGAAAACCAAGGTCAATTTTTTGCCCTTTTGATTTCAGTTAATGTGGCTCAAAGATAGTTCCTTCACCAAAAGATTGCAATACATCAAATCCAAAATCAATATTTGGAATTGAAAGGAGTTTGGAGACGTCAAGAAAAAGAAACAAGAAATGATTGCTCAGTTTGAAGAGTTGAATGATCAAATCCATTTAGATGGCCTCACTGAGAGTAGAAGTATTAATGAAATTAGACTCACAACGCAGTTGGAGGAATGGGAAAAAGAGAAGAGCTCTTATAGAAGCAAAAATCTAGGATCTAGTGGCTCAAAGGAGATCGAAACACGAAATTCTGCGACAAATCTCTTCTAGCCCGCAGATCCCACAACTTTATTTCTTCCCTAAATTCAGGTTTTGGAGACTCTGTCCACACTTGGGATGGCAAGTCTACCTCAGTTAACTACTTTTCCAAACTGTTTGTTGTTGCATGTCTTGACTCGACTTCTCAATAGAATGTCCTTCAAGTGATCCCAACTCTTATCACTTCTGAGAACTCTATTTTAACTACTCCAGTTACTATCAATGAGCTTCAACAAGTGGTTTTTAAAATGCAAAAAAGGAAGAACCTGGGACTTGATGGTTTTTCCATTGAATTTTACCAAGAATTATGGGATATTCTTCATGTTGATTTATTAGGGGTGGTGGAAGAAGCCAAGAAGGCCAAAGATATTTTGAAGGTTATCAATAAAACTTATATAGCTCTGGTCCCAAAGGCTCAAGATGTAGAACATATCTTAGCTTTTAGACCAATAGCTTTATGTAATGTTCTCAAAATCATTACCAAGATCATGGCGAAGAGGCTAAAACCTCTTTTGCATAAGATTATTTCCCCTGAACAAGGAGGTTATGTGGAAGGGCGTCAGATTGTGGATGAGATAGTTCTTGCTCAGGAAGCCATCCATTCTATGGAAGCATAGAAATCTCCTATGTTAATCCGTTTAGACCTATCCAAAGCTTATGACAGAGTGGATTGGCACTTCCTCGTCAAAGTTGAGGTAATTTGGCTTCTCTCATGATTGGACAATTTGGATTATGGGATGTATCTCTTTGGTGTCCTACTCAGTTCTTATCAATGGTTGTCCTTCACAGGTGTTTCAGGGTTCCAGAGGTATTAGGTAGGGCGACCCCCTCTCCCCTTATTTATTCAGCATTCTTGTTGAAAGCCTGGGCAGGTTTGTGACCAAAAATAGAGAAAACAAAACCCTTGAGGGAATTACCCTTGCTCATAGATCTAGGCCTATCTCTCATATATAGTTTGTTGATGACTCTACTCTGTTAGGTAAAGCTACGGTTAAGGAAGCCTCTACGATTAATCAAATCACTCACTTTTTCTCTAATGTTGCAGGGCAATTGATTAATGAAGACAAATTGAAAGTCATCTTCTTTCACTGCTCTTCCAAACAGGAATCCATGGTTCTAGATAAATTAAGAAATAAGAAGGCCTCCCTTTCGATCACTTATTTAGACATTGTTGTCAACATCCAAAGACAAAAGCAAAATAAGTTTTATAAGTTTTATCTTAGATTTGCCTTGGGATTACTATGAATTTTCCTTGGGAGGTTTTGAGTATGTTAACCTAGCTAGATTCCTAAGGTTAGGATTGGGACTAAGGGAGAAGTTATGGGACAATTCCTTATGGGTGCAATGGGCACTTCAGTAATAGAAATCTGAGGTGTGCTCCAAGAGATGATGAGCTTAGAATTCCATTGTATCTAAATTCGTGTGATGGAATTCTCCGTTAGAAAGCAAGATACCCATGTGAGAGAGATATCATACTAATGATAGTCATAGGGACCTGATAGAATGAGGGAGAATTCCTATGGGGGATGTCAATTGGTATGTTATTCTTTGGTAACCCCAAATGAATGACAGGCGACCAAAGGGAGATGCCACCCATACGATAATCACCTTCATCAAACTATCTAAAAGGTAGTTTAATGGTGCACAATAGTTTTAAGCTAAATGAGATGTATAAGTTACAAGAAGCTTACACCTAAACACTACTAAGGAATGACAAACACTAGTATGGGATTCGGTGTCCCTTTTTCTCAAGCAAACGAGATAGGGTTAACCCACACGTTGTGGTCAAAATGCCCTTCAAAAGAGAGAAAGGAAATGGGGTGACCACACAAAGGTTTCCTTTAAGTTGTATAGGCAATGTACAAGGTAAACCCCATAATAGACTACGGAAGAATTGGCCACTCCTGTCCACCCGAGGGATGTTGCGGCATCTGAAACTCGCAATGTGGTAAAAGCTTCTATGAAATTTGCTTGGATCATCTTGGTTAGATCGAACGTAAAAGAAAAAAAAGGCAGGCAGGTTGGCAGGATGGGGACACTCAACCTTAAAAAGATAGGGAGAGCTCCTAGTCTTACGATTGAGAATCCGGGATGAAAGCAATCAACTAGAGATATCTAGTTGGGTCAAGGATTTAGGGTTGAAATTAGGGTTGTTACAATTGGTCCTAACCCAAGATAAAATATATACCCTGAAGTAGATTTTCTATCATCAATAGAACCAACATAATCAAAATCTAAATAACCTTGTAGACAAAAAACTTTAACATTCTTCATATAAGTTAGTCCATAATCTGTAGTTTTTTTAACATATTGTAGTATCCTTTTTGTAGCTTTCGAATGACTTTCTATTGGTTCCTGCATGAATCTTGAAAGATAATTTACAACAAAAACTAAATCAAGTTTAGTATTTGTTAAGTATAGAAGACTTCCAATTAATTGGTGATACCTTGTAGCTAACACTAAAGGTGTTCCATCATTTTTGGATAATTGAATCCCTTGTTCCATAGGTGTATCCTTAGGCTTACAATCATTCATTTTATACTTCTCAAGTAGAGCCTTTGCATATTTTGATTGTGTAATTGTAATATTGTCTTCATTTTGATGAACTTCTAGACCAAGACAATAGTTCATCAATCCTAGATCTGTCATTTCAAATGCCTTCTCAAGATCCTTTTTTATCTCATTTATTAGTTTTCTAGAGCTTCCAATAATCACTATATCATCAACATACACTATAAGAATTAATATATCATTTCCAATTTTCTTTGTATATAGACTTGGATTAGATGTACTTCGTTTGAAACTATGCTATAGCAAATGATTATTAATTTTTATGTTCCATGCTTTGGGGGCCTTGCTTCAGACCATATAAGGATTTGTTTAATTTGCAAACCTTATCTTGTTGACCTTTAACAACAAATCCTTCCGGTTGTGACATATAGACTTTCTTTTCTAAGTCACCATTAATAAATGCACTTTTTACATCCATTTGATGAAGTTTCCAACCCTGATGAGCTGCTAAAGCACATATTGTTCTGATAGTAGTCATTCTAGCTGTTGGTGCAAACGTTTCTTCATAGTCAATTCCCTCTTTTTGAGTATATCCTTTGGCCACTAATCGAGCTTTGTATTTTTCAAGTGTCCCATCTGCTTTATAATTAACCTTGTAAACCCATTTGCAACCCACTATTTTCTTTCTTGGAGGTAATTCAACTAGATTCCATGTTTTGTTCTTTTGTAGTGATGAATATTCAGATTCCATAGTTGCCTTCCAATGTGAGTAATTTAGAGCTTGATATATAGATGTTGGCTTTATTGTAGTGCTTAGTAATCCTTTGTTCGTTCTACTTTGACTACGAGTTTGAGGTCTTGTAGTAGTAAGATCTAGCATTTATTCCAAATTTGATTCCCTAAGAGTGTTTCTAAGCCATATTGGTTCCTTTCTTTGAGGAATTGTGAAAGTTTATATACATTCACTTTGTTCATCTTGGGATTCTAACTCTATCTCTTCATTTGCCAAGTCTTCCTCAAAGAAATTTAAAATAACTTTTGTATCATTACTTTGTTTTTCAGTTTCAATCTTGATTTTTCATCAAAAATTACGTCTCTACTTATGTATACCTTCTTTGTACTTGGATCAATTATTCTATACCTTGCATATTCATCATTGTAGCCAAAAAATGTTCCAACCATAGTTTTCATCTAATTTTGTCCAATTCTATATTGGAATATGCATATAAATTTTGCATCCAAAGATTCTTAACTTTTCAATATTAGGTTTTTGCCCTGACCATGCTTCTTCTGGTGTAACATTCTTGAGTATCCTTGTAGGTAATCTATTTTGTAAGTATATTGTTGTTTTGACTGCTTCTGCTCAATATTGATGATCAAGATGGGCCTCTTGTATCATACATCTCACCATTTCCATTATAGATCTATTCCTTCTTTCTGCAATTCCATTTTTTTGTGGTGAATATGTTGTAGTGAGTTGTCTTTTAATTCCATTTTTTTTTCTAGAAATAGACTAAATTCTTTTGAAACAAATTCACCTCCTTTATTTGAATGAAGAATTTTGATAGTCTTTTATGATTCCTTTTCTACTTGAGGTTTGAATTGTTTAAAACAACTAAATGCTTCTGATTTGTACTTCATGAAGTATACCCACATTTTTTTGGTATGATCATCAACAAATAGTTGAAAATACTTATGTCCTCCAATACTAGTAGTGTTCATTGGACCACACAAATTTGTATATATTAATTCTAATGGTTGTTGAGATCTATGTTGATGAAGTTCAAAAGGATTTCTATGTTGTTTTCCTGCCAAACATTCTGGACAAACAGTAGGTTCCCAAGATAGATTTGGTATCCCTTCAACCATTTGATATTTGACCATTTCATTTATAGATGATGCACTAGTATGTCCCAAACATTTATGCCATAGATCTTTTGTTCCTAATGTTTTAACTGAAAGAGCCAAATGTGTAGTAGTATCCAAAACAAATAAACTATCTTTATAAGAACCTAAAGCTATCATTTTCCCTTGTTTGATAATATGAAATTGTTTTCTTCCATTGATAACTTTGAATTCTACTGTCATGTCTTGATCCTTGAAAGAAGATTTGTAGTCAATCCAAGAAAATATAGCACATTGTTAATTTTTCCTTTCCATCTGTTAGATTGACCATAACATTTCCTATCCCTTTTACTTTATAAGTCTTACTATCTGCTATAGCAACTGGTTTCTCATTTTTCTCTTGTAGAGAATCAAACCATTGTTTGTTTCCAGTCATATGTTTACTTGCTCCTGAATCTATGTACCAATAATCCATAATTCTTTTGTCTTTAAATAAATCTTTCAATTTTCAAGTCTTTATGAAGTTGACTACCTTATGACTCCCTAGTTTGAAACAAGAATATTTGCAAATTTAATATTTCTAATTTGATGTAGGAAACCTTTTTTCTCCAAAATTCAAAAAAATTACAAATGTTAAAATGCTTCACAAATTTTAATAACTCAATTACAAAATTTCACCAAATCTTCTCAAAACTTGAAATTGATTTCCAAAATAATTTTAAGATTTCTCAAAACTTTTCAAAGATAATTAATAATGCTTATAAGGTTTCAAAAATCACTTCTAAACCTTTTCCCTCCAATAATCTATAATAGATTAGTTTCTTAACAACCTTAGAAAATTAATTGTATTTCTCCTTATAGCTCCTAACTTAGCAAAAATTCAAAATTCAATTAAATTAACTTTTATCTCTGCAATAGGCGGCACAAATCATGATCAATGGCGGTTGACCTCCTCAATATTCGTTCCTCGAAAGCCTCACTTGATGTAGCACTCATTCAAAAACTCTGTCGCTTCTTTAATGTGCTACGTTTAGTCTTATTCCATGCATTTAATACATGTAAGAAGGCATTTCACCTTACTCATATGATGGTTGGCGTTCCTCCTTCCATGAGGACATGTGGCATTCAATCTCTTCAAATGCTTCTAAGTGGCACTTCTTCCTCCTGGATGTTATGTACAGGATTCTCTTTTACTAAAACAACTTCTTGCAAACGTTTCAATGATGGCACTTCTTCCAAGGCTTTTCAAACAAGCCAAACCTTAGACAAATAATTTCCAAAAGAATTTTTTTCGCTTGCTCTTACGTTGCAGAATTACGTCTCTTCAGCTTTCACCTTCCTGAGAGAGACACTTCAACAGAGTGAATGCAAACGGTCGATTGTGCCCTTAGAATGACACTTGTGCTTCTATACTCTCCAAACGCTCACTTGTAGCGACGCTTTGGCGGTTCCTCCTTGCACGTTGGTGGCTCTTCCTCGAGCTACAGTAATCTGTTGCACTTCGATGGTGCTTCTTTCCTCCTTTGTATGGTGGCTCCACCTTTCAATGGTGGCTCAACTTCGGTGGTGCTCCTTTCCTTCTATGTATGGTGGCTTCTTTTTCTGCCACTTCTATTGCCCCTTTTCAGTAGATTCTATCTCGGCTCTGGATGGGTGAATCTCTTGCTATTTTCCAAACTACTTATACTCCCTTTCCTTTACTCACTTTGCTGACTTATTTCTCTAAAATTTTGTAACTCCAAATGTTGCTTACAAAATATGATTTCTCCTCCTTTATCTTGTTGTCCAAGAATCTCCTTTTAACTCCAATTTGTTGTCTACTTTTGCTATCAAGCCTTTCTTCAATTGGCTATTCAAGGGCACTTCAAAATCTGCCCAATTCTTCTTCAATATGCAACTCTATGTCACCTTCTACTTGTTGTCATGTGACTCTTCAACTTCTGTTGCGAAAATCAACAATCTCTTCCTATGCAAATCAGCCTTCAAAAACTTAATGACTGTCTTCGAAACTTTCAAATTTGTGGCCCCTTCAATTCTTCTTTCTCCTTCTATTTCTTGTTGAAATCCGATTTTAAATTTGGTCTCTTTCGCTGGCCTCTTCCTCAAGAATCTGAATGTCTTGAGGTCTACAAAAAAGTTTTCCAAAATTTGGCAAACTTCTTGCCAAATCCTTCTTCCTATTGGGCTTGTTGTCAAATGGCGACAATTGTCCAAAATTCTTCTTTTTAGGAGCTTCACCTGCTTGCGATCTTCTATCTCGAGCTTTCTTCAAAACTTCTCCAATAGCCACTTCTTCAACTTCTCAATAAGGCTTCTCTAGCCTTCTTCTTTCTCCTTCTAAATTTGCTTGAGACGTCTTTTCTTGGGTCTTCAAATTCTGCAATCTCCTTATCTCCTCTCAATCTCTCGTGGCTCTCTTTATATCTTATCAATTTTCCTTGTGGCTTTGATACCATTGTTAGCTTTTGATGCTAAATACTTAAAGCAAAGCAACTATAGGAACAAAAATAAAGTTGCAGTATGAAATATAAGATAAAGACAATATTCTAAACATATAAAACTCATAAATAACTTCTACAACAACTCATAAAATAGCCATTAACAAATGCTCACAAAAATAGTAATTTGATATTACTTGTATAAACTTGTACAATGAAATATGGAACTAAGAGTCCATAATATAGATTTTACAAATGACCTTTGGTCTGCCTCAAGTGACTCTTGACTTACATAACAAATAATGTAATATATTCTAACAATTTACCACAATCATATGCAAAAAAAAGGTAGAAGAGCAAAACATAGGAGCATATAGACAAAATTGGAGAAAAAGTGAAACTACACAAAAGGAAAGATGTTCGTAGGCACCTTAATATTTCACATATCACAAACTAATACAGTGGATTTGATACCAAATCTCCAAATTAGATGTTAACCTCAAACCCTCGACTTGGAGGTTAAATTACAATGTAATAAATATATTACACCGTTTAATCAAGGTTATCCATAAAGGTGGATTAACCAATATCTCTAAGGATGAATACATGAAGAGTGTCCCTAGGCTTACATCAAGATGGCCATAGGCTAACACATAAAATGCCCATAAACACATAGGCTTACATCAAGAATGTCCATAGGCTTACATAGAAAGATCTTTGTAGGCTTACATATAGAATTCCCATAGGATTACATAGAGAATGCCTATATGCTTACATAACACTTACACATAGGCAAACATTTGGAGCACCCCTAGATACTTCATCATTGTCAGCCTTGAACTAATAAGGTCAGATTACAAATATTTCAACAAAAATTACAGCCTTGAAGGTTACTTAAAGTTAAAATGGACAATCCTTAACGTGCTAAAGGTAATGATGAGAAGAGAGCCCACAATCAAGATAAACGAAAAAAAAAAGGAACTGCAGCTGATCCAAGTGCCTAGCTAATATGTAATGGGATGTAAGTACAATACCACCAACTATGGGGAATTGACCTGAATATACAATGAGCGGTGTAACCAATACAAGTAAAAAGTTGTTCAAATGGCCTTGGGATATCCGGGAACTGTTGGAAAAAGCAAGAGTTGCAAAGTTGTTCAAATGGCCTTGGGATATCCGGGAACTGTTGGAAAAAGCAAGAGTTGCAAAACATTGAAGGTAAACAATGAAGTAAGGTGAAAGTGATCGCTGGCATCTTGGATTGAGATATGAATATTGCATTGTATAAATATGATAATCGTTTGAATGTATTTAAACTGTTGAAACTCGGATTTCTACTTGGACATTTACATTGACAAGAAGAAAGTATACAATAGTGCAATCAAAGACTCCTTTGACAAGCATGGGGAATAGTTATATACATTGCTGGTGAAGAGAAAATAATTGAGGATAGCCAAATTTAGACTAGCTGAAGAATTTAATGCTGAGGCTTGTAAGAAAAATTGGAACTTCCAAGAAGTGCAAGCAAAAAGAAGCATAGAAGTGTATTGTATATATTTTCTAAGTAGTCCATCAAAGAATTCTTAGACCAACATGAAGAAAGGAGATCCTAATTGTGATAATATAACCTAATACAAGATAAGTCTAATTTATATTGAGTATGTGAACCCAACATTGATTAGAAACATGTTCGACCAAGCAATATGTAATAGTACAAGATAAATTATTGGGCAGTTATTGCTGTTATCTAACTCAAAAATTGTTTACAGCTGATTTTGTAACTACTCTTAAAGGATTATGAAAACACTAAGCAATATGTTTGCCTAGAAGCTTTCCCTGTTGCATTCGGATCTTTTAGCAGGGTTGGGCCTAACCGGCACCACGACCTTGGGCGCCTGGAAACTATAAGTTAAAATGAATTTAACCTGAGCCATTCAGCACCAAGATTTGACCTTGGGACCTGTTCTTTGCAGGTAAGCTTGTTTACCCGGTGTGTACGTTTGGCAAAAATAGCAACTTCTGATGATTTTGGTAAATATGGAAAAATATTCATTGGGTATTTTCCAGTTACAACTGCCCGGCTGCCCAAATAAGGATAGCCTTTTAGCAGTAGGACTTATTATAGAACTAATTACATAGCATTGGGTCATCCTCACTAGGATAAATAGATAAATATTAAGTACAAATGTAGTTGATAGTCTACAAAAAGCAGAAATGGATTTGTTATTTCCACATTTCTGTGCTGAATAGACCGTTCCCAAAGCCATTACTGCAAGGTTCCACGACCCTGGGGGACAGGGGGCCGGGGGGACGGGTTTCCGGGGACGGCGGGGGACGGCAGGCCGATTTTAGGGGACGGCTGGTATAATACTATAAAAAATGAATTTTTTTAGAAATTTAGAATAATCTACACATTCAAAATTCTACACCCAACAAAAATGATATTTCATATTACTAATCAATTATGTAAGTGCAGCCATTCATATTCAGATTAGTTACTAACACATAAGTGCAGCCATAATTGAGTCATTTAACATTTTCATGTCCATATTAGTTACTAATTTGCAGCCATTTAATTGTTTCAAGTTCAACAACTATAACTTGAAGGTTCAGCCAAGGATATCAAGTTCAAACAATGTTCAAACAGTCATCATTTTAAGTAATAACAGTCATCATTTTTTCAGCCACCAATGTTCAAACAAAGACTGTCATGTTTAACAATTTTCAGTCACTAACTGTTCAAATATGACAGCAATAAGAAATTTGAAATAGTCCAGCCGTGGGGGACGCCCAGCCTTTTTAAAAACTTAAAAATTTAAATTTTTTATTTTTTTTTTATTTTCCCCTTTGGTGGGGACGCCCAGCCTTTTTAAAAACTTAAAAACTTAAATTTTTTATTTTTTTTTATTTTCCCCTTTGGTGGGGACGCCCAGCCTTTTTAAAAACTTAAAAACTTAAATTTTTTATTTTTTTTTTATTTTCCCCGGGACGCCCAGCCGTGGGGGACGGCTGGGCCCCATGGGGGACGCCCAGCCGTCCCTAGGGATGGCCCGAGCGTCCCCCATGGGGCCCAGCCGTCCCCCACGGCTGGGCATCCCCGGGGACGCCCCAAAAAGGGGGACGGGAGGCCACAGGCCTCAGCCGTCCCCCAAAAAAGGGGGACGTCCCGGGGACGGGAGGCCACAGGCCTCAGCCATCCCCCAAAAAGGGGGACGGGGGGAAACGTCCCCCTTGCTGTCCCCCCGTCCTGGGGGACGTGGGAAACGGGGGGACGCGTCCCCGTGGAACACTGCATTACTGGCATTGCCTTAGTCCAGAGGCATAACCTAGTTGAAGGGAGTATAAAGGTTGTATTATCTCTGCTATGAGTTCTAGTCCCAACTACCAGACACTCGAGAAACACCCTGTGACACAACAAGGAGGAACTTAGCTCTTTCACTGTACTCACCCTCTACAGTACACAACCCACCAAATCCTTTACCAACAGATTGAGAAAATTCAAATAGTGATTTAATGGAAAAAAACTTACTTCTACCGACTCTGGGATAAACGTCATAAGCAGAAGAACCCCTTGCTTTTCAAATCTGCCTATCAAATCCATATCACCATCCTAGGTGGCTATGATAGCCCTGTGAAGTAAAGGGGTAAGCATGTGGCCTGCATGAATTGTCCAGGAAAATGCCACAGCATGAAAAGAAAACAGATTGTCCAGGAAAAATACCACAGCATGAAAAGAAAACAGATTTCCCAAAGTTCTATCCTGGTCATGATCCCTTGAAAGAAGCTCCACTCATAAGTTCCGATAATTACAGCTGTAAAAAGTGTGAGGAATAGTACCTGAGAAGATTGACTTCTACCTTCACCATGTTACACCCCATTCCTAGTTCTCTCAAATGGAGAAGATAGCTGGATGTTACAGATACTTTCTATTTCCTTAATAATAACACAAGACCAGTTCTTAGCTTTAAGCCTTTAACAATCACCCCCACTATGGCTCCGAAGGGCTATAACTATTTGGATTGGAACTTACTCTATTGCAGCCACAAGCAAACTTCCAAAACATATGAAAAGCAATATAATTCCAAGCCAGAATTTCAAAGTCACCTTCCAAAACCTTGACGGAGATATATTCCTACTGTTTTGGTTGACTAAACCAGAGTCATGCATCCTTGTCATCATCCAAGGTAGAGAAGTTTGAGGATCAGACACATATTTCTTGCTATTAGCATCTTCTATGATCTCCTGTCAAACATTCCATTGAGAAGCTTCCTTTGCAAGGAAATGCATCCTTTGATTTCCTTCCTCAATGGGGTATGAGGAAAAAAACGACTTCTCTGAAGCACATCTTCAAACTTTAATCTCCTCCATTGTTTTTTTCCTATTTAGTGTTTGTCTTCTAAAAACTGACATGTTCTTTTTCTAAACTCATGTCATCGATACAACTTCAGATGTGCCTTAGGCCATATCAGGATGCATTAGATATGGCTCAGAGAGGGACAGGTATTCGGACACATGCCTAGATATGATAGCCGTGTTTTTTAATGTCTGGGTACAGTGTCTCGGAAGTGTCATATCCCTCATGCAAATACGCATATCCAGGCAGGAGGAATGCTAGATATTATTAGGCTGGCATAATTATCTATGTGCACTCCAAACTTAGTTGTAAAGCATAACTTCACTGCTCTTGATCTAGACAATAGACCAACCATCGTTGCAAGGTCTAGTGTTGGAAGTCACAATATTTTCCAGAAACATTCCGAAACATACATTCACCACAATCATATTTAAACTAAAAGAGGAGTGAAATAAAGAGAGTAAACAAATGAATCTGAGAGGAAGACGAAATAAGGATAAGGGGTGGATATCTGTGGGCACCCTCACAATCTCACATATCACAAAGTCAAACTAATTCATTCGGGGTATTTATAGTGATACCTAATCCTCAATTAAATGTTAACCTCAAACCGACATGACTTGAAGATTAAATTACAATATAAATAATTTAAACCCTTAAAACTGCCCATAGGCTTACATAAAGATGCACTTAGGCTTACATAGCACTTACCCGTAGGCTACATCAAGAGCCCCCATATGCACTTCATCATTGTTGGCCTAATAATGAAACAGATATGATGACAAAAAGACTTTTTATTGTCATACTTCTCTTTAGTCCTAGCCATTCTTATAGGAGTATCATTAGATCCTGTCTTGGCCCTTTTTGGATGGTTAGGGTCTACCATTTTGGGTTCAACCCTTGAGGCTGTAATTTAATGCCATATGGTTGTATCACTTTAGTGTAGTTTACCATAGTTTCTTTACTTAAGTTTAGCTTACTTTCATGGTACTTTTTGGTTACTACAATGCATTGTAATAGAATCTTTATTCTAGTTAAAACAATTCTTTTTGACAAGTCCGATTGGCATGCTTTGGTCATCTGTGGATAGTAATAGAATTTTTCTTGTATTTTTAGAAGATGATCATTTTTGCGGAATTCCTATGTGAAATTCATTTCAGTCAGTCAATTCAAGCTCTCATTAATGGAGTACCGTGTTCAATTAGTAAAGCATTAAGTCAGCATGTTGAAGATGTTAGGAAGGAATTTAATAACAAATTCCAGACTCAAAGAGGGTAAAGAGTAAAGGGTAAAGTAGTTTTTAATGTCCGCAAGTCCATAGGCCGTATGAGACGAATCTCATAGAGGATGTTGTTTACCCTATATATGGTTATCCAGCTCCAGTTACTGAAGCATTATGTACAACCCCCGCATGATTCAAACCTTGGACCTCTATTCAGAGTTCCAAAGTCTCCACTGTTAGGCTACTCAGAGCTAATTTGCATCAGCATATATCCTTAAAATCAAAATTTATTGTGGTTGTTTGGAGACTTCAGTTGTGCTGTGCTACACTTTATTTATTATAATTTTGAAGAAGAAAAGTAAATGCAACAAATACCGATAAACCAAACTCTGTACTGATAATCTGATTCAAAACAGATAACATCTTACTAACAGAGCTCTTACAAGTGCTTGAAGAACAGCATCAAAGGTTATCAACATATAAGTAAAAGAAATAAACAACAGGAGCTTTGAACCATAAAAAGGTCATCTGCTCAAGCACCAGAAAGGTTTTACTACTTTAATCATGGAAATCCAACAAAATGTTCCGGATAAAAGGGAGATTGCTTAGGCTTAATAACCTCATTTTCCTTAACATCTAAGCCAGCCGATGAAATAGTCTTGCATTTAGAGTAGCTGCTCCAAAAAGCTTGTGAATATTTGCATTAGTGCAATCAGGGTTTACAAAACCTCTACATGCACTCTCAAGTTCATCATGGCTACTTCGGTGCCTCTGCAAAAGTCTTTCAATGACCTTTGCTGAAAACATCTTGAAGTGCCAAAGTAGTAGCAAGAGGTGGAAGCTGGCAGGACTTTTATTTAGCACTTATCCATATGTTTGAGATTAGCCTTGCCACAACACAGAATGATGTCTTTCAGTTCAAAGTGTCACAACTTTTGCTGCTCTAAAAATAAATTTTCTTTCCCAGGTTTGGCTTGGCTCTCTTTCTAATCTAATTCCCTCTTTAATTTTGGTGTCTTGTTGTGTCAAGTGCAAATACATTGTATTCAAAATTGCCCTAGTTTAACTATATATATTCATTTCTTCATTTAATTTTCCCTGCATTTTTTTTCTTCGTTTGATATATATGAACTTCTCTTGAAATCCTCAAGCAAGGCATTGAGGTGCGATTCCCCAGGTAGTTGTGTTAGCATGTTTCTATTCTTTGGTACTAATATTGCTAAAATGGTTTTTGTTGTGCTTTACGGGTCCTCTTGTGATGGTTATTATTTTGATGCTTTTCCAATTAGGAAAAGTTGATCTTCATGTGCAATATCCCTATGATGGGAGGGCAGTCCACATCAGCACTCACTTTCTACTGATGGTGGGAGTTACAGCTGTGAATCACTTATGTGAAGATTCCATGGCATTTATCTTCATCTCAAGATCTTAAAGCATGGCCTGTTTCATATAGCTTTGTCATTTTATTTTGGATTGCAATATTGGGTAAATAACAAATTTTGAACATTTGTATTCACTAATAAATCTAACATCATAAAATGGAGCTGTAACTTTTTGTGTCAACTTTATATATATGGGATTGAAACAGATCCCTATCATAAAATAGTGTTACCACAGTATTTAATCAAACAACATAGTGGTATTGCATTAACATTTTGGCAATTAAGCATATATTGCCTGGCAAGATTTGCAGCTGGGGCTTCCCACTAAAAATCCATGTTTTTAACCACTTGGGCTCATGCTGTTTGATAATATTTTATATTATATTTATTTGTAGTAATTAAAACAAAAAAACGTGTTTGCTTTTCTTCTACTTAAAAGTGAATAAAATCCCCTTAATTGTTTAGTTTTGATAAGAGTGTTTAGAATAGCTTGATCTACATTGATGTAAGCTAAGCCTATGTCTGCTCTTTCATTTTTATTGCTGGTTCTCTGCTGTGAGTGTTTGGAATACCTAACTGAAAAATTAGGAAATTGGAGAATACGTCTCTACATATTTTCTTAATTTTCACCTTCAAGTAAAAGCAATCTCTCTGAAGTTCATGGCAACCTTCACAGGTTTGATGTTTCTTGATATAAGCATTTTATTTTCTCAAAGTTGGATCATATTAACAGTTTAACAGTAAAGAAAAATTGAAAGTACAGGGTCTCAATAGTTGATTGATTCATTTCTTTTAATGTATTTGTTTGTGCTTCTAATAGATCAGTAAATATCGTCAATGGATAAAATCTTTGCTGATGATCATTCCCCGTACTAGCCCCATGGTCATCTGTTCTATTAAGCATTGTTGTTTCCTTAGTCGTCAATGATATTATTCTTGTATGTTTGTATTTTACTGCCATGTGCAAGTATTAAGAAGGTATTGATTCATTACACTTTTGATATGACCAACATATGATCGAATTATGCACATTGGTCATAAGCCCCTTCCATGAGCAAGGGCTGTTCCAATTGCTTGAAGTAAAATTGATAAAATTGAGATTTGACTTGATCAAGTCAATATTCCCTAGGCTGGTGAGAATATTGGCCACGCTTTAACAATTTTGAATACAGGAAACTTTGTGTGAGAGCTATGCTTCTTTGTGTCTTGACAAATTGATCAAGCTGTGATGGTGTTAGGTCCTCTGGGTCCATATCAGTCAAATTTGATGGAATGCAGTAATTCAAACAAAGGCATTATCTGTTTTAACTTCAAGTTGTTCATGAGATGTATGTTAAGTATGGAGGAAGGACTAACACAAAGGCCTTATCATTTTTTGCTTTCGTGAAGTGAGTTTTTGATGAGATGTTTAAATTGCTTTGATTATAGAGTTTGCAGAATTGCTAGCACAAAAGGCAACATGAAGTAGAAGCCAAAATTTCCAAAATTTGAGAACGTATATGGTTATATATGCAGAACAAATGAAGTATTTTAAGATTGATGGTTTCATTTTAGCTATCTGTCCAAGGATGGGATGTAGATCATCCATCTTAATGTTCTATGTACTTCAAAGGAACTTTTAGAATTAACTGGTAAATTGGACACCTTGGGTTAAAGATTGAGACAACGATATAATGGTCAATAGCGATTATAACTGTGAGAAGTTTTGGTATAATGCTAAACAAATGACATGTTATCATCCCAGGATTGAGAATGGGTATGGTTATACATGTAGAACAAATTAAGCATCATATGATTGGTGATCTCAGTTTACCTATCTGTCAAAGGATGGAACGTTGATCATCCATCTTGATGTTCTAGATATCCCAAAGGAATGGTTAGAATTAACTGATAACCTCAGGATTATGTTCTCAAACAAAAAATGTTGGTGAATTAAATGAATGCAGTCACTTAAAAAGAAACATCTAAAGCATTAATAGGTGCAACTACAGTTCTCTAGCAAAACATCATATTGACAATTTAGAGAACATTTTAACCAAAATAGAAAATGATCCAAGTTGGATGCTTGTCACCATATTGAGGTCACATGGGCACCAAAGTACATAAGATTGCCAAATCTTGGAGACTCATTCTGATTGATTCAAGATGTTAAGACACACTACCATGCAGTATAGAGCTTTGGACAGTGTATTCATTCTTAATCACGGGCCTCACGGATGCATAGTCATAGCAGACACCTTGAACATTCATAGGGAATCACAAGAGCACCGTGAAGTTCAATATAGCAAAATTGGCACTGAAGTACATAAGATTACCAAAGCTTGGAGACTCATTCTAATTGATTCAAGATGTTTGGAGACACTACCATGCAGTATAGAGTTTTGGACAGTGTACTCATTCTTAATCATGGGCCTCACAGATGCATAGTCATGGCAGACACCTTGAACATTCATAGGAAATCACAGGAGCACCAACTAGTTCAATAAAGCAAAATTGGCACTGTTTAAAGTGTCTTTGAAAGAGCTTTCCAGGAGTATAAGGTATGCATAAAGAGCTTTCCAGGAGTATCAGGTATGCATATGTTGGGTGTACACCGTGAAAGTTATGCTCATATGAATAATGCTGACTAAGCAATCTCTAGAAGATAGTAGGAGATTTGTTTAAAACTACATCACAGAATATTGTAATTGAACAAAATTGAAGTCGATGTAGTCAATATCAAGCCTAATGTAAGCTTGCAATTCCATTGTTTGATCTGTAAAATGTAACACAGAATAGTTCAGATTTGGAAATGGTATTTTTGTCATAATTTGATCAAATTGAGTTTGATCTGAGTGATTTGTTTCTCTATTTGCCATATGATTTTTTTGTGGCAAAATACGTTGATTTGATGTCTTAAAATGACAAAATATAATCAGGTGTACTGTCACTCGAATGAGCTTGAAATGAGAAGAATCTTTTACTCATAGATTATTGCATTGCAATCCCACATGCAAACCAAAAATCACATCACAGTTCATCTGTTTGATGCCCCAAAGGATGAGAAAACAGTTCAGACAGAAGCTGGAATTTGTCTTTTCTGATTGGCATTGTAAAGCGGACCGGGCCAAGTTGCAGCTGCAATGCAACGTCACAGTGAAGTCTTAAAAAGTTCAGTTAGATGCATATAGAACATTAAAAAATATTATGTATCTTTTTGCATAATTGATTCCGTCCAGGAGGAAGATTAGGCAAGAAGGGAGTCCACGATGCAATATAATGAAACCTACATGAAAGAGAAAGGAAGGGGAACAAAAGAAGACAACAACAGAATCTGAAGAGCTGGTAGGAGGAGTTTTAGAAGGTTTGGAGGCAGAATGAACAGAAGAGGATGTTGAAACACTTGTGGAGTAGCCTGAGCCATAGCCAGAGAGGTTTATACAAATGACTTTACTTTCATGCTTGAATTGCCATGTGAACCTCATTGGTTTGAGTGAGCAAAGTCTTGTTCGAGTGGCCTGAGCCACAGACAGAGAGGTTTACAAAAGAATTTACTTTCATGCTTGAGTTGCCATGTGAATCTAATTGGATTGAGTGAGCAAAGTCTTATTCATTTCCTGAGTTTTATAATCAAATAGGGTTTCTAATTAAATAGGGTGTCTCATCCTATATTTGATGGTCATAATCTTCTAATGGAGTTTTCTTTTTTAGTTTATTACAACCATATAGTAACTAGTGCATGGAGGGGATTAAAAAATATACAGAAAGAATTTCATGCATTTATTGGTGATCATGCTTATAATCAAGGCATTTCATGCACAAAGAAGACTTTTTCCGAACTTTCATGCCTAATCAGAAACAATTAGTAAAAGAAGAATAAAAAATATACAGACATGTCAATGTTAATTCCAACAAAAGCATGCAGAAATCTTATTTCAGTGATTTTACATGTCATAATAAAGCAGCAGAAGCCAACCATATGAACAAGCACTTCATTCAGCGAGGGTTAACCTCAAGTTTGAGTGCCCTAACAAAAATGGTGACGAACTCATCGGCCCCTCTCAAAATCGATCCTTGTCCTACTGGACCCTCCATCGTAGGACTCCTTCATCGCAGACCCGGCGCTGGCCTTCATCGTGCCTCCACCTCCGATCTTGTCCATGGCCTTCTTCCCCTTCTTCACCTCAGTCAAGAACTGATCCAAACCAAAAGGATCCGCCTCCTCCGCATCCTTCTCAAACTCCACAGGCCTGTCCCTGGGCCCTCCCCTCTCGGTGGCCCCAGCAAAGCCCTTATCAGCCCTGAACCGGTCCGTCTTAAGCACCTTATCGAGCTGTTCATCGGCCCCTCCATAAATCTCGGAGTCCGCATCCTTCTTCGGCCTATAGAGGGTGGACAAAGTGTTCTGAGCCGTAAACAACCCCTTGTCATAAATATTGTACTGATCGTCGGCCGCAAACCCTGATTCCATGCCCTTCTCCTGGTTGAAGAGCCTCTGATCATAGATAACCTCACCGGTTCCTGTCCCGGTATTGGCCATTCCGAGGGCGATCTTCTCGCTGACGTCACGGTCCCTGTCACGTGTGACCTTGCTCTTCTTCCCGACGTGGCCCTCCTTGGCCTCGAGGCGCCGCTCCCGCTCCCGCTCCTTCCTCCGCTCGTCTCGGAGGGCCTCTCGCTTGAGCCGCTCCTCCCTCTCCTCTTTCGTCTCCTTCGTGGGAGGTGCGGGGGCAGAGGGGGGCCGGTCAGGCACCGGCGCCGCCCTTTCGGTCAAGGCGGCGCCCTTGTCCGGGGCAACGGCGGCGGCGGCGCCGCTCCGCTCCATCCTGGCCCTCTGCGCCAAAGCCCGCAGCTCATGTTCCTTCTTCTCCTTCTCCTTGAGCATAAGCTCGCGCTGGATCTTGGACCTCATCTCCACCGCCTCTCGAGCCTTCTGCTCCGCCACGTACAGTGACTCCGACAGCTTGGCAAAATTGTCGTTAATCTGAACCTCTTGAAGCCCCCGCCCGTCAGCGGCAAGCCGTTTGTCGAGCGGGATGGTGTAACCCTTAGGGTTTTTCCAGTTGGAGATGCAGGGCGGTATTTTCCAGTCCTGCTGGTCCTTCACCGTCACGGGCCGCGGCGGGGAATGCATGACCGGCACGGGCGGCGACCCCGACGCCCGCGGAACCCTCTTGTGCTTGAACTTCGGGGGTTCCAAGGGGTCCTTGGGCATGTCCACCATGCGGATGATGCGCTCTTTCGCGCCGGAGTTGAAAGCCGCCAACTGCTGCGACGGCGTGTACTTGATGTGCGTCACGTCGTTGCTCTGCTGCGGCACATTCTTCGGCTGCGCCGCGCTTAGCCGCACGTTCACGATCTTCTCCAGGGCATTCTTGGTCCTCATCGTCGTTTCTGCTATTTCCTTCTCCTCTTCCTCCTTGCTTTTCTCTGCTTCGGCAATGGTGATGGCGTCCAGCTTGGGGACAAGGTCCCTATGCTGGGAGTAGACAACCTTAGCAGAATTTTCATTCTGCTTGACGATGGCGTCGAAGGCGATGTTGCCCTGTGCGTCCACGGAGACGGGAAGGATTTTCGTGTCTTTCTTTTCCTCCTTGCGGCCCATGTCCAGGGGGTACTGAGCGATGTGGATCTCCGGGAAGGCACCGCCATCGCTGAAGTCCTCTGGCTTGCGGGGAACGAAGCCCGCCCGCTTGCCGTATGGGGGGATCTGCTTGGTTTTGGTGGCGGGATTTGGCTTCGCCTCTTCCACGCGATTCTTGAACCATGGGTCTGCCGAGAAGTCGTAGAGAGTCGTCCCGGCGGACTTGGGAGCCGGAAGGCTCGCTAGCAGTGAGGAATCCATGCCTGTTACAGAGGGTTGTTTAGAGTAAATATTATAGGGCTTTTCTCAGGAAAGGCTCGCGTCCCTTGTTAAATAGAGAAGACACGACTCAAAAGAACCCTGATTTCAATGGTATTCTCGAAGCTTTTAAATAGTTTTAATCTTAACACACAAACAATATAAAATTTAAATTATTTTATATTTTAAAATTCAAAATTAATTTTATATCATCATATAGTCATATTTTGTAGAATCCTTACATTCAATATAACCAATTTAAAATACGTTAAAAATTAAAAATATATTTTTAATATTCTATGTTATTTTGTTAAATTAATCATACAATTTTGCGGTGATAATGTACTAGGATGGACCCATTTCAACCTCAATTTATATTTATAACCCAAAAATATATATATATATATATATATTTATTTATTTATTTATTTGTTAGAGAGCAAAGAGTCGGACTTGGTCCTCTATCCTTTACCAATCAATCGCAGCTCTCTTCTTTAGAGTTTGAGAGTTATATATATATATATATATATATATATATATATATATTGGTTTGTTAGAGAGCAAGGAGTGGGTCCTCTATCCTTTACCAATCACAGTTCTCTTCTTTAGAGTTTGAGAGTTTACAAACAGATTCAATTCTTGTTTCAATTATAGCTAGAAATATGAGTCATTTTACATAAAATGTTTAATTTTTTTTTATGTATTTCTATTTTCTTTGTAAATACAAATATTCTAACGTCCTTATTGACATTTTCTTATAGTAGCCTTCACAATACCAAAACTCCATCTCTTCTATCTATGCATTGCATCTTAATAGAGTAATATTTCAAAAACATTGACTTTACTAGATGCTTCCTAAAGCACAAGTGCAACCACAAAAATCAAAATAGATAGTTTATATGAAAGCATATTAATATTATAAAATAAAGCATATATTACCAATGGAAAACATTAAAGTAAATCTTAATCATTATTTGAATCAAGCAGTCAACATTTTCTTATCAACTTTAGCTAAACTTACTACTTCCTCTAACCATGGAAAAGAAAATTTAACTTCACGATCCTCAATTAAAACTCCTCTATTGGTTAGCCTATTTGTACATTTGTTTCCTTCCCTTAACATATGTGTAAATGTTATTTCTTCAAACTCTATAGCAAGGTCTTGAATTTCCACAATTATCTCTTGTATGTTTCATGGAGTCATTGCTTTCCTCAAAATTGCATTTATTATTATGAGTGAATCACCTTTCATGTGTACTCTGTTCCATTTCATTTGTTTGTGTATTTTTAACCCTTCCAAAGCCACTCCAACTTTAGCCTCATTATTTGTATTAAATCCACTATTGAAAGTGTAATGAGACAAAATCTCTCTATTATTTCTAATTATTCTTCTTCCTATTGGTCTTGGATTTCCTTTAGATGCTCCATAAAAATTCAATTTGACCAACTCCACATCTAGTGGTTTCCACTTTATATTCTTTACCTTCATTTTATTTCTCCAATACCCAACATCATAATTCCATTTGATGACCTAAATTCATCTATCAAGGCTCTCTACTTCTAGATTAGGGATTGGGTGAGTTGATAGGGTTGGTTTAGACTCCTTTATTGCTAAACAAAATTCATTTTTCATTACCTCTAAATTGCTTTCATTTCCTTTAAATATTCTTCTATTTCTTTCTAGCCATACAATCTAAAGTATTGTATCTTTTGATATATCTCAAATTATCTATAAAGCCTCATTTTTAAAAGTTCTCTGTCATTGCTTTAAGCATTATTCAATTATGATATTCATCACCATGCATTTACCAAACATATTAAGAAACAATTGTCATAGTTTCCAGACTATTGAGCAGTGTCCCAAGAGATGGTCTATACTCTTCTTCTCCTTTTCACAAAGAACATATTGTGAGGGGACATGAAATCCCTTTTCATAAGGTTATCCTAGGATAAAAATCTTCTATGACCTACTAGCCAAACAAACATTTTGACTTTAGGAATGCTAGGGCTATCTCAAATATCTCTCCATATTCTTGTGATATTCCTATTTTGTTGGTGTTTTACATTATATCCACTTCTTATTGTGTATTCTCCTGAACTATTCAACTCCCAAATCAACTTATCCTTGGATCCTATCAAAATATCATTGTTGTTACCTTTCTACTCAATTGCCTCCTAGCATCAATGTCTTGTATACTTGTAAAAAAAATCTTTCCATTCATATCTTCCTTCATAATCCTTCTACAAAATATTTGAAACCCTATCATCACATTTATCTTGAATTAATCTTATTCATGGTTTCAAAAATGGATCTAGATTGAGTGGTTTTTTATCACACCAAGTATCCATCCAAATAGAAATTATTTCTCTAGTTCCCACTACCCATATTAAAACTTTAATCATTAGATCAATTTATTCTTTTTTAAATTGTTCCATAGTGTAGAACCATTTGGTAGAGAGAATACAACAAATATTAAGCTTGGGTCATTGGGCTCAACATACTTAGAAGAATTCTTGCCCATTGTCTTTGACTCTCTTTGTACAATCTTCAAATTACTTTTTCCCTAAGAGCTAAGTTTGCATTCATAAGAACTCTTAAATCGATACCTCCCCTAGTTTTATCATCACACACCTTGCTCCATTTCATGAAAGGAAAATTTCTTTCATGTAATCCTGACCACAAAAATGATCGCATAAAACTTTTTTCTATCGATTTTGGCATAGTATACAAGGACATAATATGTCAGAATGACCTATAAGACTAATTTAATTAGTTGCACTCTTCTTGCTAGCGATAGCCATCTACCTTTTTATGTCGATAGTTTATTTTAAACTTTACTTATAACCAGATTCCATAATTCTATCTTCATTCTCCCCTCAAATAAGGACATCTCTAGATAAGATGCTGATAAATTTTCCTTTATTTGAAGTAACCTACATATCCCTACTTTGATTTTAGATAGGGTGTTTAGGAAGTAAAATGTGTATTTTGTCCTATTAACTTTTTGTCGTGATGATCTTTCATATTCCTTTAATAAATTATTCAAAGCTCTAGCCTCATTTAGCATTGCCTCCCACAAAGGGTTGTATCATCTACAAACTATTGATGGATGATGTTGTCGATGTTTTACTAGCATTAAATCTACTTTTAAGCCTATATTTGTTAGCCTTCTTCAAGTTCCTACCCAAAAACTTTGCCATAATAATGAATAAATATGGTGATAAAGGATCTCCTTGTCTAAGACCTCTCTTGGCTTTAAATGATTCTATTACTAACCCATTGACCAACATTGAATATGAAATTGTAGAGACACAAGCTTTAATCCATCTAACCCATTTCTTCCCAAATCCAAACTTTTCTAATATTGCAAAAAGAAAATCTCATTTAACCCTATCATAGGCTTTACTCATATCAAGTTTTAAGATCATTGCTTTCTCTTTTCTTGAATCTATTGAATGCATAACTTCATGAGATCCTATGATCTCGTCCAAAATTTGACTCTTTCACAAATACTTCTTGCTCTTCTAAAATAATTTTGTCTAATAGTGGTCTTAACCGATTTGCCATCACTTTGGAGATAATATTATATGCCATATTACATAGGCTTATGGGTCTAAATGAATCAAACAATTATGCATCCTTATTTTTTGGAATCAAGGTAAGATATGTTACATTTATTTTATAATGTATGTATTGTTTTACCCTAGACTATTCCACTACCACCAATAAAGAATCCTTCACTATATCCTAATTATGTTGATATAATGTTGCATAGAGCCTATTTGGACCTCGAGATTTATCCTTATCAAAAGAGAAAATATCTAAATGAACTTATTCCAAAGTAATAGGCTCCATTAGTTTTTTTTGTCATCGTCTATTATAGCTAAAGGTACTTCTTGTAAAAGTTTATCATTAAAAACTTCAAACTCCTCAAATCCTAGAATATTTTGATAAAAAGACCTTACCTCCTTTCTGATTTCACTTTGGTCTTCCATCCAAACCCCTTATATTTATTTAATTCTACTAATTCTAGATGTTGATCTATGTACTATAGTCATCTTATGAAAAACTTTGTATTTTTATCTCCTTTTAACCAAGTCAATCTTAATTTTAATCTTCAAAATTTCTCTTCTTTACTCAAAATATTATGATATTCACTAAGAAACTCCCTTTCATCCAATCTTGGATTATTATGATTACCTTTTTGAAATTTTATCTTTTAGTTCTTTCTTCTCAAAAATATTTTCAAAAGTGTTCTTGTTCCATTCTTTTAATCTAGATGTCATTGATTTAATTTATTTTGGAAGTGTATACAACCCACTATTTCCTAAAAATTCCATGCTTGTGCTATCATATCAACAAATTGAGGATGGTCTTCCCACATCTACTCATATTTAAAATATAATCATTTTTTGAATTCACTTACCACCATTTTAACTCTTATTGGCCAATGATTTGAACCAATCCTTGTCAAGGTATTAATTTTAGCACAAGTCCCTTCATCTAGCCAATGATCTAAGAGTATGCATCTGTCTAATTTTTTTGCTATTAGGTTATGGCCTCTTATGTTGTTGGTCCATGTATAGTTGTCTTCTTCAAACTCAACCTCCCATAGATTATTATTTTGAATAAAAACTCAGAAATCTCTCATACTTTAGATTAATTTCCTAATTTCCCTAAATTTTTCATCCAGCTTGGTTATGGCATCAAAATATCCTAAGATCATGAATTGGGTTTCTTGGTCTTTACTTCTCATAAAGGCTTCAATCCCACTCTAAACTTCTAATCTGCCTAACTGAGTTGTAGGTCCACAAACATTAATAAGGATGAAACAAATATCTATAAAATAACATGTGACTAAAGATGTTATCCAATGCCTAATTTTATGAATGGTTACATAGGAGGCTCTAATAGGATTCCAACAAGTTAGAATTCCTCCTATCGATCCTTTAGAATCCATACTAAAGGATACAAAGAATATCATACTATTCACATCTCGTCCATACTATTTTCATAGTTTTGAAAACTTCTTTTGTCATTTTAGTTTCTTGGATACAAAGAATATCATGCTTATTACTTAAATAAAGGTCCCTGATACACCTCTGCTTGGAGGGGGCATTATCACCCCTTATATTCCATGATATGATAATAAAGTCTCATTAGGGGCTACTAGCCTTGCTTATGAGTTGCTAATATCATTTTTTTTGGTAAAGAGAAGTTCAACCAACTTAGTTTGTGTTCCTTTCTCTATATTTTCTCTTGCTTCATTGGATCTTGCTTGATTATTTGAGGGTTTTCTTCTTTTTTTCTTGCCTATATTAGGAGTAGGTCTTATTATTCTATTCTCAATATTCTTTCATAACTTTCTTTTTCATTAGATTTATCTTCTCCTGGCTCTATTACAGAAGCTTTTGACTTATCTTGCTCATTTTTTTTGTATTTTCTTATTAATGGTAGATGTATTAACATCTAACACTACATTTTCTTTACCATTTTTTTTCCTGAAGAGTGCATCATACTTCAAGAGAGTATTCAAAATCTAATGAGACACATTCATGATGAATGTCCATCCCTAAATCAAGATCATATTGAATAAGTAGTTTATTATTAATATGTTTAATTTATTATACTATGTATTCTAAGATTTGATCTACCTTTTTTCATAGGCTAAAGCCTCAAAAGAGTTGGTATTTCTTCCAATATCCTTCCTTACTGGTCTCCACTATTCATTTGATTTCATTTATGTAGGTCTATTTTTTGGAAGTTGAAAATCATCCTCATCCATATCCATTTGTAAGTTTCTCTTAAGATTTTCTACAAATGATTATGTTGGACTCTTCTTAGGGCATGATCTCTCAATATTTTCCACCTCACAACATCTTCTACATATATAATATATATTTTCATATTCTATGGTTTGGATCCACATCTTATCCCCATGCTTAAGAATGATTGATTCTGATAAAGATTTGCTTATATCAATCATGAACAATATCTAAGCATAAATAGCCAAGAATCCATCTTTTGTAGTTTTTGAAATCTCAAGGAATTCACCTAGAGTGTTTTCAATTGCCTTGAAGGTATCCATATCCTAAAATTCAATGGGAAATCCATACATTCTAACCTAGACTGGTACTAGGGATAGATTTATATTTTTAGATGAAAAGCCTTCATACCAACAAGTAAGGAAGAGTTCTGCTCTTCCCATAAACCAAGGATTCCCTTTTAGAAATTTATCTCTTTCTTCCCTAGAACAAAATAAATCTAGGAAGAAAACTTTGAGAATAAAGGATAGATTCACTCCTAGAGACTTCCAACTCCTATTAATCCATTTTATCAAGGTTGAAGCCCCTGGCCAATACCCATTAAATTTACAAAAAAATACCCTATCTTTGTGCAACAAGGATCAATCCTTTATGGTGTGCTCACTAACCTCTATTATTAGATACAATTATAAGAATTTAGCTATAAATTGGTCCAAGGGAAGGAAACTAAAACTCAAGATCTACTAAAATTTACTAGAATATCCTATAGCAAATATAGTATTTGATAAAAAACTTATAATAATTTGTATGCAAAAAATTCTATGTCTAGGCATAATGTCTTGCCTCACTGAAGCCCTAGCTCTCCATTGCTCCTCCCATCATCCAAACCCTGGCTGACAGATATTTGCAATTTTGTATTTCGTAACTTGAAAAATTGTGATTGCCCTTGTTTCGGACGATTAAATTCATAGGGTCATATCTCCCTCAATATTGTTTGGATTCCTTCATATGATCACTTATTTTAAAACTCTTTAAATTCCACATAAATTGGTCTAAGAATCAGCTGAATTAGACAACCTTGTGTGAAGATATGGCTCCTACAAGATGAGACATTTTTTCAAAAGAAAAAAATTCCAATCTTTATATATATGTTATACATATAAATAGAAATGAGCCCATCAAATTTTTTAATTGTTCACCATAAATATATAAGGGAGAAAAAAGTTTTTCCAGCGAACGACCATGGTGATAGTTGAAGATCCATCTACAATTTTTTTGTGCATGTGAACAATAGTTTGAAGAAGTTTGTTTGGCTAGAATTGTGGAGTGCATGCAACAAAGCTAGGATTTGCAAAATGAATCATAAAGAAAAAAAAACACAAGTGGTAGTAATTTACTTTTTTGGAAAAATATTTCATTTGCTAGAGGAGGAATGAATTTGGAAAAGACGAAAAACCCTAACATTGATTGATTTTTCCAGGAGAGATCGTGAGTATCAATTCAGGTATGGCACTTTTTTGGCTTTAGCTCTGAATTTTTTTCATTGGCTAGGGCTTTAAAAAGAGGGGCCTCTTCTTTGGGAAGTTATTTATGGTAGTTTGTTGGTTGCAATGATGATTGCAACCTCACTTTTCAAATAAGTAGGTAATGAGGCCTTCTCCATGTTTTCACAACAATTTCCCTTTAATGAGGAGAAGTTGGATTATATGTGTCAAGTGCTTAAAGTGAGGAAAGCACCCCATCTAAAACCACTTGCTTTCTCTAATAATGGTATCTTTGTGCCCAAGTTAGATTAGTATCTTGTGATTGAGCTACCTCCAACCCTCATCCAACAACCTTTTCTCATGCTTTCCACCCAAGCCCTTGCATACAAATTTATGGGAATATGACCTTAGTCCAATCACAATCTAGAAATGGATTAACACACATCGGGGAGGTAAATTCTCCTCTTATAAATTCATGATGATAGGTAGGGGATACTTTATCATTACATTTACCTCTATGGAGGACAAGAGCACTATCTTTCATGGAGGTCCCTAGTTTTTGGGATCTAGCCCACTCTACATGACCCTATGGAGCACAACATTTGATCCTCAAGAGGAGGAGCCTGAATAAGTTTCTGTTTGGGTGAGGTTTCCACTTATGCCACTGCACCTATGGAACAAACCTTACAAGGAATTAATATGGAATGCTATTGGAACATTCATTGACTGGGATCCTCCAAAGGCCAATAACTTTATATGTGCATGCATCTGTGTGCAAGTCAATTTGAAAAAGGGTTTGCCCGAGCATATTGTAATAAAGGTGCTTGATTGGATACATACCCAACCCTAAATTATGAGCATATACCATTCAAGTATATAACCTACCATGAGCATGGGCATTTCTCTCGAAACTGCCCAATTAAACAAGCACAAGAAACAAAAAAGGAAGAACTAGGATTCTAGGAAGTCAAAAGGAGACCACACATATCAAGAAGCAAGAATCGACAACCTCAACCATAGGATCAAAAAAGCTTCCAACATAAAAATAAATTTGCAAGTCTTAATGAAGGAGAAAAGAAAATCACCTCTCTAGATGTGATGGCTCCTAAAGGTAAAAATAAGATACTGTTGGAAATATGAGCAAGGTTTGTTGTCATTGATGTCAAAAGTTAGTTTTAGTGAGCAGTGCAAAAAGAAGGATGTCAAGAGTTAGTTTCAGTGAGTAGTGCAAGAGAAAGATTTCTTCTAGGCCTAAGGGAAAGAATATTTTAATATCTCCTATTATAATATTCAAGGTGGTCTAATAAGGTCTAAAGGAGCAATAGGAAGGCCCAAGAAAAATAATATTATAATATTTTATTATAATATTAAAGGTCTAATGTTAAGACCTAAAGTTGTTAAATTAATTATAATAATTTCATTATAAATTAATTTATAATTTTTTTTTGGTAGATTAAAAGTGGGTTTTTGTCAAGGATCCCAAAACCTGATTACAATGGAACATATTGCATCAAAGTACATCAGATTAAATTAAGGCAATGACAGCCAAAAGGAACAAATAAGGAGCACACAATAGGACCAAAAAGGAAGGTGCCATCCTTTGCACCAGAGGAAGATGCTTTCTTTTGTGCCAGAGGAAGGCGCTTTCCTTTGTGCCAGAGGAAAACGTCTTCCATTGCACCAAAGGAAAAACGGGCAGGAAGGGAAGGCCCGCTAGAAACCAAATTTGAATCAAAAGGTGCCAAACAAGATTTTGAAGCTCACAAAGGGCAAGAGAAAGTGCTAGACCGCCCCAACCACTAAATGATAATTTGAACCTTTCCCAAAGGCGGGAAAAGAAACAAAGCCATAAATTTAAAAATTGAAACAACCCAAGGGCGAGAAAACCAGAAACCACCCTTGGGAAATAGAGAATTGAAGAAAACAAGCATCCCACGTAGGGGAGCCCTAGCAGAAACATACAAGGAACAAAATCCTGTAAAATGGAACTGTAGTGGTTCAACAGCATAGGAACACCCCAGGCCACAGGGTCCTTTAGCAGAAAAGGAAGCCTTCGAGAACACCTACCCAGCAAAGGAAGCAACAATAGCAAAAAAACAAGTATGAAGGAAAGGACGAGAAAGAGCCACAATAATTCAAGAGAAAGGAGTCCCGAAGATGCATGACTGCAGGCGTTAAAGCACAAAACAGAAAACAAAAGCCATGCATCCTAGACAACCTTCAACAGCTTCAGGGCCATAGAAGAGGAAGTCCCGCAAGGAATCAGTGACAAGAAAAATAGAGGCCCCTACCAGCCACAAAAGGAACTGAAATCCTGTAGGAACCACCACCTCAAACCCAAAGAGCAGAGTCATAGTAGAAAGCACATGGGCAACCCTCAAAACCCAAAAATATGATGTGCAAAATTGCTCATGAAGCCAGAATTCCTCAGACCCACCAAAAGCAGCTTCAAGGAAACAAGGAGGAGAACCTGCAAGGATTCAATAGCAAAAATACTAGAGGCTGCAAAGCCACGAAAGAAACTAAAATCCTACAAGACCCACCACCTCAAATCCAAAGAGTAGAGTCATAGTATCAAGCACGTGGTCCCTCCTCTGACCAAAAGGATGTTGTGCAAAACTGCTCAAGAAGCCAGAATTCCTCAAACCCAGCCATTCACCACTGAAGATCCTCAATGAGTTTATAATTTAATTTAATTAATCCTAAAGTTATTAAATTAATTATAATAATTTTATTATAAATTAATTTAACTAACCCTAAGGTTAGGGTTATAAGGGCAAAGGTTTAATTATCTTCGATGTCGAAGCACATAAGCCAAATACTATAAAAAGGGGGTAAATATTTCATTATGATCATCCATGCAATAATTCATGAATCCAAAGGAAACATCGTGCGTTGTGTTGTTAGAGAAAATAGAATGAAATTTGTGCGATCTAAACCCTTTGGAGGGCAAGCTAAAGTGTAAATGCATGTGGTGCATGTCTAGTGTATCCAAAGCACTGGTTAGCGCAATTGGCAACTGAGGCAAGATTTAATACGTTTGCATGGCAAGGGTTTCGAATCCTTGTGAAGCTGTTTTGAGGAAGGTCTGTTTCATTTTTTCAAGCACTGGGTTTTGTGGAGATTATATAGTGAAGAGCTTGTGCCTTTAGACTCATGTGGGCATGTGGCCCAATAGCTGTGACAGCGTAGCGACAATAGTGAGATCATGGGTTTGAGGCGCAACCAAGGCGACATCATTCATTTTTACATGTGGGCCAAAGGAACTAAGGTAAGCATAAATATTTGGTTCAATTAATATTAGCACCAAGGTTTGTGGAGTGCGTTAAGGCCACGTGAATAATTGAGCACCTTGGAAAGTAGGAAGTTATAAGGTGTTTAGAGTTTATATTAATTTTTTTTTGGGGCATTTAAAATTAATTAAGATCAAAGGGATAAGGATAGTGAGGTTTTAATTTTTGAATATTACTTTTGGGAATTATAAAGGAACTTCTCTTTTATTGATTGATTTGGAGTTATTAAAGAAAGTTGATTTTTATGTGTTGAAGTAATTGGACAAGTTTGGAGATAATAAGATGTATTTGAGTTTTGTTAATTTTTGTAATGGTGAGTTTAATTTGAGTAAGAACATTTGAGTGAAGATTTTTTCTATCTAACCTTTGAGATTGGCAAAGAGAGTGATTGTGATTGAGATAGGTCTTGAGGTCAATTCTTCACAAAATAAAAGGTATGGGCACATCTTCCTTGTGAGTGAAATATTATTGGATTGGATGTTATGAATGCTAAGTTGGAGAGAAAATGTTTGTTTGATAAGCATTGTTGAGTAAAATTTCATGTGCTTGATTTGTGAATGTTTGTGAGAACATTTGAGTGAGATATTGAGAACTATCTTGAAATAGGGTTTGAGAAAGACCATGAGTATCATTGATATGTGAGATTGTTTGATAAGCATTGTTGGAAATATTTGAGTAAGCTTTCATACACCTGGTTAGGTTTTGTAAGCAAGTTGTGTTGAGTGATTGGTTGAGTGGAGTTTATTGAGCATAGTTGATTGAAAGTGTTGGAGTGATAGTTCAAGATCAGTGAAACAAATTGTTCTTTATTCTTAATTGATTTGAAGATAGTTTGGAGGTGATTGAGTGTGGTGTGAGAGTGAAACATATTGAGTCTCCAACCATTCTCCATATATTTCTATGGTTAAACAAGAGATTTTGAAAGTGATTAAGTCTTATTGTGAGTTTGAACATATTGAGTCTCTAACCATTCTCTATATGTTTCTATGAGATTAAAACAAGATTCTGTGTGAAACTTGTTTGTGTGATTGAAGAGGTTTTCTGTGATAGATTGAGTTGAGTTGAATAAGCTTTTGTGAAAGCTAGTGGACAAATTTGAGTAAGTCCTAGAGTGGACTTAAGGGCTGAGTAGTGTGAGCTTTTGTGGAAGCTTACAATGCAGATTTGAGGTAAGTATTAGTGAGGACTTGTTGAGCATATTTGAGGCAAGTCTTGGTGAAGACTTGTTGAGTAGATTTGACAAGTTCTAGTGAGGACTTGTTGAGAAGATTTGAGGTAAGTCTTTGTGAAGACTTGAGAGCAGAGTTGATTGATTTATTTGTTCAAGCTTTGTGTTAAGGCTTGGGGTAGATCTAGCAAATTTGATTTGTTATTAGATCAAGCTTTATGTTAAGGCTTGAGGACAGATTTGAGGAAAGAGTTTGGTGCAGATTTGAGGATAGGTTTGTGGCAGACCAGAGATAGAGATTGAGCATATTTGTGCTAGACTGAAGGACTGTGTTTAGTGCAGATCAGAGATAGAGATTGAGCAAATTTGTACTAGATCGAAGGACTATGTTTAGTGTAGATTTAAGATAGATATTGAGCATATTTGTGCTAGACTAAAGGACTGTGTTTAGTACAAATTTGAGATAGAGATTGAGCATATTTGTGCTAGACCGAAGGACTATGTTTAGTGCAGATATGAGACTGAGATTGAGCAAATTTGTGCTAGACTGAAGGACTATGTTTAGTGTAGATTTTATATAGATTTGAGAGCAAGATTTGGAGGTGACAAAGGAGAGGATAGTAGTCTCCAGTGGATAGAGATCCATTAGCCAGGGTAGTGAGGATACAGGTCTTCTAAGTGAGAATATGAGTCTTCAATGGAGAGAGATCCACAAGCCAATGCAATGGAGGCAGTAGTCTTCTAGAGGATCACCAACTAGAGCAGAGGAGAAGGAGTTCTCCTATGGATAGAGTTTCACAAACCAGTTGAGGGGATTTGTGTCTCCTGTGGATAGTGTAGACACCAAAACAACACCAATATGATTATGTGACGACAAGCACTAATCGAATTGACATACATAGCCCCTAGGGCAGCTCCCAGAGGTTAAACAGTGGTCCTAACCACTTCCACAATAGTTTTGGAAGGTCAAAGTTCAATTTGGCACCTTTCAAGAACCCTGCTCCTTATTTGTTCCACCTTGGCATGATTACAAAATGGTATTCGTCCCACCCTGAGACGAATAGCAGTATTCGCTCCGGGGTGGGGCGAATAGCAGGTTTGACGAGAAAAAGGTCAAACCTTGACAAATGGCATCTCAGATCTGCCACTTAACTCATCCTTCAATGCATGGAGTGCGAGTGAGCATTTTTGAGCTCAAAGAGGCAGTCATAGGGGCAGAAATGGAGCCCTTAATCAGGGAGGAATCTTCTTCCCCCTGACAAGGCATGATGGCCAAGTGGCACCTCTGCATGATCATTCACAAGAGACCCTCAGGTTTATAAAATGGTGAGTCTTCTCACTCCAAAGAGAAAATAGAGCAGGAGCATTTGGAGCAACGAAGTGCTGCCAAATTACATCCTCACCCATTGTTTGCGCTTCTTACATCCTTGATCTCTCTTTTGGAAGGGAGGTTATTGGGTGATTATTAAAAGTACAATTTAGACCTAAAAACCAAAAATTTGGCCACAATACCCCACCCAATTTTCCAAAACAACCCCATAAGAGGTTTTGGACCCATCCCAAGTGGATTGGTGCCAAAATCGAGTCCCAAACGATGGGCATCCTGCCCCCGAGTGCCCCCCGCACTACTGCAGTCCTAATCGCCCCACCTCGAAGTGATTAGAAATTTGTGGTAGATTTCCATACTATTTATTTTGCATTTTATTCTAGGTCATCCATAGATGCTGTCATTTAAATTTCATGTCATTTGGATAAGTTTTGACTGTCCTATCAATGTTTATCGCTTTCATTAACATACAGGGAGCATCATCACATACAGGGTGATCAAGGCAAAATCTACAAAATCCGACCATCTGGGTCATCCCAAAATACCACTTTTTGGCTAAACCCAACTTTGTAGGTGTTTTGGATGCCCCCAGATGGGATATTTAGGAGGTCACCTACTAACATTTTATGACAGTCCTAATCGTCCCACCCCAGAGCGATTAGAAATCTGTGGTAGATTTCTTAGATGTTTCTTTTGCAGTGTGTTCTTGGTAATGTTTTCTTGCTTTTGTCAAAATTTTAGCTCATTCTGATATGTTTCAGTTATCGTTTTAATTATTTCATGCATGCATTAACTGTAGGCCTTGGGGATTGCATGTTTCCCTCCATCCGTAGGTGCTACTAACCTTTTACTGTTTCTCTGAACGCATGATCTTGACACCAGAGGGGTAGCAAGGAACTATAGACGCACTCACACAAGTGGCGATGACGTTTGGTCCACCCATTTTCAATGTGGGCACGCGGAATATCCCAAAGGGGAATATCTCATTTATGGTGTAACAAAATTATGTCCCATCGTGATCGCCACTGAAAGCACGAGGATACGAAAGCAAACAAAAGGGGAAATGTAACGCTAAGTCCTACGAATGAGAATGCATGAAAATATGGAAAACAAACGAATTAAAACGAGATTTAAAGCAAATGTAAAAGTGCTAAGGGCAGACCCTGTCCTTCTATCCGCACATAGGGCCGATCCATTTGTGCCAATACCCCCAAAGCTAGATCCGAAGCACAAAAATCATCCAGGATGTCCGAGTCACCACCCCCGTGGTAATGGAGACCAAAATAATTTCATCAACATGATCTCCATTGACTTAACCACCCCCATCCGCAATCCAGCCGATCCAGCACGGTCATTGTATCTAGACCTAGATGCCATAGACTGGGATCATGTTAATTCACCACCATCCCCATCAGAGTACTGGCCTTGCGGTGAGATGCTTCATTTCACCCCAGGACCAACTCAGGATATCTTCCATGCTGAAGAGGGACCCGAAGTTCCTAACGTAGATCTGAATTCAGCGAATGATATCCACTTGATCCCAACTCCACACCAGTTGGAGGACGGGTCCCACATGTCAGTCGAGGAGACGACTGACGTAGACATCGGCTCTGATCCAATGAATCCATAGATCATCAAGTTGGGGGTAAGTCTATCCCCCGAAGAGCAAGCTGACTACATTGCCCTTCTCAAAGAGAAGAAGGAGGTTTTTGCATGGTCCTACAAAGACATGTCGGGGCTAGACCCATAGCTAGTCATGCATAATCTGACGCTTGATCCGACAGTCAAGCCAGTTAAGCAAAAACTATGTAAGATGCACCCAACAGTGGCCTTAATGGTCAAATATGAATTACAAAAGTTGTTGGATGCACAGTTTGTCATCTACGTGGATTACCCACCATGGCTGTCCAACATGGTACCCATCAAGAAGCCTGATGGGAGGATTCGCATATGCACCGATTTTTGAGATCTAAACAAAGCGAGTCCCAAGGATGATTTCCCCTTGCCTAGAATTGATGCATTGGTAGACGCTACAACAGGCCACGAAATGCTATCCCTCATGGATGGTTTCTCGGGATACAATCAGATTCGTATCAATCCCGAGGACCAACTAAAAATGGCATTCACAACGCCTTGGGGGACATTTTGTTATAAGGTCATGCCCTTTGGCCTTAAAAATGCTGGCGCCACCTACCAACGTGCCATGACATACATCTTCCATGATCACATGCATAAAACTTTGGAAGATTACATGGATGATTTGTTGGCCAAATCTCTTTTGTGCCCTAGATCATCTCGATGACTTAAGCAAGATCCTCGATCGCCTCATCGAACACAAAGTCAGACTAAACCCCAAGAAGTGCGTATTTGGCATCACATCTAGAAAACTCTTGGGTTTCATAGTCTCAAAATGAGGCATCGAGGTGGATCCACATAAAGTCAAGGCAATCCTTGAAATGCTCCCCCCAACTACCATCAAGCAGCTCAGAAGCCTGCAGGGAAAGGTCACGTCAATCAAGCACTTCATAGCGCAGCTATCTGACAAGTGCCGACCCATGAATAAATTATTGCACAAGGGGGTAGCATTTCATTGGGATGACGAGTGCCAGTCTGCCTTCGATGACATTAAACAATACTTGGCTTCGTCGCCAGTATTGGCACCACCTAGACCAGGAGTGTCATTCTATTTATACATCTCAGCTACTGAGGTGGCACTGGGTGCCATGCTAGCCTAGAAAAATGAACTACACAAAGAACAGGCTACTTACTACCTTAGCCGCACCCTGGTCAGTTATGAACTTAACTATGCATACGTTGAGAAGCTATGCTTGGCAGTGGTGTTTGCTACCAAAAAGCTATGCCATTACATGTTGAGCAACATGACGTATGTTGTGTCTAAGGAGAATCCATTGCGGTACATGATGAGTCGTACTTATCATAGTAGCCACACGGCGAAATGGATCATGTTGTTGATGGAGTTTGACATCGAATTCATTGGACAAAAGTCCATCAAAGGTCAAGTCATCACCGATCAACTAGCAGAGGCTCCTCTCGAAGACGATCAGCCTCTGACCATAGAGCTACCCGATGATGGGGTCTTCCATGTCTCAGAATCGCCAGATTCCGATGAGCCTGAGTCACAGGCCGACATAACCCTATTTTTTGATGGTTCTAAATGTGAGCAAGGGGGTGGCACGAGAATCGTATTCTTCACACCGCAAGGGGCTCCAATGCCTCTATCATTTAAACTTGATTTCTCGTGCACCAATAACAACGCAGAATATGAAGCCTTGCTCATAGGTCTTCAGACAACCATCACCATGAACATCAAATGCTTGAACATCTTTGGTGATTCGTTGTTAATCGTCAACCAAGTGAAAGGGGTATTCCAATGTAAATGCCCAGTTCTGTAGGCCTACAAAGCCCTTGTGGATAAATTCCTGGCAAATCTTGAATGGTACGACATCGAGGCACTCCCTCGGTCATCGAATCATTTTGTGGACACTATGGCCTCCTTGGGGTCACTAATCCCGCAAGACCCTTTTGGTGAGATGACAACCATTCAAGTCAAAACACTATCGCAATCCATGATGGAGCGTGCAAGCTCTGACTTAACGCCAAGAATCCACCTGATCCAGATTGAACCATCTCAGGATAGGTTCTCTCGAATCCATGATTGTCTGAATCAAGCCAACTAGGGGTCCTTGTTCTCCCCTATTCCCCTCAATAGCAACACAACGCTATTCTTACAGGTTCTTTCCCGCTCAGCTTTTGCTAGGGATGAACTTCAAGAGGGATTGGTTGTTCATACCATCGAGGCTTCTGATCAGCAGGATTGGTACACACCCATAAGAGACTACCTCAAGCTAGGTAACCTCCCACTTGGATTGACGCATGCCACGAAAAGATCATTCAAACAGAAAGCGGCAAAACATGTCTTGCTAGGAGACATTTTGTACCATCGAAGCTACGAAGGAATCCTCCTCCGTTGCTTGGACCAGCAGGAGTCCGCTTGGGCGATCACCCAAGCGCACGATGGTACATGCGGTGGCCACTTCAGCGGTATGGCCATCGCAAAGCGCATTCTTTGCATGGGCTATTATTGGCCATATTTAGAGCGAGATTGTTGCGCGTATGTAAGGAAGTGCATGAAGTGTCAACACCATGCTAATTTGACACACGTACCTTCTCAGGCCTTGCAGCCGATCCAATCGGCTTGGCCATTTTTGCAGTGGGGCTTAGATCTAATCGAAAAGATCTCCCCTACATCGTCAGGTCATCACACGTTCATCATAACGGCCACAGAGTACTTCACCAAGTGGGTGGAAGCAATTTCGCTTACCTCTACGACTGGAACCCGCATTGCGGAGTTTATTTTACATAACATCATATGTCATTTTGGTATTCCATCCAAGATCATCTCGGATAATGGGACGTCGTTCAAGAACAAAGACGTGCGTGCTTTGACCACAAAGTACAAAATTCAGCATAGTTTTTTGACACCTTATTATCCGTAGGCAAATGGGCAAGTAGAGGCATCAAACAAAATGCTAGTTGCCATCCTCAAAAAGATAGTCATAGATAGTCATAAGGATTGGCACATTCAAATACCACTTGCTCTTTGGGCTTATCGCACTAGCATTCGGACGCCCACTGGGGCAACTCCATTTTTGCTGGTGTATGGCTCCGAGGCAGTCATGCCTCTCGAGTTGGAAATTCCTTCCCTACGCATATCAATGCAAGAGTTCATCGATGATGACACTATGCGGCAGGCCCGGTTAGACCAGCTTACGTTGCTTGATGAACGACGCGTCAATGCTCTCGAGCATTTGCGTATCTACCAAGAGCGACTTAAGAAAGCATACAACATGAAAGTTCACCTGAGGGACTTTCAGGTTGGTGACCTGGTCTTAAAAGAGAACCAACAAAACTCTAACTTGCCGCCCCATCTAAGGGACAAGTTCACGGCAAACTGGTTAGGTCCTTATGTAATTGACAGTAAAATAGGACCTGGGACATACCGGCTAGCCTCTCTTGATGGAATCAAGGAACTAGAACCCTTGAACATCAGTCATTTGAGGCCATTCCATATTTAAGAGAGACATAGCCCAACCAAAAAGCTCCAAGGATTCCCATAATCGCTTGGTCAACCCCAAAAATGCCCCAAAGGTGCCCATAAACCCTTTGGTCAAACCAAAAGCTCCAAGGATTCCCATAATCGCTTGGTCAACCCCAAAATACCCCAAAGGTGCCCATAAACCCTTTGGTCAAACCAAAAGCTCCAAGGATTCCCATAATCGCTTGGTCAACCCCAAAAATGCCCCAAAGGTGCCCATAAACCCTTTGGTCAAACCAAAAGCTCCAAGGATTCCCATATCATCGCTTGGTCAACAACCCAAAAACCCCAAAGGTTTCCATAAACCCTTTGGTCAAACCAAAAGCTCCAAGGATTCCCATGCCCCAACCCAAAAGCTCCAAGGATTCCCATCATCGCTTGGTCAACCCAAAAATGCCCCAAAGGTGTCCATAAACCCTTTGGTCAAACCAAAAGCTCCAAGGGTTCCCACAATCGCTTGGTCAAAAACAAATATTCAAAAACAAACAAAAACAAAAGATAATCAAAAATAACAAAAAAAATTGCATCTCACTTCCATGCATACTCTTAAAAATCAAAACACAAAAAATATAGCTGCATTAGGCATCGCATACATACATTGCACATTTGTTGATCATACAGGTCTAGAGCACCATAGACTGTAATTACGGGCAATTCCATCATTCTCCACATTTTTCCACTTTGAAAATAATTCAGCAAAAATAAACGCCATTCACATTTTTCACAATATCATAGTCAGTTGTCTTCTAATGTATCTAGGGTTTTCGCCATTCAGCTGTCATTAGATTTCTAGCCAAAAACTGTACAAAGTCAGATAGATTTTACAAAGGTAGAGTTCTACTTGGATCACACCTTGTTACGTAGCATCCCAACACAAGCTAAAACACATAAAAAAATTCCCAAGTTGTGTAAACGAAAGATGAAACCTGCATAGCAGACTCGGTTACCATAAGTGAAACGGTTATCTTGCTCATCCCCCTGTGCGAATGACCCCAAGAATGCTGAGAGTTGGCAAAAGGACAAGCATCTTCCCTACCCAATTCCCCCAAAATAAACAGTGGTTTTCACCACTACCACAAATCCCCAAAATCTCAAAGGGTTGCAAACATCACAAATTGCAAAAAGTCAAAATTCAAACTCCAAAGTTTGATATCCACACCCTTAAAGTGCACACAAAAGGCACAAGAAATAGTGGTTCTCATCACTCAATATCTAAATCCCTTGCTCAAAAGAAAAAACAAAAAAAATAAACAGTGATTTTTATCACTATATAAGAGCAAGTATCCCAATACAATTGAAGAAAAGAAGGGAGTCGAACTTGAATCCCTGGAACTCTCAGCATTCGGAAGGTCATGAGGTGATCCTCAGTACCGGTTTGGTGGATAGCCTATCGGTCACTGGTGGCAAACCTCCCGCATGACGATATATCTGTCACATTAAATTGTGTGCAGATCAATGTTTGCATGTGGATGAGCTAGCTTATGGTATCCTAGATGGCACCGTAGATTAATCTTACTAAATACGACAAAGGAGTTAGTGGAGCTAATTAGGTGATCCTCAGTACAGGTTTGGTTGATAGCCTATCTGGCACTGGCGGTATCCTGACAAATACCACATGAACGAACTCAATTGCACACACAGGGATGCGAAATAACTTGGTCAAACTCAAGTCTGATTCATACCTTATTCAAAAGTCTTGTAAGATAAAAGTACAGTCTTGGCTAGTTAGTTAAAACATCTGAGTCTCAGAAAACCTTAACTACATTCTAAACCAACTGTGATACATTCCATTATTACATCACCATCAAAAATATATACAAAACAAAAGAAAAATATATACATACAAAGTCATTTCATAACGCAATCGCCTAGTACAAAAAGCCATTAAGTCCTATACAGTCTATGGTGCCACCGCCAAATATCAACAACTCAATTCATCCATTCCATATGCATACATCATATAATTAGAAACATCGCATTCACAATAACATATGCATACATCAATGTAAATACATGTGCATAAAATCAAACCATAACAAGTGTATAAACACAAAGAAAGTCATGTATATATATCATCAAAAAGGCCCTCAGGCTACAATAAAATGGTCCTCGGACCTCACCAAAAAAAGCAAAAACTCAAAAACCCCCAAGCCTAGGGCGTCGGCCACCATGATCACGCAGGATCGGTGCGACGGGAACTACCCCCAGTGGTGTGGGTCCTATGGGACCTCTCAGGGTGGCTGCTGCTAGCCCCCGCATCACGCCCACTAGCGCCCCCCTCATCCAACCGCCTACGATGAGAGGATGCTGACTGCTCAGTATCGTTGTCTCTCATTCGACATGAAGATCCACCTCCAGGGAGCTCAGGTAACCACCCATCGAGGCGGATAATCTCTGCCTCCAACTCCATCCGATGCTGAACCAAATCCATCTCCCATCGACGGTACGTAGCCAATGCATCATCGCGCTATGCCAACTGAGTTCGTAGGAGATCCCTCTCCCATGAAGCATCTGTGTCCCCATCCCATCGATGGTACGCAGCCAATGCGTTCTCCCGCTCCGCCAACTGAGTCCGTAGGAGATCCCTCTCCTGCAGAGCATCCTCGAGCTCCTCATCCCATCTCCAAAGTAGATCCTCCAATCGTGCTATCTCAGCATGATGCCTCACCTCCATACCCTCTAGGACTGCCTGAGGCATAGGCATATCCGGGACGACAGGCTGCTCTAGCTCCCACTGCTCTGGGACGTCCTACGTATCCGGCTGCTCTAGAATCCCAAAATCATCCCCCCAAAGCTATCAACCTCCACCATGTCCGCATCCTCGAGCAGAGCCCCCAACCCTCTCTCGATGCCTCTGCACCCTCCCCACCTACTGCTGCCACCTCTGGACCTCCTAGAGGCCCCTCGCCCCACCATCGCCGCATCATCCACCACTGGTCATACTCTGCAGTCACCCCGACATTGTCCACATCAGGGACATCGATCACTGCATCCGACTCCTCACCCAACGGCTCGATGATCGGCCAGGCTAGAGTCCTCTCATCACCCCGACATCGATAAATCAAGGGCTCACCAGGCAATCCCTGGCACACCCCAAACTATCACATCACCCAAACGTACAGGAAGTACTCCTGCTCGGTCCCATGCCGCCCGATCAGCCATCTCCCCCTACGCACCCATCGGAGCCACTCTCCAGCCTCAGGCCAAGCTGGACAGTCTCGGTATGGATGCCAGAACACATCCCCTAGAGCAAGACCCACAAAGGCATCAGCATAGTGCCCTACGACACCTGCCCACCATCGACTCTGCCCCTGCTCCTTGGACCTCCGCCACAAAGCCGCATACCCTATCTCCCTGTCCACCATCTCTACCCGAGTAGTCCATGACAAACCCTGTGGCCTCTCCACAGCTATGTGCTGCCATCCCCAACACTACAATAGGTAGCTGCATCCAATCCCCTTTCACCTCCGATAGTGGACCTCGTACAACTCATCATAGAGCTATGCCAGTAGTGTCTGACCCCACCTCATAATCAGTGGCTCTGAGGTCGGACACTCAACCAGTCTAAAAACAACCTCCAGCAGGTTCCACGAGAACCTCACACCCGAGGAGTCGAGAAGCAGCATGTTGGAGATGAGGGTCATCAGTAATGCATGCCTCACCCCCAACATGCCCTTCTCCAGCCACCATCGTACCAAAATACCACCAATCAAGCAATCCCCCTCTACCCTCTCCATCGGACTATCCACCCCCATATCCACCCCATGCCCGAAGCACCGTGTCAGCACCACCATCCGCTGATCACGTGGAGTAGTCCGAATAGGAAGCCCATCTATCAAAATCCATAGAATCCGATAGACATCCTCAAGAGTCACCATCATCTCCCCTATTGGGAGATGAAAGGTATTGGTGCGAGGATCCCATAAGCTGATCAGGGCAGTCAGATATGCTCGATCCCCCACCACAGGCTCTAACCGAGTCACATGCTTGAGCCCAAGGGCGTCAAGCCAATCCCAGTCCACCGTAGTCAGCGCCTCCCACGCCTCGAAAACACCGTCGGCACACGGTACCGGCTCTTCACCACCTAAAAAAAAAACAACACAAAAACATTAAAAACATGAAAGAAAAAAAATGTACAACAAAAACATTTAATAAATGTACAACAAAAACATTAACAACATGTACAGTACACACATTCAAAAAATCAAATAAACAATGCAATGCCAAAAACAAAAAACAAATTCAAAATCAAAATTTGTCAGTTACCTAGGGTTTTTAACTTTAGTTCAAACTGATAAATAAAAAACAAAAAAAAACACATTTGTCAGTTACCTAGGGTTTCTAACTTTAGTTCAAACTGATAAATAAAACAAAAAAACAAATTCAAAATAAACATTTGTCAGTTACCTAGGGTTTTTAACTTTAGTTACAACTGATAAATAAAAATACAAAAACAAAATAAAACAGTTTAACCTAGGGTTTTCATCCTAGTCTAAACAATAAAAATACAAAAACAAAGTAAAACACTTTAACCTAGGGTTTTCATTCTAGTGTCAAACTGAAAATACAAAACACAATAAAAGTTTTCAGTTACCTAGGGTTTGAACCTTAAGTTTAAAACTAAAAAACCAATAAAAAACACACACAAATAGTTTTCAGTTACCTAGGGTTTAACCTTAGTCTAAACTGATAAAAAATAGAAAACAACATAAAAACAATTTTTTAAAAGCTAAGTTTTCGATCTTAGTTTAAACTAGGGTTTTCTTTTTAGTTTACAACAAAAACAAAATAAACATGGTTTCAACTAGGGTTTCGATCTTAGTTCTAACAAAGCAATACAAAGCACAAATTCAAACAAACAACAAACATTAAACTAGGGTTTTTATTTTAGTTTAATCAAAAAATGAAATACAAAAGAAAAGAATTATGGTTTTAAACTGTAACACAAAACAAGCAAAATAAAGAGAAGGGGCACTTACCGGTCTCGCTTCGGCTCCGCCACTTGATGATCCGGTCCATGAACTCATGGTGTCCGAGAAATTTGACAGCGCTCCGCTACGCGAACTCGACCTCCTCCTCCTCACAGCTCCAAATCGCCAGAAAAACAAAGTGCAAATGAGCCCAAAACCTAGTTTTGGCCCTTAAATAGGCTTTTAGGCCTGTAATCGTTCCACCCTGGGATGAGCGCTCTAGTTAGTGCTCGTCCCACCCTGGGACGATTACAAAACTGGTATTCGTCCCACCCTGGGACGATTACAGAGCAAGAAAATCAAAAACAACAAAAACTGCACCAAAATGCACAAAAAATAGCAATAAAATTGCCAAATAAGAGTGCTTTTGCACTTGACATTCTTGGCATGCAAAATAGACGTCGGGGTCACAAATCCTCACTATCCTACTCCCTAAGAAGGCTACCATAGCCGGACCGCTCCACGGGAGGATGAATTTTCAAGAATTTCATCCCCAAACGATGTCACAAAAAGGGTCCAAACCCACCCAAAAATAGCAATAACATTGTCGAACAAGGTGCCTTTGTGCCTGCTTCTTGGCATACAAAACAGACGTCGAGGTCACAAATCCTCACTATCCTACTCCCTAAGAAGGCTACCATAGCCGGACCGCTCCACGGGAGGACGAATTTTTGAGAATTTCATCCCCAAAATGCGTCACAAAAAGGGTTACACCCACCAAAAATAGGTCAAATTGTTGGGAAACTGCATAAGCATTCAACGAAAAACAACTGAAGGCACCCTTACAAAAGTCATCTTGGGTCAAGCGACTCATCGCTTTTCTCATGTCGGTCATTCCCTCATCGATTCGTCGCTTGAGGGGGTAGTCACACTTAGTCACCAATCAACAAATACACACCCAATCAAGGAAATGGCATGCATTCAAAGAATCATTGACAAAGACAATCACGCTCCTGCTTGGGGCAGCAAACAAGCAATAATCACAAGCTGATCAAACACTTGGCATTCTAGAATCATGAACTCAAGGTTCCCATAGACAAAAGGTTGCGCCCTTTGCCTATTCATGATTGAACAATGTCCAAGATCAAGTAACACCTCACCAAAAAAGGTTAACACTTGAATTAAGCTCCTTAGCTCGTCAGAAGCAAGGATTCAAGAATGCATGCCCTTTCCATACTTGGGGCATCAAAAGTTGGTTAGGTTACTGAGAAACCCTAATCATTAGTGCTTTGGTTATCTATTTTTGCTCAGCACTGCGCCATGCACAATGCTTCCCAAAAAGGGGCATCTGTAGACACCAAAACAACACCAATCCGATTATGTGACGACAAGCACTGATCGAATTGACATACACAGCCCCTAGGGCAGCCCCTAGAGGTTAAACAGTGGTCCTAACCACTCCCACAATAGTTTTGGAAGGTCAGAGGTCAATTTGGCACCTTTCAGGCACCCTGCTCCTTATTCGTTCCACCCTGGGATGATTACAAACTGGTATTCGTCCCACCCTGGGACGATTAGCAGTATTCGCTCCAGGGTGGGGCGAATAGCAGGTTTGATGGGAAAAAGGTCAAACCTTGACAAATGGCAGCTCAGATCCGCCACTTAACTCCACCTTCAATGCATGGAGTGCGAGTGAGCATTTTTGAGCTCAAAGAGGCAGTCATAGGGGCAGTCATGGAGCCCTTAATCAGGGAGGAATCTTCTTCCCCTTGGCAAGGCATGATGGCCAAGTGGCGCCTCTGCATGCTCATTCACAAGAGACCCTCAGGTCTATAAAATGGTGAGTCTTCTCACCCCAAAAAGAGAATAGAGCAGGAGCATTTGGAGCAACGGAGTGCTGCCGAATTACATCCTCACCCATCGTTTGTGCTTCTTACATCCTTGATCTCTCTTTTGGAAGGGAGGTTATTGGGTGATTATTGGAAGCGCAATCCGGACCCAAAACCCAAACATTTGGCCACAATACCCCACCTAATTTTTTGACACAACCCCATAAGAGGTTTTGGACCCATCCCAAGTGGATTGGTGCCGAAACCGAGCCCCAAACGGTGGGCGTCCTGCCCTCGGGCGCCCCTCGCACTGCTGCAGTCCTAATCGCCCCACCCCGGAGCGATTAGAAATCTGTGGCATATTTCCCTACTATTTCTTTTGCATTTGATTCTAGGTCATCCATATATGCTGTCATTTAAATTTCATGTCATTTGGATGAGTTTTGACTGTGCTTTCAATGTTTCTCGCTTTCACTAACATACAGGGAGCATCATCGGATATAGGGTGATCGAGGTAGAATATGCAAAATCCGACCATCTGGGTCATCCCAAAATGCCCCGTTTTGTCTAACCCCAACTTTGTAGGTGTTTTGGAGGCCCCTGGATGGGACATTTAGGAGGTCACCTACTGACATTTTATGACAGTCCTAATCGTCCCACCCCGGAGCGATTAGAAATATGTGGTAGATTTCTCGACTGTTCCTTTTGTAGTGTGTTCCTGGTAATGTTTTCTTGCTTCTGTCAAATTTTTAGCTCATTCTGATATGTTTTAGTTATCGTTTTAATTATTTTATGCATGCATTAACCGTAGGCCTTGGGGATCGCATGTTTCCCTCCATCCGCAGGTGCTACTAACCGTTTACTATTTCTCTGAACGTAGGATCTTGACACCAGAGGGGCAGCAAGGAACTATAGATGCACTCACGCAAGCGGCGGTGACGTTTGGTCCGCCCATTTTCAATGTGGGCACGCGGAAGATCCCAAAGGGGAATATCTCATTTGTGGTGTAACAAAATTATGTCCGACGCTCCCAGCCCCTGAAAAGGGAGGAGACGCATTGTAACCCGATCTCGAGCAAATTAATAAAATAAAGGGCTGCACTTTTACATTTGCTTTAAATCTCATTTCAATTCGTTTGTTTTCCCTCTTTTCATGCATTCTCGTTCGTAGGACTTAGCGTTACATTTCCCTTTTGTTTGCTTTCGTATCCTCGTGCTTTCGGATAGATATCCACGAACTTGATTAGGGGATTGGTGTCTCCTTTGGATAGATATCCATAAACATTGTAATAGGGAAGGATTCCCAAGATATTTGTTGAGAAAATTATAGTGAAATATTTTCTCCGTGGAGTAGCCCACATTGGGTGAACCACATAAAATTGGTGTCTCTATTGTTTATGGTGATTTATGCATTTCTTTTATTAATGCTGTTGACATTGCATTGATATATTAGATAATATTATTTGAGTGAATGTAAAAAGTGATCTTATACTGTTCACCCCCCTCTCAGTATAAGCTTGTGTTCTTCAAATACCTACAACTGAATCTAACAACTCATTAGATATCTTAGCAGATACACTAGAGAACATAATAGTTAAAGAAAGAGGTAAAAGAAACACAAGTGGAGTGATTCTAAGGGGCTTGTCGTTCACACAATTTGTAGCTAAGGAAAGAAAATTGAACCAACAACTCAAAAATGAGCAAGCACAAAAATACTTGCAATCTAAAACGTAGGTAAGAATTGAGGAGAGTTTCATAAAAAATAAGAAGGAATACAAAGAATGAATATTATGTCATGGAATTGTAAGGGACTAGGAAGTCCTCTAAAAAAACTATCTCAAAGTTCTAATACAGGAGCAAAAGCCAACAATAGTCTGTATTTAGGAAATCAAAACAGTAGAGGAAACACTGACTACTGAATAATAGAAGATATGGGCAAAATCAAAATTGATAATTGTTGATTCTGTGGGAGTTTTAGGGGGAATGGCTTTGGCTTTGGACCACAACAATTAGTTTGTAGCTTACAACATATGAAGAATAACTAGATAGGTACAAAATTCATCTTACAAGATGGAACTAATGTAGTAGTAATAAATTTTTATGGTCCAAATCATCCTATCTAGAAAAGAGAAGCATGACAAATCTTAGCACACTGGCTAGATAATAAGAAGTTTGATAACATAATACTGGGAGGAGATCTCAACATGATTCTCTACCATTGGGAGAAGGCTGGGGGAAGTTTATCAAGGGATCCAAATAGAGACATGCTCAATCAAATTATGGTAGATGAAAGCTTACAAGACATTCGATTGACCAAAGAAAAGTACACTTGGAGTAATAGAAGAGAGGGGGCAAACTATATTGCAGAAGTATTGGATATATTTTTTATCAGTGAAAATCTCCTTACACACTTTCCCCTCACTTTCAATCACATCATTCATAACTCTATCTTAGATCATAAACCAATTCTCTTAGATAGCGGCCAAAGCCTACAACCCCAAAAATTTCCTTTTAAATACAACTTTGAATGGGTGACAAAAGTAGATTTCAATGAACTTGTGGAAAGTACTTGGAACCAACAAGTCCAATCCACCAACCCCCAAGAAAAGTGGAAAAGCAAAATTCAAAAATTGAAGCACCTAATAAAAATGGTTGACAGAAAAAGCAAGAGTCAAAATAGAAAAGAAGTAATTGATGCAACAACTAGAGCAACTAGAAACAAAAATTGGGGATCATCCTCCTCAACCATGGTAAGAATATGTAAGAAATGACATGATTCAGAAGTTCAATAAATTAAGCACTAAAGAAGAAACACATTGGAGGCTTAGATCCCAAATGGTTTGGCTAAGAAAAGGGGATAGAAACGCTAAATATTTCATCTGAAAAACATGTAATACTACCAAAGGAACACAATTAAGGAGATAAAGCATGAAGGAACCACTTATACAAACAAGGAGAAAATTAAGGAACTTGCCAATCAACATTACTCAACTCTGCTCTCTAAAGAAAATGGTAACCCACATTCCCAAGGAATATTGTTGCAGCATATACCAACAATATTAATTTTAGAAGACAAACAAGATCTTAGTTAGCCAATCACTATGGAGGAACTTAAGGAGATTATAATAGCTATACCAAAGGAAAAAGCTCTCAAACCTGATGGATTCACAAACAACTTTTACCAGCAATACTTGTACATCATCGAAGAAGATTTACTACACATGATTGAGGATGTTAGGGTGAAAGGTAAGTTTCTTGGAGCCATCAACTCCACCTTTCTAGCATTGATTCCTAAAGAAAAAAATGCCACTACTTTCTCTAGATTTAGACCAATTTCTCTACATAACTCTTTCTATAAAATTACTATCAAATTGTTGGCCAATAGAATAAAGAAGAAACTTGAAAAACTAATATCAGAAGAGAAAGGGGGGTTCATGCCTAGAAAACAAATATATGATAATATCATAACAGTGCATGAAGGCCTCCACAATAGTAGAAAATAAAAAAAAGGAACAAATTGTTATAAAAATTGATATGGTAAACGCCTTTGATTGAGTTAATATACAATTTGTATAACAGGTCCTACAAAAGTTTGGATTCCCACATCAGATCATAAAGTGGATTGAAGCATACATAAAAAACCCATGGATAGCCCTATTAATTAATGGAGAACCAACAAATTTTATTTAGACTACAAGGGGAATTAGACAAGGGTGTCCACTATCACCATACATTTACAACATTTTAGATGAGACTCTTGGAAGATTAATTAACCATCTTCGAAGAGATAGAAAATAATAGGGATAAAGGCTGCAACAGGATGCAAAGCTATAACACATGTCCAATTTATAGATGATATCATTCTTATAGGCAAAGCCACCAAGCAAAATATTAGACAATTCAAGCAATGTCTGGGTTGGTTCACACAAGCTACCAGGACTAATATAAACACTCAAAAGAGTCATTTCTATACACAAAATGTTGTAGCAATAAGAGTCAAACTCTTTTGCACTATCCTAGGATTTTAATCTAGCATAGAAAAATACTTTAGATATCTAGGAGTGCCCATGAGCTTCCACCTTAAAGCCTCAGACTGTTGGACCTCAACATTGAACAAGATGGTTAGGAGAATACATTACAATAATAGTTGGCTTAGTCTTGCAGGAAGGAAAATGTTGATCAAATTAGTGTTAGCTTCTCTTCTAGTCTACCAACTATTAGTATATAATGCTCCCAAGTTTATTTTGCAAAAGGTAAATGAAATCATACACAACTTCCTATGGCAAGGAGGTAGACAATCAAAAAGAAAAAATTCCACTTGGTCAATTGGGAGATGGTCACCAAAAGTAAAATTCAAGGAGGACTGGAAATCAAAAAAATGGAGATAGTTTTGAAAGCACTGGGAGCAAAACTTATTTAGAACATGCTAACCATAATCGAGCATGAAAGCACATACTAATCAACAAGTGTGTAAATAATCAAACATGTATTCAAATTCTCAAACACATAGACAAACTTCCCAGAGCCTCGTTGGTTTGGAAACATATAGTGGCTACAAAAAGCATAATAGAGGATACAATTTCTTGGCTACCAAAATATGGTAAGTCAATTAATCTATGGGAGGACTCGATCTTAGGAAATCCACCATTAAGAGAGAGAACTTCATTCGAATTGTAGAAACATTTGGAAAGCCAAAGAATACTCAATTTGGGTGACTTGTTTTATTTGACCTTAGAAACTCTGAACTGGATTCCCTCTCCCATTCCATCTTAGCTTCAAGGATATTGGGATTATTTTAAGTCCCACATGGCAAGCATTAGACCTCTTCATCCCACGATGTCAGATAAACTTATTTAGAGTAGCATTAGTAGTAATGAGGAATACTTAGTGCATCTAGGAGTCCAACATCAACAAATTGGGCTTACCAACAAAAATTATCGATAGTGTGGAAAAATAGAGCACCACCTAAATTGAAAGTATTTAGCTAGCTAGTCTCTCAAAATAAAATATTAACAAGTGATAATCTACAAAAGAGGATTATAGTAGGACCTCATGTTTGTTACAGGTGCAGACATAACAGTGAAACAATTTTTCATCTTTTGTTTGAATACCCAAAAGCAATTTCAATTTGGTTAGGAATAACCAAAATTCTTGGCACTTCCTACTTTGGAAGGTTAACCATAGACACATGTTTTACCAAGTGGAACAAATAATATAAAGGTAAACTGGTAGGTAAGCCCCTCCTAAAATATTTGTGGAGCTCTATACCATATTTTGTCATTTGGCACATCTGGTTGGATAGAAACTAGAGGATTTTTTAAGGCAAAGGTAAGGACAACAAAACTCTAATATAAAGGATAAAAGAAGATTTAGTCCTAAATATCAAATCTAGTTTTCATAAATAGTAGTGTGAAGAAGATCTATCACCCACAAAAAAAAAGAATGATCTACCAACTTAATCTCCAAGCTTTCATGACACAAGGAGGCTATAGAGTGAACACTTATTTGCCTGACATATGTTTTTTGGTGCTCTTCTTTGATGGTGCCTCTAAGTCCAACCTCAATCAAGTAGTGGTAGGGGGACGGATTCTTACAATATCCTATGAGATCCTACTCAAATACATTATCAACTTGGAAACAACATCTAACAATGTGGTAGAGGCTATTGGATGTGAAATCGGCTTGAAATCGGTGGCAAAGCAAGGAATCACTCAGGTCACAGTTTACGGGGATTCTAAACTGATAATAATAGCTCTTGCAAAAAATAAAGATTTTAGATCTTTACAATTGAATATTATTCAAGATAAGATTAGACAACTAGGCAAGATAATTGGTAAAATATCCTCTCAACACGTAAGGAGGGGATTCAAAAAAGAGACTAACACACTAGCGAATCAGACAATAAATATAGCCCCTGGTTATTGTCACCAAATCATCAAGAAGCAAAAGGGTAGGGGTGGTATGCAAGGATGATGAGGACTCCAATAATGAGGTCATTTTTTGTCTTCATGTTATGTTTTTTAGAATGCTCTGTTCACTTTGATTTATCTGATTAGAGAGTTTTGTACCTTTTTGTTAAGTAAATCAATCTATTCCTTAAAAAAAATATACATAAAAAAACTTAACATGATCAAATTTAAAATAAAAATAAAAATAAAAATGTAGTTATAGATAGAAGGGCAATTTAAAAATAAGAAATAAGAAAATTAGTTCTATAAATAGAAAAAAGTGCATATGGATTGCATAATGTAAAAAAAAACATGGATAAATGCTAAAATAAAATTTTAAAAATAGAAGAGGAAGGTGAAAAAAACAAGGAAACCAAAGATAGAAAATTTATATTATTTTTGGCATGTAAGATGTTTATATATTGGGTGTGAGGCACCTATTGTAAAGGGGAAAAATATATTTTCAAGAGAAAATTCTCAAGAGGAGTCTAGATCTAGCAACTAGAACTGACCAGAGGGACACAAAGGGCCAAATTTGGAAGCTAGAAGAGCAAAAGCATAATGAGAGAAATATTGCAACAACAAAAGTGTATTATCTTAGTAGGTCAAATTTGGAAGCCAAAAGAGTAGAAGCACAACAGGAGATAGATTGTAGTAGCAAAAGTGTATTCTCTTAACATATATTTATGAAGCAAATTGTTTCTATATTGTTATAAATCTTCTCAGTGGTAAAATTGAATAAAAAATATTTATATTTGAGTATCCCAAACAACATAGTTTTTTTTTTTATAGATTGAAAAAAAAGGGTTTTGAAAGGGACACCAACATTTTACAAAGGAACAAACAAAACTATAAGAGTTTAGACCAAAAGGAGATCATCTTAGCAAAGATGATCTCAACAAACCAAAATGAGGCCATCTCAGCAGAGACAACCTCAACAAACCAGCAGACCAAGGGGATAGCAGGAGAGGATCAACCCAATGAAATAAAGCATAGAAAGGAGGGTAGGGAGCATCGCTCTAACAAAAATGACACTACCAAAGAAGACTGAATTACTCTTTGGGGTGATATTGCTCAGTTGTATCAACACCGAGCTCATTCTATGAAGCCTAGGTGTTTTGATATTTCATGGTGCTGAGCGTCTTGCTAGCTTGGAGAAGTATAGCCAAAGCGGAGCTCAGGAGTTCCCCATGGAAGCCCAATAATAAGATTTGGATTTTTTTAGGGCCTTTTTAGTACTCAAATAATAGAGCCAACTAGGATCATCTTTGGTCTTGAATTTCTTGAGCTTAGCAGGAGTCTTTTTCGAAGTGGTTTTAGCTTGGTCAGTGGTGATTTTGTGCTTCCTCCTCGAGGTATTTCTCCTATACAAGCAATGACATGAATCTAACTTGGTTGAGGATGAAATGTTGATAGGGGCACCAATTCCTCCTTTGACTGCACCTGCAGAGATGTTCTCAGAGTCATCATCACTGAGAGCCAAAGCAGAAGGATTGTCTATCGGGCTACCAATGATGGCCAAAGTTGTCTTATCAGCCTCCTTCTAGATCGCATGGTGATAGAGAATGAGGTGAAGATATTGATGCTTTGGATATGTACATGAGTCATATTTGACATTTAAGATTGAGAGCTCCAATGATTTAAAGAGATACTCCAATATGTTGATCTCTTTGACCACTCGTATGTGATTTAGGAATACTATATGAAAGCTTTTGAGTAGTGAGTTGGTAATATCAATGGTGAAGTAATCCATAATTGGGACCATCATCCTATTCCTTGGCTTTGAGAAGGCCCTTTTGATAATACCACCTTTTCATGATCCAAATGTTTCCCTTTTTTCCTTAAAGTGGAATAGAACTATGACTAATGAATGTTTGTCCTTGTGCACCACATCGCCATCGTTGGAAAGCTTGATCACCTCGGCCAACATGCGAGCACTGACATTGAACGTGATCCCTAGAAGGGTCATGTGGCCTTTATCCTAGGAATATATGAATTCTTTGGGTAAGGTAGGATCATGGCCATTAAATTTATGAATGAAGGACATAAAATGGTGAATCCTCAAAAATTCCTCCACAAGGGCATCAACTTGAAGAGAGTAAGATTTGATCAATACCATCCTCAAGATCTCAATGGCCCACCTTTAATGTAGCCACATGACCTAATTTTGGAAGGGAACCCCCAAGATCTGGATAACCCTCCTCACGTTGGCCCACTAACGAGCTACCTTCTTTAGTAAACTGCTCTTACTCTGCCTCAAAAACACGATGTCAAGCATGCAAGCACCACTACCTTTCATGTTGTAAATAAAAGCCTTTAGGGAAGCTAGATTGATAAAATCTTCTATATTACGCATGTTGCTTAGGAAGGATAGTCAAATATTGCTCGAGTCATGTCAAGAGGTCTTAGGTGGATGCACCCTATCAATTTTGGGGTTACCGTAGACAATAAGCTTTGTGGCAAAGGGAATTGTGCTCGATCTACCTCTTGGGAATGATTTGGGTAATGAGTGCTTGAAAAGGAGCCACCAACATAGGAATTCTAGATTATGAAGTAGGTGAGGGTCATGATAAGATGCCAAGAAGAAATAAAGAGGCCAAAGTGGATGTAAATGGTTGACTGATTATGAGGAGCCACATGCACGAAGCAAGATTTAGGGTAACACATGAGCATGAAAAGGTTGAACCAAGCATAGTTGAAGCTAAAAGTAGGAAAAGTCCCATGCATGAAGTAAACATGGATCAAATTGAAGTGACACATGAGCACAATAGGGTTGAAAAGGGGCCATAAAGTTATATGATTATGAGGCTTCAATGAAAGAGGGTCACGATCGCATGAGATTAAAGACTACATGTTGGGTTAAATAAGGTAATGGATCATGGCAAAAAATTCAACAAACAGTCTTGTCTAGGCATGCTTGACAGGATGGCTGAAGAGCCTTTGAGGATGGACACCTGAGCTATAGCAATGAAGAATAATTGAAAATATTGTTAGTGAAAAGACCACTAGGAAAATGATCAAACCAAATAAAAATATTATCCTTGAAGAGAGCAAGGTTTGATAGAACATCCACAACTTTGTTGCCTTCTCTATAGTTGTGCTGGATGATCATGTTATTATATTTGCTTAGAAATATTCTTGACTCCTCTATCATGTTGAAGATACTCCCTTCGAAGGGCTTGGTTCCTTTGAGATTATTGATCATGTTCAGGGAATCGCTCTCTATGACAAGATTGTTGAAGGGTAGATAGTCAAGGATGGATAATCCCTAAAATAAAGCTCTGGATTCAACCACATGATTGGTCTGGAACCCTATATTTTTGACAAGCCCCAGGATGATCTTGGTGAGGTTGTCTCTGACAATACCTCCACAACCAAATTTGCTTAGATTATCTTTGGATACTCCATCAAAGCTAAATTTGATCCAACAAACCACAGGAGGAGACCACCTTATGCTAGTGTGGTCCATAGGAGGGGTTGTCGAGCAAGGAAGATCACCAAAGATCTTGAAGGAAGCCACACACTTGGAATCCAAACTCCACCTAGGTGCGACTGATGGGACAAGAAGAGCATTCTCAATGGCAACATTCAAAATTTGGTGATGAACATAAATGGGGTCACGAGCCGAACCATTGAACACCTTGTTATTTCTTTCTAACCAAATTTACCACAGGAAGTGAGGACAACATAAGGCCTAGAGGGAGCGGAGGTACCGATGAAAGAAAAGATTATACCAATGAACAAATTAGTCATAGATCGAATTGGATTGGGCCCATGAGAGACAAAATGATGAAAATAGGGAGTACAACACCGAAGAGGAGAATGGACAACCCAGGAAAAGGTGGTTAACCAACTCCCACTCGGAGGAACATAGGACAAAATAGTTGGGTAAAATTAGGCCTTTGGAAAGGAGGTTATCCATAGTCAAGACTTTGTTCTAGAAGGCTAGCCAGGAAAAAAAAAGTGATTTTAGGGACTAGGCATTTGATCCAAATGAGGCTAACCAGGTAGTAGTTAGGGATCGTATTTGATGGGTGATTACAAATCATATTTGGTATTAGAACCACGATTTAAAAATAAAAATTGGGATTGTATTTTTATAGTAAATTTAGAATATTCTTACACGATCACATAAATTACTTCGAGTACTACAAGAATGAGTAGTCAAATGCCATAATTTGAGCAATATTAAAGAAGTTATAGTTGTTTTAATTTGGACTATTAGTGTTTTTTTATTGCATGAAAATTCATCAAGGAAGAAAACACTAATAGTCCAACTTAAAACAACTATAACTTCCTTCCTTGATGAATTTAGATATAGCCCTAAAATTTAGGTTTGCAAGTTTTCAAGATCTCTTGTTTTTTAAAAAACAAAGTTTATTTATAAAAAAAAGTGCTTTATTAAAAGTACTTTATTATTAATGTGTTTAATTTAAAAGTGGGCTTCTTTTATGAATTTGATTTAACCAATTGTGCAATTTGATTTAACTAATTATGTAATTGTGAATGTAAACAAGGTGCATTATCAATGAAGACTGACAACTTCATTATTTTTCTTCTATATTTTCCAAGTTTGGTAGGTGCATGTCTCAAACCCATTCAAAGAAAGAGAGAGAGAGAGAGAGAGGAGAAGGAGATTTAGAATATTTTCAACCTAAAATTGATACCCATAGGTGGAAGAAAAAATTCACATAAAAAAATGTTTATTGAGAAAGGTCCATAAACTAGATTCACATAATTGGAGGGAAGTGTAGCAAAACTGGTTGAAGACAATCAGGTCTTGAAAAAAAATTAATTGTTTGATAAATCTAATGGCAGAAAAATTTGGTATGGAGAAAGAGCTAAAAAAATCATCTAGTAAGGAATACAAAAAGTAAGTAGAAATTTTAAGCCCCAAGGATTTGTTTGAATAAGAAGAGAGTTTAAGTACAACCCTAGTATCATTCAAAGTGGAGGTAAAGATCAAAATTACTTCTTTCAAAGGAGATGTAAATGCTTAAAAATTGGACCACTCGCTATGGCAACTTGAAGTCTACTTCTAGCAGATGTAAATGATTAAAAATTGGACAAAAATGTGGTTATGTATAGTCAATATATGCATTCTATGGATACTCCTATGATCTTGATTAAGTTTTAAAAAATTCTCTCTTAGGTTGGTTAGCTTTTGGGGTTGTTATATTTGGTATCAGATCTCTAGGTCGTAGGACTAGAAGCTTTCCTAAAAAATATGTAGAGATGTTTTGAATTGATGGATGACTTATGGGAAGAAAGACCTTCTCTTGGCGCTAATGAATGCACAAAAAAAAATTCGCTTTAGAGGAGGGACGTTTTTCGCAGGACTGCCCAAACTATCAAACTTGTTTCGGCCATATCTCACTCATCCGGACTCGGATTGAGCTGAAATTTTGAGGGTAGATGCCTGAAAAAACCCTAGAACATCTCCACCAATTTTCATATCATTTGGAGCAACATAGATCCTAGCGCATCCCTATGTGTGAACGAGATTTTTGGCAAGCGGCTATGCGAGGGTTTCATCTGGGTTGAGTGCAAGCAGCTCCAGAGGTTGGTTTTTAGGGCCTTCGGGCCCTAGCGGCCAATATTTTTGTGGTTTATGCTCAATATTTTAGTAGGAAATGTTGTAGGGGATCCAAGATGGGTTAGAAATTTGTCTTTCAACAGATCATACTATGAACTTGAGTGACAATGGCTTCCAATTTGCTGCACAAAAGAAAAGTGAAAACCATACCTTTCCACGACGTCTAGGGCAAGGATTAAAGAGATCACGAAACAAGTTTCAAGTAGTTGATCAAAAAATGGCTCATATCTCAAGTGAATCTGGTGCTAAGGTGCACCCACAAAATAATTCTACTGTGAAAACCCCTGTCAAGGGTAAGAATTTCGAAAACTCAGCCCCAAAAATGAATTTTAGGGATGCCCTCCATGGTGGACAGCCTCAGCCCAATGCTAATATCAATCTTAGGGCTTCCCATAAACCTCTAAGAATGCCTAATATTGATCCCAGGAAAATGGAGTCAGGATGTCTTAAAGCAGCTGATGGAACTCCTATTGTTAAGCTTGATATGGGTAACATTCAGATTGGCATTGAAGATTTGGAAAAAAGAGGACTAATTTGTCGGTTCGTGGGTTTTCGTCCGAGCCTATCTGCTTTCAAAGTTTGGGCTGCAAAAACTGGAAAACTAAAGGTGAGTTACAAATCTCTATTTATCCAAATGGTTATTTTCTTGTTTTATTTGCTAATAATGAAGATAGAGAGAAAACTTTTCAAGGGGGTCCTTGGTTTTTTGGAAGGGCAGGGCTTTTCATGAAGCCCTGGCATACTAAATTTAAAGCCGAAGAAGAGATGCCTTCTATAGCTCCCATGTGGGTTAGACTCTTTGGCCTCCCTATTGAATTTTGGAATCCTACTATTTTTTCTTCAATTGGAAACTCTTTAGGAACTTTTATGATGACTGTTGATTGTACTCAAAATTTTGAACATATTATTTATGCTCGGATTTGTGTTTTAATGGATTTTGACAAACCCCTACCTAAAAATATCACATTACAATTTGGGGAAGACACTTGGGAGCAAGTAGTGGACTATGAGAACATTCCTTTTCGTTGTAGAATTTGCCATGAATATGGTCATTTGGCCAGTGCTTGCCCAAATAAAATTCCTGATCAAAAGAAAGAAGATATAAACTCAGCAGGTTTCCAAATGCCTAAGAAGAAGAACACTCATAAAAAACCAGTTATGAAGGATCAATCAAAGTCATCTGCTAATATGTTTGAAATCCTTTCCACAAATGATGTCCCAAGTGAGGAAGAGGAAATAATGGAAACAAAAATCTTAGAAACACAATTTAAATATGAAGGGAAGAACTCAGAGACAAACCAACAAATCAAAGGTTTTCAACGAAAAAAAGGAGGAAAATTTACACAAGAAAAACAATCTTTTAAATGTCAAAACTTCAAATAATACAGGTCCCAATATAGACTCCGTTGAACCCTCTAGTAAAATTTTGGCTGTGTATGAGCATTCTTCAAGGTTAGAAGCCATCTCAGATTCAATTGGAATAAGTCAAGAAATAGGGAAAAAAACTGAAGATGGATTCTAATCAAAAAGCAGGTCGCAAGACCAATCAATATCATATGGTAAAAGAAGGTGAAAAGCTTGTAGAGGAAGGTAAGATTAATGCCCTTCCCAAAATTTTTTTACCCCTGGTATAAAAGAAAAACACCCCTGGGAAAAAGGGGGGCCTCAAAGGGAGTCTTTCAAAACAAAATGAAATTAGAAGAATGATTCAGATAAATCATCCACATCTTGTTTTCCTTCAAGAAACAAAGATGTCAATGGAGGATATGGACTCAATTGCCAGTAAAATTTGGCCAGTTGGAAAAGTGGTTTCCCTCAGTTCCCAGGGGACTTCGGTGGCATTGCTTGTCTTTGGGACCCAAAAGAGGTAGTTATTCACCATATGGTTGGCAGTTGGGGTCTGTTGGCTATAGCTATTCAAAGTAGACATTCCAACCAAATTATGCTCTGCATTACTATTTATGCTCCGACTGCTTTGGAGGAAAAAAGAAGACAGTGGAAGGATATAACTCATATTATCTCTCATTTTCCTGAAGCTTGGATCTTGATCGGAGGAGATTTCAATACCATCCTCTCTCTGGATGAGAAAAGGGGGGGAAATAGAAATTTGGACAAAAGCACTGACCTCATGAGTGAATATATTGCAAACCTCCATCTTGTGGACATCCAACTAGATAATGGCCTTATGACTTGGTCTAACAGAAGGCAAGGCTTAGCTTGTATAATGGAGAGATTGGATAGGTTTTTGCTCTCTGAAAATTTCTTAATCCATGGTCACATTCCTAAAGTGAAGACTCTTAATAATGTCTGGTTCGGATCATTGGCCAATCATGGTGGAAATGTGGAAAACCAATGTGAGTTTCTCTCCTTTTCATTTTCAATTAATGTGGCTTAGAGACATTTCCTTTAGACCTCGTGTGCAACAATGGTGGAAGGAAGGTAAACCTAGGCATGGGACTAAGATGTTCTATTTTTCCAAAAGACTGCAATACATTAAATCCAAAATCAAGACTTGGAACTGGAAAGAGTTTGGGGATGTTCATAAAAAAAACATGAAGTTATTGCTCATCTTGAAAATTTGAATAAGAAAATCCGTTTAGATGGCCTCACAGAGAAGAGAAGTGCAGATGAAATTAAACTCACAACTCAGTTAGAGGAATGGGAAAAAAGAGAAGAAATCTTATGGAAGCAAAAATCTAGAATTCAATGGCTCAAAGAAGGAGATCGAAACACAAATTTCTTCCACAAATCTCTTCTAGCTCGAAGATCTCACAACTTTATTTCTTCCCTGAAATCAGATTCTGGAGATGTTGTTTATACTTGGGATGGCATGAACTCTATTGTTGTTGATTACTTTTCCAATATTTTTGTTGCTACTCCTCTTGACTCAACTTCTCAACAAAATGTTCTTCAAGCAATCCCTTCTCTTATCACTTCTGAGGAGAACTCTATTTTGACTGCTCCTATTACTATCAATGAGCTTCAACAGGTAGTTTTTAAAATGCAAAAAGGGAAAACCCCGAATGGTTTTCCCATTGAGTTCTACCAAGAGTTCTGGGATATCCTTCATGTTGATTTATTAGAGGTGGTGGAAGAAGCCAGGAAATCCAAAGAAATTTTGAAGGTTATCAATAAAACTTATATTACTCTTGTTCCAAAAGCTCAAGAGGTTGATCATATCTCAGCTTTTAGACCTATTGCTTTATGTAATGTTCTTCTCAAAATCATTACTAAAATCATGGCAGAAAGGTTGAAGCCTCTTTTGCATAAGATTATTTCCCCAGAGCAAGGGGGTTATGTGGAAGGGCGTCAAATAGTAGATGAGATAGTTCTTGCTCAGGAAGCCATCCATTCCATGGATATGCAAAAATCTCCTTCCATGTTCATTCGGTTAGACTTATCCAAAGCTTATGACAGAGTGGATTGGCACTTCCTTATCAAAGTTTTGAGGCAATTTGGTTTCTCTAAGGATTGGATGGATTGGATTATGGGATGTATCTCTTCAGTTTCCTACTTAGTTCTTATCAATGGCAGGCCTTCTCAGTCATTCCCAACTTCTAGAGGTATTAGGCAAGGTGACCCGCTATCCCCTTATTTATTCATCATTCTTGTTGAATGCTTGGGTAGGACTATAACCAAAAAGAGGGAAAACAAAACCCTTGAGGGAGTTACCATTGCTCATGGAGCTAGACCTATCTCTCATCTTCAATTTGTGGATGACTCTACTCTTTTAGGTAAAGCTACAGTTAAGGAAGCTTCTAATATTAAGCAAATCATTAGCTGTTTTTCTAAGGCTACTGGGCAGTTGATCAATGAAGACAAATCTAAAGTTATTTTCTTTCATTGCTCTGCTAGACAGGAATCCATGGTCTTGGATAAATTAAGATATAAGAAGACCTCCCTTCCAATCACTTATTTAGGTATTCCCATAAATATTCAAAGGCAGAAAAATAAATATTGGAATTGGTTGTTGGACAAAGTCAAGAAGAAAATTGGAAAGTGGACCAACAGGTGGCTTTCTTCTAGGGGTAGAATCACCTTGGTAAAATCAGTCCTTCAAGCTATTCCTATTTATGTATCTTCCATGTTGAATATTCCAAAGGTTGTTCTTCGAGAACTGGATCAAATCAGTCATCGTTTCCTTTGGAGTGGTACTAAGGAGAAAAGAAAATGGGCCTTGGTGAAATGGGACACTTTATGTCTTCCTAAGAATAAAGGGGGGTTAGGATTCTGGTCTTCTATTAATAACAACAAAGCTTTAGCTGCTAAATTATATTGGAGGATGTTGCATAACCCCAATGCTCTTTGGGCCAATAATCTTCGTGCTAAATATGTTGAGAACAAAAGTCCTGAAGACCTTGTTCGCTATCAACTTCCTACCAAAGGTTCTCCCATTTTAGCAGTTCTTAAGACTGGTGAGGATTTGATAAAGAAAAATTTATTTTGGATCATTCATAATGGTCAACAGGTAAATTTTTGGATAGATTCTTGGGATGGTCACAAGCCTTTGATAACTCAGTTTCTCGATTGGAGGCCTTGGATGGAGGAGCTTCACCGAGCTAACTGGATAAAGGTGGCTAATTACTGTCGGTACCATACTCGGTAATTCAAAGGTTGGTAGATATTGGATCCCTATTGAGGACTGGCCTATTCAAATCCTAGAAAGGCAAAGACAAGATATCCAAGGCATCCTTCATATGAGATCTCTCTCTTGGTCCCATGAAAAAGATTGTTTTGGATGGAACAACACTACTAAGGGTGAGTATTCAGTTGCTCAAGGTTATTTGACCTTATGCCATAATAATCCCAACCATTCTTCTGACATATTTTCTCAATTGTGGGCTCAAAAGCTCTGGCCTAAGGTGAGGTTCTTTAATTGGCTTTTATTGCATCGTAGGGTGCTTACTGGTGAGCAACTTATGAAGCGTGGTTTTCATGGCCCTTTTAGATGTGAGATGTGTGAAGAGAATGTAGAAACTCTCAACCATATTTTTATTGAGTGTACTTTAGCCTCTGAGCTATGGAGGAGAATGGCCACTTTACTTGGCTTACAGTGGTCCAATTTTTTTACTTTTGAACAACTTTGGAGGGATTGGCCTAATCAAGAGGGTGTTGATCATTTTATTAGGCGGTTAGTTTGGATGGGTTCTACCATTCTTCTTTGGAATATTTGGATTGAAAGGAACAACCAAATTTTTAATCAAGATAGGAAGGATATTCACTATATTTGGCAAAAGACCATAGCCAACTTAGTTGAATCAGTCCATCAACTCCTTAATCACCCCCAAAACTCCCACCAAATATGGGATCAAGTGATGCAAATATTGAAGATTAAATCTTCTAAGGGCAACCAACTTAAAGGGAATGTGAGTATTAGTAAGATGGATAGGACAAGAAATTGGCAACCTCCTCCTAAGGATTTTGGAAAAGTCAATACTGATGGAGCCTCTAGAGGGAACCCTAGAAAAGCCAATGTGGGAGGAATTGGTAGACTTTCAGATGGCTCCTTGGTTTTTACTTTTGCTGAGAATTTGGGTATTCTTTCCAATAACCTTGCTGAGGGGTATGGTATCCTTAGAGGCCTTCAGGAGGCTACTAAGGTTGGATGGGAAAAGGTGTTAGTTGAGTCTGACTCTCAACTTATGATTAATATTTTGAAGACTCCTTCCAAGAATCATAAGGTTGATTGGAGAATAAAAAGAATTATTGAGAAGATTCAATTAATCCAGGATGGGATTTTTGAAAGTTGATTACAATCATGTGGTCAGAGATCAAAACAAGAGTGCTTGATGCTTTAGCTAATTGGGCTTTGGACAAAGGTGATCTTACTTGTTATGGCCACCCTCCTAGATGGTGGGCTTCACAAATTAGGGAAGCTCTTCTTTCTATCATTTCTTTGGATGGCTCCAGTTCTGAAGGTACCTAGTTTCTTCTTGCTTTTTTTGCTTCTCTTTGGTTCATTCAGGTTTTTTTAGTTCCCTAGCTCACTCTTTTCTTTCTTTTGTTTCCTTTGTTGTTTCTTGCCTTAATAGTCTTCTGGTCTAGATAGGTCATTGTTATGTTCAATTTTTTTTTCTTTTTTCTTTTTTGTTTAGTTTTTTAAGGTGTGTGTGTTCTTTTGTTTTGTTTTGTTTTTGTGTTCTTTGTGTTGTTTTTTGTTGTTCTTGTGTTTTTTTTTGTTATTGTTCTTGTGTTTTTGTTGTTCTTGTTCTTGTGTTTCTCTTTGTTTGTGTTAATTCATGTTTTTTTTGTGAGTGTTTTCTATGTTTTTTGTTTTTGTTTATTGTCTGTTGTTGGTTGTTTTTTATTTTTATTTTTATTTTTTTTAATATTTTAGGTTTTGGTTGTGTTTATTTTTCATGGTTTTTTTGGGTTATGTCTTTGTAGTGTTCTGTTGTTTTTGTCTTGTTTGTGTTTTGTTATGTGGTTCTTGTGTTTTTCTATGTGGTTCGTGTTGTGGTTTTTTTTTATCTTATTGTGTGTGTTTGGTTGTGCTTTTGTTTTTGACACACTCAAGGAGCATGTTTTTTATTTTATTTTATTATTTTTGTTGTTATTTACTTATTTATTTACTTATTTTTAAATTGGTTTTGTGTGTTTGTTTGCTCCTTGAGTATGTCAAAGGTGGTAGGCCAGGTCCGAGTCCTGGGCATTTTTGGTGGAATGGATACCCCTGCCTCCTTGGGTCTTACCCGAAAGTGGCATCCCTTTTGGGATGTTTTCCACAAATAAAAAAATACCTTCTCTTGGGATATGACATTCTAAGTGGAGTTAGAATGTCCATCAATAATTTTAGTAAATTGTAGTATTTAGTTGTTAGTACACATGGAAAATATAACTAACTTGCAGGTAGGAAGCAATGTGAAGGAGAATTGTAACCTAACCTAGGAACCTTTAGGTGGCTAGGAAACTATGGAACCAAACTTAAGGAGAGGAAGAAGAGGATCTTCCATACCTCTAAGATAGGTTAGGTAGGATAGTGCCAAGGCTAGACCCCTGGGGAAAAGGTTCAAGGAATTTCAACAGAGAGGTGGAGAACCTCACTACTACTATCTCACTATTGCAAGAGCAAATAGAGTAGGAGAGGGAACACATGGATCAATAGAAACAACTACTAGAATTTATAGTGAGTTAGAATACAAATCTTGAGGGTAGAAAAGAAGAAAATCCTTCTTTAGATAAGCAAGAAGTTAGGGCTCTTATAGAGATAAAACAAGCTAAATATTTGAAGAATGTTAAGACCTCCAAAATTCACTATAAGATATGAGGGTGATATAGTTCAATCTTGGTTGGATGAGTTGGAGATCTATTTCTCCATAAAAAACTATTCTTTATTGACCCAAGTGTTTTGGGCCACTCTCCACTTGTTAGAAAAATGGTTGACTAAACCTAGCCTATCACCATGGGGTGCACCAGTTCTTTTTATCAAAAAGAAGGATGGTTAATTAAGGTTGTGCATAGATTATAGAATGTTGAACAAAGCAACTATTAAGAATAGATACCCTTTACCTAGGATTGAGGATTTGTTTGATCAACTCAAGGGTGCCACCATATTCTCAAAGATTGACTTGAAATAATGATCTATTAGCTAAGAATATGTTAGGAACCTAGTTCCTAATGATTGGAAATCAATGAAGAAGAATAGAAATGGAATGCAAATTAATGAAATTAAATCACTTTTTATTGATCGTTGTTTCAAAATGGAGGTTACCCTTCCAATTGCTCACAAGGAGTTATAAATATAATTGTTCTTTGATGCCCAAAGACACCTTCTACGAATGCATATATAAACCTATCTATTAGTCATGATGGTGAAAGGACACGATGGTCCATTAATAAAATGAATAATAATCTAAGTTAGGATTAGGATCCTAACAAGCCACCCCTCTTAAAAAGAGCTTTGTCCTCAAAGCAAAAATTAGGGAATGTCTTCAAACTTTCTGGAAAGTGCGTCGACAGCCATGTTATCTTTACCTTTTTTAAATATGATCTCGTAGTCATATCCTAGTAATTTTGTAACCCATTTTTGTTGCTCGGGAGTGGTTATGCGTTGCTCGATAAAGTATTTTAGACTATGGTGGTCAGTGCAAATAGTGAAATGTTGACCTATAAGGTAAGGTCACCAATGTTGAATAGCATGAATAATAGCTAACATCTCTTTTTCATAAGTGGAACGAGCCAAATTCTTTGGAGAAAAAGCCTTGCTAGTAAAGGCCAAGGGTCTTTCATTTTGCATTAGCACAACTCCTATGCCCACTCCTGAAGCATCGCTCTCAATAATAAATGGTTTGGAAAAGTCTGGCATGGCTAAGACAGGGGTGGTACACATTGCATTTTTTAAAGTGCTAAAGGCATCTTCAGCCTTTGAAGACCAAAGAAAAGCATTTTTCTTGAGTAGTGTTGTTAAAGGGGCTGCAATTTTACCATAATTTTTGACAAATTTGTGATAGTACCCTGTCAATCCTAAAAATCCATGCAATCCCTTTAAATTTTTTTGTATAGGCCAATTTTTCACATCTTCAATCTTACGGGGATCCACTTTAACTCCTTTAGAGACAATATGGCCTAGATATTCAATTTCTTGTTTTTCGAAGGAACATTTGGATTTTTTGGCGTATAATTGGTTGTCCTCCAAGGTCTTTAGTGCTTGGTCTATGTGGCGTAAGTGATCTTCCCATGTTCTACTATAAATTAGAATGTCATCAAAGAAAACTAAAATAAACTTGCGAAGGAAAGGATGGAATACCTTGTTCATTAAACTTTGAAATGTAGAGGGTGCATTAGTAAGGCCAAATGGCATAACCATGAATTCATAATGCCCTTCATGAGTACGAAAGGCAATTTTTGGAATATCACTTTCCTTAACTCGAATTTGGTGGTAGCCTGATCGTAAATCTAATTTGGAGAAATATGTTGCTCCATGAAGTTCATCTAATAACTCGTCAATGACGGGGATAGGAAATTTATCTTTGATAGTTAGTTTATTAAGGGCACGAAAATCAACACATAAGCGCCATGACCCATCCTTTTTTTGGACTAATATGATAGGAGAAGAATAATAACTCATGCTAGGTCTAATAATTCCTGCTTTTAGTAGTTCTTGTACTAGTTTTTCTATTTCTATCTTTTGTAGATATGGATATCGGTAAGGTCGAATATTAGGAGGTTGGTGCCCAGGAAGAAGTGGAATGGTATGATCATGGCTTCTTTGAGGAGGTAATCCTTTTGGTTCATTAAATACCTTGTCATGGCGTGCTAGGAGTTGTTGTAATTCAGGTGCTATTGCTTGTTCCTCATTTGTTGGTTGAATGGAGAATAATTGTGCCATCATAACTTTACCTCCTTTTCGAATAAGCTTCTCCATTCTATGGGAACTTACTACTTGGGAAGGGCCTAATTTTAACCCCTTGATAGTATAGGTTTGACCATTTTGAGTGAATTTCATCCATAGGTCTTCAAAATCCCATTGGATGGTGCCTAGTGTTCTCAACCATTGTACTCCTAAAACGATATCACATCCTCCTAGTGGTAATGCATACATATCAGTTTTCATATTATAATCACCCATAGTGAGTTTAATATTTTGGCATTTTCCTTTGCATGCAATTCATCCTCCGTTGTCGATCATAACTTCGAAATTATTACAAGGATGTATGAAGCAATCGACTTGTTTTACCACTTTTGGATCGATAAAATTGTGTGTGCTGCCAGAGTCTAGAAGCACAATGAGGTCTTGTTTCTTAAAGTACCCCTTGACCTTCATAGTTTGTGGGGAGGAGAAACCAACAAAGGCATTAAAGGAGATTTTAGGTGCATTCTTTGTGTTATTTTTTGGGGTTTTTGTCACTTCTTCCACTTCAATAGTTTCTTTTGAATTACCTTGGTCAAGCGTATTTAAAATATAGAGTTTGGGGGTAGTGCATTTATGGTTGGGAACAAATTTCTCATCACAATGGAAACAAAGGCCCTTTTCTCGTCTTTCCTTCATCTCTTCAGGGCTAATTCTTTTGATTGGTAAAACTCTATTTAGTTTTGGGGTGGTGGAGGAATGTTGAGATTTGCTCATTGGTTGAATCCCAAGTCGATGTTGATTATTAATTTTTTCTTCCGCCATTTGAGCTAATGCAATAGTGTGCAACATGTCGGTAGGATTGAGCATTTGCACTTCTAGTCGAATCTCTTCTTTTAAACCACTGATAAAGCAACTTTGGAAGAATGATGCATCTAGTCCTGATGTAAAATTTACCAATTTCTCGAATTGAGCTTGGTACTCTCATACTGTAGTGGTTTGGCGGAGTTTGGTGAGGGCTCCTATGAAATCCTCAAATTTGCTTGGGCCAAATCGTACCATTATATTTTTTGTAAATTCTGTCCATGTGGGGGTGCCATTTGTCTTTTTGTACCATTGGTACCATTGCGTAGTGGTACTTTCTAGGTGGAAGGATGCGATGCAAACCTTTTGGGTTTCAAGAATTTGATAGAGGGAGAAATATTGGTCTGCTCGATAGATCCAATTTGTGGGGTCACCTCCTTCAAATTTTGGAAAGTCCAATTTAGTGGTTTGGGGTAGGATTGATGTTTGTGGCCCTCCGAGTAATGCTTGTTGTTTTGGTGGTGTGAGAGGTTGGCCAGCTTGGATGACTGCCATATTTTGTTGTAACATGTCCACGGAGTGATTAGTAGCAATGATTTTTAAATCTATTTCTGCTACTTTTGTCGAGAGTTTTTGTTCGAGATCATCTTTCCATTTATTTAATCCATCCATGAAGTCCTTCATCTGGTCTTGTGATCTCCTGTCATCGACCATTTTGATATAGTTTTGCGAGTTTTAGCCTTCTTAATTTCAATTCTTCTTGAAAAATTAGTAAAATTTTAAATCAACTTTTGACAAAATTTTAAAAAATATATGGGGATATTTTGTCAAAAATTGAAAAATTTATCAATTTTGCTTGATATGGTGTAAAATTTTTGTTATTTTCTTTTGAAATAACTCCTTCTCTGTCCTTGACAGAACGGTCAATCAATTTGAATTTTTGAATGGTCTATTTGGCAGGTAAAATTCTTTTAAATTTTAAAATTTTAGTGTACACGGCTAGCGAGGGCGACGGGCGAAAATCAAAGTGGAGCGGCTAAGTGACGGGGGGTAGGGAGAGTGGAGCGGCTAAGTGGGGGGTAGGCAAAGCGTCGTAGGTGGAGCATCTAAGGTCAATGAGTCAAACACTATTCCCGACAAGTCCAAAATACGACGTGTCCACAACTGGCACTCAATGCTTCACATGTGAGCGCATAGGCCTAGCACGCTAGGCACTACAATGTAAGAGCATCGATCATTATAAACCCTAAGTTTTATTTAACACGAAGGATGTGGGATTTATCCTCGATGAAAAATTTGACATCGTGCTCGAATTCAAATTTCTTGATGCCTGAAAAACAATTTCGATCATCAAAAATTATTTAAACTTTAGGTTAACTTTAATATTTGCTTTAATTATTCATCAGATTTCTTCAACATCACCCAAAAACGTAGGTTTACGCAACGTTAAGGATTTTTTGGATGATTTGACATGCATATTCGAGCTCTTCATCGATCTGGAAGCAACAGAGGTTGAGGACGTCCCTCTTGAAGGTATTTGCAATGGAATTTTGGCACGTTCTCCCTTGTTATTGTCTCTTGAAATCGTTGTTACTCCCTGCATCGGTTTCATCTTCTCAAGAGTGCTGCTTCTGCTTTTTTGGGTGGATTCGAACATGCTTGTGAGGGAGGTATAAGGTGGAGTCCTGAGGTGTAATGTGGAGGTCGAATGTTGGTGAATGCAGTGGTATGGTGGTGTACTTTAAGTGAAAAATGGGTGTGGAATGGGTAACAATGAACAATGATGAATCTAGAGAATTTTTTTTGTAAAAATGAGTGTGAATGGCCTTATGGATCTCTGCTCTGATACCAGTTGTTAGGAACCTAGTTCCTAATGATTGGAAATTAGTGAAGAAGAATAGAAATGGAATGCAAATGAATGAAATTAAATCACTTTTTATTGATCGTTGTTTCAAAATGGAGGTTACCCTTCCAATTGCTCACAAGGAGTTATAAATATAATTGTTCTTCGATGCCCAAAGACACCTTCTACGAATGCATATATAAACCTATCTATTAGTCATGATGGTGAAAGGACACGATGGTCCATTAATTAAATGAATAAAATGAATAATAATCTAAGTTAGGATTAGGATCCTAACAAAATCAATGAGGAGGATACTCAAAATACTGCTTTCAAGAGTAGGTATGGGCATTATGAGTTTACAATATTACATTTTGGATTGACCAATACCCTGATAGAATTCATGAATCTAATGAATAGTGTGTTTAGGGAGCATCTAGATTAGTTTGTCTTAGTATTCTTGGATGATATGTTGATATATTCCCAAAATAAGGAAGAGCATGATAAGTTTCTAAGGATTGTGCTCGAGTTGTTGAGAAGGAACCAACTCTATGGAAATCTATCAAAATATGATTTCTATGTTCTTAAGGTATAATAACTAGGACATACTATATCTATTGAAGGGATAGTAATAGATATAAAGAAGATAGAGGCCATTTTGAGTTGGCCACCACCCACTAATGTGCCTAAATATATGGAGCTTCATGGGCATGATAGGATATTATAATTAGTTCATTATGTATTACTTTAGGATAGCCTATTCCATAACTAACCTTCAAATAAAAGAGAAGGAATATAAATGGATAGACAAGTGTGAAGCCGCTTTTGAGTTACTTAAACAAAAGCGTACTACTACAACTATTCTCAAGATTCCAAAACCACAAGGGAATTTTTTAGTCTACACTAACACTTCTTTGGAAGGTTTGGGAGGAGTTCTATTCTAATATGATTCAGTCATAGTGTATGAGTCAAGGAAACTCAAGAAGCATGAGGTTAACTATGCTACCCATGATTTTGAACTAGCAATTGTAGTACACACTCTTAAGAATTGATGACATTATATTCTAGGAAAGCCTTTTGAGCTAGGGATTGACCATCAAAGCTTGATGTACATCTTTACCCAACCAATGCTCAATGCATGACAAAGAAGATAGATTGAGGTCTTAGTAGAATATGATTTTGACATAGAGTATATCAAAGTTAAGGAAAATAAGGTTGTTGATACCTTAAGTAGAAGAAGACATATACCTGCTTTGACTTGATATCACATGGACTTAATGGACCAAGTCAGGGAAATGCAAGCACAAGATTAGTTTTACAGTGAAATTTAGGTCAAGATGGAAGGAAATTCTAAAAAGAATAAGAATTTTGGCATAAAGGATGTAATTATATATTTTAAGTATAGGGTGGTGATCCCTAAAGCTGGTGATTTAAGAAATTTGATCATGTAAGAGGTACATAGATATCCTTACTCTTCTCACCTAGGAGGGGTAAAGATGAGGGAAAACATGAAGAAGACCTTCTATTAGTTGAGAATGAAGAAAAATATCACCAATTTTATGGCTTGATGTCTGGAATGCCAAAAGGTGAAAGTTGAGCATAGACATCCAATAGGGCAATTGTACCCACATGACATACCAATATGAAAATGGCAAGTGATATCTATGGACTTCATAGTGGGTTTACCCAAGACCCGATACCAACATGATGCAATACTAGTAGACGTCGATAGATTGACCAAGTTTGCTCATTTTATTCCAGGATACACCAAGGATGATGTCTTGATATTGGACAATAGATTCTCCAAAGAGATTTTTAGGCTACATGATTTTCTTGAGATGTTCATATCAAATAGGGACTCCAGTTTTACATCTGAGTTTTTGTAAGGCCATATTTGTGCAGTTGGATTGAAGCTGAATATTAGCTTTGCATATCATCTAAAAATAGATGGTCAAAAATAAAGGGTGAACCAAATCTTGGAAGACATGCTCTACATGTATTACATGGACCAAAAGTCTTAATGGAAATACTTTTTGCATCTAGTTGAGTTTGCATATAACAATGGGTACCATGCTTCCTTAAAAATGGCCTTGTTTCAAGCCTTGTATGGTAGGAGATGCAAAGCTCCTCTATCTTAGGATAACCCAGAGTATTAGGTTGTCATTGGACTAGATACAATTATGGAGATGGAGGAGTAGCTTAAGACGACCAAGAAAAGGCTTAAAGAAGCCATCGATTGTTAAAAGAGCTATGCAAATTTGAAGCATTCACCTAGAGAATTCTTTGTGGGAGACATAATTTTTCTAGGAGTCAAACCCATGAAGAGTACCATCAAGTCTTCTAAATTAGATCCTTGTTTTGTTAAGCCTTTTGAGATCACTAAAAATATCAGTGCAGTGGCTTACATACTTGCCTTACTGCCCAAACTATCTAGATTCATGACTCTTTCTACATATCCATGCATAGAATGTACATTGCTAATCCTAATCATGTGTGGAATGTCTCAAAATTGTAGGTGATAGATCTATCGATCATTGAAATGAGGCCAATAAAGATTCTAGAGTTTTATTCCAAAATAATGAGGAAACGAACTGTAGAATAATGTATTATCCAATGCAACCAATATTATGAGAAAAATACCACTTGGAAAATTGTGGTTGAGATGAAAAGACATTTTCCTTATTTGTTTGAATAAAGATAAATTGTAATGTTTTGCAGGAAACACAACGGATTGTGTTTAGTCCAAGGGGGTAGTATGTCATGACCCACCTTGGTAGTACTAGCTACTCAAGTTGGACTATGTATTAGAGAATGATTTTTAATGCTTAGATTTATTGATTTGATGGATATATGCTTCTAATATTGTGTTCATTTTGTATAAGAATATGCAACTGTTGATGCTTTTCTTGGTTGCAAGGTTGGGTACTATGGTGCGTGGATTTGGCCATAAGGAACGAGAGATCATATTGAAGGGGAAATGATGATGATGACTCATTCATCAAGCAACTTAGGGTAACATGGATGAATACCCTTTCATGTATGTGTATTATGGTTTACTTATGCTCATGTTCGTACCATTGGACTAGGAAAGTTGCTTGCAATGAGTCTCCTTAACATGAGTCGATGATAGCTTATGTCTATCTTAAATAATGAGCCACTCATTTAAGGATAAAATGATGGTACAAAACATCGATAGAATGCATTTGTTCTTACATATGACATGATGGTTTTGATTATCTCCTTGTGTGTTCTTGAAAGAATTAATTGGTTGATAATAATCTTTATTTGCCTAAGGTTGGTAATTATTCCTTAATAGGAAGCCTTGAGTTCTTATTTTTGAACATTTGCCTTAGGCTTGTTTGTGGTAATGATGGGCTACCTTTAATCTTGGTGGTGATGGTGCACTTATTACCTAGTGTTGGCATTCATGGAGCTACCTTGAGTTAATGAAATATGCTTTGTTTCTCCTTTCTCCTCGCCACGTTAGCGGTACTGGTTTAAAATGGTAGTGGACATTGAGAAATACCTCTAGTGTTATCGTGTATTATTGCATGCCATAATGTTTAGTATTTACCTTTCCTTGGGCCTTTAAATGGGCATCAATTGAAAAGAAGGTGGGGGAAGCACCGAGAGGTTCAGGGTAAGAGGAAAACATGTTTTTGGATGTATTGAGCAAGGACAAACAATGCATGGAATAAGAAGAATTGAATGAATGCCATCAATCTTGTTTATTTGTGGTTTGTTAGGTATTATTCGTAGCTTTTAATTTGACTTTCTTGGGTATTTTTTTATTCTTATTTCTACTATTGTTGGATGACTATACTCCCTTAATAATTGTTGTGCTATGATTTTTATTGCTTCCTTGCATAGGATTTTATTTTAATGTTGAGCCAAGGATCACATGTTGTATTAACCATCTTGGAGTGCATTCTTATTACATAGCTAAGAGCTCTGAGGGGGTGGCAAAGCTTGGTCTAGTTCACTATAAATATGTTCGTTTTTGACCATCATGCTACTGCCTGGATCTTAGAACTCATAACCCTACCCTTTTGCTTGTTGCTTACACCTAGGTTACATTGAATGGTGCCCTTTTTAAAAAGTATTAATCTATGGATAGATAAGATGGTGGCCAGTATAGGGGTATGCATGCTTAGGGATTGCTTTATGAGTATATTACTTTTTGGTTTTTTTATTGCTAAGGCTAGTTTATTAAGATTTTTTCTTCTTTGCATCATAATAGCTTAGGATAGATTTGAGTTAAGCTTTCAAGTGTTTTTTAGCTTGTTAGAAGGATTAAAAGGTTTAATTCTTTCTAAAGTTGCTTTTGGAAATGTTGATTATTATTAGTTAATCTATAGTTTTGCAAATGATCTAAGGTTAGATTAATGCAATTTATCTTTTGATAGATTATTATTAAGTAATATTTTGGTTTGTAAATAATCTAAGGATAGATTAATGCAAGCAAACCTTAGATTTACTTTTGTAAGATTAATATTAATTAATATTTAGTTTTGCAATTAATCTAAGGATAGATTAATTCATTATAATATTTAGATTGTAATTAATCAAATGATAGATTAATTTGGTAATTAATCTAATGATAGATTAATTCATTATAATCTTTAGATTGTAATTAATCAAATGATAGATTAGTTTAGAAATTATTCTAAGGATAGATTAATTCATTATAATATTTAGATTGCAATTAATCAAATGATACATTAGTTTGGCAATTAATCTAATGATAAATTAATTATTTTTTAAGTGAAAAACCCCTTGTTGGGCCGCCTTGGTCTGAGAGACCATGACCAGGGGTTTCTACACCGTCAAAGTCACCCAAGAGTCGCGCTCGACCTTGCCCGCACTAACATTATCAAGTGGATTTTAGGTACCCAATTCAACTTTTTGGTAGGGTGGATATTCAAACCTGGGACCTCCCTTGGAGGATTGCCCTCTCCTCTCCAACTCACCTACAACACCTAGGTTAATGATAAATTAATTGATTATAATATTTTGATTGCAATTAATCAAATGATAGATTAGTTTGGCAATTGATCTCATGATAGATTAATTCATTATAATATTTAGATAGAAATTAATCAAATGATAGATTAGTTTGGTAATTAATCTAAGGATAGATCAATTCATTATAATATTTAGATTGCAACTAATCAAATGATAGATTAATTTGGCAATTAATCTAATAATAGATTAATTCATTATAATCTTTAGATTGGTAATTAATCAAATGAAGGATTAATTTATCTCAACTTGTAGATTTGCAAGTATATTTGTTTGGTATTTAATCAAAGGATAGATTAACCTTTAGTCTTGCAAATGAATGACAAGACTTGCAAATGATGGATTGATTTATAACTAGCGATGGATTAAATAGTTATGGAATTGATGTATGGTTTTGAATTTAAATATTTGTGGAAAATATTTTGGAAATAAGTATGGGCTTCTTTGCTTATGGAATTGATGTGTTTAGAAATGTTTGGCTTAAATATTTATGGAAAATATTTTAGAAAGACATATGGGATTCTTTTGCTTGCGTTTGCTATTGAATTGAATCATATAGAAATGTATGGTTTTGCTGGAGAAAAGAATTGAAAAATATTTGTGGAATATATTTTAGAAAGAAGTATGGGCTTCTTTTTCTTGCGTTTGCTATTGAATTGAATATATAGAAATGCATGGTTTTGTTGAAGAAAGGAATTGAAAAATATTTGTGGAAAATATCTTAGAAAGAAATACGGGCTTCTTTTTCTTGCGTTTGCTATTGAATTGAATCATATAGAAATGCATGGTTTTGTTGGAGAAAGGAATTGAAAAATATTTGTGGAAAATATTTTAGAAAGAAGTATTGGGTTCTTTTGCTTATGTTTGCTATTGAATTGAATCATGTATAAATGCATGGTTTTATTGGAGAAAGGAATTGAAAAATATTTATGGAAAATATATTGGAAAGAAGTATGAGCTTCGACTTCTTTTACTTGTGGTTGATATGCAATGAATCATATATAAATGTATTCATACTTGCATATGAGATATTTTAATCTCCACCTTCCTATTGAAATACCATGGAGGCCAAGGGGAGAAGATGTCAGATCATGCTAAACTAATTCATCTTGGAGTACTGTTGAAAATATCTCTTGGCAAAAGAGGATTTATTATAATAGAAGAAAAGACTATTCTATTGTAATTGTTGAGCAAGGTGCAAAAAAAGAATTGCAAAAGTATTGTCATTGTTGTCAACACAGTTAGATTGATGCAGTTGATGCAGTTCAGAGGTCAGTCAAATCAAGTGCAGAAAGTTTCAAGGAAAATAGAGGTGACCCAGATTCAGAAACTGGCAAAAAGAGACAAGGAAGAAAACTGTCGCGATTTCGCGACATGCTGGCAGAGAAGGAAACAAAGGTGTAGCGATATCGCTACATGTTGAAATGAATGGAAACAAAGGTGTAGCGATATCGCTGCATGATGAAAATACATGGAACTAAGGTGTAGCGATGTCGCTACATGTTGAAACAAAGAGAAACTAAGGTGTAGCGATGGCGCTACATGTTGAAACAAAGGGAAACTAAGGTGTAGCGATTTCGCTACTAGTCAAAAGTGTAGAAGTGAAAGATGCAGCAATGATATTACAAGTCAAAATTTCATGAAAAAAGGCAAGGTGAAAACACAAGGCACAAAGATGTAAAAATTTTGCCATTGCATGAAGCATAGTGTCGCGATTTCGCGACATGTTCCTTTTTCGTTGCTGCTGGCAAAGAAGAGTGTACGGAAGCCGAAAGTGTCGCGATTTCGCGACAAGCAGGATGATGACGTCAGCAAGAGTCGGAAACGTCGCGATTTCGCGACAAGAAGGATGATGACGTCAGCAAAGTTGAAAAGTGTCACGATTTCACGACAGGATGAAAGGAAAGCTGCTGGAAGCCGAAAGCGTCGCGATTTCGCGACATGCTTAAGGATGACGTCAGCAAATGTTGAAAGTGTCGCGATATCGCGACAAGATGCAGGGAAAGCTTCCAAGAGCCAAAACGGTCGCGATTTCGCGACATGCTTAATGATGACGTCAGCAAAAGTTCTAAGTGTCGCGATATCGCGACATGAACAGAAGGTAAGCTTTAAAAGCCAAAATGGTCGCGATTTCGCGACAGCATTGAGGGTGACGTCAGCATAAGTTAAAAGTGTCGCGATATCGCGACAGGTAACAGTCTGGCAGGAAAATGCCGAAGCAACATGAAAGGTGACACGTGGCAGAAAAGCGTCATGCAGTCTGTCACATAAGAAGTAGCGAAGTCGGACAGACGGTTAAACGTTGATGGTGTTGAACATGCAATGCAACGACCAAACATGCATAATTGAAACGCATTCGAAAAGCCGAATATGAAGGATAATAAAAGCATTCGAAAGGTCGTATTTGCAGGCATTCAAACAGACGTATTTGAAGCATACAGAAAAGCCGAATATGAAGGATAATAAAAGCATTCGAAAGGTCGTATTTGCAGGCATTCAAACAGACGTATTTGAAGCATACAGAAAAATCGAACATGAAGAATCGAAAAGCTTTCGAAGAATCACATATGGAATTTCGAAAAAGCATTCGAAAAGCCGTATTCGAAGAAATTGAACAATCGAAGTGCATGAAACAAAATTGCCATACTACAAGAAATCGAAACGCCGTATTGCAGGGTTTCGAACAGTCATTTTCGAACAGCCGTATTGCAGGGTTTCGAACAGTCGAAGTGCATGAAACAAAATTGCCGTACTGCATGTTTTCAAAAGACGTATTGCAGGGTTTCGAACAGTCGAAGTGCATGGAACCGAACAGTCGTATTGCATGGATTCGAACAGTCAGAGTATGTGATTCGATTGCATGCAGGATTGAAAGGTTATAAAAGAATAATCGTACAAGAGAAGATGTTCTTTGCAGTTAGAGAGAAATTGCTTGTAAAAGGAGGGTTAGAAAAGAATCAAGAGAAAAATAAGCGAGCCGTGAGAGTGTGTAGAGTTGGGTTAATTGCGAGACCGGTCGGGGTCGTGCATAAAGTGAAGACATTTTTATGTCATTCTAAATTGATCGAATTGCGGTCCAAGTTGGTGCTTGGTACTAGGAGTTGGTGCTCCATATGTTGCGATAGAAAATTACGAGGGGTTGGTGCTCCTTCCGAGTTGGTCTTTGGTAAAGTATTTGTAAAATTGATTTTGCAAAGACTGGATTTGGATTGGAGTCCAAGCGGTCATTTTTTAGGAGTAGCCAAATTGGTGAACCTCGGTATATTGAGTGTTGTGGTGTGCTCTCTTGTTCAAGTTGTTTTTCGAGTTGTCAAGTTCTCTTTATTTCATATTAAATGCTTGTAGATATAAAAATTAATAGCTACTACTGATTCACCCCCCCTCTCGGTGTCATTGTGTAATCATCAATTGGTATCGAAGCAAGGTTCCTTGTACAAGCTTAATCGGCTAAGGAGATCTTGGAAGAAACAATGGCGAGGTGGTGAAGGATTTTCATCCAACAAAGCTCCCTTATTTGATGGAACAAATTACACCTTACGGAAACTCGAGAATGCAAACATATCCGAGTGCATTGGGATATGATATTTGGGATTACGTAGATAGTGGATACACAGCACCCACTACCCCTCCAACGAGATACTTGTTGAGAAAAAGAAATTTGAAAACAACTCCAAAGCTAAGAATGCCATAATGTGTGGGCTTGTTGACAGTGAACTGATAAGAGTCATGAGTTGTAAATCAGCAAAAGACATGTGGGATAAACTGAAGAGCATCCATGAAGGAGACAGTAAGATTAAGGAAGCAAAACTGCAAACTCATCGAGCACAGTTCGAAGCACTGCAAATGAATGAAGATGAAAACATAGAGACTTATATGCTTGAGAGTCAACGGAATTATTAATGCAATCGAGAGGACTCGGTGAAGAAATTGATGATGCAGTTGTTGTGAAAAAGGTTCTCAGAACACTTCACAAAATATTTAACTCCAAAGTCTCTGCAATAGAAGAGGCAAAAGATCTAAACAACTTCAGCATGGATGAGTTGCATGGTTCCCTGACAACATATGAAATGAGAATAGGACAAACCAAGTCTACAGACAGAGAAGCAGCTTTTAAAGCACACAAGAATGTAAAAGCTGAACATGAATACGAGGATGAAGGAACATTGGATGAAACAGAAGCCAATTTTGTTCGGAAACTCACAAAAGGAAAAGGAAAATATAGAGGGAAGCTACCTTTTAAATGCTTCAATTGTGGAGGAGTCGGTCATTTTGCAGCCAAATGTCCAATGCAGGAGAGAACCAAAAATGGTGAAGGGTCACACCAAGAAAAAGGTAGTTGGAAGAAGAAACAAAATTTCAGAAAGAACAACTTCAAGAAGAAAAGCTTCATAACCAAGAATGTCGACGGTTCTGAAGAAAGCACGAGATGAGGAGTCGAAGAAGAAGGAGGTGAAGCTCTGTTCATGGCACTTGAAGAAGAAAGAACGAGAGGAAAATCGGGAAGGTGATGAAAATTCCAAGGATGAAGGTGAAGTGTATTTGGAAGGAGAATTGGTTCTTTGCACTTGAAGAGTTGAGTGCAGAAAGGAAGAAGAATAAAATTTTTCAAAGAAATTAGAGAATGCCACGAGACATAATAAACAATCCGAAAATACGAGACGAGAGGAATTCAAGAAAATGTCCGAAGTTCTTGATGAACAATTAAGCTGTAAAGGCAGGTTGAATGCGGCAAGCTAGAGGAAGACATTGTTAAGTTAAGGATGCGGTTAGAGGAGATGAATAGAAAATTGAACTATTTTCATAAGTTTGAAGAAAGTACTTGTAAAAGTTGGATAAAATGTTAAATAACCAAAGGCCTTACGGCATCAAATTTGGTTTAGGCTTTGATGAAGGAGAATCTTCAAAGGATTCAAAGAACTTGAATATAGAACCCATAAAGAAAGAAGAAAAGATCAGGGTTGAACCAGAAAAACAAAATCATGCAAAAGAAAACAATAATGCCAGATTCAAGAAGAATACTGACAAAGATGGATTCACAAAAGTCACACATCCGAGGAAGAGAAGAGTCATGGCTCCTACTTCAAACTGGCAAAGACCGGCACCCAGATTTAATCATGCATTTTCTGGTTATTGTTTTAAATGCAATGCTTATGGCCATAAGATTTCAGATTGTCAAAGGAATTTTACCAGCAGAAATGTTTTTTCTCCTTTAATGAATTATGCGGTTGAATGTTATAATTGTCATAATTTTGGACATATTGCTAGAAAGTACAGAAGCACTTTTGCATCAAATAATTATCAGGGTAGAAAATCTCAGCCAAGTGGGTTGAAACAAAACCAGAAATTTCCTGAAAAATAGGCACATGCTAATGAAAGGACAAAGGCAAAACAAGTAGCAAAATCTGCTATCAAATCAGAATGGAAAGAAAAGGAATCTTTGATTGTCCAGACTGCTTTTAAAGCTCAGAACAAATCAGCACCTTGGATACTTGACAGTGGTTGTTCCAGTCACATGACGGGTGACAAGCAAAAGTTTGAGAATTTACAGAATTATGAAGGTGGTTACGTGAAATTTGGAAATAATGATGGAGCAAAGATTGTTGGAAAGGGATCAGTCAAGATCGGTGATGGCAATATAAAATCAAAAGAAGTCTTGTTTGTAATTGGCCTGAAGCATAACTTGCTAAGTGTAAGTCAAATATGTGACAAAGGTCATGATGTAATCTTCAAGAAGGAGGGCTGTGAAGTAAGAAAGACAAAAAATGGAAAGTTAATAGCCACTGGACTGAGAACTTCAGGAAATCTGTATACACTTTCAGAAACTACAGAAGGAACATGCTTGATGGGACAGGAAGATGAAAACTGGCTATGGCACAAGAGGCTTGGGCATATTAGTTTTGACAATCTGGCAAAAATCAGTTCAAAAAAAGCGATTAGAGATATACCAAACATTGGCAAACCTGTAAATAGCATCCGTGAGTCATGCCAAAAGGGAAAACAAACCAGAGCCACTTTCAAAGCAAAAGAATACTTCACTAGCAAGCCATTAGAACTAATTCACACTGATCTATGTGGACCCATGAGAACTGAAAGTATAAATGGACACAAATATTTTATGCTATGTATAGATGACTACTCAAGAATGACATGGGTACTATTTACGAAACTCAAGTCGGAAGCCTTTGAAATGTTTAAAACCTTCAAAAATCTTGTTGAGAATCAATCGGGAAAAAGAATTAAATGCCTAAGATCGAGACGGGGGAGGAGAGTTTATCTCCGAAGAATTTGCGAGAATACTATCAAAAACATGGGATAAGAAGACAGGTTTTCAGCGGCTAGGACACCTCAGGGAGAATGGTGTTGTAGAAAGGAAGAATAGAACGAGTGCAGGAAATGGCAAGGACAATGCTTTGGGAGAAAACAAAATAGGTGACAGATTTTGGAAAGAGGCGAGTTCATACTTGCGGTTTACATTCAAAACAGGTGCATCTTTGAGACCACATGAAAGCAAAACAGCTTATGAGTTGTGGTTTGGCGGAAAGGCAACAACAAGACATTTCAAAGTATTTGGCAGCAAGTGCTACATAAAACGGATTGAAGATAACCTCGGTAAATTTGAAGATAGAGTGATGAAGGTATCTTTCTCGGTTACTCAACAAAAAGCAAGGCATACACATGCTACAACAAGAGGTTGAAGAAAATTGTTGAAAGTGTTGATGTGAAAGTTGATGAAGGTAGAGAACAAGAAACTACTTATCAAGAAAACTACCCTATGTATGAAGAAGTCATTGAAGGTGATGATGAAAAAGAAACAGAGAAGAATCGAGAAAATTGATCCGAGATGGTGTAAAAACTGAATATGAAGAAGAAGAAAACAGGAAATTTAAAACAGGCAAGCGACAGAAAATTCATCCAAGTGAGCAGTTATTGGGGATCCCACGGATGGTATTCAAACAAGAAGAACAGCGGTGAGGAACTATTCTCTGTTATCTAGTATTGAACCTAAAAATGTTGCTTGAAGCAAGCAGCGATGAAAGTTGGATGAAGGCAATCAATGAAGAACTAGATCAGATAGAGAAAAACAATACATGGGAATTAGTACCTAGACCAACAAATAAAAACATAATTGGCACTAAATGGGTTTTTAGAAATAAATTGAATGAAGATGGGCGAGGTTGTCGGAAATAAGGCAAGATTGGTATGTAAAGGCTATGCTCGGGTTGAAGGCATTGATTTTGAAGAAACTTTTGCACCGGTAGCAGGACTAGAGGCAATCGAGAATGTTTACGGCATTAGCGAGTTCATAAAAACTTCAAAGTATATCAAATGGATGTAAAATCAGCATTTTTGAATGGAAAAGCTGGAAGAAGAGGTTTACATTGAACAACCGAGATGGCTTCCAACTGGGTGATAATCCAGATTTTGTTTGCAGGTTAAAGAAAGCATTATATGGATTAAAACAGGCACCCAGAGCATGGTATGCAAGGCTGGATAATTATCTAATTAAACAAGGGTTTAAGAAAGGTTTGGTGGATAGCAACTTATATGTCAAAGCAGAGAAGGGTCATCTTATTGTTCTTGTTGTTTATGTAGATGACATAATATTTGGCGGCGACATGGATGAATACTTGCAAAGACATATCAATTAAAATGAAAAAAGAATTTGAGATGTCAATGATTGGTGAACTTTCTTATTTCTTAGGACTGCAGGTCAATCAAAATGAAAAAGGCATTTTTATTTCTCAAGTTAAATATGTAAAAGAAATGCTGAAAAAGTTCACAATGGAAGACAGTAAACCGGTCAGCACTCCTATGACAACAGGCTGCAAGTTGAGCAAGGATGATAAATCCCAAGATGTAGATCAAACAATGTACAGGTCTATGATTGGAAGCCTGCTGTATTTAACAGCCACTAGACCAGATATATTACAAGCGGTATGTATGGTTGCAAGATTTCGAGCCGAGTCCCAAAGAAACTCATGTAACAGTTGTAAAGAGGATTTTCGAGATATCTCAAGGGCACTATGGATTATGGGTTGTGGTACCCAAAAGGTAAAGATTTCACTTTGATTGCATATTCCGATGCAGATTGGGCGGGATGTATTGATGACAGAAAGAGCACAAGTGGAGGAGCATTTTATCTTGGTGACGAGTGGTAGCATGGCACAGCAAGAAACAAGAATCGGTATCTCTATCCACTGCGGAGGCAGAATACATTGCAGCAACAACATGCTATACTCAGATATTATGGATGAGACAAACGTTGAAAGATCTTGGTATTCATTTCAATGAACCAATTTCAATTAAATGTGATAACACTAGTGCTATCAACATATCCAAGAATCCGAGTAATGCATTCAAGAACCAAACATATTGCAATCCGATATCATTTCTTGAAGGATAAAGTTGCGAGAAGGAGAGGTTAAATTGGATTTTGTTCCAACTACAGAGCAAGTAGGTGATATATTCACAAAACCTTTGCCAAAGGAAGTATTTGAATACCTTCGGAAGAAGTTGGGAGTAGTCACACCACCCAAGCAGCGACTAGCTATGGGAAACACATTCTCGGGGGGAGCATTCAAACTTTTTAAGTCCGAGAATGTTGTGCATAGACTCGGGGGAGTCTACGACGAGCCCTTTGGTATTATTGGCAAAGGGGGAGAAGAAATTAAGCAAGGTTGCAGTGTGTTGCCAACAATTCCAAAGGGGGAGATTGTTGAGCAAGGTGCAGAAAAAGAATTGCAAAAGTATTGTCATTGTTGTCAACACAGTCAGATTGATGCAGTTGATGCAGTTCAGAGGTCAGTCAGATCAAGTGCAGAAAGTTTCAAGGAAAACAAGAGGTGACCCAGATTCAAAAGCGGCAAAAAGAGACAAGGAAGAAAAGCGTCGCGATATCGCGACATGTTTCGAGAGAGAGAGAAGATGCGAGCAAAACTGTCACGATTTCGTGACATCTTGGCAGAGAAGGAAACAAAGGTGTAGCGATATCGCTACATGTTGAAATGAATGGAAACAAAGGTGTAGCGATATCGTTGCATGATGAAAATACATGGAACTAAGGTGTAGCGATGTCGCTACATGTTGAAACAAAGAGAAACTAAGGTGTAGCGATGGCGCTACATGTTGAAACAAAGGGAAACTAAGGTGTAGCGATTTCGCTACTAGTCAAAAGTGTAGAAGTGAAAGATGCAGCAATGATATTACAAGTCAAAATTTCATGAAAAAAGGCAAGGTGAAAACACAAGGCACAAAGATGTAAAAATTTTGCCATTGCATGAAGCATAGTGTCGCGATTTCGCGACATGTTCCTTTTTCGTTCTCTGCTGGCAAAGAAGAGTGTACGGAAGCCGAAAGTGTCGCGATTTCGCGACAAGCAGGATGATGACGTCAGCAAGAGTCGAAAACGTCGCGATTTCATGACAAGAAGGATGATGACGTCAGCAAAGTTGAAAAGTGTCACGATTTCATGACAGGATGAAAGGAAAGCTGCTGGAAGCCGAAAGCGTCGTGATTTCGTGACATGCTTAAGGATGACGTCAGCAAATGTTGAAAGTGTCGCGATATCGCGACAAGATGCAGGGAAAGCTTCCAAGAGCCAAAACGGTCGTGATTTCGTGACATGCTTAATGATGACGTCAGCAAAAGTTCTAAGTGTCGCGATATCGCGACATGAACAGAAGGTAAGCTTTAAAAGCCAAAATGGTCACGATTTCGCGACAGCATTGAGGGTGACGTCAGCATAAGTTAAAAGTGTCGCGATATCGTGACAGGTAACAGTCTGGTAGGAAAATGCCGAAGCAACATGAAAGGTGACACGTGGCAGAAAAGCGTCATGCAGTCTGTCACATAGAAGTAACTGAAGTCAGACAGACAGTTAAACGTTGACAGGTGTTGAACATGCAATGCAACAGCCAAACATGCATAATTGAAATGCATTCAAAAAGCCGAATATGAAGGATAATAAAAGCATTCGAAAGGTCGTATTTGCAGGCATTCAAACAGACGTATTTGAAGCATACAGAAAAGCTGAATATGAAGGATAATAAAAGCATTCGAAAGGTCGTATTTGCAGGCATTCAAACAGACGTATTTGAAGCATACAGAAAAGCCGAACATGAAGAATCGAAAAGCTTTCGAAGAATCACATATGGAATTTCGAAAAAGCATTCGAAAAGCCGTATTCGAAGAAATTGAACAGTCGAAGTGCATGAAACAAAATTGCCATACTACAAGAAATCGAAACGCCGTATTGCAGGGTTTCGAACAGTCATTTTCGAACAGCCGTATTGCAGGGTTTCGAACAGTCGAAGTGCATGGAACCGAACAGCCGTATTGCATGGATTCGAACAGTCAGAGTATGTGATTCGATTGCATGCAGGATTGAAAGGTTATAAAAGAATAATCGTATAGAGAAGATGTTGCTGCTGTTAGAGAGAAATTGCTGTAAAAGGAGGGTTAGAAAAGAATCAAGAGAAAAATAAGTAGAGCCGTGAGAGTGTGTAGAGTTGGGTTAATTGCAGACCAGTCAGGGTCGTGCATAAAGTGAAGACATTTTTATGTCATTCTAAATTGATCAGAATTGCAGTCCAAGTTGGTGCTTGGTACTAGGAGTTGGTGCTCCATCCGTTGCGAGTAGAAAATTACGGGGGTTGGTGCTCCTTCCGGTTGGTCTTTGGTAAAGTATTTGTAAAATTGATTTTGCAAAGGCTGGATTTGGATTGGAGTCCAAGCGATCATTTTTGAGGAGTAGCCAAATTGGTGAACCTCGGTATATTGAGTGTTGTGGTGTGCTCTCTTGTTCAAGTTGTTTTTCAGTTGTCAAGTTCTCTTTATTTCATATTAAATGCTGTAGATATAAAAATTAATAGCTACACTGATTCACCCCCCTCTCAGTGTCATTGTGTAATCATCAGTAATATAGAACTTTATTTGGATGAATATATGGTTCCATGTTGATGAATGGTTTTATGGTTCTTATTCATGCTAATGCTTTGATCTAAAGGTTTTGTTAGATTTATTTTGCAAGCTTAAGATAAATAGTTTTTCTTCCATCCTAGAAGATGCTTTTGTTTTAATGCTTGTAGAGTGAGAGAGAGAGAGAGAGTTATCCTTGGGCTTAGGGATTTCTTTGGGATGGGCTCTAAAGATAACCTTGTCTAAAACTCTCCTTCTTAACTTGGGTTGTTGTGGGGTAGCAACACCTAGTTCCTATGTCCATGAGAAGACAATCACATGGAGTGATTGTTGCTTAGAGATCCATCATAGATATGGGGAAGACAAGCATGAAGTTTAAGGGATCATTGTAGAGGTGCAGTTAAACTAGACTAAGGCATTACTCCTGGTGGATCCAACATAGACTAACTTATAACTGGAAGAAAGAATTGGTGCCCCCCTCTCTAAGGGCTGAGAAGGGATAATCCTAATGCTAAGGTCAAGAATTCTACATTCATGGAGAACGCTAGAAATATGAGGAGACATTTTAAAAGAGTCCTCTATACCATAGAGGTATATGAGGTAAACCCTAGTTAGTTATAGGAGCTTGGCCTCTCCTATCCACTCGAGTGATGTTTGTAGCATATTAGGCTCAAAATGTGGTTATGTCTAGTCAATATGTGTATTCTATGGATACTCTTGTGAACTTTGTTAAGTTTCAAGAAAAAATATCTCTTGGGTTGGTTAGCTTTTGGGGTTGTTACAATTTTGAGGGGAGCTAAGCAAAAAGAAATAATTGAGCAAAAATATAAAAACAATGATTATTTTGAGGGGAGCTGAGCAAGATGATTTAGGATTTGATAACTTAGTAGAATATACAACAAGAAGTGGATATAATGTAAAGCACCAAAAAATTAGGAATACCATTAGAATATGGAGAGATATTTAGGATATCTTGAGCATTCCAAAAGTCAAAATGTTTGTATGGTTAGTAGGTCATAGGAAAATTTTATCCTAGGATAACCTAATGAAAAGGGGTTTTCATGGCCCCTCATAATGTGTTCTATGTAAAAAGAAAGAGAGTATAGACCATATCTTGGGACACTACTTAATAGTTTGGGAACTATAGCAATAAATTCTTAATATGTTTGGTAAATGCATGGTGATGAATGGAAGAATTGAAAAATGGTTAAAGCAATCACAAGGTATTTTTTAAAATGAGGTATTATAAACTATATGAAATATATCAAAATATACAATACTTTAGACTGTATGGTTAAAAAGGAACATAATAATATTTATTGGAAAGGAAATAACTTTAGATGTAATGAAAAGGAAGATTTGTTTAGATATGGAGGAGTTTAATCCAACTCTATCAACTCACCCAATCCCTAATATTGAAGCAAAAAGCCTTGATAGAAGAATTCAAGTCATCAAATATAATGATATTGGGTATAAGAGAAATAAAATAAATCCAAATAATATAAAGTAGAAATCACTAAAAGTGAAGTTGGTCAAATTGATTTTTGATGGATCATCTAAAGGAAATCCATGACTAGCAGGAAGAGGAGGAACAAGTAGGAATAATAGAAGAGATATTTTGTCTCATTACACTTTCAATAGTGGATTTAAGATAACTAATGAAGATAAAGCTTGGGCAGCTTTGGAAGGGTAAAAGTATGTAGAAAAATGAAATGGAATAAAGTATGGATGGAAGGTGATTCACTAATAATAATAAATGCAATTTTAAGGAAAGCAAAGGCTCCATGGAACATACAAGAGATAATTATGGAAATACAAGACCTTGCTATAGAATTTGAAGAAAGAATGTTTACACATATGTAAAGGGAAGGGAACAAATATGCAAATATGCTATCCAATAAAGGGGTTCTAATAGAAGATGACAAAGTTAAATTCTCTTTTCCATAGTTAGAGGACGTACTAAGTTTAGTTGAAGCTGACAACAAAATATTGACAACCTAAACCAAATAATGATTAAGATTTACTTTATTGTATTCCATTGGTTATATTTGTTGTATTTTATAAAATTAATATATTTTCGTATAATATATTTATTACAAGTCTTATGGTTACACTTATTCTTTAGGAAGGAAACTAGTAGTTTAGATCTGGTAAAGTAGACTATGATAGCATGAAGTTTTAGAAATATTACTCTACTAAGATGCAATGCATAGATAGTAGAGGTAGAGTTTTGGTATTATGAAGGTTGCTATAGGAAAATATCAAGAAGAAGGATGCTAAATTTTGAAATATTTGTATTTATAAATTATTTTTGAAGAAGATCCAAAAAATAAAAATAAAAAAATCATACTGTATATGACAAAAGATGAAGATATCTAGCTATAGCAACTCAATTGAGATGAGAATTGAATATATTTGTAAACTCTTAAGATCTAAAGGAAAGAGTTGTGATTTGTCAAGGGTGGGAGACCCAAGTACAACCCCTTGTTATTTAGAAAAAAAGGTTTTGTGTAAGGATATAAAAATATAAGATAATCTATATCTTTATTATACCTTTGCTTCCATTATTTAGGACTACTTTTAAAAGAAAACATAAATATATTAGGATACTCTATTTTTTTTTAAAGCAAAAAACCCCTTTCAGGGCCGCCTTGGTCTGAGAGACCATGACCAGGGGGTTCTACACCGTCAAAGTCACCTGGAAGTTGCGCCCGACCCTGCCCGTACCAACATTATCAATTGGATTTTGGGTACCTAGTTTAACTTTTTGGTAGGGTGGAGATTAGAACCTGGGACCTCCATTGGAGGATTGCCCTCTCCTCTACAACTCACCTACAACACTTGGGTTATTAGGATACTCCATTGACATTGGAAGAGTTGATAAGATATTGAATTAATTATTTTAAATTTGAAGAATTAAGCATTCTATGGAGTATTGGTCTTGCCATTTTTTGAAAATGTGGTTTAAAAGGAATAACAAAATTTATAAAAATATATCTCAAAATTATATATGAGTTTAAACTTGTATTATTTTCTCTCTTGCAAAATGTTTATAGATACAATGCTCTTTATAGGATTTTTAAGTGTGTAAAATTATGTACTATCCTATTAGTTATTGGATTTAAATATACATGTAAATATGATCTATGACAATGTATTTAATACAAAATATCTACATTGATCCATGCTAGAATAGAAATATCTAGAACTTATCTTCATTAAACTTAATTTTAATGGGTTTTCCAAAGATAATCTTGGGAAAGCTAATGGAGATGATGAATTTTTAGATTAATAAAGGTAAATTTATCCTTATTTAATGAAAATCATATGGAAGCTCAATAAATAATTATGCATAAGCTAGGGCACATCTTGTAGGGATCACTATTACTATTTAAAAATATGAAAATTTATTTCAATTAAGATGGATTATCAGTTAGTAATCATGTCAAGAATAATGGATAAATTGGAACAACAATAGAATTATTTTTTATGTCCATCAATTATTGACAGAGGTAGTATCTTGAAAATTATAACATATCAACATATAAATAAATAGGATGAAAGTGCTAGGGTTTGATGAGGAAAGCTGCTTTGCTGGAATTTTTTGAGACCTATCTGGTGGGCTCTACGGGGATGGCAGCAGTTTCTGGAGGAGGTATGAACAACTGGAGGAATGTAGTGATGGCATCAGGTCCGTCACAGAGCATGCATGCTAGGGCTAGTATTTCTTTTAAAAATTATTGGAAGGAACAAGATTTCCCATTGCATGCCAGGAATTGCTTGTTAAAGAACAATGGATGTTTGGAACGATGTGAAGCCAGGCCGGTTCTAGTGGTTCAACCAAACTCGGTGGCAGAAGATGTGGAGTATTTAACCAAACATGCGCTTATTGGTAAATTTATGGGCATCCAAATTTCTCTTCCCTTTGTGGAGGCTTGGGTTAGGAAGACTTGGAACCCTGAAGGTGATGTGGAGGTGATGCTAAGTGCAAACAACTATTTTATGGTGGTTTTTTCTTGTCTTGCGGATCGTAACAAAGCATTTGAAGGAGGTCCCTATTTCTGTAACCAAGTGGGACTCTTTCTTAAACCCTGGCATGTGGGTTTCAACCCATCAGAGGAGCGGTCGTCACGGGTTCCGGTGTGGGTTCGGCTTTCGTGGCTCCCCTTGGAATTTTGGAGAAATGACATCTTGCATATGATTGCCCTTCTACTTGGGAAGCCGGTTGGGCCGTCAGGACAGACGCTGGATAAAAAGGTAATCTCTGTTGCTCGTATCTGTGTTGAAATTGATTTAAACAATCCTATTCCAGATTCTATTGAAATACAGTTCGGATCAACCACATGGGTTCAAAAACTTGACTATGAAGCTCTTCCATTTCGTTGTCGAATTTTCCATGAATATGGCCACTTACAAAGAAAATGCCCTAAGTTTGTCCTACCTGTGGCTTCAAATCCTGGGCCCTCTCAAGCTGTACAAAATATGGATAAAGGAAAAGCCCCGATAAAGGAGGGGGATCAGGATAAGGAAGGCTTTGTTACGGTAAATCCTCGAAACAAAGGAAGAAAGGCAAAAAGAGACATTAAGGATAACCATCTAGATGCTCAGCTCAATCGTTTTGAAATTCTAGAGAATCTTGATCAGTGCGTGGAGATACCTGAAACATCGCTACCTGTTATAGGACCAAATCAGTTGTCTCTTCATGAGGTGGAACCAAGGGAACCAGATACAGGGGGTTTAAATGAAGAACAAAGGGCTTTGGTTTCGAGTATAGGTGATATGGTTGGCCCTAGCCCTGGAAGTGAAGTTATCTTAGAAAATGGCACAGATTTAGATGTGCCCTCTCCTACCCAGGCACTGATGCAGTCATCCATGGACTATAAAACTCCTACGGTGCTGGGATTGCAACATAAAATAATTAAAAAAAATGCTTCAGATAAGAATATGAAGGTGGGTTGAAAGAAAGACCAGGATAAAATTAAGTTAATGGGGGAGACTTTGGTAGAGTCAGGTTTGGTGAGAACATTGGACTCCCATTTTTATAACCCCCAAAAATGATTATACTTTCATGGAATGTAAGGGGGTTGAACAACATCCCCAGACAAAAATATGTTCGTGATTTGATTCGTGTTCATTCTCCGGATGTGGTTTTTATTCAGGACAGAGTATTGATAACTGGGAGAGTCTCCCATTTGGGGATTCTCAACACCTACGGGAGTTGATCCATAAGGATGTTCAGACTTAATGTGGTTTGTTTTTTTTGGTTTTCTTTGGGAGTTGACCTTGTCTGGTGATTTAGCCTGTCTTGTTGCTTATTTGAGTCCTGGGTGGGGGCTCAGCTGTACTTTGTAATCCAGATTTTTTATCAATAAATTTTTACCCATTTATTTAAAAAAAAAATAGGATGAAAAATAATTTAGTCAATCTTGATGTTTATATCCATGTTGACAAAATTTAAAATTTACAAGGGAAGATGTTATGAATGTAGATTGGTTGCAATAAAATTTGCATTGATATGATAATTATTTATAAACGATGAAAAACAAGAACAAAGTGGTCTCAATTGTAACTACCTTACAACTACCAAGAGTTGTTTACATTATTTTTATAACATTTCTCTTTGTTACATTAATGCTTAATCAACATACAAGAAATTCTCAAAAAATATTTAATTTTTATATGAACAAGAGACTTTGTGAAAATATTTGCATATTAATCTATAGTAGGATAAAATTGAAGTTTTGTGTTATGATATTGAACATGTTTATAAATGAAGTGGCATTAAACTTATATTTTCTTCATTTGCTTATGAAAAACTAGATTGCAAATATGTTTTATAACTTCTTGATTGTTGTAGCTCAACATCGTTGGTTTACTTTATGGAATTTCCATCCCTATAATATGATATTCAAACTCGATAGAAGATCAAGAAAAAACATGCTACTTCTTACTTCCCCAAGATATTGGACTAAATCCTAGAAATAATACATATCTAGATGTGGATCTTCTTATGAAACATTATTATAATTAATAGAAATAATTCACCATTATGCATACATATCAAATAATTCATCCACAAATAATTTTCCACAATAACAATCCACACAATGAGACAAAGATAGGTAATATGCTTAGGGTGGGTAACACCAATAATAATCATTAAGGAAGGAATAACTCCACAAGATCACCTAAGATGATAGTGCCACTTACATAGGGAAAAGTCTCATAAGCCACTTCATGGGTAAAGATCTTCTGTCATCAATGGATCTTGCATAGCCTACATCCATAAATTATATCAATAATATTTTATCATTCTTCTTGTATTCCATACCATACTCAATCATACCACAAACATATTTGAGTACTCACTTTACTACTTTCCAATATGACACACCCTTGGTTCTTGCATGAATCATGAAAGATAGATAACATCGTAGCTAATATCGACTTTGATATAGATCAAATAAATGAAATCCAAGCAAATAAATAATGCATAATATTGACATGAGTCATGCTAAATAACATTTTTAGATATTTCTTGGTTCTTTCAATCAACTTATCTAAACTTCTAATAATGACCAAGTTGTTAGCATACAAAATTATGATCATGACCTTTCCTCCTTGTCATTTGATGTATAGGTTCAGATCATAAGTATTGTGAAGAAATCCATGTCCCATAATATGCTCATTGACCTTTATATCCTAGGTTCTCAGATCCTAGTTTGATCCATAGAAAGACTTGATGAGCCAACATACCTTCCTTTCCTATCTAGGTATGATAAATCCCCTAGTTGCATCATATATATTTATTTAGTGGATTCACCATTAAGGAATACACTCTTTACATCCATCTGATGTAACTTCCTTCCAAATTGAGCTACCATTGTGGATACCATTTGAATATTTATTTATTTTTGTTATTGGTGCAAAGGGCTTGTCATAGTCAATTCCTTACTTCTATACATAGCTCTTTAGAGTAAACCTTGCATTATTAATGCTCCCATAAACTTTGTTATTGATCGTGAATACCCACTTATAACTAATGGTTTTCTTTACAAGTCAAAGATTAACAAATTATTATATATCATTATTCATCAATACTTGATATTCAAAATTCATGAAATTTTCCATTGTTTTAATGTAAGATATTTATAAACTATTGATGGTTCAAAGTTTTACAAAAATATGCTCATAAGGGCTAGGTTGCCATCATTTCAAACTCTATTGAAGTTCTTATCCCTAATATTGATGTGTTTGGGATACCATATAAGTTTACCTCATAAACTATATTGAGATACCACATGGGCCTATGAGTGGTACTCATATAAGATAGTTTAGACGGTCCTAGTTATTTAATTACATTAGGACCATATCCATTATCACTATAATTTTTTTTATTCTATCTTAGAGGCTTCATCATCAAATAATAGAACAAGTGCTTCATCTAAAATATGTGGCTTAGAACAACAACTACACTCTTTTTTCTTGTTAAATGTGATATCACGATTGATATACAACTTATGGATGTTATTATCCATGAACCAATATACATTCAACTCATCAATGTATCCAATGAAGATACATATCTTGGATAGTTAATCTAACTTCAACTTCTTTAGAATGTGCATGAATTTTGTGCATCCAGTCACTTTAATTGTGATATTCTAGGATTAATACCTGACCATGCATCCTCTAATGTAACATCATTCATTGTAATTGTAGGTGCATGATTCAATACATAACCATTGTACAAATAATGTCTACCTAAAATATTGAATCTAACTTGGCATCACTCAACATGTTCAAACCATCTCCTAAATGGTTTGGTTATGCTTCTCTACAACATCATTCTATTGAGGTGTATAAGCAACTATCAAGTATCATCAAATACCATTTTATATCAAGAAAGTAAAAAATTCAATAATAGTATACTTCCCTTTGATTTGAGTGGAGGAATTGGATATTGTGTCCAATAAAATTTTTCCTATGAGATTTGAACTCTTGGAAAAAATATAAGGCTTCATATTTCATCTTCAAGCAATATACCCATATTCATTGTGTATGATTATCAATAAACAACTAAAAATATCTATAGCTACTAAAACTTAGATCCATGGATCTGCATAGATCGGTGTACACCAGGTTAAATGGACCCATGACTCAATGGCTACTTGATCCAAGTATGGATCGATGATGTTTTTCTTGCTAAGTAACTTATACAAATATCCCAAACTTTTTTGGTGAGGAATATCTCACCATAGCATGATTGTAGAGGGATTTTAGGTGGCCAAAACAAAGATGTCCCAATTAATTATGCTAAAGTATGGTAGCATGATCCTTTTCACGCTCAAATTTTGGTTGTCTTGCATTATAACTACTAGATAAAACATATTACCATTGCTTATAGCATGGGAAACAAATGCCAAACCATTAGAATTGTCTCGATTGAAAATTTTTTCTTATCACTTGTTCTATCAATTTCAACCTTCAAGTTATGATAAATAAGTTGATTCATAAATAGGATATTATTCATGTGGCTAGATATGTAGAAGACTTCAATAAGACGATAGGTATATGAAACAAAATACAAAGATACTTCATCAATACCAACATCAATATATGTGAATTTATCACTAAGAGTAACCTACCGATGATAAGAGGAATTATCAAGTATCACAAACCATTCAATGTCTACATCAACATACCAAGTTGATCTAGGTTTTGTGACTACATTAGGATTTTATATAGAATAGACATAGTCTTCTCCTTTACAATTGATATTCTCTACTATGTTGCCATGTTGGCATTGAGGCGCATTCTAGCTCTTCCATTGAGGAACCTTCTACTTATCTCTTGATCCCTGATTTCTTATTCTTATGGGAATAACCTTATGGAAAAGTGTTGTACTTATATTCCATAAGTACAAACCTAGTTTCCCATAAATATAGCGTATAATGTTGGAACATGAAAAGTCCCCTTGTCCTTATTGTTGTTATTGATTATGCTCTTTCTCTTTTTGCTATTGTTGGTGCTTGTTATATCATATATATTTGACTACATAGGATTCTTGATTTTTCATTCATGACTAAAGCATAGTCATCTCTAGACTTTATTTTTTGAACTACTTCCTCCAATTGAAGCAAATTCATAAGAGTTTTGAAAGTTAGACTTAGGTTTGTTATGTTTAGGGTTATCACCATAATGCTAAATGAAGGTGGAAATATTCATAATACATTGGGACAAATGCATCATCACTCATAGTTTCACATAATGCTTGAAGTAAGGATATTAACTTTGTAATTCTTCATAAATGTCCTTTTAGTTTCTCATTGCTCTTCATCTTCAACAATATAACTAACTTTGAAGGCATAAAATCTAATTTTGATATTTATATTCATATTTTGATATTATGTCATCATGATATAATATTTAGTTAAGTTTGAGAGCTTTGTGTACTTATAAAATAGTTATAGTTAGAGACCTCTCCATTATTGATTCAAGCTTCTATATACATATATATCATATCAATGGAAGGTTTATCAGAGCCAATTTGTATTCATAACATTTGGTATTAAAACTTCAAGATTGCAAATGTGAAACTAGCATTATCAAAGAAAGATATTTTTGATAGTTTATAAGTGCTACTTGTAGTGAGTTCTTACTACACTTGGGTATATTAAGGATATTTGACCACTTTTGAAGGATGCTTTTAGTAGAAAATAAAACCATGCTAGAATCAATTGAAGGCCCAAGGCAAAACTAGATGAACTAGATCCCTAGAGAATAGTGCAAACAAATACAAGTACAAAAGCCCAGTAACTGGACCCACATATCAAGGGATAATAGCAAAAGGTATAACCATAGTTTTGGTAAAATATTTTGGTATTACAACATATCAGATAGTAGATTCAAAAGAGAGGTTTGGCATAGGAGACACCTAACCAGATCAAATGATTAGCCACATCTAACCAATAGTAATGACTAAAATATTAGGATAAAGTAAAAAGAAGAGATTGCCATGAGGGAGTTCAACCAGGTTAAGGAATATAACCAGGTTTTTGTTAGATTACCTCTAGCCATGCTTCAATATTCTTAGGTCCCATGTATTATGTAGGGATGTACAATTTCTTAGATATATGTTTTTTTCTCTTCAATAAGTAGGACATTCAAAAAACCATCATTAGACCTCTAGAGGGCTAGCCATAAACCTAAGAACATTCATGGTAGGAGATCCCTACAACAAATATCCAACATGGGCAACATGATCTCACCTTCAAAAACTCTAGGACAGAGCAACCTCAATATTGCACACCATCAATGCAAGAGTTCCCTTGGGTAAGATTTTGAAGCAATAATTAGAAATTCTAGAGGGAATTTCCTCATTTTCCTTATAAATATATCTCTTCTTTATTATAAATTGGTTGAAAATCATTTATTTTCTAAGAAGTGTTTTCCTTCATTCCCTTTTGCATCTTGGCCTAGATCAATACTTTTACATCTAACTAGGAAGTTTTTGAACCTCTTCTCTTTGCATGTATGTAACCCAAAGTTCACACTAATATGAAATTATGACTACTTATGAAATCCATATTCTAGTTTTGGTGTGGGTGTTCTATCTTGTTACATATTCTCAAAGGGATGTATGTTCCTTATGCATTGTTAGCTACTGTGCATGTTCATTCAACCAACTGGATCATAGGAGGGTCTTATTTTAGTCATTGGTGCATCACCACCATTAGATAGTGTAGGTAGGTTTTGAATTCCATTACTTTACTTTTTGCAATTTATTTTTTTGCATATTTTCTTGCTTTCTTTCCTTTTCCCTTTTCCTTAATGTAGTTAGTTAGGAGTTGGTTAGTGTAGTACTGAGAATATGAGCACCAATAATCATATCCAAAAGCAAGGAGACAACCTTGGGTAAAAAACCTTGAAGAGCATCCAATAGGAGCCATGTCCCACACTTTCTTGGATTTCCTAGGACTAGTGCCTCCCATGTGAGGCATAAGGTATTGGATACACCCACTCAAAAGGAGGTCAGAGGTCCAAGAACTATAATTGTATGAGGTCATAGTGCCTAGGGAGGAATAAGGATTACATCCAACCCTCAAAAATTAAAACTGACACACTTGATAGAAAATGAATTTGAAAAATCTATCCTTTAATCTAGAAGTTGCATCATGGTTTCAATGAAGGCCATGGTCATCAACTTGTTGAGGAACTCTATATATTCACCTGGTGGCTTTAGTACTAGAGAAAGACCCAAAAGAAGTCACCATCCCTAGATTGAGTTTATGGTAGGAATATCTATATTTCTAACAACTTCTACCACCTAATGAATCTATTGCAAAGAACCCAAAGAATTCACCAAGAAGAGCACAATATCAAGGTTCTAATGTAGGCCATGATCCATATATTTCTAGGAACATAAATATATTCACCTAGCAACATTGCTACAACCAAGGACCCATCATAACTACCCCATTAGTACCCCCAATTTAGAATTATAAGAGCTTGTTAAAGCCCCCAAAGCCACAAACCGAATGGGAAGAGTTGCCAATATTAGCACTTGAGGTCCTATCTAAATACAATGGTGAAATCCCAATCACTCCAGGTGGGCACTTATAGGAAATGGTCTTCATGTATCATATATACTATGTCACCTAGTAGGATGTGATACTTAAGTTATTGGTAGCCTCTCTTTGAGGGAAAGTCTATTAGGATTTTGAATTCCTCCCTTCCAATTCCATTATTTATTGGGATCAACTATCTACTCTCCTCATGAATAAATTTGAGATGAAGAAAACTATCATGGAGGATCAAAACCAACTAGAGGTACCAACACCACTATCTCCTTGATAAGAGCCCATGGATCCCTATAAGGATATTAGTTTTATGCAAAGCATAAAAGGAAAAAAAGGAAGATATTCAATTAGATCCACCCCCACAAGGACCTAAGCCCAAAGATCACATCCACTCTAAAGAAGCAAATAATTTTGGTTAAACACCTTTGTTGCCTGAGAAATAATAGGCCAACCAACCAACCCAAAAGGAGATGAAAATTCCAAAAAGTGGTGGTCCAAGAAAAAAACCTATGCATGTCCAACAATGACATGAAGGACCCAAGCCTCCAAGCAAATGAGCTACCCTGCCAAATTTCAATGCAATATATGACATGAGCCTAGGGACTCATTCTTTTACATGGCTAGCTGATAGGGGCCCTTGAGAAGCAATAAGTCACATGTTCAAGAATATGAACATGAGAAAAATGTATAAGTTTAGATTACTTTGGTCTAGACACTACAAAGTTTTACAAGGGAATGACACATGATAAATTTGATGCAAAAAGAAGGCACCAAGTTTTGCGTACCATAGTGTAAATATATGGCCTTTATGAATCAAATTGGTGATGTTGTCATTTAAATATTGGTAGAGCTTGGTAGTGATATGTAGAAGGGTAACTTGTTCAAGACCAACACATGCACCTACATATATAGGATGATTCTCTCTCGATATCCCATCAGTTCTAGAAGAAGCAATTTTTCTAAGTAGAATCTTGTCATCTCAACTATCACTCCTCCATGTAGTTAGAAGGAAATTATGGCAAGTCAAAATAAAAGGACCAAAATACCCTTCCATATTTTCAGTAACCAATGCCATAAAGGTGCTTAAGATGCTGATAGAAGAGAGCAACCAAAGCAATATTCTAAATCTCCCTATGCCATGAAAGCAAGTTGATCCACCAAATTGGGCAAGAAGGTGACCCATAGCCTTTTTGATGTTAGATAATCCTGGTCTTGTCAAAGAGAGAGATATCCTAGCTAACACCAAAAGGTCTCTAAGTCTCATTTCTATGGTAGTATCCCTTATTCAAAAACAACCTAGCATCCACTCATCATTTTGATAGGTGGGTGCAAAAATCAATTTCTCTTCCCTAAGTGACTAACTTCACAACTTTTTGTAAAGATCAAGAACAATGGAGGAGGAAGAAAAAACTTGGATGACCACATGAAAGAATTTTAATGCTAGTGGGGGTATGAGAGCTAAAACAATGACCAAGATCCTATAGAACATGTGTTTCTACCATCCCTAAGAACTAGCCAATCTGGTCTCAACTCTTAAGGAGGAGAACCCTTAGGTCTTTACATATAATGGTATAATAATTATCCAAGGTAAAGACCCAGAGATATAGCAAAAAAAACATCAATGTGGCTTCAAAAACTAGGTAAGAAAAGGACAATCAAAGAAAAATGATCAACAAAAGAATACAGTCCAAGCTCCTCATAGGAAAAATAGGCCTTGAAGAAACTCCCATTTTGAAAATTCAAGGATTTCCTAAAATTTTTTGACTCCATGCCCAATGGATAAGGTAATGACTTTGTCGATTCCTTATCCTCATCAAGTTGACGATCCCCCATGAGCCTCCAAAACTATAGTGAGTTCTCACTACACTTGGGTGGAGTAAGGCTATTTGATCACTTTTGAAGGCTAGTTTTGATAGAATATTGAACCACACAAAAAATTAATGAAAATCCAAGGTAAAACTAGTTAAAATAGACCTCCAAAGAAGAGCACAAGCAAAAACAAGCACTAAAACCCAGTAACCAGACACACATGACAAGGGCTTATAGAAAAAGGTTTAACCAAAGTTTCAATAAAATCCTATGGCATGGTAGCATATCAGATAGTGAGAACTAGAAGAGATATTTGACATAGGGGGTGCCTAGCTTGATCAAATGACCAACCATATTTGACCAACAATAATAATTAGAATAATGGGATGAAATCGAAAGGAGATACTGCCATGAGGGAATTCAATTGAGTTAGGGAATATAAACGGGTTTTGGTTAAATTACCTCAAACCTTACTTCAATATTCTTGGGTCCCATGTATTATGCATGGATTTGTAGTTCCTTGGATATATAGTTTTTTTTATGCAAGAAGGTATAACATTTAAGACACCATCATTAGACCTCTAAAGGAGCAACCATGAACATGAGAATATTAATGGCAGAACATCCCTACAAGAAATATCCAACATGGGTAATACAATATCATCTCCAAAAACTCTAGGATTGAGGAACCTTAGTATTTCACACCATTAATGTAGGAGTCCCTTTAGGCAAGATTTTAAAGCAAAAAATTTAAAATTTGGAGTGAATTTCCCCCTTTTTCTTCTTATAAATACCTCTCTTCTTCTTTATTGTAAACTATCAAAAGTCACTCATCTTCTAAGGGATACTTTCCTTCATTCCCTCTTATATCTTGGCTTGGATCGACCCTTGTACAACAAGTCAGGAACTTTTCAAACCTCTTTTCTCTGCATGTATATAACCCAAATTTCACACTAATTTGTGACTACTTACAAAATCCCTATCCTAGCTTTAGTGTAGGTGTTCTATCTTGTTGCATGTTCTCAAAGAGACCTATGTTTCTCATGCATTGTTGGCTATTGTGCATATGTTCATTCAACCCATTAGAAAATGGAAGGGAATTATTTTAGTCTTCAACAAATTGCCACCCTTAGATAGGGTAGGTAGGTTTTGATTTCCACAACTTTACTTTCCATAGTTTATTTTAACTATCTTTTATTGCTTTCTTTCCTTTTTCCTTTCCCTCAAATTAGTTAGTTAGGAGTAGGTTAGCATAGCATAGAGAATATGCACATGAAATATCACATCTAGAGGCAAGGATCCATACTTGGGTAAAAAACCCTAGAGGTCATCCAACAGGAGCCACATCCCATACTTCCCTAGAATTTCTAGGACTGACACCTCCCATGTGAAGTGCAAGGCATCAAACACACCTATTGAAAAAGAGGTCAAAGGGCTAAAAATTGCAACCATAGTAGGTCACAATTCTTGTGGAGGTGCAAGGGTCACATCTAGTCCCCAACACTACCTTAGCCGATCTAGGAGTTATAGACATGATAATTGATGAATTTGAGCAATTAGGAGGTTCTTTTCAAAGTAATTGTATTTGAGAATATTTTTGCATTCTCATTTTTTATTTGCTTGTATTTATATGTTTAAAGTCATAAAGTTTGTCCAGTGAAGTTTATTATATTTTCCATTAAATGACCAATATGCTAGCAATATTATTGTCTCTCAATAATATTTAAATGCCAAGAGGATTCAACCTATCAATATATATTTCATCTAGTGAAGTGAAGAGGCTATCACATGGATGATTGCAATTGTTTGTATATGTCATATTGAAGAAGTTATGATGTAATGAGACACATAGTATATCAAATTTGTTGAAGTGTAGCTTGAGTTTAAAGGATGTTTAAGAGGTAAGATAAGATGTGCCAAATTACAAAGGTAAAGTTTCAAATGTCTTCTACCCATTTTACAATGCTATCATCAAGAGAATCCTTCTAAGAATCATACAAGATAAACGATTTTTTCTACATGCACATAAGGCCACATGAAATATTATGCACCATATAGAAACCATACAAAGGTCATCTAAATTTATGTAAGGTTCATCTAATACCCATGTCATACTTGAGATATCAAAATTTATCATCTAGAAGACATAAAGTTACCATCTTGACATAAGAATGAGCTATCTAGATTTTTACACATAGAAGGTGTGACATCAACATAACCCTAGGCCATGTAAGAATTGTTCAAATTTGAAAAATTTCTAATAATTACTATTTATATTTTCCATGTATTTATTGTTTTATGGGCCATATACAATAATATCAAGGGTCATCTCCATCAGTGCTACGCAAAGGAAGATATACAAGAGTTGTGAGATGACATCTTGTTGAAGGTTGATATGCACTTGCTATTTGCTAGAAAAATATTGGCAAAATGCACAAAGATCTGTAGTTATAGGCCAAAAAATGAATTATGTGAGACAAACAATCTTTGGTATTCAAAGCAAATGAAGTTTCCATACTTTGGTGTAGGTGATTTCAACATCTAACTCTTATCCATGTGAAACCACTCATTAATCATGCCATGGTAAAATGATTTGCATCATTGAAAAAGCCTCAAGATATTTGTATGAAATACTTATTAGGAAAGTAGCATATAGTCCCATTTGGTCCATTTAGCCCGACGAATATTGATCTGTGCAAACCCATGGATATGAGTTTTAATGGTTTTCAATATTTTAATTGTTTGTTGATGATCATACATGACGAATATGGATGTATTCTTTGAAGAAAAGTGATAATTCCTTCTATTGTTTGTAAGAGTTAAAAAATTATGTGGAAAATATTATTGTTATCATATTATCATACTCTGCTTAGATTGAGGGGGAATACACTAGTAACAAATTTTTTTCTTTCTCAAATCAAAACGACATTAAAAAATAGTTGACAACTATATACACACCTAAAAAAAATGAATATATAGAGAGGCATAATTGTACTATTTATAAGATGGTGCAAAGCATGCTAAGAAATGTTAAATTGGATCTAATATTTTAGATAGAAGCTATTTATACTATGGTTTATTTGTTGAACTATACACTTGCACTTGCATCTAATGGTGTCATACCTTAGGATTCATAGATGAATATCAAACCTACTATATCCCATATCAACGTGTTTGGATGCACAAAACTCATACACATTTTAACGTAAAAGTGGATGAAGCTAGATGAGAAATCCAAGTAATCTATATTCTTTGGATACAATAGTGAGTTTAAGGGATATCAACTCATGGATCCTAACAGCAAGAAGCTATATATGATCCTAGATATATTGTTTGATGAGAATAAAAAGTGTACCTCTTATTTTGGGCCATGTAATTTTGATAAAACACCTATTATTTTGTTTTTTTATGATGATGATGCCTTAGAGAGAGAATACATCAAATTGAATAGTCATGATGGAGATGATCTTATTGAAACTATTAGAGTTGATAACCCAAGACCATCCACTTTGAATACCACTTGAAGGACCAAGTGGAACTCTTAGTATAATTTGTGATGTGAAACTAGATGGTGTCCTAAACACATTTAGAAAGGGCCAAGAATTCAAAGTAGAGTTCAAAATGAGGTCAACCTAGCCCATATGAGCATAATTATATAAAATTTTGAAGCTTTAATGGTTTGAAAAGCTCTTGAATCTAAAGAGTGGAAGAATGATATGAATGTTGAATGTTGATTACAAACATGCCTCTCAAACATCTCTATATTTTTTGATGTCTCTCCTTCAACAACAACATATTAGACATCTAGCATAGTCTAATAATATTCTCTCTTATGCTCACATGTCAGATGTTTTCCCATATCTTCAAAGTAGAAAATTGAATGGAAAATTATACACCAAATTCAAGTGCTATTTTTTTCCTTTTTAACTCGACATTGACATTTCTTATAAATAAATTTTGTCTATGTCAGTAACAAGAATTTGTTAGCAAAATCTTGATGTTGACATTTTCATTATTGGGATATGAATTTTACATCAAAAATCTATTTATCAGTAGTAAATGTTAGATACTTTATTGACAAGTGATTTCCTCAATGCATCGACAAATGACTTCTATGATACATTGATGAATAAATTCTTCTATGTTAGCAATGCACTTAAAAAATAGATTTATCTTCATGTTAAAAAAGATAAAAACTCATGCAACTTGATAGTAATTTTTTACTTAAGATATTGGCTATATATCCATGTTTATAGAATGTTGCATGCATTCATATTAAACCTACTTGCTTCAATTTTACTAAATTAAATATACACTAAATAATATTGTTAATAACATTATCCCATAATTTCTTACTGACATGCTTTTCTCCACTTTGGACAACACTCTCCCACAATTTCATCCAATTATCTTCCTCTTCGAAAAATATTTTCAATGAATCTCTTGTATGATCAACTTTGGATACCTTCAAACAATATAGGTGGTCTTGTTTACACGCACACTTCTACAACTTTGTGGCACAAACCATAATTTAGCCTATAAAATAAACTAGAAAATTATTTCTTCTTCACAACTAAGAACAATACATTGTCTAGTTCTCTTCATTTCTCATAAACTTCACACAACCATGAAATTCAAATTTTTTTAATGACAAATGAGTCTCTAATTCCTTGATTGGCCAAGACAATGCTCAAATTATTTATCTTGGTCTGGAACTTCAGTCTCATATTTAGAACTTTGTATTTCTCTAATAGTGAAAGTTATGAACATAATTGGTTGTAATAAACTTTATCTTGATGTGATAATTGTTTATATACAATAAAAAAACAAGAATGGAGAGGTCTTCTATTGTACTTACCTTACAACTACCTAGAATCATTTACATAATTTCCATAATATTAGGTGGTTTATTTATCTTGATGAAAATAATGCAAAGATTGGATATAGAAAAAGTAGCAGTTCTAGGGAGAAGAAAATATTTTTGATAAAAAGTCAAACTAAAATAATTTATAGAAATATGGCTTAGATATGGTGTGATTGATAGCGAATGTAACATTTTGATATTTAATAGAATTAACCCTCATTACAGGCAATATATAACTTACTAAAAAGTTTCATCTTGTAAATAAAATTATCTTAAAAATACATTTTCCATATCACAAACTTAATTCATAAGTAATCAACAAGGTTTTTATTTAATATCTCTTATTATTAATTATAGTTAATTTAAACTTCCAAAGCAACCAACATTACTTAAACACATTAATAATAAAATACGCAATAATATACTAATAATTAACTATTAATTATAGCATTAATGACCAATATTTTGTTAGCCTATAAGGTATGAGAAAGCAACATGCATATAAATATCAACTATATCAACTATGAAGTATAAATTATGAATCTATTTCATAAAGGAAATATTTCTTTGTGGTCCTAATAATATATGGAGTAGTGCATGTGTTCACAAGAGAAATATTTTTATAAAATCAACATCTATAACAAATACCACATAAAAGCTGCAAGTTTTCTGTAATGGTAAGGGCTTTGACCTCTCTTTGAAAGGTCCAAGGTTCAAACCCCACTCAGTATGACGGGACCATGACCCCTCATAAAAATATTTGTAAACTTATTGAAAAAACAAATACTACATAAATCATACTAAATAGGAATGTTAAAAAAAAATTGTATATAACAAGAATTAAGAGCATCTCATTTTAATAAAAATAGAATGTGCTCAAATAAAATAGTGTTAGAGGGTAAGTCAATGATGGGAAATGACATAATCAAGCTTTTTCACACACAACATGTAAAATATTTTATATTCTCTTGATAGCCATATGCATGAAATAGAGATTGTTAAAACACTCTAAAATATGAAAATATCTTTGTAAATAACCTATTGTAGAATGTTTGACATCTAGCTCAATGCAACAATAAGTATTGCCAAAAGAATTGACACACTTTTAAGAAAATCAAATTATTATATAAATATATTATGTTTAATCATTAACATTATTATGGCTATGAATGTATTTACTTTCACATAATATTGTTTAATCTCTTGTACCCTAAGCTTCAAAATTTTGCTTCTATGTACTTAATTTCCATATTTAATATTAAAATTTAGATTAGATTAAATTAATTTAGCGAGGATATTGAGGAGTCAACCTAAATTTGAAGGTTGAAGGGAGCACAATATCCCTTCTTCTGTTAGGAGGGAAAACTAAAGGGATTAAATTATTCATAAAAATGTGTTACATAAATAGGCACAAGGCCTATATGATAAACTGACAAGTGTCAGTATAAACTGACAAGTGTCAAAATAGAGGCATAGTGCACTTTAACTCTAACATTCCCCCTTAAAGTGCACTATCCTAACTAAAGAAAAAACAAAGCAAGTCAACATTAGGTAACATTCCCCCTTAATGTTGACTTCTCTAAAAAATAACCTATCATCCTCTTTGTTTTGGTCTAGGCTCGTGCTCTTTGCGCTTGGCTCTCCAACTATGAATAATGCTAGATCCACTGTGTATACATCTCGGTCTGTTGCCTCAGGGTCAACCACTTCAACGGGTTTGTTGCCACTGGGTCAGCCGTCTAAGTGCCTCAGGGTCATCATGGGTGCCTCAGGGTCAGCCACATCTGGGTCTGTTGCCTCTGCAGGTCATCCTCAGAGGATGTTGCCACTCGTAGGTCACTAACTAGATTCACCATGTGGTGAACTCAATCTAGAAGGTGTCGGTCTCTACCGAAAATGCACCTAATGAAAGGAAAAACGAGCCATATAAGAGTGTCGGTCTCTGCCGAAAATGCACTCAATACAATAAAATGAGCCATAGATCAAAATAGGAGGAGAGAAGAAGAAAAGAAGAGAATCTTCTGAAGTGTCTTTGTCTATAGTCTTCAGAAGTAGATCCGGAAAAACCTCGGATAGAGTCTAGGGTGTCTATGTCTGTAGTCCCTAGTATAAGTGTCCTTATGGTGACCATGTCATCTCATCAAAATGCATGGGTAACCAGCCGCTGCATTCGCCAAGTGTATAGAAAAGGTCACTAGATACAAGGATCACAAATAAAATTACCTTGGGAGTGTCGGGTACAACCGAGAGTGCACTCCAAGGTATAAAACTTTGAGGCTAAAAAACTCAAATGAAACAGCCTCAAAATTTCAATATGACACCACCATTGTGTCCGTCGCGGAAAAACGTTTCCAACGACTATAAATACCCCTATATTCCACCATCAAAGGGACCTTCATCATGTGGAAAAACAATAGCATGCCTCTCTAAGCAGAAAAAAACAACATCGCACTGTGGCGGCATCGCTCTCTGGCGGAAAAAAAAAGCATCAATATCTCCCTCGCGGGGGAATTACATGGACCATCAGTCCTTTCACTTCCACTTCCTATGTGGAAAAAAAATAGGGCAATCTCCATCTTAAACAATTACCCCATTCACTATGGACAAATAACCATATTAAACAAATGACCATATTAAAACATTATGCCCATTCACTTTATAATTTGAAGAATAAAGTGGCTTTCTCTCCTTTTTATAAGATGCCCCCTCACTTATAAAAATTAAAATGTTTCATGTTTAAATAAAATGCCCCACCCAGCAATGCAAGCAACATTGGCACAACATTGGAGAAGGTAGATCTCCCAGTCTGACTGCTAGTCAGGAATGGGCAAAAAAAACTCCGGCAATCAAGGCAGAATAAGAAAATTGCTTTGAGAAGAGCGTTGAGGGCAAGGACATAAAAGATGATGGCGACGGCGAGCGGGACATGCCACAGAAGAAGTGCCGATGTCCTCACAAAAATCAGGCGTTAACATGTGGCGCGTGGGTCCCGTAAATATGCACAAACACTCCGTCAAGATGAACACCGACGGCTGATGATTTCCACCTGTCGCCGCCCCAGTCCATGCGGGTCCTCTACTGCTCCAAATTTGTCGCGCGTCGAATCCTCCGTGAGCTGAAAAAACAAACGCCCTTCCTTGAGCGAGAAAAATAACAGTATGGTGCAGCGACCTAAAAAAACAATATTCACGATGCTTAACATCGCTTCCACATAGCGCGTACAGCAAAATAGGACCACACCAGCAAGTTTGTTTGCTCCCATGATCTCCTGCACAATCTGTTTGCTCGTTTTACCACAAAACAATGCGATCCAACGGAACCACGTCCTGCCAAGCACCAAACGGTTAGCTCCATGGTTCGATTTCGACGTCCATGGGCGATAAGCTTGAGAAACCAGATGACCTACCAACCTTATCGTGCTGGGTCGCACAAATCATTCGTCTTCGTAAAATGCAATTGGATATGCGTGCCGCTACAATTCTGTAAAGTACGCTGGGATTATGATGACCTAGTCGAAAACCACAATGGTATCCAAATTGCTGACAGGTGGTCGTCTCCTTTCGTGCATCAAATCTTGCCCCAAATCTTGCCTTGGAGAAAACAGATCTTCGACAGACAATTAAAAACAACTCTCCAGAATCGAATATTAATTTGCGTTTCTCTCTCTAACTATTGCTGAGAAGGGAGGGAAGGCGGTGCAGAATTGTAGCATTGGTTGCACGCAGGGGACAGGTGCCGACTTGTTTTATCCAGGGCCTGGCGCTGCGACTGTTCATGCTCCTCAACTCCAATACTAATAGTCGAAATAATAATAGTAGTAATCCGCCACCGCCGCTGCCTTGGCTTCCCCCCTCGAAGCGCTTCGACACGGACGAGGTCGAGAAAAACATCAACGACAGAAACAGCTGAAAATCGTAGGGCACCGGCTGCAAGCCCGAAAGTCGGAATAGTCTGCGCCGACAAGGCCCGGACGTGCAGAACCTGGCGGCGAAATTTCACCTGGAAGGCGGATGCATGTTAACAACCAAAATGACCACTTTTCAACATCTGGTAGCACGGACAATGATCTGGCAGCACAAAAAAAACTTAAAAAAAATTCTGAAATTTTTTCTCAAATTTTAAATTTTTTTGACCATCTAGTTTCTGATCCATCGAATGATGGAGAGCATACTCCCTCGGTAAAAAAATTAAAAAAATTTGGGAAAGAAAAAAATAGGGGGGAGGGAGGATTTCCATGAGGGAAATCCCCCTCAAGGGGTTTCACAGGGCAGGGAAAGCCCGCTCTGATACCAAATGTTAGGAGGAAAAACTAAAGGGATTAAATTATTCATAAAAATGTGTTACATAAATAGGCACAAGGCCTATATGATAAACTGACAAGTGTCAGTATAAACTGACAAGTGTCAAAACAGAGGCATAGTGCACTTTAACTCTAACATCTTCTAATTGTTGAAAAGGAAATTGTTGGCACAAAAGAAGTTAGAACCTTTTTTGCAATTCAAAAATTATAACAAGATTGCTAAAAAAACTAAGAAAGATGAATATGCCTATTCAAGCCACATAATGTTAGATTTTCAACATTAGATAATAGAAACAAATGTATTATTAAAAATTTGGCATATGAAGAGGAAGATAATATTGTTTTGCATGCCAAATATACTGGATCTACACATATTGTAAGACATAAGGATTATCTTACAGAAATTATGTTAGATGGTTGACATTGTATATTTATTGTTAATATTTTTGAAATACATAGGTGTAATTTTTTATATTGACTATTTGATGCAATCCATTACAAATATTGAATATATTAGATATATTAGGCATTTTGTAAAACAAGAAAAAACAACATAACAATATGAAAGCTATTCATGCTTAAAAGTATTAATCATTTAGTCCCTAAGCAACATTATGTGATGTAATATATTATATTTCCCTACATGTCATTTTTCTAGTCAGGTTTGGATTAAATAAGACCCCTTAATACATTTGTTCTAGACCTATTGGGATCTACAAATTTGTATTATTTAAGTATTTGCACCCTACCTACCCATCCATATGTCTTCTTAATTGGAGGCTATTATTTATTAGAAGATATTTTATGTCTAAGGGCACCATATGTATCTTTGATGTATTTTCTTTCATTTTGTGTTTCTTCATGTTTAAATATAGTTACTTGTGTAAAGTTTTCATTACATTCATTTACTTCAAAGTATTACATTTTATATTGAAAGTAAAAATGAATCCTCATGTTTTTAATTGTTTGCATTAATCAATCTAAATATATACTTTTAGAGGAATGGTTGTAGCAATTTTTTCAATCAACATTTTAAGGTTTTTCTAAAAACCTTAATTTTATCATCAAAATTTTGCATAAATTACTTTATATTAATGTAATTAAAAGTAAACTAAGATATAGATTGTTTGCATTAATCAATCTAAAATATATACTTTTAAGAAATAGTTGTAACAATTCTTTCAATTAGCATTTTAAGGTTTTTTTAAAAACCTTATTTTTATCATCAAATTTTTACATAAATTACTTTATACTAATGTAATTAAAAGTAAACTAAGATATATATTGTTTGCATTAATCAATCTAAAATATATACTTTTAAGGAATAGTTGTAGCAATTCTTTCAATTAGCATTTTATGTTTTTTTTTAAAACCTTATTTTTATCATCAATTTTTTTCATAATTTACTTTATATTAATGTAATTAAAAGTAAACTAAGATAGAGGTTCGAGGTGTAGATCAATTGGTGTGATAAAATGATGTTGAGGTATATTACATTATTTGGTACATGCTAATGTATCTTTATGGTACATTTATAAATATGTAATATATTAGGTTTGAGTATTTAGTTTAGATGAGTGTTTTATATTTCCCCTTTCATGTAAGTGTCAATGTGCAAGAAATGCACAAGTGTCATGTAAGAGTGCAATGTGAAAGAAATGCACAAGTGTTATGTAAGAGTGGGTTGTGCAAGAAATGCACAATTGTGACGTAGGTTTGAGTGCAAGTGTAGATTGAGAGATTGTGCACAAGCATTTTGTATGTAATATTGAAAATATGTAATATGAGGATGTGCACAAGTGTCCTAGATTAGCAGTGCATGTAGAAGTGCAAGAGTGATGTGTATAAGTGTTGTAGAGTCAAGTGTCCATTTAGTATGCAAGTGACAAGATGATAAGCCAAGATTCATGAGACTTGGCATATGGAGAGCAATAGTAAAGTACTTGAAGAGTCATGTTACTTTGGCTATATATTTTGGAGACAATCCTCCATGAGTATAAGGTAATATTTGATATTAATATATCATTATTTGATTGTAAGAGAAAGAAAAGTAATAAAGTTTATATATAAATTTTGAGCAAGTTTTCTTCATGCATAGTTTAGGAATGATTCAAGCTATATACACTCATATTTGATTATATAAACAAATGTTTATTTTAGTATTATTTAAGCCTTGATATACATATTAATTTGGTCGCATATTATTCTAGTCTTATTCTTATTATTTTGACCTTTAATATTATGACTATATTATTTTAGGACCTATGATATTTTGTGGTAGTGAGGTTTAAAAAGCCAATGAATGACAAGAAGCAAATCTAAATTGCAACAAAATAAAAACAAAAATAAAAGGTACCTTCCACCTTACTAGAAGTAGGTCGTTGCTCATAGAAATATGAAAGGGAAAATAACTTAGATCAACTCACAAGAATGTAGTGTAACAACAAATCAAATCATACTCTTATTGTAGGTCCAAAGCAACAAAAATACTCTTTACAAAGTGGAATAAAAAGCAACCGTCCCCTAGCCAAAATACCAAGGATGAAAGACAACATTGAGTCCTATGAGTCAACTCTATGGTTGGTGGGAAAGAATTGGCTAGGCTATTCCAAATTCAAATTTAATATTCAAATTTGTGTGGTTTTGGCCTATGTTGTAATTGTCCACGGTCTATTTATTACTTCTTTAAATGCTGTCCATTTTTTTTGTCCTTTTTGGTCTTTCTCTTTAGCATTCTTCTTTAGTGTTTCAAATTTTGAATTTCAAATTTATTTTTCTATCTTGTCTCTTTCTGGCCAACAACCTTCCTTCTTTGATCAATTTTTGGTTTGTTTGTTGCTAGATTTTATTTTTGAAAATTTTCTTGCAAGCCTCTTGAAGTTTATTTTGTGGTAGTTTGTGGGTCTCCTTTCAAAACCCTTTTATTTCACCCAATAAAAATTCTAGCAGCATGATAGTATAATTCTTCTTCTATCTATGTTAAGTCCTAGGCTGCTAGTCTTATTTATAATGGAGAGGACAATGCCCTCTTCTACCTCCATTGGTAAGTAGGTTGCAACAACCAATATGTAGCTAAGAAGTGAGTTTTTAAAAATAGCAAGTAGGGACAAGAATAGTTACACTCAGTAGTCAAACTTGGAAAATAACTCTAACGACCTACAAATACCATGTTGGAGTGTTTAGAAATAGGAAAAAGCATGTTCAAAATATTATCTAACCTTTACATGCAAGATCTAGTTTGTTTAATCTTTACAAACTATTAAAAACATTATCCCCGTGAGTGTGGTCTACCAACAAGGATGCCACTTGCATTATCGATGATGTGACCTAGGTTCAATCCCCATGGTGGATGTGTATAAGAAGTATTACTAAAAAAAAACATTATGTTTTGACTGTTACAAATAGTCGAAGTCAGTTTGACCAAATTAGTAAAAAGAGGTTTCACAAATGGTTTGATACTTGCTGGATAACAACCAGTCATATATTTTATCTCCTTATGCCTTGTTAGCTACAAAATATCATAGCCATACCTTCAACCACCCACTTCAACCATGTGGAAATTTAACCAACTCAAATTTTAGCATCAGGCTATAGTCTTGTTTGAATCTAGACTATAACTATTATGTTATGCAAGAAATTATTCTATTTGATTCTAAGTGAATGAAGTCAAATCCAGTGCTAACATTATTTTGAGGGGAGTTGAGCAAAAAGTAGTTGAGAAAAAAAATAACAATAATGATTATTTGATGGGAGTTGAGGATAATATGATTTAGGATTTTAATAGCTTAGAAGAATACACAGCAAGAAGTGGATATAATGTAAAGCACCAAAAAAATAGGAATACCATTAGAATATGGAGAGATATTTGGGATATCTTGAGCATTCCAAAAGTTGAAATGTTTGTATGGCATCCCAGGGGCAACAGTTCAAGCTTTGGCTCTTCTTTGGGAGGTTCAAGGTTCAAACTGCGGTGTGGGTGAGTGTGTGAGGGGGTGGGTGTGTTAAATTCCCTATTGATGAGCATAACTCTTGGATTTAGGAGGGGTCATGGTTGGGGGGAGCCTGCTCAGCCTTATGCATTGGTCATAGGGGTTTCTCACACTAACCAAATAAAAATAAATTTGTATGGCTAGTAGGTCATAGGAAAATTGTATCCTAGGATAACCTAATGAAAATGGGTTTTCATGATCCCTCATAATGTGTTCTATGTACAACAGAGGAGAGTATAGACATATCTTAGAAAACTACTCAATAGTTTAGGAACTATGGCTATCAATTCTTAATATGTTTGGTAAATACATGGTGATGAATGGAAGAATTAAAAAATGGTTAAAGCAATAACATGACACTTTTTAAAATAAGGTATTATAAACTATATGAAGTTTATCAAAATATACAATACTTTGGACTGTATGGTTAAAAAGGAACATAATAATATTTATTGGAAAGGAAAGAAATTTAGAGGTAATGAAAAGGAAGATTTGTTTAGCCATAGAGGAGTCTAATCCAACCCTATAACCTCACCCAATCCCTAATACTAAAGTAAAAAGCCTTGATAGGAGTCAAGTCATCAAATATAATTATGATTTTGGGTACAAGAGAAACAAAATAAACTCAAATAATATAAAGCAAAAACTTCTAGAAGTGGAGTTGGTCAAATTAAATTTTGATGGATCATCTAAAGAAAATCCATGACTACTGGGAAGATAAGGAATAGTTAAGAATAAGAGGGGAGAGATTTTGTCTCATTACACTTTCAATAGTGGATTTAAGATAACTAATGAAGCTAAAGATTCGACAAATTTAGAAGGGTTAAAAGTATATAGAAAAATAAAATGGAATAGAGTATGGATGGAATATGATTCACTAATAATAATAAATCTAATTTTGAGGAAAGCATAGGCTTCATGGAACATACAAGAGATAATTATGGAAATACAAGACCTTGCTATAGAGTTTGAAGAAATCAGGTTTATACATATGTTAATGAAAGGGAATACATATACAAATATGTTGGACAATAGAGTGGTTCTAATAGAATATCACAAAATTAAATTCTCTTTTCCATAGTTAGGGGAAGTACTAAGTTTAGTTTAAGTTGAAAAAAAAATGATGATTGCCTAAACCAAATAATGATTAAGATTTACTTTAATGTTTTCCATTGGTAATATTTGTTGTATTTTATAACATTAATGTATTTTCATATAAACTATTTATTACAGTTCTTATGGTTGCACTTATACTTTAGGAAGGAAACTAGTAGTCTAGATTTGGTAAAGTAGACTATGATAGCATGAAGTTTTAGAAATATTACTCTACTAGGAAAATTAAATAGTAGACACAGAGTTTTGGTATTGTGAAGGTTATTATAGGAAAATGTCAAGAAGAAGGATGTTGAATTTTGAAATATTTGTATTTAGAAATAAAATTGAAGAAGATCCAAAAATGAAAATAAAAAATTCAAACTTAGATACAAAAGATGAAGGTATATAGCTATAGCAAATCAATTGAGATGGGAATTGGATCTATTTGTAAACTCTTAAGATCTAAAAGAGCTATTTGTGATTTTTCAAGGGTGGAAGACCCAAGTACAACCACTTTTTCTCTAGAAAAAAAAGGTTTTGTGTAAGGATATAAAATTATAAGATAATCTATATCTTATTTTTTTGATTTTATGGATGAAGGAGTTTTAAAAGGACCTCCAAACCTTTTTATAGAGTAGAGCTAGTCATCAAAAAAAGTGATAGAACACTTCAACCATAATACCAAGCTATCAAAAAAACAACTATTGGGCAACACTTATATCAGTAGAAAAATTTAACATTTGAAAATGGACTGTTGTCCAGCCAATAAAGAAATCAACCCCTTAACCTAAAATGACAAGCTCTAAATAGAGATTTATAATCATCAAACCCAAAAAGGATTACCCATCCAATGAGGAGAAAATGACTGGATAAAAGAGAAATAACTCCAACCACCAACCCAACCTATAAAAAGTACAACAATAATCATACCAAATACCACATCCCAACAACCCTAAAGAGGGGACAACTTAATCCCGAGGAATAGATCTCCATAAATAAAACAATAAAAGTTCCTCGACATATCTAACTCATGAAATCCCACTTAGAAAAATGAGATTCAAATTTAAAATCAAATATGATATCCAAAAACTAACCATGGAAACCAAAATTGATAAGCAAGAAACAAGATTGAAAAATCCTATCATTACCAGAAGCACATGATTTTGAAAATTTCATTCAAATCTTCTACCAAAGTGCTTCTAGACTACAAAACCATCCGATATCTAAAAAAACCAAATGAAAAACAATACCTAGGTGAAAGAACCATCCAAACCAGGTAAAAACAAGAGTGCATAAAAAAGATTGAAAATTGAAACTCCTGCTCCATCTGCAAATAAAAACCAGTTTTCTGTAACCCAAGCATCTAGCCAACAATCGCCAGATAAAACTAATCCCATGCAAATGAGACTCCATCAACCAAATGAAATAGGAGCAAAGAAGATAGGATATGGAAATTAAAAAGCACCTCCCGCTCGAAAGACAAAGAATGGACCGAGGAACACCCTAGAAACCGGTCCTCAATCACCAAAAGGGGGTAAGCCCAACCATAAAAAAACCAAAAATAGGATTCAAATATATTCCTTAACTTATCAGATTCACAAAACCTATAGAACACCCCAATTACTTGGGGCTCCAAGAATAGCAACCGGGAAATAAGGACACCCTGAAGCTGGATTTTTTTTTATTTGTGGAAAACATCCCAAAAGGGATGCCACTTTTGGGTAAGACCCAAGGAGGCAGGGGTATCTAAAGCTGGAAAAAATTAGAACTAATTTGAAACCACCAATTAAATAATTTGCTCACCAGATTGAGAAAAATGCCAAGACTTCTAGAGCATCGACCACCACTAAAAATAAAATTTACGATAGAAAAATCAACCTACAACAAACTTAACCTACAATAGGAATCCACAACCAACAAGGATCCAACACCAATAAAACCTCTAACCATGTCAGAGAAAGGATTCGATAGAAGACATCCATAATCCTCAATCCTGTCTAAATATTTAAACAAAGGGCTTATAATTGGCTTGCTTGAATCCCTTGAAACACACCGACAAAATAAATGGAACAAAGTGCTCAAAAAGGATAAATTCAAAAATCCTAGGAGCGCTTTAATAACAAAAAAAAACCAACCCAACCATAGGAGTTGGTTCAAATGGCTAGCTCACCCCTTGCAACATGAACCCACTAGAAAAAATATCCACATAGAACCAAAAAGTCTCCACTAACTAGAAATGCTCAAGGTCTCCATTAGAAATTCATCAAAGAAGGGGCATAACCAAAGGATAACGTGGAGTGCACTCGTCTATTGACCACTGGAACTAGCTACCAATCCATCAAAGGGAAAGCACAAGCCAAACCAGAGGGCACTACAACCTAGAGTGAAAGAAACTAGTAAAACCTTTATCTTCCCAGTAGTCAAGGTAGATCCATCAGCTGCCAGCCATCCCCAGTTCCCCAACTAGGGATCTAACTGATCCAACCTTCTTTTGGGTTGTGAACTAAAATGTGAAAAGAGAACCTTCCACCAAATAATTTCTTTGCCCAAGAGGTCCTCCACCAAGCTATAGGTCCACCTTCCAAAAATCTTGGCCCTGCACGCAGGGCCGCATAGGGTCGCTACCAAGGGCCGTAGATAGTCTATATTTTTATTATACCTTTGCTTCCACTATTTAGGACTAATTTGAAAAGAAAACATAAATATATTGGGATACTCCATTGACATTGGAAGAGTTGATAAGATATTGAATTAATTATTTTAAAGTTGAAAAATTAAGCATTCTATGGAGTATAGGTCTTGCCATTTTTTGAAAATGTGGTTTGAAAGGGATAACAAAATTTATAAAAATATATTTGAGTTTAATATTGTATTATTTTCTCTCTTGCAAAATGTTTATAGATATGATGCTCTTTATAATATTTTTAAGCATGTAAAATGATGTGCTATCCTATTAGTTATTGGATTTAAATATACATGTAAATATGATCTATGACAATGTATTTAATACAACATATTTACATTGATCCATGCTAGAAGAGAAATATCTAGAACTTATCTTCATTGAACTTAATTTTAATGGTTCTTCCAAGGATAATCTTGGGAAAGCTAATGGAGGTGATGATTTTTTAGATTAATAAAGGCCAATTTCTTCTTATCTAATGAAAATCATATGGAAGCTCAATAAATATTTATGCATGAGCTAGGGCACATCTTACAAGGATCACTATTAATATTTAAAAATATGGAGATTTATTTCAATTAAGATAGATTATTAATTAGTAATCATGTCAAGAATAATGGATAAATTGGAACAACAATAGAATTATTTTTTATGTCCATCAATTTTTGATAGAGGTGGTATCTTGAAACTTTTAACATATCAACATATAAATAAATAGAATGGAAATTAATTTAGCCAATCTTGATGTTTATATCCATGTTGACAAAATTTAAACTTTACAAGGTAAGATGTTATGAATATGGATTGGTTGCAATAAAATTTGCATTGATGCGCTAATTGTTTATATACGATACAAGAACAAGGTGGTCTCAATTTTAACTACCTTACAACTACCAAGAGTTGTTTACATTATTTTTGTAACAATACCCTTTATTACATTAATGCTTAATCAACATACAAGAAAATCTAAAAAATATTTAAATTTAATATGAGCAAGAGACTTTGTGAAAATTTTTGTATATTGATCTATAGTAGGATATAATTGAGTTTTTGTATTATACTCTTGAAAATATTTACAAATGAAGTGACATTAAACTTTTATATGCTTCATGTGCTCATGAAAAACTAGATTGCAAACTAGTTTTATAACTTCTTTATTGTTGTAGCTCAACATTGTTGGTTGCCTTTATGGAATTTCCATCCCTAATAAGATTGGATATATCCATATACCTATAGTATGATATTCAAACTTGATAGAAGATAGAGAAAAACATGCTACTTCTTACTTCCCTAAGATATTAGACTAAATCCTAGAAATAATACATATTTAGATGTGGATCTGCTTATGAAACTTTATTCTCATTAGTATAAATTATTCACCATTATGCATACATATCAAATCATTCATCCACAAATAATTATCCACAATAATAATCCACACAATGAGACAAATATAGATAATGTTGCAAGTGTGAAGAGGGATATAGACTAAAGTGGATTAGCAATATCTATTTATTTAGCCACAGTGTGAACACTTCATGTATTTGTCGACATGATTTTTTATTTTCCTCTCCGCCATTCTCTCCTTGCTTCCCTATTTCTTCACCTCCTTATTCCTCCTATATTCCCAGCACCTTTTCCTCCTTATCCCTTCTCTCCTCATTCCCCTTATTCCTCCCTTACCTTATCCCTCCACGTCCCTTCTTCCTCCACCCTTCTCTAACCTCCATAGCCTATAAATACCTATGTTATATTGCATAATTAGTAATCGAAGGTCGCTTAATAAATGAGGCTATTTTTTTTTAATTAAATTGTTTTTTGTCTCTTTATTAAAGTTAACTCTGCTCAGATTCGATCACTGGTATCAGAGCCAGGCATATTTTTTGAAGCACAGGTGCAGAGGCACGAGAGCCGAGGTTGGGGGTATGGATCCCAAGGCAGGCGTTGACGTGGATGTTGACTGGGCAGTGGCACATAGTTCAAGGTGGCAGGTGCTGACTGGGTAGGCTGAGCTAGCATTTTGGGCACACATATCGAGGTGAACGCGTGGTAGTGGATGTGGCATGAGTGAGATGTGACATGGCAGGTGCAGAATGGGCAGGAGAACGCATGGCAACACGCGAATGTGGCACGAGAAAGATTGTCTGGCAAAGAAGTCACTACGTGGTGATTTGCGATTGGTTGACAGGGCAAAATCGTGGACTTACAATTGCCCAAAGGCAATTAATAACATATGTGCATGCACGCATATTAAAACAGTCCCCATGCCCTTTGCCCACTGCATGTGGGACTAAATTTTATTTTTTTAAAAAAACACCACGACATTTATTATATAATATGTTGTGCTTTCTTTTGTAATCACGACAGACCCTATGGTTTTGCGGGTTGCTCATGAGCAGTGGTGAGATTCAGGTTCGAAACCCGTCGGGGAGAAAATATAAAGTTTTTTTTATTTTTTTTGTTTTGGTCGTCGCCAGCAGGAAAGAATAAGGCACAAGGTGCCTTCATGTTTCAAGGAAGCCATGTGGTGTAGCGGCTATGTCTCCTCTCTTGCAAGCAGAAGGCTGGGGGATCAATTCCCCTCCGCTTTGAAAAATAAAAGGAAATTTTTGCATAAATAAAAGGTTGGAATTAAAATTTTTTATTAATTAATTTAATAGTTTTTTATTTATATTTTTAATTATTTTTAAAATATATATTTAAAAAATAATTAAAGATATAAAAAGATTATTAATTTAAAAAAAAACTTTATAAAAAATATATAGAAAACCTTGCAAAATTGTGTAATAGACTGAGAGGCAAGCATTGTAAAAAAGTGACGGGAAGCCTTCCGGAGCGCCCGTTTATTGCTTTCAGAAAATTTTGGAACCCCATTCAAGGCTAAAAATTTTGTGTAATAGCCTCAACGGCTATAAAAGATCGAAAATTGTAACCTCAGAAGCTCTAACGAATTTTTATTTTTGCCTTGATGAGTAGATGATCAGATCTATCAGATGTTACCATGCTTTGTGCTCTCTACTGCAGAGAGAAACTACCAAAGCTTTTGATGAGCGAGTTCAACGAGATGGACTGCATGTCGTATTCAATCAACTACAAAATTCTGTTATAGCCCACCAAAGGAATCTGAATTTTGGTTACGAGGCTGATTCAGAAGACAATATATGTAAGCAATCAGACTATAGTTCCATTGATAACAATTGATTAAATAATACAATCAACACCTTAGTATAGTCCGGAGGTTACGAAACTAACAAGGTACAAAATAGATAGCAGTTGTAACAATGTTAATATTGTTACAACGATAATAAATCTAGACTAATAATGTAATAACAACCAAGCTACGCTAACATCCCCCCTTATTACATTATTTGGGTAAAAATATAACTACTAGCTATACTAACATCCCCCCTGATTACATCATTTGGCAATACAAAGAGAGCTGCGAAACAATTCAAATTTGACACGTGCAAGTGCCTTAGTGAAAATATCTGCAACTTGAGTATCTATGGGAATGTACTGAAGCTGAATTCGGTGCTTGGGAACTTCGTCTCGAATGAAATGACATTGTGTGTCAATGTGCTTGGTTTTCTCATGATGCACTGGGTTCTTAACAAGGTTCAAAACACCCTGGTTGTCGCAGAACAAATGAATTGGAGATTTTGATGGATGACCCATATTTTTTAGAATGCGACGCAACCATATCACTTCGCACACAGCTTCACGTGCGACGCGATATTCTACCTCTGTTGATGAGAGAGCAACTACCTATTGCTTCTTGTTGTGCCAAGAGACAGGACCAGATCCAAGATGAAATATATATCCTGATGTTGACTTACGATCATCATATGATCCGACATAGTCAGAGTCCGTGTATCCTTGCAAGAAGAATTTGTTGTTCTTCTTGTATTCTAGGCCATATTCCATAGTACCACGGACATAGTGAAGAATACGCTTTGTTGCTTTCCAATGAGTGGTCTTAGGCTCCTGCATGAACCTCGAAAGATAGTTGACAGCAAATACGATATCTGGCCTAGTATTGGTCAGATATATGAGACTCCCGATCAACTGTCGATAGAGAGTACCATCTACCTGAGGTGAATCATCATATCACGATAACTGAATTCCTGTCTCCATCGGAGTTGCCATTGGCTTGCAATCGATCATGCGATATTTTTCCAACAGGTGTCTTGGCATATTTTTTTGAGACACTTTGATGTAGTGCTCCTTCCGGATCGACTTCTAGACCAAGACAATAATGGAGAAGTCCGAGATCTGACATCTCAAAATATTGACACAAGTCTCTTTTGATAGTAGAGATCATAGTTTCTGAACTCCCTATAATGAGCAGATCATCAACATAGAGTACAAGCAATACTATTTCAGAACCTTGTTTCTTGAAATAGAGGTTTGCATCTGAAGGACATCTCTCAAATCCATGTTGCAGGAGGTGATTATCCATTTTTATATACCAAGCTCGAGGAGCTTGTTTCAAGCCATATAAGGATTTGACCAATTTGCACACTTTCTGCTTTTGGCCTTCTTGTACAAACCCTTTAGGCTGAGTCATGTATACTTCTTCTTGGAGATCACCATTTAGAAAAGCACTTTTGACATCCATTTGGTGAACTTTCCACCCATACTGTGCTGCCATAGCACAAATAACTTGAATTGTGGTCATCCGAGCAGTAGGTGCAAAAGTTTCTTCATAGTCAATGCCTTCCTTTTGCGCATAGCCCTTTGCAACAAGACGGGCCTTATGCTTATCAATTGTCCCATCTGCCTTGTACTTGACTTTGTACACCCATTTGTAGCCAATGGGCTTCTTTCCTTGTGGCAGATCAACAAGCTTCCAAGTTTTGTTCTTTTTCAGAGACGTGTACTCAGCATCCATAGCATCCTTCCATTGGGGCTTGCTAAGTGCATCTTGTACAGAAATAGGTTCATGTTCATTCATTGAAGACATAAACACCCTGTCATCATCTATATCCATATCCTCTGTGTCTTTATTTGGATCTACGGAAAGTTCCTCAAAATATTGACAAAGATCATCAACCTCAGTAGTCTCTTGTTGTTGCTCTTTCCTATCGAGCCATACTACGAGTACGAGGTCTATCCAAAGTCAAATCTGGTGGAGTGGATAACTTTGCGTCTTTGATTGTACTTGTATACCATTTTGGATTCTTCTACTATGGTGTTGAAGAAGAGGTAGAAGGACCCCCTATCTGTGTTGTTGAAGGGAACTCCTCATCCTTCGATTCCACAAGATCTAGGTATACATCAGATTTGTTTTGTGATGTGAAAGCCTCATCAAAAACAACATCTCTATCGACATGAATTTTCTTGGTCAAAGGATCTATCAAACGATAACCTTTAGAGTGCTCATCATAACCAAGAAAAATGCATCTCAATGTTTTCTCATCTAGCTTTTTCCTTTTCTCTTTCGGTATGTGCATGAAAGCATGACATCCAAAAATACGAAGATGAGATATGGAGGGTTTGCGGCCACTCCATGCTTCCTGTGGAGTCATTCCTTGTAGGGCCTTTGTGGGTGCCCTATTCAATAGATATACTGAGGTGGTGACAGCTTCTGCCCAATATTTTTGCCCAAGAGTAGCTCCTATGAGCATACAACGAACCATTTCCATAATAGAACGGTTCCTTCTTTCAGCAACTCCATTTTGCTGAGGAGTGTAGGCAGTTGTTAACTGTCTTGAGATTCCATGCTCAGTTAAGAATGCTAAAAATTATTTAGAGGTAAACTCCCCCCCTCGATCTGAGCGGAGGGTTTTAATAGAAGCCCCTGACTCCTTCTCAACAAATTTTTTGAATTGCTGGAAGAAAGCAAAAGCCTCAGATTTCAGTCGAAGAAAGAAAACCCACATATTTCGTGAGTAGTCATCTACAAATAACTGAAAATACCTCTTCCCCCCACAACTATTGGGTGTGAAAGGACCGCACAAATCGGTGTGAATCAACTCCAGAGGTTTCTGTGCTCTTGTTGAGCTCTTCTCAAAAGGTACTCTATGTTGCTTTCCTACCAAGCAGTCAGAGCACACTGGCAATGTGGTAGAAAGGGAAGGAAGACCCTTTACCATCTCATACTTACTAAGCTCAAGTAAGTAGCCATAACTAAGATGCCCGTATCTCTTGTGCCATAGGGAAGTTGCCTCCTTGGTAGAGACCGTCATGGCAACATGGGGAGTAGAGATAGCATCCAAGGCAAATAAGCCATGCTTATATGAAGCTGTTGCAATCTGCTTACCCTTCCTGGTAATTGTACAACACTTCTTGCCATCCTCAACACGAAAGTTGACAACCATATTTTTATCCAAGATTTGTGTGACTGACAACAAATTGTTAGCCAATCCTGGAACATAGAGGACTTTGTCAATCTGACACTTGCCATCGTAAAGAGTGACTGAAATTGTACCCTCTCCCCGAACCTTGTAGGTTTTGTCATCAGCAATAGTGACAGGTCTGCCCTCTTTTGCCACAAATGATTCAAACCATGATTTGTCGCCAGTCATGTGTTTACTAGCTCCAGAATCGACATACCATATAGGATCCCTCTCTTTGGAGACTGTGGTAGTCATGAGCACCTTGTGTGCCCATTCAAAATCTGAGTTAGATTCTTCAACAACAACATTCCCCTTGGGTTGTTTGTTGTTATTTGGTGGTTTGTTCTGGCCTTTTTGCTTATTTTTATGCCAACACCTGTTGGTGTCATGATTGTCCTTTTTATAGATTTTGCAATATCTCTTCTTCTGTTGAGGTTGTTTCCCTTTTCCTTTTGAATCTTGTTGAGAATTTCCTCCCTTCTAAAAATTACCCTTCTTCTGTGAACCCTTCCTGGTGGAGTATAGGGCTGTATTAGAAGAATCATCCCTGTGAAGTTGGCGTGCCTCCTATTGTTGAAGCAGATTGACCAACTCAATAAAGGTAATTGCTCTCTGTGACACCTGAATGGAGGTGATCAACGTATCGAAGGAATCAGGCAAAGCTCTCATTACCACTGAAGTGAGAAGCTTGTCATCGATAATTTCTCCCAAAGAATTCAGTTTGCCTTTCAATTCAGATACTCTGCAAAGAAAGAGCTCTACTGTCTCACCCTGTTTCAAACTCAAATTATGAAGTTGTTTTGTAATATGAAGAATGGTGGAATCATTCTTCCCCTCATAAATAGTGGTAAGGGCATCCCATGCCTCTTTAGCATGCTCTTTGTCAGCTATATGAGGTTGAACTTCATCGAAGACAACAAACAAAATGAGCACCTTTGCTCGATTGTCTTTCTTGTCAAATGCGATCTGATCAGCAGTTGGAGTTGTGGATCCAGCTACTGGTGAAGGTCGTGTTGTTGCTCCAGAAACAACATCCCATAAATCTTCCATGATAAGGACTGCCTTCATCTTGTTTTTCCATGGTGTATAATTAGGACCTTTCAATAACTGATGAGCATCAGTCATTAACTTTGCATAAGAAGCCATAGTGAGGGTTCCTTATATCACCAATTGGTCCCCCTTTCTTTATACCTTAATTCCAGGCATTTATACCGTACAAAATACCCGCCCTTACGTGAGGGAGACTATAGGTATTTTGAAAAAAAAAAAAAATTACCCGCCCTTACGTGAGGGAAACTGTAGGTAATTTTAAAGATTTTACGATACGTGGAACTTAGGCGGTACTAAAAGGGAATCATCTTGTTGATGGCACCTACCATAGAAAGTCGTCAATCCTCATGCATGGGGCGTAACTTCCCCTAAACACTACGGATTTTAGAACTCTCGTCAGGATTTACGCCTAAACACAAGAACGATTAGGGTAGTGGATGGAGTAAGAAAAATAGCAAACTGACAAACTTATATCTCCCCGACGATTAATAGAGAACAAGCTCAGACGTCGTTGTTGCAGCTATGTTAGGCAATAGATACAGTAGCCCAATCACGACAGCATTACCTGTAAGTGCGGGCCAGAGGTATCGTAAATACCGAACACTGCGATGCAATTGAATTGCACGGATGGGTTTTAAATTTTGGAACTTAGGAGTGCTTTGTTTTTACTTAATGAGGTAGTGCAAATGTAAAGGAAAATGCAACATACATCAGAAAGCATCCAAAAATGAAACTAAGGTGTCGGTTTCCACCAAAAATGCACCTTTTACAATATGCCAATTTTGAAGAAATGCTAAAAAAATTTCTCACTCTCCCCCTTTTTTTCAGTTTTGAAGAAATGTGCAATGAGGAAAAAAAAATCCCCCCTTCACTTATGCAGCATGTAGAAAAAAAAATGCCCCCCCTTTTTTAAGTTTGATAAAAAAAATTCCCTCCAATGTTTAAAAAATAATTAAAGTTTAATTAAATTAATTTTTCCAAAAAGAAGAAGTATTTTATTTTTTTTTTTTAAATAATTCCCTTTTAAGAAAAAATTAAAAAAATTAATTAAACAATTAAAAAATTAAAAAACATTAGAAAAATAATAATTAACAAACAAAAAAAAATTGTGTACCTTGGGGGGGGTCGACGGGGTTTGAACCCCCGACCTCGAGCTACAGCAGCGCCTTGGCGCTCGACCACCAACCGGCCGAGCTATCACCTCGGCGATAAGCAAAGGGCAATACCCTTTATTTAGGGAGATGCGTCAGCTCCCTCCTTCGAAGCGGCACCTCCCTCCTTCGGTGGTGCCTTCACCCGTCAATGGCGTCATCAACCTCGAAGCGGCGCCTTTGAACTATCAGTGGCGTCTTCCATGACAGATGCAAGAAAAAAACCTTGCCTAAGGTCCACTCAAACGAGTTTTAGTGCATATGGTGGAAAAAAAAACTTAAAACCACTCAGTCAGGCATAAACCATTCAGCTCTGCGCACAGTCTGGTTTTAGGGCATCGTCGGTAAAATTTATTGAGAGGGCGATCGCATGCCAAACGAACTAAAAATGCAATTGTAATCCAGCCAAAATGCTTGAAAACGTCTGTAGATTATGTCTGTGTAAATAGATCGAAGATCGATCGTCAGGAGAGGTAAGGAAAAATTAGTGACTGGTATTTTTTTCGTCAGGTTTTCCACACCGCGACGGCTCCTCCACGCCGCATGACGCCTCCTGCTGGCAAAAAAAAAGATGTCGTGACCCCACAAAAAAAAAACTCCAGAGAATGGCAATCCCAGGTTAGAAATGCCAAACGTAACAGATCTCTAATTTGTCAAACGCATGCAAAAAAAAAATTCGCCGTCGCAGTCGATCGAGTTTCAGAGAATGGAGAATGGCGATTGATTTTTGGGATTCAAATATCCCACATGGGCCATGAAAAATACTTTAAGGTCTTTAAAAACTATGCCTCGCATAGCATTAGTCGACCACCTCATGGTGGTCAGCTAGTCTATAGGCCCCTTTTGCCCACGTGACCACCCGTGTCTGCCCAGTCCAAACCGAGCACGCCACGTGTCGGAGGTGTCCGTCCAACGTGTCTGCCCTCATCCAACCGGAGTATGCCACGTGTCCACTCGCCTCAGCTGTGAGCCTAGTCAGCCATGTCAACCCATATCAAATACAAGCTCGCCACGTGTCACTGTGTCTTAGGTTCCTAGTGTCAAGATCTCACCTCGGGAAACATGCCCAAGATGCAGGTCCAACCCTACCTTGGGAAACGTGCCCTCTAACTCCTCAGCTCCGCAACAACCTGCTCTGATACCATGTAAGCAATCGGACTATAGTTCCATTGATAACAATTGATTAAATAATACAATCAACACCTTAGTATAGTCCGGAGGTTACGAAACTAACAAGGTACGAAATAGATAGCAGTTGTAACAATGTTAATATTGTTACAACGATACTAAATCTAGACTAATAATGTAATAACAACCAAGCTACGCTAACAATATATTCAAACAACAAGTGGAGGAGTCTGATTCAGTGGCATTTGAACCTGAGGAACAATCTAGTGAGAGTTATACCCCACGCTCTCCAAAACCTGAGCCAGTAAAGGCTGAGCTAGCACAGACCGAGACAACGACAACTCCTAAAATTGTTGTCATCAGTGACGACGAGGATTCCATTGCAGACAATTTTAGGCCTCCAGTCCTAGATAATCCTCAAGAAGAAGAAGAAGAAATCAGTGAGAGAGTTAAGAAATCTAGATTTGATTTGAAATTATAATTGCTTTGTACTTCCTATTTTTAGTCAAATCAAAGTTTGCTTTCAAGTAGTAGAAATGGCTTCAAATTCAAATCTCCCAATTCCTGAATTTAATGGTAGTGATTATGAATTCTAGTCAATAAAGATGAAAACTATGTTAATTGGTAAAGGTTTATGGGAAATAGTTAAAGAGGGTTACACAAAACCCTCTCCTACTGACTGGTCTACCTTAAGTGCTGCTAATAGAAAAACCAAGAAAGAAGCCTAGAAAAATAATTCCTTTGCCCTATATCATTTACAAGCAGCCCTAGATAAAAGCATATTTCCTAGAATAGCATCCTGTATAACAACTCAAGATGCTTGGAAGGTTTTAATGGAAAGTTTTCAAGGGAGTGATCAAGTGAAGCAGGTCAGGCTTCAAACTCTAAAAATAGATTTTGAAAATCTCAAAATGCAAGAGAATGAGAAAGTAGGAGACTACTGTGTGCGAGTCAAAGCCGTAGTAGATAAAATGGTCACTTTAGGTGAAGAGATTAAACCAGAAGTTGTAGTGAAGAAAGTGTTGCAAACACTTCTTCCTAAATGGAATCATGTAGCAATCATTATTGAAGAGTCAAAAGATTTGACTGCACTTTCCTTTGATGCACTAATTGGTTCTCTTATTTCACATGAAGAGAGATTACAGGAATATTCTTCCACTAGCCACGGAGGCGATGACAAAGCCTTCGCTTCACAAGAAGGAAAAGGACAAGGTAGAGGTCATGGCAGAGGTCAACATAGAGGTAGAGGTAGGAATAGTCCATGATGTGGAACTCCTAATAGAGGAGGACCTTCAAAAAGAAGTGGAGGTCAAAATAGAGGTGGAGAACAGAACAGAGGGAAGCATCCAGGACGAGGAAAAGGAAGTGACAAGTCAAAACAAGCTTGCTATAATTGTGGAAAACTTGGCCACTTCGCTCGTGACTGCTGGTCAAAATATTCACAAGGGAGCAAAAACCAGAGCAGTCAATATGGAAATTTTGGAGAAGAGGAAGAGACCTCAAATATCTTTCTCTCATATGACAAGTCAGATCAGAACCTGAATGACACCTGGATCTTGGACACTGGGTGTTCAAATCATATGAGTGGCAAAGAAGAACTCTTTTCTACTCTGGATTCTTCCTACAAATACAACATCAAATTGGGAGATGACAAGTCATTCGTAGTTGAAGGCATTGGAGCCATGGAGGTTCCAAAAAAAGAAGGCATGAAACAAGTAAGTGATATATATTACACACCTCATCTCCAACACAATATTTTAAGTGTTGGTCAAATGTTAGAAAAGAACTATAAGTTGCTATTTGATGAGGGTAAATGTACCATTTTTGATATGAGTAATAGTGATAGAGTCATTACTCAAGTGCCAATGACAAGGAACAAGTTATTTCCTTTAAATTTTGGCCAGCCAGGAGGATATCAATTAGTAAATGTTGCTATTGCAAATCCAAGTGTGATGTGGCACTTGAGATATGGTCATTTGAATTCAGCCAGTTTGAAGATGTTAACTTCTCAAGCAATGGTGACCGGACTTCTTAAAGTTTAGGATAATAAGGAATTCTATGAAGGTTGTGCCTTGGGCAAGCATGCTAGAACCAAATTTCCTCATGGACAAGCATGGCGGGCCAGTTATCCACTCCAGCTAGTGCACTCGGACATCTGTGGTCCGATGCAGACCAAGAGCATTGGTAACAACTCTTACTTTCTTCTTTTCATTGATGATTTTTCAAGAATGTGCTGGATATATTTTTTGAAGCATAAAGATGAAGCATTTTATTGCTTCATAGATTTTAAAGCAATATTTGAAAATGAGAGTGGATATTTTGTTAAGTGTCTCAGATCAGATAAAGGAGAAGAATACTCCTCTAATGAAATTTTGAATTTTTGTAAAAAATATGGAATAAATAGGCAGTTCACTGCTGCCTATACTCCACAACAGAATGGTGTGGCTGAGAGAAAGAACCACACCATTGTAGAGATGACAAGATCTATGCTTCAGACGAATCATTTGAGAAATATGTATTGGGTAGATGCAGCCAGGACCAGTGTGTATATTTTGAATAGGAACCCTACTTCAAGTTTGAAAGGGAAAACTCCTTACTAAGCATGGTATGGTAAGAAATCGAATGTTAAGAATTTTAGAGTGTTTGGTTCACTGGCTTACTCACACATTCCTTATGAACAGAGGAAGAAGCTCGATCCCAAGAGTCAAGCTTGCATTTTTGTAGGGTACTGTGAGACCACAAAAACTTATAGACTCTACAATCCTAGGACTTGAAAGATAATACTTTATAGGGATGTGATTTTTGATGAAGGGGGAGAATGGGGACATCCCCAAATTTATAGTGATGTTGAATCTCATGATACAGGTTCTTCTCAAATTCATAAGGCACCACAGAAAGGCAAGAATTCTCCTCCTCCAAGCCCAAGCAGACATTCTACATCCAGTTCATCATCTTCTTCACCAAGTCCTTCTCCACAAAGGTCAGTTAGTTCCTCACCAATGGATATTGATTCTCCATCCAGAGGTAAGAGAACTCTCCAGCATCATCCATCTTATCAAATGTTGGATAAAAAATTTCAAATAAGGTATACTAGAAGTTAAGCTAGTGAGATGAGTTCTGTTTTACAAAGACTTGAAAATATGCATTTGTATGGTGATGATGACTCCCAGCGTGAACCTCGGGGGGATGTAGTTAACTATGCCTTATTAACTAGTGCACAACTTGAACCTTCTAGTTATGAGAAGGCATATACTCAAAATATTTGGCAAGATGCCATGAAAGAGGAGATAACCTCTATAAAAACAAAGATACTTGGGAGCTGGTAGAGCTTCCTAAAGGAATGAAGTGTGTTGGATGTAAATGGGTCTTCAAGACCAAATACAATGCTAATGGAAGCATTGGAAGGCATAAAGCAAGATTGGTTGCAAAAGGATTTACACAAAAGTATGGTATTCATTATGAGGAGACATTTGCTCTTGTAGACAGATAGGACACCATCAAAATAGTTCTTGCTTTAGCTGCACACAAGGGATGGAAAGTCCAACACATGGATGTGAAGAGTGCCTTTCTCAATGGGTATTTAATAGAGGAAGTGTATGTTGAGCAACCTCAAGGATTTCAAGAGCAAGGTAAGGAGCACCTTGTTTACAGACTGAAAAAGACACTCTATGGCCTCAAGCAGGCACCGCAAGCTTGGTACTCACACATTGATGGGTACTTCAAATATTTTGGGTTCACCAAAAGTAGAAATGAACCCACACTTTACTACCTAAAGCAAGGTAACGACATCCTCATAGTTTGCTTGTATGTGGATGATCTCATTTTCATGGGTAGTAATGAAAAAATGAATATGGAGTTCAAGTGCTCCATGATGAAGCAGTTTGAGATGAAGGATCTTGGATTAATGCATTACTTCCTTGGAATGGAAGTCCATCAGATAGATCCAGGGATCTTCATCTGTCAACATAAGTATGCTCGGGACATGATCAAGAAGTTTGCTATGGAGCATTGCAAACCAGTTGCAACTCAAGTTGGACATGGGATCCAATTAAGCAAAGATGATGGAGCACCTAAAGTTGAAGTGACCACTTTCAGAAGCATAGTTGGGAGTTTGATGTTTCTCACCAACACCATACCAGACATTCAGTATGCTATTTCTCTTGTCTCTCGATTTATGGCTAGTCCATCTGAGCTGCATTTGCAAGTAGCCAAAAGAATTCTTAGATATGTGAAGGGTACATTGGATTTTGGAATCCAGTACCATAAATGTAACACTATAAAGCTTGTAGGCTTCAGTGATAGTGATTGGGGCAGCAATATTGATGACATAAAATCAACTTCAGGGAACTGTTTTAGTCTGGGATCAGGACTAATAACATGGAGTTCCAAAAATCAAACTGTGGTAGCTTTGTCTTCTATAGAAGCTGAGTATATAGCAGTCACCTATGCTAGTACTCAAGCCTTATGGCTAAGAAAAGTGCTAGAAGAGATTGAAGAGTAGCAAAGTGGTCCAACCAAAATCTACTATGACAAAATCAGTGCCATTCAGTTGGCATACAATCCAATCCACCATAGCAGAACGAAGCATTTTGATATGAAGTACCACTTCATCCGAGATATGGTGGAGCATGAAATTTTTGAGCTTAAGTTTTACCGCACTTTGGAGAACGTTGCTGATATATTCACCAAAGCGATGGCTAAAACTTAATTTTTAAAGCTGAGAGACTGTGTAGGCAGTTATCTCAACTTTAAGGAGGAGAATGTTGCAAGTGTGGAGAGGGATATAGACTAAAGTGGCTTAGCAATATCTATTTATTTAGCCACAGTGTGAACACTTCATGTATTTGTCGACATGATTTTTATTTTCCTCTCTGCCATTCTCTCCTTGCTTCCCTACTTCTTCGCCTCCTTATTCCTCCTATATTCCCAACACCTTTTCCTCCTTATCCCTCCGCTCCTCATTCCCCTTATTCCTCCCTTCCCTTCTTCCTCCACGTCCCTTCTTCCTCCACCCTTATCTAACCTCCATAGCTTATAAATACCTATGTTATATTGCATAATTAGTAATCGAAGGTCGCTGCGTAAATTTTAATAAAGGAGGCTATTTTGTTTTAATTAGATTATTTTTTCTCTTTATTAAAGTTAACTCTGCTCAGATTTGGTTAGATAATACGCTTAGGGTAGGGCAACAACATACTCATTAAGGAAGGAAAAATTACACAAGATCACCCAAGATGATAGTGCCACTTATATAAGGCAAAGTCTCATAAGCCACTACATGGGTAAAGATAATTACAAGTAATATTTCATATGAGTGATGATTCTTACAATTTCTATACACAACATTTAATGCTACTTTGGGAAGATGACTACTAAGCCCTCATCCCACTTATTTTTATAATATAATATAATAAAATTTTGGTTATGTGTGGCCCATTCCAGCTATGCATAATACCCTTATACAATATAATATAATTTTTCTATATATCTATTCCTAGGTACCATAGCAAATATTTTGTCATCAATAGGTCTTGCATAGTTTATATCCATGAATTATATCAACATTATTTGATTATTCTTCTTGTATTCCATACCATAGTCAATCATACCATAAACATATTTGAATACTCACTTTACTAATTTCCAATGACACACCCTTGGCTCTTGCATGAATCATGAAATATAGATAACATCGTAATTAATATCAACTCTGGTATAGATCAAATACTTGAAACTTCCAATAAAATAATGACAGAGAGTTATATTTACCTATGACAATGGATCATATCAAGATAGTTGTGATCCTCTCTCATTTTAATTTGGTATGGGATTACATTTTATCATCCAAAACCATTTAAGCAATGTCTTGGTATATTTCTTTTGTGACATAAAATTATGATTCTCTATCTACCATACCTCCAACCCAAGAAACAATGTATAAGCTTAACATGAGTCATGCTAAATAAATTTTTTAGATATTTCTTGGTTCTTTTAATCAACTTATCTAAACTTCTAATAACAACCAAGTTGTTAGCATACAAAATTATGACCATGATCTTTACTCCTTGTCAATTGATGTATAGGTTCAGATCATAAGTATTATGAGGAAATACATGTCCCATAACATGCTTATTGAACTTTATAGCCTAGGTTCTCAGATCTTAGTTTGACCCATAGAAAAACTTGATGATCCTATATACCTTCCTTTCCTTTCTAGGTATGATAAATACCCTAGTTGCATAATATATATTTATTTAGTGGATTCACACTTAAGTAATACACTCTTTACATCCATTTGATGTAACTTCCTTCCAAATTGAGTTACCATTATAGATACCATATGAATATTTCTTACTTTTTGTTGTTGATGCAAAGAGCTTATCATAGTCAATTTCTTACTTCTATACACATTTAGATTAAGCCTTGCCTTACTAATGCTCCCATCAACTTTGTTATTGATCTTGAATAACCCTTTATAAGTAATGGGTTTCTTTCCAAGTCAAATATTAACAAGTTTTTTTGACTGGTAAATAAGGGTTTTGAAAGGAACCCATAACCTTTTACAAAAATATGAGGGTTTGGATAAGAGTTCTCAAATGAAATATAGTCAAAGAAATAGGCCCTCTATGGGATATTGGAGAAAAATAACTTAAATTGAAAAAGAGAAGCCCACACAAGAGCAAGAGAGGAAGCCACATGGGCTGAGACGAGAATCCTTCGTAAGGGTAGCAGAGAAAACCTCATAGTTACACCCAAATTTGAAAATGGTTTTTTCGCACAGGAGAAAACCTTGCAGTTATACCCAAATTTGAAAAGGGTTTTCTCACACAGGAGAAAACCTCACAATTTTAGAAGGCTCGAATAAAAAATGAAGCAATACAGTGTAAGGTCATCCATAAAGAAAATAGTATCATTCAAAAATGAATTAGGGCCATCCATAAAAGAAAAATGACCACCCATAAACCAGCACAAGACCATCATCAAAATAGCCCAGGGCCATCCACAAAACAACACTAGACCATCTATAAAAGCCTCCCCAAGATTTGTTTTTTTTAAGTTTTATTGCCTAGGGAAAACCACATTGTTTCAAAAGACCCAAAACACAAAATAATCCATAGGACCTAATGCCAGAAACACTAGCACCGAGCAGATCCACAAAGATAGTCCATGTAGGGTCATATGTAGGCCTTAAAATAGAACAACCAAAGGAGATCACTACATGCCATGTGATCTCCCAGTGAAGAAGAGTGCAACAAAGCTAAAAATAGAACATGGTAAAGAAGATTCCCCTGAAGTAAGAAGAAGATTAGGTATAACACAATGTTAAGAAACCCTCTATTGTAGCAAGCAATCAACGCATGGTACCCCATCAAGACCAAAAAGAGTTGCAAGCAATACCACCCACAAAGTACTCGTAGATCTACAAAAAAGTTCCAACACTTCCACTAGAGAAAAACTCATAAAACCCTTCTACAACACAATGTAGCACATGATCCCCTCTAAGACCAAAAAATGAAAGAGAAGGAATCCATCAAAAAACCTTGGACATGAACTACAATAGCCTCGAACTGATAACCACGGGGAGTATTCAACTATGAACAATAATATTGGGACCTCCACCAAAGCTCAAAAAATACAATGAATGACCATCCTAGCAAGCATAATGGATGAAACAAATTCATTGAAAACCTTGAACCACAAGCAACGGGAATCACTAAACTATGAGCAATAAAATTAGGGCCTCTCCCAAAGCCTAGAAAAATAGTGAATGACCTTCTCGACAAGTAGAATGAATGAACCGAAGCCCACCCCGAAGCAATGCCAAGTTTCAAAGAGGAACAAAGAGTTTCCCTTATAGGTAGTAAAGTACATGGCCCCTTCCCATGGCCAAAGAAAAAATTGCAGGGAAGAGCTCCACTAGCCCCACTCCCAAACCGAGCAAGAACGAAAACCCCCAAACCGTGCCAAAAACTAGGTTTGTCCAACCAAGCAACACCACCTAAGAAAACTTCCTAGAACACCTTAGGAAGATGCAAAAAAGGTCCTAGAGGCCCTCCAAGTACCAAGTAGATATAGGAAAGACCAGAAAACCCAAGGAAAATAGGAGATCTACCTTGAAATACATAGGAAAGTAGGAGATCCACTTGAAAATCCATAGTAAAGTAGGAGATCCACCTAAAAATCCATAGGAAAGTAGGAGATCCACTAGAAAAATAGGAGTTCTACCTAGAAATCCAAAGGAAAGTAGGAGATACACCTAAAAATACATTGAAAACTAGGAGATCTATTAGAAAAATAGGTGATCTGCCTAGAAATCCATAGGAAAGTAGGATCCACATGAAGAGCCAAAGAGAGAGCAAGAATTTGAAAAGGTGACCTCCCACCTAGAGCGAGAGGTGATCTTAGTAAACACCTTGACATACTTTAGTTGATCAAATAAATCTTCAATACTAGGTAAAGGATACTGATTCTTTATTGTAGCCTTATTTAGCATCTTATAATCAATACACAATCTTAACGAATCGTCCTTATTTTTCATGAACAAAACCAGTGCACCCCACACTAACACACTTGGTTTTATCAAACCCTTATCTAATAATCCCTGCAATTGAACCTTTAGTTCTTGCATTTCAATAGAATTTATCCTATACGGGGATCTATGAATAGGTTCGACTCCTGTCATAAGTTCAATTGTGAAGTCAAATTCCTACACAGGAGGTAACCCAGGTAGGTCCTCTGGAAATACATCCTGAAAATCTTGTAAAATTGGATGTTGTCTTAGTATTTATCCTTTCTCATAGTCTTCCACTTCATTAAGTTTTACTACATACACTATTCCTCCTCTCTTTAGGATCTTTTTCAATTGCATAGCGGACAAAATATGAGGTTCAAATGCCTCTTGTTTGTTATGAATTCTTAGTCTCCTCCCGTATTCTTCTAGATACTCAATCCATCTATCTTGAAAATTGACTAAGGCTTTATGAACTTGTAGCCAATCCATCCCTAGGACCACATCAAAGGCATGTAAGGGAGCTACATATAAATAATATTATGTAGTCCCCTTATATAGAGTGATTTCTACCATAGGATAACACTAGTTCACCGAGTAGGTTTGCCCAAAACCATACTCAAACTTCCACCCTTGAGCTAAATATCCGGGCCTTTCCAACATAGTCCTTGCTAGACTAGATGAAATAAAACTATTAGTGGCCCCACTATCTATCAAAATGTTTACTTGCTTATTAAAATCCTTACCTTTCATAAGTAATGGGGTGTCTTGTCCCTCTAGCTTCTGCTTCTTAGTTGTGACATAGATCCAATGTTCCAGTTCCTTCCCTTTTGCATTAGTTGTGCTAGTTCTTGCTCGATATGGACATTGATTATAGTAACGAGGTCCCTAAAAATTGTAGCACCCTTCCTTGGGTCCTTACTATTTTTTAGGTTTTTGATTCCCAATTTTAACCACTAGAGTTGGATCTTGCAACTTCTATGGTTGAGGTTTCATATTATTGGGTTTGTTATCCTTCCTATGAAAGTTCTTCTTGAACTTCTTTTGATTTCCATTAGGTTTCTTCTTAGGATTTTGGGGGTTCTTAGCCTTTCGATCTTGATCATCCTCCCATTTTACAAACCCAACACTATTCCTCTTCTTTAGCTCCTACCGAGCTTGCTCGGGTAGGGTGTCGTATTTATAACATAAGTGTGACTCTACTTTCTTTGCTAGGTCATATACCTTTTGCAATGATTTAGGCTCCTGCATGTCTACATCATGCTTTAACCTAGACTTAAATCCAAGAGTGAACTTGTGAACCCTCATTTTCTCGTTATAAATAGGTACATATTTAAACAATCTAACCAACTTCTTATAGTACACCTCTACTATGTTGGTTCCTTGTTTTAGACTAGCAAATTCCTCAAACTTTAAGGCATAGAAATGCTCTGTTAGGAATCTCTTCTTAAAGATAATTATAAATTATTCCCATGGAGTGTCAATAGGTTCAATCTTAGTTTCCTCATAGTGGATTTTCCACCATTCCAGAGCAACCCCTTCCAGGTTACTCATAGCCCAAAGTGTTTGAGTTCCTAATGAGTAACCTTTTACCATAAAGTGAACCTATGCTTCTCTCAGCCATGCTTCCACTGTATCCCCATCGCCCTCCCCATATAACTTGGAGATACTAATGTTTTTCATGTCCCTAGACATTTCATTTTTTTCTAAGGCTTTGGTTTATACTTGTTCTACAATTAGTCCACTATCTAGACCAATTTCTAAGCCTTGAACTTGCAAATTCTAGTTTGCAGTAGTTTCTAGCAATTATCTTATCTGATCCTGCATAGTAGCGACTGTAGCGGTGAGGTCTTTTACCTCCCTATTGGGGCTTATTGGGCTTATTGGTCCTCCATCCTAGTTTTCTTCTTTGACATTACTTTATCAAGTTTGTCTAGGCGCATGCCTCCCTCTTCTAGTATTAGGTGGCATCTTAACCTGGTTCCATCCAAGAAAGAAGATTAGATTATAGTTTCATCTTAAGATGTATTTCTAATTCAAGCTATAATACATAGTTCTCTTGCTAGATGCATTAACAATATAACTAGGGTAAATTCCCATGCTAGGATGTGTTATTAATATCGAAGCCCATACTAAGGCATCCTAACATCCACTCTACATTGGGGTTAATTCTCGTCAGATTCTAGAAAATAGGGTATTCTAGATCATCCTAGATTTAGCCTTTACCTTAAGAAAACCTTCATTGGAGACATATAATTCCCTTTAGCACACATAGAAGCTCTATATCCTTGTACCTAGATCTCTGATACCAAATGTAATGACCCAAAAATACACAAACAAAAAAATACAAAAATAGAAAATTTTTTTTTTACTAAGGAGAGAGATACATGAACCCTTCATGAACCCCTAACCCAACTAATTTTTGCCTAAAGTTTCAATCCCCTAAGTTTTCCTAAAAGCTACATCTCACGAAGTACCCTAACACAAGTCCGTCTGTGTAGGCATATCATGTGTTACTGCAAATAATCCCATCTATCCCATAACTCTTGATGAGCTAGACTTATCACCCTTAGTCCATTGAAGGTATACATGCACCTCCATACCATACACAAGTCATTATGTGTAGGTATGCTACGAGTATTACAAGTTAAGCTATCCATATTGTCTACACAATGAGATATCTTAACTTAGATGTAGTCTCTCCACAACTTAGTCCTTTATCTCCCAAAGGGGGTCTCAATTCCCTTAGGTCTCCTATGTTCACCCTAAGGGGTTCTTAATTCCCTTAGGTCACCTATGTTCACCCTAAGGGGTTATTAATTCCCTTAGGTCACCTTTGAGTTCACCCTAGAGTTCTACTCTTGGATTTCTATTATTAAGCAACCAAAGAAGAATACATCTAGATACTAAAATAACAAAGAATATCACTAAGAATCCAGAAAATAAAGAAGGATTAACACTAAAAGATAATCTCATCCATGAAAAGAGAATCAATTACCTATTATAACCAAACATGGAAATAAAGTAAAAGTACCTTCTCTAAACCAATAAATATTTATTGCATTAAATATTGCATGGTAAAATTCTCCTTACTTTACAGAATATTACATTAATGCATCAGGGATATCTCCCCACAATTCTATTCTATTTGAGCATAAGTAAATCAACATAAAATATAAGTTACCTATACTTTGTTTCCATTGAACTCCTTGCTTCTCCTTTCTTCCCATTGGTTCTTTGAGGGTAGTAGGGGATCAGGGTACTCATGGTTCAGGATAGGCATGCCTCTAAATGCATCTATTCATTTACTTTACCAAATTGCAACTATACAAAATTCAATTAAGTTTCCAACCATCTAATGCATAGTGGATATTATAAAAGATCCTTTACTTTTATCTTCACCTCTCAAGTTCCCTTAGAGATCCATCCAACATGTACTTAGATCAAGGTCTAACTTTAATCAAATCCATTCATGTCTTAAAGCATTAAAGTCCCATACCTTTAACCTCTAAAATAATCCTTCATTCATTCCCTAAATCAAAGCCCCATAACTTCAATTCAAAGAATAAATCTAACATCCTTTTAATTCACAATTCCAATCAAATCTAATACTATTTTAAAGCATTAAAGTCCCATACCTTTAACCTCTAAAACAATCCTTCATTCATTCCCTAAATCAAATCCCCATAACTTCAATTCAAATAATAAATCTAACATCCTTTTAATTCACAATTCCAATCAAATCTAATACTGTTTTAAAGCATTAAAGTCCCATACCTTTAACCTCTAAAATAATCCTTCATTCATTCCCTAAATCAAAGCCCCATAAATTCAATTCAAAGAATAAATCTAACATCCTTTTAATTCATAATTCCAATCAAATCTAATACTATTTTAAAGCATTAAAGTCCCATACCTTTAACCTCTAAAACAATCCTTCATTCATTCCCTAAATCAAAGCCCCATAACTTCAATTCAAAGAATAAATCTAACATCCTTTTAATAAAGTCTACATCATAGACTTACTAATCAAAGATTTTCAACCTTAATCTTAGATTCATAACCTCAATTAAAGATTCACAACCTTATCTAAATATTCACCACTTTAGTTAAAAATAACCCCTTCATGATATTATTACACAAAAGGTCTTACTTTAATTAAAACCACATAAGGTAAATCTCATTAATTAAAGGTCACTTTAATTAAGATATCATAAAATAATCCATAATAATCAAATATCATACTTTAATTAAAATCTCTTAAGATAATTCATTTTTTTTTTTGATTGGTAGAAAGGGTGTTGAAAGGTCCCTGAACCTTGTACAAGAGTTTTACATGATTTCCAGATCGACCGAGGTGGTCCAAGAACTAAAGATCAAAGATCGAGAAAAACTCCACACGAGGAAAGGTGTCATGAAATCGTGACCAGTTTGGAAATGATGTCGTGAAATCGTGACATGTTGCACCATTGCATCCAAGAGAGGAAGAGAAGTCACAAAATCGTGACAAGAAGCGGCGTCGGAGCTGAAGGAGAGAAAGTGTCGTGAAATCGTGACATGTCGCAAGGTTGCTACCAGAAGAAAAGAAGTGTCGCGAAATCGCGACATGTTGCAAGGTTGGTGCTAGAAGAGAAGAAGAGTCGCTAAATCATGACAAGCAGCGTTATCGTGGCCAAAGAAGAAAAAGTGTCACGAAATCACGACAGATTGCAAAAACACGGCCGAAGAGAAAAAGTGTCGCAAAATCGCGACATGTTGCAAAATCGCGACATGTTGCAAAATCGCGGCCAAAAAAAAAAAGTGTCGCGATATCGCGATAATTCATATTAATCAAAGGTCTCTTTTTAAATAAAATCTCTTAAGATAATTCATATTAATCAAAGGTATCATTTCAATTAAAATATCCTAAGATAATTCATATTAATCAAAGGTTTCTCTTTAATTAAAATATCTTAAGATAATTCATATTAATCAAAGGTCTTATTTCAATTAAAATCTCCTAAGATAATTCATATTAATCAAAGGTCTCATTTCAATTAAAATCTCCTAAGATAATTCATATTAATCAAAGGTTTCTCTTTAATTAAAATCTCCTAAGATAATTCATATTAATCAAAGGTCTCATTTCAATTAAAATCCTAAGATAATTCATATTAATCAAAGGTTTCTCTTTAATTAAAATATCTTAAGATAATTCATATTAATCAAATGTTTCTCTTTAATTAAAATCTCTTAAGATAATTCATATTAATCAAAGGTTTCTCTTTAATTAAAATCTCTTAAGATAATTCATATTAATCAAAGGTTTCTCTTTAATTAAAATCTCTTAAGATAATTCATATTAATCAAAGGTCTCATTTCAATTAAAATTACATAGGTAAACCTTACTAATCAAATATTCACAACCTTAGACTAATACGCCTTCATGGCGGATGTGAAACAACCTCTACAGAAAGGTCAAAGGACTACCAAACTTAGAGTCCAAACAAGGTAAAACCAGGTGCTAGGCTTTCTTTTCTGCTGCCACTACCTGTCCCAAAGGGACTGAGCTTACGTAGCAATAGAACTCCCACACAGATGTGGGTGGTTTCCCATTACAAGCAGCGCTTCCCAAACACAACACTCCTACTTAACATAGGTGGTTTTCCCACTACAAGTGGTGCTTCTCAAACACAACACTCCTACTTAACACAGGTGGTTTTTCCACTACAAGCGGTGCTTTTCAAACACAACACTCCTACTTAACACAGGTGGTTTTTCCACTACAAGCAGTGCTTCTCAAACACAACACTCCTACTTAACACAGGTGGTTTTTCCACTATAAGTGATGCTTTTCAAACACAACACTCCTACTTAACACATGTGGTTTTTCCACTACAAGTGGTGCTTTTCAAACATAGTGCTTGCTCTAAAACACGGGTGGTTTTTCCACTACAAGCGATGCTTAAAATACACAATGCTTTCCAATACAAGCATCTAAACACACAGTGCTTCACACTACAAGCATCTAAACACATAGTGCTTCACACTACAAGCATCTAAACACACAGTGCTTCACATGCTTAGACGCAGGTGGTTTCTAAACCTTTCAAAGGGATTATCACACTACAGGGGAGTATAATCAGGTTTCAATCTAAATCATTCATCACACAAACACATGTATAAATGGATAAAGTTTTAAAACTCTCCAAACTTAACACTCCTATGGAATAGAATCCGATGGTGTCTTGGCTACCTCTCCCTTTGCTTGCTGTGTGCTCCTGTCTTTATCCCAATTGCCTGTTTTGCATCCTCCTTTGTATTCTGCCTTCTTCCTTATTTTTTTCCTTCTTTGCACCTTACGTGCTTCTTTGCTCTAGATGGATCATCCACTGTCCCTCCTTGAATACCATGCCAACCTTGAGCTCCTCCTTTATTCAATGCTTTCGTCCCTCATCATCTTTTCTCTGGTGGCAACCAATTATTTTACCCATATTTTCCATCTTTGGGAATTAATAGTCCCCTAGATTATTTACATAGATTGCACTATATAGGGAAAAGGGGTATTTACATTATTGAAATGAAGAATGGTACCCTTTTTAATAAAATATTCTTTACATGATATTTTATCACCATTTAAAATATATTTCTTTTATTTAAAACAATTTCATAATTGCTCTTTCTTTAAAATAAAATATTTCTATTCATCTTAAATGTATTTTTTATTTATTTCACTTAATTAAAGTCTATTAAAGAATTTACATTATCTTTAAAATGAACTTCTTTAATTATTTTAAATGAACTCTCATTTATTAATTGAAATGAAGTTTACTAATGAGTTTAAATGAATCATATCATTATTTAATAAAAACCTCATTAATTAATTTAAATGAATCTTCATTTAGCATTTAGATTTTAATTTACTTTCCTTCATAAAAATGGTGCTCTATTATCACTTCAACATAACAGTTTGCTTTATGCATCCACATACATTTTGCAGTTGTTCTCCTATTGAAATTCCAAAATTATGCTACCCAAGCCATGATGCAGTAGAGAGCAATCAAATTTATAAAACAACAAAGAGGAAATATTTCCATCAACCCAATCACCTATCTTAGCCAAATATTTTATGATAGCTACTAGGCTATCAACTAAGGCTCAAGGTGATCAGTCATCGATGATTATCCCTTCCGATAATGCATACCTATATGAAGGTATCTATCCATGTTACCTCCGAGTACCTTAATCATCATTTCCCCTGATCTTAAGTACCCTCATTTTTGGTGGATGATTCTGCCTTCTCCACCTACGAGTGTACCTGATCCTACACACTTGGCAATATGTTAGCTATAACATGCCCTTCTAAATAAACTAAACATCATATAGTTGGTTCAATTATTCAAACTAAGTATCACCACATCATAGGTTAATACATTGTTTCTTTGTGCCATATAGTCTACTAGGGAGGATCATGACAATGGTAGGGTCTTATTTTAGTCTTTAACACATCACCACCATTAGATAGGCTAGGTAGATTTTAATTTCCACAAATTTACTTTCCATAGTTTATTTTTCGTATCTTTTCTCACTTTCTTTCCTTTTTCCTTTCCCTTAAAGTAGTTAGTTAGGAGTAGGTTAGTATAGAATTGAGAAGATGAGCATAAAATATTAAATCTAGAGGTAAGGAGCCATCCTTAGGTAAAAAACCCTAGAAGTCATTTAGGAGGAGACACATCCCATGCTTCCTTAGAGTTCCTAGGACTGGAACCTCCCATGTGAGGTGCAAGGCATCAAACACACCTACACAAAAGGAGGTGAAAGGGATGAGAACTGCAACCACATTAGGTCACAATGCTTAGGGAGGTACAAGGATAACATCCAGTACCCAATACTACCTTAGCCAATCTAGGAGTTACAAACATGATAGTTGATGAATGTGAGCAATTAAGAGGTTATTTTAAAAGTAATTATATCTGAGAATAGTTTTGCATTCTACTTTTTAATTTTCTTGTCTTTATAGATTTACAGTCATAGAGTTTTTCTAGTGAAGTATATTAGATTTGCCATTACATGAATAATATGCTAGTAATAACATTATATCTCAGTAAAATTTAAAAGCCAAGAGGATTTAGCTTATAATTAAATATGTCATCTAGTGAAGTGAAGAGGCTATCACATGGATGATTGCAATTGTTTTTATATATCATCTTGAAGAAGTCATCATGTAAGGAGACACATAGACTTTCAAAGTTGTTGAAGTGTAGCTTGAGTTTAAAGGATATTTAAGAAGCAATATAAGATGTGCCAAATTACAAAGGTATAGTTTTAAATATCTTCTATTTATTTTACAATACTGTCATTGAGACAAGTCTTCTATGAATCATACAAGATAAACGATGTTGTCTACATGCACATAAGGCCACATTAAATATTATGCACCATATTGAAACCATACAAGGATCATCTAAATTTATATAAGGTCCATATAATACCCATGTCATCCTTGACATAACAAAAACCATCATCTAGAAAACACAAAGTTACCATTTTGACATAAGAATGAGACATATAATTTTTTACATATAGAAGGTGTGAAATCAAAATAAGCCTAGACCACATAAGGATTGTTCAAATTAGAACAATTTCCAATAATTACCATTTATATTTGGCCATGTATTTAATGTTTTATGGGCCATAAACAATAAGATCAAGGGTCATACACATCAGTGCTATGCAAAGGAAGACAAACATGAGTTGTGAGATGATATGTTGTTGAAGGTTAATATGCACTTGCTATTTACTAGAAAAATATTAGAAAAATGCACAAATATATGTAGTTGTAGGTCAAATAATGAATCATGTGAGACAAACGAGCTTTGGTATCTAAGGTAAATGAAGTTTCCACACTTTGGTATAGGTGATTTGAACATATAACTCTTCTCCATGTGAAACCACTCATTAATCATGCCATAGTAAAAGGATTTGCATCATTGAAAAATCCTCAATATATTTGTATGAAATACTTATTAGGAAAGTATCATATAGTCCCATTTAGGCTAAGCAGTCACAAAGCACTTGGTTCATTTAGTCTGATGAATATTGATCTATGCAAACCCATGGATCTGAATTTTAGTGGTTGACAATATTTTCAATAGTTTGTTGATGATCATACATGATGAATATGGATGTTTTGTTTGAAGAAAAATGCTAATTCCTTTTATTTTTGTAGGATTTCAAAGCTTATGTGAAAAAATATTGGTTGTCATATTCTCATACTCTGCTTATATTGAGGGGGAATACACTAGTAATACGTTTTTTGCGTTCTCAAATCAAAATGCTATTAAACAATAGTTGAAAACTATATACACACCTAAAAAATGAATATATAGAGAGGTATAATTGTAATATTTATAAGATGGTGTAAAGCATGCTAAGAAATGCCAAATTGGATCTAATATTTTAGATAGAAGCTACTTATACTATGGTTTATTTGTTGAACTATGCACTTGCACTTTCATCTAATGGTGTCATACCTTGGAATTCATAGATGTGTATGAAACCTACTATATCCCATATCTATGTGTTCGTATGCACATTAGTCATACACATTTGGAAGTAAAAGTGGATGAAGCTAGATGAGAAATCTAAGCAATGTATTTTCATTGGATACAATAGTGATTTTAACGGATATCAACTCATGGATCTTAACATCAAGAAGCTATATATGATTCTATATGTTATGTTTTATGAGAAGAACTAGTGTACCTCTTCTTTTGGACCATGTGATTTTGATAAAACATCTATTATTTTGTTGTTTGATGATGATGATGATGTATTAGAGAGAGAAGACATCGAATTGGATAGTCATGATGGGGATGATATTATTGAAGCTATTGGAGTTGATGATCCAAGACCATCCACTTTGAATAACACTTGAAGGACCAAGTGACATCTTAATACAATTTGTGATGAAATATCATATGGTGTCCTAGAAACATATAGCAAGGGTCAAGAATTCAAAGTAGAGTTCAAAATAAGGTCAACCTAGCCAATATGAGCATAATTATGAAAATTTTTGAAGCTTTAATGGTTTGAAAAGCTCTTGAATATAAAGAGTGGAAGAATGATATGAATGTTGAATATTGATTAAGAACATGACATGGTAAGTTTTTGATCTTCCACTTGGAAAGAAACCCATTGGTTGGTAAGTGGGTATTCAAGATCAAATATAAAACTAATGAGGGCATTGAAAAATATAAGGTGAAGCTTCTTGTAAAGGGCTATGCATAGAAAGAACAAAGTAATTATGATGAGATATTTACATCAACAATAAAGATCAAGGTAATTTGAATAATTTCCATAATGAAAATACAATCTAGTTGTAAGAAGTATCAAATGAATGTGGAGAGTGCATTCCTTAATGGTGATCTTAGTGAAGAAGTCTACATGAGGTAGGAAAAGAGATTCATCATAATTGGTTGGGAAAGAAAGGTATATAGGCTCATCAAATATCACTATGGGATAAAATAAGATCCTAGATTTTAGCATGTGAATTTTTATGAGCATATTTTATGACATGGATTTTATCATAGCCCTTATTATTTAAGCTTTTTATTTAAATTACAAGGAAGAGAGGTCATGATCATAATCATATATATCAATAACTTAGCTAGTGAAGTTGATTAAAGATATCAAGAAAGTGTTGAAGCAATTATTTAACATGATTGATATTTATTTTATGTATTATTATCTTATGGAGGTGTGACAAATGGAAAACCATACGTTCATGTCATAGATGAAGCATGCCAAGACATTTCTCAAGAAGTTTTGGATGACAAATTATAATCCCATGGTCACTCTAATGGATAAATTGTTACAACTATCCTAAAATGTTCCAAATTCATAGGTAAATATAAATATCCATGGAAATTAATTGAGAGTCTCGTTTATTTGACCTAAACTAAACCAATATCTATTATTTTGTCAACTATATTTCAAAGTTCTTGCAAAAATCAAAGGTGTTTCATTGGAAAGCAACAAAATGGGTACTTAGGTATGTCTATGGTATAACTAAGTATAATTTAGAGTACAAGAAGAATTATCAGTCCTTCTTGATAGGTTTCACAAATATTGACTATATAGGATCCGTTGATGATGGGAGATCCACATTTGGATATGTATTCTTTTTCAGATATAATCTGATTTATTGAAAAAGGAAGAAACAATATGTTATTTCTCAATATTCCATTTAGGATGAATATTGTGTCATAGGAGGAGATATCTATGAGGTTATATGGTTACATCACTTCTTGTTTGGAATGGGCATTCCACATAGGCAACTAACAATCCAGATCTATGACAACAAAGGAGTTTTCAAAGTTTTTTACAATCTAGTTTTTCATGAGTGCATAAAACACATTGAATTTTAATGTCACTTGTAAATATATTTAGGAATATATTATACAATTTAAATTTTGTCCAATTGAGGAACACAATTTATTCATTTTAATAGTGTCTCTTATATGTGTTAAGTTTGAATATTTTAAATATTTTCTTCAAAGTGCTTTGATTGATAATAAATGTAATAAGAGGAGAATGTTATGATTATTATGTCATCAAGATATAATATTTAGTTACGTCCAAGAGTTTTAGGTAATGCAAAATAGTTATAATCGAAGACCTCTCGATTCTTGAATACCACTTGTATATACATATCTATCACATCAATGTAAAGTTTATTGTAAACAAATAACATATCTTTGGTGATTATTATATCATGAACGTATTTGTGGATCTTATCAGTTACATAGAACATTATGATCAAACATGATTTTGGGTCTATTTGTCAAAATTTCTTTATCATTGAAATCTATATTATGTCATTGTGTGGTATCTAAGACCATTCCCCATATATCCTTTGAATTCAAGGTGAATATTCAACTTTGTTTTACATGCAAAAGAATTATCTCCTTTTAACAATTATGAGTTGAGAAAAAAATCTTTGGGATAGTAACAACCATCTTAAAAATTCAAAAAACTAAAAATAATATGCAGGTGCAGTTGTAACTTCCCCACCCCCAAAGTTACAACTACAACTGTAGTTGTAACCCACCCTCATAGTTTCTCCATATTTTCAAAGCAGAAAATTAAATGAAAAATTATGCACCAAATTCAAGTGTTCTTTTTTTTCCTTTTTAACTTGACATTGACATTTCTTGTCAATTTTTGTTTTTCTATATCAATAACAAAACTTTGTTAGAAAAAGCTTGATGTTGACATTTTCATTATTGGGAGATGACTTTTCCATCAACAATCTATTTATCGGTAGCAAATGTTAGATACTTTATTGACAAGTGACTTTTTCAATGCATCAACAAGTGACTCCTTAATGTATTGACAAATAAATTCTTATATGTTAGCAATGCATTTAAAAAATATAGTTATCTGCATGTTAAAAAAAGATAAAAATTCATGCAACTTGATAGTAATTTTTTACTTAAGATATTGGCTATATCTCCATGTTGATAGAATATTGCATGCATTCATATGGAACCTACTTGCTTCACTTTTACTAGATTAAATATACACCAAACAATATTATCAATAACATTATTCCATAACTTCTTACTGACATGCCTTTCTCCACTTCTCCACTTCGAACAACACTCTTCCACAATTTCATCCAATTATCTTCCTCTTCAAAATATTTTCAATGAATCTCTTGTATAATCAACTTTGGATGTTTTCAAATAATATAGGTGGCCTTGTTTACATGCCCACTTCTACAACTTTGTGGCACAAACCATAATTTAGCCTACAAAATAAACTAAAAAAGTATTTTTTCTTCGTAACTAAGAACAATACATTGTCTGGTTCTCTTCATTTATCATAAACTTCACACAACCAGGAAATTAAATTTTTTTTATTGACAAATGAGTCTCTACTTATTTTATTGGCCAAGATAAATCGTAAACTATGTCTCTTGGTCTACAACTTCAGTTTCATCTTTAGAACTTTATATCTCTAATACTGAAAGTTATGAACATAAATGGGTTGTAATAAACTTTGTATTATTGTGCTAATTGTTTATATACAATAAAAAAAATAAGAATGAAGAGATCTCCTATTGTACCTACCTTAAAAATACCTAGAGGCATTACATAATTTCCATAATATTAGGCGGTTTATTTATTTTGATGCAAATAAGGATATAGAAAAAGTAGCAATTCAAGAGTAGAAAATATTTTTTATAAAAATTCAAACTAAAATAATTTATGGAAATGTGGATATGGTGTGACTGATGGTGAATGCAACATTTTGATATATAATAGAATTAACCCTCGTTACAAGAATTTTGATATATAATAGAATTAACCCTCGTTACAAGCAATATATAACTTACTAAAAAAATTATCTTGTAAATAAAATTGTCTTAACAATATATTCTCCATACCACACCTTAATTCATAAGTAATCAACAAAGTTTTTAATTCATAAGTAATCAACAAAGTTTTTATTTAATAGATCTTATTATTAATTACAGTTAATTTTAACTTCCAAACGAACCAACATTACTTAAAAACATTAATAATCAAATACTCAATAATATACTAGTCATTAACTATTAGCATTAATGACCAATTTTTTTGTTAGCCTCTAAGGTATGAGAAAGCAACATGCATATAAATATCAACTAGCTCTTATGATTAGTTATAGTTAAATTAAATATCAAAGAATCTAAAAAAACCTTTATATTAAGGAAAACCGTTCCCAGGGCTAGCCGGGGGTTTTTTATATCCGACGTAGGCCGCCAGGCTTGAACCTCAGACCTCCTTTCGAGGATTGAGGGAACTTGCCAATAAGGTACCTAGTACGGATAAAAATCTTTATATTAAGGAAAACAGTTCCCCAGGCTAGCCGAGGTTTTTTTTTTTGTATCTGACATAGGCCACCAGGCTTGAACCCTGGACCTCCTTCCGAAGATTGAGGGAACTTGCCAGTAAAAACCTAGGGGTGCAGCACAATGGTTTGGGCTTTGGCTCTTCTTGAGGAAGTCCAAGGTTCAAACCGTGGCATGGGTGAGTGTGTGAGGGGGTGGGTGTGTGTCTCCTTGGTGGAGTTGTTGTAACAGGTTGGGGGATTCCTCGTCAAAACCCCCATATATTAATATTAAAAAAAAAAAATTATAGTTAATTTAAACTTTTAATGCAACCAACATTACTTAAACACATTAGTAATCAAATACTCAATAAAATACTAATCATTAACTATTAATTATAGCATTAATGACCAATTTTCTGTTAGCATCTAGGTATGATAAAGCAACATGCATATAAATATCAACTATGAAGTATAAATTATGACTCTATTTCACAAAGGAAATGTTTCTTTGTTGTCCTAATAATATATAGAGTAATGCATGTGTTCACAAGAGAAATATTTTCATAGAATCAACATCTATAACAAATACCACATAAATCATACTAAATAGGAATGTTTAAAAACATATATTTGTATATAACAAGAACTAAGAGCATCTCATTTTAATTAAAATAAAATAAGCTCAAATAAAATAGTGTTAGAAGGTAAGTCAATGATGGGAAATGATATAATCAAGCTATTTCACATACATGTAAAACATTTTATATTCTCTTGATAGCCATAGGCCCATATGCATGACATTGAGATTGTTAAAACACTCCATGACATTGAGATTGTTAAAACACTCCAAAATATGAAAATATCTTTTTAAATAATCTATTATAGAATGTTTGACATCTAGCTCAATGTAACATTAAATATTATCAAAACAAATCTGATAAAATTTTAAGAAGATCAAATTATTTTATAAATATACAATGTTTAATATTTAACATTATTATGGCTATGCATGTATTTACTTTCATATAATATTGTTTAATGTCTTGTACCCTAAGTTTCAAAATTTTACTTCTATGTACTTAATTTCTCCATTTAATTAAATTAGATTAATTTAACCAGGATATTGAGAAGTTGACCTAAATTTGAAGGTTGAAGGGAGCACAATCTCCCTTCTTCTCATTGTTGGAAAGGAAATTGTTGGCACATAAGAAGTTTAAACATTTTCGTAATTCAACAATTATAATGAGATTGTTAAAAAAATTATGAAAAAGATGAAAATGCCTTTTCAAGCCACATAATGTTAGATTTTGAATATTTGATAATGGAAATAAATGTATTATTGAAAATTTGACATATGAAGAGGAAGATAATATTTTTTTTCATGTAGATATATTGGATCTACACATATGTAAGCCATAAGGATAATATTACACAAATTATGTTAGGTGGTTGGCATTGTATGTTTATTGTTAATATTTTTTGAAATACATAGGTGTAAATTTTATAATCCCAAATGTATTGAAAATTTGATGCAATCCATTACAAATATTGAATATATTAGATGTTTTTGTCAAAACAAAACATAATGCCACATTCATGCTTAAAAGTGTCAATCATTTACTTTTATTCCTTGAGCACCATTATGTGATATAATATATTATATTTCCCTGCATATCATTTTGATAGTCATATTTGGATTAAATAAGATCTCTTAATACATTTGCTCTAGACCTATTGGGATCTACAACTTTGTATTATTGGAGTATTTGCACCCTACCTACCCATATTCATGTCTTCTTAATGTGAGGTTATTATTTCATTGTTAGATGTATTTTTGATGTATTTTATTTCATATTGTGTTTTTTCATATATATATATATATATATATATATATATATAGTTACTTGTGTAAAGTTTTGATTACATTCACTTACTTCAAAGTATTACAAGTTCGTATTTTATATTAAAATAAAAATGAATCCTCATGTTTTTAATTGTCTACATTAATCAATCTAAATATATATTGTTTTAGAGAAATCGTTGTAGCATTTATTTTGAATTAGCAGTTTAAAGTTTTTATAAAAGCCATATTTTTTATCATCCAATTTTTTTATAAATTACTTCATAATATAATTTATATTATAATGTAATTAAAAATAAAATATGATAAATTTTTTTTGTACAAATCTCATATTTAGTATATTATTTTATTTAGAAAAATTATTTAATTTGTTGAATGCATTTGGACATCCTCAATACATTAAGTTCTTAAGTTCTTGGGAAGAGCTTTCTGAAGCAGGACTAAAGCAAAGCACGGGGATACTGAAGCAGATCACGGGGATACTGAAGCAGAGCCGATAGAACAGAGAAGATTCAAACTGTACACTGAACCAGACAAGAAATATCAGCACAAAAAAATTAAAGGGTTTGTGGCAAAGGGTTTTTGTAGAGTAAGGAGGGTTTGCAACGGAGTATTGTATTAAACATCTATTTCATCGGGTAAGCACATTTTCTGTCCTCTTTCAATTTATAAAACAATTTAAGTAGATAGGAGAAATACATTCATTATAGGGGTTTACGACAGAAGGTTTTATTATCAGCAAGGGTTTACAACGGAGGGTTTGCAAAGCAAGGAGGGTTTTATTACACATTTATTTCATCGGAATAGTACAAAGGGTTCGGCTATAAAATGTTTGAAAATGGAAGAAGAGAAGCAACAGTTGCAAGAACCAATATATGTCAATGAGAAACAATACTAGAGGATATTAAGGCATCGACAAGCTCGAGCAAGGACAACAAAAATGAAGAGGGCATATCAAAAAAAAAAAAAAAATATTCTACCACATAAGCAGGTGGAGAATAAGGAACAATCAAAGGAAAATCATCAAAATGAGTTTTTAGATGAGGAAGAAACTTACAGTCTCACAACTACACCACTCATGTGGGCACCAAGACTTTATGTGCAAGAGCTAATGAAGATGAAAGAGAAACTTGAAAGCATGGAAATAAGGGAGAAATTAAGAGAAACTAAATCATATGAGGTTATAAACACCATTCGAAGGCTGGAAAAGGAAAACAACCAACTCAAGGAGCAAGTGTCAAAGCTACAAAACCTTGCAAACATGGGTCAACGTGAATGACATGTACTCAAATAAGCCATCCACCCCCCAATCAATGATGCAATAGAGGTGGAAAAAACAAATGCAAATCAAATAAAAAAGATACAAAAAACACTCCAAAACATGGAAACAAGAGAAAATGAGCTACGAAATGAATTAGCAAAGGCAAAGAAATGGTCTCAAGTAGTAAAAGAACCAGTCAATAAACAAAAAGAGTTGATAGAGAAGTAATTAAAAATTCAAATAATAGAAGAGAAAGAAATATATGAGAAGTTATCAAATATAATCATCAAAGGGTTGAAATATTATGGGAACAGGGAAGACACAAATTGTTTAACCAGGTTCTTCTTGTCAGATCAATTACAATAGAAGGGTCAGACAAAAAAAGCAAGCAAAATTGGTAGGCTGAGAGAAGGAGGTAGAGATAGACATATTCGGGTCACATTGATGAGCTACGAGGATAAAATAAGGTTACTTAAAAATAGAGGCTTGCTGAGAGGGTCATAATTTTATTTAGATGATGACCTAACATTTTTACAGTAGGAAGAAATAAATAAGGAATGAGAAAAGGTAAGGGCAACAAGGAATGAAAGGAAACATGCATATTTAAGAAATGGAAAGGCATACATCACATCTAAACAAATCTAAAACAAATAGGGAGTATGGCCTACCCGTGAACATATTACAATGGTAAGTTGGAACCTTAGAGGTTTCCCTTGGAGAAGAGGACCCGGGTTAGGGCCCATTGCTAGAGACAAAGATATAATCATATTGACAGAAACACATGAACACGATCTATGTAGGACTTCATAATTTGTGGGATACAAAAAAATAGCAATATGGAATAAAGCAACAGAAAATGGCAAAGGGCATGGGGGTATTATGGTTTTAATAAAAGAGGAATGAGATAAGGTCATTAAAATTGAAAAACAAGATGAAAACAAACAATACATCTAGATAAAGATCTTAGAAAATAAGCCAGTTATTAGCATAGTAGCATGTTATTTTTCTCCCAAGAATTCTAAATTCTATAAGAAACATGACCTTAACAGAGAAGACCCATACTCATCCCTAAAAAGAGATATTTCAATATACAGGAAGTTGGGGGAGATTATATTAATTGGAGATTTCAATGCAAGGACAACAAATAAGCAAGCTAACATTCTATAAGGTAACGAAGATATTGAGATTAGTCCTCTTTGGATGCCAGAAGAGAAAAATCAACAGTGGACCAGGACTTAGAATATGAGCATGGGGCTATCACACAATATGGAGAAGAGTTGTTAGGTCTTTGCAACATATACAATTTGATTATTTGCAATGGGATGAACAAATGGAAAAATTCAAGAAAGTATACATGCAAAACATATAAGGGACAAAGTGTAATAGACTATGTAATATGCTCATAGAATTACATACCAAAAATAGAGGAGCTAGAAGTGGAAGATTCTCTAGTGGAACTTAAGTCAGATCACAACCCAATTGTTATGAAACTTCAAATGCATGGAGACAAACCAAGGGAAAAACACTTGCAAGGCAATCAAAATAAATATCCTCACAAAGGAAACATTCTCTTAACAGATGAAAATCAATAGAATTTTAGAGCAGTATTAAATAATAAGTTACAGGAAAGGGAAGAACTACATCATAGTAGTAGAGATTACAATAAGAGTGAATGGTTAATGCACGTTATTCAAGAAGCTCTAAACAAATGCAAGAGAGCTAAACCTAAAAAGAAAGAAAGGAATAGCTTCTCAACCAACCCATGGTTCGATGAATATTGCAAAAAAATGCGAAGATTACTAAAGGAACCAACGGGTAAAACAAGAGCAAAAAAAAAAGCATATGAGAAACTAGTAAGGGCAAAAAAAGAAGAATACACTAGAACAAGGAGGAAATAATTGATTTACTTAGGGAAGCATGAACCAAATTTTTTTTGGAAGGAACTAAGCGTGAAAATGATGCAAACTAAAAATAACATAATAGTTAATCAGTGGTTGGAGTATTCAAAACAAATGTATCAGCGTAGTAACCAGTAGGAGACACCCCCTACTATCATTGTCAAGAAAGAACTTTTCACAATTGAAGACATTATTCAAGGGATACAAAAGTTAACAACTGGTAAAGCCCGTGACATAGACAAATATTCAAGCAGAGCATATAAAATGGGGGGTAGATATCTTGGCACCGCAGATCAAAGAAATTTTCAATGAGGTCATACAAAATGGCTTCCCTACCGAGTGGACAAATAGCTTGACCATTTCTTTGTTTAAAAGTGGAGATGTAAATAATCCCTCAAACTATCGAACTATCATGATCAACCCTCTCTTTGCAAAGTTGTTTGGGAGTATGGTAGAGCATAGGATCAACATATGGGCAGAAGAAAAGGGAAAGAGAGCAAAGGGGCAAGCAGGTTTTAGGCCCAAGCACTATAGAGCGTTGTAATTTGCAATATAATATTGTCTTTTCCTGCTTACATTTTTCCACATTCCACTTTTGAACTTTCCCCTAATACATTTTCTACTTAGTTGAGAAAAGCGTATATAGACGCTAAAATTAAGTGGAAGGAAAAAATACTCATTGCTCAGATAAGAACTAGCTCTCATAGGCTTAGATGCGAAACAAGGAGATGGACAATGCCCAAAGAACGATGGGAAGAAAGGATATGTACTCTATGCAACACATGGGCAATAGAGATAGAAGAACACTTCATCTATAAATGCCCAAGTTTTTCAGATATCTGTGACGAATACAAAGAAACACTTGGGAACGAGTTTATGGCAGATTTATTTGAAGACCGTAAAATAAAAAAAACTGAGGAATTGCTAACACAAATTAGCAGGAGAAGGAACAACCTTTTCAAAAATATTAAAGATCATATGATATGATTTGAGTAATTGTACTTCCATATTTGAGGTTGCATAAACCATATTTGGGTCTCACAGACGTAATTAAAATCTTCCATTTCATAAAGTATGACTTTCAAAATTGGTTTATGACAAAACAAGACTCAATATTGGTTTATAAGAAAAGGACGAAGAATATTTTATAGGTTGCATCTTCATAAGGATTCTCTCAACATAGATAACTTTAATATTTAATATTTACTACAATAATAGTTGTGCATATATATTAAAAACTTAAGAAATAAAAATCTCTTTCCGATTGTATCTTGATACATCTATGTCTTTTATTCTGTACTATTTGAGTCCAATTTTTTTGGTCAAATATAAAACACTCTTTCCGATTGTATCTTGACATATATCTATGTCTTTTATTCTCTAGTATTTGAGTCCAATTTTTTTTGGGTCATATTATTACCATGACTGAGGGGTAAATTCAATTTTCCCTATGTAAATTATTTTTCCAAGGATTTCTTTAAAAATCCTTCTTTCCTAAAACTTTCTTTCCATTAAGATATGCTAGTTGGCTATATATTATAAATTTTTATCAGACAATTGTAATATGCTACATGCTAGGCGCATTTGTGGAAAGAAAAAAAAAAAAAAAATATAAAAGTGAAACAAAATTTTAGCATAGGAATATGTTATTGGAAATAAACAATTTGTAATGGGACCAACATCACATGAACTTGTTAGAAAGTAAGAGGGCCAATTACCCTACACATGCTGTTACTCGATGTTAATGGGGTGAAGAATTCCGGAGACCAAGGGCTTCCACCTTTAAATCTGTTTTCACATTGACAAAGAATTTAGCAAGTGCTGGGCTCCTAAACCACTCAAGTTCCACAATTGAGTCAATGTGTGATTATGGACACACTCACACACTACACTAACTAAGTAGAAAATGCATTAAAATGGAACGAAATTACAACATAAGAATATGCCACTGGAAATAAACAGTTTGTAATGGGACCAACATCACATGAACTTATTAGAAAGCAAGAGGGCCAACTACCCCACACACATGCCCATGTTAATAGGGGTGAGGAATCCCACATAAAGTGGACCAAGAGCTTCGACCTTTAAGCTGCTACTCGATGTTAAATAAGGGTGAGGAACATAAACCACTTAAGTCCCATAGAACACATTCACACACTACACTAACTAAGTAGAAAAATTATTAAAGTGGACCGAAATTCCAACATAGGAATATGCCACTGGAAATAACAATTTGTAATGGGACCAACATCACGTGAACTGGTCTGGTTAGAAAGTAAGAGGACCAACTACCCTCCAAAATATAATGAAGTAAAAAGATTCCAAAAAACATAACAATATTATTGTAATGTTATTATATTATTTTAACTATTTTTATAATATTATCATAATATTTTAAATAAAATTATTAAAATAATTTTGAATGACATACTCTTAAAATTAAATTTTATTCACATTAATCCAACTGCAATACAAAAAGAAAAAAAAAAACACAAGGAAAAAAGTGAGAACGATTTAACCTGCTGTTTGCCATTCACACGAAACTTAGAAATCTTATAAAGATGAGTTCAAGACCGCCGCTTCAAACGTCCCAAATTGTGGAGGACGTTGTCGGACACCACGGTGGGGAAGGGAGCCAAGGAAGCCGCCAGAAAAGTGTTCTCCATTAGCGAGATGGCGGAATCGTTTAGAAGAGCCTCTCTGAATTTTATGATTGCTGTCATCCTCCTCAATATGATGAATATCATGGTGATTGCAGTGATCAGCCCGTGTTTGAAGAATATGAGGATTGTTTTTATGATTGCTCTTCTACCCACAATAGTGACGATGACGGCAGCGAAGGAGGTGTGTCGCGTTCACGGTCAAGGTCCCCAGAGCACATCGGCTCTGAAGCGTCACCCATTTGGATGATGTGATTAAGTAATTATAATTTATTTGTAAGAGTAAGAATTTTTTTAATTTAAATTCATAAATATTTAAGATATGTTGATAACAAGTTTTATGTTAAAAAAGTTTAATGTCTTTGTTCAGTGTAGTGTGTTTGAGACACTTAAATTTAATTTATAACTATATAATTTGTGGTTTAATATGAGATTTTTTATTTGGTATAAAAAGTTGTATTTATATAATAATTACAGGAAGCTCAAAGTTCAAAACTTGCAAGGTGTTTTATTAAGTCAAAATATTTATTTCTCACCACATATCACAAAAATTCACAATATAATGTTTTAAACTCAAGTTGCACTTTTATTATAAATCTAAATTTAAACTCAAGTTGCACTTATATTATAAATCCAGATTTAAATTCAAGTTATACTTATATTATAAATCCATATTTAAACTTAATTTGCACTTAAATAATTTTTTTGCTTGATAAAAGGGGTTGTACTCGAGTCCCCCACCCTTAACGAATTACATCTCTCTTTTTTAGAGCTTGAGAGATTACAAATAGATACACTTCTCATCTCAATTGAGATGCTATAGTTAGAAACCTACATCATTTTACATAAAATGTTTGAATTCTTGATTTTAATTTTTTGGATCTTTTCAAATTTTTGTATGAATACAATTACTCCAAAATTTAGCATCTTTCTTGATATTTTTCTATAGCAACCTTCACAATGCCAAAAATTCACCTCTACTATCTATGCCTTGCATCTTAGTAGAGTAATATTTCCAAAACATGGCACTAACATAGTCCGCTTTACTAAATATGGATTGCTATCTTGAAACACAAGTACAACCACAAAAATTATAATAAATAGTCTAATGAACACACATTATCGTTATAAAATAAAATAGATATTACCAATGGAAAACATTAAAGTAAATCTTAATCATTATATGATTTAGGCAATCAACAATTTTTGTCAGCTTCAACTAAACTTTCTACTTCCTCTAACACTAGAAAGGAAGTGTTAAATTCATGATCCTCAACCAAAACCCCTTTATTGGCTATCCTATCTGCACATTTGTTTCATTCCCTTAATATATGTGTAAACCTGATTTCTTCAAACTCTTTAGCAAGATCTTGAATTTCCACAATTATCTCTTGTATATTCCATGGAGCCTTTTCTTTCCTCAAAATTGCATTTATTACTATGAGAGAATCACCTTCCATCCAAACTCTATTCCATTTCATTTGTTTACATATTTTTAACCCTTCTAAAGCTACCCAAGCTTCAACTTCATTATTTATCTTAAATCCACAATTGAAAGCATAATGAGACAAAATCTCTCCTATATTATTTCTAATTATTCCTCCTCCTCCTGCTGGTCCTGGGTTTCCTTTAGATGCTCCATAAAAATTCAACTTAACCCACTCCACATCTGGTGGTTTCCACTTTATATTATTTACCTTATTTTTGCTTCTCTTGTACCCAACATCATAATTCCATTTAATGACTTTACTCCATCTATCAAGACTCTCTACTTCCAAATTAGAGATTGGGTGAGTTGATAGGGTTGGTTTAGACTCCTCTATGGCTAAACATACCTTCTTTTTCATTACCTCTAAAATGCTTTCATTTTCTTTAAAATTCTTCTATTCCTTTCTAGCCATATAGTCCAAAGTATTGTATCTTTTGATATATCCCATATTGTTTGTAAAGCCTCACTTTTATAAGTGCTTTTCCATTGCTTTAACCAATATTCAATTTTTCTATTCATCATCATACATTTACCAAACATATTAATAATCCATTGCCATAGATTCCAGATAATTGAGCAATGTCCCAAGAGATGGTCAATAATCTCCTCCTTCTTATTACAGAAAATACATTTAGAGGAGCCATGAAAACCCCTTTTCATAAGGTTATCCTAGGATAAAATTCTTCTATGACCTACTAGCCAAACAAATATTTTAACTTTAGGAATGCTTGGGCTATCCCAAATATCTCTCTATATTCTAGTGATATTATTATTATGTTGGTGTTGCACATTATATCCACTTCTTGTTGTGTATTCTCCTAAGCTATTCAACTCCTAAATCAATTTATCCTTGGTACCCCTTGAAATAATTATAGTTGTTATCTTCTACTCAATTGCCTCCTAGCATCAATGTCTTGTATACTTGTAAAAAAATCTTCTTTCCATTTGTATCTTCCTTCTTGATCCTTGTACAAAATATTTGAAACCCTATCACCGTATTTGTCTTGAAGCAATCTCATCCAAGGTTTCAAAATTGAATCTAAATTGAGTGGTTTTTTATCTCACCAAGTATCCATCCAAATAAATTTTTTCTCCAATTCCACCACCCATATTAAACCTTTAATCATAAGATCAATAGATTTTTTTAAACCATTCCAAAGACCAAAACTATTTAGACGAGAGAAAGCAATAAATATTAAACTTGGGTCATTGGAATCAACATACTTACTTAGAGGAATTCTTGCCCATTGTCTTTGAATCTCTTTGTACAATATCCAGATAAATTTTCCCCTAAGATCTAAATTTGCATGTATAAGAGCTCTTAAAACAAGACCTCCCTTAGTTTTATCATCACACAACTTGCTCCATTTAACCAAAGAAAATTTCCTTTTATCATGTAAACCTGACCATAAAAATGATTGCATAATAAATATTAAAACTTTTTCAACTGATTTTTGCATAGAATACAAAGACATATAATATGTTGGAATGGCTTGTAAGACTAACTTAATTAACTGCATTCTTCTTGCTAGTGAGAACCATCTACCTTTTCTAAGCTAGAATTTTATTTTAAACTTCACTAATAATTGGATTCCATAAATCTATCCTCATTCTCCCCTCAAATAAAGGCATCCCTAGATAAGTTGTTGGTAAATTTGCCTCCTCCATTTGAAGCAACCTACAAATTCTTTCTTTGATATTAGCAGGAGTGTTAAGAAAGTAAAATTTGGATTTAGTCCTATTAAATTTTTGCCTTGAAGCTCTTTCGTACTCTTTTAAAACTTTATTCAAAACTATGGCCTCATTTATCCTTGCCCTTCCAAAAAGGGTTGTATCATCTACAAATTGTTGATTAGTGATGTTATCGATGTTATTACTAACCTTAAGTCCACTTATAAACCCATATTTGTAAGCCTTCTTTAAGTTCCTAATCAAAATTTCTGCCATAATAATGAAAAAATAAGGAGATAGAGGATCTCCTTATCTAAGACCTCTCTTCACTTTAAAATAATTTGTCACTAACCCATTGACCAACACTAAATAAGAAACTGTAGAGACATAAGCTTTAATCCATCTAATCCATTTATTCCCAAAACCAAACTTATCTAAAACTAAAAGAAGAAAATTCCATTTAACCCTATCATAGGCTTTACCCATATCAAGTTTTAAGATCATAACTTTCTATTTTCTTGATGTTGTTAAATGTATAACTTCATGAGCTACTATGGTCCCATCCAAAATTTATCTCCATTTCACATAACCTCCTTGCTCTTCTGAAATAATTTTGTCTAACAATGACCTTAATCTATTTGCCATAACTTTGGAAATAATATAATAAGCCATATTACATAGGCTTATGGGTCTAAAATAATGATGCAGGAGCATCCGGCGGCAACAGAGCAACCTCACATCAACCGAAATTTTTCTAAAGTTGGGGGAAGTTTAAGTTTTGTAAAGCAAGTTCTTTACCAAGGCAAAAGTTGGGGAGGGGGTCGCGAAATCATGACCCCAAAGGCTACGGCAAGGCGAAGGCAGGTTTTGTCACGATATCGTGACATTTTTGAAGGCGAAGGTTCGAGGGGGGTTTCCGTCGCGATGTCACGATGTTTTTGAAAGCAAAGGCATAGTTGACGAAGGGTTCGAAGAAAAGCGAAGGCGGAGTTGACGAAGGGCTCAAAAGGTGAAGGCAGAAAATGGTCACGATATCGCGATGTCGCGACGTCGCAATATCGCAACGTCACGATGTCACGACAACTAAAGGGAAAAGCGAGGTGCAGGAGGAAATGGTCGTGATATCACGACACAAACTGAGACAAGGGGCTCACAGACGAAAATGGTCACGCTATCACGACATGTCGCGATATCGCGACACAAATCGAGACAAGGGCTCGCAGGCAAAAATGGTCGCGATATCACGATCAATTGAAGGCGAATCAAAATTGGACATGTGGACGGGCCATGCATGCGGGAAAAGTGATAGTGGGCATGGTTAAATGTTCTGACAAGGCAACAGTTCCCAAGGGACAGTCTGGCAAATGACGGTTGCAGGTCAAGGTTAATGTGTGCTTTCATGGCGGATCGGGGGGTGGTTGCCCATTGATGAAAGAAATTTGAAAACGTAGCAGGGGAAGGGAACTTTCTTTTTTAATTTCAGGAATTCACACTGGTGGGCATTAATTGCATAGAGGGCCAAGACCTCAATAAAAAAATTTGGAATTTTGTAATAGCGGAGGTGGCGGATTAGAGAGGGGGAGACGGAGTGCAGGGAAGAAGATCAAGCCAAGCTTGGTCATTGTAAAGCCTGCGGGCTGTTTTATTTTGATGTATGTATTTATTTTCAAAAGATTTTAATGAAAAGGGGAATTTTGAGAAGGTGTAATCTCTTGTCCGCCATCAGTGGTATCAGAGCCGAAAGTTCCTGAGTGAGAAAGTGAGTAAAATGCCTCCGAGAAGAAACCCGGTTGGTAGGAGAGACATGACGACAACAGAATATTTTTGGGCTTTGTAGAAGCAAGTTCAGGCCCTGCAAGAAGAACTACGTAGAGGACACGAACCAAGAAGAGATGCAGACAGTGAAGACGAAGTAGATGAAGAAGAAAATCAGTTTGAAGAAGAAGAGGAGGTTGTAGATCCGACACAAGCCAGACTGTACAAAGCCATATCCTAGATTGGGAAGAGGCCGAAGATGGAAGTTTCCATGTATTTTAGGAACTTGGATCCGAAGGAATTGATCGACTGGATCAATGATCTGGAAGAATACTTCGAGTATGAAGAAGTTGAAGATCTCGAGAGGGTCAGATTTGCTAAAACCAAATTAAAAGGTCATGCCAGCATATGGTGGAAGGGAGTACAGCTGGAACAAAATAGAAGAGGAAAAGAACGGATAACAAGATGGGAACGGATGGTAGAAAAATTAAAGAGACAGTTTATTTTGGTAGATTACGAGTTGGATCTGCTAAGGAAAATGCAGGGTTTGAGACAGATGAATAAAACTGTCCAAGAATATACGGAGGAGTTTTATAAAATATCCATCAGAACTGGCCATTTAGAAGCAAGCAAGGAGAAGGTGGCCCGTTATATTAATGGGTTGAGATCCAGTATCCAGGAAGAGTTGAGCTTAGTTCGGGTGAGCACCATTGAAGATGCTTACCAGTTTGCTCTGAAAGTTGAAGAAAAACTGAACAGAAGGTTTGAGAGCAAGCAAAGAGGAAGAGGGCATGGAGGAAAGACTGGTGGAAGAAAAGAGGAAGGAAAAGAGGAGAAGAAGGAAGAGGTTAGCAGCAGCCGAGATCAGAAGGAAGATGAAGAACCCAAACCCCAAGTTCATAACAATGGCTACCCAAGGGGAAGAGGTAGATCTGGACGTGGGTATGGAAGAGGAGTGTTTTGGGGAACATGTTTCCATTATGGAGAAGAGGGACATCGGGCATATGAGTGTCCCCAGACACCCGAGAGAGTGAACAAGAAACAAGTGGGTCCTACCAGAGTTGTTGTGGCAGAGGAAGATGCTGAATCAGAACATTCTGAAGAAGCTGAGAAAGGAGAAGCAATGATCGTGAGGAGAACCATGCTGATTGAGGAAGACAAACCAGAGCAAAGGAGAAGCCTGTTCCACACATGGTGCAAAAGTGCAGGCAAAGTCTGTAATGTTATTATAGACAATGGGAGTACAGATAACTTAGTCTCCGAGGAGATGGTTGCTAAGTTACAACTAGAGAGAAGGAGACACCCGCATCCATACCGAATTGCATGGTTGCGGAAGGACCACAGAGCATGGGTCCATGAATAGTTCTTAGTCACGTTCAATATTGGGAAGTACTAGGATGAGGTCCTGTGTGATGTTTTCCCCATGGATGCTTGCCATTTGCTGTTAGGGAGGCCATGGCAGTTTGATCGGAGTGCAGTGCATGATGGTCGTGCAAATACATACTCCTTGATGAAATATGGAGTGCACCACAAATTAAAGCCATTACAGACAGTGGATGAGAAGGTGTGCAGCAATGCCAAAATTTGTCTGGTAGAGGGCAAAAAATATTTTTGCCAAGAGACAGGATTTGAGCAGGTTGCAAAGGCAGATGAGTGTTTGGAGGTGTTACAGAAGACACGGACCGAACAACACAGAAGTGAAGGTCACTTCTCCATTTACCCCGGGTGTCTGATGCAGGAGCATCCGAGTGGCAATAGAGCAATCTCTCATCAACCAAATTTTTTCTAAAGTTAGGGGAAGTTTAAGTTTTGTAAAGCAAGTTCTTTATGAAGGCAAAAGTTGGGGAGGGGGTCACGAAATCGTGACCCCAAAGGCTGCGACAAGGTGAAGGAAGGTTTTGTCACGATATCGTGACGTCTTTGAAGGCGAAGGCCCGAGGGGGGTTTCCGTCGTGATATCGCGACGTCGCGATGTCACGAAATTTTTGAAAGCAAAGGCAGAGTTGACAAAGGGTTCAAAGAAAAGCGAAGGCGGAGTTGACGAAGGGCTTGAAAGGCGAAGGCAGAAAATGGTCGCGATATCACAATGTCGTGATATCACGACGTCATGATGTCACGACAACAAAAGGGAAAATCGAGGCGCAGGAGGAAATGGTCGCAATATCGCGACACAAACTGAGACAAGGGGATCGCAGATGGAAATGGTCACGATATGGTGACACAAATTGAGATAAGGGCTCGCAGGCAAAAATGGTCGTGATATCGCGATATCGTGACCGATTGAAGGCGAATCAAAATTGGACACGTGGATAGGCCACGCACGTGGGAAAAGTGACAGTGGGCACTGTTAAATGTTCTGACAAGGCAAAAATTCTCGAGGGATAGTCTGGAAAACGGTGATTGCAGGTCAAGGTTAATGCGTGCTTTCATGGCAGATCGGGGGTGGTTGCCCATTGATGAAGGAAATTTGAAAACGTAGCAAGGGAAGGGAACTTTATTTTTTAATTTTAGGAATTCATGCTGGTGGGCATTAATTGCATAGAGGGCCGAGACCTCGATAAAAAAATTGGGAATTTTGTAATAGCGGAGGTGGCGGATTAGAGAGGAGGAGACAGAGTGCAGGGAAGAAGATCAAGCCGAGCTTGGTCATTGTAAAGCCTGCGGGCTATTTTATTTTGATGTATGTATTTATTTTCAAAAGATTTTAATGAAAAGTGGAATTTTGAGAAGGTGTAATCTCTTGTCCGCCATCAAATAATCAAATAAATCAACATCCTTATTTTTTGGAATTAGGGTAAGATAAGTTGCATTTTTTTTATAAGGAATGTATTGGTTTACCCTATACTGTTCCACTGCCACCAATAAATAATCCTTCACTATATACCAATTATGTTGGTAAAAATCTCCAAAAAGCCCATATGGACCAAGGGATTTATCCTTATTAAAAGAGAAAAGAGCTAAATGAACTTATTCTAGAGTAATAGGCTCCATCATTTTCCTATTGTCATCATTTTTTATAATTGAAGGAACATCTTGAAGAAGTTTATCATTAAGAACTTTGGTCTCCTCTGAACCTAGAATATTATGAAAAAAATACAGCCTCTTTTCTAATTTCACTTTGATCTTCAATCCAAACCCCTTCTATTGATCGAATTCTACCAATTCTAGAAGATCTCTGTACTATAGCCATCCTATGAAAAAAAATTGTATTTTTATCTCCTTATTTTAACCAAGTCTATCTTGATTTTAATCTCCAAAATTTCTCTTCCTTACTCAAAATATTAAGATATTCACTAAGCAACTCCCTTTCATCTGAGCTTGTATTATTTTCATCACCTTTTTGGAATTTTGAGAGTTTATCTTTTAGTTCTTCTTTTTACTCAAAAATGTTTCCAAAGGTGTTCTTGTTCCATTCTTTTAATCTAGAAGTCATAACTTTAATTTGGTTTGGAAGAGCATACAACCCACCATTACCTAAATAATTTCATGTTTGAGCTATCATATCAACAAATTGAGGATGGTATTCCCACGTCTGCTCATATTTAAAATATGATTTTTTTTGAATTCACTAACCACCATTTTAATTATTATTGGCCAATGATCTGAACCAATCCTTGTTAAGGTATTAATTTTAGCACAAGTTCCTTCATCTAGCCAATGATATGAGAGAATGCATCTATCTAATTTTTTTACTATTAGGTTTTGGTCTCTCTTGTTGTTGGTCCAAGTATAGTTGTCTTCTTCAAACTCAACTTCCCAAAGATTATTATTTTGAATAAAAGATGAGAAATATTTCATACTTTGGGTCAATTTCCTAATTCTCCTAAATTTTTCATTCAGCTTGGTAATGGTATTAAAATCTCCAATGACCATGAAATGGGTTTCTTGGTATTTACTTCTCATAAAGACCACAATCCTAATCCAAACTTCTAATCTACCTGATTGAGTTGTAGGACCATACACATTGATAAGGATGAAGCGAATATCAACAAAGTAGCAAGTGACTAAAGAGTCTATCCAATGCCTAGTTTTATGAATGGTTACACAAGAGGTTCTAGAAGGATTCCAACAAGTTAGAATTCCCCCTAATACTCCTTCATAAGCCATAGAATCCCATTCACATATTACCCAAACTGCTTTCATATTTTTAGAAACTTATTTTATCATTTTAGTTTCTTGGATATAGATAATATCGGGTTTATTACTTAAACATAGACCCCTAATACACCTATGATTCGAGGGGGCATTAGCGCTCCTTATATTCCATGATATGATAATCATGTTTCATTAGGGTCTTTTGGCCCCTCTTGCATATTACCAATATCATTTTGTTGTTTGGTAAAGAGAAGTTCAACCAACTTATTTTGTGTTACTTTGTCTATGTTAGCTCTTGCTTCCCTAGACCTTGCTTGATAATTTGAGGGTTTTCCTCTTTTTGCCTTGCCTATATCAGGAGTAGGCCTTATTATTCTATTCCTCAATATTATTTCACCATTTTGTTTTTCAATATATTTATCCTCTCTTGACTCTATTATAGAAGCTTTTGACTTATCCTGCTCATTTTTTGGTATTTTCTTATTAATGGAAGAGGTATTACCTTCTAAAAATACTTTATATTTACCAATTACTCCCTCTTGAATGGTGCATGGTACATCAAGAGAATCCTCAAAATTTGATGAAACACATTCCTTGGGTTCATCAAGAATATTCTTCCTTAAATTAGGATCATATTGAACAGATGGTTCCTTGCTAATATGTTGAAATTTTTGTCCTGTGTCATCTAAGTTTTGATATACTTTTTCTTCATAGGCTAAAGCCTCAAAAGAATTGAAATTTATTCCAGTATCCTTTCTTATTGGTCTCCATTTTTCTTTTTCTTTTATTTTCCTACATCTATTTTTTGGAAGTTGAAAACCATATTTATCCATAACCATTTATAAATTTATCTTACAATTTTCTACAAATGATTCTGCTGGGTTCTTCTTAGGGCATGATATCTCAATATGCCCCACCTCATGACATCTTCGCTTTACCTAAAGATTATGACATGTTTTCATAATCTATAGTTTGGGTCCACATCTTATCACCATACTTAAGAATGATTGATTATGGTAAAGCTTTACTTATATTAATCATGACCAATATTCGGGCATAAATAGCCAAAAATCCATCTTTTGTTGTATCTGAAATCTCAAGGAATTCTCCTAGAGTGTTGCTTATTGCCTTTAAGGTATCTATTTCCTAAAATTTAATGGACAATCCAAACATCCTAACATAGACTGGTACTAGGGATAAATTTACATTTCATATGAAAAACCTTCATATCAGCGAGTAAGGAAGATTCATGCTCTTCCCATAAACCAAGGACCTCCTTTTAGGATTCTTTATCTTTCTTCCCTAGAACAAAAAATGGCTAGGAAAAAACCTTTGGAAGAAATTATAGAATCACTCTTGGAGACTTCCAACTCCTATCAATCCATTTTCTCAAGGCTAAAGCCCCTGGCCAATACCCATTAAATTTACAAAAAATTGCCCTATCTTGGAGCAATGAGGATCTCTTTGAGGTGCAGTCACTAAAATATACCACTAGGTATGATTCTAAGGATTTAACTATAAATCGATCCATGGAAAGAAAACTAAAACTCAAAATATAATGAAATTTATTAGAAATTTTTAAAACAAATATAATATTTAATAAAAACTTTATAAATTTTTCATGCATAGTTTCTAAGATAAAGAAAGGGAAAATGAACTTAGCTAAAAAATTCTTTGTCCATATAGAATGTCTTGCCTCGTTGAAGTCCCATCCCGTCATTGCTCTTCCCATCGTTCAAACCCTAGTTGGCAAATAATTGCAATTTTGTTTTTCGTGACTTGAAAAATCATCACTGCCCTTGTTTCAGATGGTTAACTTCACAGGATTGTATCTTTCTCAATATTGCTTGGATTTTTGCATATGACCACTCATTTTAAAGCTATTCAAATTCTGCAATTTGCACTTCTATTATAAATCCTTTGTTCATAATGCAATTTTCTTTATTTTATAATGACTATCCCAAGAGTCCATAATGCTTTAAACTCAAATTATACTTATATTGGTTTATAATATAAACTCAAGTTGCCCTCATTAATTCTTAATATCCACATTATTTTTAAAAAATATTGGTTTTCAACCACCACTAGCAATAAATTGTTAATGTTTATCTATGGATATAAACCTTGGTTTTTGATGTAAAATTTTTAGTTTTATACTGTATTTTAAAATGACTCAAAATCTATTTTTTTTTTAAAGGTTAACATTTTTTAATAATATTAACACCTTGTCTTTCAAGTGAAACACATTTCTTTATACAACTTGATCCAAATATAATAAGTAGGTTATAAAATAGAACTTTATAATAAATAATAAAGTATAAGATTAGAAGGGCCACAAATAAATTCATTCCTTTTAAATGGAACGAAGCAAATCCTATCCATATTACATCATGACAATATAATGGTATTATAATTTAGCTATTACGCTTGTATCCTTCCTATCCATATCACATCATGACAACATAATGGTATTACAATTTAGCTATTATGCATGTATCCTTCCTATCCATATTACATCATGATAACATAATGGTATTATAATTTAGCTATTATGCATGTATCCTTTAACAAGTGTTAGTCATGAGTCTTCTCTTCTAAAGTTAAAGAATTTATGTGGTTGAGCTAATATCATTTGATAAATATATATAGTTTTATTAAAATGTGTTTACATATTACTAAATTTATTATAATATATATTTTAATTCTATTATATAAAGTCAATACTATAATATAATCATATTATAATAATATTTAATACATCATATTATTAATAATATGAAAATAGACTGACAACTTGTTTTGGATGTGGAAATGTTGGTCACATGATGGACCATTGCCCTTGAAATATTTAGGCAAATAGGGATAAATCGGATCAAGAGAAACCTTCAAAGAAAATTTCATTGGGTAAATTTGTTCAAGAGGACCCCTTGAAGAATACGACCAATAGCTAAGTTTCCAAGCTCGTTGAGTTCTAGCAAGTTGAGCTAGTTGATATTCCAAGCTTTGAGGTTGTTACAAACCCTTCTCTTCAGGGTGAGAATACATCCCTAGTTGAAGATCATGATGTGCATCCCTTTCAAGGTAATATGCCTCCCTTGATTGAAGATTGAGATGTACCTTCATCTAATTTTGAATCTAAGATTCAAAAAATCTTTGAGTAGGTGAGTACCCTCCTTTATTGGTCCCATTGATTTTGTAGAACTCCTTTGATTACATCAATCTCCCTAGACTAGATGTTTTTGTAGACTCAGTAAATCCTTCCCCATCCACTACTTTAGAGAGGATAGTGAAGTTGGAGAAAGGGTCCCTAGGCCTTAAAACCAGAAGTCATAAATATTTTCCAAAATCCTTCTTAGAGAAGGTATTCCTTGGCTCTAAATTGTGAAGTCTTAAAAAGGGTTATGCAGATGTTGGGGCAGAGCAAAAATTTGGGAGACCATCATTTAAAGCTATGAGGAATAAGGTGACAAAGATACAGATCACCAATGGCTCTTAGTCTTTGTTGAAGATGGATATTGGAAATTATCAATCTTCCCAGCCCTTTGTTAGGGGAAAGAGATATAATCTCAATTTCTGTTAATGGGTGAAAGACTATTTTGGAATCTTCCTTCTAGATTCTTTTGTGTATTTTGGTCATGTATTATATTTCAATCATCATCCACAAAGGTTTTAGAAACAAGATTTCGGATTTGAGAAATTTTTTTATTATTATTTTGAATCAAGTAGATGTTCATTTTGGTCCCTCGATATCCGATGTTTATTTTGAATCGTGTTCATATAGGTTGTTAGAATTTCCAAAATCTATGTCTCTTGGTTTGGTTGGGAAGACCTTGGTGGAATATTACCAGTCTTCTCTCATTGGTATGTTTAATATTGCTTTTTATTGTGCAAAGGACATAAAGGATATGCTCCTATGGTACAAAGGTATGAATTTTAATAGGGATAATGGATCCTAAGGGTGTGAGGTCACCTGTTGTGACTTATGTCCTGCTCGTCTAGTGGTGTTCCTAGCTTGTATTAGGATTTGTATTTCAATTGGTCCTTGACTATGTTGTTTTATCTCTTGTACATCTTTTTTAAGATGGTGCTAGGCATCCAACAATTATGTTTTGTAGCTATTCTTGTCTTTGTGAAGTTGGTTTTTGGCCAAATATTGCATGACTTCTCCTAATATATAAGGTTGTGGACCCTTTCAAAATCCCTTCTATATATAATAAAAAATATGATTTTTTTAAAATTGGTTATATGGGATTGGAACGAGCCCAACCCATATTATATCATCACCACATAATGGTATTACAACAAATCTTGGATATCATTCATGTATCACTTGTCAATATTTGAACGTGAATCTTCTCCTTTTTAATATTGAGGAATTTAAACGATTGAACTAATACCATTTGATATTATTAATAATGATTTTAATATATATGAAACATTATTTATTTTATACATACTATTTTTTTTTTTAAAAGCAAAAAACCCCTTGCGAGGTCACCTTGGTCTGAGAGACCACGAACAGGGGGTTCTACACCGTCAAAGTCACCCGGGAGTCGCACCCGACCCTTCCCGCACCAACATTATCAATTGAATTTAGGATACCCAATTTAAATTTTTGGTAGGGTGAAGATTTTAACCTGGGACCTCTCTTGGAGGATTTCCCTCTCCTCTCCAACTCACCTACAACACCTAGATGTATTATACATACTAAATTTATCTAAATATTAATTATATAAAACTAAATTTTCAATTAACATAAAATATACAATAAATAAAAATTAATTAAAAATTTATAATTAAAAATATTAAAATAATTTATTAATAGTTATATTATTTTAAATTTCAATCCATTATAAATAAAATATTTAATTCATCCCTCTAATCCTTTAAATGTATCTAAAAGAAGTCTAAATCAACTAAAATCAAATATTACTAATATTTATTGTTGCAGTTTTCTTTCTACTTCATATCTAAGAAGAGAAAAAATTAAGGGACATCAATTTAAATTATATTGAAATGTATCTCACAAAATTTATTTATATAATATAATGTAAAGTTTTTACCTGTTTAACTCAAATTTTCTATCAACTCAATAATTACTTATTCACTATTTTTTACTTGTTATATAACTTTTCTTTGTTTTTATTTTTAATTAATTATATATATGATTTAAAATTTTAACTATTTATTATAATATTAAAAAAAAATCTATATAGTTGTATTTGAAATAATATTTTTGATAGTTATAAATATGTTATTTATAAAATTTGAACATAAATATGAGTGTGAACCATGAGTGAGTAGCAAGTGAGATCGTGATCCAGGAGTAAGTGTAGGAACAAGTGAGGGTACAAGTTGGGAGTAAGTGCAACAGTGAGTGAGTGCAATCGTGAGTTGGGAGTAAGTGTAGCAATGAATAGGAATGTGAGCTGGAAGTAAGTACATCAACAAGTGGATGTAGAAGTAAGTGAAGTAGTGAGTACAACCAAGAGTTGGAAGTGAGTGTAACTAGAAGAAAGTGTGAGTAAGTGTAGTCGAAAGAGAGTGCAAATGAGTGCAGCCAAAAGTGAGTGCAACCAAAAGCAAGTGTGAGTGACTGCAACCAAAGTGAATGTGAGCGTGAGCCATGAGGGAGTGTAAGCCAGGAGCAAGTGAAGAAACATTAAGAAAAAGAAGAGACATGGGCAATTGTGAGCCAAGAGGGAGTGTAAGCCAAGAGCAAGTGTGAGGCAAAGAGAGTGTAAGCCAAAAGCAACAACAAGTGTGGGTAGAGAGTGAGTGAGAACCAAGAGGGCGTGCAAGCTAAGAGTGAACCCCATTAGCTATTGTGGAAGGAAATTCATATTTGAAAGCCCTAATGAGAAGTTAGGATGCCCTAGCTAGAAATCAAAATACCCTAGTTGGAAGTATGGAGGCCCAAGTTGGAGATAAGTAGAAGAATGAATACATAGCAAGTTTGATCTAGGTAGCAGATGATGTTATGTATCAAAGATGATATGATTGAGAATGATATAATGATTCTTATGATATAATGATTCACAAAAGTAGAGGGTTAATACATAAGTTCCATAGATCATGGTAAAGGTTTTTAGAGATTTAAAATTAAATTAAGTGGAAGTGGGATTGAATTCAAATTATTTCATAATTCTTCTTCCTACATGTTTTTTTCTCATCATCTTTTCCAATTCAGAAATTAGGGATAAAATAATGGTTGGTGGCCATGGTTTAGAAGAAGAGATGCACTCTGGATGTTATAAGAAATCATAATCAAAAAAAGATTACTCAACCCTATACTTCGGTTAAAAAAAATTCTCACAATAACCAAATAAAAAATAATAATAAAATTTAATTCACATTAATCCAATCCAATCCTCTCCTCTCCAATTCCAATTGATGACTATATACGTAACGAAGCAAACTGCTCTATGAGAGGCGACGATTGGCGCAAGTGCAATACAAAAAGAAGAGAAAAGAAGGAAAAAACTGAGAACGATTTAACCTGCTCTTTGCCAGTCACACGAAACATAGAAATCTTATAAAGATGAGTCCAAGACTGCCGCTTCAAAAGCAGCCGCAGCCCAAATTGTCGAGGACGTTTTCGGGCACCACGGTGGTGGAGGTAGCCAAGGAAGCCACCAGAAAAGTGGCGCTCTGCATAAGCGAGGTGGCGGAATCGTTTAGAAGAGCCCCGTCAAAGCAGGCTCTCGTGTGGTTGTTAGACATGCATCTCAAAACTGTCGTTATAAGAGGCCATCCTTGCTGTCTCTGCTCAACCCCCTTCCTCCACGGCCACAAGGCCCGGCAATGGCCACGGTGCAACCACATTTTTCATGATCGCTGCATCTTCAACTACGCCTTACGGTGGAACCACGGCAAGTGTCTCAAAAGCGAGGGTCCATGCCTCTGCCGCGCTTGCCTCAGGAAGCTCCGAAGGATACCTTGCCCATCCTGCTCCACTTTCACCCCTCTCACCCTTCCCCCGCCCGGCAGTCGTCATTCCCATCTCCTCTCCCTCCCCCGCCAATCTGACGTACGTCTGCTTCTTCCGCCTCCAATTCCTCTTCCTCCTCGTGAACCCTCTTCCATTCCCATTACCCCACCTGCTTCTCCTCCTCCTTCTCCTACTAAGGAAAACATTGACACCAAACACTCTGCTCCATCGCCCCCTCTTTGTCCTCTGGACTTTTTCGAAATGTATTGCTGTTATTCTCCTAAATCTTACGTTTGGAATTTCAATACCAACAACAACCAAGAAAAAAAAGAAAGAGAACAAGTGGAGACCCGCTCCCCTTCACCTTCTCGGCCGGCTATTCTTACCTGCACCACCTCGTCTTTGCGTAAGCCTTATAGTTTCTGGGCTGCCGGAGAACATTTAGGGGAAAGATATGCAAACAATATTTCTTCATATTACAGCAAACACGGGGACAATCCCTTCAAGAATTCGGGAGAAGTGTGTGAGCCGGAATCCTCCCAAGCGGGCCTGGCTCGTTCCCGCTCTGAATGTTATGATTGCCGTGATCAGCCTCGGTTTGACGAATATCATGGTGATGGTGACTGCAGTCATCAGCCTCGATTTGACGAATATGATGGTGATTGCAGTGATCAGTCTGGGTTTGACAAATATGTGTATGAGGATTGCTCTTCTACCCACAAAAGTGACGATGCCGGCAGCGAAGGAGGTGTGTCGCGTTCACGGTCAAGGTCCCCAGAGCACGTCGGCTCTGAAGCGTCACCAATTCGTTAAGCGTTCTTGAAATGGCCGGACGAACATCTCTAAACAGCTACAACTTTCTTATCGTTGCTAGCGCTTTGGTTGAAATGTTGATAATAAGTTTTATGTTAAAAAAGTTTAATGTCTTGTAGTGTGTTTGAGATAGTATGAGACTTTTTATTTGGTATAAAAATTGTATTTATATAATAATTATAAACAACCCAAAGTTGAAAACTTGTAGGGTGTTTTGTTAAGTCAAAATCTTTATTTCACACCACTTATCACAAAAATTCAATTGCACTTATATTATAAATCCAGGTTTAACTCACGTTACACTTATATTATAAATCCAGATTTAAACTTAATTAGCACTTATATTATAAATCCTTTGTTCATAATGCAATTTTCTTTATTTCATACTAACTATCCCAAGAGTTCATAATGCTTTAAACGCAAATTATACTTATATTGGTTTATAATATAAACTCAAGTTCCACTCATTTGCACTCATTCAATTCTTAATGTCCACAATATCTTTAAAAATGATTGGTTTTCAATCACCACTAGCAATAAATTGTTACTATTTATCTATGGATAAAAATCTTAATTTTTGATGTAAATTTTTTTGTTTTATATTATGTTTTAAAATTATTATAAATTTATTTTTTCAAAGGTTAATATATGTTTTTAAGATTAAAATCTTGTCTTTCAAGTAAACATTCCTTTATAATCCAAAATATAATAAATATATTATAAAATAAAATTTTATAATATAATAATAAAGTATAAGAATAGAAGGGCCACAAATGAATTTATTCCTTTTAAAAGGGACAAAGCAAATCCTACCATATTACATCATGTCAACATAATGATATTACAATTTAGCTATTGTTTAAATATTATTAAATTTATTATTATATAAAGTTAATACTATAATATAATCATATTATAATAATATTTTAATAAATCATATTATTAATAATGATATGAAAACAAATTGACAACTTGTTTTGTATGTGGAAATGTTGTTCGCTAGATGGATAATTATCCTCGAAATATTTAGGTAAATAGGGGTAAATCACCTCAAGAGAAACCTTTGACAAAGATAAATTCATGGGGTAATTCTATTCAAAGGGAACCCCGAAATAATGTGATTAATAGCCATGTTTCTAAGCCCGTTGAGTTCTAGCAAGTTCAGGTAGTTGATATTCTAGACTCTAAGATTATTATAGCCCCTTCCCTTCAGGGTGAGAAGCCACCCTTGATTGAAGACCATGATGTTCCTCCCCTTTAGGGTAAGATTCTTCCCTTGGTTGAAGATCGAGATGTACCTCCATATAATTTTGAATCTAAGAATAAAAAATTCTTTGAGTAGGTGAGTACCCCTCCTCCGTTGGCCCCATTGATTTTGTAGAACACCTTTGACTACGTCAATCTTCCTAGATTAAATATTTTTATAGACTCAATAAATCCTCTCCCATTTACTACTTTGGAGAGGATGGTGAAGCTAGAGAAAGGGTCCCCAGACCCTAAAACTAAAAGTCATAAATGTCCAAAACCCTTCTTGGAAAAGGGATTCCTTGGCTCTAAATCGAGAAATCTTAAAAAGGGTTTTGTAGATGTTGGGATAGAGCATAATGTTGGGAGACCATCATTTAAATATTTGAGGGATAAGGTGATAGAGATAGATAAAGCCAATGGCTTTCAGTCTTTATTGAAGATGAATATTGGAAATTGTGAATCTTCCCAACCCTTTGTTAGGGGAAAGAGATCCAATCTCAATTTTTGTTAATGTGTGAAAGACTATTCTAGAATATTCATTCTAGATTCTTTGGTGTAATTTGGTCATGTCTTTTATTTCAATTAGAGCCCACAAAGGTTTTATAAATAGGGTTTTTGGTTTGAGCAAGATTTTTATTTTATTTTATTTTGAATCAAGAAGATGTTCATTTTGGTCTTTCGATATTCGATGTTGGTTTTGGATCATGTTGATGCAAGTTGTTAGAGTTTCTAAAATCTAGGGCTCTTAGTTTAGGTGGGAAGACCTGGGTGGAAGATTACTAGTCTTCTCTCATTGATATGCTTAATGTTGCTTTTGCTTATGCAGAGGATATAAATGTTAGAATTTTACAATAATAGATATGCAAAGCATTACATAAAAGATGAAGAGAAGAGTGGAACTGATTGATTTATTTAAAAGATCAACTTTGTATAAATATCAAAGTTGATCATTGAGAGCCGTTGGATTACAACAACTCATCAGACCTGATGAAGACACCACTAAGAGTTTTCCTGACACATGGAGGAGTAGAAACTCAAGTGTGTATCCTAGTGGAACTTAAGAGAATATTCACTTATTCTAACACCCCCCTTAAGTGATACTAGGGGAGATCATACAAATGAGTCCCGATGACAAGGCCTGATGAGGTACTCATGTACAATGACTTATTTTGAAGAGATGGTAAAAACCCAATGGGAAAAACCATAAATCAAAAGGAAGTAAGAGGCTTGTCTTTGTATGGCAAAGATTTTCCTCTTAATACAATAATTAGTTGGTGAAAAAATCCTTGTGGGAAAAAACCAACTATGAGAAGAAGAGAGGCTTGTCTTCATATGGTGAAGATTGTCCTCTTTTACAAAAATGAAAGATGAGTCCCAAACAACTTGGCCTGATTAGGTACTCATTTACATTATATAGTTGGTGAAAAACCCCTATGGAGAAAAACCAACTATGATAAGAAGAGAGGCTTGTATTTGTATGGTGAAGATTGTCCTCTTTATACAAAAAAGAAAGATGAGTCTCAGAAACTGAAAGAAATCATACGAAGGGAGACAAAAAAAAATTGTTTGCTCCAACGTTCGAAGAGGGAGACCGCCAAAAGAGATTTTGGTGGAAGAGAGTGGGCACCGAAAGAAAATGTAATCGAATGAAGGGAGAAAAAAATTTTATTAGCCCCAACATTCGAAGAGGAACTCTTCCAAAAGAGAGAGTGGCGAGAGGCACCATGTTCTGCCTTATGACATCCAAATTTGGGTGTCGAGGTTACAAAATAAGACACATTCTCTAAGAACACTCTTAGATAGCCAGAGAAGAGGCTAAATATTACCTGCAAAAAAAACTTGAAAATAAGTTAACTTGTATATCATGATATATGTGAAAAATAAGTTCTTTGCTAAGGTAAACAATGGAAAATTAATGTATGAGTATCATAGAATTTCTAAAAAAGACATATAAAATGAATTATATCTTATGTATTTTAGAATAGATCCATGAAAAGAGAAAGAGAAATATATCTAAAAAAATTACTCAGAAGAAAAAGAGTCTTCCCTTCTTTAAATGAGAAGGAGGTATATAATATCAAAAAAAGCCCACATACATATAATTTTGAAAAAAATATAGCTGAGAAAAACTATATATAATATTATGAAGGCTTGTAAAAAAAAAGGACCAACAAAAAAATAAAAGAACCAACTCCTAGAACCTCCAAGAGAGAATGCTAGAAAAATCTATCCCGCTCTGGTACCATGTTAGAATTTCACAATAATAGATATGCAAAGCATTACATAAAAGATGAAGAGAAGAGTGGAACTGATTGATTTATTTCAAGGATCAACTTTGTATAAATAGCAAAGTTGATCATTGAGAGCCGTTGGATTACAACAACTCATTAGACCTGATGAAGACACCACTAAGAGTTCTTGACACATGGAGGAGTGGAAACTCAAGTGTGTATCCTAGTGGAACTTAAGAGAATATTCACTTATTATAACAATAAAGGCTATAATCCTATGGTATCAAGGTCTAAATTTTTATAAGGACAATGGATCCCAAGGGGTGTGAGGTCACCTGTTGTGACTTCTGTCCTACTCATATAGTGGTGCTCCTGGCTTGTGTCAAGATTTGTGTTTCAATTGGTCCTTGGCTATGTTGTTTTATCTCTTATACCTCCTTTTTAAGATGGTTCTAGTTTACTTGATGCTAGGTGTGCAACAATTGTGTTTTGTAGTTTTTATTGTCTTTGTAATTTTGGTTTTTGACCAAGTCTTATAGGATTTATCCTAATGTATAAAGTTTGGGGACCATTTCAAAACCTCTTCTATATCTAATAAATAACATGATTTTTTTAATTGGTTATATGGGATTGAAATAGGCTCCATCCATATTACATCATCACCACATAGTGGTATTACAAAAGGCTTAGATATTCTTTGTGTATCACTTGTCAAGATTTGAACCTGTTTCTTTTTAATATCGAGGAATGAGGAATTTAATTGATTGAGCTAATTCTATTTAATATTATTAATAATGATTTTATTATACATGAAACATTATTTATTTTATACATACTAAATTTATGTAAATATTATTTATATAAAACTAATTTTTCAATTAAAATAATTTATTTGAATATATAAAATAAAGTATACAATAAATATAATTAAAATTAATTAAAAATTTATAAAAAATACTAAAATAATTTATTAATTGTTATGTTATTTTAAATGTCAATCAATTATAAATAAAATATGATATTTAATTCATCCCCTATAATCCTTTAAATGTATCTAAAATAATTCTAAATCAACTAAAATCAAATATTACTAATATCCATTATTGGAATTTTCTTTCTACTTCATATCTAAGAACATAAAAAATTAAAGGACATCAATTTAAATTATATTGAAATGTATCTATCAAAATTTATTTATATAATGTAATGTTAAGTTTATATCTATTTAACTCAATAATTTTATTTCAACTCACCATTTACTTATTCACTATTTTTTACTTTATACTTGTTATATAACCTTTCTTTGTTTTTTATTTTTATTTTTAATTAATTATATATATGATTTAAAATTTTAACTATTTATTATAAAATTAGAAAAAAATCTATATAGTTATATTTGAAATAATATTTTTGATAATTATAAATATGTCATTTATAAAATTTGAACATAAATATGAGTGCCAACCATGAGTAAGTGTAGGAGTGAGTGAAAGCATGAGCCAAGAGTAAGTGCAACAATGAGTGAGAGCACAAACCAGGGGTAAGTGCAATAAGTGAGCGTGAACAAGGAGCAAGTTTAGAAATAAGTAAGAGTTCTAGCTGGGAGTAAGTGCAATAGTAAGTGCGATCATGAGTTAAGAGTAAGTGCAACAATGAATGTGATCATGAGCTGGAAGTAAGTGTATCAACTAGTATATGCAGGAGTAAGTGCAACAACGAGTACAAGCATGAGTCAAGAATGAGTGCAACTAAAATAAGGAGTAAGTATAACAACAAATGAGAGTGTGAGCTAGAAGTAAGTACAATAGTGAGTGTGATCACATGTTGGGAGTAAGTGCAGTAATGAGTGCAATCATGAGCTGGAAGTAGGTGCAATAACTAGTGGATGTAGGAGTAACTGCAATAGTGAGTACAAGCATGAGTTGGGAGTGAGTGCAACTAAAAGCAAGTTTGAGTAAGTGTAGCTAGAAGAGAGTGCAACCAAAAGTGAGTGTGAGTAAGTGCAACAAAAAATGAATGCAAGTATGAGTGTGAGAGAATGATATGGGAGTGAGTGTGCAAGCTAAGAGTGAATGAGATCAGAGAGGGAGTGTGAACCAAGAGGAAATATCAATCAAGATTCAATAATGGAAGAAGAGCATCAAGTTCAGATAGAGTACATCAATGCTTCAAACCCTTACCATGAATGCATGTAACATTGTTCTAAAAAATTATTAAATCTAAATAAATCTGATAAAAAGAAGAGAAAAGGAAAATTGTGAGCCAAGAGGGAGTGCAAGCTGAGAGTCAGAATGAGGCAGGAGAGAGGGCAAGTCAAGAGAAAGTGCAAACCAAAAGAAAGTGTAAACTAAGAGGGAGAGTGAGCTAGGATTCAGTCATGGAAAAGTGCAGTAGGTTCAATTGAAGTGCATCAATACTTCAAATTCTTGCCACGAATGCATGGAACATCATTTATAAAAAAATGTTGAAGTAAAGGAACATTGAGAAAAAGAAGAGAGATGGGCAATTGTGATCCAAGAGGGAGTGTAAGCTAGGAGCAAGAGTGAGGGAAGAAAGAGTGTAATCCAAGAGTAGTTGCGAGTGAAAGCAGAGAGGGAGTGCAAACCAAGAGGGTGTGCAAGCCAAGAGTAAGCCCCATTAGCTAGTGTGGAAGGAAAGTCATATTTGAAAGCCTTAATGATCAATTAGGATGCCCTATCTAGAAATAAAAATACCCTAGTTGGAACTATGGAGGCTCAAGTTAGATATAAGTAGAAGAGTAAATACATGGTAAGTTCAATCTAGGTAGAAGATGTTAAGTATCAAGGATAAAATAATTGAGCATGATATAATGGTTCTTAAAAGTAGAGGGTTAATACATAAGTTCCATAGATAATGGTCAAGTTTTTTAAATATTCAAAACTAGATCAAGTGAAAGTGGAGATTGAATTCAAATTATTTCATGACTTTTCTTCTTAAATAGTTTTTCCTCATCATATTTTCCAATTCAAAAATTAGGGATATAATAATGGTTGGTGGCCAAGAGATGCACTTTATTTGAGACAGTGGAATAATTTTTTTGTTGAGACAAAAACTTTTAAGAAGCTTCCACTGTGGGTTAGAATTTTTGGACTTCAATATCGGCTTATAAATAAGAATATTTTGAAGGATATTAGAAATAATCTAGGGAAATTTATCAAGGAAGGACCAACAACTAAGGAGAGAAAGCATACTATATATACTAAAATATGTGTTGCTATGGATATTTTAAAATATTTTCCACAATCCATTAAGATTAAATATGAATCAAGAGAATGAGATCAACAAGTAGATTATGAAAATATTGCATTTCATTGTTACAATTATTTTGAGATTGGACATATGGTAAGATTTTGTAAAGTAAAAACTATGAAAAAAGAGATTAAAAATTCTAGCTATGAGATAAAATTCAAGATGAAGCAAAGAAATCATACAATAATAGAAGATAGATCAGATCAAGGATATTCCTCTCCAAAATAAGAGGTAAATAAAGCCTATCTACAATACCATTTGGCAAATTCAGAAGGAATTAAATATGAAAAAGAAGATGTGGAAATAAAACTTAAAATAAAGACAACAAAAGAGGTCAAGTTTATTCCATGTAAATCATCTTCATTTTCCTCAAGTAGTATAGAATCCTCTTTAGGTAATAAAAGTGAAAGTACTGAAGATGTTATCCCTTGCACTTTAACATTGCAAAAGTAGAATAATATAGAAATGTGGTTGGAGGAAACCCATAATAATTTAGGATTTTAGTGTAAAATAAGAAGGTAATTGCTATAGAAGAGCATCCTTACACTTTAGTATTTCAAGGAAAACATAAATAATATTATGATTTTGAGGTTATTCCTTGCACTTTAGATCCTTTAGGACAAGGAAAACTTAAAGATGACAAGTATTACTATGAGCAGTGTGAGAAGATTGAAGAGATTAATGAAGAGAAAAATATTGCTAGGAATAAAAAAAGAGAGGAAGACCCAAGAAGCAAAAAAAAGAGAAAAAGAAACACAAAGGGATATAGATATGGGAAAACAAAAGCAAATATCACAAATGTTAACAAGAAGTGGGGCTTGGGGATAAATACCCCTCATAAAAACCAATGTAAACTCATTGAAAATCAAGTAATATTAGCTTGATTGGTTAAATTCCTCAAAATTTAAGGAGGAGACCAAGATTCAAATCTTGCCAAGCCATACATGGATAATATCCAGGCTTTTTTGTAATACTACTATGTGTTGATGATGTCATATGGGTGGGGACCATTTCAATCCCCTATAACCAATTGAAAAAAACAAGAAGAGGGGCTAAACCCACAAATAATTAAAAAATAAAAATGAAAATAATATCTTGGAATATTAAGGGAATGAATAAGAACCCTAAAAAAAGTATTAAGAAATTTTGAGGTTGTTATAAACAAGATATTTTTGGATATAGAAGTTGGGTATAAAATATTTTAGCCATTTGCAAGGTTGAATTTCATCTTGATAGAATTTAATTTTTTGAAGGCCTTGTGGAAAATTAGGAGTTTGAGGAAGATAAAAAATTTATTTGATAGAAGGGTAAATGAAGAATATATCTGATATAAAGATAAATTTGGATATGCTTTAATTAACTTGTTATAAATGTATTGAAAGCAATGTAATATTTTATTTTTGTAATGGAAGTGAACCCAATAGAAGCCACGCATAGATTATTGAATTTTTTTTGGAACATAAATAAAATTCTTCTTGAATCTTCAAATTTTAATAACTTAAAATTATTTTGTTGTATTAATAATTTTATTTATGAAAACCTCCAAGGGCTAGGTGGATTGGCAAGTGCTAGTCTAGTTGGGCACTTACCAAGAAGAAACCCAGGTTCAAACCATGGGGAAGCTTGTTGCAAAGGTAGTAGTAATCCTATGAGTGTGTGCAAGACTGATGATGATGATACAAATCTTGAGCATCCGATGTTCAACTATAAAATAATGAGGTAAAATAGATTTGGTGGATGCAACCCCTATGGCTTGAACCCTGCACTTGCCAACTACTAACAATAGTGTGGTTGTAACCAAATCTCCTATCAAGCAAAAAAAATATTTATCATCATTATTAATTTTATTGTAATATATCATATGTAACTACTTTATAACTATCTAGAATTGTTTACAGAGTTTCCATAACATTAGGTAAATTATTTTTCCTAATAAAAATAATACCAAAGATTTGATATAGAAAAAATAATAAGAAAATGGAATACTTTTGATAGAAAAGAAACTTAAAATAATTTATACAAATGTGGCTTGCATATGGTGTAATTGACCAAGTAGTGAATGCAATATTTTGATATATAATAAAATCAATCTCCAACATAAGCAATATATAGCTTATTAAAAAGTCTCATCCTATAAATGAAGTTATATTAACAATATTTTTTTCATAACCTTAATTCATAAATTAATCAACAAAAAACTATTAAATATTTTTTTATTATTAATCATAGTTCATTTAAATTCCAATAACAACTAACATTTCTTAAACACATTAATAATTGATTACTCAATAATACATTAATGATTAATTATTAATAGCAACATTAATGATTTCTTTTTGTTAGCCTCTAGGGTTTAAGAAAGTAACATGCATATAAATATCAACCATATTGGATGTGTTCATAAGAGATATTTTTATTAAATTGTCATCTATAGAAAATCCCACATAAATCATGCTAAATAAGAATGTCTAACAAAATATATTTTTATATAACAACAATTGAGAGCATCTCATCTTAATTAAAATAGAATGTGCTCAAATAAATAGTGTTAGAAGGTATATAAGAAATGGCATCACACACAACATGTAGAATATTTTACATTCTCTTGATAGCCACATATGCATGACATTGAGATTATTAAAACACTTCTAAATATGAAATATCATTGTAAATAATATAATGTAAAATATTTGACATTTGGATCAATGCAACAATAAGTATTGTAAAAAAGAATGACACACTTTTAAGAAAATCAAATTAGTTTGTAGTTATACTATGTTTAAACTTTAGCATCATTATGGCTATGACTATATTTACTTTCATATAATTTTTTTTAATCTCTTACACCCTAAGTTTCAAAATTGTACTTAGTTTCCACATTTAATTTCAATATTTAGATTAGATTAGATTGATTCAACGAGGATAGTGAAGAGTCAACTTGAGGGAGCACAATCTCCTTTCTTTCAATTGTTGAAATGGAATTTTGGGTACATAACAATTTAGAACCTTTCTAAAATTCATCAATTATAAAGATATTGTTAAAAGAACTAAGAAATATGGAAATTCCTTTTCAAGCCACATATTGTTAGATTTTCAATTTTTTTTGTGGAAAACATCCCAGAAGGGATGCCACTTTCGGGTAAGACCCAAGGAGGCAGGGGTATCTATTCCACCAAAATCGCCCAGGGCTCGCACCTGGCCTACCACCTTTGACATACTCAAGGAGCAAACAAACACACAATAAGATTTAAAAAATAAATAAATAAAAATAATAAAATAAAATAAAAAACATGCTCCTTGAGTGTGTCGAAAAGATAAAGCACAACCAAACACACACAATAAGATAAAAAAACACAACACGAACCACATAGAAAAAACACAAGAACAACATAACAAAACACAAACAAGACAAAAACAACAGAACGCTACAAAGACATAACCAACAAAAACATGAAAAACAAAAACAACCAAAACCTAAAAAATAAAAAATAAAAATAAAAAACAACCAACAACAGACAATAAACAAAAACAAAAAACATAGAAAACACTCACACACAAAAACATGAATTAACACAAACATACAGAAACACAAGAACAAGAACAACAAAAACACAAGGACAATAACAAAAAAAAAAACACAAAACAACAAAAACACAAGAACAACAAAAAAAACACAAAAACAAAAACAAAACAAAAAAACACACACCTCAAAAAACTAAACAAAAAAAAAAAAAATTGAACACAACAATGACCTTTCTAGACCAAAAGACTTTTAAGGCAAGAATCAACAGAGGAAACAAAAGAAAGAATAGTTTGAGCTAGGGAACTAAAATACCCTGACCGAACCAAAGAGAAGCAAAAATAAAGCAAGAAGAAACTAGGTACCTCAAGAACTAGAGCCATCCAAAGAAATGATAGAAAGAAGAGCTTCCCTTATTTGTGAAGCCCACCATCTAGGAGGGTGGCCATAGCAAGTAAGATCACCTTTGTCCAAAGCCCAATTAGCTAAAGCATCAACACTCTTGTTTTGATCTCTGACCACATGATTGTAATCAACTTTCAAAAATCCCATCTGGATTAATTGAATCTTCTCAATAATTCTTTTTATTCTCCAATCAACCTTATGATTCTTAGAAGGAGTCTTCAAAATATTAATCATGAGTTGAGAGTCGGACTCAACTAGCACCTTTTCCCATCCAACCTTAGTAGCCTCTTGAAGGCCTCTGAGGATACCATACCCCTCAACAAGGTTATTGGAAAGAATACCCAAATTCTCAGCAAAAGTAAAAACCAGGGAGCCATCTGAAAGTCTACCAATTCCTCCCGCACTAGCTTTTCCAGGGTTCCCTCTAGAGGCTCCATCAGTATTGAATTTTCCAAAATCCTTAGGAGGAGGTTGCCAATTTCTTGTCCTATCCATCTTACAATTACTCACATTCCCTTTAAGTTGGTTGCCCTTAGAAGATTTAATCTTCAATCTTTGCATCACTTGATCCCATATTTGGTGGGAGTTTTGGGGGTGATTAAGGAGTTGTTGGACTGATTCAACTAAGTTGGCAATGGTCTTTTGCCAAATATAGTGAATATCCTTCCTATCTTGATTAAAAATTTGGTTGTTCCTTTCATTCCAGATATTCCAAAGTAGAATGGTAGAACCCATCCAAACTAACTGCCTAATAAAATGATCAACACCCTCTTGTTTAGGCCAATCCCTCCAAAGTTGTTCAAAAGTAAAAAAATTGGACCATTGTAAGCCAAGTAAAGTGGCCATTCTCCTCCATAGCTCAGAGGCTAAAGTACACTCAATAAAAATATGGTTGAGAGTTTCTACATTCTCTCCACACATTTCACATCTAAAAGGGCCATGAAAACCATGCTTCATAAGTTGCTCACCAGTAAGCACCCTACGATGCAATAAAAGCCAAGTAAAGAACCTCACCTTAGGCCAGAGCTTTTGAGCCCACAACTGAGAAAATATGTCAGATGATTGGTTGGGATTATTATGGCATAAGGTCAAATAACCTTGAGCAACTGAATACTCACCCTTAGTAGTGTTGTTCCATCCAAAACAATATTTTTCATGGGACCAAGAGAGAGATCTCATATGAAGGATGCCTTGGATAGCTTGTCTTTGCCTTTCTAGGATTTGAATAGGCCAGTCCTCAATAGGGATCCAATATCTACCAACCTTTGAATTACCAGTATGGTACCGATAATAATTAGCCACCTTTATCCAGTTAGCTCGGTGAAGCTCCTCCATCCAAGGCCTCCAATCGGGAAACTGAGTTATCAAAGGCTTGTGACCATCCCAAGAATCTATCCAAAAATTTACCTGTTGACCATTATGAATGATCCAAAATAATTTTTTCTTTATCAAATCCTCACCAGTCTTAAGAACTGCTAAAATGGGAGAACCTTTGGTAGGCAATTGATAGCGAACAAGGTCTTCAAGACTTTTGTTCTCAGCATATTTAGCACGGAGATTATTGGCCCAAAGAGCATTGGGGTTATGCAACATCCTCCAATATAATTTAGCAGCTAAAGCTTTGTTGTTATTAATAGAAGATCAGAATCCTAACCCCCCTTCATTCTTAGGAAGACATAAAGTGTCCCATTTCACCAAGGCCCATTTTATTTTCTCCTTAGTACCACTCTAGAGGAACCGATGACTGATTTGATCCAGTTCATGAAGAACAACCTTTGGGATATTCAACATGGAAGAAACATAAATAGGAATAGCTTGAAGGACTGATTTTACCAAGGTGATTCTACCCCCAGAAGAAAGCCACCTGTTGGTCCACTTTCCAATTTTCTTCTTGACTTTGTCCAACAACCAATTCCAATATTTTTTTCTGCCTTTGAATATTGATGGGAATACCTAAATAAGTGATCAGAAGGGAGGTCTTCTTATATCTTAATTTATCCAAGACCATGGATTCCTGTCTGGAAGAGCAGTGAAAGAAAATGACTTTAGATTTATCTTCATTGATCAATTGCCCAGTAGCCTTAGAAAAATAGCTAATGATTTGCTTAATATTAGAAGCTTCCTTAACTGTAGCTTTACCTAAAAGAGTAGAGTCATCAAAAAATTGAAGATGAGAGATAGGTCTAGCTCCATGAGCAATGGTAACTCCCTCAAGGGTTTTGTTTTCTCTCTTCTTGGTTATAGTCCTACCCAAGCATTCAACAAGAATGATGAATAAATAAGGGGATAGCGGGTCACCTTGCCTAATACCTCTGGAAGCTGGGAACAACTGAGAAGGCCTGCCATTGATAAGAACTAAGTAGGAAACTGAAGAGATACATCCCATAATCCAATCCATCCAATCCTGAGAGAAACCAAATTGCCTCAAAACTTTGATAAGGAAGTGCCAATCCACTCTGTCATAAGCTTTGGATAAGTCTAACCGAATGAACATGGAAGGAGATTTTTGCATATCCATGGAATGGATGGCTTCCTGAGCAAGAACTATCTCATCTACTATTTGATGCCCTTCCACATAACCCCCTTGTTCAGGGGAAATAATCTTATGCAAAAGAGGCTTCAACCTTTCTGCCATGATCTTAGTAATGATTTTGAGAAGAACATTACATAAAGCAATAGGTCTAAAAGTTGAGATATGATCAACCTCTTGAGATTTTGGAACAAGAGTAATATAAGTTTTATTGATAACCTTCAAAATTTCTTTGGATTTCCTAGCTTCTTCCACCACCTCTAATAAATCAGCATGAAGGATATCCCAGAACTCTTGGTAGAACTCAATGGGAAAACCATCAAGACCTAGGGTTTTCCTTTTTGCATTTTAAAAACTACCTATTGAAGCTCATTGATAGTAACAGGAGCAATCAAAATAGAGTTCTCCTCAGAAGTGATAAGAGAAGGGATTGCTTGAAGAACATTTTGTTGAGAAGCTGAGTCAAGAGGAGTAGCAACAAAAATATTGGAAAAGTAATCGACAACAATAGAGTTCATGCCATCCCAAGTGTAGACAACATCTCCAGAATCTGATTTCAGGGAAGAAATAAAGTTGTGAGATCTTCGAGCTAGAAGAGATTTGTGGAAGAAATTTGTGTTTCGATCTCCTTCTTTGAGCCATTGAATTCTAGATTTTTGCTTCCATAAGAGTTCTCTTTTTTCCCATTCCTCTAACTGAGTTGTGAGTTTAATTTCATCTACACTTCTACTCTCTGTGAGGCCATCTAAATGGATTTTCTTATTCAAATTTTCAAGTTGAGCAATAACTTCATGTTTTTTTATGAACATCCCCAAACTCCTTCCAGTTCCAAGTCTTGATTTTGGATTTAATGTATTGCAGTATTTTGGCAAAATAGAACATCTTAGTCCCATACCTAGGCTTACCTTCCTTCCACCATTGTTGCACACGAGGTCTAAAGGAACTATCTCTGAGCCACATTAATTGAAAATGAAAAGGAGAGAAACTCACATTGGTTTTCCACATTTCCACCATGACTGGCCAGTGATCCAAACCAACATTGTTAAGAGTCTTCACTTTAGGAATGTGACCATGGATTAAGAAATTTTTAGAGAGCAAAAACCTATCCAATCTCTCCATTATACAAGCTAAGCCTTGCCTTCTGTTAGACCAAGTCATAAGGCCATTATCTGGTTGGATGTCCACAAGATGGAGGTTTGCAATATATTCGCTCATGAGGTCAGTGCTTTTGTCCAAATTTCTATTTCCCCCATTTTCTCATCCAGAGAGAGGATGGTATTGAAATCTCCTCCGATCAAGATCCAAGCTTCAGGAAAATGAGAGATAATATAAGTTATATCCTTCCACTATCTTCCTTTTTCCTCCAAAGTAGTCGAAGCATAAACAGTAATGCAGAGCATAATTTGGTTGGAATGTCTACTTTGAATAGCTATAGCCAAAAGACCCCAACTGCCAACCATATGGTGAATAACTACCTCTTTTGGGTCCCAAAGACAAGCAATGCCACCGAAGTCCCCTAGGAACTAAGGGAAACCACTTTTCCAGATGGCCAAATTTTACTAGCAATTGAGTCCATATCCTCTATTGACATCTTCATTTCTTGAAGGAAAACAAGATGTGGATGATTTATCTGAATCATTCTTCTAATTTCATTTTGTTTTGAAAGACTCCCTTTGAGTCCTCTAATATTCCAAGTGATGATCTTCATTAATACTAGGGCTAAAAAAGTTGGGAAGGGCATTAATATTACCTTCCTCTACAAGCTTTTCACCTTCTTTTACCATATGATATTGATTGGTCTTGCGACCTACCTTTTGATTAGAATCCATCTTCATTTTTTTCCCTATTTCTTGACTTACTCCAATTGAATCTGAGATGGCTTCTAACCTTGAAGAATGCTCGTACACAACCAAAATTTTACTAGAGGGTTCAACAGAGTCTATATTGGGACCTGTATTATTTGAAGTTTTGACATTTAAAAGATTGTTTTTCTTGTGTAAATTTTCTCCTTTTTTTATGTTGAAAACCTTTGATTTGTTGGTTTGTCTCTGAGTTCTTCCCTTCATATTTAAATTGTGTTTCTAAGATTTATGTTTCCATTATTTCCTCTTCCTCACTTGGGACATCATTTGTGGAAAGGATTTCAAACATATTAGCAGATGACTTTGATTGATCCTTCATAACTAGTTTTTTTGAGTGTTCTTCTTCTTAGGCATTTGGAAACCTGTTGAGTTTATATCTTCTTTCTTTTGATCAAGAATTTTATTTGGGCAAGCACTAGCCAAATGACCATATTCATGGCAAATTCTACAATGAAAAGGAATGTTCTCATAGTCCACTACTTGCTCCCAAGTGTCTTCCCCAAATTGTAAAGTGATATTTTTAGGTAGGGGTTTGTCAAAATCCATTAAAACACAAATCCGAGCATAAATAATATGTTCAAAATTTTGAGTACAATCAAAAGTCATCATAAAAGTTCCTAAAGAGTTTCCAATTGAAGAAAAAATAGTAGGATTCCAAAATTCAATAGGGAGGCCAAAGAGTCTAACCCACACGGGAGCTATAGAAGGCATCTCTTCTTCGGCTTTAAATTTAGTATGCCAGGGCTTCATGAAAAGCCCTGCCCTTCCAAAGAACCAGGGACCCCCTTGAAAAGTTTTCTCTCTATCTTCATTATTAGCAAATAAAACAAGAAAATAACCATTTGGATAAATAGAGATTTGTAACTCACCTTTAGTTTTCCAAATTTTTGCAGCCCAAACTTTGAAAGCAGATAGGCTCGAATGAAAACCCATGAACCGACAAATTAGTCCTCTTTTTCTAGATCTTCAATGCCAGTCTGAATGTTACCCATATCAAGCTTAACAATAGGAGTTCCATCAGCTGCTTTAAGACATCCTGACTCCATTTTCCTGGGATCAATCTTAGGCATTCTTAGAGGTTTATGGGAAGCCCTAAGATTAATATTAGCATTGGGTTGAGGTTGTCCACCATGGAGGGCATCCCTAAAATTCATTTTTGGGGCTGAGTCTTCGAAATTCTTACCCTTGACAGGGGTTTTCATAGTAGATTTATTTTGTGGGTGCACCTTAGCACCAGATTCACTTGAGATCTGAGCCATTTTTTGATCAGCTGCTTGAAACTTGATTCGTGATCTCTTTAATCCTTGCCCTAGACGTCATGGAAAGGTATGGTTTTCCCTTTTATTTTGTGCAGCAAATTGGAAGTCGTTGTCACTCAAGTTCACGGTATGATCTATTGAAAGATAGATTTCTAACCCATATTGGATCCCCTGCAACATATCCTGCTAAAATCTTGAGTAGAAACCACAAAAATATTGGTCGCTAGGGCCCGAAGGCCCCGAAAACCAACCTCTGGAGCTGCTTGCACTCAACCCAGATGAAACCCTCGCACAATTGCTTGCCAAAAATCTTGTTCACACATAGGGATGCGCTAGGATTTGTGTTGCTCCAAATGATCTAAAAATTGGTGGAGATGTTCTAGGGTTTTTCAGGCATCTACCCTCAAAATTTCAGCTCAATCCGAGTTCGGATGAGTGAAATATGGCCGAAACAAGTTCGATAGTTTGGGCAGTCCTACGAAAAATGTCCCTCCTCGCTCTAACTTAGATGTATCAAGTCTGACTCTTCCCATGAATAAAATTAAATATTATTTTAAAAAAACTTAATATTTTACCATTCATTTTCAACATTTAGATAATGAAAAAAATATATTATTAAAATTTGACATATGAAGAGGAAGATGATATTGTTTTACATGCCAAATACATTGAATCTAAAAGTATTATAAGGCATAAGGATTACAAAAAAACTGGTAATCTTACACAATTTGCGTTGTTGAAATTTTTTGACATTGCATGTTTATGTTTAAAATTTAAAAAAATACCTAGATATAATTTGATTATTTCAAATGTTTTGAATATTTGATGCAAACCGTTGAAAATATCATATTGTTGAATATATTAGATATATTAGGTGTTCTTGTCAAAATAAAATGTAACAATATGAATGCTATTCATGTTAAAAAGTGTTAGTCATTCACTTTTAGTCCTTAAGCAACATTATGTGATGTAATATATTATATTTTCCTAAATATCATTTTCACTCAAGTTTGGATTAAATAAGATCCCATAATACGCTTGTTCTAGACCTATTGGGATCTATAACTTTGCATTATTAGAGTATTTGTACCTTGCATACCCATCCATGTGTTTTATTAATTAGAGGTTATTATTTCATTGCTAGAAGATATTTTATGTCTAAGGGAACCATATGTATCTTTCATGTATTTTCTTTCTTTTCATATTTCTTCATCTTTATATATAGTTACTTTTGATTACACTAGTTTACTTCAAAATATTAAAAAATTATATCTTATATCAAAGTAGAAGTGCATCTTAATATTTTGAAATATTTTCATTAATCAATATAAATCGGTACTTCTAGAGGAGTGGTTTAGCAGCTTCTTGAATTAGTATTTTAAGATTTTCTTAAAAATATTGATTTTCATCATCCAAGATTTTCATAAGTTGCTTCATAGTGGAATTTATATTTTAGTGTAATAACGAATAAGCTAGGATGAGTCTTTGAATTTTTATTATAAATATCATCTTTGGTATTTTTATCTATTGAAATATTTTCTAATCTGTTGAATGCATTAAGACATTATCCATATATTAGGTGGGAACTTATCTCCATGCTAAAGGGGGTGTTAAAAGGTGTCAATATTTTTCTTATTGGTCATGATTGATATATTTTATTTATGGTTCACATTTTATATCATGCAATTTAATTTATCATATAAGCCATTCCTCCTCAAGAGGTGAGTTTGTCTTAAACATGCTCATATAACTTTTAAATATTAGACCTATTAAGATCTATAATTTTATATTTATACTCCACCTATCGACCTTTTACTTATCTATTGGAGATCATTCTTCCATTTTTTATGAAGATATTTGTCATCTAAGGGGACCAAACCTATATTTCATGTTTTTCCTTTTGTCACATTCCTTTGTTCTTACACGTAGTTATTTTGGTAATATGTTGATTTTATTTTTTCCTTTATTAGATTTTTTGGAATTATCAATTTAATTTTATTTTACATATTTTTTTTTTAAAATACTTGAAGAATGGTAATTTATCTTAAAATTAATATGTAATAACTAAATGGAGTTTGTAATTTTTTATTTATTTAAAAATAAGTAGGATTATATTTATATTTTTGTAAGCATGATTGAGTAAATTTAAGAAACAACTTATTTTTCATGATGATATGAAAACATATTCATGATTTTTGTATTTAGTAGGCTTTCATATTCATGATTTTAAAATAAAATCTACAAATTATTTCAAAGGTCCACTTCATATATGTTTGAAATATTATTTCCTTGAGTTGTGTTTATTTGACCTTCATGTTTTAGGTCTATAGATTATCTAATTTAAGAAAACTTAATACATTTGATCAAGATAATTTTCCAACCATTTTTGACCTCTAAATTTAAACATTTAACATTAAAATTTTCCAATTATTTAAAATAATTACTAAAATAAACTTATAGTTGTTGAAATAGTGGGTGATCTTAATTTGGAGGATCCTAGAATATTCATTCAAAATGCACATGCATATTAACATTAGAAAAATGTTTTTTATGGGATGTATTATCAATCATGTTACTACAGTGACCCTTTCTCCATAATATGTTAAAATGGTGTAATGGAGATTTAGTTTAAAAAAGAATGCATGATAAAAAATTCATGTGGGAGAAAGTAGAAGATATTCCTACACCTAATAATCAAGTTGACTAGTATTTAAGAAGATAATTCTAGGTTGTTTTGTTTGACCTTTTAACAAGTAGAATATTAGTTATATTACCTTAATTTTAGGGAGGATGGGGATGTCAATTTGGGTTCGTGAATTATATAGGGAATACACATGATGATTACAACAACTTGGGCATAAGCAAAATCAAGAGTAAACTCCTTTTAGATAACCATATAGTTCATATGAGACACAATTATGTGTTCAAAAGAAAATGTCAAATGCCCATGCATTTGAATTCAAGTAATACATGTAGTAATAATATAAAAATATTGCTATGTATGCCAAGATTTATTAATATGAGACTAGAGTGGCTTTTACTCAAATATTCTTAGGCTATGTTAGTTCAACTCAAGGAAGGAATGCAATGTTGGAGAATATTATATTATTTAGTAATACTAATGTACCCCCATGGTACATATAGTAAAATGTAAATATTAGAATAGGGTTTAAGTATATAGTTTGGGAATGTGATTTATATTTCCTCTTTATGTAAGTATTTATGTTTAAGATATGCACAAGTGTCATGTAAGTAAGAGTGAAAGTTTGTAAGGAGAGAAAGTGCAAGAGTGTCATGTAGTGCAAATATGCAATGTGTGGATGTGCATAAGTGTCATGTAAAAAAATGCAAGTATCATAGAGGTAAGTGTGCATGTAAGCAGAGAGTAAAGAGTCATGTATACAAGTGGCAAGATGAGAAGCCAATGGACATGTAAGAGTTATCATATGGAGGGAAGTAGTCAAATATTTGAAGAGTCATTTTGTATGGCTATATTATGGAAATAAATGTCCATGTATTTTATCGAAGAAGAACATAATCAAACATTAGTAATATTGAAGCTTGTATGCATATTTTGAGCAATTATATTGTAAGTTTTTTTATGTTATTGCATGAATGAATTTGGTCATTTTATATTCATATTTTTTATTATCTTGAATATTATTACTAGGAAATTTTATATTTTAATTTCTTTTATATTTGAGACTACTTAAAAATCCAAAATATTGGGACTAACATAATATAGCTTAAAATCCAATAGTGGTATCAAAACTACTTCAAATAGATTCTATTTCTAGCATTGGAGGTAATCCTTAGTGTGAATTTATACTTAGAATCATGTGAAGAAAACATATACTCATATTACTACAAATTATAAATTTACAGATTGATATTTGATAAAGGCACAATTATTATATGCTGGAGTCTTTCTACTCTAAAAAGGAAGTGAAAACTAGGAATTGGCTTGACGAATTGATTGAGGGGACAAATAAATAGTCACCCTAATTTTTGGATTCCCTCTAAAGATAGAGAACCACATATTGAATGGCTAAATTGACCAAAAAATAATGTAGTGCTCTAAATTTTGGATATATTTGACCCTGATTGGATTGATCACATTGAAGAAAATAGTCTCAAGAAAACTATGAAAGCATTGAAGATATCAAGGAAGAACTTAAGAAATAAAGAAAAGTTTTAAGGAACTCAAGAATTTCATCCTGAGAAGAGAAGTGTCAAAATATTCCAAAGGAAAGAGAAGCATCAAAAGCTTCTAAAGCAAAAGAAAGAGAAGTGTCAAAATCTTCTAAAGAAGAAGTAGGAGCATAAAAATATTCCAAAGCAAAATAAAAAGAAGCATCAAAATCTTCCAAATAAAAAGAAGAATAAGAAGTAATTTAAAAGGCACAAGGTAAATTTAGTTTCAAAAGTGTCAAGTTTTCGGTTATGGTCCAATCAACCAAATATCATGAACTAGGCAAAATGAAAGCACCATATGCTATTTATACTATCTAAGCGCCATATGCCAAGAATACCAATTTAAGTTGAGGTTCATTTACTAATTAGTTGATGTTAGAATAAGAGAATATTCTCTTAAGTTCCACTAGGATAGATACTTGAGTTTCCACTCCTCTATGTGTCAAGAGAACTCTCAGTGATGTCTTCATCAGGTTTGATGAGTTGTTGTAATCCAACGACTCTCAATGATCAACTTTGCTATTTATACAGAGTTGATCCTTGGAATAAATTAATCAGTTCCACTCTTCTCTTCATCTTTTGTGTAATACTTTGCATATCTATTATTGTGAAATTCTAACATGGTACCAGAGCAGGATAGATTTTTCTAGCATTCACTCTTGAAGGTTCTAGGATCTGGTTCTTTTTTTGCTTTGGATTTTTTTGACTATCTTGCTTCATATATGTTGTAGTCAGTTTATCCATATTTTTTTCAAAAAAATATTTTATAATATATGTATTGTTTTTTATTAAAGTTGATTCAGAACTCAAGGGTTTTATTTTTTGAATTTTTTTGCACTCTTCCTTTACTATTTCTAGAGCTTTCATTCTGTAATTTCTAGAGGAAGATCTTTTTTTTTAATCTTTTTTATTTTAAAATCTCAACCCTCATTTTTTAAATGAAAGCAATCAATGCTTAGATATATTGCTGCGTAATTTTTTGGCCCAAATCGTTTTTGGAACTGCATTTTTTTTGTGGCTACAAACCATTTTGTGCTAGCCCTTAATACGTGGCTTCCCTTAAATCTAAGCTTGGTGAATATTTTTTAAAATAATTACATATTTATTGCTAACCTTTTCTTCAAATCATTTTTTTATCTCTAACCAAATCCAAAGATTTTAAAACAACATCAAGTGTGTTTCTAAAAAGTAAAAGCTTGGTGCGCCACCTATGACGTGGCTCTCGGAGACCTCCACATCTCTCTTGGTGTCATTGCATCGTATCTTCTCACTGGGTGAAAGCATATCTGATGCTGGTATCTTCTCCATTTATACTCTTCACCGCAAAGGAGATTCACACTTGTTATGCTATTTTCTTCATATCTGGTTCGAGTATCTAATTTCATGATTCATCTAAGGTTAAGCATTATTTTTTGTAAAGTGTTCTGCAGAATATTTTTTTAGAGTCTTCTAACGTGCTCTGTAGGAGAGTTTTTTTTAGGGAGCTATTTTTTTTGATGTGTTCTACAGGATAATTTTTAGAGGCATATAATGTGTTTTGCAGGAGGTTTTTTAGAGAAAAAACTCATCTATATCACTCCCATAGGTGGCATTCCGAGCTCTCGCCTAGGGCACTAGAGATAAAACAATTATTAAATTAGTAATTTTTTTATATTTTTATTCTCTGGATATTTAAGCCTTGTCTGCGCAGGCGGCGTCTCATGACGTCCTTGGAATATAACTCTTGCTATTTTCCTCCAGTGGTGGACGTCTTCCTCTTCCACATAGTCACTATCTACATAGAGATAAAATTTATTATTTTTAAGCTTTCTAATTAATAATTTACACTTATGTTGTTTATCATTATTTGAGGAAAAGCTACCTTCTATTTATCTTCTTATAATATTGTTATTGTTTAATTAATAATTTTCCAAAGGAGTTCTAGTTATTTTTTGAATTTCTCATATATTCTTTCTTATCCTTTATTATTATTAATTTATTCAAATTAATATTTAAAAAAAAAGAAATATATCACCTTTTCTTCTTCTCTAAAGGTGTTATTAAAATCATATTATAGAATTTTTATCATATTTAAACATTAATGTGTTAATCTCTTCACTTTAAACACATTATTTTTCTAAATACTTCCTAAACATAAAAGTTTAAGTATTCTTCCTCAAAATATATCTGCCTACGTGCCATGTATCATTACCACTAAAAACTTATAGTTTCCCTCACATAAGGGCAGGTTTTTGGAGGTACTTGGTATAAAGGCCTGACATATATTTTTCATTCATCCATTTATTTTTTGGATATATTTCTCACTTATAGTTTCCCTCTAGTAAGGGCAAGTTTTGAGAAAATCCAAAATTATAAACTGGTTGAACTCTCTGTATTTCAAGCCTACAACCCTTGATAAATTATTCTCTATACTTACAGTTTCCCTCAAGTAAGGACGGGTATTGAGAGGAACTAAAAGTACTTGGCATTTCTCAAGCAAAAAATATTCAGACCTCAATTTACTTATAGTTTCCCTCTTGTTAGGGCGGGTATATTGAGTTTTAGTATATTGAAAGCTTCATTTTTTCCCTTCAAATATTTGTATTAATAAAATTTGAAGTTCTAAGGGGGATATATTGGTTAATTATAACTTCAAACTTTTATTTTGTGTTAAAAAAATAAGAACTCAATTGAACCTCTCACCCCTCATAACTTTGACACTTGGAAACCTAAAATTTTAAATCTTATCTCTCAAAAAGGTCTTACTCATTTGTTAGAAGAAAAGCAACCAGAATTTGATAAAGAATATGAATTTTTTGTTCATAAAGGAAAAATACATGTAAAAATGGGTATTATTAGCTCTAATGTTCATGAAATTTTATGGTTTTATATTACATATTGCAAAGCCCCTCTTGAAAGTTGGGAGAAACTAAAGACCTTATTTTGGAAAGTAGATCAGATGAGATCAATGCAACTAGAAGCCAAACTAACATATTTGTCTCATAAATATTTTAGTAGTATTATTGAATTCCTCAGTAAGTTCAAAGAAGTCCTCACTCAATACAAAGGTAGTGGGAAGACTAAGACTAAAGAAGAATGCATTTACCTAATCCTTTCTAAGGTAAATGGTGTTTTTCAATTTTTTTCTTCCACCTTTATATCTACCAAATATGCTCTTGGTGCAATCTTTAAAATACCTTCTTTAGAAGAATTTTGTGATAGATTAACTAGGGAAGAAACCAAACTTGCTAGATATGAATCTTTTCTTCTTCCTCTTCTTCAAAAGCCTTAGTAGCCTCCACCTCTTCTAAAGAAAAATTCAAAAATAAGGAAAAGACTCCCATAACCTGTACTCACTATAAAAATAATGGTCACTCTGCTAACAAATGATGGAAAAAATTACAACAACTAGAGGCAGCTATGAAGGATCAAAAGATAGAAAATAAAAAGTAAATAGGAAAAGCCCTCAATGTTCAAGGAAAAACCTCCAATTCTTCCTCTAATTATTGGGTCCTATATTTTGGAGCTACTCATCACATGACTACTTCAAATAAGTATTTCTATTCTATCTCCTCTACCTCTACTTGTAGCATAGAATTAGGTGACTCTTCCTTCATCCTTGTCAAAGGAAAATAGGATATAACCATTGATGGTGGCTCCATAAACAATGTTCTCTATGTTCCAGACATTGCCACCAATCTCCTATCTGTTTATCAGATTTGTACTTATGGAAATGGGAAAAGTGTTCTCTTCTTTCCAAAAGGAGTTAAGATAAGAGATTTTCAAGATCCCCATTATCTTATAGCCAAAGGGAATATTGATCATAACTCTCATATTTTTCACTTCAAAGGTTTTCAAAATTTAGAAGGAGCCTCTTGTTTTGTGGCTCATGGTGATCTTGAAAGTCAAATATGGCATGAAAGATTTGGTCATCTTAGTTATAACTATCTAAAGGATTTGACCACCCATGATATGGTTACAGGATTACCCCAAGTCTCTTCTAGTGATGGATTTTTTCCTAGATGTGCTCTTGGAAAGAAACATCAAGATCTTTTCCACCCAAGTAGTTCTCTAAAAACCTCATCCCCTCTAGATTTAATCCATACTGACTTAATGACCTTTCCTAAACCATATTTCAAAGGAGAAAAGTATGCTCTAACCTTTATTGGTGATTTTTCTAGAAGATCCTAGGTCTACTTACTAAAATATAAGAGTGATGTTCTATCCCACTTTAAGGTTTTTAAAGCCTTAGTTGAAAATTAAGTATCTTGCAAAATCAAGAAGATTCACACAGATAATGGGGGGAATACTGTAGTAATGAGTTTTCCATATTTTTATCCAATCATGGCATCATTCATCAACATTCTATCTCTCATAATCCTCAAAAAAATGGTATTGTAGAAAGAAAAAATCAGAAATTAAAAGAGATGGCTAATTGTATGCTTCATTCAAGAGATCTTCCAAAAGTTTTTTGGGCAAAAGCTATTAACTATGCAAATTATATTCAAAATCACACACCTCATAAAGCTCTTGACCATTTAACTCCTGAAGAAGCTTGGTATGGCTTAAAAACAGATGTTTCCTACTTCAATATTTTTGGGTGTATTGCTTGGGATCACATACCAAAGAAGAAAAGGAAGGCCCTTGATAAGAAAAGCAAAAAGCTCATCTTTGTCAGTTATTGTGAAGTATTGAAAGCATACAGGATATTTTTTTTTTGGTATTAATTTAAAGAGAGGGTTTTGAAATGGTCCCCACAACCTTATACATACAGCCAAACTCTCAACCATAATAACAATCTCCAAAATATTATACCTATTAGGAATAACCGAGAGATTTTAATTCCTAATAACCATAATGATTCTAGAGATAACTTAGAAAATCACAATGCTTTGAAGGTAAAACAAAATCTAACAAACTTCGATTAAATGGAAAAGTGAGACCAAACACCCCTTCCAATGAGAGCCAAAGGGATGTTCAACTCCTCCTTACAAAAACAAAGCATCATGAGCCTCTTTCCTAGCAAGGGAGACTACGTCATTCGGGACATCATTTTTCCACACCAAAAAAGCAACATAGTGGACACCACGGTTGGCTAGCATATCGGCCAGTGCATTCCCCTCATGTAATAAATGGTGAATGTTCACCTATTCAAAAGCATACAACAATCTCCTAGCTTCGGTAATAAGATTGAGAACATTCCATCTATGTGTACACTCCCCTTTGAGCATCTTGATTATGTTCAAAGAGTTACCTTAGATTTCCACATTCTAACAACCAAAATCCGCTAACAATTTCACCCCCATATAAGCTGCATGAGCCTCCATGAAGTGTGAATATTGAGAACCAAGGGGTTCAAAAAATACCATGAGGATGTCACCATTCTCGTTTTGCACAACACCGCCTACTCTAGCCTTGTCGGGGTTACCCTTTGAGGCCCCATCGAAGTTGAGTTTCAGCAAATTAGGAGCCGGATGGACCCACTTAATTCCTGATCTAGGATCAGGTTCGAGGGGGGGTGAGGAAGAGGTCTCCAACCCAATTTAAATTCCAAATCAACTTCTTCGAAGGAGGAGGGTGCCTTGGGCCGTTTACCCACAAAGGCAGCCAAGACATTCTTCGATGCTCTATTAATGATCTTAGTACCCACCCTAAAAACATCGGTCTCAATGTCATTAAAAGCACAGGCATTCCATTCTTTCCACACCCCCCACCATGCATGGGGAAGCATAATTTTCCACAACCAAGATAGCCATTGGGACACGAATGACGAACACCATTGAAGGATGCTATCCATCAACGTACTTGGAAACACCCAATAAATGTTAAACCAATTAAAAATAAATATAAATACCTACCATGTGAACGGGCAGCTAAGGAGCAGATGTTGTGTGGATTCCTAGTCCGATTTGCATAGATAGCATCTGTTCACCATAATGCGACCCCTCTTTTGAATATTATCCAAAGAAAGTATTTTATTTTGAGCCACCAACCAAAAATAAATATTGATCTTTGGGATTAGTATTTTAATCCAAATAAGATTCATTGGAAAAGGAGCCTCATATTCTGAGAGAAGGAAGGAATAAGCTGATTTCATAGTAAAGTCACCTTCAGCTTCCCCGCTCCAAATCAAACGGTCTCTGGAATTGTCCTATCTGATCGCATACCTGTTAAGTTCCACTAAAAGTCTCTACCAACTGACCAAATCATTTTGGTTGGACACCCAATAGGGATGAGAATTCCATGAACGCCTACCATTGACAATAGGTATATATTGGGAAACCCAAATTTTGCCTTCCTCCATCACTTTCAAAGCAAGAGCCCTGAGATTTGGGTCATCCAATAACGACTCTTCCCTCAACCAATGGTCTTCCCAAAACTTGATGTTTCTCCCATCACCAATGATCCACCTGCTTTTAGCCTTCACAAAGTCCCTAATATTCATTAAGCTTCTCCAAAAAATGGAGCCTCTCGGGGAGAGATCATATGACAAGAAATAATTAAATCCATATTTCACTTTAAGGATAGAACACCAAGGTCTCTTGATGTTTGAAGCAACCAACCACCCTGATTTACCAACTAGGGCTCTATTCATAAGTGCTGCTCTTTTCAAATTAAGATCCTCGTCCTTTCTCCTCTCAAATATGATCCCATGCGACCAAGTGGTACTTGCATTTTAAATCTAATCTAGCCCAAAGGAACGTTTTACAAATACGATCAATTTTATCCGTTACTTTAGTAGGGAGCATGAATAAGGACATGAAATAAATGGGTATGATCTAGAGAATGCTTTGAAAAAGTACCGTCTTCCTTGCTTGGCTCAATAATACCCCTTTCCAAGAGGCTAGTTTACGTTGGATCCTTTCAATCAAAGGGTCTCACAGTGAGTCTTTCATTCTCTCCATGAAGAGAGGCAGTCCAAGATAGGTCGCTGGCAACGTGGCAATCCTACAATTGAGTATATTCGTAATATTTGATTTCTTGGATTTCGGAGTGTTAACAAAGTAGAGAAAGCTCTTTGTAAAGTTGATCTCCTAACCAACAACCCTCTCATAACACAATAAGATCTTTTTAATATCTTGGGCAAAAAATACCGATGCACCACTAGCAATCAGAGTGTCGTCAGCAAATTGGTGATGAGATACAGGCGGACATGGGAGAGTTGGAAAAAGACCCACCTCTTCGCTCAACCTTCCAATCGCTCTCCCCAAAGTTTCCACCACAAAGAAGAAGAGGAAGGGGGAAAGTGGATCACATTACCTCAAACCACGGTGAGACTTAAAAAAGCCAAAAACCGATCCATTCACTAGAATGAAGCATCAAACTAAAGAAATGGAAATAAGGGTGACCCACCAATCGCTAAAACCAAACTTCCTCGTCACCTTTTGTAAGAATAGCCACGTCACATTTCATAAGCCTTACTAATGTCAAGCCTTAAAAGGAAAGCCTCTCTACCACTATACTTGACCGAATGAAGAAGCTCATGCATGATAATAACACCATCTAAGATTTGTCTACCCGACACAAAGGTGCTCTGAGCCATATCAATGAGATTTAGAAGTAGCCCCTTGAGTCTATTAGACAAAGCCTTAGAGAGGAATTTATATAAAGAATTGCACAAACTGATTGGTCTAAAATCCTTAAATGACGAGGCGGAATCCTTTTTCAAAATTAAGGCAATCAACATGGCATTCAGGGATTTAGGAATCTCCGTCGATATTTGGGCTTCTATCAGAGCCTACACCACTTCAGACCTGCAAATATTCCAATATTTTTGAAAGAACAATGGAGGAAATCCATCAGGCCCCAGATCATTTAAAGGCCCCAAATCCTTAACATCATTAAATATTTCATCATCTATGAGTAGGGTCTCCAAACCTGAGTTCATTTCCTCTATAACCAACGTAGAAATAGCATCTAACATAACACATTTTGTTGCCAATTCCCGATCCGAGGGGACCAAGAAGAGAACTAAATAAATTGACAACCTCCAATCGAATTTCCTTGCTCTTCCTGATAGAATTGCCATCCTCCTTAATAATCTCCACTATTCTATTCCTACTCCTCCGTCGCATGGTGGATGCATGAAAGAACCACGTATTATTGTCACCTTATCTTAGCCATAATTCTCTCAATTTCTGCTTCCAGTGCAACTCGATATCCACTTGTTTGTTAAGATAATTGGCTAAGCACTCTCTTTCCTCACTTAATAACACCTCATCGAGTCCCTGTGACTCAATATTTTTCTTTATTTCAATGACCTTTTTTAAAGCTTCCAGCTCCCTAAAGATATTACCATACACGTTATTGTTCCACCATTTTAATTGATGATGAAGCCTTCAAATTTTAAAGGTAAATTTAAAAATGCCCGATCTCGACGCTTCCTCATCCCACCATTTTTCATGCAATATTCAAAGTTAGGGAAGTTGCACCACATTGCTTCAAAGCGAAAGGGTCTCGAAACAAAAGAAGAGTTTTCAACAGTCTCCAAAAGGAGAGGATTATGATTCGAGCCCACTCTAGATAAGGTGGAAAGCACTACATCCCCAAATAAATCAAGACTTCTAGACGAAACTAGCACTCTGTCCAATAAGTTCAGGATCAAACCATTACCCGACCTACTGTTACTCCATGTAAAATGCCCCCATTTCAAATCCATGTCTTGTAATTCTACGAAAGATATGAAATCCACCAAGTCAGCAAGACTACACTCTTTAGGGCCACTTCCACCCCTTCTCTCCGAAGGATATAGAGGGGAGTTAAAATCTCCAATCACTAACCAATGTTCATGAATGAAGGTTTGATGCATTTCTAGCAACAACTGCTAGAAATATCTCCTTTCATAAGTGGTATTTGAAGCATAGATATTGGAGACCACCCAATGCCTTTGGGTTTCGTTGCACTAGAAAATAATATTTATCACTCTACGTGAAGCAGAGATTACATGCCCATCAAATTTATGTGAATTTTAGAAAAAAAAGAGTCCACCAACTGTTCCCACAGATTCACTAGCCATGAAACCTGAGTCCTTCCATATCGCCCTTTAAATCGATCTCCATGACTCGACCTCAAGCTTTGATTCTTGAATGCTTTTATTATTGAAAGCATACAGGCTTATTTATCCCTCAACTCATGATGTTTTCTTTCATAGGAATGTCCAATTTGATGAAACATTCCCTAAAAATGATCCTTTAAATACCTCTTCCTCCATTGAGCCTTCTCCTATAGTAGAACATATATATTATGAAGATCCAACTCTTGAAGTTAACTTGGTCATTGATAATCAATATGAGGAACCTGTAACTCCATCTCAATGTCTTTCAACTCCTTCAGCTCCTTACTCTATGCCAAAATGGGCCGCACCATTGTTAAAGAAGCTACTCCTTACATCCAAAATCTTCCTTCAACTAGATCATCCAACCCCATAGGCACTAGTATTGTATGTCAGTCTATTTCCTCTGATCCTCAATACTTCAAAGAAGCCTTAGGTATTAAGAAATGGGATGATGCCATGGAAAATAATTTTTTTTCCTTGATCAAAACAAGACTTGGGATTTAGTTCCCTTACCTAAAGGAAGGAAATTAGTTCATTGTAAATGGATCTTCAAAATAAAATATGGGCCTAATGGAGAAATAGACAAACACAAGGCTCGTCTAGTGGCCAAAGGTTTCTCTCAAATTGAAGGCATAGATTATGCATAAACCTTTGCTCCAGTTGATAAAATGGATTCTGTAAGATTGGTTCTTACTCTAGCTACTTCCCATAAGTGGCCTATCTATCAAATGGATGTAAATTGTGCTTTCTTACATGGATACTTAAAGGAAGAAATATTCATGGAATAACCTACTGGTTTCACTCAAGACTCCTCTCTTGTTTGTAAGCTCAAAAAGTCTCTCTATGGCCTCAAACAAGCCCCTAAAGCTTGGTATGAGAAGATGGACTCCTTCCTTATTTCAGCAGGTTTTTCTCATTGTGAGTCTGATAACACAGTTTACATTTGGATAAATGAGGCAAAATCACCATTCTTGTTCTATATGTTGATGATATTCTTCTCACTGGTAGTAACTTGACTCACATACAAACTATAAAAGACTCCCTCTAAAAAATTTGAAATGGCTGATCTAGGTAAAGATCATTAATTTCTTGGGATCCAAATAAGTCAAATCGATGCAGGTATTTCTTTGTGCCAAAAAAAGTACACTCTAGATCTTCTACAAAGATTCAAAGTGACAAATTGCAAACCTTCTTCTACACCCTTTCAATCTAGCATTAATATTAGTACTTCCTGCTCATCCCCTCTATATGATGCAACTCTATATCATCAACTTGTAGGGATTTTGCTATAACTTACTCATACTCGCCCAAATATCTCATTTGTAGTTGGCCTCATATCCATATTCTCTCATCAGCCTCACTTTAGTCATTAGCAAGCAGCAAAAAGGATCCTCCATTACTTGCAAGGCACTAGTCACTTTGGGCTCTTCTACAAGGGAAAATCCATGGATATTATTGGCTACATAGATTCATATTGTTTAGGTTCAGTAGAAGACACATGTTCCACATTAGGCTATGTATTTTGCCTTAGTTCTTCACCAATAGCCTGGTTATGCAAGAAACAAAAAGTAGTAGCTCTATCTTCTATAGAGGCAGAATACATGGTAGCAGTTTTGGCTAGTCAGGAAACTCTTTGGCTTCATAAAATTTTGAGAGAATTTGGTTTCACCCATGAGAAGCCTATAACTCTTTGGTGTGACAATAAAAGCATAATTAATATTGCATGAAATCTAGTTGAACATCATTGAACCGAGCACATTGAGATACACATGCACTTCATAAGGTAGCATATTCAGAGTGGGGACATACACTTGGAATATATTCCAACTGAGAATAAAATTGTAGATATCTTCACCAAGTCATTTTCTTCTCCATGTTACCTTCAATTGTGAGATAAGATTGGAGTTATACAGCTGCATTGGTTTTTTTTATGAGGACAATCTTTGCCATATGAAGAAAAATCTCTCTTCTTCTAATAGTTGGTTTTTCCCCACAGGGATTTTTTCACCAACTATTTATTGTATATGAGTACCTAATCAGGCCAAGTTGTCGAGACTCATCTTTATTTCTTGTATAAATAGGACAATCTTCGCCATACGAAGACAAGCCTCTCATTGTTGGTTTTTCCCCACAAGGGTTTTTCACCAACAATATTATGTAAATGAGTACCTAATTAGGCCAAGTTGCCGGGACTCATATTTATTTCTTGTATAAATAGGACAATCTTTGCCATGCGAAGATAAGCCTCTCATAGTTGGTTTTTCCCCACAGGGGTTTTTTCACCAACTATATTATATGAGTACCTAATCAAGCCAAGTTGTCAGGACTCATCTTTATTTCTTGTTAAATAGGAAAATCTTCGCCATACAAAGACATGCCTCTCTTATTCTCATAGTTGGTTTTTCCCGACAAGGATTTTTTTTTACCAACTATCTATTGTATTAGGAGGACAATCTTAGCCATATGAAGACAAGCCTCTAACTACCTTTTGATTGATGGTTTTTTTCCATTGGGTTTTACCATATCTTCAAAATAAGTCATTGTATATGAGTACCTCATCAGGCCTTGTTGCCAGGACTCATTTGTACAATTCACCCCTAGTATCACTTAATATGGGGTGTTAGAATAAGAGAATATTCTCTTATGTTTCACTAGGATAGACACTTGAGTTTCCACTACTCCATGTGTCAGGAGAACTCTCGATGGTGTCTTCATCAGGTCTGATGAGTTGTTATAATCCAACAACTCTCAATGATCAACTCTGCTCTTTATACAGAGTTGATCCTTGGAATAAATTAATTAGTTCCACTCTTCTCTTCATATTTTGTGTAATGCTTTGCATATCTATTATTGTGAAATTCTAACGAGTTGAGTGCCATATGAGCACCATTCTCTAAGTAGTCAAAAGTTATATTAATATCATTCTCTCAATAGAAGAGTGCCATTCTCTAAGTAGTCAAAAGCCATATGAACACCATTATCAAATCCAAAGAGAACCATTATCTAGTATTCAAACATCATTCTCAAAGTGAAAGAGTGCCATCCAATAGTATTCAAGCTCCATTCTCAAAATAAAAGTTTGAATTTCATTCTCTAGACTCATCTATTCAAAATATGTCAAGCTAAAGTGGATGGAAGGCTAACTAGCAAAATAAGGAAGTAAAACTTGATTAAAAGTGACACAAAGGTATAATGTCCATAAGAGTGTAACATTGATTAGGGGAACATAATCATTTAAGAGCACACTAGTTATTATAGCCTACAAACATTTCAAAAGTAGCATGCATTGTGGTAAATATTGAGAGGTAGAAAAAGGTAAACAAATTATATTTATATTGATAATTATTTTTGGTGCTAAGGTTAAAGTCCTAAGTGAATATTAAAGGTGATAAATTGGAAACTTAGGAACTTTAATTTATAAGAGGGAGTTAAAAGGTATTCAACTCCATAGGATTTAATATTTAAAGGTGGGAGTTAAAAGGACTTCAACCATATCTTTTGAAATATTGAAAAATATTGAAATTCAACATTTTTTAATTTACAATTAATTTTATAATTTATTTCAATTTGATTTTTGAAAATTTGATATTTATTAGATTTTGGTGAGATAAGGTTTTCTACTCCAAAAAAAAAAATGAAAAAGAATTATAAATTTGAAGGATTTAGGAAACTTGAAAAATATTTTGAAAGTTGAAGAATTTACAAAATTTGCAAATTTAATTACTAGGGAGACAAAAGGTTCCCTACTTCATTAAATTTGAAAAATTTAAATTTGCAAATTTATTTTTGAAAAAAATTAAAATTTAAAATTAGAAGAATTGAGAATTCACAAATTTAATAAATTAGGGAGATAAAATATTTGCTACTTCAATAAAAAAAAATTCAAATTTATTTTTGCAAGGATTTATAATTTGAAATTGCAATTAAATAAATTTGGAGTAAAAAGAGTTTCAACTTCAAAGGAATTGAATCATTCAATTGCAAACTTTGATTGTCATGGAAGGAATTTATTTTAAGACTATTATAAGAAATGAAATATTGGAAGCCATTCAATTGGCATACATAAATTGATTGAAAAATTTGATGATAAGCAAGATATGAAAATGCAATTTATCTATAAAGAAGTAATGAATGAAATCTTGAAACATTTGAATATCATTTGCATATAAAAATTGTTGAAGCAATTGATAATTCAAAAGATGATATTACAATACCTATTGATATAGATAGGATAATCTATATGACATGACATTGTTTTCACTTGAAATTTATAAAGAAAGAAGGTCAAAGGCAAGGAAAATGATTAAGACTCTAAAAGGAAAAATAATTGGTCATATACTTTAAGAAGCATGCAATAAAATATCATTATATGATAGGAAAACTCACAATCCAGTCTCATCAAATTCAAAAAATTATTATGATACTCTAAGTTAATTTTCAAAGGTTATAGGACAACATCAATATTAGAAGAAAGTAGAAATAAAGGCAACACATGAACCAAAAGCCAAGGACACAGAAGAATCTCAAGTAGTCCATGAACAAGATTTGAAAGTTTATAGCAAATAAGTAAGGTTAGAAGAACTAAATAAAGGAGGATCTCAAATAGAAGATCATGCACAATGCAAGGTTACCTGAGAAAAGCAAAAATCAAAGATGAAAGACTAAAGTCTTAAATAACCAAATAATGCAATATAGAGGGTGTTGGAGAATATTACACTATTTTGTACATGCTAATATATCCCCATGGTACCTATGGAACCATGTAGACATTAGTTTGAATCTGTAGTTTAAGAGTGTGATTTATATTTTCCTTTTATATAAATGTCTGTGTAGGATATGCACAAGTGTGTCATGTAAGAGTGCAAGTGTGTAATGGGAGAAAGTGGACAAGTTCATGTAATTAAGTGTACAAATATGTAATGTGAGGATGTACATAAGTGTTATGTATTAGGTGTGCATGCAAAAGTGAAAGTGTCATATAAAAAAGTTCAAGTGTCATAGAGCTAAGTGCGAGTGTAAGTAGAGTCAAGATTCATGTATACAAGTGGCAAGATGAGAAGCTAATGGACATGCAAGAGTTGCCATATGGAGAGCAATAGTACTTGAAGATACTTTTTTTTATTTGTGGAAAACATCCCAAAAGGGATGCCACTTTCGGGTAAGACCCAAGGAGGCAGGGGTATCCATTCCGCCAAAAATACCCAGGACTCGGACCTGGCCTACCACCTTTGACATACTCAAGGAGCAAACAAACACACAAAACCAATTTAAAAATAAGTAAATAACAAAAAAAATAATAAAATAAAATAAAAAACATGCTCCTTGAGTGTGTCAAAAACAAAAGCACAACCAAACACGCACAATAAGATAAAAGAAACCACAACACGAACCACATAGAAAAACACAAGAACCACATAACAAAACACAAACAAGACAAAAACAACAGAACACTACAAAGACATAACCCAAAAAAAAACATGAAAAATAAACACAACCAAAACCTAAAAAATTAAAAAAAATAAAAATAAAAAACAACCAACAACATACAATAAACAAAAACAAAAAACATAGAAAACACTCACACATAAAAACATGAATTAACACAAACAAAGAGAAACCCAAGAACAAGAACGAAAAAAACACAAGAACAATAACAAAAAACATAAAAAAAAAACACAAAACAACAAAAACACAAGAACAACAAAAAACAACACAAAGAACACAAAAACAAAACAAAACAAAAGAACCCACCCACCTTAAAAAACTAAACAAAAAAACAAAAAAGAAAAAGAAAAAAAAATTGAACATAACAATGACCTATCTAGACCATAAGACTATTAAGGCAAGAATCAACAGAGGAAACAAAAGAAAGAATAGAATGAGCTAGGGAACTAAAAAAAACTGAATGAACCAAAGAGAAGCAAAAAAAAAAAGCAAGAAGAAACTAGGTACCTTCAGAACTGGAGCCATCCAAAGAAATGATAGAAAGAAGAGCTTCCCTAATTTGAGAAGCCCACCATCTAGGAGGGTGGCCATAACAAGTAAGATCACCTTTGTCCAAAGCCCAATTAGCTAAAGCATCAACACTCTTGTTTTGATCTTTGACCACATGATTGTAATCAACTTTCAAAAATCCCATCTGGATTAATTGAATCTTCTCAATAATTCTTTTTATTCTCCAATCCACCTTATGATTCTTAGAAGGAGTCTTCAAGAGATTAATCATAAGTTGAGAGTCAGACTCAACTAACACCTTTTCCCATCCAACCTTAGTAGCCTCCTGAAGGCCTCCGAGGATACCATACCCCTCAACAAGGTTATTGGAAAGAATACCCAAATTCTCAAGCAAAAGTAAAAACCAGGGAGCCATCTGAAAGTCTACCAATTCCTCCCACACTGGCTTTTCCAGGGTTCCCTCTAGAGGCTCCATCAGTATTGACTTTTCCAAAATCCTTAGGAGGAGGTTGCCAATTTCTTGTCCTATCCATCTTACTAATACTCACATTCCCTTTAAGTTGGTTGCCCTTAGAAGATTTAATCTTCAATCTTTGCATCACTTGATCCCATCTTTGGTGGGAGTTTTGGGGGTGATTAAGGAGTTGATGGACTGATTCAACTAAGTTGGCTATGGTATTTTTCCAAATATAGTGAATATCCTTCCTATCTTGATTAAAAATTTGGTTGTTCCTTTCATTCCAAATATTCCAAAGAAGAATGGTAGAACCCATCCAAACTAACTGCCTAATAAAATGATCAACACCCTCTTGATTAGGCCAATCCCTCCAAAGCTGTTCAAAAGTAAAAAAATTGGACCACTGTAAGCCAAGTAAAGTGGCCATTCTCCTCCATAGCTCAGAGGCTAAAGTACACTCAATAAAAATATGGTTGAGATTTTCTACATTCTCTTCACACATTTCACATCTAAAAGGGCCATGAAAACCACGCTTCATAAGTTGCTCACCAAGTAAGCACCCTACGATGCAATAAAAGCCAATTAAAGAACCTCACCTTAGGCTAGAGATTTTGAGCCCACAATCGAGAAAATATGTCAGAAGAATGGTTGGGATTATTATGGCATAAGGTCAAATAACCTTGAGCAACTCAATACTCACCCTTAGTAGTGTTGTTCCATCCAAAACAATCTTTTTCATGGGACCAAGAGAGGGATCTCATATGAAGGATGCCTTGGATATCTTGTCTTTGCCTTTCTGGGATTTGAATAGGCCAGTCCTCAATAGGGATCCAATATCTACCAACCTTTGAATTACCAGTATGGTACCGATAGTAATTAGCCACCTTTATCCAATTAGCTCGATGAAGCTCCTCCATCCAAGGCCTCCAATCGGGAAACTGAGTTATCAAAGGCTTGTGACCATCCCAAGAATCTGTCCAAAAATTTGCCTGTTGACCATTATGAATGATCCAAAATAAATTTTTCTTTATCAAATCCTCACCAGTCTTAAGAACTGCTAAAATGGGAGAACCTTTGGTAGGAAGTTGATAGCGAACAAGGTCTTCAAGACTTTTGTTCTCAAGCATATTTAGCATGAAGATTATTGGCCCAAAGAGCATTGGGGTTATGCAACATCCTCCAATATAATTTAGCAGCTAAAGCTTTGTTGTTATTAATAGAAGACCAGAATCCTAACCCCCCTTCACTCTTAGGAAGACATAAAGTATCCCATTTCACCAAGGCCCATTTTATTTTCTCCTTAGTACCACTCCAAAGGAAACGATGACTGATTTGATCCAATTCTCGAAGAACAACCTTTGGGATATTCAAAATGGAAGAAACATAAATAGGAATAGCTTGAAGGACTGATTTTACCAAGGTGATTCTACCCCCGAAGAAAGCCACCTGTTGGTCCACTTTCCAATTTTCTTCTTGACTTTGTCCAACAACCAATTCCAATCTTTATTTTTCTGCCTTTGAATATTTATGGGAATACCTAAATAAGTGATTGGAAGGGAGGTCTTCTTATATCTTAATTTATCCAAGACCATGGATTCCTGTCTAGCAGAGCAGTGAAAGAAAATAACTTTAGATTTGTCTTCATTGATCAACTGCCCAAGTAGCCTTAGAAAAATAGCTAATGATTTGCTTAATATTAGAAGCTTCCTTAACCGTAGCTTTACCTAAAAGAGTAGAGTCATCCAAAAATTGAAGATGAGAGATAGGTCTAGCTCCATGAGCAATGGTAACTCCCTCAAGGGTTTTGTTTTCCCTCTTTTTGGTTATAGTCCTACCCAAGCATTCAACAAGAATGATGAATAAATAAGGGGATAGCGGGTCACCTTGCCTAATACCTCTGGAAGCTGGGAATGACTGAGAAGGCCTGCCATTGATAAGAACTAAGTAGGAAACTGAAGAGATACATCCCATAATCCAATCCATCCAATCCTTAGAGAAACCAAATTGCCTCAAAACTTTGATAAGGAAGTGCCAATCCACTCTGTCATAAGCTTTGGATAAGTCTAACCGAATGAACATGGAAGGAGATTTTTGCATATCCATGGAATGGATGGCTTCCTAAGCAAGAACTATCTCATCTACTATTTGACGTCCTTCCACATAACCCCCTTGCTCTGGGGAAATAATCTTATGCAAAAGAGGCTTCAACCTTTCTCCCATGATTTTAGTAATGATTTTGAGAAGAACATTACATAAAGCAATAGGTCTAAAAGCTGAGATATGATCAACCTCTTGAGATTTTGGAACAAGAGTAATATAAGTTTTATTGATAACCTTCAAAATTTCTTTGGCTTTCCTGGCTTCTTCCACCACCTCTAATAAATCAACATGAAGGATATCCCAAAACTCTTGGTAGAACTCAATGGGAAAACCATCGAGACCTGGGGTTTTCCTTTTTGCATTTTAAAAACTACTTGTTGAAGCTCATTGATAGTAACAGGAGCAGTCAAAATAGAGTTCTCCTCAGAAGTGATAAGAGAAGGGATTGCTTGAAGAACATTTTGTTGTGAAGCTGAGTCAAGAGGAGTAGCAGCAAAAATATTGGAAAAGTAATCAACAACAATAGAGTTCATGCCATCCCAAGTATAAACAACATCTCCAGAATCTGATTTTAAGGAAGAAATAAAGTTGTGAGATCTTCGAGCTAGAAGAGATTTGTGGAAGAAATTTGTGTTTCGATCTCCTTCTTTGAGCCATTGAATTCTAGATTTTTGCTTCCATAAGATTTCTTCTCTTTTTTTCCCATTCCTCTAACCGAGTTGTGAGTTTAATTTCATCTGCACTTCTCTTCTCTGAGGCCATCTAAACGGATTTTCTTATTCAAATTTTCAAGATGAGCAATAACTTCATGTTTTTTTTATGAACATCCCCAAACTCTTTCCAGTTCCAAGTCTTGATTTTGGATTTAATGTATTGCAATATTTTGGCAAAATAGAACATCTTAGTCCCATGCCTAGGTTTACCTTCCTTCCACCATTGTTGCACATGAGGTCTGAAGGAAATGTCTCTAAGCCACATTAATTGAAAATGAAAAGGAGAGAAACTCACATTGGTTTTCCACATTTCCACCATGACTGGCCAATGATCCGAACCAACATTATTAAGAGTCTTCACTTTAGGAATGTGACCATGGATTAAGAAATTTTTAGAGAGCAAAAACCTATCCAATCTCTCCATTATACAAGCTAAGCCTTGCCTTCTATTAGACCAAGTCATAAGGCCATTATCTCGGTTGGATATCCACAAGATGGAGGTTTGCAATATATTCGCTCATGAGGTCAGTGCTTTTGTCCAAATTTCTATTTCCCCCCATTTTCTCATCCAGAGAGAGGATGGTATTGAAATCTCCTCCGATCAAGATCCAAGCTTCAGGAAAATGAGAGATAATATGAGTAATATCCTTCCACTATCTTCTTTTTTCCTCCAAAGAAGTCAGAGCATAAATAGTAATGCAGAGCATAATTTGGTTGGAATGTCTACTTTGAATAGCTATAGCCAACAAACCCCAACTGCCAACCATATGGTGAATAACTACCTCTTTTGGGTCCCAAAGACAAGCAATGCCACCGAAGTCCCTTGGGAACCGAGGGAAACCACTTTTCTAGTTGGCCAAATTTTATCGGCAATTGAGTCCATATCCTCCATTGACATCTTTGTTTCTTGAAGGAAAACAAGATGTGGATGATTTATCTGAATCATTCTTCTAATTTCATTTTGTTTTGAAAGACTCCCTTTGAGTCCTCTAATATTCCAAGTGATGATATTCATTAATACCAGGGCTAAAAAAGTTGGGAAGGGCATTAATCTTACCTTCCTCTACAAGCTTTTCACCTTCTTTTACCATATGATATTGATTGGTCTTGCGACCTGCTTTTTGATTAGAATCCATCTTCAATTTTTTTTCCCTGTTTCTTGACTTATTCCAATTGAATCTGAGATGGCTTCTAACCTTGAAGAATGCTCGTACATAGCCAAAATTTTACTAGATGGTTCAACGGAGTCTATATTGGGACCTGCATTATTTAAAGTTTTGACATTTGAAAGATTGTTTTTCTTGTGTAAATTTTCTCCCTTTTTTTCTATTGAAAACCTTTGATTTGTTGGTTTGTCTCTGAGTTCTTCCCTTCATATTTAAATTGTGTTTCTAAGATTTCAGTTTCCATTATTTCCTCTTCCTCACTTGGGACATCATTTGTGGAAAGGATTTCAAACATATTAGCAGATGACTTTGATTGATCCTTCATAACTGGTTTTTTTCGAGTGTTCTTCTTCTTAGGTATTTGGAAACCTGTTGAGTTTATATCTTCTTTCTTTTGATCAGGAATTTTATTTGGGCAAGCACTGGCCAAATGACCATATTCATGGCAAATTCTACAACGAAAAGGAATGTTCTCATAGTCCACTACTTGCTCCCAAGTGTCTTCCCCAAATTGTAATGTGATATTTTTAGGTAGGGGTTTGTCAAAATCCATTAAAACACAAATCCGAGCATAAATAATATGTTCAAAATTTTGAGTACAATCAACAATCATCATAAAAGTTCCTAAAGAGTTTCCAATTGAAGAAAAAATAGTAGGATTCCAAAATTCAATAGGGAGGCCAAAGAGTCTAACCCACATGGGAGCTATAGAAGGCATCTCTTCTTCGGCTTTAAATTTAGTATGCTAGGGCTTCATGAAAAGCCCTGCCCTTCCAAAAAACCAAGGACCCCCTTGAAAAGTTTTCTCTCTATCTTCATTATTAGCAAATAAAACAAGAAAATAACCATTTGGATAAATAGAGATTTGTAACTCACCTTTAGTTTTCCAGCTTTTTGCAGCTCAGAATTTGAAAGTAGATAGACTTGAACGAAAACCCATGAACCAAAAAATTAGTCCTATTTTTTCCAAATCTTCAATGCCAGTCTGAATGTTACCCATATCAAGCTTAACAATAGGAGGTCCATCAGCTTCTTTAAGACATCCTGACTCCGTTTTCTTGGGATCAATCTTAGGAATTCTTAGAGGTTTATGGGAAGCCCTAAGATTGATATTAGCATTGAGTTGAGGTGTGGGAGTACTTTTACTCCCATTTTAAATTGTTTCTTTCCTCTATCAATTTCCTTCCATATTTTTCTGATATCCTTCTCTTGATGAATTACTTGATCTTCTTGTCTTGAACCTGTTTGTACTTATTGCCTTGAACTTGTTTGGAATTGAGTACTACACCATTTTGCAATATGTCAAAAGTTATTACAATTAAAACACTTGATATTTTAGCCTTTGGATTTTGCCCAAATCATGAATTCTTTCTTGAAATAATTTCCATATCCATTATTTTCTTGAACCCTGTATTATGAACCTCTATTTTCATGATCATTATGACCATGACTTTTGAATTGTGTAGCTCTAAAACCAAAACCATTTTGCTCATTTTATTTGCACTAAGAAGCTCTATGACCAATCATGTTGCATAAGAAGCAATGTCCCTGAAAACCATACCTTCTTCCTTTGAAGTTTCTTCTAGCAAAATAAAACTTCTTTGATCCATGGACCCTACAGTGTATAGCCCTGTGTCCAAATCCATTACAAGAAAAACAATGTCCTTGAAAAGCCCTTTGTTCATGCCTGGTTCCTCATACCTTTCTTGACCAATATACCTATGATAATTTTCAACTTGTGCATTACATCCTTGAAATTTCTTTGTAGTATCTAAATCCTTTTCCTTAATTTCTTCCTTTGATTTTTTTATTCAAGTATTTCTTTTCCTTTTAAACTTGATTCACCTATCTCAAAATAAGATCCAAACTAAATATTTGGAGCCATAGGAACTTTGGATCTTTCTTCATAAAAATTAGGTGCTTCCTTGCTTTCATATTTTAGAACTTCCTTTCCTTTTGAGTGTGATTCCCCAAACCTAAAATATGAGACCTTTGGTGCTTTGGAATATTCCTCTTCTTTCTCTTCATTTGTGTCAAGTAGCAAATTGGCATCCATCTTTATTGTCTCTGAAATACATGTTTCCTTATTAGTGAAAATATCTTGACCTTTTGAGTCATGTCATGGATCAAACTTCTCACGTATGAAACATCTCAATTCTTTTAGATTCTCCTTAAACTCTTGTAGTTACTCATGGATATTATTGAAGTCTTCCTTTAGATAAGCTGAGACATCTGTCTTTATTACAATATTATCTTATATAACTTCTTATGTTTGGAGTGAATGTTCTTCTTCTACTTCTTTTATCCCATAGAAAAACCATTCTTCATCTTTACTGTCACTAAGATCATTATCATCTTCTATAGCAAACAAACTCTCATGATTTATTTGACCATACCTATTTCCTTGATGTGTCATCTCATCTTCACTATCACTGAATCCATTAAAATATCCCGATCTGTGATCTCTTTGACCACACACAAAGAACTATTCTCTTTCACTTTCTATTCCAAGGAATAGATGTTCTTCCTTTTCATCATCTGACTTGTCTTTACCACTGTGATCTGAGCTATCAATTGCTTCTACAATGTAGTAAGATTTCTTTACCTTACAAAATTTTTTCTTCTTCTCATACTTGTTTTGCTTGTATCTATCATCTTTGTCATGCTTATGCTTTCCATCTTCTTTTCTTCTGTGATCCTATTTTTCATCATCACTATTTTCTTCATGTGGACACTTGTGTGCATAGTGACCAAAATCACCACACTTGTAGCATTTGACTTTCCTCATATCTCTGTAATACCTTGAGTCCTTATTCCTTTTGATGAAGTTAGCTTCCTTATCATTAAATAGATCTCTATTTATCTCTAGAACCTTCCCTTTCTATTTCTCTGAAGCCTTGAATGCAATATCTTTTATTAGAACCTGATGCTTACTCACCCTCATCTCATAAGCTGTGAGATTTCCTTGTAGTTATTCTATTGTTAGTTTATTGATATCCATTGTTTCTTCTATTGCTGAAAACTTTGCATCATACTTCATGGGAAGTGATCTCAAAACCTTTTGAGTAACTTCTAATTATTTCATCTCAAATCCTAGACCTCTCATGGTGTTAGTAATCTCATCAACTCGAAGTAAAAACTTTGCAATATCTTCAGAATCTTCCATTTTCAATTCCTCAAATATTTTTCTATGAGTTTGTAGTTTTGACAAATTTACCTTGAAATATACTTCATAAGTATTTCACAACTTGGTCCACATTTCATTAGTTGAATTACATACCATGACCTTTGCAAAATCTGTCTCATGTAGCCCACTCAAAGTACAATTTATTGCCCTTGCATTGATCTTAACCAATTTTCTGATAGTCTTATCTATCTCAGGATCACCATCAATCTTATACTCTTTTTCAACCATCTGCCATACCTCATATCCTTGTGATATCAAGTAGTTCTTCATTCTCATGCTCTAGAAAGCATAATTGTTACCGTCAAACAATGGTGCCTTATTTGTAGATGATCCATTATATGAAGCCATTTGTGTTCTTGTAGAATCTACCCTCAAGATGTTAGCCTTTCTGAAGGAACCCACTCTGATACCAATTGAAGAACACAAGCTTATACTGAAAGGAGGGGTTGAACATTATAACACCTACTTTTTACTTTCTTTCCAAACCAATATCAATTAATGTCCTTAATTGTAATAACCAAATATAGCAGTGTGCATTAATAACTCAAATAACAATAGTAAGCAAGAGCACAAGTCACCACACACAATTGAGACACAAGATTTAACGTGGTTCCCCCAATGTGGGGTACTCCACAAGATAATATCCTTATAATATTTCACATAGAAATAAGGATCCTTATCCCAATACAAATGATTAATTTGATCTACTCAAAGCTAGGAAATACATTGATCTACTCAGGTAGGAAATCCATTGATCTACTTAATTATGCAACACACTGATATGCTAAGGTAGGTAATCCACTAATATGCTTAGCTAGGCAACACACTAATCTACTTAGATAGGTAATCCATTGATCTGATCAGCTAGGTAACACATTTATTTGTTCAGGTAGGCAATCCACTGATCTGCTCAACTAGGCAACACATTGATCTGCTCAGGTAGGTAATCCACTAATCTCCTTAGCTAGGAAACACACTGATCTACTCAACAATCTCACACAGAACTTGTCCAAATCTGCTTAATAAGATCACATAGAACTTGTCCACATGTGCTCAACAAGATTACACAGAATTTGTCCAAATTTGCTCAAAAATCTCACACAGAACTTGTCCAAATATGCTCAAAAATCTCACATAGAACTTGTCCAAATCTGCTCAAAAAGCTCACATAGAACTTGTCCAAATTTGCTCAACAAGCTCACACAAAACTTGTCCAAATCTGCTCAACAAGCTCACACAGAACTTGTACAAATATGCTCAACAAGCTCACATAGAACTTGCTCAAAATATGCTCAACAAGCTCACCAAGAACTTGCTCAAATTATGTCCAAATCTATCCACAAATTTGTCTCAAAATTATACCAAAATCCTTCTCAAGGCTTAATAAATCATACACAAAAACTGCCATAAATCTATCCAAAAATCTATCCCAAAGGCCTTCTCAAATGCTCAACCAATCATGCTTAAGTAGCATTCAAATCTCATCCACAAATCTACAAAGGCAAGGCTCAATGATGAAATCAACAATGAATGGCAAAGCACTCTACAATGGATGACAACAATGATCCACAATGATCTCAACTCAACTCACTTCAACTCATAGAAGCATAAAGAGAATTGTTAGAGACTCAATATGTTATAAGCTCAATATCAACTCAATTCAAGTCAACTCATAGAAGCATAAAGAGAATTGTTAGAGACTCAATATGTTCTAAGTTCAATCTCAACTCAAATCAGAATTATAGAATAGTTTGTTTCATGGAACTTGAGCAATCACTTCACACATATCTTGACTAGGATCAATCAACTCAACTCAAATATTTCTAACAATGTTCAACCACAAATCTCACATTACAATGATACACATGTTCTTTTCAAGTTCTTTGCATAACCAATGGGCTTCAACAACCATGCTTATAAAACAAGGTTTAACCACAACTATCAAACTAGAAAACCTTGAAGCATTCAACCAACCACTTTCGAAAAGGAAACCACAATCAATACTTTTATCTCCAATGATATTTCAGAAATCAACCACCATAATCAATCAATAGGAGAATGTGCCCATACCTTTTATGAAGATGAAAAACTTCTTTGGAAATCTGCCACACTCAACAAACTTCTTTTTCAACTTTTAACAAGGGTTAGATATCATGATTAATATCATAACAACAATATCCAAATAACGCCTTATCATTCCTACTCAACAAAATGCATCATGTCCCCTTATGAAAGAATTAATCACTTTTAAAAAAGAACAAAACAACCTTCACTTTTGAACCCCTTTACAAAAATAGAATTATCTATTTACATACACCTTATTTCTCCCTCTAAGCAAGTTAATCAAATAGCCCTCGAAATAAGCTTTCCAACGATATATAATATGATATACTTATAAAAGAAAAATCACCAAAAATCTCTCTTTTTATCAACATGGATCACAACCCTTATCTCTCCTAGGGCAACCTTAGAAAAATAAAATATTTGGAAAAATTATTAACTTGCCTTTGTCCTCAGCGAGATTCGATCCCCGGTCATTGTCCCTACACCACTCTAATCGCGGCACCAACAACCACATGAGCCAACCGCTCACATAGAATAATGAGCGCAAACCTTCTATTTCTTTGCTCTAAGTGTGTCCTCAAATACCACGTGTGCCAAAAGAGTCCTCCCTTTCACTTTGTAAAACCAGCACCGGTGGGATTGGAACTTTGGATTTGCTGGCACTTCAACACTTTACGCGCCTTCCTCTTGCCGCTAGGCCACAAGCACCTATGGTGCTTGGTAAGGGACCTCCCTTACTTTTATTGCCTCCTTTATCTGCTAGATTCAAACGAGCTACGACGCCTTTGCTCCCTCTTCGAACGAAGACCCTTTGCATACTCTTTAACAAGCTAGCACCTTTCACTTTCTTAACAATTCGAATGCATCACCATCATCGAGGACATCAGGAATTACTCAAAACATTTGGTGGCATATTTATATATGCCTTCCTCCTTTCTTTTGATGTCGACGCTATAAATTAAACTTTAATATTATATGCCCCCTCCTTTCTTTTGACGTTGGCGCTATAAATTAACTTTTAATTTTAATTTAAAATCTAAATAATTAAAATTTAAACTTAAATATTTAAAATTAAATATCTCCATCATCGGGGCACCTTTTTCGATGAAACGAAAAACCAACATGGGTTTTAAGAAAAACCCATTTCAAATCTGCCATCCATGGTTTTAAATAAAACCTTTTATTTTGTCTGCCTTGGTTTTCACAAAACCCCTGTATATATTCATGCTTTCCAAAATATCATAAATGTTTATTTATGCAATACTTTGGCCACCAAAACTCAATGTGATCCATGTGACATCAATGACAACATAAAATACCTCAAATTTCCAACACATGTTATTGAATGAATGACTTTGGGCATTTTATATTCATATTTATTATTATCTTGAATGTAATTTTTTTAATAGGTAATATAGGATTGATTTGAGCCCCACCCATATTACATCATCACATAGTGGTATTACAATAAATATTGGATATTATCCATGTATCATTTGGTAATATTCAACCTGGATGCCATTCTTAAAATATTTAGGAATCAAACTGTTTGAGCTAATACCACTTGATTATCTTGAATATAATAATAATTATTAGATCATATTATATTTTAATTGTTCTTATATTTGAGAATGCTCAAAGATCCAAAATATTATAACTAATATAATCTAACTTAAAAATCAACATGCAGATAGAAAAAAATATAATCATTACACTATCATGCAAGAGTGAAAGTCATCAACCTTTAGAGAATGTAAGCAAGTCCTCCACTAAGGCTTTTATAGATTATTTTGAGCTATGGACATTTGGTATGGCCTATAATAGAGGTAAACTAATTACAAAGTTTTGCATTAATACCAATATTTAAGGTGGTTTTCAAACACATTTTGTTTATAATTATGGTTCCTTTTCAATAGATAAAACTTCTAGATAATGAGAACCTCACCATGCCAATCAAATTGATAACCAAAGATTGTTCAATCAATAAAATAGGAGGGATTATGGTTGAGAGGAGACTGCTCAACTCTGTACGTAAAGATTTCTTGCACTAACCAAATCATCAATAATAATAATAATATTTAAACATATATATTTTTATTAAAAATTTATATTCAATTCACATCATAATGGTTAAATCCTAAATCACTTGGCTTTTTTCAAGAATCCTAAGTTCAAAACTTGGCTTTCTTTTGAAAATCCTAAATTCAAATCACTTGGCTTTCTTTTGAAAAATCCTAAATTCAAACCAAACCATATAATGTAAGTGAACTTGTTTAAATAAATACAAGAATCTATATTTTCAATCACTTAAGTCAATCCTCATTGATTATTTATTTATTTATTTATTAAATAATTTCATTCACATGCATACACTACTCTTTACAATGATTTAAACTTGAACCTCTCCAAAATAAAACCTAAAACTGTAAAGAGGCGACGGTTGGTGCAAGTACAATATAAAGAGAAAAAGGAAAAAAATAAGAACGATTTAACCTGCTCTTTGCCATTCGCCCGGAACTTAGAAATCTTACAAAGATGAATCCAAGACAGCCGATTCAAAAGCGGCCGCAGTCCAAATTGTGGAAGACGTTGTCGGCCACCACGGTGGTGGATGTAACCAAGGAAGCCGCCAGAAAAGTGGCGCACTGCATAAAGGAGATGGCGGAATCGTGTGAGAGAGCCCCGTCGAACCAGGCTCTCGTGTGGTTGTTAGACATGCATCTCAAGACTATCGTGATATGCGGCCAGCATTGCTACCTCTGCTCCATCCCCCTCCTCCGTAGCGAGAAGGTCAAGGCGTGGCCACGGTGCGGCCACATGTTTCATAATCGCTGCATCTACAACTACGCGTTGCGGTGGAATAATGGCGAGTGTCTCAAAAACGAGGGCCTATGCCTCTGCCGCGCTTGCCTCGGGAGCCTCCGGTGGATCCCTTGCCCATCCTGCGTCACTTTCACCCCTCTCATCCTGCCCTCACCCAACAGTCCTGAGGCCAAACTCCTCCCAATCCCCGGCCCAATTGACTTACGTCTGCTTCTTCCGCCGCCAATTCCTCTTCCTCCTCGTGAACTCTCTTCCATTGTCATTACCCCACCTCCTCCTCCTCCTCCTCCTCCTGCTTCTCCTCCTGCTTCTCCTCCTAAGGAAAACATTGACACCAACCAGTTTGTTCCATCAGCCCCTCCTTGTCCTCCGGATCTCTTTTCCGAAGTTTATTGCTGTGATTCTCCTAAATCTTACGATTGGAATTTGGATACCAATAACAACGAAGAAAAAGAAGAAAAACAGGTGGTGTCGCGCTCCCATTCACCTTCAGGGCCGGCTATTCTTACCCGCACCGCCTCGTCTTTGCGTAAGCCTTATAGCTTCTGGGCTGCCGGAGAATTTTTACGAGAGAGATACGCAAACGATATTTCTTCTTATTTCAGCAAGCAGGGGAACAGTCCCTTCAAGGAGGACTCGGGAGAAGCGCGTGAGCCGGAATCCCCCCAGCCTGGCCTGGCTCGTTCCCGCTCAGAATTTTATGATTGCCGGCATCCTCCTCAATATGATGAATATGATGATGATTATTTGTGTGATGCTCCGAAATTTGAGGAAAAGCATGGTGATTGCAGTGATCAGCCTCGATTTGACGAATATCATGATGATTGCAGTGATCAGCGTCGGTTTGACGAATTTGTTGGTGAGGATTGTTTTTATAATCGCCCTTGTACCCACAATAGTAACGATGAGGGCAGCATGTTGAAATGAATTCATGACACAAAGATCTAAACTTAAGTTGTACTCATACAATCCTTAGGATTTTATACGAGTCTCTTCACTTTCCATTGTTTGTCCCATATTTGCCATTATAAAAAATGTTGTTTTTCAACTACCACTTGTGATAAATTACTAATGTTCATTTATGGATAAAAAACTTATAGTTTTATACTGTGTTTTAATTCATACTTAAAATGACTCCAAATTCATTAGTTCAAATATTAAGATTTGTCCGAAAGATTAAAATCTTGGCTTTCAAGAGTGAAACTCATTCCTTTGCACAACTTTCAAATATTAAGATTTGGCCGAAAGATTAAAATATTGGCTTTGAAGAGTGAAACTCATTCCTTTGCACAACTTGATCCAAACTTAATAAATTAATTATAAATTGCTACTTTACAATATAACAATAAAACATAAAAATAGAAGGGCCACAAATGAATTGAAAAGAATTATTTTATATTATATGGTAGTACCCATATTACATCATGAATAAATAATGGTATTACAACCTGACATATATTTTTTACAAGTTTGGAACATGGGTCTTTTCTTTAAAAGCTAAAAAATTTATCTGGTTGAGATAATATCATTTGATAAATTTATTTCTTTTATTAACTGTTACCGTCTACGCTAAAGAGGAAACTCAGGTTGTTCTTGGGCCAATGGAAGAGGGAGTTGACCAGTGAGAGGGACAGAATAGAACCAGTTGGAAATCACCCCCAGAAGGCTGGATTAAAATCAATACTGATGGAGCTGCAAAGGGCAATCCGAGTAGCGCCGGTATTGGCGTGGTCTGTCGAAATCATGAGGGATCAATGCTTTATTAGGAATTGCAGGGTTTGGATAGAGCCACAAATAATGAAGCAGAAGCCATTGCTATCAAATTTGCCTCTATTTGGGCAGTTACTCAGGGTCACAGGAGGATAATTCTTGAATTTGATTCTCAAATTCTGGTTGGAGCTCTAGACTGCATGAGGAACTTTTCGTTGAACGCTTGGAGGTTGAGGATTCTGGTCTCTCAAATCAAGAAATTATGGAGGGAATTAGATGATGTGATTCCAATATATGTGAGCAGAGATTTAAACAAAGCGACCGATTTCTTGGCTAAGATGGGTGCTACGAAAGAGGTAGGGGTGCAGCTGCATAGTGACATGCCTATTGAAGATGAGGTGATTAGGCAGGGCCTTGAAAGATCCTTGAGACAATGATCAATGAAAAAGCTAAGGGTAGTTTTTGTCACGATTTCGTGACCTGTTGCGCCATCGCGGCCATTAGCGGTACGCTGTCGCGATATCACGACATGTTGCGTCGTCGCGACTGCTGGAGAAAAGTTGTCGCGATATCGCGACATGTTGCGTTGTCATGGCCGATGCGGGAAAGTTGTTGTGATATCGCGACATGTTGCACCATTGCGGCCATCGAGGAAAAGTTGTCACGATATCGTGACATGTTGCACCGTCGCTGCTAAAGAGAACCATTATCTAGTATTCAAACATCATTCTCAAAGTGAAAGAGTGCCATCCAATAGTATTCAAGCTCCATTCTCAAAATAAAAGTTTGAATTTCATTCTCTAGACTTATCTATTCAAAAGATGTCAAGCTAAAGTGGATGGAAGGCTAACTAGCAAAATAAGGAAGTAAAACTTGATTAAAAGTGACACAAAGGTATAATGTCCATAAGAGTGTAACATTGATTAGGGGAACATAATCATTTAAGAGCACACTAGTTATTATAGCCTACAAACATTTCAAAAGTAGCATGCATTGTGGTAAATATTGAGAGGTAGAAAAAGGAGGAAAGTTGTCGCGATATCGCGACATGTTGCACCGTCGCTGCTATCGAGGGAAAGTTGTCACGATATTGTGACATGTTGTGCTGTTGCGGCCGATGTGGGAAAGTTGTCACGATATAGCGACATGTTGCGTCGTCACTGCCGCCGAGGAAAAGTTGTCACGATTTCGTGACATGTTGCACCGTCGCGTCCAAGGGAGGAAAGGTGTCGTGATATCGTGACATGTTGCACCATCGTGGCCAAGGGAGGAAAGGTATCGCGATATCACGACATGTTGTGCCGTCGCGGCCAAGGGTGGAAAGTTATCGTGATATTGTGACATGTTGCGCCGACGCGACCAAGGGAGGAAAATTATCGCGATATCGCGACATGTTGTGCCATTGCGACCAAGGGAGGAAAGTTGTTGTGATATCGTGACATGTTGTGTCATTGTGGCCGCTGGTGGATTTTTGTCGCGATATCACGATAGGTTGCTCCGTCGTGATCAAGGATGGATTTTTGTCGCGATTTCGTGACATGTCGTGATTTCATGACAGGTTGAATTTTTTGCGGTCAGAGGAGTCTTGTGTCACAATTTCATGACTTGTAGATTTTTTACGGACAGAGGTGAAGTTGGTGTTTGCTGCGTGTTTTCATGATAAGTTGTTGTAACAGACCTATCAGCTCTCTCAGCTAGCTTGGTATTGGTTCAAGAGATTTGGATCCAGTGCAAATCTTCCTCTTCTCTTGTAATCATGTGCTTTCATTGTTTTTGGCTGGGATGTGTCTTATCCCAATTGTAACTGATCAATGTTTTAATACAAGTCTTTTTCAATTTTTTCAAAAAAAAAATTATTAAATTTATTATAATATATATTTTAATTTCATTATATACTATTTATATTATATTATAGTTTGATTATATTATAATAATATTTCAACAAATCACATTTTAAAAATGTTTTAATATATATGAAACATTATTTATTTTATACATACTAAATTTATGTGAATATTACTTATATAGAAATTAGGTTGTCTATGTCAAAGTCAACCAAGGTTGTCCATTGTCTCCTCCTTTATTTGAGCTTTATATTAACAACTTAGAGGAAGGGGTGGGAAGGTTAGGAGTGGAGAGAATAAAATTTTCTAGTTATGTAATAAACCTTCTCTTTATGTTAATCACCTCTTATCATAAAAAATAAACTTCAATGTCTAAATTAACATCTAGAGAACTTAGAATATTTTTTTGAAGAAGCTAAGATGCAAGTAAACACTAGCAAAACTAAGATCACCGTATTATCTATCCAAAGAGAGTAAAAACAACCATATATTTTTGTTTGAAAGAATTTTATTATATGTAGTAATAAAATATGAATTCTTTGGATTAGAATTTCATTGAACCAAATTCATTTAGAAAAAATATTATAGACCTCATATTTGAGGATACACCTATGTAAGACATTGGAATGACCTAAATAGAAAAGGTATGCATTATTCCATCTGTAAGGAAAACCTTTTCTAACAAGTCATGCTCTTTCCTTTGAATATTATACAATTTTTTATCCTAAAACCATATTATTAGCTACATCTATAAACCATTTATAATTAGTAGAAACAACAAATAAGTGTTCATTTAGGAATTATCATCTACAAGAGTAGATTCCTATGTGGCCAATTTAGAAAGAAAATCTATGGCTATTGTTTCCTCATTAAGTTTATCTATTATGTTCACACTAAATTCCTATAACAATAGTAGCCAATGTATAAGTCTATAATTAGTAGTTGGTTTTTTAATGACATATTTAATGTTTGCCTGATTAGTATGAACAAGAAATAGATAACCCATGTTATAATGCTAAAACTTGTTAATAGAATAAGCTATTGTTGGAAGTTCCTTTTTAGTAATAATGTAGTTTGTTTTGTATTTTATAATGTTTTTATTAATAAATTAAATCACATAAATATTGGATCCCATATTTCTAGAAAAGGACTATTCCTAAAGTAGTGTTAGATGTATCACTATGGATGTGGAATGAGAGGGTCCAATTTGGTCTTTTCATAAAAATGGTTTGGAAGCTAACCTATCCTTTAGAATATGGATGGATTCTTAGCATGCATTGACCCATTCAAATTTAGTATCCTTCATTAAGAAATAAAATAATGAAGAGGAAATACCACTAGATTTTTTGATAAACTACTTATAATCTCTTGCATGATTTAGAAAGATGCCTATATCTTTAGGATTTTAGGACTTATTAGATTTTTTATGATCTCGATATTTGTCTAATCCACTTTGATATCCTCCAATAAAATATAATGACTTAAAATAAACCCTTAAATTATTAACATATAGCATTTTCTATGTCTAAGAAAAAAGTTTCTCTTTGTACTATCTCAACACCTTTAGGTATGCCATTACTTCATTAAAGGAGTTACTCTGAGTAATGAAATTATCCATATACACTTCAAAAAAATCATGGATCAAGTTTTAAAAGTATGAAGAGTAACATATTGGAAAGTGACTAAGGCATTACATAATTCAAAACATAACATATGATATGCCTAAGTCTTCCTAGATAACTAAATATTGTTTATCTTGGTCTTTAGAAAATATTGGATATGATAATAGCCACTTTAGCCATAAAAAATGAAAAGTACTTATTTCCTAGTGAAGTATCTAAGATTTCTAATAAAAGGAAGGAGGAATGTTAGAATTTGGAATAATTTCTAGAAAAATTCCTTAAGTATACATTTACCATAATATTCTACAAAAGAGTAGAAGAGTGAATATAGGGTATATAGGAAAAATAAAATAGGAAAGAGATAATCAAAATAAAAATAGGGGTGGGTGCTCATAGGAACCACCACAATATCATATCACAAGATGCTATAATGGATTAGTCATTGGGGGTATTTATAATGATACTTAATATACATTATATCCTCCAATATCATAAGAAAAAAACAAAATCATCATGCAACAAAGGTAGATTTGCAAACAATCATCCCCTATTATTTGAAAGGGTTCCATAGGAAGAAAGCATACCTTGCATTTTCCATCCAAAATCTATTTTTTGTGTAGCAAAAAGTATTTTCTATAGATTTGTAATAGGTCCTTGAACTAATGTTAGTAATGCATAAAGCTCAAAAAATTGGTGATCTAGAAAAAGGTTCTAAAATGATTTTACATGCAAAAGTTATGGCCTCTAAAAGGTTTGGGTATATAAGCAGGGTAAAAATGAAAAATTAAGCTTCCAAACCTTAAGAGGTAAATAAATAGTCAATTCTTACCTTGTGTCATATGCTAATAAGGGTCTATCCTTAGCTTAAATGTACTGCATAAGCCATGGGTGAGGTAGGTGGTAAATGACTCAAATTATTAGATACTTAGTACAATATTTGATATAATTATTACACATTACACATTAGGAGATGTTAAATAACTATTACATTACTACACCTCATAGATATTGAGAGATGAATAGTTATACCTCATGGTAGGATAAGAGAAGTTGAATAATTTTAAGAGAAGGTGAAGTTCCAAGAGTCTCTTGTGACAACCAAGAGATAATGCATGTATTTATATATATAAAAAGCTAAAGGTAATTGTGATTTTTAGAATGTAATAAAATATTCTATTTTAAATGGTATTAGAGAAAAGTTAAAATCAATATTAATTTTTGTTAAATCATTATCCTTGTTCCTTTCAACATGTATTTGTGACTTATTTATATCTTCTTATGTAGAAGAATTTTATGTGTGAAAAATATTTGTGCTACTTATTCAAGGCATTTGAGTATTCTTCTATAAAAGTGTCATAGGTCCTTCAAATTTTTATCATGTTAACCTTTTATCCATTTTCTTTAGCCTTACTACTATCACTTTTAGTTCCATAAAAATCCATATCTAAATATGAATATTCAATAACATCTATATGTTCTTCCTAATATGTAAGATTCTTGTTTGTAGTGTCATCTCCTATTGCTAGCTTTAATTATTTAAGAAATTTTCTTATATCCAAAGATATTGTTTTAGAGTTTTTAGTTCCTCAAAATTTTGCTCCTTCATAGATTGACATATTCACAAAAAAATGCATGTTTTTTTCCACATCATCTCAACTAAAATATTCCACATTCTTCTTTGAGGTGGAAGAAATCCTTTTTAGGGTTCTTTGATTGTTTACACTCAAGATATTATATCTCATACAAGTATATTTCCTTTTATCTATCATGAAGATTTCAATTATTCTTCTTATTTATAAAGCTATAAATCATTGCCACTTGGTGGAAGGTCTAGATCAACAAAATCCACAAATGAATAAGTCATTGCCGAAATTTCATCGATGCACCTAACTAGAGTATGCATCATAGAGCTTAATCTAAAAAACGTGTGCTTCTATAATAGCTTAGTACCTCATTCATAAGCCTTCAATTATCCTTGGACCATTCTAGAATCCCTTTCAAATATCCCTTGCTATCTAAGTTGTGGCTTAAAATTTTGAGTGTGGAAGATGGTGTTCCAAAGGCTAGATGACAGAGTTGTAGGGTGATGTGGTGCTATATATTGGGGCATATTCTATAGGTAAGCTAAATGGGAGAAGATTATAATGGGTGGTAAAAAAAGGTATATTATAAATTAAATTATGTCAAGATGAGTTGTAAAGTGTGAATAGTTATTTTATGGAGAGTGTTTTTCATAAACACCAAGGCAAGTTAAAGACTCATATTGTGAGAGTAGTGTACAATGATGTGTTTTCAAGTTATTATGTCTTAGTATATAGTGTCTAAGTATTAAAAGAGTGATAAATATTCAAAGGTCAAGGGATAGTCAAAATTAAAAAGTAACATGAGAATTATGTAGTGAGAAATCATTATATTTTGGATGTCAAATTAGTTTGTAAGTTGAGTATCAAAATCTTTGTGTACATAAATTAAATATATGCTTAAAACACACTTCTAGAATTCGATATAAATGGTATCTTTGGCTTGCATTTATAGGTAAATTTATCATGTTAAGCTACTATATATCTAGTATAATATAGTTGCCATAACAATGTCTTGGTATCAACTAGATATTTTTTTGGGGAGAAATAAGAAATAATTTATTTTATGTGATTCTCTTCACTCCATTGTTTACTCCATTCATTGCTATCATTAGGCATAAATCCTAAAATTGAGAAAATACAAGTATTATTAAAAATCCAACTATATCATTTCATAGGATATTGAATTTAAATTCTCATGCAATAACATACATTCAATCCAAAATAACAATGAACAATAACTCACTGAATATATTATTGATATATCTACTTAAGAAATGGAATGAAATGCAATGCTTATTCGATTACATAAAACAACACTTTATCTTCAATATATACACACTAGATATGAGGCTCTTCATATTCACAAGACTCTTTACCTTTATACTTACACAAAATTTTCATCTTCTCAAACACATGGGAGATCTAACACTTCATATATCTCATAGGAAAAATATTAGAAAATAATAAATTTCATATCCACATAAGAACAAAGACTCTCATGATAGCACATACTAAATCACAAACTCTTACATAACTCATAACTCCATAATTATTTAGATGAAACCTCACTTTTATAACTCAACACTTACTAACATGAAAACTAACTTATATAGCTCCAATATTATTAACATGACGCCTCACTTCTCCACACTTACTAACATGAAACTTACTATATACTCAACTAAACTATGTACATGGTCCTTGCATTAATATTTCAAGGTACCAAATAATGTAATACTTCTAACACCCCCTATATTACATTATTTAGTATGAAGATCCTTTGCCTTCATGTCTTGATTCTTGTCTTGGTACTTTTCCTCTAGTTCCTGTAGTCCTTCAAGTTTAGGTATTGCATCCATCTTTTTGGGCTATCACCTATACCAATCACACTCTTAAGCAAGTCATCACAATAATATAACTCATCAGTGATATCAATGTTGTCCTTGATATGCCTAATATTATTTGAATCCCATGGTTCATAACCTCTAAGGATATTATTATAAAAACTATTATGAAATGTAAAATGTACCAATTCATCATATTGGTTATTTATATATAAAATTCTATCATATTTTTGTTTATTTTTTGAAGACTTCAAACCAACACATTATGTATCGACACATATGCATTTTGTACATTTTTCAATGCTCAAGTCTTTTTTATCATATGTTATGTCTATTCCCTAAATAGATATCTTGATTCCTTTTCAATAGTTCTTGTTTTACTATCAATATTATTAGTACCATTGATATTATCAATTCTTGTTGAATTACTATTGAGAATTTTTGAGTGGCATGTATCATTATTGACTTTGCCACACTGCTTCGTAATTTATTCTATACACTTTGTATTAATTAATTTTTTGAATTTCTATTATCAAAGGATGGATAGATCTATAATTTTTTCCATAAGGACCCTCTGAATTATTTTATTTTATTCCTAATTGGTGTTCTTTGTTTCCTATACTTCTTGGACCATGTTTCCTCTTTTATTTTCATATTTTGGATATTGTGGTTGTGCTGATGTCTATAGTTTCTTCTTAGGCTAATATTGTCTATGTTGTTATCTTTGGAAGGGTCTATACATTTAATTCCATTGACTTAGATAATTATATTAACAATAATTTGTGTTATGAACTTCTTTTTTACATATGTGATATTATCTTCTTCTATGACGCAATATTATTTGGTACTTTTTTTGTTGAAATAAAAGTAATGTTTGTTGTTTCATCTCTAGATTAGTTTTCTATTTCATATTCCTGAAATAGACCAATTCATAAAAGGATATAGTTCTAGTTAGCACTTGAAAGGAGGTGACTAACATCTTAAATATTTTTTGAAGTGCTCTTAGTGTAACTTGAACAAGAAAATTTTCTTCCACTTTCTCTTCCATAGTTTGTAGCTTAGATTTCAATTTTGCTATCCTTTAAAGAAAATATTCTATGTTTTCATCATCATGAACTTTTAGTGAATATAAAGGTGATTTTAAGTGTAAAATAGTAGCTTTTTTGTTTCCTTCAAGCAATATTTAAAATTTTAGCCTCACTTATGTGTGCTTGAATATCATTTGATATACCAAATTTTATTAGAATAAGAGTATTTGCAAATTTATTTTTAAATCTTTGTCTTCTAGTTGTATCTTCTAGAATGGTTTTATCTCCATTTACTACTTTCCAAAATTTCTCAATAATAAGTATTGATTTCATCTTATTTTTCCATGGGCTAAAGTCAGGTCCTTTTAGTAGTTGATATTGTGAAGGAAATTTCCATAATATAAGTTTGTTAATAATTTAATGCTTCCTTCAGCTCTACCTTTAACTTTAATAAATGCATTTCCTTTGCTATTGAAATCCTTTTAACTCCAAAATTAATATTTAAAAATTCTTCAATATAATTTTCCTTCAAATAATTATTTTCTTCAATAATCAAATAAAATATATTTCTTCAAATTAAATATTCTTCTTCAATTTATTTATCTTTTCTTCAATCTTTGACTAAATTTTCATTAATTTCAATTTCCTTAAAAAAAATTCTCTTCTTTTATTCAAACAATTTCCTTTTTCAAATGACTATTTTCTGATTTCCTTTGTCCAATTTTCAATTAATCAAAATATATTTTCTTCAAATATTTCCTTCACTTTTATTTAATTTTTCTTCTTCAATTATTAATTTCCTTCAATATATTAATTTCTTCTTATAACTCCCATTAATTATAAATTTCCTTCCTCCAAAATATTCTCTTTTTCAGTTCTCCTTTCACTTTAATAAATAAAATATGCTTCACCTTCAATATTTAAAATTCTTTCTTTCCTTCAATATTTATCTTTCATATAATATTTCTTTCAATTTTCCTTCAATTAATATTTTTCATTCAATAATCCTTCTTTAAAATAATTCTTCAAATATGAAAAAATCCTTCCTTTAATTAATTTACATCAATCTTCTTCTTCAATTATGATATTCTCCCAATTTATAATTTTATATATTTTTCCAAAATTAACTCCCTTAAATAAAGTATTCTTTGAAACCTCATAATTCTCGCTACTTTAGTATTTATGCATAGTCAAATAAATTATTTGGAAAAAATGTTAGGGTACCTTAGAAACTCTGCCCAAGTGATATTTTTATTGATAATTTTAACACATCATATTTTAAACAACAAATGATAGAGTAAGTCTTGATGACCTATGATGAAGGATAAATTCTTGTGGTATCTAAAGAAATGAAAAACCTAATGACCAAAATACCATAGGTCCAATTAGATTACCTAAAATGGAATAATAAGTAGACAATGAAGGAGAGGAATAAGAGTGATCAAATGAACCTTGGTAGAAAACACAAACATCTTAACCACAATGGTAACTTCCAACTATAGTGCATCAACAACCAAGAGTACCTATACCTCCTACTATTAGGCAACAATCCAACCCTACCAAGATAGCTAGTAGTAATTTAGGACTTCTAGCAACTACATCATCAAAGGTCTTAATAATCGTGAAGCAAAGCACCTCAAACACTCTAAAACAACAAGTAATATTGCTAAAAATAGCTAGAAATACCCACTTGATCAAAGAAATATCTTGAATTACTCCACCACACACCACCCAAAAGGTTGTATCTCTTGGAATTTTTAACATTGTTGACTATCTAAGGAAATTTATGGTACAAATACCAGTATGGGATATTTTATTCATCTCTAAATAAAAAGAGCAACAAATACAAACCATTGAATAATAAGAAGAAAGGATATAGTTACAACAAGCGGCTAATGTTGTCTTATAGATTTTAACCCATAAACCAAGCAAGACAAAACTTTTCCAATTTTATTTATCACTCTTATACAAAGATAAAATAATTCACAATTGTATAGTGGATTCAGGTATAAGTACAACTATCATGCCCAAAAGAGTTGTGGATGTATTAGAAATAAAATATTAGCCTATCAACAAGGAAATTGTACAACTAGATGGTAGTATAGTCCAAATCCTATGTGAGATAAAATAACTCTCACTAGCCTTAAAATTAGGTCCAAGTGTGACCATGACATAGGGCATCTCCATATGGATTTCCTAGATTCATTCAATCTTTTCCCATGAAGAGATTTCACAACCAAAATGGTAGGTTATATGTACTTGTATTGGTCCATCATGGTACTAAGAACCCAATATGGGACCTGATTTGAGCTTTAATCAAGGTCACTTTTTGTTAAAAATATAGAACATCTACCAACATCCATTCTAAATCCTAATCATATTTTGATAATGGAAGAAGAACAATATGAATATTTAGTGGATGGAATACATTCATCCATATCTATTGAACAAATGCATCAATAGATAATAGAAGTATGGGGTGTATATCCTCCAATTATATATGGAAAAACAAGAATAGGATAGAGACACAAAAATGAGACCTAATCCTTGGGGGTCATGTAAATATGTAAATAAAAAATGCTTTAACTAATCAATTTTGATGTAAGATGACCTTTTATGAAAGAGGAATGATGTTTTGGCCATCAATAAAATTACTCAAATAAATCAAATAAGTGCCAAAGCAAATAAGTGATCAAATCAATCAAGGTGGCAAATTCTCATTCGACTAAGATTGAAAAGAGAAAAAATTATGCACTAGAAGGAGATCCTATTGCATCATCTTCAATTGCCAAGACACTCCTAAGCTAAAGAGCATAGACATTGAAAAAAGAGTTTCAAGCTCAAGGGAAGTGAAACTAATGATGGTAGTTGTTTTACATCCTCAAAAGAAAGGTCCAACACTTTCAAAAGGAAAATTCTATATTTTAGTGATTACACACTCAATAGATAAGGCCTTATACTATGGATTCATATCCTCGTACAAGTATAATACGCACTATGAGTTGCCAAAATTCTAGTGAAAACTCACTATAGCTCAATTAGAGTGTATCCAAAAGGGTGTAGGGCCTAAGGTGAAAGCAATGGCTTTACAACCATTACCAACTTCTAGAACCTCCAACTCAAAATTCACCAAGAAGATATCCACAAAGGGTGAAGATGGGTGTAAAAGCCCTCATAACATGCAACTACAACTATCACCTAATCATCATGTGTAAGTTTCATGATAATTTTGTTGAGCCCTTTTGGTGATATCTTAGATAAACCCCATAATGAAGGGTGTTTTGTAAGCCTATTCGATGATAACTTAAAAATTCCCTTAACTGGTGTAGTCTCAATCCAAAGGAGAATTATGGATGGGTTGGTAGAATTGGCTCTCATCCATATTTAATTAGCCATGCAACCTCTTGCACCCCATCTATTATTTCTCCATCATATTTTTATGGTGACACCTAATGGAAAATAATGACTTAAGGAGAGTCAAAAAATAAGGGAAGAAGATAAAAATTTGTAAGATTTTTTCATCAAGAGACCTCATGAGACATCTACTTCACCACATGTAGAAAAACATGTACAAATATGAAAATTCTCTACATTGACTACTCATCCAACAAAAGAATCAATCCAAGATGGTAATAGAGTTGTTGACATGAAAATATACTGGAAAAATAGTCTCATAGACTAAATGTTATCATCTATAGTTTGCACTATATGGTATTCCAAATATACCTACCTTAAATTTAGATAAGGAGAATATATGATTAAAATGTAAAAACTAGCATGATTTTTGAAGCAAAAGCTATGAGCAAAGCATGATTGAAAGTTTTTTTGGGAAACGAGCCAAAGCAAAATATACAAGTTTGATAAGATTGTTCATCGAGACTTTTAGAATATCATAGTAATAAAAAGAAAAAAAGTTTTTATAGGTAGACAACATTAAAAGAAAAAGAAAAAAGAGGTTTTGAAATAGTGATCAACTATTTCAACAAGGAAAGCTCATTCAAATAAAAAGACAAGAATAAATAATGGTGCATAGAATCCTAGAAGTAGTTGAGCTAGGATGACACACCATTGCTAAGAAAAGACAAGATCATATAATAAATATACTTCAGTGTGAAAATGTAGGAATAGGTAGGTGAAATATTAAAAATAAAAAAAAATGACACTTACAAAAATGGCAATCTTGGGTTGACACAAGATATGGCAAGCAAATCCTCATTCAATATTCAAAATCCCTAGAAAAGGTAGCTAAAAGAGTCAAATCATCCTATAAATTTAGAAGGGTACTTATCCCCATTGTAATATATAAATACCCTTAGTTTAGACTATAATAAAGGTCAACAAGTTTACAATTGTATCTTTTGTAAGCGTTCCTTTCATTTTTTTTTGTAGAGAAGTTAGTTCTTGAGTGGCTTGTGCATAAATCAAACCTCCATTTTTTTATCTTTGTATAAAATTAATTGAATATTTATATATGGAGGTCTACATCAATTTTTGGACTAACCTTCTATGGGTATCCTCTTACCCATTTATTTATGTGTGATATATGACTCTTTACATTCAAATAAAAGGTGGTTTTTTTACTATGATTGATACTTTCAAATATTTGCTATACCAAATAAGGTAATAATACGGGGAAGGTTAGATGCTTATTGCATTATTTTAAGTAAATATTACATCTTAAGTGATTTTAAATCATTATTATATTATTAGGCCTCATGGAGGTTAAGGGATGAGTAGTTACTCCTTATGAGAGGGTGAGAAAAGTTATTTGAAGAGAAGGTGAAGAAACAAGAGTCTCTTGTAACAACTAAGAGATATTGCATGCATTTATATATGTACAAAGCTAAAGGTAAATGTAATTTTTAGAATGCACTAAAATATATTGTTTTAAAAACTATCATGAATGAGTACATATTCTACATGGCTTGATTCTTTGAAGGCTCTAACTAAAGTAATATAGTTTAAATTATAGATTATTAATGCTAAACCTAATTGTAATCCTTTATATAATATAACAAATCTTACTGATTAGATGGAAAAATATTCAAAAGTGTAATATATAACGTCCTAACTAATATGACATTATCATGGATATTTTCTTGAGGATGCCTTTACATGAAATTAAACTAAGAGATAAGCATCACCTAAATTGAAAAACATTTTTATAAAATATTCAACAATGGAAGCCAAATTGACTACGAAATTATTGAACAAGATCCTATAAAATAAAGATGCTTTATCCCTTAATAAATATATAAGTAGGTACACCATGATATCTTATTCTTGATTATATATAGAATTTAGTGTGGATAATTCATTAAGGTGGTCCAAAGCAACTTTTCTCCTATTTCTATTGAAATTAGGTAGGTAGGAAATTCATGATGGTAACTAGTATGGAAAAATTAACTATTAGCTTCCAAGGCCCATTGTATGTCCAATCAAGTAACTAATTTTGATTCCTTACCAACACGTAATATTGAGGAACCTATCCATATTGTACTTATAGTGTATATTGCACTTGTGCTTAAGATGGAGTCATGTAAGCTTAAGTTGGTAGAAGACATTAAACTATTTGTTGGTAAGGGAGTCCTTGGGGATTGTGTAAGACTACAAGATATTATGGTAGAAATGATAATTTAGATTTTACATAGGCAATGAATTTTGATAATTCTAGGGATTAGGATTTAACATATATTATGGATTATATTTGGTGTAGTTTGAAGTCTACACTAATGATATTGCATTCAAAATTTTTTTGTTTTAAAAAATATTTTTTCTAAAAAATAGCAAATAAAAGAAATATTTTAAAGTAAATACAATAAAAGAAAATATGACTATAACCATAGTAAGATTGATATGATGCTAAGGTTGGAAAAAACATATTTTATCTCCTTCCAATTATTGAAATATAATTACAAGTATAGTTAGATTCAAACTTTTATGTAATTCAATAGAAACTAGACAATATGTTTAAAATTCTATAGTATGGTTTCAAATCGCAAAAGAGTGTGGTTTGAAAGTCTATGGTTTATACTCCCAAAATATTATAAAATTTGTCTTTCCTAAGTTAAGATTATTTTTTGAAGTGACCACATTGTTCCCATAACAACTACAAAACTAGTATTGATCATTAATTTTATTATAATAGTGGATTAAGTGAATATTATCATGGACTCAAATATTTAATACATGTTTACAAAGACTAAGTGATTACACTAACCCCATAAACATATTTAAACAATGAATGAGCATCATTTAATTCATATTTTATAAAAAATGTATTAAATATTTTATGTCCATTTGATATATATATATATATTGGGTAGTGTGATAAATCCCCAATGCATAGCTTTGGGCGGGCTCCCCCAACCACGACCCCTCCTAAAGCACCCACCCCCTCACACTCTCACCCACATCACAGTTTGAACCTTAAACTTTTAAAAGAAGAGCCAAAACTAGAATAGTTGCACTGTCCCCATAAAACATCTATATCAATATTTATTAATTATTTTAATTAATAAACATTAATATATCAATATTTATATTCTTGTAAGTAGAATCAATCATCTTCATTATATTAATTACTAGGTTCTTATATGATATTGTAAACATTTGTATGCTACTTTATTTTAATAAAACATAAACATTAGATAACTATAAAAAATATTATTTATTTTAAATTTATAATTTATAAGTATTATTATATAATTAAAACTAAATTAATAAGTTTCCTAAAAAACAATTATCCAAATGTACTCTATATCATTTATATATAATTTTAATTTAAAAGTGAAAATATTGAAAAACCATAATCAATTACTTAATTTTTATTGTCTTTTAAAATATAAAATTGATATGAATAGTCCCATTATATATATATATATATATATATAAGAGGGCTGGGTGTGTATAGTTCTAGGTTTGGTTTTATTGAAAAGATTAGCTTTGATCCTTACGAAAGGTTTTGGGTTTGGTTTTATTAAAAAGATTAGCTTTGATCTTTACTAAAGGTTGTGATTAGGATGGGGATATCCAACCTAAACGTTACTAGTAAGAGTTTTTCATAATCAGAGTTTTTCATAATCAAAATATATATCAAATTTAAAATTGCAGCAAGGGGATGGATGTGTGATGGATGTATGTTAAATTGCCTATTAATAAGTATAGCTTTCGATTTACAAGGGATCATGGTTTAGAAGAAACTATCCACCCCTATATATCAATTTCCTATACGAAATTTACTATACTACCCAAATAAATAAATAAATAAATATATATATATATATATATATAAAAAGATTAAATATCTAATCTCACATATTTTTTTCCCAGAAGATCTAAGGTCTATATTCAACAGAGATGGATAAATGTGGAATAACTACATCACCTATATTTCTTTACTTTCATCACTTAAATGTTATATAAATTATAAAATAATACTTTAAAATATAAAAAAATATATAATAAACCATTTTCTTAAAAAATAATAAAAATAAAACTGCTCAAGGAAGATCATCCAGCCAGTTCAAGGACGGATAACGAATGGGTGACGCTTCAGATCCGCTGCGCCCTGGGGACCCTGACCGTGAATGCGATACGCCTCCTTCGCTGCCGTCATCGTTACTATTGTGGGTACTACGGCTACAATCAACACAATCCTTATCGTCATCTTCGTCAAGCCGAGGCTGATCACGGCAATCGTCATGACATTCCTCAAAATGAGGAAAATCACAGCAATTATGATCATCTTCGTCATATTGACGAGGATCAGGGCAATCATAAAATTCGGAGCAGGAGCGAGCCAGGCCCGGCTGGTGGGATTCCGGCTTAGGCATTTCTCCCGAATCCTCGAAGGGATTTTTCCCGCCCTTGCTGAAATAAAAAGAAACATCGCTTGCGTATCTTTCTCGTAGAAATTCTCCGACAGCCCAGAAGCTATATGAAGACGAGGCAGCCCGGGGAAGAATAGGCAGCCGTGAAGGCGACATGACTCGCCCTTCGTCGTTGCTGTTGAGATCAATATCGCTTTCACAGAAAGAATTGTAATCGGACGATTTCGGAGAATCGCAGGTATCGTAAGATTCAGGAGAATTGATCTCAACAGGGACTGGAGGATCCGATGGGATAACTTGATGGATGGGGTCCTGATCTTCTTCCAGTTTGGAGATGGGGATGAAGGAGGAGGCCTCATGCTGTGGCGGCGGCAATGGAAGTGGGTTACGTGGGCTGGAAAGGGAGGTAAGTTCTACGTCTGGCGGCCGCGGCGGCGTTACTGGAAGCTGGCCCGGCGGGCGGGAGAGGGGGGTAAGTTCTACTTCTGACGGCGGAGGCAATTGCAGTGTTAGAGGGGTGAAGGTGCGGCCCTCCTCCAAGCAGGCGGAGCAAGGGATACTCCTGTAACCCTTAAGGCAAGCGAAGCAGAAGCATGTGCACTGGCTTTTGAGGCACTTTCTCTTCTCCCACCCCAAGACATACGTGAGAACGCAGTGATTGTGAAAGGTGTGGCAGCACCGTGGCCACTGGCTGGCTCTCTCGCCCAGCACGAAGGGGGTGGAGCAGATACCACACCGTTGCCCGTTTAAAACGACGGTGTTGAGATGCTTGCCCAACAAAAACATGAGATAAGTGTGCAACTCGTTTCTTTCGAAAGGCTCCGCCGCGGCAACTAAGCCCCGCGCTACGGTCCGCGCCGCCGCCTTGGCTCCATCGACCGCGTCCCGCGACAACGTCCTCCAGAAGTTGGGGTACTGGTTCTTCACATGCGACAATCTTTGTTTCATCTTTAATAGATGGAGGCCTTCTGTGATCGATATTTGTTTCTTGGTTTCATCTGGTAAGATTTCTACGTCTGTTTGTAGTGAATGGTAACAAGGAATTTCTGATTTGTTATTATTGTTTTATTGACTTTTTTATAATGCCGTTTCCAACCGTCACTTCTTTTTTTCACAACCTCAATGACACCCATCTATACACATTCGTCGCGGTGTAGGGTTTCTTAAAAATTATATATATATTTTTAAACTCTTATAAAAATTAAAAAAAAAAAATATTTTATTTTTATTTTTATTTTTTAAATTTGGTTAGTATGATAAATCTTGAATTATCCTTCCTTAACCATGATTCCTGATAAAGTTGAGAACTATGCTTATCAGTATGGAATTTAAGACACAACCACCACACATCCATCTCCTCACACACTCTCATGCCACTATTTGAACATTGAACATCCCAAAAAAAAGCCAAAGCATGAACCTTTTCACTGTCCTCTGGGACTAAACCTTTGTTGACGAGACGTTCCTCATATCCCTTGGAGTTTGTTGAGGAAAACCATTTTTCATATCCTTTAGGGCCAGGACTTTGTGTAGGTAAACCTTTCAAACTAACTTAAACCATAGACCTCTTTTAAAAAATTGGAGAAACTTGCTCATAAATTACCTATTGAAAAAACCTTGGACCTCTTTTAAAAAATTGGAGAAACTTGCTCATAAATTACCTATTGAAAAAACCTTGGACCTCTTTTAAAAAATTGGAGAAACTTGCTCATAAATTACCTATTGAAAATAAAAATGAAAAAAATTTAATCAAAAGAAAACTTAAAAATTATTATTAATGTTATTAGCATAAATGATTGTAGATGTTTAAAGTAACGATAATAATTTCTGACATGTGATTTATATTATGATGACATTAATTTGTATGGAATGATGGGTGAAATTAATAAGTTAATAATTTAATTTAATTTACTATACAATTTAAAAATTATTATTTTCTTAGGAAGGTTAATTATCTTGATTGTTTTAAGTGTGTGACAAGGGTTATTGTGAACTATGATCAAGAGGTTATTTAGAGACAATAACAGATACCTCGTAACAATATGTCAAAGAGATATATCATGCACATCTACATTTCAATTGCATTGCATGCCTAAAAAAAGCATGGGTGATTATTTGTTGTTACGAAAGTGGAATTTTACTTGCTTATATATGATTGCCTTCAATAAATTTTACGTTATAGATATAATCTTGTGAAATTTTGTAAAATGTTAGTAATTTTTGATTAAGTACAATTTTTATATAAAAATTAAATAATTAAGATAATGCTTTCAAAACATGTTACTCTTTAGTAGACTTTATATTTCATAATATTCCTTGTACGAATAATGTTGTATTATTTTAGGTAGATTTTATATATGATGTTGCATGATTTAAAATAGATTTTATGTATCATATTGTGTGATTTTAAGAAGATTTCATGTACTTGCATTGTCACTTTCCACAATATTTTTTCTATTATACTAGTATCCTTTATTTTATTTCCTCTCATAATAGTTGGTTCATCTAAATAGGAAGAAGATGTAGGGAAATTTTTATATAAAATTTGGTGGTACCTCCTCTTTAGTTGCAACAGTTCATAGATTTTTCTTTCTTTGACCACTTTAGTTGAGAGTTACTACTTGTGTGGTAATCTACGATGTAGTGGTCATAGGGTAGGAATATGCAAAGTACTTTGTTAAATGTTTCTAGTAAAACCAAATATGAAAACTTACAAAAACCCTCGTGTAATTCATCTTACAGTTCTAGAAGTGCTTGAACTAATCTTAATGGAAAAGCTCAAAAAGTTGCTATAACCAAAGTTATTATGACAAAAGCTGCAAAAATTGAAAATTTTGTTACGATAAAAGTTATGTAAAAACTAAAATGGTAGTAATAAAAGTTGTAAGAACTAAACTAGTTCTTGTGATTGAATTTTTAAAAATGAAAAGTTGAAATGTATGCTATAATTTCTTGTTGGCCCAATTTACGGTAGTATTGAGATTGCATGACAATCTAGAACAAAATGGCATACATGTTCAATATATCCTTGTGCAAAATTTTACATGAAATCTAACTTTTTATAGACTATATATGTATGGGTATTGGATAAACCTTTAAGAGGTCTAAATCAGAATTCTTGTAGTTCTATTATAATGAGTTGGTACGATTAACTCAACTTGTGTGAGTTCATATTGACAATAATGTCTTTGTATTGATTATGTTGAACATACTTGAATAAATTGTATGCAACAACATTGTTGTTTGCTAGAAAATCACCATTGAAATTGCTAATAAAAAATTAAGTAGTTATGTAGACTGAGTAAAGTCTCATTTGAAGTTAAAATTCAATTAACGTATCATTTATAAAATTTGAAGCATGGCTCTATATTCTTGATTGGAGTCCTTATTCAAAATATATATTAGTCCTATTTTGAGATCTCATTTTTTTTGATAAATAACCAACACTTAGACAACATGTTTTTTTGGTGTTGATAAAAAGGGCAGTTGAAGGTCCCCAATACTTTACAAAGAGCTTGAAATATGTATAGGAAAACAATAAGATAAGATTAGAAAAATGTAAGATAGCCCTATATTAGTAAAACAAACAAACATAGGCTAAGATTGGTTATGGAGAAGCTGAAATAATATCCCTCTCGCTATCCTTCTATTTTACAAGGCTTATGCATTGCTCAATGCTTTACATAGCTGATAAAGAAACCACTGACAACAATGTAATTTAGTGTGCTCAAGTCCTTCATCACATGTTGAAATTAAAAGTAAATAAAATTATTCTTTATTGGAGCTCATTGTTGTATCATTTGTAATATCCCATCCAAATGAATATATATACATTTACTAAAATTTGAGATATACCTCATTATGAGTATAATGTATGCATATTATTTTCATAGGTTGATTATATTATGATTCATGTAAATAAGATGAATTATCAAACCATTTAATGCATCTCTCAAGAAAAGTATATCAATAATTATTCCTTTTTAGTTGAGATCAGAAAAGAATAATTTTGTTACTAGTAATTATGATATGTTGGCATAAATAAAAAATAGTGCATAAGTCACAATAAGAAAATTAAATTAAGGAATGGCTTGAATGTGTTAATGCTTAGTAATATATGTATTTTACAATGACTATTTTTGTTAAGATTAATTCATGTATATTATAATTATCTTTTGAAAACCAAGAAATAATGAGATGTATCCTTTATGATTAATTTTTATGATTGGTCCACTACTTTTGGTTAGGCCTAAAATCATCCCTAAGGAGAAAACCATTTGCTTCATTAATATGAGTGCACTTGTGACTACTACATGTGAACCTTGTGTTATTTTATGAATATTGAACTAGTGAATACATGGTTGAGATTAAATATGTAAACATAACTAAGTATAAACCTAGATAGAATCTCTTATGTTGAATAATCTCAACTATGATCTTATGAAAAAAATTTGAGTTGTCTCTCATCCTTAATGGATCACATCACTGTGAATAAGGAATTTAACACAAACATGTGAAAGTATAACACTATACTAATGAATAAATATAGAGTGGATCTATATATTGAAATCAGTAGATGCTTGTAAAGTTAATTGGATCTAGAATACTTAAAAGTTAGTAAAACCAACTGGCTAATTAGATTGTATCTAGACCCATTGAATTATTGAGATAAAAATAGAATGGAAGATAATGATGAGTACTTTTAGGACATGTGAGAAAGGTGCATTTATGAGTTAATGTAATCTTCTTTGTGTAGTAGACTATGTTCTACCAAGAGGCAACTAAATATCATACATCAATTTATGATGAAAATATAGTTAAAAAATATTTACTCATTACTCACTCACACATGTTTTCAGTTTTACAATATTTTACATCATCATATTGTTTGTAGTCTAAAAAAATATATTTGAAAAATATTATTACTTTTTTTCCATAAATAAAACAGGATACTAACATTTAGGCATATCAACCCCATTTGAAATACTAACATAGAAAATACTTTTGAAGGGACTCATTTATTTTATTTTCATGTAAAAAAAATTACACCTTAAAAATAAAAGAGCAATGAGCCTCTCCATTTATGTGCTTCTTCATTTTTTTTATTTGGTAAAGAAGGGGTTTTAAGGATTTTCAAACCTGAGGGTTTTGAGAGGATCCCACAACCATTACAACAAGCTCCAAAAGGGTTACCCAACAACAAGATCCAAAAGGAGAAATACAGTTTACACCCAAAAGGGTAACCCACCAATGAGGAGCAAAAAATGAAAAAACCAGCCACCAACCCTCCTACGTAAAGTACAACAATAAAGTCCTAGAGGATATGAATTGAATGCCCTAGATGGGTAACAACACCACACTCGTCTAACGAGAGTATACTAAAACCAAGAGCAGATCACTCCACCCAATGAAGGATCTGAGGCTTACACTTGCAACAGTTTGAAAGAGAAAGTAAAAAACTATGAGCTGCCTAAACCAAAGCAAGAGCTACAAAATAAGAAAAACTACTCTTAGGTACAAGAAAAAGGATATAGAAACATTTTACATTGTACTTGAGAGGGAGAAGGGTAAGATCCCAAAACAATAGCCCTTAGAACCCTCGGATCAAACACACCACCACTTTTAGAATTGGAGAAAGAGATCTCTATAGATTGTCGAAGCTAAAAAACCCACCAAAGACATGGGACCAAAAGCTAAAAAATACTGCAACATAACAACCCACTTTCACCCCACCTAGTTTAAGTTGGTATTTGACCCTATCTTCCTGGAATAGCCAGATATAACAAGATATTACAAAACCCAAAATAAAGCAGTACAAACCAGCCATGGATCCACTACTAGTCGAGAACCCTAGCAACAGAGCCATCCAAGCACCATCCAACCAAAGTAGCCAAGCCATCAAATACAAAGTCATCCAAGGGAACACCATCAAATTTTCATAGCCAAAAACCATACCAAGCTCACCCCAACATGTTTGGGTTGGTAGATGGCCCTTTCCTCTGCTTGGAAAGCTAAAAAAAACATGAATCTACCAAACCCATAAGAAATGCTGCATAATCCAACCAAGTTCCTAAAACTAGCAAATAATCCAAGAAACGCAACCACCCAAAACACCCACCAACCAATGTGAGAGTCAGCCAAGGTGTCAACAACCAAATTTTTTCACTGTATTATAATGAACTAGGAATACCCCTACAGGTTTGGGTTAGAATTCAACCCTTTTCCCTAGATACAAGTGATAATACCAAACCCATAAGAGAGCAAAACATACCAGCAAGACATTCAATAAGAAAAACACCCTGGTCACAAACCACAATAGAGAAACTAAGCATGACTAGCAGCCAGATCTAGAATGGGAGAAAGGATACCTCCCGCTCAAAGGATTTCAAAATGTCAAAGTTGGAGCAAGAGTGAAACCCTCGTGGAGGAAGCCCTCATGGAAGAAACTCTCATGGGCCCTCTCTACCATGGTGAGGATTAGGCCCTCTCTGCCATGGTGAGGCTCAAGTTCTCTCTGCCATGGTGAGGCTCAGGATCCATGTGCTTCTTCACTTTTAATATTGTTGCACATAACTATTTTTCAATATTTCAAACTTATGTGGTACTTTTTAATGGATAGGTTTTGGATTTTTTTTATTAAAAATATAGCATAAGAATTTGGAATATATAATCAAAGTATTCTTAAAACCCACATTTCAAATAATGGTAAATTATTGGAAAGAACTGGCATAATAAATTTTTTAATTTGTAGGAAATTCAAAAAAATACTTAAAATGCTTCTTAATTAGTGTTTTAATTTTTGTTAAATTGGATAGCCTATTCCAAACATGAAGGTCACCTTTGATATATATATATATATATATATATATATATATATATATATATATATATATTAAAATTTTGAAAAAAGGAACATATCTAAAAATAGTAACTACTTACTTAAATTAGAAATCTTATGGATGTGTTTTTTTTTCTTTTTTTGCTATTACAAGAAAACAATTTTTATTTTTATTTTTAACTTTTGAAATCATAGGGAATTACCAGTATTCTAATGATATTAGATACTTATATATATTAGGGTACAAATGCTTATAAAGATAACACTCCATTGAGTTGTCACAAATATTCTTAACCTTAAAAAATCATCCCAAAAGAAATAAAATTTTATGTTGTTATATTCATTTACTAAAACAAAAAACCACTACTAATGCTTTATAAATCATTGTTTTATTTAGATAATAATGAGATTTTTGCTAAAATTTGAAAATATTCTTTTTTAATTGATTTTCAAGATATTAGGACCTCCATCCTAACATTCTAATTTTTAACCACCACTATTAATTTATAATAATATCATATGTAAATGTTAATAGTTAGTACTAATTAGGTTAATTATCCAAGAGATAGTAATAATTGTCTTAGTAAGACTCTATATATTGCACTACCTTACAAAGTGGGAGCCATCTTGAATCTTAAATCTATTATGAATAGGAGCTTTACTCTTAAAGAAGGAATGCTCCTCTAAGTAGCCTACAATATTGTAAGTTATTTTATGATTCAATAAAGATTGTGTTCTTCTATTGCTTTCATATTACTCTCTATTTCTTGCAATAGTAGGGTACAAGAAATTTAATATAAATATAGTATAAAACAATATAGCTATAGTTGTAGCAAGACTAATAGAAAATGAAAATGTATAAAGGCAGGGTGTGAGATATTTAATAATTACTAGAAAAAATAAAATATCACTATAACTATAACAAGATTAGTGTGAAGCCAACCTAAATCTACAGGTTGAAGAGGACATGTTTTCTCTCCTAATTATTGAAATAAAATTATAAGGATGATTTGAGCATCTACATAGAAGCATTATTTACATGACTTACAAGTGATAAACATCTTATATAACTTAGCCACTCATACACACATTTACAATAAGGAAGGTATACTTTAAATAAAATATTTAATGGAGTATATAGCTAAATATTGATTTGAATGTTACATGGTGGATGAACATTGTTTAATTTATGTTTTATAAGAATGTATTAAATATTTTGAGTCCATGATACATGTTAATCTATAGAAATATTTATTAACCAAGAGATTAATCATAATTTGATTCTTGTAAATAAAATAAATGAAGTTAATCATAATTTGATTCTTGTAAATAAAAAAATCATCTTCATTCATTGCTAGTTTATTATATAATATTGTAATTTTTTTTTTTTTGAAAAAAAGCTAGATTATATTATATCATTAACTAGAACATTACAATATTTTGGTGTTAATACTGTCCACTAGCTAAAAAACAAAATGAGGTGGATCAGGAGTAAAGCATCCATAACTGAATATACATAAGAATAGAAGCTAATATCAACAAAAAGCCTATAGCTATATCTTGTTGCAATACACCATATATCAACATTCATCTGTGGGAGAGTCTGTTATATGAAAAAATTCTAGGCATGTCTTTCGTGCTATCTTCTGTAGTCTTCAGAGAAGAAAAAGAAGTAATCAAACCCTGAACCTGCTTATCATTGTTAACTGTCTTCTTCTTAGCTTCCTGTTGGACTTTCTGAAGATCTTGAATCATATGAGAAAGTTGATGAAGTCTGTCAATAACATCTCGAGGCGTGTTGGAAGGACCATAGACTTGGGAATGAATGTGTCCCACATGTAGCAAAAGATCAAAGGTCAAGTCTGCCAAAACTATATCCCATGGAGGAGCAGATCCAGTAAACACCTTTTTGCATCTGTACTTCCAAATGTGCTTGAGAAGGATGAGTCTACAAACATCCCAGAGTTTGGGGCATTGATCCAGCTGAGAAAAACCAAGCAGAGAAAGCTTCCAAGATCTAGCAAAAGAGGGAAAAAGAAAAGAGTAGAAGATATCCCAAAACTGTTTAGCCATGCCACAAAACCAAAACAAGTGAATAAGAGTTTCTAAAGCATTACAAAAATTGCATTGAGGGGGAATGTGTAAAATCACAGCCAAAATTTCAGTTGTTGGCAATTTTTGATGCAAAATCCGCCAACTAAGAAGTTGTGTTTTTGATTCAATAGGAGCTTTCCAAATTTGAGTAGCAAGAAACTGCCATTGGGCATTGGTAAAATTTACTTGCCACTTGACATTGAGCTTAGAGTCTAAAGAAGGTGGACACAGAAGATTTTTGTATAACCAACTAGAAGTAATGGAAGAGATTCTATGACCATTAAGCCATCTCCAGTCATTCCAAATATTATGGGCAGTTGTTCCCAACTTCATAAGGACCTCACAAGGGATGGAAGCCACAATTAAACCATAAGACTCTTTGAACCTAGAGGGAAGGGAGCAATTATTGTAGATCTGGTTCCAAGTAAGAATTGAGCAGCTACCCGGATCCCAGATATCTCTAATTCTATTAATTCCTTTCTTCAAAAAAACTAGCCCATGAATAGCATTGCATAAAGCTAAAGGTTTATCATTATGGAGAATAAGTTTATTCCACCAAAGACTATTAAGACCGATGCTCAGACCATGTCTCAAGGAGTCAGACTTCCAAGCCAATAAATGAGAAACTGATTGCCAAGCTTTCCAGTTTTGGGTAACTGGAATAGAACCTTTAACTGTAAAATAAGGTGCATTAAGGACCTTATCCTCCCAAGGGGTTTCTTTCCATTTACCTTTGTGAGTAGCTAGAGAGATTTTGTACCGAAATAGGTGTTTCCAATTTTCATCACCAATAATGGCTCTCGCAACCCATTTTGCAGCCAAAATTTTGCTCTGGGTAAGAGGATCAATGATGCCTAGACCTCCTAAAGCCTTAGGTTGAGTACAAAGTTTCCAAGAGATGGGTGTCATACCAACCTCTCCATCCCATTTAGTCCATAAAAATTTACGAATGGCCTGAGTTAATTTATTATAGGCTACCTTGGGGGCCATCCAACAAGAGGAGTAATAAACATGAGAGGCTGCCATTATTTTATTCGCAACTTGAATTCTTCCTGCTAAGGAAAGAAACCGAGTTGGCCAAGCATTAAATTTTTTTGAAGTCTTTCCATAACCTAGTTCCACATATCCTTAGGAGAGATATTAATCCCAAAAGGAATTCCCAAATAATGCACAATCTTACCATGAGGGATGATCTTCCACTCAGTTAAGGAGTTGCATCCACGAGGAGAGGAAGAGGTATAGAAGACTTCAGTTTTAGAATCGTTAATACGAGAACCAGAGACATCACAAAATAGTTGAACAATCTCTTTAGCCGTTTCCACCTCTTGTTGGGTATTTTGAAGAAAAAGAAGGGAATCATCAACAAAATGAGAGTTAAGAGCATGTTTATCCCCAAGAAGCTTAATACCCTGAAGGAGGCCATCAGAATGAGCCTTATGAAGAAGATAACCAAGAGCATCGACAACCAAAACATACAAAAAAGGAGCAAGGGGGCAACCTTGTCTGATAGACCGTTGAAGAGGGAAGGAGGGGGAAAGAGCTCCATTAACCTGAACACAAGCTGAAGCATCACCAAAAAGCATACCAATTTGATTACAAAATTTTGGACCAAAACCAAGCCAAGAAAGCATACTCAGAATAAAATCCCATCTGATTCTATCATAAGCTTTGTCAAAATCTAACTTAACCAAGAGGGCATCTTGATTAGAATCGATAGCCCATTGCGAAGTTTCCCAAGCCATCATAAGATTATCTAAAATATAACGACCTTTAAGAAAAGCAGATTGTTCAGGGTGAACAATCGCTTGAGCAACAATTTTGATTTTTAAAGCTATAGCTTTAGCTATGATCTTGTAAGAAACATTGAGGAGGGTAATAGGTCTCCAATTGGAGATTTGGTTACGGGTCGTACCTTTAGGAATAAGCTTGATAAGCCCTGCATTGATATAAGCTCCAAGGGAACTATTATGAAGAGCTTCCAGGTAAACGTGATGAAGATCAGAGGAGAGAATATGCCAATTTTTTTATAAAACTCCACTGGAAGCCCATCCAAGCCAGGAGCTTTGTCATTCTTCATAGAAAAAAGAGCAGTTTGCAGATCATTCACAGAAAGAGGATATTCAAGTTGATCTCGAATAATGGGATCAACTAAGGTGGGAATATGTTCTTGCACGTATTCCATTAAGATACATTGGATTTCATCCCTTGGCTCCATTGTAAAAAGTTGAGAGAAATGAACTACAAAACGATTCATGATCTCTTTAGAGTCGAAAATAAAATGACCTGAAGGGTCCTCCAACTCAGTGATCCTTTCTAAAATATTCTTATGTCTGAGGTAGTTAAAAAAAAATTAGTTCCCTTGTCTCCCTGGGAGATCCAATTGAGGCGAGATCTAACATGTGCCCCTCTAGCACGGTAAGACTCGTAAACTCTAGCCTGATTTTCAACATTAGCTAGATCGCATTGAATAACAATGTTAGTAGGGTCTTTCATAAGCATGGAGCGAAGATGAGAGATCTCCTTATGAAGGTGACTCTCTTGAATCTTCTTCCTCCTGGAAACAGAGCGCCCATACCATCTAAGGGATGAAACCGTATTGGAAATCATGGTTTCAAACCATTTGATCCAACCAGTATTACCAGTTGGTCTAGGAAATCTATTCCAGACATGCTCTACAAGGCGACAACAGGCAAGATTGTCAAGGTGGGACACATTTAATTTGAAAGGAAGCGGCATGGAATTAAGAGATATTGAGGAAGTTTGGATAGAAGACAAGATAGGAAGGTGATCAAACAAAGTAGTGTGAGACAAGATGCGAACTTGCTCATGGATAGAGAATTTATCCAAGAAATAATTACTGAAATAAAATCTGTCCAGACGAACAAACTTCCTAGCAGAACCTTGACGATAGTTGGACCACGTAAACCAATTATCTCTATGAGAGGAAGCTTTACCAAAGAGAGGGTCATGCACACCTAAATGATTACGACAAAACAACCAACTACCAAATTCAGCATTAGAAAGGGGCCTACTACCAGTCCAACTTTTGTCACTAGGATTCTCAATCATATTAAAGTCACCTCCAAGGATCCATTCTGTAGGAGGGAGAGAAACAACTAACCATTCCCAAAGGGTAATATGACTAGGAGGGTCATTAGGGGCATAGATAGAACAAAATCCAATAACCTGAGAGTTAAGAGCCAATCTAACCCATACACAACGATGAGCAGGGTCTTCACCATGGTCTAGAATAGCATAACAAAGAGACTTGGCTATGGAAAGGGCAACACCTCCTTTACCATTAACATGAGAAGTAGTAAAGGCAGATGCATACCCACCACCAATGATATCCATACAATGGGTGAGAGTGTGACCAGTGACTTTCAATTCTTGAAGGAAAAGAACAGAAATATGATTTTTAGCAACAACTTTTTGAACTTGAAACTTACGGTAAGGGAGGGAGAGACCCCTAACATTCCAGGATAGAAGATTTAAATTCATGAGGGATGATTTAGAGGTTGCTCGACCTCATGATTTAGAGCCTAGAAAATGTTTTCACTGATTGGCAACAATTGCGTGTTGTCCAGATAAACTTGTTGAGCATGAACCTTGTTTTGAGACACTTGAGAGGAGGATCTAGCAAGATCTTTGACAGAGGGTTTTTTTCCTTTGGATGGATGGAGTGATCTTGGGGGGGTTGACGAACGTTGTCACTTGCCTACCACTCTCCACCCATCTGTCATAAGACTATCTTTCAAGAGTTGTGGTGAAGGAACGAGAGCTAACTCAAGATTTGTGGTAGAAATTAGCGGGGCTTGAGGATTAATAGGAGCATCTGAGTACTTAGTTTGAGCCATGGAAGAGGCAAGAGGGTTCTTGGGAGGAACATCCTGAGAAGTTGAAGTTTTTTTAGGAACTAGGGAGTTTTGAGGGCCACCGGTAGGGAATTTCTTGGCTAAATTATCATTAACAACCTCCATATGAGGGTCATTAGTTGGGATTTTTTTTGCAATTTTTTTAGCAGTAGCTTCCATTTGTTCCTTTTTAGCTATTTTTTGGACAATTTCTGATCAAATGCCCAACTTCTCTACAGTAAAAACATGTATTAGGTAAGTTTAAATAGACAAGAGGCTGACTTACTGATGGGGGACGGGAAAAATCACACTCACACAATTCAAATTTTCTTCTATTAATCTGCAAATCTTGTTTACAAAAACAACAACAGCCCGCAGGCTTTACAATAACCAACGCTCGGCTTGGTTTTCTCTACTCTGTCCTCTACGTGCAATCTTCCAATCCACCACCTCCAATCCATTACAATCTCTGAGTTTTTATCGAGGTCTCGACCCTCTAGGCCATTAATGACCCACCTGGAAGAATACATTAAACAAAACCTCAAAGTCGGCTTCCTCGGTCGAGTTTTCAATTTTCTTTCCATAAATGGGCAACTACCCCGATCCGCCATGAAAGCATGCATTAAAGAACCCTCTGACATTTCTGACCTCTAGACGCAGCATTCGAGAGGCCGTCGTGTTCAGCAAACTTACCGGATACGAAAACATGCATTAATGAGACCCTTGACTGCCTCGAAAACATCACCTTGGAATGCGTGCCTTTTCGAACCACGAACCAGTCGTTTGTCATGATATCACAACATGTCGTGATATCACGAAATTTTGGCCTCCTTACGCTCCTTCTCCCTTTTGGTCATGATATCGTGACATGTCGTGATATCACGATGTTTTCTCTTCATCTCGCCTTTCTTGCCTTCGGGTCGCGATATCATGACATGTCGCGATATCGTGACATCTTCCTCCAACGCTGCCTTTCTTGACTTCAAGTTGCGATATCGTGACATTGCCTTTAGATGCCCCCTGCTTTCTTGCTCTGGTCATGATTTCACGACATATCACGAAATCGTGACATTCTCCTTGGTGTTCTCTCGGCTGCTCTCTTTGTCATGATTTCGTGACAGTCACGATTTCACGACATTCCATAAGTCTTCACCCAGTCGCTGCTCTTTGTCATGATTTCATGATAGTCATGATTTCGTGACATGTCACAAAATCATGACATCCCATAAGCTCTTCCCTTTGGCTACTCCAATGTCATGATTTCGCGATAGTCACAATTTCGTGACATGTCACAAAATTGTGACATTAACATACGCTCTTCCCTTTGTCTGCCTCCCATGTCACGATTTCACGACAGTCACGATTTTGTGACATGTCGTGAAATCGCAACAATAACATAAGCGTCTCCCCTTGGCTATTTTCTGTCATGATTTCGCAACGATCGTGATTTCGTGACACATCGTGAAATCGTGACCTCCTCAATGACTTTTTCTCTCTCCTGTCGACTATTGCGATTTTGCGATGTCGCAAAATCATGACAGTTTTTGCTCTGCATTTTCTCTCTCTCCTTTCTGAGTTGCGAAAACTTAAAAAAAAATTTGTTGACGCAAGATTACGCTGCTACCACCGGATGCTCCTGCATCAAACACCCAGGGTTGATGGAGAAGTGACCTTCACTTCTGTGTTGTTCGGTCACCGTCTTTTGCAACATTTCCAAATGTGCACCTACCTCTGCAACCCGCTTAAACCTCGTCTCCTGGCAAAAATTTTTTTGCCTTCTACCAAACAAATTTTGGCACTGCTGCACACCTTCTCATCCACTGCCTGTAAGGGCTTCAACTTGTGTCGCACTCCATATTTTGTCAAGGAGTACGTATTTGCACGACCATCATGCACTGCACTCCAATCAAACTGCCATGGCCTTCCTAACAGCAAATGGCAAGCATCCATAGGAAAAACATCACACAGGACTTCATCCTGGTATCTCCCAACTTTGAACATGACTAAGCACTGTTCACGGACCCATGCTCTATGGTCCTTCCGCAACCATGCAATCCGGTATGGATGTGGGTGTCTCCTCCTCTCCAGCTACAACTTAGTGACCATTTCCTCGGAGACTAAGTTATCAGTACTTCCATTGTCTATAATAACATTATAGACTTTACCTAAACTTTTGCACCTCATGTGGAACAGGATTCTCCTTTGCTCTGGTTTGTCTTCCTTAATCAACATGGTTCTCATTGCGACCATGACTTCTCCTCTCTGCCTCCTTAGAATTTTCTAATTCAATTCTTTCATCTGCTACAGCAGCTCTAGCAGGACCCTCAGGTCTCTTATCCCTCCTTTCTCGATGTTGTGGACACTCATATGCTCGATGTCCTTCTTTGCCATAGTGGAAATAGGTTCCACGAAATACTCCTCTTCCATACCCACGTCAAGATCTACCTCTTCCTCTTGGGTAGCCATTGTTCTGAACAGGGGGTCTGTAATCATTATCTTCCTTCTGCTCTTGGCTGCTGCTAGCTTCTTCTTTCTTCTCCTCTTTTCCTTCATCTTTTCTTCCACCAGTCCTTCCTCCATGACCTCTTCCTCTTTGCTTGCTCTTAAACCTTATGTTCAGTTTCTCTTCAACCTTCAAAGCAAACTGGTAAGCATCCTCAATGGTGCTCACCCGAACTAGGCTCAACTCCTCCTGGATACTGGGTCTCAACCCATTGATATAATGGGCCACCTTCTCCTTGTTTGCCTCTAAATGTCCAGTTTTGATAGAGATCTTATAAAACTCCTTTGTGTATTCTTGGACAGTTTTGCTCGACTGTCTCAAACTCTGCATTTTCCTTAGCAGATCTAATTCATAATCTACAGGAATAAACTATCTTTTCAACTTTTCTACCATTCTATCCCATCTGGTTATTCTTTCCTTCCCTCTTCTATTCCTTTCCAGTTGTATTCCCTTCCACCAGATGCTGGCATGACCTTTTAGCTTGGTCTTAGAAAATCTGACCCGGTTAGGGTCTTCAACCTCCTCATATTCAAAATACTCCTCTAGATCATTTATCTAGTCAATCACCTCTTCTGGATCTAGGCTTCCAGAATATGTAAAAACCTCCATTTTTGGTTTCTTTCCAATTTGGGAGATGGCTCTGTACAACCTGGCCTGTGCAAGATCTACAACCTCTTCTTCTTCCTCAAACTGGTCTTCTTCTTCTTCAACTTCGTCTTCACTTCCTTCTTCCCTCCTGGGCTCGTGCCCTCTGCGTAGTTCCTCTTGCAGGGCCTGAACTTGCCTCTACAAAGCTCGAAAATCTTCTGCTGGCACCATATTTCTTACTCCACCATGGTTTTTTCATGGAGGCATTCTTCTTTCTTCTCTTACAAACCCTTCCACAGATCCTAGTGTAACTGCCTCACGTCCGACGATCTGTTACACACTCAGGAACATTAGATTTGATACCACTGATGGGGGACGGGAAAAATTGCACTCACACAATTCCAAATTTTCTTCTATTAATCTGCAAATCTCGTTTACAGAAACAACAATAGCCCGCAAGCTTTACAATAACCAGCGCTCGGCTTGGTTTTCTCTACTCTGTCCTCTACGTGCAATCTTCCAATCCACCACCTCCAATCCATTACAATCTCTGAGTTTTTATCGAGGTCTCGACCCTCTAGGCCATTAATGACCCACCTGACAAAATACATTAAACAAAACCTCAAAGTCGGCTTCCTTGGTTGAGTTTTCAATTTTCTTTCCATAAATGGGCAACTGCCCCGATCCACCATGAAAGCATGCATTAAAGAACCCTTTGACATTCCTGACCTCTAGATGTAGCATTCGAGAGGCCACCGTGTTCAGCAAACTTATCGAATACGAAAACATGCATTAATGAGACCCTTGACCGCCTCAAAAACATCACCTTGGAATGCATGCCTTTTCGAACCATGAACCAGTCGTTTGTCGTGATATCATGACATGTCACGATATCGTGATGTTTTGGCCTCCTTGTGCTCCTTCTCCCTTTTGGTCGCGATATCATGACATATCGTGATATCGCGACATTTTATCTTCATCTCGCCTTTCTTGCCTTTGGGTCGTGATATTGCGACATCTTCCTCCAACGCTGCCTTTCTTCTCTTCAAGTCACGATATCGCGACATTGCCTTTGGATGCCCCCCTACTTTCCTGCTCTGGTCACGATTTCGCAACATGTCGCGAAATCGTGACATGTCTCCTTGGTGTTCTCTCGGCTGCTCTCTTTTGTCATGATTTCGTGACATATCACAAAATCATGACATTTACAAATACTCTGCCCCAACTGCTCTCTTCGTCGTGATTTCATGATAGTCACGATTTCGTGACATTCCATAAGTCTTCACTCGACCGCTGCTCTTTGTCGTGATTTCACGACAGTCACGATTTTTCGACATGTAGCGAAATCATGACATCCCATAAGCTCTTCCCTTTGGCTGCTCAAATGTCATGATTTCGTGACAGTCACGATTTCACGACATGTCACGAAATTACGACATTAACATACGCTCTTCCCTTTGTCTGCCTCCCATGTCGCGATTTCGTGACATGTCGCAAAATCGCGACAATAACATAAGCGTCTCCCCTTGGCTGTTTTTCGTCACGATTTCTCAACGGTCATGATTTCATGACACGTCACGAAATCGTGACCTCCTTAGTGATTTTTTCTCTCCTGTTGACTATCGCAATTTCGTGACGTCGCGAAATTGTGACAGTTTTTGCTCTGCATTTTCTCTCTCTCCTTTCTGAGTTGCGAAAACTTAGAAAAATTTTTGTTGACGCAAGATTGCGCTGCTGCCACCGGATGCTCCTGCATCACTTACTTGAAAACTAGGCCCATTGAGTTCCAGGGAGGGGGGCAACGGCTTGGATATGTCCATTTCAACACAAATCCATGGGTGCACTCTATAATTAGATAGTTTTTCTGACATTGGGTGTGACCACAAAACCTTACCAAGAATAGCAACAATTTTATTGAGAAATGGGTGACATGACAAAGATAAAAAGGGTAATTCTATCCATAAAAGGTATTTTTCCCTAGAGGGACCCTCTGGATGAAAATCCAAAGACCAACCTTGCAGATAATGGGTTTACCCACAGATAACCCAAGTTCCATATTGGAGGGCTTTTTTTTGTATGTTCAGAATTTGCAAATGTGACTGATATGTACCCCATTTCCAACCCTCGAATAGCCTCAACTATCCAACCTCTAGTATTTTTTCAAACCCCTTGAACCATTTGAGAAATTCAGCCTCAGGTGGTATCCCGCGTAAAAAAGATAAAATAACAACACGTTCAAACAAGTCATTAACAACTTCAACAAAAGAATCAGGAAGAACAACTGAAAGGGGCTTACCTTGCTCTACATGTGGCTGAGATGTTGCCGGATTAGGGTTTGATGGATCTACAGTGTAGCCCTCTAATAAGCTTCTCTCACTCTTCGAATTTGTTGGCTTCTCCATGGAATTATTTTCAAGGTTCCCAAGGGGAGTCAAGGGAACCTGAGATTCAAGATCGAGGGATGGAGTTGTGTCCATCATAGAAACCTCACATCCCATGCAAGCTATTTTTCTATACTTCTCCACTACAAGTTGGGCTTGTCGTCGGATGGCGACGATTGTCCCAATTCTTCACTCTAAACCCTATAAGATGCACAACCTTCCACAAACTCCAAAGATGAGGAAAAACCCTAAAAAAGCTTAAGAGTGCCCTAATTTTTTTTCCACAAATCTTTAAAATACCAATAGATGACGTAGCAGAACCAGTATTATCGTATCTTCACCTCGATTTCTATACATTTGCCACAAACAAGTGCTTTCTAGACGGATTTGAGCAAAACAATAATCAATTGAAAGCGCAAACCCTCAACAATCACAAGGGCACGGCCGAAATTCGGATACTTCTGCATCCGGTACACTTTCATGCACCGTACCAGATCGGGTTCATGCTCTACTTTCAATCCCTAACACTTCACACACTGAACTCTCAAAATTTTTATAAACTACTTTATTGAAAATATACATTAAATAACTATAATAGACATTTATTTTTAAAATACTTGAAACTAAATTTATAAGGTTTTGTTATATAATTATAATTATAATTTTCCAAAGTAATGTGAAAAAATATATTTCTATATAAATAAATAATTAGAAATGAATCTTAAAGATTCGTAACCATTTACACAAATTCCTACTGTATAAGATTTATATTCTATCCACATCACCTGCATTACTTTAATATTAATAAGAAATAAGTAAATAATATTTGCAAGTATATTTAGTATATAAATTATAAAATAACTATATAATAAACTATATTTTGTTTAATATAGCGATTGACAAGATGTTCAATTTATACAAGCTAAAAATAATTAATTGAGAAACACTTTGGACCCAAAATTCTACCACTGTACCGGATAATAAACCATTAAAAAACAGTCCTTATCGTCATATTCGTCAAATCGAGATTGATCAAATCTAGGCTGATCACGGCAATCGACATGATATTCCTCAAATTAAGGAGCATCAGAGCAATCATCATATTCCTCATATTCAGGAATATGATGATTGCTCTAAGAATGACTTGATGGATGGGGTCCTGATCTTCTTCCGGTTGGGAGACGGCGATGGGGATGGAGGAGGGCTCAGGCTGTGGCGGCGAGACTGGAAGCGGGTCCCTTAAGGCAAACGAAGCAGAAGCACCTGCCCTGGCTTTTGAGGCACTTTCTCTTCTTCCACCGCAAGACGTACGTGAGGACGTAGTGATTGTGAAAGGTGTGGCAGACTGTGGCCACTGGCTGGCCCTCTCGCCCAGCGCGAAGGGGGTGGAGCAGATACCGCACCGTTGCCCATTTAAAACGACGATCTTGAGATGCTTGTCCAAAAACAACATGAGACCACCGAGTAACTCGTTTCTTTCAAAAGGCTCCGCGCCTCAACTACGCCCCGCGCTACGGTCCGCGCCACCGCCTTGGCTCCATCGACCACGTCCCGGGACAACGTCCTTTAGAAGTTGGGGTACTTATTTATGAAGCAGCAATCTGCGGTTCATGTTTAATAGATGGAGGTCTTCTGTGATCGATTTTTGTTTCTTGTTTTCTTGTAAGATTTCTACGTCTGTGTAGTGAGTGCATGGTAACGGTGAATTTGTGATTTTTTCTTCTTACAATTTGACTTTTTATATATTCGTTTGCGCCGCTCGACTCCTTTCTAAAATCTTAGCAAACTTTCTTTGCGGTACCACCGGAACTTCTTAGGAGGTCACCCATCCCATCACTAATGCGTACAACAATACTTAACTATAGGGTTTTGTGATCGAGTGCAGTGATGCTGGCATGGAAAGATTTTATTTAAGGGAAATTATAATTTTGTTTTTTAAATACGTAGGGAAATCTCGAGTGTTATTATAAATCCTAGTTTTTTAGGGTAAACATCTTTATTTTTTTAAAGTATAGGACATCAAACTAGGACAATTATCTTGACTCTTTAGAGCTTTAAACTAGGGCAGTTAATCAACAAACACTTGGTTGCTACTATTTAGCCTTTGTTAACCAACAAACACTTGGTTGCTACTATTTAGCCTTTGGAGTGGGTTAAACAAAGTTAAGGGAACTCGTGATTCTTTAGGTCATCAAACTCGGATAGCTAACAAACAAATACTCCACTATCATTGTCATGTGGGTTGAACCTTGGACCTCCTAGAAGAGAGGCCATAGCCCTAACCATTGTGCTATCATTGTCATGTCATGGTTTGAACCTTGTACCTCCCGAAAAAGAGGTCAACGCCCCTGTTACACTAAAAATTTGAGTTACATAGGTTTTTATGAGGGGTCCTAGTCCCTAATCCCGTTTTCCCATGGTTTGAACTTGGGTCTCCTAGACGAAAACCCAAGGACTTAAACTTGTGTCTCTTAGATAAAAACTCAAGGACTTACCACTAAGGTATCCCTCACGGAAAATTATAAATTATTATTATCAATGTTAGAGGATAAATTATATTTTTGAATGATTTAAAAAAAATTAATATTTATGAAATGAAAGTGAATATTAATGAATTCATAATTCTAGTTAATTTATTATATAATTTTAAAATTATGATTTTTTAACAAGAATAACAATAGTTTGAGTGTGTGACAAGGGTTAACCTCAACTAAGATCAAGATACGTCAACATGAGAGACGATAGCAACTTGGTAACAAGATGCCAAAGGGATATCATATTCATACACATTTTGATTGCATTGCAATAAGTACGAGTGATTGTTTGATTTTAGGAAAAGTGAAATTTCACTTGACTATATATAATTGCCTTATATAAATTTTGCATTATCGATATATACTTTTGAGCTTTTATAAAATGTTAGTGATTGTTGGTTGAGTATGGTTTTTGCCTAAAATTTAAATGATTAAAGTACTGCTTTCGAAACATGTCAAGTCCTAGGAAGTCAGTCTGCGTGCATGTTAGTCTGTCCGTGTTGCACTTGCTCCATGGGTGTTATTATGCCGACTTCTCTTCCTCTAGCTTCATCTAAAGCTGGCATCAAGAGGAATGGCTCTAGAGGTGAATAAACAACCCAAGAAAATTATTCCCAAGATGTACCATGAGGTAATTCTAAACCTGATTTTGTGATTCCTCTGCATGAATTCAATTAGGCATGTTCTTGGTTTGAAAATAATACTCATAGGGTATTTTTTGGGTCGAATTCCCATTGAGCATGTCCTTAGAAACTAGATTGAGCAGTATTGGTGTCCGTATGGGATTCAAGTTGACCATGTCCAAAATCTCTCTAAATATTTTTTCATTTCCATTTTGGTATTCTCAACCAAGCCTAGAAGGTCCTCAATAAGGGTCCTAGTTACATTAATAGTTCACTGCTCATATTTCAGCCGTGGAGCCAGGATTTCATGGGTTCTAATCATATTTTCTTGGTCATGCCTATTTGGGTAGAACTCTTGGACCTCCCCACTGCATGCTAGCCCTTTCTAAAAAAATTAGTGTCCACCCTTGATGAATTTGTCTGTGATGAACCCTCTCGGTTCATGTTGGTCCACCCTAGCAGGAGAATGTGTATCAGGATTGACCTAGCTAAAAACCTGAAGGAGTATATTGGCATTCATGTTGGTTCTACCCGTATTCATCAACGGATGGTGTATATCAACCTCCCTAATACATGTTACTGCTGTTAGTCAATCTCCCACCACATTAAGGATTACCCCTTGATGGCTAAAAAATTTAAGGCCAAGATGTCTACCCCGATAGCTGGTGTTGTATTATCTCTCACTACCCTACACCCTCCATCAAAATATAGGGAGTGGAATAAGGTTTCATGCAATAAAGGGAAAGGTGCGAAGCCCACTCAAGCGAGGCACATAGTGGCCACATATGCTCAGGCCCTAACATCTAAGCCTCCCATGCAACCACCGATTATGGAGTAAGCCCATGTCCACTCCTCCTATGGTCATCGATTTTATAGACCATGACAAACGGATTCAATCCATTGTACCCTTGGGTTCTCCAAACGAGGTAGGGGTTGAAGGAAGTTTCTATCAGAACTTAGGACGATGGTCCCGTAGCCCCCTACGAGATGAGTAGATTGCTCATTTGGATAAGCGACGATAAATTTCTTTCTCCTTCATCACCATGGACACCTTAAAGAATAACCCCTATCACCTGTTGATGGATAATGTGAATGAGGTCAATGGGGGTATGCAACTCGTCTCTTTTTAATGTTATTTCTCTCTTGGAATGTGTGTGGATTGATGGACCCTGTTCGTCATTACATCATTCAGGATGAACTCTCTACCTATTCCAATCTCTATAGTCATCCAAATTTTATGTGTTTACAAGAAGTCAAAGTGGCAGATTTCAATTTGCAATATGCTTGTTCTATGTTATGGCCTAGCAGTCAGATGTATACTACCAACCATAATTATGGTAGCGGAGGCGCTATCATTTTACTTAATAATAGGCGGGAGAGCAATTTTGTTACATGGGGTTCTGACCCCTCTCATCACACAGTTTGGATTCTACTCAAATTTAGTGGTCTTTCCTTTGGGATTATTAATAATTTTGCCTCTAATGAGGTCCAATATAGATGTGCGCTATGGATATGGTGTGCTTTGTCCTTACCTGTCATGGTCTAGATGATGTGTGGTGATTTCAATATGATAGAGAAGCCTTATAGTAAAATGGGTCAGATCCCCAATAGGTGGGCCTCATGAGAGCGACATGCATGGTACTTTATGAAAAATAAACTGGGGATCTTCGATCCTAATGTTTGTTTCTCTATGGGTCAGTTTCTCGAGCATTTGTGGTTCACGCGGTCTAATTTTCAATTAGACCCCGCAAGAGTTTTAAAAAGGTTGGATAGGGCTATGTTGTGAGACCAATGTGAGTTTTCTTTTTCTCATCAGCTCCCTTCAACCCCTTTTGTTGAAACCATTCATAGTATGGTCTCATTCGATCATTCCCCTATAATGTTCTCTGTTCACGTTTCCTCCACCCATCAATGGCCTACTCATCCTTAGTTTTTTCTTAACACTTCTTTCTTGCAACATGATACCATTATTTGTCACATCCAAAGGATTTGGAACATTGTACCTAGACCTAATGGAGATTCAGGATGGATTGAGTGGTAGAATGGTGCCATTTTTTGTACCATTTCTCTGCTAAGAAGCCTAGGAAAGAAGGTGCTATAGCTGCATCATCGTTCTAATACTGCTCTGCATAATGAGCTTGTGCAGGCTTCCTTCTAACTTGAGGTCTCCTCATTTGACTCTGCCATTCAAGCCCATGTTGCTCAACTCTGGCATGAGCTCAAAGTGGCTAAAGTGTATGAGGTCATAGGGGCTTAGATTAAATGCAGGTTGCATTGGCTCAAAGTGGGTGGCCATTTTTCTAAAGAGTTTTTCCAGAGGCTCTGGCCTCCACATCACTCCACTCAATTCAAAGATTTATTAATTAATGGGGTTCGCACCACTTCTTTTCCTAAAATAGAAGCTGAATTTACATAACATTATTCTCATGTTTTTGTTGCTCAACCATACACCCCTGAAAGAGAATTAGCCCTTTAATGTTGCAAAGATGTTTTCCCAACTTGCCTCTCCCCAGTGCAATAGAATGATTGTGAACGGCCATTATCAGAGTAGGATCTTACAAATGCCCTATTTCAAATGGTAGACACTAAGACCCCAGGGCTAGGCTTCCCTTACAAATTTTATAAAACTTGCTAGGATTTTGTTGGTCTTGACTTGGATAAATTATATTTGGAAGCCCTGTAGACTGGCTCCTTAGGTGCTATTATCAATAAGAGCAGTATCAAGTTTATCCCAATTTTTGAGGATCTAAAAATTATCACAAATTGAAGACCAATAACTTTGCTTAATATCAGCAACAAGATAATTGCCAAAGTGCTTGCTCTGCGGATTAGGCCCATGCTTCCCTCTATTGCAAGGTCTAAGTAAACTGACTTTATCCAGAATCATTAGTTTTTGGACAACATTCTCATTGTTTGGTAAGGGATAGGGTGGGCTCGTAGGTCTAGTCAATAAGCCCTCTTCCTCAAGCTTGAATTTGAAAAGGCTTATGATTGAATTGAGTGGGTTTTCATTATTTCCATGTTGGAAGCTCTTGGCTTTGGTCCTTAGTTTATTTCCTTTGTTAAAATGCTTTTTTAGGATGCATCAATTGTGCTTTCTCTCAAACAAGTTTCAAACTAATTCTATTGGATTGCATAGGTTAGTAAGGCAGGGATGTCCTTTTTCCCCCTCGCTATTCATTTTAGTAGTAGAAGCCTTTGGTTATCTTTTGGCTCATCGTGCTTCTCTTGGGATGCTTTGGGGTATTTTCCTTCTTGGGAATGCTAGTCAACTCATTAACGACCACTTTATTGATGATTCCTTCCTTACTATGAATGAGGATGAGCAATCCATTTTTGAAGCTCTATCTTGTCTTGATATTTTTGCAAAGCCTCTGGGTCTAATTTCCAATGGAATAAAACCTCCTGTTATAAGAAATCCCTGTAGCCTCTTCCCCACTGGATTCAACATGTGCAGTGGAGTTGGATTTAGCCTGGAGAAGGCTTCAAATTCCTGGAAATTCCTTTTGCATTTCAAGGCTCTCCATACCAATTATGGTATTATATCATTAGAAAAGTGGAAAGCAATCTGGAATATTGGAATGCTAAGAAGCTATCTCTTGCTGGTAAATTTCAAATTTTCTTGAAATTTTTGGCTTCCAAGCATATTTATTACTCTTCTTGATGGGTCTCTTCCTAAGCTTGTTACAAATGACAAATTTTCATGGGATTTTCTATGGTCTAGTGGGTCTGAGCTGAAGGACTTTCATAGAGTGGCTTGGTATATTTGGTGTCTCCAACAACAAGCAGGGGGTATGGGTATGCTAGAATGTAAGCGTCAAAGGTTAGCCCTTTGTGCTAAATGGATAATGTAGACTCTTAAAGGACCTAAAGCATGGAAAGTTCTTATTAGACATTGCATCTCGGCTAGGCTTCCCCTCAACTATCAAGCCTAGGAAGGAATGGATTTGCCCTCTCTGGTTCTAACCCTAGTTTTCATTAAAATCCTGAGCTTCTTTATTATCAAAAGAATATGGAAGGCTTGGAAACAATTAAACCCTTGGATTTTTTGAAAGGGGGTCCATTCAAATAAAGACATTTTCATTAATTTTCTTAATGTTTGGTGGTCCCCTATCTTCAAGCTTTAGGGTAAGTCGTTGGGCCAAGTTCCCTAGGTCCGCCCAAAAATGTTTTAAGCGAGGAATTGCTGCCATTGCAGATTTATACTCCAAGTAAAATAGAGATTAGATTCCTTGGAATGATTTTAAAAGGATGTTTCACTTGTCCAACACTAAAACATACACCTTTCTCCTTATGGCAGAAATTAGGTGTCAAATTCTAGAAACCTTGGTGAAAATATTGACCTTGGTATAAGAGCACTTCCTTGCTCAGCTACAGAGCCAGGTAGGGATATGACTAGCTTACACCAACTGACCCCACGATGCCCAAACTCAAATTCAAATGGTACCTTCTCTCACCATCCTCTAGGTGGAAAACCAGATTTCATTCAACTTGGGTGTCTTATTTGGAGCCAAAGAAATATTTTTTTCCTGGAGCTTACTATGTCAGGATTTACCCCTTGGTCATAGAATTTATTATATGGGGTTGTCTGAGTCCTGATGCTTATTTTGTTAAGAACCCTAGTCTTATATGCATCTTTTTTGGGCCTATAGACAGGCCAGTCTTGCTTGGCGTTGGGTGGGTTCTTTCTTTACTCCATTTATGTCCCTACAGCTTTCATGGCATCATGTCCTTCTAGGTGATCCCATTTAGTTTTCTCTCCCACTGAGGGAGGTGTGGCAAATATTCAGAGTCAGATTCATGTTTTACATTTAGAAATCTAGAAACAAAATTATTTTCAAGTAGGTTGATCTGTCTTAGGATTTTTTATTTGCTGACAAGCTCAAATATTTTCATGATGTGTGGTTTCAAATTTTTGACCAAGCTAAAAAGGTGGCTATGGAGCTAGACCATTTGTAGGATTTGCTAAAATATTGGGGTGATGCCCCTTGTGTTGTTAGTAGGGAGGTACCTAATCATTCACCTCCTCACCCAACAAGATCCCGTTCTTGTTGATGCTCTGATTGTGCATGACGTTAGCCTCCTCAGATCATATCCTATGATTGTGGAGGGCCACTACAACAACTAGATCTATATACCTTCCAAAATTCTATGACTGTAATCACATCACAATCTACACCTGTACCTAATGAAGGTTGGGGGACTTCGAGTAGCTACATGCATATTTTTGGCTGGTCCTATCCTTCTTCTCCAATTACTCATGCTTTAGGCTAGGGTGAGGAGCACTGTGATGGGTGGGGGGAACCACCCACTTCAAATGGATAAGGCTCTATCTGCCATAAACCCTCTTCCTTAAGGTCTTTTTTGTTGTAGAGTGTTTCTAGTTTGATGTTGATGGTCGTGGTGCCTGTGTGGTGTAGTTTGTTTTTCTTTATTCGCTATTAGGATAAGTTAGTGGCTTTCGAGGTGTGATTTTTTCTCCACCCACATTTTTTTTTGGATGTAAAGGAATTTTATTTTTATAATTAAAATGGCCTTTCATCCAAAAAAACATGTCAAGAGACCCTTTAAGACAATGTATAGAAACATAAGGACATAAAAGAATAAGTCCAGTAATGTATTTCTTCAGACCCTTAGTGAGACATTTTTTCTTACATTAGTTTGTATCACCTAGTGAAGGCCTTAAAGAATGAATGAGACATATATAGGAAGACCATTTAGTATAAAAATCCAATAAAAAAAAACAAGAAAAAAAAAGGATTATGTTTATTTTTATATTTTTGTTACATTATTTGGAAGGATAAGTGGTGCTTGGGCACTTAAAATAATTTGTGATAAAATGCTCTAATTTTAGAAAGTCTACTTATTTAACCATGCAATGAATAGAGGTAAGATGAACTATTTGAAGAGTGTTACCTGAAAGTCCTTATTTAATAATGGGATTTTTTTTTGAATGGATGCCTTGATTTTTCTTCTATTTTTAAATTTTAAATTATTTTTAGATGGTGTATTTTGGGAGAGAAACCTATTATAGGATTGTATTATTTTGAGAGGAATTATGTTTGGGATAAGCTACAAAAACCTTCATTATGTTCAACAATAGAGACACATGAAGAGCTATATCCATTGGATTCTTTTCTCAAGTAGAGGGCAAATTAGAACCTAAGAATGTGGGGACATAGTTTAGCCCAAGCTATATAAGGATTTTTATAGAATATCACAATATTCTCTATTAAAATTTTGAACGTTTTCAAACCCAATAGATACATGCTATGTATTTTGTCTTTGACTGCTTCCTTATGAGAATAATTTGGTTTTTGTTGTCAAACAAATTGAACTTATTATCCTATCTGTGAAAACAAATGGTTTTGTTCATCTTTTTAGTTGGTAAACTTCAATTTAATGTTATTGAAATTTGCATGAATTGTTTGTTAGAAATTGGAGAAGTAGGTTTAGACAAAATAAATAAATAAATTAGAAGGGGTTTTCCTTCTATAGATTTATGTGAATTTGATTTTTTCAAACTCTTATATATCTTACTAAAACTAGGGTTTCAAATTCTTGGGCAAACTATAAAATGTATATTTTAATTTTTAAACCAAAATTATATATTTTTAAACTAGGTTTGTAATTTTAGGTAATTTCAAATTGGGTGTTTTAAATTCAAGATTAAAAATCTCATTCTAGAATTAGGGTTAAATGTATGGTATTTTTTTTGTAATACTTCTTATACACATCCACCATGGGGATTGAAATTGGGTCACATCATCGATAGTAAATGTATGGTATTTTTGAACTAAGTGTTACCTTATTTTATGTAGGAGTCTATCTTACAACTTTGAAATACAATAATTCATTTAAGACAAAAAAATACTCATTTTTGTTGCCTTGTTCAAACCAAAGGAAGATTAGTATATTTATTTTAGTAATTGTTTTTTATGCTATTAATAAAAAGAGGGTTTTGAAAGGAATCCCACAACCTTTTACAAGAGATAAGCCCCAAGGACCACCACAAAATAACAAAAAGAAATACCCCAAGGATGAACTAGTGAAACAACTGAAGAGACAAGAGCAAACAAGAGGAATGAACAAAAGGGCCAGAGAGAACCAAGGAAGTTCTACTCCGAAGCACCAAGGGATCAATCCCACGTCCACCATGTCGCTTCAAGGGTAAGGATTCAAAATTTAAAAATTTCCAATGACTCCACAAGGCACATGTCGTGAGGAGAACCACATACCCAATGAGAGGGTGAAGGTACAACAATTATTACCAACATCTCCAAAGGCACATGTCGTAAGGAGATCCACATACCCAATAGGAGGGTGAAGGTACAACAAATAAGAGTGAATCTAGTCACACACAAATGACACCATAAATTCTATGTACCTACAACACACTACCAAATATCTGTGAAGGTATAAAATGGTCCACCACAAACATAGCCCATGAATAAACCTCTGATAAAATTTAAGGAACTTCATCTCTGATGCGACTAACAATCTCCATGGGGAAATTCTCCTGCCAAATAGAAAATCCCTGGGATGAAATACCCAGATTCACCAATAAATCGACCACCGCATTACCCTCTTTGAGCACATGCTCAAATGCCATATTATCAAAGGAGCGAGAGTTCTAAATTGTTTCATTAATAATATTAGACACCTTCCAACCAATATAACAGGCCCCTTTAAGCATATTAATCACTAACAAAGAGTCACCTTCGATTATTGCATTACGAATACCAAGAATTTTTAAATGCATCACACCAACAAAGGAAACCCATGCCTCTACAAAAATGGAATATTGAGTACCAAGATAGTCCACAAAGGCTAGAATAAGATCACCATTACTGTCTTGTATCACTCCTCCCACCCCAAAAAGGTTGAGATTCCATTTAGAAGCTCCATAAAATTTTAATTTAAACCAGTATTCAGGCAATGGGGACCAACAAACATGCCTTCTCGGGTTAGGAGCAGGTGGAGGCTGAGCCAATGGCATGAAACCTAACTATTCCTAAAGCCTAGATTCGCTCAAGGAGTGAGCCTAAGGAGAGTTCAAAGTTTTGAACTCTATAAAAAAATTCTCCACTACCTTCTAACCTAATATCGGAGCGTGCACTTAGCTACTGTATTGATCTATACCATCATGAAAGCATAAATATTCACACAAGTACATAAATTGAATAAAAACAATGTAAGGTTTCTTGTATTAATATTTGAATGAGCTTTGATTACAAAAATGCCCTCTTAGGGTCACTTGAAAGATGATACTCGATATTACAATTGCCAATGCCCTCAATAGGGTAGGCGCACTTATAGTGCTCTATTGATTAGTCACAAACCACCTTGGGGTGGAGCTGACCCCCTTCTTCGTGATGTGGAAGGATTATGACATAAGCTCCTCTTGCACCTGTCTCCCTATGAACAAGAAACAACAACACATGATTAAAAATATTGATAGCCTCTCGTGATGAGGCCCTTTAAGGAAATATGTATGTAAATGCCATTAAACTAGTAAAACAAGAAAACATAAAGAAAGACTTTAAACTATTCTAATTTGATCAAGAATTATACTACAACATGAAGGACATGAATAAGCAAATGATGCATGGATCAAATATCAAGTTAGGAGCAATAAAGTGCATAAAAGATCCAATATAATCCTACTTAATACAATGCATGAAATGACTAATTCCTACGGTTAGAGTTTCTCTAAAATGCAATTAAACCTATGAAAAGACTAATATAACTAATCTATGCGGTCAAAAGCAAAGCAAGTAAGGTGATCAGTCACCTATTGCAAACCGTAGCTATGGTGGGCGGTCTACACTATGAACCATGGTTGACAACCATGGTTTGACCTCTGATAGGTTTACCCTCAAAATTAGGGGCAGTGGGCTTGACCTCCTTATCCAAATTGATGTTCAAGGGTCGCCTTTTTTGTCCTCTGACAGATTTGGCGGTCAAATCATTGTGAAGGGCCTTCGTTTGCCCAGATTTGTGTTTCTTTAATCTCCTAGGCACCTAGGGCATCCATGGCTAATTGGTCTTTAGGTGAATAGCAAAGGGGCTCTCAAATGCACAGATTTAGTATGCAATTTGACAGGGCTTCATTGCTCTCTTGATCAATTAACTCTCTTCCTTTTTCTCCCCATTTGGAGGGGGTATTTATAGCATGCCCCTAGGGCTAGGGGTGGCTTCATGGAGAAGCCAAGACCAAGAAGGGTGGTTAGGACAGTTGGGATGGAAGCCTATGGAATCTTTCATCCTTCAACTGCCTCCTTCTAGATATTTTGGTCGTTCCAACCGATTTGGCTTGGATGGAAGGCCTAACTAAACTTTAGTTAAGACCGCAGGTCATAGTTGCGGTCTAGACTGTAGACCACAGGTGTCAACCATGGTTTAGACTGGAGACCGTAGGTCTAGGATGTGGTTCAGATTGCTTAGGCCAAAATGCCTAAATTGAGTGGTTAGAACCACTGCTCTATCTTGGAGTCTATCCAAGATCCTCCATATGGTTTTGTAGCATGTCCATATGAGTAGTCACCCTCGACATGATGTATTTTAGGTGTCTACAGATGCCCCTTTTGAGATGCATTGTGAGATCAAACAACGCTGAGCAAAAATATACATCCTAAAACGATGCCGAAGGTTCTATGATGATCATTAGTATGATCAACATTAGATGCCCCAAGTCTAGCAAAAGGACGTGCATCCTAGAATCATTGCTTCCAACTTGGAAAGGCTTACATTTGAAAAGTCTACACTCACCATCAGACGTTCGGGTAGCTTTGGTGCTACAATAGGAGTTAGGCCTATATAATCGAAGGATGAGAGTTACAAATAAAATTTCATATTTGCTATTTACCCCAAGCAAAGGGGGAAGATTATGATAGTTTTTAGCAATGATTCACAAGAATGCAATTTTGACAAGATCAAGGGATCTATGATCTTCGAGATCTTCTATTGATTTTGATTATGACATGAAATTATGACTACCCCCTCAAGCGACGAGTCGATGAGGGTAATGACAATGTATGAAGTGATGAAATCACTTGACCATAATGAATGATCCTGAACAACTTTAGATTCGAGCCTTTTAATGCCTTGGCTAGGCCTAGTTCAACTTATGATTGCAACTCTTAGTAGTATTTGCACATCTCTATCCCATGGAGTAGTCAAGCTACGATAGCCATCTTAGGGAATCAAAATAATACAAATGCAATTAGACTTGTGTTGAATCATATTGTCGATGATTTGCTGAAAGATGTCATAAAAGAAATGACAAGTTTACCCCAAATGTCCTTATGGTGATTTACTCATCTTGCCGGATTGCATGGATCGCAAGTTGTTGCAACCGCCAATTTTATAGGATAAATCACTGAATACGAGGCGCATTTGGTTTTTCATTATTTGATTTTTTTTGTTTAATTTTGCATTTATTTGATTGATCCTGGTGCTTTTAACATCACCAAATTTGCAATTTTGATCATTGATTTTGAATTTTTATCCAATGGGAGTCATTAATTTGTCTTTTTAGACCTTCCCACGGTGGGTTTTGAGTGCATTTATTGCTAGCTGCGGACCGCGGGTACGGTCTATGGTTTACATTTCCAAATTTTGGGAACCGTGGGTCAAACCTACGGGTAGAAAACCCTAGTTCCAGAACCGTAGGTGTCGAGTTGTGGTCTGTGGAGACTAGGAGGACCTATAAATTGCATTCCCATTTGAAAATTTTCATTATTTTTCTTGCAACTACTAGCAATTTGAGAGCTCTAAGAGAGAGAGAACATTCCTTGATCCGGAATGCTACCAAACTCTACCACAATTACACTCATCTACCTCGATGGTGGATCCTAATCAGCCATCTACTAGCCGGGGCCAGGGTGCGGGCAAGGTAACTCGAAACTGAGACCACACACTCAATACCAGTAAAATGAACTACATTAAGTAATGCAGAAAATGAACCTCACTAAACTGCTGGTAATGAACCCCACTAGTTTAGGCTAGCTTTTAGGATTTAATTTTATGCCTTAGTGGTCTAGGAGGGTACCCAAAATGGGTGTCACTCCTAAACTACAATTGGTAGCTACGATTCCCAGTTGGCAAATTGGGGACTACAGGTTTCAGCTATGGTTCCCAATTTGCAAATTGGGGACCACAGGTTTCAACTATGGTTTGCTATTGTTATTTTTTTTTTAAACTCTAGGTTGTCTAATTATTTTTTTTTAATTTTCTTTAGCTTTGTTTAGCTAGATTTAGCTTACATTATGCTTTTTGCTTTTAAAAGTTAACTTCTAGAGCGCGGGAGCCTGACCTTATGAAGACTCTCTACGAGGCTTTATATGATGACGACCGAGCTTGGTTCCGAGCTGTCGGGTTTGGATACATCATGGATCTACCCACCATTAGGGTAGATCAAGCCTATCTTACTACATTGGCCCAACGCTGGAATGCATGGACCAACACATTCCACCTTCCTCCCGGTGAGATGACTATCACTCTGGAGGATGTCTATAGGATCCCCATCGATGGTGAGGCTATCATCTCCTCTACCTCCATGACAAAGGATGCTATCTTCGATGCCATCTTTGGTGACTAGAGCACCGATGCATAGGATGATGTTGACCACAGAGGGGTGCACATCGGTGACTGGTACCATGATGATGTCTTTTTTGTATGAGAGGCCCTCTTCATGCATCTCATTGTGCATATTGTCCTTCCAGACTCCTCGGTGCGAGGATTCCCTAGAACATGTTAGCCACTACTTGGAGGGTGCTTCAGAGCTCTACAGAGGAGCCACTATGATTAGCTTGGGGGAGCACCCTATTATGCCAGCTCTACAGGGAGCTATACCAGATCACAGAGCGTAGCCATAAGGGCATCAACTGTAGTATTTTATTATAGATCTGGGGGTGGCAACACATCCAGATCAAGCATCCTATGGAGCTACCACTATGCATCACCACCATAGATGTCGACCATCAGTGTTACACCGCATGCTGGCCTCGTGCTGAGGAGGGTATCCACAATAAGGCTCATGCTGGGAACACTGAGCACTACATCATTAGGTTTGCATCACTTGGGCCGGGGGACGTTGTCTGGTGCCCCTACATGGATTGCCCTACATGGCCTAAGGCGGACGAGTGGCTACGATGGGCCCGTCGAGACAGATGGCTTATCTGGTGTAAGCCAGAGGTTAGAGAGTATCAGTTCTTTTCTTGTGTCCTACGATAGTTTGACATGGTGTAGGACATACCAGAGATGCCACTGAGGTATAGACGCCTGGCTCTAGAGAGGGACCTCCCATTGATAGTTCCTCCACCACTAGGAGATGCACCCGATGACTTCCAGGAGTCAGGGGTTGAGATAGCTGGGACCACTCCAGACTATGATGGGTGGTGGTCCTTATTCAGATGGCATGGGATAGGGCCTCTAGGGCCGAGAGCCAGCTCAGGCAGAGGCAAAGGTAGATCCTGATGGGCGTAGGGTGCGCCAGTGTATAGAGGGTGGTTGGGGCACAGAGGCCATCATTGAGGATATTCCTAAGATTGACCCTAAGGAGGATACTCTAGAGGAGGGTGAGGTCCCTCCTAACAGTGTAGAGGGACGACTGCTGGCTCAGGTGGCTGACTTGCAGAGTCAGCTCGGGCGGTTTCACACACAATAGCTCGAGAGAGACACTACCATCGCCACTCTAGAGGTGAAGGTGGCTGACAGGGAGCGGTGCCTAATTGAGGTGCAAGACCTAGTATAGGAGCTCATGACTCGGGCTACAGATGTAGAGGCCCAGGTGCAGAGACTATAGACTACCTGAGTAGACAACACACAAAAGGGAAAGGGGGGGCCCCCCCCCACTAGGGCCTCCTGCAACACCAATAGTAGGTACAATAGCTGCACAAGATCCAATGACTAAGGTAGAGCGACTGCGTGGTATGGTCATGAGGACCAATGAGATGCACGCAGCCCGACTTGCTCACATTGATCATCTAGTCGGTTACATTGAGATGCATGGTCTACAGGTTCTAGAGGATCCTTTCGCATCAGAGTCTCAGAGGACCCATACTAGGACTACTAGATAGTCTACAGTGAGCTCAAGTCATAGGACTCATAGGACTGAGAGGATGCATAGGTCCTCTAGCACACACACAGCGAGATCATAAGCTAGGACTAGAGATCCAAGGCAGACATCAGGGGCCTCCAGTTAGAGGACTAGCTTGCTGTAGTTACCAGTTTCCTATGTCTTGGGTGTTTTAGGCTTTGGAGGTAGGCAGGATCCACAATAGGATCCACCATAGGTGCCAGGTCAGCCAGGAGAGCAGGCTCCAGAGCACAGTGCGGAGGGAGGCGATGAGAGCTCCAGTATGGGGGAGCAGCCTAGATCTGAGTTATAGCAGCTATCGACTACATTTTTGATATATCATTTTGTGTGTAAGGTCGAGGACCTACATAGTTGTAGCCTACGGGTATTTTGTACTCCCTATGTACTCTTTTGGACACACACACACACACACACACACACACACACAATATATATATATATGATATGATCTTTTATGGCTCATTATGTGTACATGTTTATTTTTATTTTTTTGATTTTATGTTTATTTGATGCACATGGATGCAAGGCTTATGTAAATGCTATGTTTATATGATGCGATGTATGGATGACATGCACTAGATAGCTATTTTACTTTATGATGATGATATGCAGTGATCTAGATGATTAGATGTGCGAGATATGATGTATGCATATGGATGCGATGTTTATTTTTAAATGCATATTTATTTTTGCTTTGTGGGCATGCATTTATTTTATGCAGTTTATGGTATGCTATGCAATGTATGGTAATGCATTATGTACATAATCATAATCTAATGGAAATGAACCTGTATGCTTTAATCACTTAAAACATAAGGAATGAATGTAAATTGTGTATATCAATTTTTAAAATATGACACCACAGAATGTATAACAATCATGCAAAATAATTGATAATTCTCATTACAAGAACTTAATCAATTAATCACCCATATATGAAATGTAGTGAAATGGATTGGTATAATGCTAATGAATGAATATGTCATTTTGTATATTTCTTCTTTGCTGCACTAAATAGTCAGTGGTCGTCTAAACATCATTTTTGATATTCATGCGGTATCTATCCTATATGTTTGATTGTGCTTTGTAAAATGCATTCTGATGAATGAATGACTCATATTTTTGAAGTCTAATGATATTTGGTATCTTGTTGCTATTGGAGAACTTTTTGGGGTTTTCCTTGAGACTCAAACACCCTAGTAGACTTCTCCAAAAATCACATACTAACTATACAAGGCTTATATTGGACAAGGCTTTTGCCGTGACATACCCAACTATTCATTATCCCTGTGTGTGCATGTGAGTATTTTTAGATAGATCATAAGCATACCCCGTATGTCAGTCGGGACTCTTTCAACCCATATGTGAGATAGGGTTCCTCATACGATCGTACCATCCTTGTTTCAGCTTTGATTAGACTTATACAACTAGACAATCCTAGGTACCTAGAGCTAGCTCATCTTGCAAATTGATCAGGGCTACCCCTCCAAATGCAGGTGGGACTCTTTCAACCCATTGCTACGTTTGGGGATCACCCAATAGAACTACCCCTACGATTGCAGGTGGGACTCTTCCAACCCATTGCTGCGATCGGGGATCACTCTATGGCTTTCAAAAGGTGGACAATCTAGGGATTCAAGTTCTCACCCTTCTTACTTGCTCATATGTAGTGATAAAAATCACTGTTAGTCCACGTGTTACCATTTTCTTTGAGCAAGGGATTTTTATAGTGCTTTTGATTCACTATGTCACTTTACATTTTGAACTTGAAATTTGTACTTTTGCACTTTGTAACTTGGGATTTAAACTTTGTGACTTTGGGATTTATAGGGGAAATTCTTGTCCTTTTGCCAAAGTACACCTTTCTAGACCGACTATTTGCAAGATAAGCAGGTCGTGAAACCCATCTCTCTAGATACCTAAGACTGCTTTCGTAGCTTTCATCCTCTCTTGTCTTAGCAGGATTTTATATTATTTTGCTTAGTGACGGGATTCTGATATGTTGAAGCACTATCCCAACTAATGACCTTGTCTATAACAGCAAAGCAAGCTTTCTACAATATCTAAAGAACCCACTAGGTATGGCTGAGTGACTGGAAAACTTAATATACATACATATTTCTTCGCAACAAGTATCGTGTATGAATGCAATGAATTATGATAAATGCAAGGGTGCATGATTGACACACAAACGTGTGATCGTTTGTAAAATTTTGATAGATGCATTACACTCTACTGTGGAATGCAATGGATGACAAATGCCTAAATGCAATATGATGATGTGAATGCATATATGAAAATGCAAACTACAAAAGCAAATGTTTTTGGATTTTATGCTTTACCAATTTTTTTTGGAATTTTATATATTTTCAAAATTTTTATACATTTTTGAGCTTTCATATTTGACCAAACGATGAGTACATGTCCTTGGAGCTTTTAAGGATGACCAAATGGTGAGGAACTACCTTTGGAGCTTTTACTTGACCAAGCTACTCAACAGAGAGCTTGGGGCATTTTGGGATGACCGAGCGGTTGAGACAAAACCCTTAGAGCTTTTGGGTTGACCAAAGGGCTTACAGATGCCTTTGGTGCATTTACTACACTCTCAAGCATAGAACGCCTTAAGATGGATGATATTGAGAGGCTCAAGCTCTTCCACACCCTCTAGCGATGTTAGGCGATAGGTACCTGGACCAATATTTTTAGATATGATGTAAGGCCCTAGCCAATTAGCCATGAATTTGTCTCGCATATCAGGTGGCAAATTCGAGTTTTGTTGGTTCTCTTTCAGCACAAGATCCCCAACTTCAAAGTCTCTCTGGTGGACTTTGACATTGTAAGCTCATTTTAATCACTCCTGATAAACATAGAGATGCTCGAGGGCATTCACGCGATGTTCATCGAGCAACGTCAATTGATCGAGGTGAGCTTGCCGTGCGGTGTCATCATCGATGAACTCTTTCAATGTGACGCGCAGCGTTGGAATTTCCAACTCTAAGGGCATAATGGCCTCAGTGCCATATACTAGTGAAAATGGCGTTGCCCCAATGGGCATCCGAATGCTAGTCCTGTAAGCCCATAATGCAAGGGGCAGTTGTATATGCCAATCCTTGTGGTGTTCTTGCCTTATCTTTTTCAAGATGGCTACCACAGTCTTGTTTGAGGCCTCAGCTTGCCCGTTTGCTTGCGGATAGTATGGAGTTGCAAAACTATGTTTAATGCGGTATTTAGACGTTAAAGCCCACAGTTTTGTTCTTAAAAGAAGTTCCATTATCCAAAATTATTTTGGATGGTATCCCAAAATGACATATGATATGCTCGAGAATAAATTCTGCGATGCGAGCTCCAGTGGTCATTGTAAGGGGAATGGCTTCCACCCACTTTGTAAAATACTCAGTAGCCATGATAATGAATGTATGTCGACCTGACGATGGAGGAGAAATCTTGCCAATAAGATCTAGTCCCCACTGAGCAAATGGCCAAGCCGCCTGAATGGGCTGTAAGGCCTATGATGGCAAGTGCGTAAGATTAGCATGATGCTGACATTTAATGCATTTCTTGACATACACATTGCAATCCTTCTCCATAGTGGGCCAATAATAACCCATGCAAAGGATGCATTTGATGATAGCCATGCCACTGAAATGGCCACCGCACGTACCATCGTGAGCTTCTAAAATTGCCCAAGATGACTCTTGGGGCTCAAGACATCGAAGGAGAACTCCTTCGTAGCTACGTCGGTACAAAATATCTCCTATCAAGACATACTTAGTCACTTTCTATTTGAATGTGCATCTTGTGGCATGCGAAAATCCCTCTGGGATCATACCAAGTTTTAAGAAGTCTTGGATTTGCAACATCCAGCTTTGACAAGCCTCAACTTTGATTGCTAAGATGACTTGCTCCCCCTGCGTATTTAACTTTGTAAATGCAGACTGGGAAACAACCTTATGGTGAATGGTAGTACCACTCCCCGTAGGACTTTGAGAAGTCAATGACTCCCAGGGTGCCTACTTAAGAAAGTCTTTCGCTCTATGGAACCAATCAGTTGTTGGTTCCATGACAATCATGTTGACTGACTCTTTGTTATCAAAGGCTGCACGCTTCACTGCTGGGTGTGAGAGCGTTCTAACATGGATGGTAGTAAAATCGATGAATGGATTTTGAGGGATCAAGGACCCCAAAGATGCCATGGTGTCTGTGAACCTATTTGACGAACGAGGGATTGCCTCGATGTCATACCATTCAAATTTAGCTAGATAAGTGGCAACAAGATCTTTGTAGGCTTTCAGTATGGGACATCGACACTAAAAGAGCCCCTTAACTTGGTTAACTATGAGCAGAGAATCACCAAAAATGTTCAATATTTTAATACCCATGGCGATGGCTGCATGGAGGCCCAAAAGTAGGGCTTCGTACTCAACATTATTGTTGGTGCATAGAAAGTCTAACTTGAATGACAAGGGCATTGGAGCTCCTTGTGGCATGAAAAACACTATTCTTGCACCACCCCCTTGCTCACACTTCGAACCATCGAAGAACAATGTCATATCAGCATTATTCTCTGGTTCTTCGGGTTCGGGAGCTTCAGATATTACGAAGACCGCATCATCTGGAAGCTCAATGGTTAGAGGCCTACTGTTGGACAGTGGTGCCTCAGCCAGTTGATCAGCTATGACTTGTCCCTTGATGGACTTTTGGCTGATGAATTGCAAATCAAATTCTATCAATAGCATGATCCACTTTGCAGTACGTGTGTTATGATATGTCTTGCTCATCATATACTGCAAAGGATTCTATTTTGATATAACATATGTTGTATGACTTAGCATGTAATGCCACAATTTCTTGGTAGCGAACACCACTGCTAAACAAAGCTTCTCAACATATGCATATCCTGACTCATAACTCACCAAGGTGCGACTGATGTAATATACGGCTTGCTCTTTGCCTTGCACATTCTTTTGGGCTAACATGGTCCCTAATGCAAAGTTGGTTGTCGATATATATAGCAAAAAAGGCACATCTAGCCTTGGTGGAGCTAGTACTGGCGGCGTTGCTAGGTATTGCTTAATCTCAGCAAAGGCTGCTTGGCAGTCCTCATCCCAATCAAATGGGACCCCCTTGTGTAGCAGTCGATTCATGGGTCGACATTTATCTGATAATTGAGTGATGAATCACTTTATGGATGCTACTTTGCCCTGAAGGCTTCTTAGTTCTTTGATATTAGTGGGAGGACGCATCTCTAGAATAGCCTTGACCTTTGCTGGGTCTACTTCGATGCCTCATTTAGAAATGATGAATCCCAAGAGTTTACCTGAAGTTACGCCAAATACGCACTTCTTAGGATTCAACTTGACATTATGCTCTATCAGGCGATCGAAGACCTTCCTTAAGACCTCCGCATGCTCTGCTCATAGCAACGACTTAGCTAGTAAGTCATCGATATAATCTTCTAAGATTTTATGCATGTAGTCATGAAAGATATATGTCATTGCCCGCTGATATGTGGCACTAACATTTTTAAGACCGAATGGCATAACTTTGTAGCAAAATGTCCCCCATGGCATTATAAACGTGGTTTTATGCTGATCTTCGGGTTTAATCTGAATCTGATTGTATCCAAAAAAACCATCCATAAGGGAGAGCATTTCGTGACCTACAGTAGCGTCTACTAGAGCATCGATATTTGGCAATGGAAATGAATCTTTGGGTGTTGCCTTATTGAGATCTCTAAAATCCGTACAAATATAAACCCTTCCATATGGCTTTCCTATAGGTACCATATTGGACACCCATTCTGGATAGTCGATGGAGATGACAAACTCTACGTCCAACAACTTTTGCAACTCATCTTTCACCATTAAGGCTACTATTGGATGCATTTTTCTGAGTTTTTGCTTGATTGGCTTCTTCGAAAGATCTAGCGAAAGGTTATGAGTAACCAATTTTGGATCTAGACCCGACATGTCTTTGTAAGTCCAAGCAAAGAGATCAGGTCTCTCTTTCAATAGAGGGATGATGCTATCATGCTCATCCAGAGTGAGACTCTCTCCAAATCTAACCTTCTTTGGATTGGTGGGATCTTTACTGATATCCACATCGAAGGTTTTCTCTATTGACATATGTGATCCCTCCTCAAGCTGGTGAGGCATAGGAATCATATGGATGTCATCAGTCGGGTTCACATGTTCCTCATGGGAAGCACCCTTAGCATGATAAACATCATAAGCACAGCCTAGCAAAAAATGAAATGGTTGCAGCATTTCTTCATTAGGGAAGAAATCTTTAGGCTGGACCGATGAGTCAACGTGATCCCAATCGATAGCATCCATGTTCAGATGTAATGGTTTGGATGGATCTGCTAGATTGTGGAGTGGAGTGGTCAAATCAATAGAGACCATATTGATGGAATGGAATTGATCTCCAGAACCACATGGACAAAACTCTATATCTAAAGCGTAGCTTCTGTACCCAAGATCTAGCTTGGATGGTACGAGCACAAATGGATCCTCTCTATGGGATGCCCATATAACTGGATCCTCCTGGTGCACTAGCTACAAAATGGGATCTCTCAGCTCAAGGAGCTCCACGTACATAGGTGGATGGGGAAAGAGTTCTTGATACCTCTCTTTGAGCTCTCTTCTTTCCCTTAGGCTATGATGGAGATTAATCTCCCGATGCAAACCTGTAGCTGTAATAGGTGGGGGACCTCGAGGTGGAGGCCTATTACGTAGGTGATGAGGTCCCAAATAGGCCATCTCCAATGAATCCTCATCATCACTATACAAATACAATCCGTCACTTCCCCCTCTTCTAAGGGGTGATCTGCCAGATGTGGCCCCATGTATTTGATTCTACGGTCACTATCATCACTATCCGGATAAATCCGATAGAATGATCATATATATGATACTACCATGTAAACTAGCGCTACTTCTTCCTTAGAGCGCTCAGTGTTGGGAGGGACTTCCTCCATAACATGCTTCGATTCCCTAGGCAATAGATATTATGGATACACAAGCCTAGAATCGGTCCTCTCATCTACATCACTGTGGTCACTACCATGGATGGGCCACTCTATTATGTCTATGAATAGTGGGAGATTAGATGGGTGAGGCCTTAAATAGGCCTCCTCTATTTCATATTTATAGTCACTATCGACTATGAAGCGCTCATTCATCTCTTCCACTTGTTCCATAGGCAGCAGATGGCGTATAAATGCCAGACCTAGAAAGGTCGGCTCGATTTCCTCCTCAGATTGATCATCATTTGAGGACTCATCATCTGCATCATAACTAGGTCCACTCATTTTAGAGGTGGACTCCTCTCCATCATCATCACAAAGATCTCCTAACTCGAGATCACCTACAGTAGTGGGGTTATGCCCTTGCATACCAGTGTCATCGGTAGCACTATGGATTTGGTTACCCAGGTTGCCTCTAGGGTTGTCCTCTAAGGGCCCATCATGATATGAATCGGGTGGCCCTATGGTAACAAATGATACCATCTAGCGAGTCCTCCAATAGTTGGAAGGATTAGGGTGATATGGATTAAAATCCACATCATCCCCCAGACTCAGGTACATGCGATCTAAGGATGCGATAAGCAAATCGTCATGATCCTATACCTATAACCCTAACCCGAACCTATCAGTAGCTAACTGATAATGAGGTTCGAGCGGAGTCCTACGTCCTTGTTCGAAAATACCAAGGCCGTGTCCATGCCAATGATACGACTCAAAAATGCACATGGCATATTTTGGGTTGGATAGATAGCGCACATTCATAGTGAATGGCTCGTCATCATCCTCATCTATAGACATTCTGGTGGGCGCTTGATCTAGCCCTGCATAGACGAAGTTTGTTTGGTTGGGTGGCTCACCCAACGGCACTATAGATCCAATCAAAAATCGATGGGCATGCGGTCGGCCCATCTCTTGTGCAGTCTTTAGGATAGGTCCGAAAGTAACATTTTGCACAAGATACTCACCCAACCCTATGCTAGCCAGATGAACGGTCACCTACGGTGCAGATGACCCTGCTGAAGATGCAGGTGAAGTAGGCTGAGGTGCCTCCTCGGATTTGTCTTGAGGTTCTTCCACATCCATGGGAGTGGGAGTCTCATTGGTGACTGGTCTGGGCATATGATCTTCTACTTTCTCACCCAATTTCACCTTTAGCTTCTCGTCTTGCCGATGCATTGTCGATGCAGTCAATTTTAGAGAAGTTGTAGTCGTATGCTCAGATCTGCGTGACACAGATGTCGATGGTTGAGCATGGGCTACTGGTTTACCTCTTGGAATCTTAACCGGTGAAGCAGGCTGGATATCCAAGTGCATCGATGGGAGTACAAAACCCCCAAGCAAATCTGCTAGGTTCACGAACTTGAATGGTTCTTCGTTCGAGGACACTACGTGAACCTATCCCTCATGAATGTACTTCATGCATTGATGCAAGATAGAGGGGATGCAATGCATTTCATGAATCCAAGGCCTTTCGAGCAGAATGTTGTACTGCATGGTGCCCTCTATCACGTGACACATCACAGAGATGGTCTTGAGTCCCACCTAAATAGGTAGAACAATTGTACCAACCATCGAGCATAGTGCATCGTTAAATGCTCTCAACGTAAAGGTGGTAGGCACAATGTGTGATTTGGGTAACTTGAGATGGCTCAATGCCTTGGTCATAATTATATTGATCGAGGACCCAGTGTCGATCAAGACCCTTTTGAAAGGCATGTGGTTAACACACGTGATAATATGCAGGTGGGTCAGCCTAATAGTAGGAACCATCTTCACTTCATGATCATAAAATTGTATCATGGGTTCTCGACACTATGCCTACATAACCCAGGGTAGGTGGTTTGATTCTCACTTGATTGACTTGGTCGGCATTGTTATGAGGTGCCTCATGATTAGGTAGTGGATTCTTGAAAATCCCCATGTTTCTATTGTCGGGCGCCTATGGATTGCCTGGTACTACAAGCTCTCATTTTTCTATCATGTTCTGCATAATGTGTTTGAAGGACCAACATGTCTCGATGTCATGGCCTTTCGCTCTGTGGAATATGCAGAACAGATCATCTTGATGCCACTTCGACTTTGGCACATTCGGATCTACTAATTTGACCTCGAGCAATCGTATGGCCTTGGCCTCGCACAATTGATGGAAAATCAAAGTCATCGATTCCGTCAGAGGTGTGAACTGGTGAGGTGGGTGCTCTTCTCTATTTTTGCCCTTATAGTTGTTTTTGTGTGTCTCATAACACGCAGGAGGAGGTTGGGCCTGATAATTAGGCTTTTGCTGTCCCTTGTCCTCTCCTCCAAGATTTAGTACTACTTGATTCACGTGGGCCTGCTTGCCCTGTTGCTTCGTAGTACTCTTTTTAAACCCTTCTTTCCTGGTCTTGAGCTTCAAGTTGCCTTCTTGCAACTTGATGTCCTCGATCACCTTGGCTTGCGCCACAACTTCCTCGAATGTAGCGTACTGTTGCAGCTGCAATAGTAGCGAGATGTGCTTGGCACAACTCTTTGTAAACATTCGGGTCAGTTCGGCTGTAAGAATAGGGAATGGTAGCTTTGCCATTATTCTATGCCATCTCTTTTTGTATTGCTCGATGGGCTCATCGTCGCGCTGAGCTAGCACAGCCAAATTAGAAAGGTTGGCCTGTTTCTTGATGCCAAATGAATAGCATTCAAGAAATGCATCAGCTAACTGCTCGAAACTAGTAATACTATGTTTCTTCAGCTGGTTGAACCACTCTCGGGCTGGGCCGAAGAGTGTCGTAATGAAGGTGCGCAACAACAAGGCATCATGACTCTCTATCTGGAAACAAGCATCCAAAAAACTTGTGACATGCTCTTGGGCATCCTCATCACCCTTGAATTTTTCTAACTGGGTATATCAAAATGCTCGGGATATGGAGGCGTAGGCACCGAGGGGTCTAGAGGTTCATTGTGTATCTTCCTCGTGTCAGCTTTTGAATAGTCATGCCTTGCCTCTCTATTGCTTTGACCTTATCGACCAAAACCTTGTACGCCTCAGAAGACAAAAAGTCCTCCTCCCTAAGCTGACGTGGAGGTGGTCTAGGAGGTAATGTCTTCTTTGGGGGAGGTGGAGGACGTGGCTCTTCCTCCTCCTCAACTCGATAACTCTCAAGATAATCCTGATCATATCCATCTACATCTACATGTTCATGTTGCCTCTATCTAAGATCATTGAGTGATGGCAGTCGCTCCCTCTGTTGGGCACTGACATGAGTACGAGCATCTCTGCGCTCCTCGTGCATATCGGCTAGGGACACAACCCTCCTATGCACATGCTCTCTATGCTCCTCGGGAGGGTATAGGCCAGCCCTAGCTAGCCGATCCTCCTGCTCTATGCACTCCTTTTGAGCTAGAATACGCTCCTCGTGCATGTGCTGCTCATATAATCTCTATCGTAGGAGCCTTTGCGCTTGAATATTTTCATCTTCAATATGTTGCCTCTCTAGGCGAGCATCCTCCAATTGATCTTGGAGGAGTTGACGTCTTTGCTCAGACACCAGTCTATGTGATCTATCGATCTGGTCGGCCGTGGGAGGCCTCTGGTGTGTATGCTCTGTGCGAGCTACCTTATGGGTTCTGTACCCATAGAAAAAATGTGTTGATGGTGGACGTGTGACATGAGGGCACTTAGAAGCCTCTCCATGCTCTCTAGTGATCTTGATACAACTATCGCTACGCTCACTCGAAGCACGAGTGGGTGGAGCTATAGGCTTGCAGCCTAGCTGCTCAAGAACACTACCTAGACCATCTAACTATCTAGACCTCCACCACTCATGTGGTGGTGTTCCATTAGCTCCCACCTTTGATATATCAATGGTGATCTTGCATGGTGGGCCACGCATGGGAGTATGGGTGGACCTATGCTCGAAAGTGAGCCTATCCTCTTGCCCCTGAATGGGTGGATCTCTAGTCCATCTATACTCTGACTGTGGAGGGTTAGAACCTCCTATGGACCTAGTATGTATGGGAACCAACTTGGTCCCCTACACAACATATTCCTTGATCGATCCCATGGATGCGCATGTAGTGCGGTCTCGGTAATGGCTTTGGAGTAGAGCATCCTCATGCTGAGAAGCTCCACGCTCAGTCCTATGCCTAGAGGAGTGTACTGAAGCTCCTCTATCGGGGGTCCACTCAATGAGATCTCCTCATGTCGAGTTGTCACCTCTAATGCTCATCGAACATCGTTCGGTTCGCTCATGTGTATGAGGACTTGACACATGCTGCTGTGAACCAGTTGGGGGTTGATCATGGGCATCGGTCCTAGACCTTTTCCGATCACCCCGTGTGTTCACCATTTGTGTACCTAACGTCTAGATGTGTTTTATTATGCAAACAAGGTATACAAATGATGATTATCTCCTTTTAAATTTTTATTGTGAGCCCTAAACTATTTGATGTTGTTTTCAGATGTGTTGTATCAGTGTTAGAAACTCTCGCATGTTTTGAAATATTGTTGGATTTTATACTCAGTTAAATTGGCTTTCACCTGTATACCCGTAGCTCGACAACTTGGCGATGAAACCCAAGTCACGTAAACCAACCTATAATGTGTGGAAGTGAAGCCCACACACGGTCAGGGGGCACAGAGTCCTCCCAGTTCCTCACCCATTTTCCCCCAATCAGCGTCATACCCTCCGAAGAGGAGTATATGCAAATTTTTTAGGGTACGAAAGGATCTTGGACCCGGTATGGTCTAGTAACACAAGGTACGTGGGATTTGGGCCAATGGATGGAAATTACGCCCACCGTCATTGAACCCTACTAGTGGTTGGAGATGAAGCCCAACTCACTAGCGTTTAAGTGCCAGGTGGTGTGTGTGGTTCCTTTTACTTTGCAAAAATGACAAATGCATAAAAGAGCATAATGATCATTCCTACATGATATGCATGAAAAGAAAGGAACGTTTCAAATTCAGAAAGAATGCATGCTAATGTCCTATATGATATTTTGATGATGCAATTACAATGACATGGCCACTAATTGGGCCTCAAGCATGCAAACGACACACAATATCTATCAAGGTCATTGTATTTAGGGGTGGACTGCACTCAAAGGTCCGCTATTCCCAACAACGCCTTTCTAATGAAAGGAAAATAGAAACAAACTAAGACTTGTTCATTGACTTTTTTTTATTTAAGTTCCTAGTTTGCAACAGTTCAATGCTTTTTGGAAAAACATAGAGCAGAAAATTCAAAACAGATAGTGAAATTGGGGCCTACCTTAGCTCCTGCTCTGCTGCCCACTGAGTTTCCTGCTATCTGCATTTTCCTCTGTTAACCGTAGGTCCGATCTATGGGCTACAGTAGTGACCGTAGGTTACAGCCACGGGCCAAAAAATAACTGTAGCTGAAAGCTACGGTTAGCACCTGAGATAAGAAAAAGCCAAGAAAAGTCAGAACTCAGGGCTAAAATTATGGGGTCCCATCGTGATCACCATCTGACCTAACCACGGAGCGTGCACCTAGCTACTGTATTGATCTATACCATCATGAAAGCATAAATATTCACACAAGTACATAAATTGAACAAAAACAACGTAAGTAAGGTTTCTTGTATTAATCTTTGAATGAGCTTTGATTACAAAAATGCCCTCTTAGGGTCACTTGAAAGATGATACTGATATTACAATTGCCAATGCCCTCAATAGGGTAGGCGCACTTATAGTGCTCTATTGATTAGTCACAAATTGCCTTGGGGTGGAGCTGACCCCCTTCTTCGTGATGTGGAAGGATTATGACATAAGCTCCTCTTGCACCTGTCTCCCTATGAACAAGAAACAACATCACATGGTTAAAAATATTGATAGCCTCTCGTGATGAGGCCCTTTAAGGAAATATGTATGCAAATGCCATTAAACTAGTAAAACAAGAAAACATAAAGAAAGACTTTAAACTATTCTAATTTGATCAAGAATTATACTACAACATGAAGGACATGAATAAGCAAATGATGCATGGATCAAATATCAAGTTAGGAGCAATAAAGTGCATAAAAGATCCAATATAATCCTACTTAATACAATGCATGAAATGACTAATTCCTACGGTCAAAGTTTCTCTAAAATGCAATTAAACCTATGAAAAGACTAATATAACTAATCTATGTGGTCAAAAGCAAAGCAAGTAAGGTGATCAGTAACCTATTGCAAACCACAGCTATGGTGGGTGGTCTGCACTATGAACCACGGCTGACAGCCATGGTTTGACCTCTGATAGGTTTACCCTCAGAATTAGGGGTAGTGGGCTTGACCTCCTTATCCAAATTGATGTTCAAGGGTCGCCTTTGTTGTCCTCTGACAGATTTGGTGGTCAAATCACTGTGAAGGGCCTTCGTTTGCCCGGATTTGTGTTTCTTGAATCTCCTAGGCACCTAGGGCATCCATGGCTAATTGGTCTTTAGGTGAATAGCAAAGGGGCTCTCAAATGCACAGATTTAGTATGCAATTTGATAGGGCTTCGATTCTCTCTTGATCAATTAACTCTCTCCCTTTTTCTCCCCATTTGGAGGGGGTATTTATAGCATGCCCCTAGGGCTAGGGGTGGCTTCATGGAGAAGCCAAGACCAAGAAGGGTGGTTAGGACAGTTGGGATGGAAGCCTCTGGAATATTTCATCCTTCAACTGCCTCCTTCTAGATCTTTTGGCCATTCCAACCGATTTGGCTCGGATGGAAGGCCTAACCGAACTTTAGTTAAGACCGTAAGTCACAGTTGCGGTCCAGAATACAGACCGTAGGTGTCAACCATGGTTTAGACTGGAGACCATAGGTCTGGGATGCTGGTTAAGACTGCTTAGGCCAAAATGCCTAAATTGAGTGGTTAGAACCACTGCTCTATCTTGGAGTCTATCCAAGATCCTCCATATGGTTTTGTAGCATGTCCATATGAGTAGTCACCCTCGACATGACATGTTTTAGGTGTCTACAGATGCCCCTTTTGAGATGCATTGTGAGATAGAACAACGCTGAGCAAAAATATACATCCTAAAATGATGTCGAAGGTTCTATGATGATCATTAGTCTGATCAACATTAGATGCCCCAGGTCCAGCAAAAGGATGCACATCCTGGAATCATTGCTTCCAACTTGGAAAGGCTTACATTTGAAAAGTTTGCACTCGCCATCAGACGTTCGGGTAGCTTTGGTGCTACAATAGGAGTTAGGCCTATATAACCGAAGGATGAGAGTTACAAACAAAATTTCATATTTTCTATTTACCCCAAGCAAAGGGGGAAGCTTATGATAGTTGTTAGCAATGATTCGCAAGAACAAATGCAATTTTGACAAGATCAAGGGATCTACGATCTTCGGGATCTTTTGTTGATTTTGATTATGACATGAAATTATGACTACCCCCTCAAGCGATGAGTCGATGAGGGTAATGAAAATGTATGAAGCAACAAAATTGCTTGACCATAATGAATGATCCTAAACAACTTTAGATTCGAGCCTTTTAATGCCTTGGCTAGGCCTGGTTCAGCTTATGATTGCAACTCTTAGTAGTATTTGCACATCTCTATCCCATGGAGCAGTCAAGCTACGATAGCCGTCTTAGGGAATCAAAATAATACAAATGCAATTAGACTTGTGTTGAATCATATTATCGATGATTTGCTGAAAGATGTCATAAAAGAAATGACAATTTTACCCCAAATTTCCTTATGGTGATTTACTCATCTTTCCGGATTGCATGGATCGCAAGTCGTTGCAACCACCAATTTTATAGGATAAATCACTGAATACGAGGTGCATTTGGTTTTTCATTATTTGATTTTTTTGTTTAATTTTGCATTTATTTGATTGATCCTGGTGCTTTTAACATCACCAAATTTGCAATTTTGATCATTGATTTTGAATTTTTATCCAATGGGAGTCATTAATTTGTCTTTTTAGACCTTCCCACGATGGGTTTTGAGTGCATTTATTGCTAGCTGTGGACCGTGGGTACGATCTATGATTTACATTTCCAAATTTTGGGAACCATGGGTTAGACCTATGGGCGGAAAACCCTAGTGCCGGAACCGCTGGTGTTAGCTGTGGTCCACGGAGACTAGGAGGACCTATAAATTGAATTCCCATTTGAAATTTTTCATTATTTTCTTGCAACTACTAGCAATTTGAGAGCTCTGAGAGAGAGAGAACATTCCTTGATCCGGAACGCTGCCAAACTCTACCGCAATTACACTCATCTATCCTGATGGCGGATCCTGATCATCCATCGACTAGCCAGGGCTAGGGTGCGGGCAAGATAACTCGAAACTGAGACCACACACTCAATACCAATAAAATGAACCACACTAAGAAATGAGAAAATGAACCTCACTAAACTGCTGGTAATGAACCCCACTAGTCTAGGTTAGCTTAGTGTTTAATTTTTATGCCTTAGTGGTCTAGGAGGGTACCCAAAATGGGTGTCACTCCTAAACCATAGCTGGTAGTTACGGTTCCCAATTGGCAAATTGGGGACCACAGGTTTCAGTTGTGGTTCCCAATTTGCAAATTGGGGACTGCAGGTTTTAGTTGTGGTTTGCTATTGCTATTTTTTTTTTAAACTCTAGGTTGTCTAATTAAATATTTTTTAATTTTCTTTAGCTTTTTTTAGCTAGATTTAGCTTACATTATGTTTTTTGCTTTTTAAAAGTTAACTTCTAGAGCGCGGGAGCCTGACCTTATGAAGACTCTCTGTGAGGCCTTATCAGATGATGATCGAGCGTGGTTTTGAGCCGTCGGGTTCGGTTACATCATGGATATACCCACCATTAGGGTAGATCAAGCCTATCTTACTACATTGGCCCGACGTTGGAATGCGTGAACCAACACATTCCACCTTCCTCCTGGTGAGATGACCAT